>OX101731.1:13955477-15235345 GCA_944452665.1 Stenoptilia bipunctidactyla | reverse complement strand
GGTAAGCACTTATGAAGGGGTTTCTCTTTCCGAATGGATAAGTCAATCTTTTTAATTTTTTAATTAGATTTTCAATAATTCAAATTATTTACTAGGAAACCCCTTGAAAGGGATAACTTTGAGATAACTAGTCGTATGAACATCAAGCAAACTTATTTAAATTTATTTACTTTTATTTTTTTTACTCTTCATTGATACACTTAAAAAAAAGAACTTTGAAAAAAAAAGTAAAACACAATCGGCGGCCGTAGCAATAAGGCCGCCGATTGTGTTTTTGTGAGCGATCCCTGCCAGACAACCAATGTTTTATAGGACTTTTTAATAAATTAAAATACTCTAGCGCCCAAAATCCCAGGCTTAAACCCTCTAAAGGGTTCAAAGCGGTTCCAGTCCCTGGTCAGGCTACGTCAACAAGCAAAATTGCTTCATTGGGTTTGTAAAAACAAAAGCAAAGCCATTTCATGCCAAATTATGTCTGGTGGTTCAGCTGTAAAATGCGGTTCAGATCAATGGTTAACGCTATTTTTTTTTTTTTTTTTTTATTTTTTTTTTTATACACAATAATAACTATATATTACACCACTAGATAAATAGACCCAGGTAAGCGCTTACAGTTGCAATTAAGGTGGGAACTAAGGCAACCCAAATAGACCAAGGTGTGTGCTAGGGTTAGCTAGGTTTTAAGGAGCATAGTTTTTGACCAGAGCAGAATAAGGTGTATATAAGACAAACGTCCTATCCTTACAATAAAAAAAAAAAAATTGCTAAAATCTTTTAGTATGTAAAAATAAAATAACAGTTATTTAAAATTTAATAACACATAGATAGAATTGTTATATTGCTATAGTTAATACATACATAAGTATACGTAAACACAATATATATTGTTCATTTTAAATAGATAGAAATTAGTACCCCTAGTTATACAAGTTTATTGTATAATATGGAGAATTCTGAATAACTTAGTTCCTGTAGATATGTTTTTACTTTAGATTTTACAGCGTTTATTATACATTTAATTTGCGTTTGAACAGAATAGTTCTTAATGCTATCAATAAGCTCTCTGACATCCGCCGGCAAGTGTTCGTACATCCGGGGAGCAATTTGTGAGACATGTCTGCGAGTTGCTGAAAAATGTCTGAGTGGGTTGTCGTAGGTCCTTATTGATGTATTTCTTAAATTTCTAGTTTTACTGTTAATTGGGAATTTATCTGAATGTTGAACTAAATAAAGAATAGATTGCCAAATAAATAACTTACGAGGTGACAGTACTTTAGTCAATTTGAATAGTGATTCAGTTGAAAAAGCTCTAGGTCTTCTTTCAATTATTTTTAAATTAATTTTTTGAGAAACTTCAACCTTTTTCATGAGAGTTGAGCCGCAACTACCCCAGCCTGCAATAGCATATAAAAGTAAAGATTGGGAAAGAGCAAAATAGACAGACTTTAAGGTGTTTTTATCTAATATGTTTTTAAGATCGGAATAAATAAAAGATAATCTCCTGAGACGTTTTGCCAATGATTCCACATGTAAGTCCCATCTTAAGTGTTCATCTATCTCAATACCTAAATAACGTACTTTTATAAATACGTTATTTAGGTATCAATACCTTTACAATTACAATCTGGGTTGCTGGAATTGCAAACATGTACTTTCATGTTCAACGCCTCCTTTGGTAGGCCTGCTTTAGTTAGAGCAAAGCACATGAAGGTAGTCTTATCTTCGTTTAGGGATAAGAGATTATTATCGTACCATTTTTTCACGGTGCGAAGACCTACACTGCTTTGTTGCAGTACAGTCTCCCAAGTGTGACCTTTAAAGCTAATAACTGTGTCATCCGCGAAGCACAGAGTTTGAGCGTTAGGTACAAGTTCACAGAGATCGTTGATGTACATAATGAATAATACAGGGCCTAAAACACTGCCCTGGGGCACGCCGAAGCTAATATTTCTGGGTTCACTACATATACCATCTATTCTTACAATTTGTTGCCTATCCGACAAATAGCTACGAAACCATTCAAGTGTTTTGCCTACGATCCCAAAGCTTTGCAATTTTCTAAGTAGAATTTTATGCGAAAGGGTATCGAAAGCTTTAGCTAAATCGATAAAGATAGACATAGTTTTAAGCTTATTGTCTAGATTTTCTAGTAGATAACTTGTCAGTTCAGTTATAGCACCATTTGTGCTCCGACCTTGCCTGAATCCATACTGATGACATGAAAGAAGTCCCCTTGTTTCTAAAAAATTACATTATCTTACTTTAATAACTTTTTCAATTATTTTTGAAATGGATGATAAAAGAGAAATTGGCCTGTAATTAGACAACTTAGTTGTATTGCTTTTTTTATATAACGGTATTACTACTGCTTTTTTAAAAAGTTTAGGAAAAATATTGTTCTTCAAACTTAAATTAACAATATGGGTTATGCAAGGTATGATGATATGACTACAGGTTTTAATAATTTTACCAGAGAGCTCGTCCAAACCACTTGAGTTGTTATTTTTTAAACTATTTATGATAATTGCAATCTCCTTGTTATTTGTTGGTTTTAAATATAAGCTACAATCAGTTTTTTTACTAACGTCTTGCCGGCCAGATTATCTTCCCTGGTTTTTAATTTATCTAGAAGTTTATTAGCTAAATTTTGGCCAACATCAGTGAAGAAACTATTAAAGGCATTAGTTGCTTCTTTTAAATTATGCTTCACTTCAATTACTGAGCCATTAACTTCTATATTTTTTATATAATGGTTTTCTTTTCTTATTCTACCTCCCACTTCATTTATTATACTCCAAGTTTTTTTTTGGATTATCATTGGCCTTTTCGAGTTCATGCTTGTAGTATTTAGCTTTTGCTTTTTTAAGAATTAAATTACAAATTCTTCTATAATTTTTATAGTCTTCCTTAAGGAGGTTATCTAATGGATATTTCTTACAAAGCTTATGAAGTTTGTCCCTTTTCCGGATGCTGTATAATAGTTTTTCCGTAATCCAAGGTTTAAAGTTTTTTTTCTATGTGGACTTATAGCTTTAATTTATTCAGTATTGTTGTCAACATGGTATGCTAGTTTATTTGTGAAATTTTCAAGAGCAGTATCTACGTTATGTGAGGATAAAACATCCTCCCAAGATTCCTGTTTTAGACTATCTTGAAGTTTACAAAAATTTGTTTTTTTGAATATTAAATGATTACAAACAGATATTTTTGATACATAATTAACCTTGCATATTGTTATACTATGATCTGTGACAGATGAATCATAAACTAAAAAAAACGGAGACAAATCTATCACTCGGTACATGAAATGATCAATGCATGATTTTTCATGAGTTATTTTATCTATACCTATTTTAAGTCTGTGTGCGGCCAAAACATTGATATAATCATCAGCATGTGGGTGACCGTTTTCTTATATGTCAATGTTAGTATCACCAATAATAAATACATTTTTAACATTTTTAATATTTTTTAGCGCTATTTCAAAAGACTCTAAAAAAATTTCGATATTATAACTAGATGGTGACCTATACATGGCTAATATCATGTTAACAAAACGGCGATCTTGACCAGATTGTCTCCCAAGCCATCTGGCTATGTCAGTAACTTAACAGACGCTAGATTAGAAAATTTAATGTTCAGTAAAAAGCCCAGATTAGTCCCATTTGAATGATTGATTATGCATGATAGCATAACCCTATGAAGGGTTGTTCCTTCTTCATCTTATGACATCTCATCCTACATATTATTTTTTCTTCACTCATCCTATTGATGTGCCTTATTCATCCTACAGCAAAAATCTCATTTTAAATACCTATCGATATGCCTTACTCATCCTATTTTAAAAACCCCTAAAAAAGCTATAAGATTTGTGTACGATCTGAATAAAAATAATATTATATGAAATATTTCTAAGCAGAGTAAATTTTAATTTTATGTGGTTCTATTAAATAAAATGTTTATTTTATTAACATTTTTTTTTTAAGATGAACAAAACAATTATTTATAATTTTTTTATTATTGAGCAGCACTCTTTATTTTTTTTTTGTTGGCGTTTCCATTAATCGAAGTTGATGTTGATGCACCAATTTGACATTGGAGAATCCTAGCATTTTATAAACAGGCATCTTTTTTTAAATTTTGAAGCAATCGCAGCATTTTTTTTTAATTTGGTAAAAAATCTTTTTAAAGTAGCATGCCAACTTTCAAGAACATAAGTTGTTGTATTTTTTTTTTTTGTCCGCATACATTCCAAATATGAGGTGGACATTTGCCCACTTCTAACCATGTCTGCACTAAATACGTAGTCGTTGAATTTCGTAATATTGATATTTATGATTTTATATTTATTTAGGAGACGCTATATGCTATTTAGAGAAAATACACGTTCTACATAACATCTCTATGTTAGGTAGAACGATTTGTATGGAATGAATAACGGCTTTTTACCCACGACGGAACGGAGACGGTATATGCGTTTGGGGTGAGAGGGTGTTTGTGCAAACTATGTTACCATTTATCTCCAGAACCACTGGTCCGATTTTAATGCGGTTTTCAGTAATCGCTTTGAGTTTGCTTGGTGCATGTTCTTAGATAGGTGTAGCGGTAACAACTCACCAGGTGGCGCTGCAGTAAACATTTGTTTGTAAAAGCCAATGTTACCATTTATCTCCAGAACCACTGGTCCGATTTTAATGCGGTTTTCAGTAATCGCTTTGGATTTGATTGGTGCATGTTCTTAGATAGGTGTCGCGGTAACAACTCACCAGGGGGCGCTGCAGTAAACATTTGTTTGTAAAAGCCAATGTTACCGTTTATCTGCAAAACCATTGGTCCGATTTAAATGCTGTTTTCAGTGATCGCTTTGGATTTGATTAGCGCATGTTCTGAGATAGGTGTTACGGTAACAACTCACCAGGGGGCGCTGCAGTAAATATTTGTTTGCAAACCATTGGTCCGATTTGAATGCCGTTTTCAATTATCGCTTTGGATTTGATTGGTATAATGTTCTTAAATAGATTTAACGGTAACAACTCATCAGGGGGCGCTGCAGTAAACATTTGTTTGTAATAACAACCATTAATTCTGCAAAACCATTGGTCCGATTTAAATGTGGCTTTCAGTGATCGCTTTGGGTTTGATTGGTGCATGTTCTTAGATAGGTGCTACTGTAACAACTCGCCAGGGGGCGCTGCATGTTACCATTAATCTTTAAAACCGCTGGTCCGATTTTAATGCAGGTAATAACTCATCAGGGGGCGCTGCAGTAAACATAAAGCCATCACTGAAAACCGCATTAAAATCGGACCAGTGGTTTTGAAGAATGGTAACATTGGTTTGCACAAACCATTCTACGTAATATGATATCGAGTTACATTACAACAAAGCCCCACCAAAGTTGAGCCACCGGCAAAGTTGAGTTGTAAATACTTATTATAATACTTCACTATGTATTTAAATAAACAACATGGGTTTTCCAGCGGTGGTGGGGACATTAGAGGGCTGATGAGGAACGAGGTATTGTGTTATGTAATGTATGGTACCTATATTATGCTCTTTAAAAAGTTTGAAATAAAAAACAAAATAAAAATTTTGAAAAACCCACGACGCGACGGTTAAAAAGTAATTGAAAAAGAATAAAATAATTTAAAATTCCCCGACTGAAATGATTTATGTGACGAGAGATAATTAACGTGAAAAGCTTTTTTAAAAGTTCACTTAATCTCACACAAAGTCGGTCATATCATGAACAACATACTATTCGTTTTCATAGCACTTCCCTACGCTTACCTATTCGGTTCTCGAAGATGTAGATGTCGCAATAACATAGGTATTCAACTCCCTATGAACTTTATAAGAAGAGCAAGAAAATCCGTCTGGGGCTGCCATTGAATGAATTCGTTTTGTAGTTTTATATTGAAATTTAAAATATTGATGGCAGCCCTCGACGGATTTTCTTGCTCTTCTTATAAAGTTCATAGGGAGTTGAATACCTATGTTATTGCGACATCTACATCTTCGAGAACCGAATAGGTAAACGTAGGGAAGTGCTATGAAAACGAATAGTATGTTGTTCATGATACGAGGGTCATTTGAAAAGTTCTTAGCCTAACATTGTTAGACTCGTCGGTATATTTTATAACTACCCTCATTTTATAGCTACATTATTTAGCAACAAGTATGCACAGTTTAGTTTATTTGCAATAATTAATTGTTCGTTTACACGTGATACCGTAAGTCAAGTCAGAGCAATTTTTGAAAATGGATAAAATTGAACATCGTGCAGTGATAAAATACTTGTATTTGAAAGGTTTAACTCCAAAAGCTATACATGAAGACATGTCTGCCACTTTAGGTGAGTCCGCTCCTTCGTACGCGACTGTTAAAAATTGGGTGGCAGAGTTTAAACGTGGTCGTGAGTCCATTCAAGATGAGCCCCGTAGTTGTCGGCCCTCGACGGCTTCCACTGATGAAAACAAAGAAAAAATCTGTGATTTAATTTTATCTGACCGAAGATTGACAGTCGAGGAAATAGCTAAGACTGTAGGCATCTCTTCTGAGCGAACACATCATATAATTACTTCTGAACTTGGATTCTCTAAGGTGTCTGCGCGGTGGGTACCGCGGCTGCTTTCAGTGGAACAAAAACGCAACCGACTCACAACTTCCCGCGACTGTTTAGAGTTATATGAAGCTGATCCACAGGAATTTATTGAAAGATTTATAACCATGGATGAAACCTGGGTTCACCACAATACACCTGAGACAAAAGAACAGTCGAAACAATGGAAAAGGGCAGGATCACCCACCCCAAAGAAGGCAAAAGTGGTTTTATCGGCTGGCAAAGTCATGGCATCAGTTTTTTGGGATGCAAAGGGTATAATTCTGGTGGATTATTTAAAAAAGGGTGAAACAATAAATTCTGATTACTACTGCAACCTGCTGCGGCTTTTGAGAGAAAAAATCAAAGAAAAACGTCCAGGTTTATTGAGGAAGAAGGTCTTGTTTCATCAGGACAATGCACGCGTTCACACTTCTGTGCAATCCATGGCAGAAATCCATCGGTGTGGCTTTGAATTGTTACCTCATCCCCCATATTCACCGGATTTAGCACCGTCAGACTTCTACCTGTTCCCAAAGCTGAAAAAATTTTTAGGTGGTAAACATTTTTTTACAAATGAAGAGGTCATAGCCGCCGTAGACGCTTATTTTGAGGAGTTAGACGAAGATTTTTTTAAAATGGGTATCGAAGCCTTACCGGGTCGATGGAAAAAGTGTATTGAGCTCGGGGGAGAGTATGTTGAAAAATAAAAATATAATCAAAATCATGTGGTTTCATTAAGTACGTTAGGCTAGGAACTTTTCAAATGACCCTCGTATGACCGACTTTGTGTGAGATTAAGTGAACTTTTAAAAAAGCTTTTCACGTTAATTATCTCTCGTCACATAAATCATTTCAGTCGGGGAATTTTAAATTATTTTATTCTTTTTCAATTACTTTTTAACCGTCGCGTCGTGGGTTTTTCAAAATTTTTATTTTGTTTTTTATTCAAAATCAAAATTGGTAACAAGATCTACGTATTTATATACTCATTTATTTTATAAAAAATCAAGTATTAATATCGTAAACATAAATTTTTTTGTATGTCGTAGTTTTTTTTGGCAAAATTTGTTTTAGGATGTGTACGGCATACATTTAGAATGGATAAAAAAAAATATTCAATTATTGTCATTGGTGAATACGGGATACCAGTTTAGGATAAGTGAAGAATTAGCATGAGACGTCGTAGGATGAAGACGGAACAACCCCATATGAAAAATGTCAAAACAACCAGCCGGTTGCAGTTTGTAATTATTTGTAAAACTTTTTTACCTTTGCGTGATGTCTATGGAGTTCGAACAGTTCAGTTAAACCTTATTAGACATCTCATGAAATGTAGATCTTAAGTTTTTTTCCTATAGTATACACAACAAATGTAATACTGGCTTTTTATGTAACGAGGAATTAGCTTGGATTGTAAAAAAATCTAATGTTCTTGGATTTGTGAGCACTGTGTATACGTAAATAAACGTTGCTATTTTCTATACAGGGTCAATTTATAATATACTATAAAACTTTAAAATTGGGTTAAGAATCATAGGTGGGTTTAAATTACGAAGTCTAATTAAAAAAAATATATAAATTAAAATTTGAAAATAATTTTTAGTGAAGAAAATTTAAGTTTAATCTACAATTTATGACTAGGTACATAGCAAAAAAAAATCAAACATCTAGTCTTTTAAGAAAATCACTTAACCAAAATAATAATCTTACGCGAATAGTACCTACGCATCCGAGCGAAGGTCGTTGACGCGCGCCCGTTTGCGTGACCCAGTTACCTACTTAGCGCGGAATCAGCTGTAATTACGTCAAACATCAGGATAAAAGGTGATTCTAATGTCCCATCACACTACTGTTACAGGCTTTTGACAATCAATTTCACGTTAAACTAATTGTAAATACTGTTTTAGTTTTGATTTTCATTAAATTAAAAATAAAATAAAGCATTAGTGCTTGAACTCTTTGTTTAAACCAGTAAATTTATTTTACAATTAATTTAATGTTAGAATGACGTGTTAAAAAACTGGAATCACCTTATTTACAACTATTATAATTAACAGAGTAGGTAGGTAGGTATGTTCAAAAATAACTTACGTTTTTACATTGCGTCCTGTCGTTGATGTTAGATCCGATACTCGCAATCACTGACAACCAATTCAAAGCAACTGCTGCACATACCGTCCTTGCTGCTGTATACACAGTCTGGCCCGTTTAAGTACATTCATTGTCACTCTTAGTAAACTGTCCTTCTCAGTTCTGACGACAGCAAAGGCGTCAGTTATTCTACTTTTAAGTTCGTCCGCACTTTGAATCGTATGACCGTCCCGACCATACACCAAATCTTTAATTCGACCCCAAAAAAAAAAAGTCTACAGGTGTAAGGTCAGGTGATCTAGGTGGCCAGCTCATTGGCCCTCCGCGTCCTATCCATCGCTCACCGTACTCTTGAGACATGTATTCACGCACATTCCTGAGAGCACTCCACGTTCCACATTCCACAGAGCCATTTCCAAATATTCTTGATTACTGTACGCGTAATTCGGCATTTTGGTTACTTTAATCTTACTAATCGCGCGCGCGTATCTCTTGACAGACTGGCGAGCGATTGGAGTGCGTCCTGTAGGTTTCAAACATGGAAGCCGTGACCGCCGCGCGACTAACCAATAGCGTGACGTAGGCGCCGGCGGTGGCGGCGGCTCGAATTTGACTTTCGGCTCGTTTGATTGTGCCGCGTAAGAATGCTTTTAGTTTCAGTTAGTAGGTATTATTTGGTAATGAAATTAATAACTTATTTTTTAATAAAAATAAATGGAAACGTTTTTTTATTTCTTGCTATGTAGTCGTAAATTACAGATTAAAGGCGATTGAAGTTTAAATATTTATATTAAAAAAAATTTTTTTTTTCGTAAATTAAACCTACTCATGATTCTTAACCTGCTGTAAAAGTTTTATGGTGTATTATAAATTGACCCTATATAATATTTGTAATTGGAACAGGGTATGTAACTAGACTATCTTTAGTTAATTTAGTATATCAGGAAATAAATTCAATATCTTTTGAACTTATACAGTGCTATTAATAAAAATCATCTAATTCAAGCTTAAACCGTGTCAAGTCTAGAATTAGTAAATCCGAGACAAACGAGGTATGAAGCTCGGTGTAAGTTTCTTATTAATAAACAGGTTGTAACCTTGAATTAACAATACATTGTCTAGACGGTGTTTAACCCAAATAATATGGCAATTCTGAATAAAAAGAATGAGTTGGTGAACTATGATGCCAAAAAACTGTCAAATCAACTGTCAAAAAAGTAAATTGTGTCTGTGATTCTTGATGCGCCCGCCATAATAATCTTGAATCTTACTCGCGTTTTCATATCATATTTAATCTTATTATAAAGACCGGCGCATTTTGTTTAAAATGAGTGAGAAACGTAACCGTTCCTCTAAATGGGACGAGGAAGAAAAGGTAAATTGTTTTAGTCTCTTTTAAAAAGTTGGGTGTTGGTTTTTGCTAGTTTCATGCATGGTTCCTATATTTTCTTCCTTTTTTAGCAATTGTTTCGCTGTGTGATGAAGGAACATGCATGCATAATAGAAATTAAAATCCTGAATACTAATACCAATAAATTGAAACTAAAAGCATGGGAGGAAGTACATCGCAAGTAACACTACCAATGTTTTGATCATAGATGCTTTTTTCCCGTATATCTTACATATAATAAAATTAATACGTGTTATGTATGATTCTTTTAGATTTAATCAGTTGAATAGCCGACCACGCGACTTCAACCAACTGAAAGTCCAGTGGAAGGCCATGAAAGTGCAGGCTCGAGTCGTGCAGCGGCTTCCTAAAAGAAATTGGGAAAAAGGGCGGTGGACCACAAGTAAATACTTCGAGTGATGCAGACTTGCAAACTCGAGATTTGCTTAACCCAGCGGAGTTGATGAGAGACCACAACATCTATGAATCCGATAGTGTTGTGGTCGAGATTAATATGGATACTGGGGAAGCATCTGTTAGTATCTACTTTAGTATGATCTCAATATTGTATACACATAAAGGACTCAAGTCCACTTGTTCTTTAATTTAGCTTCCACATCATGTGTTTTATAGTGAACATGACTTTGTATCCATAACATACCTATTAACTCGGCATTTATAAGTAATTTTATTAGTAACTCGTTAAATTAAATGCAGTTTAGCCCTTGATAGTCAATAAAACCACACTCAAGTTATTTAGAGGTATTTTATGATAAGCATGTGTCTAAACTAATAGAATATTTTTATTTTAGGTTTTCGAGACCATCATATGGTGATGACGCTGTTTGCTATGTACATACTCAAATGTGATTAGGTTCACGCCAAGTTGTATGCAGTTACATTAATTGTTCATGAAGAGGAAGAGGTAGTTATGTCTGTTAAATGTCATGACTACGTGGCTTCAAGAGGGGATGAGGGCATGCTATAGCATTCATTATTTGGGTTCACCAAAGGAGCGATATATACTCATACTGTACCTCAGTAGCTTGTTATTGAACTAAATCAAAACTATCCGTTTTTGAATGCTGAGCATATAGACATACTCACCAATTAACTTTAAATTTTGCTCAGCACCAAGTTGCTAGTTTGTTCAATAGAAAGACAGCAATACATAGTGATTCCTTAATAATATTAAATGAATCTTTAAAATTTAAGGAACATAAGGACATAGCGAGCCTATTTATTGAACAAACAATTGAAATATCCTGGGTAGAATTGACAAACTTTATAATTGTTTGCATAAATAGACCCCCAAAATCAAACTATGATAGTTTTGAACTTGCTTTGGAAGAACTATTGGGTAAATTAAGTAATATAACTAAGGAAATATTTTTCTATGGGGACTTTAATGTTGACTTGCAAACTCAACCTTGAGTAAAAATTTAAGTTATAAATCTATTGAAATGTCACAATCTTACTAACCTGTTTCTACAACCAACTAGGGTAACAAAGACCACTGCAACTTGTCTAGATAATGTGTATTCTGATTTAACTCCAGTATGTTCTGATTTAACTAATTTCGTATTTATCAGTAATAAATGAACTAAGCTCTGATCACAGCGGTCAGTGGGTTACATTTAAATACTCAAAACAGGTTAATAAGAGTATAATGATTGTTCCAGTCAATGACAAACGTTTAGAGAGATTTCAATGTGGTCTAATCAACAATATGCCTACTATAGCCCACTCCAATAATTTATAAATAAACAACATGACAGTGTATTTATTCCGAAAAAATCTCTAAACCAGTGTAAATCATTCAGTGATTGGGCTACTATAGGTATACATATCAGTAGAAAGCACCTATATGATCTCTATCATGAGAAATCATATAACAAAAATGACACCTTTTGCAACTATGCCAGAACTTACTCAAAGTTATTTAAAAAAGTTTGTGCCACAGCCAAATCAATCTATCTAGGTAGTAAGATTAAAAATAGTGCTAATAAGACTAAAACTACTTGGAATATAATTAATAAGGAAACTGGGAAAGTTAAGAACCGCAATAGTGTGTTTAAGCTTGTAATTGACAATACAATAATTAAAGCAGATGAAAATGTTGCGACAGCATTTGAGAGCTATTTTGCTGACATTCCAGTTTCAACTACTAAATCATTAAACTCATCACTTGTGGTGGCTGAATCATGGCTCAAAAATCATGTGAGCGCAAGGTGTCTTTCAAGTTCCAACCCATAGACACTGGGGATATTATTAAAACATTTAAGACAATTGATATTAAAAAGACAACTGATCTGTGGGGCATATCTGTTGAAATATTAAATTCTATTATAGATGTAATAAGCTCCTTGCCTTGTTGAAATATTTAACAACTGTATTATTAGTGGGGAGTTTCCTGATTTAATGAAGCATAGTAAGGTTATTCCTTTATTTTAGTCGGGTAGCACTACAGACCCTACTTATTTAATTAATCAAGTGTCTTGTGAAATTCTTAAGATGAATAAAACTTATTGTTTTTTTATTTTTATTTTATGATAGTTTGACTCCAGTTTAAAATACATTACGGCAAAGAAATTATAACTGTGGTCTTTGATGTGATAAGTGTCTTATTTTCTGAAAGTGTTAGTGTCAATGTGGAAATCAATATTGTACCAAAGCACATTATAGCTTTTTAAATAAAATATAGAAATGTTGTACTTTTATACATTTATTAAAAACATTAATACATATCTTGTTCTTAGCAAAATACATATTTAGCTTTATGTGTTAACACATGCATTTTTATATTACAATTATTTTAAAGCATCGACCATTAAGGTTTCTCATTATCATTAATCTAGCAAAGTGAAAGAATACCATTGAGGGGGAACAATCAACCAACTCTTCAAATAGAGATTGAGACTGTGCTGATGAATACTAAGTTAGGTCTTGTTAGTAGGAAATACAACAATATTTGTATTTTGAATGAATGAAGTGAGCTGTTACTTGAAGTTGAGGTTGTATTATTGGAACAACAAAGGTTTACACAGTAATTAACTAATGATACTATATTATAATGTCATTACAATTCTCACAAATTACGTTCCTTCGTTATCAATATCCAAAAAGTGTTACAATTTCAAATCACTATTTTGAAAATGGTTGTGTTTTTACAATATGTTCAACCAATTGACTATTTTTAAAATATATACAATATTTCAGCTATTTACTTAGTTTATATAGAAGAAAACTTTAATTTTACAATTTGTAAAAACAGTAGCAGACAAAGAGAAAACTGTTTAATCACTTTTTACTTATTTTTGCACTTATTAATCTTTGAAAATTCTAAAATGTATATTATTACATTGGCAATACTGCACAATATTGCAATTTATTAATATCACATAGTTATTATCACTCATGTTTATTTTCAGAGTATGTAAGTATAGCTTATAGTTACCAATCTAAAAAAAATTGTTTATAAATGCAGCCCTGGCAGCATTATCTCTGTGAGAGCTGTCAATATTTGCTGCTACTGGAATAGATTCTAGCTGTTGCATGCCTTCATCATAATCTTGCATTTGCATTGCAATATTGTGCAGTATTGCCAATGCGACAATATACATTTTCGTATTGCTCAATTTCGTATTGAAACCTTTCAATAGACACTGAAACCTTTGTTTCCTTACACCAAAGCATCGTTCTACTGTATTACGAGTCTTGATGTGGGCCCGATTATACATTTCTTCTTTTTCTGAAGAAGGATGCAGTAGAGGTGTTAATAAATAAGGAGTACAGGCATATCCTGAATCTCCTAAAAGTCTGCCCTTAAATTCACCTTGCTCAAATCTTTGTTTAATCCTACTTTCATTAAATATCCTAGAGTCATGTGTACTGCCTCGCCAATGTGCAACAATATCCATGATTTCTAGGTTACCACTTGCTACAACATGGAACAAAATAGGTAACATTTATTAGTTTTTTTACTTTAAATTGTCCAATAAGCTTTTTTGGTTATTGGTTGGTATGGTTGTGCAATAAATAAATAATAGTGCCCACAAAAGTTACCTGCACATATCCTTTGCGGTTTATATAGTATTGCCCAATATCTCCACCAACTTTTGGGATTTTAATATGTGTGCAATCTATAGCTCCTATCACTTGTCTCAATCCACAAATAGGAAAAAAAACCTTTGTGTTTTTATTTTCCTTTCTCGATATTTTGTTTTGTATATTCTTGTTTTTATTTTATATTTTGTGTGCCTGATGGCAAACGTAAAAATTGTAAATCCGTAATTGGCTATCAGCATCGTTATAAATGCGTATTTTTTTATAATTAAGAGCTGTGGATTTTGTTATAAATCAATAAAATAAATAAAGAAAAAATATGTATTTATCCAATATGTATGTTTATATATTTTTTAAGTATATCAGTTATCTAGTATCCATAACACAAGTTCTTTGAGAAATTTCATTTGGGCTAGATAATGTTGTGTGTCAGAAATATTTATTATTTATTAACATATAAATAATCGTAAAGAAACACTTAGAGTTCACTATAATAAGTAAAGAGTTTAGTTTTAGAAGTGAATTCGGAGGTAGCGGCCTTCGGCCGTAGTAGATGTCGTCGGAGACCGCGGCTCACAGCCGCGGTAGTATCGGAGGCAGCCACTAGCAGCCGCTATGATAGCGGCAGCAGCGAGGACAACGGCACACGGCCGCAGCAGTGGAGAGCGCCGGGCAGCACAGGGCACCTCAGGTGGAGGCAGGAATTCGCCGGGGAGGGCCGGCAGCTTTTTCCACAGCCAGACCGATCAGCCGACCTTCAGCGTTACCTCGCAGATCTCTCCTTTTCAGCCTCTCCCATGTCCACTCTGCCGGCTTTTCTATTTTTTTCACACGTACTTCGAACGTCATTATTTGATTCCTTTCATGACATAGGTCAGTATTTAAGCAAAAAGTTCCGGGTTCAGATATATTACATACATACGAAAATTAATAATCTACATCACAAGAGTGATTATAATAAGCTTTAAAATAAAATCAATTCACTTTACATTTATTTTTTGAAAATATTGATTTTAGAAATATGTGAATGTAGCTTGACACCTAGCAACACAATACCTCAGACGCCGATATGAAATAAACAATCAAACATAAACTATTTACAAAATTTGGGAAACTGCAAACTAAATATATAACAAAAGGATTAATAAAAATATAAAACGAATCTGCTAAAAAGTAAGTAAGTATAACCTGGCTTATGGCTTATATACATAGTTATTTTTGGTACATACGAAACCCGAAAACAGTTTGTTCAGAATCGGCAATAGAATCGATTACAATAGTTTTTATACCATGTTAAATTTTAACTCAATAATCTCTAAATAATCTTTAATAATGTTCATAATAAATCTACTGCGCGCGTATACCTTACACTACCGAGTTACTTGTTATTACATGCAATCACAGAATGTACCTACGCTGTTGCTTGCATGTATGAACGTGTAGTGAGCGAGACTCGCCCCCGACCTCCCCGACGTCCAGCCGCAGCCAGTCAGCCTTTAACTTGAGTGCACGTGCTAGTGCGTTGCTTCCGCATGCGCCTCTGCAGCTCACCTGTTACGCTGTCGCGTGTTTATGTAAATTTTAAACAATATGAGTTATCGTTATTCAAACGTGCAGTACACCGAAATGGTGCGAACACTAGCTCTAAGGGGTGACAGTGTGTCTGCGGCAGTGCAGAGCTACCAGGAGTAGTTTGGTGTTCACGTTTCCTAGAATACCATGCTGAGTGCAACACAAAGGTTGAGGGATTACGGTCAGTTCCGTGCGCCGACCTCCGTGAATCGAGGTGTTGCTAGAGTACCTACTACTGTGCAAGAAGGGATTTTGGACTTCGTGCATAGTAACCTCGAGAGCAGCACGGCACAAGCAGTCCTAGCCTTTAATGTGAGCCAAAGTTATGCTTGACACACACTCCACGATGACGGACAGCATTTTTGGAGGACATTTTCCGTCGAGCTCAAAAGCTGTGTGAAATGACCGAGCGCCGCGAGTGGAGTTTTGCCAGTGGATTTTAAGTAATCGGCACGAAAACAACTTATGGACCGACGAGTGCACATTTACTCGACGAGGACCTTTTAATATCCATGATAACCACTTCTGGGCTCATGAAAACCCACACCTAGTACGCCCTGATTAGTTTCAATGTTTGGGCGGGCATTGTAAATAACAACTTTATTGGACACCTATTTACTTGCCGCGGTTAAATGGTCAAACTTATTTAAGTTTATTAAACTCCACATTGCCAGCAGTTATGGAAACATTGCCGCTGGCAAACTACCGAGGCGGGCTTTATTACCAGCATGACGGAGCCCCTGCAAACTTTAGTCGTGAAGTGAGAGATTTTTTTAATAGGTAGTAAGTAAGTAAGTAAGTAAAACGTTTGTTTGGTACAAAAATCTGTTGTTTACAAAAGAAAAAAACAATAATTCTACTTATATCTATAGATAACAAAAAATATACTTAGCAAAAACAAAACAATAATGTACCAACATGGCCTTCACTCAGCATATGCTGCAGTGCCCAAGGGACCGCAACGCTGATTTTCAGTGACAGCCAGAGATCAAAAGAAATCAGAGTATGGCAGACGCTGGATCGGTCGAGGCGGACCAGTACACTGGCCGGCAAGATCGCCAGACCATACGGCTCTAGATTTTTATCTTTGGGGTCACGTCAAAGACCTAGTGTTTCGATCGGAGCCTCAAAGTGAAAGTGACAGTAAATAAAAATTGAGTGTGCCTTCGAAATTGCAAAAACAATTAATTATTTTTACAAAATCTAAAAAAAAACATAAGAAAATGAACCCGTTTGTAACTTAAATGGAGGTGGTCATTTTGAACAATTATTACCTTATTTGTGAGTGAGTGATACTTCACATAAGTACTTAATTATCTGTAAATAGTGATCCTTTATAACATTTCCTAATTATTGTAAATAGTGATGATTAAATTTTTAAACACGCCAAGGTAGTAAATTGTTGATTTGAAACCAATGACTTAAAACATCTTAGTTTGTAACTAATTTAAATACCTATTAATTACCGTGAAGTGTAATGGAAAATGACTACGTCATTAGCAAACATCGCATTATCACTTATCAATGAATGCCGCGCGCTCGGGCCGCGCCAGCGGGTGACTTTGCTCGCGCTTCAAATGTGGGAAACTTTTGCAGTCTAAAGAATTGGTGAGTTTTTATGATAATATTATGACATTTGTGTACACAAATTCTTTGCAAGAAAATATTTGAAGCGTGTGCTAGGTTTCGCATAAACGAAAAATGACGTTGTATAACTATATGCAACCTGACATGCTGCTCCTCGCTGCACTCGTCGTCGCACCTAACCATACCGACTACGTCTTTCTGTTAATATTAGTTGCCAAGTTTAATCAAAAAGAAAACCAGGGTTTAATTTTGAGATAATTTATTTCCTACATAGTATGTATTTTTGATTCTTCTCAAGCAATTGTGTTCAAATTGAACTTACAGCGATTACTCATTTTGCGATTCAGTTCTTGTAAATGCGTGGTTATCTAGGCTGTTGGTTTGATTTATTTTATTTTTTTCTTCATTTTTCTTAGGTCTTTTGAGACCTGAAAAAATAATGTTTGTATAAATAAGCATGCTTCTTTGTGAAATATTAGTTATAGTTATTGAAGCACTTCTTGATCAGTACTTTTTATTCCTCGTAAGAGACTCAAATTACTGAGACAATCAGCTAACGTAAGTATAAGTATAAGCATGAAAAATAATAAATGATGGTAATTTCAAAGCTATTCTATGAGCGTTTTGCTAATATCTGAAAAAACATCGACTGTAAGATATTCGATCGATAAAAACGTCTCTTGCATTGAGATTTCACTCAACTCATTCCTACTTATAAGAAACAAATATCTTTTTATCCAAATTAATCTAAGTCACTAGAACTATTTCAATTATTGTATAGGAGTATGCAATGAAAATTGTAGGCTATTCGGTTAACAAACGAAATGTATGTCAAAAGATTCATTAAATCGTTATATATTTGTATAAAATAAGCTTCAAAAATATAAGATCTGTGAAACAAAATAGGTAAATTATGATGAATTTGTTATGATTACGGTGTTTTCAAAATCGGAATGAACAAATAGGCTTCTTAAATATGATGGCGGTATTATCGTTTTCAAAGTTCACCTGATAAACAAACACATTTCATGTAAAATCTGACGCTACATCGATGTTGATAATATTAGGGATCGTTTTATAATTTGCGATTCCTCCCTTGAACTTTTCAGTCGAACTCTTCTGTCGTTCTAACAATCCCCGCCATCCCCGGCTTGACACGAGTTAAGACACCCAAATTATAATTAAATAAAACTTACCGCCCCCAAGTGCTAGATTTACCAAAATGGCAAATGGCGCATCGACTACCACTGTCGCAACGAACGAAATTATGCATGAATACATAAAGTGGCTCAAAAATGTATAGACCTAAAAATAAAATGAAAATGCTAGTGTTAGTGAAATCATAAGATATAAACTGAATAATATTTCATAAAAAGAATAGACCGTTAATAAAACTCAGTTATACGGTATCTTGCATAACTAGCATAAATATTTTAAGAGTGGTTTAAGAGTGATGTCTGGGTCTACTTAACGAAAAAGTAAACTCCACTTTTTTGGATTGTAAAAATAAATTTAAAAAACTTACAAATTGAGGAACAGAAAAATAAGCGGGTGACACTCGGCTACCAGCATGAACGTTCATCATTGCTAAATGTAGAAGATACATTCCGTAGGAAAGTCGACTCAGTGGCTTCCATTGTTCAAGTGATAAAAACCAGTTAATTGGACCTGAAAATAAGATGAAAATTGCTCCGGTATCTACGACCTCTATACACTTAGTACTATTATCATTATGTTAGAATACTTTGCGTTATTATTTCATTTCTCGATCTTTACAAAAATATATATAAATAGGATAGTATGAAGATTGAAATTGATTGAGTAACATACTATTAAAGTAGTTTATCGCTATATAATATGTAAACAGTATATCTGATACAATTGTACATCAAAACAGAAGATGATCTTTTTTTACCCGACTGAGGCATGCAAACGTGGTAGATGTTTTCAACGCGCATGAATGTATGTATGTCTGTTTCTTGTTCCCTCATAACTATTGAACGAATAGATGGATTTAAACAAATGATCAATAGATTCGTATCAAATGCGCAAACAATATAGGTTATGAACAATTCCAAGATGGCGTCTGTAACTTAACATTTAGGGGGGATAACCACAAAAGTTTTTCGGTATTTACGATGTGGGTATCAAATGAAAGTCAGTCTATACTGAATATATAATGTACATGGTATACATTTAATTTAAATTTATCATATTTACAGGAATATTCACAGAAAAAAACAAAAAGTCAAAATATATTTAAACATTAATATAATGTATTTAAAGGCTCATCGACCTTAAAGTCATTTTTAATAAGTAGGTATTATGATTTTTTATTTACATTTTGTGCACTATAGATAAACGGCAAAGTATTTTCTAAATTTATATTACAGACAAAATTAAAAAGTCCTGAGAGTATTTTTATTTTTAATAAATCGGGTCCGTTATCGTGTTACGTTTATCGATAGGTATAGCTCCATCCATATGAGTTTCCCCGAATCTAGTATAAACTTTTACATGTGTAAACATCATATTTTTATAAAATAATGAATACATAATGTAAAAAAGAGCTCGTTAAAGTTTTCATAGGAGCTGTCATCAAGAAAATAAGGAAATGGAAATAGGATAGTTGAAACCTACTTCATTCCGCAGTCGGGTTTTTTAGTTTTTGTAATAACTTATTTTATTGTGTCAGTTGTTTAAGCAATATTTAATGGTTCAGTTTAAACATACCCGAATAACCATGAACGCAGGCTAAAATCATCCATCCCACAGCTAAAACCCAGATAGATCTGTTGTAGGCGTGTTTAAAGTTTTCTAATGTTTGATTATCATATCCCGGTCTTCTATCGAGAATCAAAGAATATACAGCCATGAATAACAATACACATGCAACAATCCATAAAAGAGCAACTATGATCTGTGAAAATGAAAAATTATACAATATAAGTAGGTAACTTTGTATTTTTTTTTTTTTTTATAAAATATGGATGGGACGTTTGTCTTCCATGACACCTGATGTTAAGTGAACATGAAGACTAAGGTGGTACACGTCCATCCACGAGAAACCTATTCACTCGACGCTTAAAAGTACTAGGACTATACTGGTCAGGGAAAATAGACGCAGGCAGTTCATTCCAAACCTTGGCGACCCGTATCAAAAAGGAACTGTCAAAGCGCTTAGTTCGACTTTTCGGAATATCAACCACATACGGATGGAAGTTCTGTCTGCGTCTAGTAGTCCGATGGTAAAAGGGTGAGGGTTCAATTTGATCAAACAGAGCACTCGCGCACTCACCAAAATGTATCCTGTAGTACACGGTTAAACAGGCAACCTTACGACGATGCTCTAGGGTCTGTAGTTTTTTGGTCGTAAGGTCGACGTTGTTAATTAATTTACGGGCTCTTCGGTCAACGGAGTCCAGCGCTTCTAGTTGATATTTGGCTGAACCATCCCAAAGATGACTGCAGTACTCCATGCATGATCGCACTTGAGCTGTATATAAGTTAAGAAGCTGTGCAGGGCTGAAGTACCGCCGTACCTTCGAGATGATTCCCAACTTTTTCGAAGCTACTTGAGCCATGGACACAATTTGTTGACCGAAGTTTAAACTAGATGTTATAGTTACGCCTAAAAGCCCTAGATGGTCAGTGATGGGGACAGATACATTTTGGAAAGTCGGCGTTAATGTGAAGGTGCTCTTTTTTGCGGAGAATAGACACGCCTGAGTTTTGGACGCGTTGAATTTGACCAAATTCGACTCACCCCAATCGGATACTTTCCGTAAGGTCAAATCAACGCGCTCAATCATTGACTTTCTTAAACTTTGGATTTCACGGGGGCTCGCTCGCGCATTGGATACGTATCTCTCAACAACAGTGCTGTCATCAGCATAACTAATAATGCCCGGTGTCAAAAGGTCATTAATGTGCAGCAAGAATAATGTTGCAGAGAGAACAGATCCCTGAGGTACCCCGGCATTAATTGCCATTTGGTCGGAGGAGAAGCCATCTAAGACTACTCGAATTGACCGTTCCCTCAGAAAATCAGATATCCAGTCGTAGAGCCCAATCGGTATGCCATAAGCTGGAAGCTTACTTAAGAGACCCTGTCAAAGGCCTTGGAAATGTCTAAGGATACAGCTATTGCTTCACCATGACCCTCCAAGGCCTCGCTCCATAAGTGAGTGGCATACACGAGAAGATCGCCGGTCGAGCGCCCGTTGCGGAAACCATATTGGCTATCGCTTAGGAGCTCGTTGGCCTCGAGGTATGCCAGGAGTCGATTGTTCAATACACGTTCCATGACTTTGCAAAGTATGGAAGTGATTGAAATTGGTCGGTAGTTGACAGGGTCGGCACGGCTTCCCTTCTTTGGTACTGGTTGTACGTTAGCAAGCTTCCAGGACTTGGGAACCTTACCGGATTCCAATGAAAGTCGATAAAGACGCGTCAAAACGGGAGACAACTCAGCTGCGCAGCGTTTTAAGACCACTGCAGGAATACCGTCTGGACCACTAGCTTTGTTCTCGTCTAGGTGCAGCAAGCATTTAAGAACCTCCTTTTGGCGAATGTGAACGGTACCCATTGTAGGTCCGAACTGAGGTAATTGGGGTGGGATTTTTCCTTGGCAATCTAGACGAGAATTTTCTGCGAAGATACTAGCAAATAAATCTGCTTTCTCCTTAGAAGTATGGGCCAGAGAACCATCGGGTTTCCTCAGTGGTGGCAGCGACGGGCGACAAAAGTTCGTTTCGACCGACTTGGCAAGGGACCAGAAAGCTTTACTTCCCGAAGGGTATGCTGCTATTCTGTCTCCGATACGGCCTATGTGGGCAAAACGAGCTCTTTTGATTACCTTTTTGCAGGACTTGGCGGCAGCATTGTATCTTTTCTTAAGTTCATGCGAATCCAGGGCTTTGCTTCTGCGAGCATTTGCCCAGGCTTTGTATGCTTCCCGCTTTCGCTTTTCAGCGGCTAGGCAAGCAGTATTAAACCATGGGCGAGCTTTGGTTTCAAGGGATAGATCAGCGTGGGGAATGAAGTACTCCATTGCTTGAACTATCACACTTGAGACAGCATCAGCGCAGCACGATGGATCGGTTGATGTAAAACAAGTTTGCCGCCATGGATAAGATGCGAAGAAATGTCGCATTTCATCCCAATCTGCTGACTTGTAACGCCATACTCGCCTGGAGCCTTTTGGGCGGGTGTCAGGTGGCGAGTACAGCGATACAGATTTCACCATACAGTGATCGGATGTCCCTAAAGGTGCAGTGACGGACACCGAGTATCTGTCAGGATCGGTTGTCAGCAGAAGGTCCAAGCAATACGCAGTGTGGCCAGCAATGTCGGGGATGCGCGTAGGCTCGTTAACAAGCTGTGAGAGACCATAAGTCAGCGAAAACTTAAAGGCCTCTCTGCCAGCATGGTCAGTGTCCTGATACGGGTATAACCACTGCCCATGGTGAGCATTAAAATCCCCCAGAAACACCAACTGCGCCGTGGGAAAACGTTGCTGAATCTTATCTGCTGTATTGCCAAGGTATTCCATAAGCCTCGTTGTCTCCCGATCTCCGCTATGTGAACGATAGATACAGGCGTAAACCACTTGGTCTAGGCCGGTATCTATGTGAACCCACATGACTGAAAGGTCCGGCACTTCCAAGTAACGGAGACGCTGATAACAGATCGCGTCACTGGCATACATGCACACCCCGGCGTGCGGGCGGAAAAGAGACTCCAGGATATAGCTTGGGTAACCAAGGTATGCCGAGTCTGATGGATCGCAGATCTGCGTCTCCGTTAGAAAGAGTAGGTGTGGTCTCTCCGTCTCAAGATGGTTGTGGACATCATTCAGATTGGAGTGCACTCCTCGGATGTTACAGAAGTGCACATTAAGGGAGAGGAAGTGCAACCGCTGTTGAACCGTACTCTTTTTAGGACCTTTCATTGTGAATTGGTAGTGGAGTGAATAGGGAGGAGAATAGAAGTTGAGTGAAGCGCTGCAAATGGAACCAAGCAACTCGTAGGAAACAACGCACCATTGGGGAACTCGCTTGGAGACTGCGGGGACGCCCGAACCCCCCCGAGGTCGCCATCGGGTCCTCTCTAACCGGTCGCCAACCGGCACGATGGAGCCTCCCGGGATTTTTCGCGAGGTGGCGGGGCAGCCTTTCGCATGTGGCTGGCATGCTACTTGGGCCCCCTACTACCTGCGGTCGGCCAGCGGTGCACCGTGCTTCGGATCCCGCTACCCTCCAAAACGAGTTACCCGGTGAGTCATTATCCTACGAGTTGAAAACTGTTCTCCGATGCAGCACGATTACTCAGACCTATCCTCCTCAATGGCTACACTAGACATCATGCCGGAACGCAACTAGGTTACTTGGCGGCATGGTTTTGTCTAGTGGGTGGTGACAAGCCACGGCCGAAGCCTACCACCAGATTTTACTGCTCGTTTAGCACCACCCAGGGACCACGTACAAGGCATCGAGGGCTAAACCTTGCGGACGCGAGCAGTTTTCAGTCCCCAAAAATTAGTGTAAAGCAGTACCTAAGACATTTTTATTTTCACACAGCGCCATCTAGTTGAGCCTAAATTTAGTAACGCTTACTATGAGACCCATTAAGGGTCCTTTTTTGTAACTCCAGACTCTCCTGTACAATTCATGCCTAGGTGGCTATTCTCTCTAAATTACCTATATTACTTAAATCGAAAATCGTTGATTCAATTTCTGATTGGTGCTGACAATATTTAATTTTTTGAAAAAGAACACATATGGCCTCCTTGGTAGAGTGATCAAAGACGCTACTAGGTAAGTCGTGAGGTCGCGGTTTCGACCCCCGCATAGAACAAGAAAATAAAATGTGCACCTTGAATCGGAGTGTTAATCTTTATGGTTTTTGTATTCTAGATTCCCCCATTGTAAACTATACTACATGGTATCTCATATCACAAACTTAACTAACTTTGGGCCATGTAGTTGGTGTGATTATCTAAGCATTTAATTAATTTATTAAATAGATGTTTTATTAAAGTATATTTTACCTTAGGAATTCTCATTTTCTTGCCACGATAGGTGTGAAGCACATATCCGAAGATCATACCGATGAAGAATGGCGGAGCTCTAGTTAAAGTGTTTGTGTAGAAATTCCTCATATAACGCGTGTTTTCTTCTGGACCCCTGAAAAAAACAATTTTAACAAGTTATTTACTTGAAACAAAAATTATCTATTTATATACTTCCAACGCGAATCAATAGCGATCATAAACAAGTTAACACGGCACATACAGGGTTATTATTAAGTCATTGGCCAAATTTATAGGAACGGTTTTTGAAAAAAAAGGTAGGTAAATATTATTTTACCAGAAAATCAATAAATTCGATAACATATTAAGCAAGTCTTGGTCACTCTAAATAATTAATGTATATCATTAAGAATAAAGTCTACTTCACGCTAGCCGCTACTGTAAAACATATTGTTATTGTATCAAAAAACATAATATTTTAATTTTGCTGGTAACTAAAAAAAAGCCTGGTTTATTTTTATTAAATTAAAGTTTTACAAAAAATCCACGCCCTTTTACCATAAACTTAGATTTAAAAGTGGCATTTTTCATAATGTTTTCTTGATAATCTAAGGGCCGTTATTATAAAACGTTCACAACTCTTAAACCTAACATACGAGAATGATTTTCATAAGAAACGTAAGAGTTGAGAGTGTGTGTTTTTTTACTAATGTCTTTTACATTTTATATTTTTGAAATACAGGTGCTGATAAATGTTGATGCATTAATTATTTTGAGTAAAGTGGATAATCATTAATGTTGTTCTTATAAGATTGCTACGATGGTTATTGCTATGCATTTTTTTACATATTGGTTGAACCTTTTTATTATATTAAACATACTTACGCAGTTGAGAAGTTGTTCAAAAATACGTAGATCGAAGATGCTGTTAGTGAAACTATCAATCCGGCTGTTAACGCAATCCAGGAATAACTTTTTTTACCGCTCAAAACCCAAAATAACACTATAGGTGATATAATATGAAGGTGAGTGTCGATACTGACATACCAAGAATGTCGCAAGCACTGAAATAAAGAAAGACAAAAACTAGATTAAATAAATACTTTCTTAATATTCTTTAACAAAATAAACATCCTTCAGAGTTTAAGTACACTGAATTAATGTCTTCAAATGTTAAAAAAGACTTAATTATTGTTAATTGAGTGGCTTTTATGCATACGTTGTCATTATCGGAGTAATTTTCAAGCTTCAATGAAGCCCTTCTTCAGGGGTGTATGCAATCGCGGCTGCACCTCAGACATATTACGAGTAACGTGTTAATAATAATAAATAGTAAACCATAAATGCAATACATTTTTACCGGATATTATGCCAGTGAGATGCCGACACATTGAGAAAAACTGAGTCAATATAGCGTTATTTTGCGGATATCCATGACAACTACTGTAACTAAGTTACTTTACTAATTCCACTAATAGTGCAAGTACGAGTCGCGGAATTATCAAAATAACTAAAGTAGGTAGTTGAGAAAAATATTAAATATAATTTAAGCAATAATGACAAGTCGCTCGTGACCACGGGGTCTGCAAAGACACCGAAACGTCGAGTCAAAATTTAAAATGTAAATATACGCGATAAATCCGGTTAAAAAGTGTTTTATTTAATAATGACAAGTCATAAAAATATCTATTTCATTATAATCTAGCTCAAATCAAATCAAATATATTTATTGCTACGAGTATATAGTATGGTACATAAAGATGTTATACATAAATCAAGCTCGAAATACTATACTGTATGACAGCATGCAATCGGTATTATAATCATAACTAATCCATAAACTTGGTTTTTGTACATAGTCATTATTAATTTAACCCACCATCAATACAAGGTTTTTAAAATATGATTATTACACGAAATTATCATAATTTTATTAATTCTATCTGTAATTTTATGAATAAAAACATTTTTCACTTAACCATTCACTAAATGATTTTTTAAATTGGATTTAAGGCAACGATTTAATTTCCTTTGGGACAGCATTACATATTTTGACGCACATAGCGTAGCACTGCCTGTTATAAAGTTCTACGCGTGGTATTGAGTTACATACTAAACGATTTCCATGTAGTATTGCTCTGGTATTGTCCTTAGCTTTTGTGAAATAATAAACATTGTTACAACGAACACAGCAACTTCTAAAATGCACATACAAGGCAATGTTAATATTTTGTTTAGTTTAAATACAGGTTTGGCTGATTCGTCTGATGCTTTTCCGAAAATTGCCCCAAATACACTTTTTTGTGCTATAAACGCCTTGTTTAAGTCAGTAGAGTCCCCCAAGCGATGAGTCCGTATCTTAAGAGACGTGACATAACCATGGTTAGCAGTCATTACGGTTGAAAGTGCGCACGTTTTCCGCAGTCTGCTTAGAACATACACATAACTGTTTAATTTATTTTTTACATAATTTATGTGCTGTTTCCAGTTCAATTTATTGTCAATATGACACCCGAAAATTTAGTGCCTTCTACTTATTTAATCTTGTCATGTTTATAATGTATGTCAATAGTACTGAAAACTTTATTAGTATTTATTAGGGTGCGGGAGGGGTAAGCGGTGGGTTATGGCAAATCATAGCCAAACAGGCGATGGCATTAGTCACCTAGTAGCGAATAGTAAAAACCGGTTGAAACACAAGGTTAAAATATTCACATGATCATCAAAAAAGTTCAGCTATACTTTACTACGTGGCTCTAGTTTTTCAACGAAATTTCATATGTTCCAAATCTGTCAGAAAAAACCGCAAAATAAAAGTATTTCTACTTGACGCTAGATAGCGCAACATTTTTTCGCGGCATGAAAATCACCTAGGCAACAAATAACAATCTGGAATTTTGGACACAAATAATTGGAAAACAAACAATTTGTAAAAAATAATTATGAATGAAATTATTTTCGTGGTAAGTTAATTTTATTTGGATTGTCAATGTAATTCTTTTATAAAAGTATAAAAAACTAAATTTTACATCGAGAAACAATAGAGGATTTAATTTTTTTTTAATATCTACGCGTGTACATACTTCACAGAAGTCAGCGACGAACTGACGCCAGTGCCTCTAGCGAGGAATAGCTTGGACTAAAGGCTGTGACGTCAGGACAACCACAATTGAAGCTGTGCAACTTTGCTTACAGCAGCTCTCCTATGTATCTGCTTTGTGAAGTCAATACACGATTTTGTCTTGTGGGAACGGTGATATGAGAGATCAAATTATAGTTATTTATAAACTCTAGTAATCTCAATCTACATTTTGAATTTCCTAGCGTATTTTTAAACCACCTGTCAGAACATTGTTTAGATTTTTTTTATTAGTCAAATTATATATTATTTTATGTCATCACCATCAGCATCACAACTCTTTGTAATGAGCCCACTGCAGGGCATGAGTCTCTCCCCTGGGTGACGAGGAGGTATAGGCCATAATCTACCAAGCTGGCCCAGTGCTGGGTGGTGGATATAACTTTATGTAAGCGGTCAAAAAATAAGTTAATGTCAGAATTTGGGGTGCGATAAATACACAAAACAATTACGTATATTGCAACCAAGAACTTTTAATACCACAACACTCAAAAAAATTATCTTGAGCCAGATTATTCACTGTATCTAGTTCCTTGAACTGTAACGCGTTTTTTAATAAAATGCAAACCCCACCACGCTTTTTACCATCTTGTCTGCAGTATACAGTAGCCAGTCTATATCCTGAGAATTTAATGTGATGCTGATTGTTTTTATTTATAAAAGTCTCAGTGAAACATAGTACATCCGGCATTTTATTTCTTCATATAAATTATTCAAGGTCACGATCAGAAGATTAGTTTTTGATAAAAAATCCGGCAATATTTTTGTGAAATACTTTTAACTGTTGAGTGTAATTTTTTTCTTCGCGTGTTTTATGCACGAAAAAACGTTTTTTTGCTTATCATTGACAAATCTTTTAGTTTGTACCTTTATAAAGTAACTAGCTTTATCCCGCAACTTCGTATGCGCTTAACTACCCTTCTCGTGGAAATTTCAGAAACTATACAACCAGACACCCTATGAAAGAACCTTTATACCAAGTATCACACCCATGCACTCAAGGAATAAGTTTTTTTCATGCAAACTAAAAATCAAATATTTCCCGTGCCCGTGGGAATTTTGGGATTTTTTTTCGTAGCACAACCAGTCACTCTTTGAAGAACCTTCATGCCAAGTATCACATCCGTACACTCAACGAATAAGATTTTTCATACAAACTAAAAAGTCCAACCCCTTCCCGTGGGAATTTCGGGAATTCCTTCCATAATACAAACAGACACTTATTGAGGAACCTCTATATCAAGTATCACATCCGTGCACTCAAGGGATGGGATTTTTTCATACAAACTAAAACATCATATATTTCCCGTTCCCGTGGGAATTTCGGGAATCCCTTTCATAACACAACCAGACACACATTGAAAAACGTTTACACCAAGTTTCACATCGGTACACTCAAGGAATAAGATTTTTCATACAAACTAAAAAGTCCTATATTTCCCGTTCCAGTGGGAATTTCGGGAATTCCTTCCTTAGTGCACCCCTACATCTCCTAAAGAATGTGTGTTCCAAATTTCAGCTCTCTACGCCCAGTAGTTACAGCTGTACGTTGTCTGTCAGTCACTCAGTCACTCAGTCACTCAGTACCTCAGTCACTCAGTCAGTAACGGAACAGTTTTATATATGAGGCGTATATTTCCAAAAACCGCAAAAGGTACAATTCCAAAAATATGGAATTGTACCTTTTTTATTTTGATCCTGATGAAAGAGTTGGTTTGAATTAATTGCTGTTGTATGTACATTTTTCAGCTTGTTCCTAGTAAAATTCAAAAACATGTTCTTATAGTCACACTCATCAATTAAAAAAATTATCCGTCTACATGTTACATCCCATGTGCGATAGTCATTTAAGTTTACAATTTAAAAAGTTTTTGCATAAATTTTGTAGCATGTAATTTAACTTATTTTCATTTAAATACCAGTTTCTAAGGACACTTAATAATAAAACAGTACAGTTTATTGTATTTTTAGTGCGACACATAGTTCTATTAACACTTTTGTTGGGTTAGAGTCATGTTCACCTACACACATAATTATTTTATCTTCCTTCGTCGGCTCAAACCGCTTCACCATTGTTAGAATTTCCTTTGTACTTGCATATGGTTTAGTGTATGAAATTATTTCATATTTTTCGTAAGGTGTATTTAATCGTGATTTAAGCAACTTATTACGTAAACCTTTGCATTGGTTTCTCCCTATGATAAAAAATCTTTTTAAGTGTCCAGTTTTAATTTTAGTTCTTCACTGTACTTCATCAATTTTTTTATTTGTTTTGCTTAGAACTGAGCCTTCAGTTTCTATTAATAGCGGCTTTTCAAAGCTTTTAATCGACGTTGACGACGACGGCGATGCAGGCACCCCGTCGCAGTTGTCTGCACATGTGTTCGTTGCGATTGTCTGTCTACGATTATTTTTACTTTTTGTCTTTTTAGTTTGTTGTGTAGGAGTTTTAGCTTTTGGTGTGGCGCACATAGTCTAAAGTAGGTGTATTTGTCGAAATAGCTGAAAGACCCCTTTCTTTAAGTTCATATTTTCAAATATTATGTTCTCCATCTCTATACAGGGTGACTGGTACCAAACCCGCCATAGCAAATTAGCATATAGAGGAGGTCATTTGCTAATTATTGGACCTTACTTTCCCTAACTAAAGTTTTATACTTTAGGAGATATGTCAATTTTTATACATTATTGAGATTTTTCCAAAATTTGACCTTAAAGCATTCGTAACTTTATTTTTCGTCATTAGTTTAGAGTTTTTTTATTATTTCTTGGTAGTCATTAACATTTGTGAATAAAATACGTCGGAACTTCCCTCAAACTAGGGTTAAAAAATAAGACGCTTATGCTTTTAAAAAAAATCAATAAAGAAAAATTACTTTGCGATCAAATTCAACCGGAAATAATAAAAAAACTACGGCGTTTTAATAATTTATTCTACTCTAAATTAGTTCTCTAGTTCGTCACCTTACCAACGGTACTAAATTTGCAACGGAAAGTTTGATTCGCTAAACATCGGTAGGATTTTCAGGTCAACCAGTCATTTTGATCAAAAATAGTGAAGGTCCCAACGACAGGATAAAGCTAATTTAGCAAAGTAGTTTTTGCAAATTTATGAGTAGGTATTAGATAATAGAAATTGAGTGCTTAGTGTACTTAATTTTTTTTTTTACTTTTACCATGTAAAGCAAGAAATCAGGAAAAGATATCGAGCATCAAAAGAAAAATTTAAATAGAGTTGAAACTAAAAATTCTGCTCGAATTGCTGCCCGCAATTTCTGATACATGCCCGATATCTTTTCCTAATTTCTGTGGTGGTAAGACTGAGCCTAATTTCTTCTTTCATAACAGAAAACGCATTATTAATTTTTTGAATTAACTCATCTTTTGTAGTTACTTCTTCATTGTAGACCAACTCTTTTCATTTGCAATGACAGTTTCAATGACTTTTAGACGTCAAATGAAAAAGATGAGGTCGGACCCAACTCTATGACATTTAAGTTGTTGTCATATATGCTTTTCCTTTCCGTTTCGTGTGCTTTCACAAATAGTTGAGTAGACACAGGTATAAATAAATAAGACATTTCGTTTTAAAATGCCGGGATACACAAGGGAAGAATACGCCGACATGCTGCTGGCGTATGGTGCTGCACACAGTAACGCCCGCAAAGCGCGGCGAATTTACCAGGAGCGATACCCAAATAGACGCTTACCTGACCGTGACACATTTCCTACCACATATCGTCGGTTTAGAGAAACGGGTAACTTGAACGTCAGGGTACCCCAAGCAGCTGTGCGACAATTACCTGTTGAAATTGATCAGCAGATTTTGGCAGCTTTTGAAGAAGATCCCACGACTAGCACCAGAGTGGTAGCTGCCGCTTTGGGCGTCAGCCAGTGGAAAGTCTGGTCAGTGATGCATGGGGACCATCAACACCCGTATCATTACACGCCAGTTCAAGGTAATTTTGAGTTTATTTATGTACCTACTTACACTAAAGCGACCAGTGTTATCTTTAGAATTAAAGAAATTATTAATATTACGACGAGCTTCGATGTAACATAATCCAAATCAAATTTTGTCTTTAGAATAACATTTACGTAAATAATTAACAAATGGAGTGTTGGCAGGGCTTGAAAATGGCGACTACGAAAGGAGGTTGAATTTCTGTCGCCTCGTTCTTCACACCGATGTCGACGACCCAACATTTCTGGAGCGTATCCTTTGGACCGACGAGTCACAGTTCACCCGAGAAGGCATCACCAATTTCCACAATCTGCACCACTGGTCCCATGATAACCCCCATAAAAAGAGGGTTACATCGGTCCAGCGGAAATTTTCTGTTAATGTGTGGGCCTGCGTTATTGGTCGTAATATCTTTGGACCCTATTTCCTACCAGACATTTTAAATGGGGGAAATTATTTAGAATTTTTAAGGGACGTCTTGCCTGATCTGCTGTTGGATGGAATAACCGACGACACGCCCATTGTGTTTCAACACGATGGGTGCCCGGCGCATTTTAGGCTGGACGTCCGAGAACTTTTAAATAGTTCATTCCCCGATTCATGGATCGGTAGAGGTGGGCCAATTGAATGGCCAGCTCGGTCGCCAGACTTGACACCTCTCGATTTCTACGTTTGGGGCCGGGCCAAAGAGTTGGTCTACAATGAAGAAGTAACCACAAAAGATGAGTTAATTCAAAAAATTAATAATGCATTTTCTGTTATGAAACAAGAAATTAGACTCAGTCTTACCACCACGGAAATTAGGAAAAGATATCGGGCATGTATCAGAAATCGCGGGCAGCAATTCGAGCAGAATTTTTAGTTTTAACTCTATTTAAATTTTTCTTTTGATGCTCGATATCTTTTCCTGATTTCTTGCTTTACATGGTAAAAGTAAAAAAAAAAATTAAGTACACTAAGCACTCAATTTCTATTATCTAATACCTACTCATAAATTTGCAAAAACTACTTTGCTAAATTAGCTTTATCCTGTCGTTGGGACCTTCACTATTTTTGATCAAAATGACTGGTTGACCTGAAAATCCTACCGATGTTTAGCGAACCAAACTTTCCGTTGCAAATTTAGTACCGTTGGTAAGGTGACAAACTAGAGAACTAATTTAGAGTAGAATAAATTATTAAAACGCCGTAGTTTTTTTATTATTTCCGGTTGAATTTGATCGCAAAGTAATTTTTCTTTATTGATTTTTTTTAAAAGCATAAGCGTCTTATTTTTTAACCCTAGTTTGAGGGAAGTTCCGACGTATTTTATTCACAAATGTTAATGACTACCAAGAAATAATAAAAAAACTCTAAACTAATGACGAAAAATAAAGTTACGAATGCTTTAAGGTCAAATTTTGGAAAAATCTCAATAATGTATAAAAATTGACATATCTCCTAAAGTATAAAACTTTAGTTAGGGAAAGTAAGGTCCAATAATTAGCAAATGACCTCCTCTATATGCTAATTTGCTATGGCGGGTTTGGTACCAGTCACCCTGCATATGTGCTTTCTAATTGCATCTTTAAATTGTTAATTTCAAACTTCAGGTCATTTATTTGCTCCATGTCATTATTTAAGTAGTCGAAACTTTTTGAAGCCGTATCAAGGTCTACAGAATCCAAAGATAAGTTATGGTCTAACGATTCACAATAATGCGTTTGAGTGTTTTTGATCCCCGGCGCTTTGGCGGGAGTTTTTGAAGTGTTTTTTGTCTTTGTACTGTCGTCCTCATTTAACTTTCTTTTACGTTTAACAGTGTGTACATTTACTTGTTGTGATAATCTTCGAATACATTTGATACACTTCCATTTCTTTTTGTATTCTGCCGTCAATGTGTTATAAAATCTTTGTGTCGAAATATTTTCACATTCGATGTGGTAAATTAATTAACATTGCGAACATATCATGTATTCCTTATTTTTAATACTCTTTTTACATTTTGTTGTTTTATGCTATTATCCTTTTTTTTTTTTTTTTTTTTTATTTATTTAGAAAACATACAGCATCATAATTACAGGAAATTAAAACAAATGTGTGATTCACAAGCCAATTAAGTTTTCACTGCTAATTAGTAGGTATAACATTCCTTGGGTAGAGAATTATATAATATTAAAGTTAAAGTTGTTATTTTTAAAGCTTAAGATATTAAAAAATGTAGGTATATATGATGTATATAATCCATAGGAAAGGTTTTATTTTTTTTTATATATATAATTAGAAAGGAAAATTACTTGAGGTGCTTGATGGCAGATATGAATTTATGTGGTTTTAAATTAAATATATCTAAGGATTGATATATCTGGTTATAAGATTTACTGGCCCTAACAACAAAGCGATTTTTACTATAATTAGTCCTACAGGTTGGAAGAGCAAAAGTACTTCTTAATTTTAACCGTAGATTGCATCTCTGACACTTAAAGGATATTTTATTTATTAAGTATGGGGAATCAATAATGTTATTAATAATTTTGTACAGAAAAATAACATCACGGTGTTCACGTCGCGTTTCAAGGTTTGTCAGTAAATCCGGTGAAATAGTCCCAAATCTGTATGTTAGACGTTTACAGAATTTGTCCTGAATACGTTGGAGGTCGTCCTTATATAAAGAGTACTGCGGGTTCCACACTGTTGAAGCGTACTCAAGGTGCGACCTAACAAGTGAGTTATAAAGAATTATTAGCGTTTCTCTATTATTGAAGTCAACTGTTTGTCGAAATAAAAAGCCTAACATTTTATAGGCCTTCGCAGTTATCATATTAATATGTGAACGGAATAATAAGCGATCATCCAATAAAACACCTAAGTCTCTCACCTCAGTCACTCTTGTAAGTGGCGTGTCATTTATAGTGTAATTATGGTAAATAGTATTATTTTTCCTAGAATATGAGATAACACAACACTTCCTTATATTTAAATATAATTTGCTACCCAAACAGTAATCGTTAAGAGAGATTAAATCCTTCTGAAGATCAAGACAATCTTGAGCAGACTTAATCGTAATATAAATTTTGATGTCATCGGCGAATAATAATGCCCTAGAATAAGAAAAACAATTTAAAACATCGTTAATAAATATGTTAAATAACAGAGGGCCGAGGTGAGAGCCCTGAGGCACTCCAGATGTAATGGGAACAAAAGATGATGTATATCCCTTAACTGCGACAGCTTGGGATCGGTCTCTCACATAAGACGTGAGCCATCTTAGTAGGTCACCGTGTATACCGATTTGTTCAATTTTATTAATTAATTGGAAATTTTATCAAAGCATTTTGAGAAGTCGGTATACACGGCGTCCACCTGGTAACCGTTGCTCATGTCCTCAAGGATTAGATCTAAAAATTCACATAAGTTAGTCTCAGTAGAACGTTTGTTAATAAAGCCGTGCTGCTGTGAAATTAATAGCGGCCGGATAGCTGGGAATAAAGTGTCGTAAATAATTTTCTCAAATAACTTTGGTAAAACAGAGAGTTTAGAAATACCTCTATAATTCACTACATCATGTTTGTTACCGCTTTTAAAAATAGGTACTACAAAGAAACGCTTCCATACAACGGGCATTATACCACTGGATAGAGATAACTTAAAAAGGATACTTACAGGATATGCAAGTTCCTTACAACATCGTTTTAAAAAAATAGGATGGAGACCATCCGGGCCGCTACCCTTATTTATATCAAGGCGAGCTAAATATTTTTCGACAATTTTAGGAGAAATATGAACAGAGGAAATAATTGTTTCATTCGCTTCCTGTGCTGTAGAAAGTACGGTAGACGAGTCATCCTCAAAAACTGACTGAAAATATGCACTAAAAAGTTTAGCAATTGATTCGCCATCTGAGGCACTACTACCTCCATAATGCAAGGTATCAGGTATAATATTATTAGACTTTTTTGACTTAATGTAAGCCCAAAACTGTTTAGGGTTCATTTTGATATTCTTTTCTGTTCTATTTATAAATGATTTATGACATGATTCAATTAATTCTTTCGTTTGTTTACGAAGTTCAGAAAATTTTTCATAGTCAACTAATCTATTGTAACATTTCCATCTTTTATGTAATTTAATTTTTTTTCTAATAAGTCTAATTAACATTGGCGAATACCAAATCGGATACTTATTTTCCTTGGTTACAATTTTTAAAGGTACGAACTCTGTTATTATCTGGTTAAGAGCAGAATAGAAATTTTTTATAGAAAAATGTAATAGTATGGTGATAAAATAGAAAAAATCATACAATTTGTTGGGGCTCGAACCCAGGTCACCGAGACTGTCATGCTAACACCAATACCACGCAGCCACCGTGACGATGTCAATTTTGTCGAAATTGACGATTAGGTTTTCTTATCCTGATATGTTTTGGTTTATACTCAGCGCCCTCTCTTATTTTACACTCGTATATTTTGGAACTTGGTCAATATTAGTCAAAATAATCATTCCATACACTGTAGTACTTTTCGGATGCAGGATGTTAGATGTAAATATAATTTAATCGGCTCAAACATATAAGACAATTAAAAGAACATTTAGAAAAGTAAAAAAAATAAAAACATTATGCATACTTACATGACGACCAGACACGACATAATTCTGCACATGCAGGAGGGTTGCCCACCAATTCGTTCTGCAGTTATTAACATGAGGCACTATCGTAAAAGGCCAAAGTGGACCATCAGATATCCTATTTGAATACGAAATTTCCAAAAGAATAGCAAGTGCCAGAAGTGGCAAAAGACGAAGAAGACGGTGGATGTAAAATATGTGAAGATTCTTCAAAAGTTTTACTGAAATATAATGGAAAAAAGATATGAAAGTTAATCAAGAATTATTTCAATTTGTGTACAAAAGACAACATATTATTGTACAGTTATTAGACAGGGCTGCATCATAGCCTCTGTAAGGGTCAGTAAGTCATGAAGGCTAAGCTTAACATGTCAGAAAAGGTGACTAATCCGAGCAAATCCCGCTTGGTGGTAAGTCAAGAGTTCGACTGGTAAGCGTATAACACCCTTTGTATAAACTCTGCCACCAAGTCTATTCTATATTTTGCTTTCACGTATTTATATTCCCCCCTAGTTCGCTACATTGTATCCTATCCAAGCTATGCTTACTTTACGGTCATGTAGTTGTTGTGATTGTCTGGGGATTTTTTTTTATTTATCTCTGACCTCATCTACATTTTTATTTTTATCAGGTGAGATAGAGGTCAAATGCGGGTGAATAAAATAATTAAAAAAAGATAAAACTACAGTTTGTATCTAATACCTGAAATCAGTAAAGGCAGGACAAGTTTGTTATAATAAACTTATCCATCTGCTGCATCGAACCTAGTTTGCAAATTGGTACCTAAACAGACTATTGTCAGTCATGTTTAATAGTCAAATTAAATATCCAATGTTTCTTTTTTCAATGTTAATTTTAAGTACAAAATATAAATAAAATCCATTACATTACAATATCAAATTACATACATACATAACCTGACGCTTGTCTCCCTTTGGGGTAGGCAGAGACAAGACCCTTTCGCTTCTTCCACGTTCATCACTCTTTTCATACATGATCGCCGGTTATGGGTACTTTTGACTAGACCCTTTTTCAAAATCTCGCCAATTTAATCGGCATACGATCAAATTGGCGCACGTACAAATTGTCGTGCATACATAATATCAGATTATTTTAGGTATTTTAGTTCTATTTGTATGTAGATATTAAAGAAATTGCTTTTAATGTTATTTTTTGTTACTAAAATAAAGAATAAATTGTATACAGGGTGACTGGTGACAAATTTTAGATAGGTATTGAAGGAGAGCACTCTGTACTCGATTCTGATCATAATTATGTAATGAAAGTATGTTCTTAATTTCCCACCAGCCCTATAAATAAATAAAGAGTTTTACTTGGTCAACGACCGTTCGTGAAACCGTCTATACCTACCTACACATTCCGTCCGTACCAGTATAACGATGCGTTGCGTAATGAATTCTTTAATTTTCGGTTAAGTTTACTGAGTAAATAATTAATATTAACTTTTTTCTTTTCATGTATGATCTCAAACTATCACGTCTCACCCGTCACCCTTTATATTCAATTACAAAAATCCCAATTAGACGTGTTAATTTTATACTGGCGATAATACTTACTTCCCGTAAATTTCCCAGCCGTTGTATAAACTAGTAGGAGACCGCTTAACATGAAGAAAGTATCCACAGACAAATTGGCCGCTTGGACCCACAGACTTTTTGTAGATGAAACCCACTGAAAAAATGAATAAAGATATAAAATCAAACCGTTTACCTAAATCAATTTACATATTAACTTTGACTCAATGACTAAATAACAATTATCAATACGTATTTTTGTGTATGTGTATACATACGAAAAAATACTGATACGAATGATGATAGGTACCAGCGCTACCCCAATTTCCTTTAGTAAATACTGTCTTGATTAGATTGCGTGGGTGGAATCTTCTTGGTGCATATATGGTATAGTAATTAAAGTTTTATTTAATATTTACTATTTGTGCACAATAAAGATTTTTTGTTAATAATCAAGGTTCAAGTCTTCTTTATTAAATTTGGCCATAATTGCTTCTATACCCTTGATAATAATAATACGGTTGTCTGCTGACAAATATCTGCACTTCGAAAATGTGTCCTGGCCATATTTTATGACTTAACAGTCATTTTAGAACTCTTGGAGAATGAAGAATGTTTAATTATGAGTACCGGAAAAATATATTGTGTTTTAGGCATGAGGATCTATTTTTGATCGATCGACTTAGAGAAATCTTTCTTTAATTAGCTTTCAAGCTTATCTTGCTTATAAAAATATTATATGATCCTGATATTCCAAAACAATTTTCTTAATTACAAAATACTGTCATGATGTCCGATAAATTATAATAACAACAATTTTTAAGCACCACTTACTTTTATGTGAAGGTATGAGACTTAACCCACTTACGTTAGCGATATCTAAAAGATTGTACATCGGGAAAGTTGCAATGGTAGAAAACGTGTGCCCCATGATAACCCAAGCCATTGCCAAAGCTCTTATTCCATCTAAGCATTCCAGCGTTGTTCCAGGTCTAGACTTAAATGTGAAGAATGTCCGGGTATTCGTATAAACAGAAAATGATGTTAAAATTTGGTTAAGTTCTTTTGCATCTGAAAAGAAATACACTTATTCCAATCATCAACAACTAAATATGTTTATCTACACTATTATTATAAAGAGGAAAACTTTGTTTGTATGTTTGTTTGGTTGTAATGATTAGGCTCAAAAACTACAGGACCGTTTTTAAAAAAAAATGCACCAGTCGAAAGCTACATTATCCACGAGTAACATAGGCTAAATTTTATTATATATTATTTAGATATTTAGGTTTTTCAGACACAAGGTGTCAAAAATCAACCAGAAAAGTTACTTATTTTGTATACACTGCCTAAACTATAAAAGGTAGAACCATAAAATGTTGTAATTAATTTTAGATCTTATAAATATCTAGAAAAAAGTCCGCGACACACTTTGCCTATCTATGTCGAGTGCGGCACAACAAACATTATTTTATTTAAAAATCTTTGAGAATTTTGGACTACATTTAAACGCATTTATATCACTCATGCTATTATTCTTTAGCAAAATAAATTATTTCATCATTAAGTACAGTTTATGTAGATAATATTTAGTCTTTGAATGATTGAAATTGGACATATGGTTAAGCAAATTATGACGAAATTAAAATATTACGATGACGCGGCCCGTTGCGAAGTGAGCGTCACCAAGGCGGGGTTGCGCGTGCGGTAGGGGATTTAAGATCTATGAGTATATGAGATACCCGTGCGGCTCAGACGCGAGGTCTGCTCCTTACGCAGCGGTCGTGCGCGAAGTCTAATAATTTTCTTGCGACTTTTTATAGATTTCGTTCTTAAAACTACACCTACGCAAAAGTTCTTCTCAGAGCTAAAGAACAGTTCTCCTTAGAGTTAATCAACAGTTATTTTCAGAGCTAACCAACAGTTCTCTTCAGGAGTAACCAACAGTTCTTTTCTGGGTTAAACAACAGTTCTTTTCAGGGCTAAACAACAGTTCTTTTCACAGCTAGAACATTAAACGCTAGTAACATTTACTTACACATTTAAAAAAGCCTAAGATCTCTGACTTACGCGAACGAGAGTCAAGTGTCGAGCGTTTGCAACGCCTTGCCGAATAAGTCTGAGAACCTCCGAGTTACGCGCTCAAGAGTCAAGGCTGGAGCGTTCCCAACGTCTTCATGAACAAAATATAAGGACCTCTCAGTTGCGCGAAAGAGAGTCGAGTGTCGAGCGTTTGCAGCGACTTAGAGCTCAGGCAAAGAGACAGCAATAGAGTCCACAAATAGAGTTCGCAATCGAATTTTAGCTAACAGTAGCAGACTGACTTTCAGATTTGATCCGCAGATTGATTATGCACAAGTGTCCATCCAAATCGGAGTCATGCATAAGATCTACTCTGCCAAGAAATGGGCGGACGAACCTAATGGTAAGTGCTGTGCTTCAGGTAAAGTTTGTCTTCCTAACCTTCAGAAGCCACCACAACCAATTAAAAATCTTATAACTAATAAAATTACATAACTGTAATTTTTTAACAAATATACGAAAATACAATAGTCTTTTTCAAATGACTTCTATTGGCGCAAAATAAACCAGGGAAGATAATTTTATGCCCACTTTTTATGAAAAATTGAAAGGCAGGTAGCCTTGTTGATAATCTCATTATTAGCCTCTTACCACCATCAGGCCAAAACCCACAATTCTCGCAAATATATTTTATTTCGGATGCAGACCAGATATCGTTGCGATCAAGCATCGCACCAACCTGAAAAATGGATTTAATTCGCGAATTACAGACTACTCTGAACAATCATAACCTATATACGAAGTTAAACAAAACTTAGAACTCAACTCCTCAGATAATTTAAAGTTTTAAATGTGTTTACTGTCTGTGGAGTGCGATCTGAATTAATAATTCATATCGCATAAACAGAATAAACAGAGGCAGATATAATGCTCCTACTGTAAATAAGATAGCTGTTCTCTTGGTCGATGAAGACAAAGGTCCTAGGGATATAGTCTCATCATCATCATCATCATCTCAGCCCGCACTAGTCCACTGCTGGACGTAGGCCTCTCCCAACGCGCGCCACCGAATTCGGTCTCTAGCGCTGCGCATCCAGTCCCTGCCAGCCGTCTTCCGCAAATCGTCTTCCCAACGTGCCGGGGGGCGTCCCACACTACGCTTGCCTTGACGTGGCCTCCATTCGAGAACCTTTGGACCCCAACGATTGTCAGTTCTTCGACATATATGACCAGCCCACTGCCACTTTAGCGTGCTAATGTGGTGAGCTATGTCGCTTATTTTTGTTTTCTATCGGATAACCTCGTTTCTGATCCGGTCTCTCAGAGAAACACCTAACATAGCTCTTTCCATAGCGCGCTGTGTGACTTTAAGTCGGTGAACTAGCCCTACTCTTAGGATCCACGTCTCGGCTCCATACGTGAGCACAGGCAGGACGCACTGATTGAAGACTTTGGTCTTCAGGTTTTGCGGAATAGGCGACGAGAAGACGTGACGTAACTTCCGAAATGCTGCCCACCCCAACTGTATCCTCCTGTCGATTTCCCTCTCGAAGCTGTTTTTACCCAGATGTATAATCTGCCCTAAATAGGTGTATTCGGTAACAACTTCGAGAGGCGTATCTGCGACGGCTATCGGCATTGGGGTAATATGTTTGTTAAACATGATTTTTGTTTTATCTAAGTTCATTCCCAAGCCAATCTGCCGAGAAGACACAGCTAAATCGTGCAGCATTTCTTGGAGATCCTCCAGCGATTCTGCCAAAACGACAATATCGTCCGCGAAGCGGAGATGTGAGATGCATTCGCCGTTGATGTTGATGCCACGTCCGTTCCAGCTGAGCGTCTTAAATGCGTCCTCCAATGCGTTAGTGAACAGTTTTGGTGAAATAATATCACCCTGCCTCACTCCTCTTCGCAATTGGATAGGACACGATCGCTAATTCTGTACTTGGACGGACATTGTGGCGTTCTCGTACAGGCATCTCAAAACATCTATGTATCGCCAGTCAACTTGACATCGCTGTAAGGACTCCAGCACAGCCCAGGTCTCGATCGTGTCCACTTCTCATAGTCCACAAATGCTACGCACATAGGCAGATTATACTCGTTGGTTTTTGGATAATCTGCCTCAGAGTATGGATGTGGTCCATGGTGCTGTAACCCGACCGAAACCCGGCCTGTTCTGGAGGTTGGAAGTCATCGAGTCTTCTCGCTAGACGATTTGTGATGACTCTCGAAAACAGCTTGTATACGTGGCTTAGGAGCGAAATTGGTCGATAATTCTTCAATAGGGTTTTGTCACCTTTCTTAAAGAATAGGACGACGTCGCTCTGACTCCACGCCATTGGAGTTCTCCCGTTGTGGATGGCGGAATCGAAGAGCTTTTGTAGCTCGATCAGTATCGGTGTATTACCGGCTTTGAGAAGTTCTGCTGTGATTCCGTCATCCCCTGGGGCTTTTCCATTCTTAAGCTGTTTGAGAGCCAAACGCATCTCGTCTAAACTGACGGGGAGTTCGTCGGTGTAGTGGCGGGTCAATGAAGCACGGGGGTCTGTGATTGTGGGCACCTGCCGTGATTGCTGGGAAGCATACAGTTTGCCATAGAACTGCTCTATCTCGGAGAGGACTTCAGGTCTAGAGGTGACGGTCGTGCCTTGTGATGTTTTGAGAGTTGTCAGAGCGCTTTTGCCGAGCTGCTGAGCAAACACTTCTTCTCAATAGTCTCCTCGATGAGAGTCGTATTGAACCTCCGAAGGTCGCGTCGGATCAGTTTCCTTATCTGTTTGTTCAGCACTCGGCGCTCCAACAACGTGGCAGAGTGTGTTTCCCGTCTAACCCTCATGGCCTCCAAGGTCTCATCCGAGAGTTTGCCCTTACGGCCCGTTTGCCGTCCCTGGCAGATTTTCATACCCACTTCCCGTATGGTGTTAACTACATTTTGGTAATCCTCATCGATGTTGCCAGTAGTTTCCAATGCACCGAATCTATTACTTAGTTCCAGTTGGAATCTTTCGGATCCCAAGGAACTTTGGAAAGCAAACGGGCGGAGTATCGGCTTCATTAGTTTGGCACGTTCAAGCTTAAAATCGATATTCAGGGTGCCGTGGACGAGGCGGTGGTCACTTCCGGTATTAAACCTGTTAACCACGGTGACATCCCTGAATATATGCTTTTTGTCCGTAAGAATGAAGTCAATCTCGTTCCGTGTTAGTGCAGTGCCTTAATGATATCTTCGTAGAGCAATTCTACGTCATCATCTGAGGATTTTGAGGTCGGTGCGTATACTTGTACAACCATAAGGTTGTACCTTTTGGTGAGCTTAAGTACAAGATACGCGACCCTGTTCGACACGCTCGAGATTTCTACAATGTTGTCAGCGAGAGATTTGTTGATGAGTAAACCGACACCGCCTTGGGAGAGTTGGTCGCCCTCTCGAAAGTAGAGAACATGACCCGATGGCAGAGTGATGGTATCCTCGCCCTCTCTTCGGACTTCACATAACCCAAGTATGTGCCACCGAATCTTTTCCATTTCTACTTCGAGTTCCGTTACACTAGCGTCGAGCCTCAATGTTCGTCCGTTGTACGTCGCCAGGATCAGTTATTTTTGGTAGCCTGCCGTAGCCTGGGGATTCTTAACACCCCCTGTTCCACCGTTACCTAAGCCGCTACCTTGGCTAGGAATAATGGAACTACCGGGAACTGGGGGCCGATCGGGGACGGGACTTTCCACTTTGAGAGGATTTGCCCATAATCGCTGCGCTGGGCAAATGCGTGTTGGCGATCGCCATAGCCTCGTTTGCTGTTTGGCAGGGTGCACCCCGGGCAGGTGAGGTTGGCTTGGGCCAAGAAGGTGGTGGTTTGGCCCCTTACACCCCAATATATATATAGTCTGACACGGTAGAAACGGACAGCTCAAAAGAATTTCTGAGCTACATCGGTCCTATGATCCACTACAGTCCTATAATCTATACATATAATAAAATGGTAGGAAAGTCAAAACTGTACATTGAATATTTTTTTAAAAGAATACTTGGGGTATGATCTACAATCGAAACAGAAACAAAAAATATAGTTTTTAGAATTTTTGTCTGTTTGTCTGTTTGTCTGTTTGTCTGTTTGTCTGTTTGTCTTTCTGGGATAAACTCAAAAAGTACTGCATGGATTTACTTCAAATTTGGCATGAAGATAGTTAAGAAGTCGGGTCAACATATAGGCTACATATTATCACGCTAGCAGTGTTATAATCGTAGGTGCGTTTGGTGCTGCATAGCGTTCACGCAGACGACGTCGCGGGCAGCAGCTAGTTTCCTATAATGTTTGTGATAGGAGAAGACGGTTATTATTTGACTATCCCTCAACAGGGTTCTGCGCGTAAAACTGTTTCATGTATGCAATTTGATGCATTTAGATTAATGTTTAGAACTAACTCTTTAAATCCGTGACATTATTACAGATATTTATTTAGTCAATATTGTGTTGACATGATGGCGAAAAATGATATCGGAAAGATTAAATATTTCTCGGAATCAACAAAGACTGAGGGCTGATGACTACATTCATCTCAGAGATGCCTGAACGCAAATGTTGGCCCATCAAATATCGGTCAACATGTCATATTGCCATCTTCATTTAAGGGTTCTCCGCGTTTCATGCACGATAAAACGAATTGATTAAATTATTTTTTTCTTTGGTTGAAAGCACTAATTGCAATTGATTTTTTTTTGTGTTGGATAGTTCATTTATCCAGAAAGACTTAAAGCTATATAACATAACGCTTTAAGTGAAAGGAACGAAATTAAAAAAAAATATATGTCTGACACTCACACAACATTATCTAGCCCAAATTAAGTTTCTTACCGAACTTGTGTTATGGATACTAGATAACTGATATACTTAAGAAATATATAAACATAGATATTGAATAAATACATATTTTTTATTAGTATAAACTTTAATAAACATATAAACATCCATGACTTGACGACTAATATCTGTTGTTCGTCACACAAATATCCGCCGCCGCGGATTCGAACCCAGGACCTCTGGCATAGAAGGCAATGTATGTTACATTATAATGGAAAATGATGTAAAGACTGGGAAAATAATTAAATTTTGAGAACTTCCAGTAACCGTTTTTACGGTTATAAAATGCGTTCTAAAGTAATGTATTTACTCTTAAATTCAATAATCCTTATCCAAATTAATATGTTATAAGTATTTAATTCTGAACAAATTTGTCCTATTGATTTAAATCAAAGCTTTAGACGATCACTTTGGCGTTGGGGTAAACCTATCTGCCTCAGACGCCAGTGGCTGCGGGTTCGATCCCCGCACGGAACAAGGAAAAAAAAAATTTCCGTGTCTGGGTGTTTATCTATTTATGTATTTATATTCTAGGTTCCCCCCTAGTTCGCTATATGGTATCCCATAACACAAGCTATGCTTACTTTGGAGCCATGTAGTTGGTGTGATTGTCTGGGGATTTTGTTTTTTTTTATTTTTTTAACATAAGTTGAAAATAACTCCTCAACAAAATAGGTAAATTCGGAATCATTTTCACTTAGAGTTGATATTTTTTTTTAAATCTAAACAAATTTTTGTAACGGTCAGTCAGACTATCTATAAGTTAAGTTTTTGCGCAATTACGAGCTTGTAACAATGGTTCTCGCCCACTCGCAGCGAGTGGGCCTTAAAATGAACATGGATAAGACGAAGATCATGTCGAACGTCCATGTTGCACCTGCTCCTGTGGTAGTTGGAGGCACCACGCTCGAAGTTGTTGAAGATTATCTATACCTAGGACATAAAATCCAGTTAGGTAGGTCCAACTTTGAGAAAGAGGTCAATCGTCGGATCCAACTCGGCTGGGCAGCGTTCGGGAAGCTCCGTAAAATCTTCACGTCGCAAATACCGCAGTGTCTGAAGACAAAGGTTTTTGACCAGTGTGTGTTGCCAGTGATGACATACAGCACTGAGACGTGGTCGCTAACTATGGGCCTTATAAATAAGCTTAGAGTCGCTCAGCGGGCAATGGAAAGGGCCATGCTCGGAGTTTCCCTGCGGGATCGAATCAGGAATGAGGAGATTCGCAGGCGAACCAATGTCACCGACATAGCCAGAAGGATTGCAGAGCTGAAGTGGCAATGGGCAGGGCACATAGCTCGCAGAACAGATGGCCGGTGGGGCAGAAAAGTTCTCGAGCGGCGGCCACGTACTGGGAGACGCAGCGTAGGCAGGCCCCCCGCACGATGGACCGACGACCTGGTCAAAGTCGCCGGTAAACGCTGGATGAGGGCGGCGCGGGACCGAGCGACGTGGAAGACCTTGGGGGAGGCCTATATCCAGCAGTGGACGTATACAGGCTGTGGATGATGATGATGAACAATGGTTCTGGACAATTGTTTAAACAGTGCATTTATCTTTGAATGCCAATGATTCCCAAAAAAAAAATATTAGGTAGGTAGGTACTGCTTTCTTTTTTAAATCAATCACTTAGCCCGGGTTTGATCTCAATGTCACCTGATCTTAGGTGCGGCTCATGTCGAAGATGTTAGCAAACGGGTTTTCAGAAGGAACTTGCTGTTTATTTAATGTTTCGGGACACACACCGCTGGAGTGGTGATATTTGGCAATAGATTGGAGTCCGGCTCTAGGGATCCTGCCACTGACATGCTTATTCAGGGGTGGTACGGTTATTCTTTGCCGATCCTTCGCAGCTTACAATTTTCTCTCAAGATTCTTAAACATTTCGTCAAAATCTAAAATCGATTTATTTTCAAATTTAAAAAAATAATGGTTTACAATATTCAACAAATGTGTAGGAGGTATAAGTAAAGTTAGTAAGTAGTTTATATTTCAAGACGTTGCATATTGTAACGCTTTGTAGTTACACCTGGTAGCTAATTTTACTATTCATAGTGTCAACGAATTTATTTTTTTTGATATTGAGATGCGGAATTAGTAGTCAGTTTAACTGTTATAACATAGCTGTGCACCGCGTTTTCACTTTAGTTTTGTAGAAAAGATAAAAAAACCACTGAACTACAGTAAAAATTGGAAATCGGAGTTCTGAACAGGGGGTCAGCCTATCGCCCACAAAAAATCTCCAATAAAACTTCTTACTTTGCTCATAAAAATATTATGATAATCTTATAAATACTTAAGACACTATGTTTTAATGCAATGTTTTACGAAGAGCCAGTTTTATTTTTCTTAGGTAGGTGAAGATAGTTGCGATACGAGAATGAATATCAATATCCATACCATATTTTATTTGAACTGCAGTCATTTTTGTGGCCCAGGGGCACTCGCTATATCACAGAATGATGTCCTTTTTGCCTTTAGTCTGTAGATAGTGCCTATATACTGTAGACCTACCGAGTAAGACCTCTATAATATGAGCAAAGTACAGATATATACAATAAATCAACTCGGACGCATCTTTGAAATAAATGTCTACAGCGCCGCGGTCCGTTCAGATATGCTAGGGCTGCCCGCCTTCAGCGCTTAAATTACATTTGCCTACTTTGTGTTTACTTCCATTTTATTTTGTGACTGCAAATATACTTTCCTTATACATATAAACAAATAAAGCACATTGTAAATTGAATAGGAGGTGTTCAACAAAAATACGTTTTTGTCAAAAAACTATGTTTACGTTTGAATAACAAATCGGCCTTATAAATTAGCGACCAAAAAATACTTGCGCCTCGATAGAGATCCACGAAAAGATGTATTATTGCTTTTGAAAGTATAAAAAATCCGTATATTAATGTAAACCTCTATCAACAATTTTTTTATGTATGCAGACACTCGCGATTGGCCGCATGCCGAGCGCATGCCGAGACCGCGTGGGTATAGCTCGCGCTTCGTCCGTTAGTATGAAGTTGAATTACTGTAGATATCTGTACTGTGATATGATTTTTAGTAAGCTATCTATAGGTATCTATTGCAGAAGATAGAAATAATTTATTAATCCAAGATTATGTTTATAAAACATTAAAAACTCATAAATTGCATTTTTTTTCTTTCTTACAGTTAAGAAGTTCTTACTTACCCCGTTTTTTTATTACAGTTTGGTAAATATCGTATGCAGTGCTTAGTATTGTAATTAGTCCAATACATGATAATATGGTTCTGAAATGGAAAGTTTAAAGATATGATTAAAATAATAATATTTAATTAGATTATATAATATGCTGACGTACAATAAAAATAATATCTTGTGTATACAGGGTGGCTCGTAATATGCAATAATCCTGTTAAAAGTATATCGATGTAGAACGGGCCAGTAATCAGAAAATAAACTTTTGAATGCATGTTGCTCATACTAAAAAAATATACGCTTGTCATGCTTAAGAAGGAGTGAAACAAATATAAAAGAAATAGACTTGTAGTATATACAATATTTCTTTTAATTAGCACCAAATGATGTTACATTCAATTAATATCATTTTTTAGAATATAAAGTGATGATTGTAATTTACAATTTGTAAATCCATGGCCTGTAGGCCTGTTACGGTTCTTTCGTGACATGACATTATAAACAAGATTTCTATGTTAGATTAATATATTTACTTTATTCTTACTTGATTTAGATTTCTATGGTACAATGATGATATAATGAATGAACGAATTCCTTATACATACATACATTTGCTATTCATTGCATGTAAGAGGCATTACCTTTTGCAATGACAATTTCAACGATATCATCTATGACTTAAAAACGTCAATTGCAAAAGGTGAGATCGCACTTATCTATATGATATGTTTGTTTCTTGATTTCATTTGTGTTGTTCCGTTTCGTGTGCTTTCATAAATAACTGGTAGACTGGTGGGTCACGTTTGAAATTCAAGGACGCGATAGTGTGAGATCATACGTGAAGAGAAAAAATATAATAAAATATAAATATAATTATTTACTGAGTAAACTTAACTGAAAGTTAAAGAATTGATGACGGAACGCTTGGTCACACTAGCGTTGGCAGCGATCCGTGCGCCATATCACGAGCCGCGACTGACTCAAGCCTAAGTAAAGTACACAGTAACAAAGAAGTATTTATTTAAAGGGAATTCTAGTGAACAATTTAGTACCCACTTTTATAACATAATTATGACCAGAATCGAGTACAGAGTGCTTTCCTTCAGTATCTAAATTTTTTCACCAGTCACCCTGTATATTGGAATTATTGTATTCAGTCTAATATGCATACATAATGATAAGAATATACTTTTATTTAGGGTAATGATAAAGCTGTCTATGACGTGCCTACCTAATTAAACTAGTAAGTAATATTATTTTAAAGAGTGCCAATTCCAATTGATCTCGTCAATACTCATGTTATAAGTGGTAAGATATTGATATTGATAACATTAACACTTACGTGGCCACTGTATCTGCAGCTACCCATTTTTTATCATCAGGAAGGCGGCAGTATACATCATTGTACTTTAAACCTATTGCAGACACGTTGTAGTATAAATTAGCAAGTGCTTGCTGCGTGGTACAAGGCCTTGGTATGCACATTGCCAACCGCATGTTGAAAGAAGAAAGATTCACGGTTGGACTCCTGAAAAAGTGTAACTATGGTTTTAAAAAAGAAAACTTTTAAACACAAAGACATCTGAAGATTTAACCATACAATCACTATATCCAGGATGCAAAGCATCGGTTATGTAGTGTAACTATAAGAAATTATATCAAACACTTATATATTTTTAATTACTGGTAAAACTACACAACTATGGTCCAGGGTCTCAACTATGGTCCACCGATCTCAACGAACAAAATCCCTTTTGTTGCGGTGGGAAACGACATCTACTTTATTTTTTTGTACTATTTCGTTTACTTTAGACACGAAGAGATTATTAGTTTCACGTGCATTTTACAGGTGGCGCCATGGATTGATGCCATAAGATGTTCACAAGAAGAACTTATTTACGCGGGGTTTGAGTGTTGAAAACTTTTGTTTATTATCATTGGTTACAGTGCATAAAAGATACCTGATTGGACTTAAATTGAAAGTTACTAATTTGTGGTTTTGTCTTAGAATACTCAGTATTCTATAAAATAAAGCCCTCAACCATGGTAAAATCTATCGTAACAAGCAATTATTGCCATACGTTCTAACCTGGACCATAGTTGTCAACATGCCATACAACTATAGTCCAATAATTACTCAATAAAAATAATTCAAAGTATGATTTAAAATACATTTGACTACATATGTACTCACTGACTACGCTTTACTTAATAAAGAAACGCTTACAGGTAATATATTTGTAAATTAATTCTAAAATAACAAGAAAGTATACAAATAATGTGTGAAATCTGGACCATAGTTGTGTAGTTTTACGGTATGTATTACTTACTCATCGAATGTATGACCCCGAGCTAATAATACATCTTGTCTATTAATCAATGCTTGAAAATCTTTGATTTTTTCTAGATTATCCGTGTCGTGGTAAGTACTGTTCGGTCGTGGCAGCCACTCTGGCCACGAAATTTCAGGTATTTCCGGTAGACTTGGTAGTTGAAGATTTTGATCAAATGGTACGTCTATCAAGCAATATTTTCCACTCACTTCATACTCTTCTAAAGCTTGATTTATTTCCAAGCATTGATGATAATTTCCAAGATCCACAAAATTACCGGTATGAATACCTCTTGGTAATCTTAAGCCTGCATCCAGAACTGTAAAATAAAAGAAAAAGAAAATACTTTAATTATAAATCAAAATTTTTCGCTTGCATAAAATTTAATAAAATGGCTTTAAAAATTCAATAAAATTCTTAACACTCAACACTTAAGTAAAATAAAAAGTTTTTACTTATTGAAAAACGAGAAGAGGCGTTATGATGGACCAGGAAATCTCAATTCTTTAATGATCGAATGAGATTCGGTGTAGGTACGTTATCTATGTAGCAACCTCATGATAGCTTTTTCGCGTGTTTTCATTTAATCAATTAACAAATCTATTGTCCATAACAGTAGTAAATAATAGGTATGAAAAAATATTTAAGATCCTTTTACAAAAATGCGCCCTACTCAATTTTCCTTGAACCAAAAAATAAGATAGCATTATTTCGGAATCTCTTCACTGACATTTTTTGTTGAGTGGGCACCTGGATTTAATATTTCTTTACATTGCATCAAGGGTTAATGTTAATAATATTTTTAAGTTTTTGCATTTAATAATGCTCAATTCATTTCATAAATATAGTCTCTCATAAAATTGTCTACATTTTGTTAATTCTTTCTTTCTGCCTAAGAAACCGATTTTACGCCCATAATAGCAACGATTGAAGGACTCAAACGGAGTTTACTTGGAATACCATCCCTGCAGCCAGAGTTTGGAACTCGCTACCACACTAGGTATGGAAATCTACATCACTGCCTATCTTTAAGCGAGGAACTATAAATAACATGTCTTTACTCTTAGTTTTCACAAATATCAATCAACTTTTCTGTCATTGTTTATAAACATTTCTCTTTAAAAAAAAACATAATTTATATTTAAAAACACAAATTACTTTTTTCTTATTTCCAGCCCTACAAATTCCATAGAATCAAACAGTACCTTTGTAACCTTCTGTTTCCTTTTTGACTTTTATATTTAGTGTGCCATATTGTTAAATAAATATAATCAAGGTACATAAAAACTCCAAATCCCGTATTGAGTTTTGCCTATCAAATCCGAAAGATAAACAGGCTATTGAACGTGCCGTAAATCAATAATGATTATGTGTTATGTTATGAAGTTAATTTATTATGGGCTTCACGACACTGTATCTGCGAATGTAAGATTAACAGTAGGTACATATGAATACTTCAACTTTTACTACGAAAACTTACAATGTCACTGACTGAATTTTAGCAAATAGGTATTGTGGTGCTATTTTATTTATCACACAGAATCATTAAAATTTATTTACGCAAAAATCCATACTGAGAATGAGATACTTAATTTTTTGTCCATGGATATATCTTATATATATTTTCCATTTCTTAAGTACAAATTTTAAAAGAGCGCTTGTAAAATTTCGAAAATATTTAAGGCACCTGAAAATGATGCACAAGAATTTATTAGAAATTGATTCAGATGCCACGAGTACCTACCATCTAATCAGCCTTTTACCTACCTAAATAATTAGCTGCTTGATCAAATTTCTCTATTGTTGTCTCTATTAATCTATCTATTGGCACCTAATGATCAATCAAGCGATGAAGCATTAGGTGCCAATATATAATTTATCATGATTTTCACTGTTTAGTTTAGTTACAGAAAGCTGTTTAGTTACAGAAAGCGTTACAAATTTGCAAAAAAAATTACTTGAATCTGAACTCTATGCCCTAGATATTAGGTTAAAATTGATTGTTGAAATTTGACAGGTAATGTAACGCTTGATCTGCTGCCATCTGTACATGTACACACTTGTCATTTAGATTTAAAAGAAGCCATTTCATCCACTAAAGTAGCTCTGCGCCAGCTTGGTATTTCATTTTCAACTTGTTGAGAAATACTCATAGCAATTAGTTGATAATTATGCACATTTAACCCCAACAGAAAGAATATGGCTTCCGAAAACTAAGGCTGCAAAATGGACGGCAGCGACAGCTGCAGCGGCGCAGTCAGCGACGCGAGAAATCTGGGCCGTTCTCGACGCCGGAGGGCGTGAGAGCGATTTGTCACGATTTCATACAAACTCAATACTTTCTATCGTGTCGCGGAAATCGCTGCCCACGCCGCTGCCCGTAACGCTGTCGCTCTTGCTGTGGCTGTCGCTGCCGTCCAGTTTGCAGCCTAAGAGATATAATAATAATATACCTCTGGTAGTTTCAGTGTTTGAAACATAGAAAACAACAAAACTTTAATTACTGCAGATTATAGTTTTATAGTATAGACATAGATGGTCTATGTTAAACCATGAAAGTCATTGGTATGGTCTTTTAAATTATAACAAATTGTTGTAAATAGTACTTAATTTGACTTCCTTTGGAGATTGTATAAAATTGCCAGAACCTCAAGGATTCCCCCCTTGTTTTGATCGTCAGTTGAGAATGTAAAGCTTACGTCCGCCCAGAATAAAGAATAATTGTCTACTTGCACCGCTTTTAATTCCACTTTTGTAAAACTTAACTTCTTCTTTCTTCCGAAAATGCTTAAATAAGTGTTCATATATTTATATTTAAGGCAATAACACAAAGTTTCAAGTCAATAGAACATGAAATAAAATTATCTCCATACAGAGTTTGATTCCTTATTTTCTTACTGCTTGATTTTTACAAAATAAAGTAGCCCATGTTAAATAAATCACTTTTTAACCGGATTTATCTCGTATATTTACATTTTAAATTTTAAATCGACGTTTTGGTGTCTTTCCAGACCCCGTGGTCAGTTGCTCGTGACTGTGATTTATTTAATAGTAGGTATGAATCGCGAAAACTTAAGACAATATTATGTAGCCTATGTTCTTTTTCTTAATAATTTCTATACGATTATCAAAAATCATAAGAATCGGTTATGTGGTTTAGGCGTTAAAATGTATCAGACAGAGACATTTTCAGATTTATTTAGTAGTAATTATGGATTAGTATGGATATAGATAAAGACAAATAGGATTGAAACGATAAATCAAGGATTAAAGTATTAATTAATTATGACCCATTAAGTTGTTAGAAACGGTGATTAGATACTTGTTATACTATCAATAAAATAAAAATGATTAATTATATCTATCCCATATTTTTTAAAGATAAACAGATCTTCCATTAATGTGTAGCGGTCATACATTGTAAGCAAAGTCAGCGGTATAGCCGCCAGTCGGTCGTCTGCGGAGCACCGCCTAACTAGTTCCCTTAACACTACGTAATGATAAGGAAGGACTAATTGTATCTACTTTATGTGGGTTAAATGATTGTGATTTATGAACTAGAAAATATAGACTCAGCGACTCACGTGGCACGGGAACCTGGCGAGTACAAATAGTTTTTAATCAATCAGAGTCAGTGAATAAGTTAAAATGCTGCCAACACACAATATTAGTGGCGCTAAAAGCCCAATGCCAAAGGCAGAAGACACGGCAGACGTGTCCATGGTGACGGTGCAAATGCGAACACCGGATTTTTGGCAAGATATGCCCAGAATCTGGTTTTGTCGTTTTGAATCGACAATTGTAGTAGGCTAGTGTGTTACTCTTTGTAATAAATAGAAGTAAGAGAACTTATGTCAAAGTCAGAGGACCATTATTAAAAAGTCAAGGTTGTGATAACATGGTTTTATTTAATTATACATGGCGCAGTCGTTTGAAAATGCAGAAATATTGTGGTTTTTAGTACAAAAAGTATAAATTCTGAATTAATAAACATTCTAGTGATAAAAAATCTGTAAGGTCGCTGAGGTGTTTGCAGATTGCAAATTGTTGTCTTGTGCATAAATTGTATTGTACAAACATGGCGTCTGCAGGCTTTAATTTGCCAGAAAAGTTATCGTTATCTGGAAATTTAAGTGAGAACTGGAACAGATTTCATCAGTCCTTAGAGATCTTTTTAACAGCATCGGGCATACAAGAGAATGATGAACGTAAAATAGCAATCTTACTAAATCTAATTGGAGAAGATGGCTTGAAATTGTACAACACCTTTCCAACAAGCAAGAGTAAATCGTTTAAAGAGGTTGTTAAACTATTTGCTGCATATTGTGAGCCAAAGAAAAACATTCTATACGAAAGATATTTGTTTTATATGTGAAAACAAGAGTGCGGGGAGCCGTTTGATTTATTCTTAACCGATGTTAAAAAGTTGTCACGCAACTGTAATTTTCTTCATGAAGAGGAATGTTTAAGAGATAGAATTGTGTTGGGGTGCTCGGATTTGGAGATGCAGAAGAAACTTATTTCGAATGGAGATGTCACTTTAATTGATGCAATCAATAAATTAAGGCTTGCTGAGATGACCAGAACTCAGTTGGAGATTATACAAAACAAAGATTCCAGAGAAGTTCATAAAATTAAGAAATTTGAACCCGTTCAAGAGCAAACTGTAATTGTATGTCATTGGTGTGGTATGAAACATGCTCGTAACTTGTCTTTGTGTCCGGCTAGAGGTAAAACATGCACAAAATGTAACAGGCTGAATCATTTTGCAAAAGTTTGCAAGTCTAAATCTATGAAACCAGTTCAAGCTGTGGAGAAAGTCGACTCGTCCTCTGATAGTGATGACAATTTTTTGGGAAATTCTAGTAAAACAGTAAGTATCATTGATTGGTCAGAAACATTGAATTTACAAAATTGTTGTAAATGTAAATTCAAATTAGACACAGGATCAGACGTCAACTTGATTCCTTTGTTTATCTTCAACAAGATTAAAACTAGAAAAAATGTTAATTTAGTAAAAACTAGAATAAAGTTGTCTGCTTATAATGGTTCAAAAATTATTGTGTATGGATCATGTTTACTAGAGTTATATTATAAAAGGAAACCCTATTATGTAGATTTTATTGTAACTTCTGATAAATTTCAACCTACTATTGGAAAAGATACTTGTGTTTTGTTGAATCTAATAGAAAGAAAAGTCTCCATTGTTTCAGATTTGAAAGAGAATAATTCAAAGGTTAGTTTGGTTGATAAAGATAATTTTATTTCCAAATATAAACATGTATTCAGTGGAGTTGGTAAGTTTCCATGTGAGTATGACATAGTTTTGAAAGATGGTTCAATACCAATCTCTAAACCACCACATAGAATCCCACTTAAATTAAAAGAAAAATTAAAAACTGAGCTTGATAGAATGTGTGAAATGGGTGTGATTTCAAAATGCTCAGAACCTACAGAATGGGTAAACAGAATTGTTGTTGTTGAAAAAAATAAGGATTCTATTTTTTTTTTTTTATAAGTGACTAAACCCGCGTTTGACCTCAATCTCACCTGATGGTAAGTGACGATGAGGTCGAAGATGAAAGCACACGGGTTTAGGAAGGAACTGGCTCTTTATACAATATTGCCGGAACACATTACCGCCGGAGCGGTAACATTTGGCGGCAGACTTTATATAAAGGGTGGTCGCTAGCCAGGCGGACCCAGAAGGGATCCTACCACCAAGCAAAATACTATTTGTTTGGATCCTAGGGAATTAAATAAATGTCTTTTAAAGAAATACTATGAGATTCCGACTATAGATGATTTGAAAGCAAAAATATGTAATGCTTAGTATTTTTCAGTATTAGATTTAAAAGATTCGTTTTGGCAGATTAAACTGTCAGATCGTAGTAAAAGGTATTGTACATTTTCTACCATTTATGGTTGTTACTCTTTTAATGTGTTACCCTTTGGCTTAGAGGTTTCCTCTGAAGTATTTCAAGAAAATTGTGTAAAACAATTTCAAGATATTGAGGGAGTTTTTATATATATTGATGATTTTCTTATTTTTGCAGATTCAAAAGAACAACATGACATTATTTTAAATAAGGTATTGACTAGAGCTTCTGAATTGAATATCAAATTTAATTTGAAAAAGTTTCAATATTTGCCACAAACTGTAAAATATTTTGGTATAGAAATTGTTGATGGTAAGTTAATGCCGGATAAAGACAAAATTAAAGCAATTAATGAATATGACTTACCAACTGATAAACATAGTTTACAAAGATTTTTGGGTTTTGTTAATTATTTAAGAGATTTTATTCCAAATTTAGCAGAAATCATTAGTCCTTTAAGAGAATTGTTGAAGAAAGATAGTTTATTTTGTTGGAATTCTACACATACACAATGTATAGATAAGATTAAAAGCTTGTTAGTTAGTCCTCCTGTTTTACAAAATTTCAATGTTAATTTACCTATAATTATACAGACAGACAGCTCGAAGGATGCTATAGGCAGTGTTCTTTTACAAAATGGACATCCTATTTGTTTTGCATCAAAAAGTTTATCAAAATCTGAATATGAATATGGTCAAATAGATAAAGAGTTCTTAGCCATTTTGTTTGCTTGTAAAAAATTTCATTTTTATATTTATGGTAGGTCTACTATTATTCAGACTGATCATAAACCTTTAGTTGCTATTATGAAAAAAGACATAAATTCTATTAATTCTCAGCGTTTAAGAAGAATCCGTTTAAAACTTCATATGTATGACTTAGATGTTCAATACTTACCGGGTTCAAAGATGGTTATTGCTGATGCTATTAGCAGAGCATCATCTAAAGCTAGTAATGAAATTTTATCTAAATCTCTTGATAAAATGGTTCACACAGTTAACATAAGTGATGATATGTTAAAAAGTATAATTAAGGAAACTTCAAATGATGTTGTACTACAAGAACTTATAAGACTTTATAAAAATGGTTGGCCAAATTGTAAAACTAAAGTTAAAGATGATGTTAAATATTTCTATAAGTATAGATATGATATCACTGTTGAAAATAATATTGTGTATCTGAATTATAGAATAATTGCTCGAGCAAAAACATTGTTCCATTGGCCAGGTTTGGAGGATGACATTGTAAAGATAGTTTCAAAATGTAGACTGTGTGAGAAGTATAGTTCTAGAAAGTCGAAAGAACCCATGTTATTAGACAAAAATCCAACCCTTCCTTTTCAAAAAATAGGATGCGATTTTCTTAAGTTTGATAATGATTATTATTTGATAGTGGCTGACTACTATTTCAAGTGGGTTGAGCTTATTAAAGTAAAATCATTGACAGCATCAGTAGTTATTAATAATTTAAAGAATTTATTTTCCATTCATGGTATTCCACAAATTATTAGAGCAGATAATATGCCATTCAATTCTTTTGAATTTCACAACTTTTCAATTGATTGGAAGTTTAAAATTGTTACATCTAGTCCTAGGTACCCTAAATCAAATGGATTTATTGAGAGATTTGTTGGCATAGCAAAAAATATTTTGAAAAAATGTAAAGAAGATAAGTTAGATATGTATAATTTGTTATTAGAGTACAGAAATAGTCCAGTTATAGGATCTCCATATACACCTACTCAACTATTGTTCAGTAGGTTAACACGTACGAAATTACCGATTCATAATAACCTTTTAACACCTAAACTAGTCTTAGACTTTAATAAGTTTCAAATGAATATTGATTTGAATAATAAGTGTAATTATGATAAAACTTCCAAGATATCAAATGATTCATTTTATCCTGGACAAAATGTTGTTTATTGGAAGGATGATGTATGGGTTCCTGCTAAAGTAGTTAGGTTTCATGATTCCCCTAGATCTTTAATATTAGAAGATAAAAGTGGAAATGTAATTCGAAGAAATACTGTTCATGTTAAACCAAGTTATTCTGTAAGTAATGATAGCTGTAGGATGTTCCCAATTGTAACTTCTAACTTGTCCAGTGCAGTACCTGTTCCTGCTCATCAATTGTCTAGTCCAGTACATAGACCATCTCGTCATCGTCGACCTCCTAAATATTTAGAGGACTATGTAACCTACTAAATAAATTGTTATTATAATATAATTAACTTTAAAAAGGGATATGTAGTAGGCTAGTGTGTTACTCTTTGTAATAAATAGAAGTAAGAGAATTTATGTCAAAGTCAGAGGACCATTATTAAAAAGTCAAGGTTGTGATAACATGGTTTTATTTAATTATACAACAATGGCGCCTTAAAAACAAGGTGACAATGTAATATTCGACCTGGTATTATCAAAATTAGATAAGGATGCGTTACGGCAAGTTAGCGACATAGTGCAATCTCCACCGGAAACCAATAAATATGAAAAATTAAAACAGCGTCTATTAACAGTTTTTGAAGTAAGTGCAGAGGCCTAATTTCAACGGCTAGTGAACGACATGGACCTGGGTACACAAAAGCCGTCACAATTTCTAAGAGATATGAAAGATCTAGCAAGGAACTGCGGGATAACGGATGAGCCCTTAAGAAAGCTTTGGCTAAGCCGCCTGCCACCCAGTGTTAGAGCGGTACTCACAGTAAGCTTGGCACCCATGGCAGACAAGATCCTGATAAATTTAGGTAACGGCCAGGTAGCAGCGGTAGCCTCCTCCAGCGTCGCGCCAGTAGCTATCGATATGCAGTCAGATATGGTCAAATACATGCGTAACATGTCCCTAGAGTTAAAGGAGCTCCGAGGGGATATAGAAAAGATCCGGCCGCGAGGTAGGAGCTACGGGCGACGGCAAGGCAGAAGTTACGACGGAGATCGATGGAGATCACGACCCAGGAGCAGAGCAGCGCCACGGCAGCGAGAACCAGAGAACCGAGTGTGGCTGTGTCGTCATCATTTCTGGTTAAGAGAAAAAGCAACGCAATGCGAGCAAACTTGTGGCTGGGTAAATAGACAATCAGCACCGTTGAACTTGGAAAACTAGTGGCAGTGTAGTCAACGTCGGTGAGCGATTGCGCTGCGGGTTAATCACCGATTGTGCGTCAGAGAGCAAAAAACCGGTTTAGTGTACCTGGTAGATACCGGGGCAAATGTGTCAGTGATTCCAGTGTTTAAAGTGCCAGACAAAAGTAAGGCAAACGAATGCCCTTATAAACTATACGCCGCGAACAATACGGAAATAAAGACTTATGGTGTAAAAACGTTAGATATTAATCTTGGTTTACACCGTAGTTTTAGATGGAATTTTATTATGGCTGATGTAAAACAACTCATAATTGGGGCAGATTTTTTAAAGGCGTTAGTAGTTGATTTACATAATAGAAGGTTGTTAGACGATTGCACACAGTTAGATACAAAAGGTATAATTGAGTTGCCTAGAACGACATTCGGCTTGCGAAATGCGGCCCAAACGTTCCAGAGGTTCATGAACAATAGTGTGTTGCAGGAAATCTAAACCTGCACCCTCGGGAACGAAGGTAAAAATGAAAATGATAATCAGATGAATAATAGAATGATTGAGAATTCCAATCTATTTTCTTACATTGATGACGTCATTATAGGTAACACGAATCATGCTATACATAAGGAGCATCTCAAACAGGTGTTTGCAAGGTTCAGGCAACGTTCAAGGCAAGTTCGGTATAACCTAGCAAATGCTGCCTTGGTAAGAGTAATATTGAGTTTTTAGGATACGAAGTAAGCGCGGAAGATATCAAACCCTCAAAGAGCAAAGTAGAAGCTATCAAAGAGTTTCCTAGACCTGAAACAGTCGAGCAGCTATGCCAATTTTTAGGTATGGTTAACTTTTACAGAAGTCACCTAGAGCGTGTGGCAGATCACCAACTTCCTGCATGGCGGCAAAAAGAAAGATAAGTCTAAGATTAGTTGGACGGATAAGTCGATACACTGTAAATTAGCTTTAGTAAACGCAGTGACGCTATCTCACCCGGAGAACGTAGGTGCGCTATACTTAATGTGTGACGCGTCAAACTCGTGCGTCGGCGCAGTCCTCCAGCATAAGGTAAAATGGGTTTGGAAGACAATTGGATATTTTTCAAAAAAATTATCGGAAGCTCAAAAGAAATATAACACATACGATAGAGAACTATTGGCAGTATACTTGGCCATAGTACATTTTCGTAGCATAATAGAAGGCCGGCAGCTCACGGTGATGACGGATCATAAACCATTAACACATGTTTTTTCCAAAATAGGTTCGGATAATAAGGAAACGCCCAGGCGAGCGCGACAATTATTGTATATTAGCGAATTTACTAGCAATATTACAATACGTCAAAGGTAACGATAACGCAATTGCTGACGTGCTGTCTCGAGTAATAGAGATAATTTTTTGGCCAACGGTTTTAGATTTCGACGAAGTCGCCCGGGCGCAGGAAACAGACGATAAGCTCGCAGAAATGCTGACGGAGTCTCAAGGTAGGTTATCGCTTAAAAAATACAAGTGCCATTGTGTAAAAGTTCGATATATTGCGAAGCTTCAGAGAACCGTGTAAGGCCCTACCTGCCTCAGCAATTTAGAAAAATAGCTTTCAATGTAGTTCATGATAATAACCACCCTGGAATTAGAACCACGCGTAGGATGGTTACAGATAAATATTTTTGGCCAGGTATGAATAAAGATATTAGTATATGGGCCCAAGCGTGTAAACACTGTCAAAAGGTAAAAACGCATAGGCACAATAATTCAAAATTAGGTACTTTTACACAAGCAGAACGATTCGAGTATTTACACGTAGACATTGTGCCGACCACGCAGGAAGGGTTTAGATATTTAATTACAATGATAGACAGGTTTACAAACTGGCCGGAAGCAGTTCCAGTAACCGATATAACAGCCGTCGCTAAAGTAATATATGAAAATTGGATTTGCCGTTTCGGATGCCCAAGTAGGTTAACAAGCGATCAAGGGAGGCAGTTCGAAAGTGAATTATTTAGTAAACTTATGAAAATATTAGGCATTAACAAATTACGAACTACAGCGTATCATCCCCAAAGTACCGGCAAGGTAGAAAGACCAGATCGTTCTCTGAAGGTCGCTTTAAAAGCCCGCTTGTTACAAAATCAAAATGGATCATGGGTTGATGAAGTGCCTACGGTAATGCTGGGGCTGCGTGCAGCATGTCGAAGCGACACCGGCGTCAACGCAGCTGAATTAGTGTTAGGGCAAACGTTACGCCTACCTGGTGATTTTTATGTCGATCGCACGAATTTAGGAATATCGGACGAAACATACGTAAGTAAATTACGCCAAATTATACGAAGCCTGCGGCCCAAGACACGAGAAAATTGCGATTCTAGAAAAAAAATTGTTCACAAGTATTTGAAATCATGTAGTCATGTTTTGGTACGAAATGATTTAGTGCAAAGACCATTGATGCCTAGTTATAGTGGACCGTTATTTTTTATATTGCAGACCGGCCTCTCGGGCAATATACCCTTAAATATTTTATATTTGTACCTCAAGTCTGCCCTTGAAAAACAGGTGTCCGCAAAAATGTAGAGAATGAATAGTTTATTCTCCTATTGTAGATTTTTTTTCTCAAAAATAATTAATATTCATATAATATGTAAAATAGTGATCGATTAATATCTGTAAAACTCCAAATAATGATTAAGTAAACTGAATAATTTACTTATATTTCATTTTATACAATATGGTAGACCGAGTAGAGTAAATTGCTGTTACTAAGTAACTACTACTTTACTAAACTATAACGTACTACATTGGTTGAAAAGTTCGCGGCCTGGCCATTAAAAAAAAAACTTTTATTATTTTTTCTGCCGTCATTTTGAACTGTCATTATTCAATTGTCAGCCCGCGAATTTTCAATTTGATATCTTGTTTAAATAAAATTTTACGAACAATATAAATACGTGTGTAGCACAAATTTTTACTAATGGAGAAATTTGAACAACGTGCTGTGATTAAATATTTGTTTAAAAAAAGATTAACACCGAAGGAGATCCATGATGACATGCAAACAACATTAGGGGAATCTGCCCCGTCTTATACCACTGTGAAAAAATGGGTTGCAGAATTTAAACGTGGACGAGAGAACCTCGAAGATGACCCTCGCTCCGGCAGGCCAATGACGTCTACGACCGAAGAAAACATCAATAAAGTGTGTGATCTCATATTGAAAGACCGTAGATTGACTATCAGAGAAATTGCAGACACTATAGGCATCTCATATGAATGAACGCAAAACATCATTGTCCATGAACTCGGCTTTTCTAAGGTTTCAGCTAGGTGGGTCCCCAGATTGCTTTACGTAGAGCAAAAGCGAATTCGACTCACGATTTCTCGCGACTGTTTGGAGATGTTCGAGGCTGATCCACAAGGTTTTCTTGACAGATTTGTGACAATGGATGAAACCTGGGTTCACCACTATACCCCAGAATCAAAACAACAATCCAAACAATGGAAAAAATCAGGTGAACCAACTCCGAAAAAAGCAAAGGCAATTCTGTCGGCTGGCAAGGTGATGGCATCGGTTTTTTGGGATGCTAAGGGTATCATTATGGTGGACTACCTTCCAAAAGGCAAAACAATAAACTCTGCGTACTAAAGCACCCTTCTGCGCCGTTTACGTGAAGAAATTAAACAGAAACGCCCAGGATTACTGAGAAAGAAAGTGTTGTTTCACCAGGACAACGCCCGAGTCCACACGTCTGTCGAGTCTATGGCTCAAATTCGTGATTGTGGTTTCGAATTGTTGCCACATCCAGCTTATTCTCCTGATTTGGCACCTTCGGACTTTTATCTGTTTCCAAACCTGAAAAAACACCTCGGTGGGCAGAAATTTTTAACGAATGAAGAGGTCGAAGCCGCTGTTAACCTGTATTTTGAAGACCTTGAGGAATCTTTTTTTAAAACAGGTATGGAAGCTCTGGAAATCAGATGGAAGAAGTGCATAGAGCTAAATGGAGATTACGTCGAAAAATAAAAATATTTTTGTATGTACTTTATTCTGTTTTCTTGACTAGGCCGCGGACTTTTCAATCCACCCTCGTAACTACTAATTTTAAAAATTTAATTACAGGTATAAAGTTTTACGAAGCATCGCCTTAACATATTCTATAAATAGATTGTAAGAGCTTAAGTTTTCGCGATTCATACTATTAAATAAAACAATTTTTAACCGGATTTATCGCGTATATTTACATTTTAAATTTTGACTCGACGTGTCGGTGTCTTTGCAGACCCCGTGGTCACGAGCGACTGAGGTGTCAAGCGTCGGATTGATAGATTGAAAAAGTTATACATCATCATCATGTCTGGGGATTTTATTTATTATTTATTTTTATAGAGTCAGCAAATGCGATGAATCCACGTTGCCTTGTACACTTTTATAGTATCTAAGTTTAATTTTAGATAATATTATGTGGGTCACAGATTTTAGAAATGGTTAAGTTTTGTTTTTTTTTGGTTTTATCGTATCTCTCCAATATAATTAATTGAAATGTCACCTATGAGAGGCAGAATGTTTTTGTTTACTAATTGTATATTTATATATTTTTTTGGTAATATTTTTTTTTATTTTTTTTTTCTAAGGCAGAGTTGTGATGTAGCGGTCATACATTGTAAGCAAAGTCAGCAAACCCTAAACGAATGTATCGAGCGTTATAACCGCCAGTCGTCTGCGGAGCACCGCCTAACTAGGTTCCCTTAAAACTACGTAATGATAAGGACTAATTGTATGTACTTTATGTGTGTTAAATGATTGTGATAGACTCACTGAAAGAAACTCAAGTTTTATTTAACCAACGTCACCCTCGCCAAAAATGTTTATGTTATTTTATATTAGATTTCTATATTGAGTTACATACGCTATTTCAATAAAAATGCAGTCTTGACAGCCATCATTGTCTGCAATCGGTTTAAGAAATTAAATCGTAAATCATTAATATGAGTCATGCCACTTTTTATTTACTTTAGGAAATATTTGGAGCCGTTCTTAAGGTAAGTGCAGTCGCAGTTTCGTCTTGACATTGATAAAAATTTAATTTTTCTTGTATAATTTTGAAAAGCGCCACCCCTCAGTGGGACAACAACAACTCCACGGGCATCAATTATTGTCCGCATAAAGGTCAAAGCCATGAAAACCTCAACCACCGATCTTTTAAAACTTTATTTGCCGCCTTCCTCAGCCCGTGTGCTGTCATCTTCACTTACAGTCCGATAAGGATGATGACGCCAAAGGGGCGTGAGGGTGAAATAAGGGTTACCATTCAGTACAATTTACCTCTTCTCGGGGAAAAATATGAATGTATAAACTTTTAGTTTTTCGTGATTGCAAACAGAAATTATTTCATTTTATGTACTACAAAAAGGCAAGTCGCGTAAACTTTGAGAAAAACGTTAGTGGTACAAAAAGATATAAATAGAACATAACATTCACCGGTAACCATATATGAATATAAGTACTAAAGTATAGATGACCGTCTCGCGGTTTTTGCACTTTAGCGCCATACAGTATCTACTCCACGAACCTTTTTGACCAAAGCAACCCTATAATGCAGCCCGGCCGTACCGTGCCACTTTCAAATTTTCAGAAGTTCGTAGAACTAATAATTTCTTAAGTTTTCGCCATTTATGAACAAAGACTCAACGTTTCGAGTCAAAAAAAAAACAATTTAAAATGTAAATATACGCGATAAATCCGGTTAAAAAGTGTTTTATTCGTAGAACTAGTTATTACTTAGGTAACGAGTCAAATTTAAACTGCGTAATAGTAATAAGTTGAAATAAACTGCACAAAGCATGACGCTATGAGAGTTGAGAGTAATTAAAAAAATATGCATCTCAGACAATTATTTATTTTTTCTTAATTCATTTTTTATTGTTATATTTGTGTTTGATATAATTATTATAAGCCATAGATTCGGGTCGTCTTCGTCAAACCCAATGCTTCACTACAAATTGGTCACCTCCTTGCACCAGTCATTCAAAATCAATGCAATTCCTTTTCTTAACTCACTATCTCACTACAAAGTCAGTATCTTATGTAACATTTGACAAAAGTAAAATTATCGATTCCAGATCGTAAAAACGCGAGTAGTGAATACTCTACTCAACGTACTTTGCAGAAAACACTAGCAAAAGAATTCAGAGACAAAAAACACTCAGCAAAATAAGCAAATGCAACGAGCGCAAAAACTTGATGGGTTGAATACTATACTATAGATACGCTGCCTGGTACGATACCTGGTATTATAGATATATTGATTTCAAACGCAGCAAAAAATACAAAAAGTTCCAGTAATGCCCGGCGCGTAGCGCTAGTAGTAATATAATTTTGCTAGTTGTAGGTAAGACCAACTAGCATGCCGGTAACCTTAAATAGGATCGTCCGTCCACTTTATGAACAGCCTGTGCACAATCCATATCCAGTACCTTCCTTAAAAAAAGAAAACAAAGACTTACATTGTAGACGTAAGAGAGGGTTTTCCAGAGTAATATATTGCAGTTGTTCATTACATAGCTCAGTGTCTAAAACTGATTCAAATAAACTGGAGTCAATAGCTGGATTCTGAAATTGTAATTCTACGCTACCATGCACTACATTGAATAAACATAATAGCCCAATTATTTTAAAAGTCACCATATTGATAGGTATAGTAAATTTGCACTATATTTTTTCTCACTTGATTTTGATTTACAACCACAATTACACGCGTATGGACTGCTAATAACTATTTCATATTTAAATCTGATATAATTACTGGCTGTCAAGATAATTCGCTTAGTTTTATCAAAATTGATAGGAGAAAATTTGTGGCTCATAAGTTCATATTAGGTAGATACTTGTAAAACATCCTTATAATCTTACGGTACCTTAGACAAGCCACTCCTAATGTTGGACAATACCTTCACCGGTGGCTTTGCGTTGTGGTTATAGTGTTTGTTCATAAAGATTTTAAAGATATAATAAATATAAATTATAAAGGCGAACACAGAACAGGAAAGTGCCCAAAATATTAAACTATTACGTGGCTTTAAATCGTAAAATAAATAAAGTAAATGAATACGACCTCTTAAGGTTAATCCCCAACCTCTGTGTTCTATGTTCTACTTATATGTTCTACTAAGCCTTGAATAAGTACCGGTGCATCCCTGGATTTTTCACATTCATTACTTAATGCAGGATTTTTATCAACGTATAGCATTCGATAAGATATTGGAGACTTATTGTTAAATAAATAAAAATATAGGTATAATATATTTTTCAGATTTCGTCATAATGAAATGTATTGGGAAATGTTTATTTTTTTTGATATCATCTAAATGCGGGAATAAATCTTATGCAACTTGTAATTTTTTTTGGTCAAGGTGTAACTTGTGAATGTGCAAATAGAACTGTTTGAAGGTGAGATGAAAATTTTCGATATGGTAAATTAATATTATAGGCCTGATTAAAATGACATCTGTCCATACTCATAAATTTGATTCAATTGAAGTTTAAGATTTTAATAGACACATAAAATAAAAGCTATTTCAAATTCCTTAAAAGTAACATTTTGAGGCCTCATATGTTATAGGCCTTATAACAACTCATGGACAGTATTATTTTTGTAGTATAACTAGCAAATAATTCACCTCACTCGTAAAGTCCCCGAAAAGTAGTTTTTTTTTACATTAAGGTAAAAACCAAAAGCCATTAGGTAAATCCAGAGATTTACCAAGTGAATATTAGTTAATAAATAAAAGTTTTAAATGGACGGTGATCATAAAACTGTACGGACTTTTAGTAGTATAGTTTTACTGTACTTAGTAGGGTTTGGTAAACTTTAGGTTTTACAGGAAAATTGACGTTAATTCGGACTTTTTCAGCATACATTCTTCAACATACCTCACATATCATTCGTTTTTTAGCGATACTCTATCGATAATAAACGAAGTATCGATAATCTTCCGTATTACAACTAGTATACCCATAAGATCGTTACGTATTAGATGTTAAAATTTAATATTCGTATATATTATTAAAAATTACTAATATCGAAGATCAATAATAATAAAAAATTGTATGCGGTCGGAAAAGTGCTATATAATTAAGACTGTATTGCATATCAATATTTTATATAATTTTTAAATCTTTGATTTGTTCATGGTAAATAGCAATCCTTTATTAGTTCATGGCAATGCTCCTGCAGTAATTTTGTTGTATTACAATTTAAACAACACAACTTAGAAATTAAATACACTGTAATGTTGAATTTGGTTCACTATTGCCTTTGAATTAAAATAAGAGATATTAACTTGTAACATCAATCTGTTTGTTTATTTACTCGGTTAATCATGTTTATTTATAGGTATAAAGGTAAATCCATGGTGCTGGGTAAATAAAAACTCTGGTGGATAAAACGTATATGTTACCAGAAAATAATAAGAACCATAGGTAAGTTTATAAATTTACACGGAAATTTATAAACTTTCGTAAGATTCTAAACGAGAGATAAATTGTATTTTTTTGACGCTCACATTTTCGCAAATTGATAAACTTACCGAACTCATTCAAAAATTAATAATAGTAGGTTATGATTTTTTAAAAAAGTCACGTGTTCTAATTTCAAAAGAACAAATGCACTGAAAGGCCTTGTCGAAACAGTTAGGTGCGACGACGAGCGCAGCGAGGGGGAGCAGTTCGGTTGCATATAGTAATATACGTACGCGAGTACATAATATACATATTAACCCGATGTCACCTTTTCAGCGGTGATGTGTTCTGAAAATGCTTTATGAAGAGTTAGCTCCTTCCTTAATTCCTGCTTAATATTTAAACTCAAATGCAGATCAACACTGTTTCAAAAAAGATATTAAGAAATGCTCTTACTTAATTGTAGACGTCCACGAATCGACTAGGCAAGGTTACTGTATTCCGCCATTGAGTTCTATTTTATGGAGGCGCCCTTGTCAACATATAGCATTTATACATATACAAATATCATTCATATATGGTATAGAACAATAAATATATATTTTTCTCTTTTTTTACGGCTAGGTTTGCATATGACGAAAGAGACATACATATTTTAGATATTGCTATGTGTGCCACATACTGTCAAAGATCATTTGACAGCTGTAGGTACGTGCCTCAATTCGCCATCTTGTTTGCCCGTGTTTCGTGGTAGTTCGTTGTTAAGTGTTTGTTTCTTTGAGATTTGCATAAATAAACAAGATATAGTTGTTTAAAACTAAGTCGCAGTGTGGTGAAACTGTACGTCAAGATGCCACCTTGTTGCATTTTAAAATGTGGTGCAAGAAAAAACTAAACAGTGTGTACATAAAAAGTTAAATAAATAAATAAAATCAAGTAGCATTGACTCTTCATAAGTGAGTACCATTTTTCATGTAATATCACATAAAAAAGCTAAGTATATAAAAATAAATGTTAAAAGAATCTGTATCTTACCTTATTTCCGAGTAACAGACTCTTTTATTTATTTCATTCGTAATTATTTTCATAGTTAAAATAGGGTTATGCTCTGATTAAAATTATATGTATATGTTTAGTGGATTTTAATGTTAATAACATACAATAAGTACAAATATTTTGTTTCTAGATTTCCAAAAAATGAAGGATTGAGACAAAAGTGGTTAAGAGCAGTTGGTGAAGAAAATATTAATCCTCGGCAAAAGCAGTGGTTGTCTGCTCACTGCATTTTCCTGAAACATGTTTTAATAGAACTCTAGATGTAATAAGATTAAGAGAAAACTCAGTTCCTTCAATATTTCCCGTAAGCATCAAAATAAATTTAATATAACATTAGGTAATTAAATTATGTCAAATTCAAGTTGATGATAATAAATTTTTAATTTGCTTTTTGTTTTAATTATTTCTTTCTTTACAGGTAACACGAAATTTTATTGATAATTCTAGTACATCTGCAGTTTGTACCCAATTGCCAATACCACATCCAGTTGCGAAAGAAGCTCAGAAAGAGGTATTTATTTTTATAAAGCATATTTTCTTATTACAGTAGGTATCTAACCATGCATGCTATAGTTGGATACAGTTAAAAATATACAATATATTTTTCACCACCAACCAATTAATTCAAAGTGCCTTAGAGTGGTGTAAAATAAATATAAGTTGAGTCTATAACAACAAGGAATAATTTAAAAATATTCGAACAGAATAACAAATAATTTTGTTTTTTCATATCATATCAATCAACTTTTGATGGCAATGTTGCATTAATTTTAATAAAAAGCATTTTATATTAAATATTTAATTTTCAGGTCACACTTTATAAGAAAATTGAGGCGCTTCAAGAAAAGTGTGATGAGCAAAAAAAAAATTGTGCCTGAATGAAAAACTTCGGAGAAAAAACAAAAAACTAGTTAACTTTAGAGAAATCATAGATGATCTTCGAAATGAAAATCAAATAAATATGGAACAAGCTGTATTAATCGAAGACTTCACAGATCACAAGATTTTCTGAAACAAAATGTGTCAAAGTGTTGCATAGACATTTTTTAAACAAATTGGTATTATTTAGAAATGAATTAATGAATGAATGAAGTGTTTTTTTTTATTTAATAACCGATACCTATTTAGTTCTTAATTAATAAAGTAATACTAGTACCTCCTATCATCATGGATAATGTTGTGATTAATTTCACTGACACAGCAAAGAACTTGGGAGTCATTATATTTTCGAACCTCAAATGAAACACAAACATCAGTGAAATTAATTTGAATTTTGAAAATTCCTTCCAAAATCCTTGTCGTAGCTCTAAAATAAACTCAAGTGTAAGATTTCAGCTTCCTAGGTCCAACGGTTTAGGCTGGCCGTTGATGATCAGTTAGTCAGCTTGCAATTTCATATATTCGATTTTTATGTAGGTTTGATTCAGTATATTTAATCTAATATTACAGTTTTATAATTATACACGGTCCTCTTTACGGCAAATGTTGATCAGGCCGAAATATGCATTAAATGTTGATCCACCTTTAGAGGCTTGTAGCTTAGATAATTTTGATAATATCGTTCCATACTTCGAATATAAGAATTTCCCCTCATTGCGATCCAGTGCCTAACTACGCCGCAAACACTCTAGCTCGTCACCAACTCACACGGCAATTGTTGGTTTTGTAACCGCCATTTATTTTACACTCTGTGTAACTTTATTGATCAATATAAACGTTGGGAGATCAACAAATGCCGCGGAAATGTACACCAATGCTGCGGAGTGGCAACGTCGCAAACGAAACAAAAGATAGCGCAAGATGAGATAGACGCTAGATCACCGGTTCAGTCAGCGCTTGAGTTTGAACTTGAATTTTCTACACCTTAAATAAATCACAAATGTAACCAAGTGCTGCTAAAGTCACTAATTAACTTTTGCTTTTATAACTTTTGCTAATGCTAATTAATGTTGCTCATTTTTGTTGCTGGACGAGTGTTTAAAAAAATATCATTTGATTATTTATAATAAAAATTAAATAAAGAGTAAATTAAAAATAATTTATTTCAAGTTCACACCCATATTCGCAGCTTACATTACGTTAAATTAAATTCACTTCTCTATGTATATTACCATGTAAAATATGACTTCTAAAAATATTACCTACTTTTGTGATGTTTCATGTTGAATATAGGTACACTGGCCGTCAAAACTACCACACTTTGAAAATCGCAGTAACTTTAAAAGTACACAAGATAATAAGTGCCAGAAAAACAATTTAATTATTTAACTATAGTTCATAGAAAATTGTTGAAATTCGCCACAAGATGTTTTTTATTTCAAGACTAATGTCTATAGTAAGGATAACGTGTGGATCTTATTAAGGAAATGTCACCAAGACAAAAATCAAAGTTTAAAGTAAAAAAAAATTGTGCATAATTATGGAAATTGAACACACATAGAACTGATCTGTTGATCTGCAGATCACGAACGAAAATGGTGACTCACAGCTCAAACAAAATTAAAGCGTGGCCGGTGAGAGAGAGTATGTGTCTGACAGCACCTTATGTCCATTGAATAAAGTTAATTTTTGTTTAGATAGTACGGAAAGAAATGCTAAGATTTTGACAGCTGTCAGGAAGTAATTTTGAAACTTGTATTTTATTTTATTTTCGTTTAAAAAGTTCTGAAACTAATTTGCAATGGCGTTATTTACAATTTCTATTGATCTTTATAATTGAAGCGATGAATAAAAAGGAAACATAAATGGCCATAAAGTTGGACGAAACAAGAAAAAAAATGTCCCAGGTCTGGGCGTTTATTTATACCTATGCGTATTTCAAATTCTAGGTTCCCCCTAGTTCGCTACATGGTATATAATAACACAAACTATGCTTACTTTGATTGAGGTGATGTGGTTGGTGTGATTATCTGGGGATTTTATTTATAAATTTATTAGGTATATATTTTTAATGATTACAATTCGCCGCCCCCGGAGAATAAAATGATATCGGCTTATATCTTAGTGTTAGTGTTATGTAATTTTTGAAATCTGTGGATGGTAATACATCTACTCAATTTTTTCGTGATTTTTGTAGTGTTATTTAACGAAGTTTTTTTTTTTTTTATAAGTGGCTAAACCCGCGTTTGACCTCAATCTCACCTGATGGTAAGTGACGATGAGGTCGAAGATGAAAGCACACGGGTTTAGGAAGGAACTGGCTCTTTATACAATATTGCCGGAACACATTACCGCCGGAGCGGTAACATTTGGCGGCAGACTTTATATAAAGGGTGGTCGCTAGCCAGGCGGACCCAGAAGGGATCCTACCACCAAGCAAGAAGTTACAAAATTTTAAAATAGTATTCAGTGATTTAACACAGGCTTTGAAATTACGAGAATACAGTGTTAATATGACATTATCGAAATGTAGTCCTACTTGTTACTGTGGGGGATAGCTCCAGTGGACTGTATAGTCTATGAATCCGATTACGATTTAGTCAAATGATGCGCTATCCACCCACTCTATTAGCTGGAATCGATGCGAGGGGCAAAAGGAAAATGCGAATTCACCACTTAACACGGTCGTGAAAGTCCAGCCGCGCGGCACTATATCACTCGCGAATACGCCACAAGCACACTCTATTTCCCGCGCTCTTCTATTACTGTATTCTGCCTTCAGCCTTCTGTATTCTGTCTTCTATATTGACTTCAGGCTTCTATATGAGTCTTCGGGCTTGAGATTCACTGTACTGTTGCTTGAGGCTTCTTTCGGAGGCTTCTTTCTTCCGGAGATCTTCACTCTTCGGGATCTTTTCGGCGAATCCGTCGCTAGCGGAGTGTGGCGCATCCTTAAGTGATTCGGTGCAGGCGCGCAAGGGTACCGCACAAGAGAGAGTAATGCAAGCGTGCGAGCGAGACACACATATGTCTGTCTCGCTCGAATCTAATTCGAACTTTCTAGATTTTTCTAATAAGATTCTGACTAGATTCGATTATTCTTATTAGATCTTTACTATATTCTAATAGGAAAACTATTTATGAAATCTATTTAGATCTCTCTCTATGTGCGGAAATGACAAGACTTTCAAAACCATTTCTTTATTTCCAAATCAACCCTAATACATATCGAGCTATTTTAAGCTATAATCACGTAAGTTTCATTTCATTGTTAGCTGTTAGCTATGCGTAAATTCATTATCATAGCGGTTATTAATTAATCAAATTCCAATCAAATTACAAAGAATCAAACGATTAAGCAAACACTTTCTCAAGCTAATAAATACTGTTATGAACTTCTTACAAACTAACACTTATATGGGACACTTATTCACTATAAACACTATAAAAACACTATGAAACACTATTTTAAACGTTCTTAGCTCTTTAAGAGTCTTATAAAACACTATAACACTATCTATATACACTGTTTTTAAGTTTATATAACTGTCTTTTACGTTTTGTTGTCACTGTCCTGCACAGTTACCATGACAAACTGTCATAGAATTATGTTCTCATGAAAAATATTCGACTAGATAATGATAAAAGCACGTATCATTTTATTCTCGTCCAAAACCAACCAGTCGCTTCGTATAAAGCTGTGTAGGTAAAACAACGTTCATAGTTTGAACTGTAAGGTATACTGTTATCCTTTTTCCGCACTTAGATTTTACCTCAAAGCAATGGCATTGGCGTATACAAACGCGCCGGGCATTCCCACGTAGTGATAATGTTTATTTTCTTTATTTCACATTAATTAGTGTGCGTTTATGCGCCATTGCGTAAGCATTGTAACGCTAAGTTTTATGTTTTTATTTGTTCAAGTGAAGTGTTATTAGTTTTTATAAAGTTATAAATGTTATTAGTTTGTTACAATTTAAATAGTAGTTTGTGATAATGTACAAACAAAGGAATGCACGTTTAATCCCTATAATGAGTAATGTTGAGCAGATTGAAGAGGAGCCAAATAATTTTAATTATGGTCAGTAGGTACCTAGTTACACCGTACCTAAATTAATGTATACTTAGTTTAAATTTAAGTTTTTTTTTATAATTCTTCTTTTTTATATTTTAATACTACCTAGATAATTATGATATTTTTTACTGACTTAAAAGTAAACCTACCAACATCAATTACTCATAATAATTATTACTGCAGTTCAAAAGATTTCTATATTTTTCAGTATGAAATTAGTAAAAATCACAATAAAACAAAATAAGTTATAAAGTTGTCTAATTAACTAAGTAGGTACCTAACGGGCTTGCAAATAAACAGGCTATAAATTTATACCGAGTATAAGTCAAAATTTGTTGGTTATTCTGGATTTATAGTAGGTATACTTTATACCTCGTTTATTTGTAAGCCAATTTAAAAAGTAAGGTTTTGTTTAAGGTTTCGTATATACCCATACGCGAACGCGAAGCCTTCTCTGTGGTGCCACTCCCAGCCACTGCGAGTGTCGCCTCTCCAGTGCAAATGCCTGCTTTAAAGCAGCGTGCAGATGAGGCAGACCGGAACAACCCGGTGGCAGGGGACGGTGCAACAGAGATGGCTTCCCAGGATCTAGAGCACATGAGAAGGCTACTAGAGGAGGCGATCGAGGAAGTACATAATACTCCCCTTGAAGGAAGGCCGAAGCTTCCCAAACTACCATGCAGTGTTCGCAATAGGCAAGTCGTTGAGGCCGTTAATCAGATGTTGCCCCAACATTTGGAGAGCAGCTCTGATATTGTCGAGACGAACTCAATCCTTTTTGGAGCGGCTATGGCGTATGTCCGTTTACCGGCGCCATGGCTGCTCCAAGCCCAACTACTGGACGTGCTACTCCCCGGAGTAACGCTGCACCAGCTTGGAAGAGGAGGATTGAGGGTCGTATCGAACAAGCCAGGATCCTCATCGGTAAGCTAACTTGCTTCAGCTCGAACAACACCAGGCTAAGGATTGTGCGTTTTGTCAGGAAGGAGTTTTCCGGAACGGACACTAACTTGACCAAACCGGACTTCACCCGAAAACTGACAGAGCGCATCGACGAGCTGAAGCAAAAGATCGCTGCATGGGCGAAGCGTATTCGGAGGTACTCCCAAAGGGTTGAGAGATACAACCAAAATCGTCTCTTCTCGAGTGACCAGAGGAAGTTCTATAAATCCCTGGAGAGTTCCGAACCCTGTTCGACTGGCCGCATACCGGATAAGGCCGATGCTATTAACTTCTGGCACGGCCTGTGGGAGCGCCCAGTTGAGCTCGGAGATGGTCCCTAGATTGATAGGTTGAGGAAGCGTGTGCGGAGGTGATCCCTATGAGTCAAGTCCTCATATCAGAGGAGGACGTAAGTGCTGCAATCCGCCGGAGCCCAAACTGGAAAAGTCCGGGCCCTGACGGATTGCAAAACTATTGGCTCAAGGGATTTTCTCTGCGCCATGCAACTTTGGCCCGTCAATTCTAGGAAGCCTTGGACACCGGAGCTCTCCCGAACTTCCTCACTACTGGGGTCTCTCATTTAGTTCCTAAGACCAACAATACCGTGGATCCATCGAAATACCGGCCCATAACGTGTCTTTCTACCACCTACAAGACGCTTACCTCCGTTCTGAGCACCAAGATTCGCCAGCATTTAGATGCTAATCGCGTTATATCTGATGCTCAGAACGGATGTAGGGCCGGTAGCCGCGGATCAAAGGAACTCCTTCTCGTGGATGCTGTCGTTGGTAAATTAGTCAAACGCAACCGGCGCAATTTCTCCGCAGCCTGGATAAACTATAAAAAAGCATTTGACTCCGTGCCTCATACATGGCTCTTGAGAGTTCTTCAACTGTACAAAATCGACGGTACAGTTCGAATATTTCTCGAGCGATGTATGAGACAATGGAGTACAATGCTCAGTCTCCAAGGCAGGCGAATGATGGCTGCGGAAGACCGAATCCAGATTAGTAGGGGAATATTCCAGGGTGATTGTCTGAGCCCACTTTGGTTTTGCCTGGCTCTGAATCCTCTTAGCACATTGCTGGAGGAATCAGAGACAGGCTTTCAGTTTCGTAGAGGAGGCATGCGGTTATCCCATCTTTTCTAAATGGATGACCTCAAGCTGTTAGCTCCAACGGCTCCACGATTGGGGGAACTGCTAAAAATCGTGACAGATTTAAGCTGCTCCATCAAAATGGAGCTTGGAGTGGACAAGTACGCGGTTGTTCATGTGGAGAGGGGAAGGATTACTCGGTCTCAGAGGGTTGACCTAGGTCCCGTTAACCTGAGAGCTCTCTCCGAAAATGAAACATACCAGTATCTGGGTATATCATAGAACATCGGTTTCGAAGAAGCGAGCGTAAAACAGTCTGTACGCGAAGTCTTTTTTGAGCGCCTGACAAAGGTACTAACTAGTTCTCTGTCGGGAGTCAACAAAGTCCGAGCGTTTAACGTATGCGTTATGTCCGTTCTTTCATACACCTTTGGCGTACTCAGATAGACTCAAAACGAATTAGACGCCCTGGATCGGAAAGTCTGCAATAATATGACCCTCCATAGAATGTATCATCCTCGGTCGTCAGTAATGAGGCTGTATATCTCCCGGAAGTGTGGAGGAAGAGGCCTACTTAGTGCCAAAACCTTGCACAATCGGGAGATATATAGCCTCCGAGCCTATTTTATGGCGAAGGCGGACGTGGGTATGCATAGAGAGGTTGTAGCGTGTGACAAAGGACTCACCCCTCTCAATCTGGGCCTCGAGACATGGCAGACTCCGGCAGTACTAAACATTTCTGATCGTGAGACCGTATGGAAAGAGAAAGAGCTGCACGGAAGGTTTTACAAGGCTCTACACGAGCCACACGTGTACCGTAAAGCTTCTGTGCATTGGCTGCGCTTCGGGGACCTCTTTGGGGAAACCGAAGGGTTTGTCTTAGCGATACAGGATCAGGTTATCAAGACGAACAACTACCGGAAATACATTATGAGGGACGGCACCGTGGACGTATTTCGGGCGTGCCGCCAACCTGGCGAGTCCCTCAGACATGTAGTTTCGGGTTGTTCGGTTCTTGCTAACACTGAGTATCTGCATAGACACAACCAAGCAGCCAAGATTCTCCACCAAGAGCTCGCTCTGAAATACGCTCTCATCAGTCAGAAACTGCCCTATTACCAGTACACGCCGGAGCCAGTTCTTGAAAACGGCAGCACCAAGCTCTACTGGGATCGGCCCACTATCACGGATAGGACTATTCTAGCGAATAAACCTGATATCGTGTTAATGGACTGATCGTCGTCCAAGGTGTTTTTGGTGTACATAACTATACCACATGACGAGAACCTCGTGAAGGCCGAGACCGAAAAGCAACGCAAGTACTTGGACCTTGCACACGAAGTGACCGAAATGTGGGAAGTTATGTCCACCGAAATCATCCCGGTTGTAATATCCGCAAACGGTTTGACCCCAGCCACTTTGGTCAGAAACCTTGAAAGGCTGGGATTCAGCGGCGGTTCGTTTCCAGCACGCATGCAAAAAGCGGTGTTGCTCGAGACTGCCCGAACCGTTCGCCGGTTTCTGTCTCTCTTGCCCTGATCCCCGACCGACTGGTCCGATTGTCGGGTCTTCTCGCCGAAAGGCGTGTAAATATATGCATACATAATAATAATAATAAATTCAGATAATCTTTGATCATATGGCTGATTTTTTAATTTAATACCAAATAGGAACAATGAGGGTGATTTTCATGAATAATAGTGATATTTTTCAATAAAATTTTATATCTTTTTAATATGTTTTAGTTTTTTAATACTGAGAACCCAGCTTTTTTGCTCATATAACGATTTAGAAAATGATCGTTAAAAAGTAAATTTTTGCATAATTCAATTGAATAAAAGTATTGTTTATTACCATATTATAGGTTCATTGAGAAACCCAATTCAAAATCCTTAATACGAAAAAAGTTTTACAATATTTACGGGAATAAAATTATATAACAGTATTATCGTAATCATTTGCAGCCCAAAAACGTGTAGAATATAATGATAAGTAACGAATGCACAATTTGATTCATATGAGGCTGTACGAAGAATAAAATGATAAAGGATATTGTAGAACTAAAGCGACAACCAGTTTTGACTATATTTTATTTTTTGAAATAATAACTCTATTTCGATAATAAGGCGCACTTCACTAAATCATTTCGAACATAAAAAAAATACTTTATTTTCAAAACCAACAATTATCAGTGTACGTCCAGTATTTAAAGAGCAATTGACGAAAACATGTTTTTTTATTTTTCCTGAAAAGTTGCGTTTTTGTTATTATCATTTTATTCTCCGGGGACGGCGAATTAGCGATACCCAAAGGCCTAGATGCTACTTACCATCAGATGAATCCAGTACCCATCTGCCGGATTGAAGTTGGTACAACAAAAACTTAAGACTTACCTACTAAATTTGTAGGCTCACGTGTTATAGGTATGTAGGTAGGTATATGAAAAAAAAAACACCTAGGTATAATGTACTCAATAGATTTCGACTCGTTCGCGGCTACTTACCATATCTATGTGGAATATGTATATAGTAGGAATATGTATACGTATCTTGCTATAACTTATTAAAAACAAAATATACTTAGGTGGGTATGTTTATAGGTTCTTACTTAGGTACCTATGCTTTAAAAAAAGTTTTGTATTTCAAACATCTTCTTGAGCTGGATGAACATATGGTTTGTTTTTAATATAATCATTGATTGTATGACCTAACCTAGTACCTAGATAGCCTACATCACGGTTTTTTGTCACAAAACTATCAACTAGGTAGGTAAGTAGATAACTTTCTACCTGTACCTATAAAATACGTTAGCAAAATATTTATAAAAGTACTTATGAAGTCTTCCTTCACTGTCATATTAAAAGACGGTATGCCTAACCAAATTTTATTGTGTAGGTACCTAACAAACTTAAAAAACTTTCTAAAAACATTTCAATTCATACATAATATTTTTGTAAACATTTCATCATCATCATCATCATCCACAGCCTGTATACGTCCACTGCTGGATATAGGCCTCCCCCAAGGTCTTCCACGTCGCTCGGTCCCGCGCCGCCCTCATCCAGCGTTTACCGGCGACTTTGACCAGGTCGTCGGTCCATCGTGCGGGGGGCCTGCCTACGCTGCGTCTCCCAGTACGTGGCCGCCACTCGAGAACTTTTCTGCCCCACCGGCCATCTGTTCTTCGAGCTATGTGCCCTGCCCATTGCCACTTCAGCTCTGCAATCCTTCTGGCTATGTCGGTGACATTGGTTCGCCTGCGAATCTCCTCATTCCTGATTCGATCCCCCAGGGAAACTCCGAGCATGGCCCTTTCCATTGCCCGCTGAGCGACTCTAAGCTTATTTATAAGGCCCATAGTTAGCGACCACGTCTCAGTGCCGTATGTCATCACTGGCAACACACACTGGTCAAAAACCTTTGTCTTCAGACACTGCGGTATTTGCGACGAGAACATTTTACGGAGCTTCCCGAATGCTGCCCAGCCGAGTTGGATCCGACGATTGACCTCTTTCTCAAAGTTGGACCTACCTAACTGGATTTTATGTCCTAGGTATAGATAATCGTCAACAACTTCGAGCGTGGTGCCTCCAACTACCACAGGAGCAGGTGCAACATGGACGTTCGACATGATCTTCGTCTTATCCATGTTCATTTTAAGGCCCACTCGCTGCGAGGCTCCACTGAGGTCATCGAGCATTTTACTCAGGTCCTGCAGGGTCTCAGCCATGACTACGATGTCATCCGCGAATCGAAGGTGAGTAATGTACTCGCCGATGATGTTGATGCCGAGCCCATCCCAGTCCAGAAGCTTGAAGACATCTTCCAACGCTGCGGTGAACAGCTTAGGCGACATAACGTCGCCTTGCCTGACGCCCCGCTGCAGTTGGATAGGCTTCGAATTCTGATCCTGAAGACGGACTGACATAGTGACTTTAACGCTTCGATGTATCGATAGTCAATTTGGCACCGCTGCAAGGACTGCAGTACAGCCCAGGTCTCGATCGAATCGAAGGCTTTCTCATAGTCCACAAACGCCAAGCAAAGTGGCTGGTTATACTCCTCCGTCTTTTCTATAACCTGCCGCAGCGTATGGATGTGGTCTATGGTGCTAAAACCTTTTCAGAAAACATGTTAACATTTACCAACACAAAATAGATACTATTTTTAAAGGCTAATAAGTGCATCCATTAATGTATCTAAATAAGGATATCGCTCGATAAATATACACATAACATTCATGTAATGAAATCTTAATATTCTTAATTCAATCAAACAAAGTTGATTGTAATTTGTAATTGTTAAATCAGGATAATAATATGCGACGTTGCATGACAAATTGATACAGGCAACAACACATCATGCACCGTGGGGCGCGTCGCGTTCCACTAATCTAATCAACATAGCAACAATAAAAGTGTTGTAGACCGTACAATATGATGAAGACAGTCATTTGGTTGGGGTGCAAATTTGGCGACATGTATTTTTGCGTATTTTTTAGATATAATTATGATATGAGTGGAGTGACTCAATGACTCAACTAAAATTTTTGAGCTGCAGAATGCAGAACAGATCACAGATAAAGTAGATAGGTAAGTATGTGATGTGATTTTGTGTAAGTAATGTTTAATTACCTAGTTAGAAGTTTTGTATTTGTAAATTCCTTATTGTATTGTCTCAATTGCTAAAGCTTTAATTCACATCTAAGAACTAAGGACTAACATAAAATAAATTTAATTTAAGTACCTATGTAGGTAGGTAGGTAAATAGATACTTACTTTGAATTGAAATAAAGTCTTGTTTGTATTTATGTATATACTTAGATCTTTAAAACTACGTACTTGACAATTTTAATGCGTTTTTTACACATAGAGAGATGCAAGAAGAAGTTAACTATAATAATTTGAGTTACAAAAGCGAAGCTGCAGGCAAAAGATAGGTCCAAATAAAATAAAATTAACCAACCTGGCGCCATCGCACCTTGACTGATGGCTTCCAAATTATTTATTTTAGGTAGGTACTTATTACAAATATAAATATTCCTAACCATCACACCACATTATCAGGCTAAAATTAAGCATCTTTCAAAACTTGTATAATGGATACTGGGTACTTAGATTAGATAACGAATAAAAACTCGAGAAATGTAAAAAAAGATGTAGGATAGATATATTAGTATATCTTGAATTTTACATACATACATAACTTCACGCCTGTATCCCTAAGGGGGTAGGCAGAACACCAGAGGCTATAAAAACCATCTGATGTCACGTTTGACAAATTTAGAGGTTTTAATTTTACAATAATTAAGTATAAAGGCACATAAATATCAGATTCATAATTTAAATATTAAACATACATACCTACTTATTTATCCGTGACTAGAAAGAAAATATCAATATCCGCTTTCGCTCGGCCAGGTTTTGAACCCGTGAGCTCTGACATGGAAGGCAAGGCTAATCTACACTACAAACCAAAGCAGGCCGTCGATATTGCATGTTGCGCCTTGCGTTATTACTTTAGAGCTATATTACCCATTATTTACTTAGGTATATTTTAGAAACAATGATAAGTTTTTGCATTTTATAATGTTTATTGAATACCTAATCTCGTAAAGATAGGAAAATACTAAATAAAATCGCCCAACCGGGAATCGAACCCGAGTCTCCGCTTGGGCAGGCGCTCTGACCGGTACCATATGACCGGACCAGTCACCGTACCGGAGCCATAGTGACGCCTCCGAAATTATAATTATTTAGTTGGCATGTCAGAAAATTTGTTTCAAATAAAGTTGGTACTTACCTACTAACTTACTCAAATAGGAAGATTCCTTAATAATTATATTAAATAAATAAATGAAATCCCCTGACAATCACACAGATTCCATGGAATGTAAGTAAGCTAAAGGCTTGTGTTATGTCATTATGATGGGTTACGACAAGTTACTATGTAGCGTAATAGAGTTAACTTACATAATATAACTTAGGTATTATCTAAATAAATTTATACATCCGAAACACATGCAGGGATCGAACCCGCGACCTCGCGATGTTAAAGCCGGGGCTCTTTAACCACAGTGCCCCACGGACTTACTGTATAATTAAATTAATAACACTATCTGAGGTCAAAGTCCATTTCCTTTTGCTACCTAATCCATTCGCCTGTGAACATTACGTTTCACGACTACTATAAAATGGAATTTTAAGACAAGCACATATAAGTAAGATTATTATTGAATCAGTCAGATCATTCGAAGCATAGTCGCGCTGACGCTCAAAGCTAACGACCGACCAGCTCACATTGTAAATTTTACCTTATAATCGCAAATTGATCTGATCTGTGAGGCAGCTCGATGATCTGACTCAACTATTTGATCTGTGATCTGATCTGCAGTTCAAAATTTTTTTTTTGAGTTACCCATATCTACATACTATAAGTCCCAACGTCTAGGAGAGCCTAAGTATCCTCAACATGTTTCTGAAGAAATCGCTAAGTTACTTCCTTAAGTTAGTACAAGGTTTAGTTTTTATTTTTTTAGACTGTGGATTACTTGATTTTAAAAAATCTGAAGAAAATAGTACTCAAAATTAAAGGATTAAGAAGAAGTATTATTTTTGTTATTGTTTTTGTTTCTTTGTTAATTTTATCTTGGATAAATCTTAAAAGGTTAATAAAAATCAAAGCACGTTACACCTTCTTTATTATTTCTCTAGCCGTCAAATACCTATAGGTATAACACTCTTCTATTAAAAAATAAATTTGGTTTTAGTGTAGGTACCTATAAAATAGTATACTGATATTTCTTATCAGAATTAAATTATTTTTAACCTTTTAGTTCATTCTTTAAACAAGTAATAAAAGCTAATTAAAAAAAAACATTTTGTTTATTTACTTTTTAGTATTTATGATTTTTCAGCTTTCGGCACGTGCTCTCACCTTGGCATTGGGTCATCCATCTAATAAAATAGAATTTACATTCATAACAAATGGAACGAATTTATTTTATTTAATCTGATGGAGTTGCATATCATATGGATATTATCTAGCACGAAAGTACTCGTCAAGACGAATCAAACGAGCCCAAACTCGATGGGATTGTGTCGTTTTATTACGGACTTCCTATGGCCTTCCAGCTTCACCATCAGACCCTGGATACCATTTCAAAAACTATGAAAATACCTACCCAGGTATATCACTAATGTTCTTATTACATTATTAATTCATGTTTGGCAGAAATTTGCTATCCGGGATATTAATAGGGAAGGAATAGGAACAGGACTAGGATGGCGTATGTAAAAATTATGTTAACATTTTTAGTAGATTATTTTTTGAAGGCGGTTCACTATTTCTTAAAAAGAAATAATTAGTTCGCTTTCATTTTGCATTAGGTATTCTGACTTTTTTTATTTATTTTTTATTTCATACTTTTTAGTGTTAGGTTTTTGTTTTGGGCTAGTTATTAGTTTTTTCATAGTTAGTTAGGTTCTACATTTACTGATATTTCAATGTTTAGATATTAGTGATAGTTTTTAGTGATAAGTTTTGGGCTAGTAATGGTATCAGTAACTACCTAATACCACTACTGGTACTATAATGTTTTGATACTGTAACACCATGACTTGACCTACCTACTAATACGTTGTGTCTATGGGCCTAAGTAGAAAAACAAAGGACGTTCTAAGATACATTCGAGCAAGGAAGAATGAAACTCACAACGAAAATAAAACGACGACTTCATACATCACGAGATCGTCTCGTCTAGGAATCGTCAGCATCCTGCTCGGGGTGCAGAAACTAGAAAAGTGAGATATACTTATAAATGTTCGTGCAAACAGTCAGGTAAGAACTAGCCCAAAACTGATCACTAAAAAATCTATCACGAAAATCTATAAATATGGAAACTTACTATGAGTTATAGCTAGCCCAAAACATGAAGTAAGTAAATTAATGAAAAACAGAGAAACTGTAAAATCGATTCAGCCAAACGTGAGATAATTGCGAATAAACATACATACAGACGGATCAAACTGATAACTTCCTTTTTTGAAGTCGGTTAAAATACTAAAATGTTCTCCTAAATGTGAAAAATATCCGCATAAACATTGGTTCAGCCAAACGCAAGATAATCGTTGACAAACACAGATACCTACATACAGGTTAATCTGAAAACCTCCTTTTGTAAGTCGGCTAATAAAAAAAACATCGAAGCCATTTTTTAAGCCATCCGTGATTGGCGTAGTAATAAACAGAAATCTTACTGATAACTATTATAAATGTGAAAGTTTGGCATAGTGGCATTTAGAAATTGCGCCGGTAAAACCGCGCGAAACAGCTAGTATTCGGCAAATCAACCAAAAATTCGGCTGAATACGAATTTTAAAATATTATGCCGAATGTACCGAAGACGAAAGTTCGGCCGAACATTCGGCTCATCTCTTATACAAAATATGCATAGAAATTGAGAACCTTCTTTTTTATGAAGTCGGCTAATAAACTAAAACCTTCTCCTAAACTTGACAAATCTTTTCCTGAAAACCGCATCCAAATCGGTTCAGCCAAATGCGAGATAATCGCGGACAAACATACATACATACAGGTCAAACTGAGAACCTCCTTTTTTTTAAGTCGGTTTAAAACATAATTGCCATAGTTATGCACAATTTTTTTTTTTACTTATAACTAAACTTTGATTTTTGTCTTCGGTGACATTTCCATAATAAGATCAAAATATACTGGCTATCAAAACTAAGTACCTACCACACGTTAATCCTTACTATAGATATTATTAAAGAAAAAACATCTTGTAGCAAATTTCAACAATTTTCTATGAAACTATAGTTAAATAATGAAATTGTTTTTCTGGCACTTTTTATTTCGAACTTATTATCTTGTGTACTTTAAAAGTTACCGCGATTTTCAAAGTGTGGTAGTTATGACGGCCAGTGTACCTATATTCAACATGAAATATCACAAAAGTAATATTTTTAGAAGTAAGTCATATTTTACATGGTAATATACATAGAGAAGTGAATTTAATTTAATGTAATGTAAGCTGCAAATATGTAGAAACGGCAGAAAACTCAAGCGCTGACTGAACCGGTAATCTAGCGTCTATCTCATCTTGGGCTATCTTTTGTTTCGTTTGCGACGTTGCCACTCCGCAGCATCGGTGTACATTTCCACGGCATTTGTTGATCTCCCAACGTTTATATTGATCAACAAAGTCACACAAAGTGTAAAATAAATGGCGGTTACAAAATCAACAATTGCCGTGTAAGTTGGTGACGAGCTAGAGTGTTTGCGGCGTAGTTAGGCACTGGATCGCAATGAGGGGAATTGTTATATTCGAAGTATGGCACGATATTGTCAAAATTATCTAAGCTACAAGCCTCTAAAGGTGGATCAACATTTAATGTATATTTCGGCCTCATCAACATTTGCCGTAAGGAGGACAATATGTATATATATATATATATATATATATATAATATTATGTAATTATTTTATCTAACACATATTATTATTGCTCCTCAATCAAACTCTCCAGTCTCAAGGAATTTCTTTATTAGCAGTACCTTTGTACCTACTAACTTTGTATAGATCATTCAGCGGTATAATGTATCTTACTTTGTGTACATAAACTGTTAAATAAAATAAATTAAGTAGGTAGGTAATGGTACCTAATTTAAAGTGAAATCATTATATCCTGACCGTTTGCCAATTTTTTTCCCAAATCTTCCAGCTTGTGCGTTTTACACCTAGATACCAATAACCTCATCAATCATTCGTTTAAATTAGCTCTTTGGTTGGAATAATATTGAGAATTATGATTTCGCTAATGAAACATAAAAATATTGAAATATATTCAATATTGACAATCTTAGGCTATCCCTACCCTAAGGCGGCCATTTTGTTTACCTTAGGTTGGCACGTTTTTTTTGTAGGTATTTCGAGTCCATTAGATAATATGTCAATGTATTCCGCCTTCTAACTGCATACCTAAGACTTTTATTCATGAATTCCAAGCCGTAATCACTGTTTCGTCGTATATTCACCAGTGACATTTCTATCGAGGTTTAAAATATGTATGAACCTTAAAAATCATCTTAATATCAGATAGTCCTAGACAAATACAACTTCCGAGGAGGTGGCGCGCGTCCGCAGGAGTGCCAGGAGGGCACTCCTTAGAGGGTGGGAGGAGTCTCTTACCGCGCCCGCTTACGGGGCTAGGGCGATCAATGCTATCCGTCCTGTCCTCATTGAGTGGATGCAGCGAAGGTGGGGGACTCAAACCTTCCGCCTTGTGCAGGTATTGACCGGACATGGGTGTTTCGGTCACTACCTGCACAGGGTCGCCCGGAGGGAGGTGACGACAGAGTGTCACCATTGTGGGGCGACTGATGACACGGCGGAGCACACTTCAGCGGTGTGTCCGGCGTAGGGTCAGCTGCGGCACGAGTTGACGTCTGTCGTCGGAGAAGACCTCTCGCTTCCTAGCTTGGTTAAAGCCATATTAGGGAGTCGAGAGGCTTGGGCGGCCATAACCTTCCTTTGCGAGGACGTAATGTCGCAGAAGGAGGCAGCGGACCGGTGCTGGGAGGATGACGCCTCCTCGGCACCGATCCCCCGTAGACAGGAGGGGGAGGGAGAAGGAGATACGCTCACCTTCTTCCTCTCGATAGCCAGCCGTAGCGGGTAAGGGGACCTGCTGCGGCTTAGGGCTGTGTGAGGGGAAATTATCTCGTGTACTGGACCATTTTCTACGCGGGGGGCGCTCGGCTTAGGCTGAGCGCAGTCCGCCGGGGCTCGCAGGTAATTCCAATGGCGGTACCGTGAGCTCCATCTATGGCGGGTGAGGTACACCTGGAGGTTTTTAGTGGGTAGGTTCGGCCTTCTGCCGTTCCCCCTTGGGCGGTGGTGGACGTGATTGCACGTTTTCCAGCAGTAAAAAAAAACAACTTCTGAGCATATTTATTTTGTATTTTAGATACTTTGTTGACAATCTTATAATTTAATTTAGTTGGAATTATGGTCAGTCAAATACCAAAATATTCATTGGTTTTAGACGATACACGAAAAAACTTAACTAAAACAGTAAGTTTTTTGGCCTAGTTTGGTTAATATGATTTTTCAAAATAGCTAGGAAGCGCCATCTATAACTTTTGTACTCAAACTTTTGAAGTAACATGCTAGTGGTGTAAAAATGTAATTTAGTCTGTTCGGATCAAGGGAATCAAGAGTTTCATGAGAACGTAATAGATGGCGATAAACTCAAATATTTTGAAAATAGAAATCCATCCAAAGTTGAAACGTTATTTTGTTGAAACACTTAAATGTTTTACATTTTATTTACTTACAAATATAGAGTCAAATAAGCAGAAAGTAAAATTTAAAACATACAACACATTTCAGAGTTATATTATTTAAAAAATGTGTTAAATAAAAATTAATTTAAAAAAACCTTTCAGAGTTTTTAATTATGTGTTAGTTTTGTTAAAGTAGTTAATTGTTCAAAATCTTTTTAAACCCGATTTTCCATAAGTTTCGGGGATAGCAAAATTGGATAATATTGATAGAAAAGTCGCGTCCCATTATCGTTTTCACCATATAAAGACGAAAAATGCTTTTTGATAAAATGTTAATACAAAAAACTGGTATTGTAACCCAAAATAAAACCATTTTTGACTGGATTTATCGCCAAGGTATAATTATTTACTTTTAACTCGACTTTTAGGTGTTATTGTATTGTTGGTAAAAGCCGATGCGTTAAAGAAAGGAATTATAAATGGCGACTTAAACAAGCACTCACAGTTACTATCGTTAGCACACAAATTGTAAAATATTATTTTTAATCCAAAAATAATACCAGGTTTTCAATTTAGCTTCTGACTGCGGCTTCTTCGGCGTGAAATCATTAGAACGTTATTATAGTCGTCTGAAACAGTACATTTCTTGGGCCCAAGGGCCATTGAAGATCTATTTTTATTATACTTACTCAAATATATCGATACCTTAAATCTCAAATGGCGTAATCACCAAAACGTGACTTTTCAGGAGAACCAAAACAAAGAAAAAAATTACGAAAAAAAATTATATCTTTTTTACTAATAATGCTATTTCAATGAAACTTGGATGTAATTTTATGGCGTAGGGAGCTTCATAACACAGTTCGATGCTATTAAAAATTAAACCAACAATGACTAAAATGACTTGTGTTTACGCCAAAAAATAATTCATTACTTTGCGTTTACGACCCAAAAAAAAAGCTGTTTTGTAAAAAGTTATGGTGTAACCGCCCAGTTGGCTTAGAGAGAATGCATTTTAAATGGCTATTTTATATTTTATAATTAAAAACACTTTTAGGAAGATGTAAATAAAGTGTATTATTATAAAATTAATATCTAGTTTTATTATATCAATAAAAAACACAATAATTTTGGTTTGAAGTTTAAAATGAAGTTATTGTGTATGTATAATTCTATTTTGCTTTTAGATTAGGACTGTCAGGAATCTTACTTAGCGCCTAAATTTGAAATAGTCTTCTACAAGTAGTGTGTGAAGAAATAAAATAAAGGTTTATTTTAAAATTTCTAGGTCAGGATATTAAAACATCTTCATAAATTAGATTTAGGCGTTAGCAACAGTCCTCCCACTTCGTGTATCTTTCTGGTTTTGCGAGCAAATAAATAATTTTCAATACAAGTATAAGTAGGCAAAAGAAATAAAACACGTCAAGTTCACTATTTAGTTTTTTTTTATTTCAACTAGATTAACTAGAATTAAATATTTAAATCACAACCTGTCTGTGATTTTAAGTTTAATTGTACATCACAGACATAATTATAAACATAAAAAAAATACATAATAAAATAAATTAAGCTGAGTTTTCTGCAGACTCCTCTTCTTCATCCTCTTCATCGGTTTCTGGTAATACGTCGAATACAATTTTATCTGAAGGCATACGTCTATACTCTTCATGATACGTTTTTGGTATTGTACCATTATTACAAAGCTGCATAAGGTCTTTGTATTTTGACAATGTTAAAGGTATTTTGTTGGGGTAAAGAGGCTTCAAATTATATCTCTCTTCATTTTTACAGCCTTTTTCTTGTCCTACTTCAACTCCTTTAACTTTTCCTTTACCCTTGCCTTTTCCTTTTCCCTTACCTTTCCCTTTATGCTTGACGTTTCCTTTTTCACATAATGTAATAATAAATTCTTGTGCATCATCTTTCATGGAGTGTTTCACGTAGATTACATTGGGATTTTTCTTTTTAAATGTTACTGTCCTTATTTCTTTGAACTTAAGACTTTTTGATAAAGATGGAGTAAAGGTATAGTTAGCCACGTCTTCAAAATTTAAGAAATCTGTGTGATCTAAGACTTCAACATTATAAGGTCTTGGTCTTTTACGAGCTGATGAAAAGAATGACGGCCACTGTGATGGACTCCATACAATCAAGCGTTTTACTTCTCTTTCAATAATTGCGTGAACTGAATCAACCGGCATGTATGTATGACCAGGCAACAAATAATTTATCTGAATAACCTCAACATTAACAGCAGTCTTTAAGAAGTGATTTAATGCAGCCAATACAGTTTTATTTTTGTTTTGTCCAGCACACGAGTCGCAATAGAGTAATATGTACTTGATTCGTTTTTCATCTACGTGCTTAAGATACTTCAGTAAGCATGTAGCGATTTCATTGCTACCGCGTTTTCCGTCACACTCTCCCCAAGTAAAGCAAAAGGCATCTTGAGTATTGCTTTCATACAGTGTGAAGTTATACACTGTATATTTTCTTGAATAATAGAGTAGCATACTTTCACCATGCGGTGTATTAAGCACTTTCTGTAAGTCAAACGATGTAACTAGTGTATCTTGTTTGAGTGATGTTATCTGTTGATGAGCTTTAAATCTTTTATAAGTTGCGTGTTTTTCCTCAAGATGTTTTCGGAACTTCAATTCATCAACAACACTATTATTTTCTTTTTGCGTGCATAAAACGCACTTATCCTTTTTAGGTACATGGATACCTATATTGTATTCACTTAGAATCTGTCTGAAAATTGATTCGTTAACAGGGTTTATCTCATTTTTAGAGCAATCTTCTAAATAAAAGCGATATACACTTAATATACTCCGGAATTCTTGAGATAAGTACATTTTGTTAGTCCGTTTTCTGCTATAATGTGAAGGCATCATAGGAATTTTTTGAATAAATGTTCTAACGCAGCTTTTTGACTCCTCGGTGTACTTCTTGGGAGCATTAGGTTTTCTTTTATCTTCCATAGCCATGCCATCTGTGGCGTTTTGTATCGTGTATAATAAAAATCTTTGACTAATGTCTAAGGTCTTGAGCAAAAATTGTTGGCATACTGACCTATGATCCTCCCCGTCGTTTATGTAATATTCATAAGTATTCTCTCTACGACTTTGTGGAGTCTTTGTTCTCTTCCTTTTCACTGGAATACTTCGTGAGCATCTAAGTAACCAATCGCGCTTGCGCTGATAACTTAGTTTATAAAAATGTTCAAATAAAGAGGCTCGTCTTTCTTCTGAAATTTCACAACATTTTCTTACACATTTTTTTTCAATGCAAGGGTTAGGTTTCATAGTTTTTTCTGAAATGTCTTTACCTTTCCGAGTTTTGTAAGATTTGCCATCATTTTTATTTATTTTTCTAATTTTTTCTTTATTAGGGCGCTTTTCTTTTTTTTGTATCACAATCTCATTTTTTTTAGATGTGGTTCTCCTCTTCAACTTTTTTTTCTTCTGCTGTGTTGAGCCCTCGCTAGAATAGTCAGACTCGTCATTAGACCATAAGTCAGAACTTCCTCCTGAAAAATCTTTTTCCTCGTCAGATAAGAAGTCCAGAAATTGTTTATAGGAAACACGTTCTATTTTTCTCTTAACAGCGTTAGGTTTATTGGTACAAGCGACGGACAGTGATTGTTTAGCAGCTGGCTTGTCAAGGGGAGCGGCAGAATCAACTAGTAGAGTTGCAGAGGTCTCAGCAATAGGGATCTTCACAGCCCCGGCGACGGGGAGCAGCTGATCATCGTCGAGGGGAGCGGCAGAATCAACTAGTGGAGTTGCAGAGGTCTCAGCAATAGGGACCTTCACAGCCCCGGCGACGGGGAGCAGCTGATCATCGTCGAGGGGAGCGGCAGAATCAACTAGTGGAGTTGCAGAGGTCTCAGCAATAGGGACCTTCACAGCCCCGGCGACGGGGAGCAGCTGATCATCGTCGAGGGGAGCGGCAGAATCAACTAGTGGAGTAGCAGAGGTCTCAGCAATAGGGACCTTCACAGCCCCGGCGACGGGGAGCAGCTGATCATCGTCGAGGGGAGCGGCAGAATCAACTAGTGGAGTAGCAGAGGTCTCAGCAATAGGGACCTTCACAGCCCCGGCGACGGGGAGCAGCTGATCATCGTCGAGGGGAGCGGCAGAATCAACTAGTAGAGTTGCAGAGGTCTCAGCAATAGGGATCTTCACAGCCCCGGCGACGGGGAGCAGCTGATCATCGTCGAGGGGAGCGGCAGAGTCAACTAGTGGAGTTGCAGAGGTCTCAGCAATAGGGACCTTCACAGCCCCGGCGACGGGGAGCAGCTGATCATCGTCGAGGGGAGCGGCAGAATCAACTAGTGGAGTAGCAGAGGTCTCAGCAATAGGGACCTTCACAGCCCCGGCGACGGGGAGCAGCTGATCATCGTCGAGGGGAGCGGCAGAATCAACTAGTGGAGTAGCAGAGGTCTCAGCAATAGGGACCTTCACAGCCCCGGCGACGGGGAGCAGCTGATCATCGTCGAGGGGAGCGGCAGAATCAACTAGTGGAGTTGCAGAGGTCTCAACAATAGGGACCTTCACAGCCCCGGCGACGGGGAGCAGCTGATCATCGTCGAGGGGAGCGGCAGAATCAACTAGTGGAGTTGCAGAGGTCTCAGTCATGGCGTTCTTCTCTACACCATCGTTAAAAAACGATGATTTCAATAATATGTCGGAAATAATATGAATTTTTTTTTCAGGGTTGTTCATCAGTTTTTCAGGACTAAAATATAAATGTGTTCGAGGCAATGAAAATGTAGATGTATGGATGAAATCATTTTTTAAGTGAAAATCTGTATCACTATCACTATTCTCTATTATGTCGATGTCATTTTCCTTTGTAGTTTTGGTTTGGTTAGAAGCATCGTCCTCGAGATATAACCTGAAAAAAACATAAACCTTAAATAATAATCATCAATTTGTTCAAAAACTTTGTGAGAAATAAATTAGAAATCATACGTCTTACTAGAATAAATATTTTTTCGAAAACAAAATTTATACTCAAGGTTTATACAACAACAGTATTACTATTTTACCGAAGTCTAATAGCATTTACGTCAACTACCACAAATAAACACGTAGAAATTATGTCTTTTACTAACATAATAAAAAAAATCAAACACGTTAATTCTGTCGTATTTGCCATGTATGTTCACTTTCCAGAATGTCGTAAATACCAAAAGACATTACTGATGGCATTTACGCCAATAATTTAAACAGATAGATACCTACATTAGTTCTACTGACGATGGACTTACATCCTATTCACAATTGAAAAGTAGGCTCTGAGTAGTTTACTCAGAACACTATTTGACGGTTACGGTATGAAAGTTTGTCAAATTATTTTTAGAATAAGCTACTTAAAACTTACTTTTAAATTGTGAAACATTTAATGATTATGCGATTGAAAAACTCAGCTATTTAGAAATCACATTCAGACCCTTCAAATTTATTTATCTACGTTAGATACCAATCACCATATTTTATTCGCATAATAAGTATGTACCTACTCAAATGTGATAAAGTTGGCTTACCTTTTAGATTTGCGCTGCCTGTTAGCTATTGAAACAAGGTGTTGGCGACGTTTCAGTAAAGCATTAAGCTTATTGTTTTCATGGGGATCCATTATTATGTAAATCACAATAGAAGTTAATTAGAAACAAACGCACAATGCTTATCGTTCAATTGTTTGTTTACAACTAAACAAAGTAAACGACAACGTCACTAAACGGTGCTGCTTAGATTTGCCGTGCGAAATAAATAGTGCTATCTTTTTCTAGAGTATCGTGTAAACGTATGCTAGAAAGAGATAGATATTATTTCACATCTCGTACTAATTCGGAGCTGCGCTCGATCGAGTGCATGTGCACTCGATCATCTCGAAATGATGTTATTTTGAACGTAAACACCACACTTAGTAATGAGTTTTTAAAAATCATGGGGCGTAATAATCAATTCGTTTTCTAATACAGTTTTTCTTTTGACGTAAACACCACATTTTTTAAAACATAGTTGATACGACAAAAACTAAAAACATAATTTTACAAGAAGGTGGGGGCAACCTTCTTGCATTTAATTTGGCGTTTACGACAAAACGATTATTTAATTTATTCAAATTCTTAAAATAACTTGTGTCGTAAACGCCAGTATTTTTCATATCGTTATAATTTCTATGGGTGTATCGACCGAAATCTTTTCCTAAAGGTATTTACGATTAAAAAATAAGAAAATCCTTGTTTAACAACGCTAAACACGTGGGTTGTAATCACCACTTTTTTGCGAATTTTAAAACTCTGATAAGACAGATCGATAGAGAAAAAAAAAATAAGTAAGATGGCATTCAAAAGTCATTTTGGCCAAAATGGTGTTTACGCCATTTGAGATTTAAGGTATCGAATGGTAACGCTCCAGATTTTTTTCCTCTTCGAATTCCTTACGACATTATACACTATTTGCCGTATATAATTATGTAAAATCTTTTCTCGGAGGCATGATCAAAGCAACGAAACTTTACAATATAGCAAATCTCAATTACAGTGACAAACTGGTACTTAATAAGGGAAAAATAAAAGAAAACTATAACAAGGATTTCATGAAAAGGATCTCTGAGAGCGTGAAAACAGCGTGGAATTAAAATCAAGACTGATTTTTTAGCCAATTAAGACTAATATTTTTTTCAGTTATTTTAGACTAACATTGTGCCCGATTCGTTAAAGAATTCTCTTAGTTTTAGTGTTTCTAAATGCCGCGACAGAAAGACAAAAAGAATATTTTTGTATGAGGTTGTCACGTTTACGAAGTAAAATTTGACATTGGAGAGACTTAAAAATAAGAAAATGCAATGTCGAATACGGCCCATTTTTTACTTACCATACGCGCGAGACCATATAGACGGGACAAGTGTCCGAGCGAGAAGATATGATGAGCACCGCCATTTTCAAATAAACTTTGTTATATGTAGTACCTACCTTAGTTAGCAAAGAAAACTTCAAAGTATCTTAGATCTAATAATGTTCAATAAAAATAAATTAATAACAATTGCAAAGTCAGTGATTTTGCTGAAATGTTTAAATATCAGTCAACGTCTTTTTATTCCGGAACAACTCTATCTTTAACTCCCAAGCACTTTACAATGTCACAAAGTAAACGTATGCATTCGCAACGTTCACGATGATTGATGAGGGTATCCGGGAATAATCACACTGAAGGATGCTGCTTAGGCTCATACGTGAGTATCCTCCATACTATATTCTTAACCTTCTTAATGTATTGAGAACGTGGTGATCCACATGGTTATATCTATAACCTCCTTGATTTGAATTTGAACTTAATTAATGCGAACAGGTTTTAAAACCGTGTAAATTTTATAAATGACGTTTAATTTGTTTATCTGGCTGTGTTGGTTTCTTGGGCCCTGGAAAAGTTTATAAGTTTCAGATCAACATGAGTTTTACTACTCATATATAAGATGAAGTTGTTTAAATTATAGATTTATAGAATGTACTTACCACCATTAAGTGCGATTTTTATGAATGTTGAACAAGGTGCATCTATAATGACTGTAGCAACGAAAACAAAGATGCTGGTGAACGAAAAGTGACTGAAAAATGTATAAACCTGCAAAAAACACAATAATAAATACTAAATAAAATTACTTAATCATTCCGAATAAACAACTGGTGGTTTTGTGTCAAAATTGAATTAAAACTGACAAGTAATCATCTTTTGAAACCAAAATTTATCTTGCAAGTGCCAAAAGAAAATACGTATGATATGGACGATAGCATCTTGGATATTACAATCATTAATAAGTTTAGCAGTCAAATTCATAGAAAATAGTTAAAAAGCATTTAAAGTGCATTTTAGCTACAACACTCTTTAAGGTTTATAGTGTGTTGTAAGTGAAGGTGATTCATAGACATCTGAAAATCCTATTTTAACTAAAACACCGTTATTATACGGATTACATTACGCATGAGCGGAAACGTGGCATACAGTAGCTTGGCTTATGCCATGAAGCTCACCACTGTCATCCTGAACCTGAAATTATTGAAATAAAATATTGTTATTGTGGGTGAAATACGTACAAGTATTACAATAAAATATGAACTCTGTATAGGGTGTACATGGCTTTGCTTCACAAGAGATATCCTCTTTGTAATACCTATCGCCTTATAGTGAGATTTTCTTTTGTGAGGCAAGGAAAATAAAGAGCCAGAAATGATCAATATAATTACATCAGACTCATCTTCACATCCTCTCACCGCACTCAGATAGAAACACACTACCTGTACTAACCTCATTTCTTGCCCAGCACCGCAACGCTGTCAGCACCTGTAGCTCAGGGGATACTGCAAACCCTCTTGGACATCGCGTAATTTCATTACGAGCTAAATTGGTAATACGCCGTACAGTATCTTTATTAAAGCGATATCTCTTTTTAAATTCAATATCGTCTAGCTAGAGTAAAAGGGTCTTTTCTTCGTCGGTACTCCTTTCTCCTACGTCGCACTCTATTTGCATCAATACGAGCTATCAGCTGTATGTTAATCAAATTGTTCATCACATCCATCATCATCATCATCATCACAACTCTTTGTAATGAGCCCACTGCAGGGCATGAGTCTCTCCCCTGGGTGCATAGAAGGTATAGCCCATAATCCACCAAGCTGGCCCAGTGCTGGGTGGTGGATGCCAGAATTTTTTAGGGCGCCTAGATGGCTTCTGACAAACCCTAACGACTACTGTATACAGCACCCGGTACCGACTGTTTAACGTGCCCTCCGAAGCACGGAAGTCGTCGTGAGTAATATGAATGGTCGGCTGTCACCCATCAAAGTACCAACCGCGCCGAATGTTGCTTAACCTGTTATATCGTATGATACACACAGTAACCACGGCGCCACGACGACTTCCATCCATCCTGACCACAAATTGACCGGACGAAAAAAATAATCACAGGGAACTAGGAAGGAAGACGAAGGGTGAAACTATGAAACTCAAATTATCAATTTCAATAGCTCATTAATATTCGTTAACCTTCGGGTAGACTCGGCCGGTAAAATGGGCTTAAAGAAGCCTCATCCTGATTGTAAATTTGACATGTTTAGAAAGCCGTTATAGTATGTTTACAATGTCATTTATCGTCTATGAATCACCTTTTTTTGGTTGTGCTTTGTAAACCCTCTGTAACGCTGTTTTAACGTGGACAAATTCTCTATGAATTCGACAGTAGGAATTTATTATTTCTGTATGATCCAAAAATTTGTAGAAAGAGTAGTTTTTTTCATTAAACATTTTGATATCCCGATTTATCGCGATGTAATTCATGTTAACTGAAAATTTCTAACGCCGCCGCAGCACCGCCGTGATATCGAGTGACTAATGGCTGGTTTCAGTAACTTACCGTAGAGTTACCGTAAAAGTAAAAAACAATCCTTTTCTATTTTCTGACGTATTTGACACAAGATTGAATAGGAATTTCTAACTTTACATACTTACCTACATATTTTCACGCCTTTAGGGGTAGGCAGGGGCTTTAAAAGAATCTGATGACATGTATGACATGATCAAGAGAGACTATGATAGTGACAGGGGGTCTACCTATCGACCACGAAAACTCGCATAAGACGTCTATACCTTAACTGACTTTTAGAGTATGCCCGGGAAGAGAAGCAGCTTGTGCAGAAGGCAGCAGATCAAGCATTCCAAACCTGTCCAAAAATTGTAATTGAATCTAAACTCCATGCCCTCGATATTAAGTAAAAAAATTGGTTGGGAATCTTTACAGATTTTGCTTGATCTGCTGCATTCTGTACATTCGATGGTTTTCTTTTGCTTCTAGTTCAGCATATATTCAGTCCGGTATGGAGAATTAACTGTTTCTTCAACTATTTGGCAAATAATTGAAATGGCGTATCAGCTTGACAAAGAAATGATCGCCAACTTTTCCTGTCTATAAAAAGTAATAATATCCATATGCCTAGATACCATTTAAAATCAGTTGTATCCGGAGCTGACTAAAAAAAGGTTTAAAAACCTGGTAAAGTTCCAAATTCGTTAGACATTTATCAAATAACTTATAACTAGTCAATATCAGATAGGAAACAAACTGTTTCCTAAGCCATAACTTAAAACTTCATTATTTACAATATATGTTTTTTTACCTTTGGCAACTTGATTTGCTTACTTCTATAGGTGTGAAGCATATACCCAAAGATCATGCCAACAAAAAAGGGTGGAGCTCTGGTAAGAGTAGTATAATAATATCATATCATATATCTTGAACGATCATCTTGGGGGCTGAAAATAAAAGCAATCTTGTGAGATTCTTAGAATGATTCAACACAAAAAGTACCTAATGTTAATGTCATAAATAATATTATCGTTTAGGCAAAAAAATCTTTGTATCATAACACAGTATAACAATCTACCAAAGGTAATCATACAATATTTTTTACAAAAAAAATAAATGTCAAAATAATAAATAAGAACAGCAAGTTAATTTTTAATACAGGTTTAAAGATGAAGGGTAATAGATACATGTCATTAAGAATGAGATTAAAAGATTTTCAAGATGAGCTTTATTTTTTGTTAAGTATACAAAATTAGGAATGAAATTATTGAAAATGATTTGTCGTTTTATCGAAATCATAATATGCAAAATATTGCAAGGATAGTATAACTTTCAGGAAAATAACAAACAGGGATTCAATATAGAGAGTTAGACTTTACAACAATGATGGAATTTGTGATAGTATGTGATATACAGTCTTTTAGGGATCGAATATCTAATACTTCACGTCTAGTACGTCAAATAACTCGACAAACTACTATACAAAAGGTTGCAACCCTCACCCCTCTGAATGATAGCCATTTTAAAATTTAATATATCGTATTTCTACGAGTTCACTGAAACTAATTTTTGAAGTGAAAACTTCTTTAGCGGCGTTGTGCACTTTTTTTGGAATGGGTAAAAAATGTTAAACTCGCGTCAGGTCACGTGTCCTGATCGAAAATTCGTAAGACAGATGGAGAGTAGACAGCTGGCACGGCCTAGGAGTGGGAGTATCTCCCTCTCTTTCTACGGCGCGGCGAAAATGTTATACTAGATGAAAATTTAATTAATTTTAAATTTTTTAATTAATATAATTTTATTTTATTAATATTAATATAATATTATTCAGGTCAGGTCAGGTTTAGTTAATTTTCATTTATTAATTAATATAATTTTATTATTAAGATTAGGTTTCGATCGAGTCTACCGTACTGCTTGACGAAATTATTAATATAGATACATATGTACTGCTTCAAAAAACAATTGGAAAAAGCTTTTATGAATTGCCAATGATTTTGAGTGGAGATTTCAACATAAACTTTGCAGACGATAAAAATCAACTATTAATTGAATTTTTAAATAATGAATTTGGTTCAAATGATCGCAATGTTAGCACAACGAAATACAAAACTGCTATTGATGCGATCTTTAAATAGGTTCGAATCAAAACTGTTCGTTTCTTACTTCAGAAATCATAAACCGATCATATCAGTTTTAGAGATTGGCGATAATGGTTCTGGTAGTAATATTGGGGAAAAGTCGTCGAAATTATGGATGTAAGTTGATTTTTCTAAGGGATAAACTTTTAAATGTAATGTTTTTTTAAACTTTTTAATTGTCATGTTGTCGCGTAGCGACGGCTCGGGAACCGTCGCTCGCAGTTCGAAGAGGGTGCTGAAGAGAAAGAAACTTAAAACTTTATACTTATAACTTAAAACTTTTATATTTATTTACAATTAAAAAGAAGCACTTAGATAACACTGTGAATAAAAGTTTAGTTTTAGAGTTTCGGAGTTAGCGGCCCTCGGCTGCAGTAGACGCCGTCGCGTCGGAGATCCGCGGTAGTGTTGGAAGCAGTCACTAGCAACCGCAAAGATAGCGGCAGGGAGGCCGCTCTCAGTGGCAGGGACCGCCGCAAGGGTTGCAGCACACGGCCGCAGCTGTGTGCTGCAACCGATAATAATTATATTATACATATTATTATTATTATTAATATAAACAAAAATAAGAGATTTCTTTATAAATTGTTGCAGGTTGGTTACCTTTCTCAACTATACTATAAACAAAAAATCAAAATCATTATTATCAATTCTTACCTGGGCAACATCAAGACCATTGTAAACGTTTGGGGACTGAAAACTGCTCGCGTCCGCAAGGTTTAGCCCTTGATGCCTTGTACGTGGTCCCTGGCTGGTGCTAAACGAGCAGTAAAATCTGGTGGTAGGCTTCGGCCGTGGCTTGTCACCACCCACTTGACAAAACCATGCCGCCAAGTAACCTAGTGGCGTTCCGGCATGATGTCTAGTGTAGCCATTGGAGAGGATAGGTCTGAGTAATCGTGCTGCACCGGAGAACTGTGTTCAACTCTAATGACTCACCGGGTGAATCGTTTTGGAGGGTAGTGGGATCCGAAGCACGGTGCACCGCTGGCCGATCGAAGGTAGTAGGGGGCCCAAGTAGCATGCCAGCCACATGCAAAAGGCTGCCCCGCCACCTCGCGAAAAATCCCGGGAGGCTCCATCGTGCCGGTTGGCGACCGGTTTGAGAGGAGCCGATGGCGAAATCGGGGGGGTTCGGGCGTCTCCGCAGTCTCCAAGCGAGTTTCCTAAAGGTACGTTACCCCTATCGAGTTGCTTGGTTCCATTTGCAGCACTTCACTCAACTTCTATTCTCCTCCCTATTCACTCCACTCCAAAACTATTGAAAGGTCCAAAGAAGAGTAAGGTAACACAGCGGTTGCACTTCCTCTCGTTTAAAGTGCACTGCTGTAACATCCGAGGAGTGCACTCCAATCTCAATGATGTCCACCACCACCTCGAGACGAGGAGACCCCACCTACTCTTCCTAACGGAGACGCAGATCTGTGATCCGTCAGACTCGACATACCTTTGTTACCCAGGTTGCATCCTGGAGTCCAAATTCCACCCGCACGCCGGGGTGTACATGTATGCCAGTGATAAGATCTGTTGTCAGCGTCTCCGTTACTTAGAAGTGCCGGACCTTTCAGTTATGTGGGTTCACATAGACACTGGCCTAGACCAAATGGTATACGCTGGTATTTATCGGTCACACAGCGGAGATCGGGAGACAACAAGGCTTATGGACTATCTCAGCAGTACAGAGGACAAGGTTCAGCAACGTTTTCCCACAGCGCAGTTGGTGTTCCTGGGGGATGTTAACGCACACCACGGACAGTGGTTATACCCGTTTCAGGACACTGACCATGCTGGTAGAGAGGCTTTTAAGTTTTCGCTCACTCATGGCCTCTCTCAGCTTGTTGACGAGCCTACGCGCATCCCAGACGTTGCTGGCCACACTGCTTACTGCCTGGACCTTCTGCTGACAACCGATCCCGACAGATATTCGGTGTCCGTCACTGCACCCTTAGGGACATCCGATCACTGTCTGGTGAAATCTGTATCGCAGTACTCGCCACCTAACACCCGACCAAGTGGTTCTAGGCGAGTATGGCGTTACAAGTCGGCAGATTGGGATGAAATGCGACATTTCTGTGCATCTTATCCGTGGCGGCAAGCTTGTTTTACATCAACCGATCCATCGTGCTGCGCTGATGCAGTCTCAAGTGTGATAGGTCAAGCAATGGAGTTCTTCATTCCCTACGCTGAGCTATCCCTTGAAACCAAAGCTCGCCCATGGTTTAGTGCTGAATGCTTTTCCGCTTAAAAGCATAAGCGAGAAGCGTACAAAGCCTGGGCAACCGCTCGCAGAAGCAAAGCCGTGGATTCGCATGAACACAAGAAGAGGTACAATGCTGCCGCCAAGTCCTACAAGAAGGTGATCAAAAGAGCTCGTTTCGCCCACATAGGCTGTATTGGAGACAGAATAGCGTCATACCCCTCGCGAAGCAAAGCTTTCTGGTCCCTAGCCAAGTCGGTCGAAACGAACTTTTGTCGCCCATCGCTGCCGCCACTGCGGAAACCTGACGGTTCTCTGGCCCACACCGCTAAGGAAAAGGCGGATTTATTTGCCAGTATCTTTGCGGAAAATTCTTGTCTAGATAGCCAAGGAAAAATCCCACTCCAAACTCAAACTCAAACTAAAACTCAAAAATTCTTTATTTCGTAAGTATTTAAATACATTTGAAATACGTCAAATAATTTACAAATTGAACTGAATCTACCACCACTTCGGAAAGTCGATCTGTTGAGAAGAAGTGGCAAGAAACTCAACAGCAATCATCTTTTAAAAATAAGAGAAATCATCTTCTTGCATCCGGATATCACTTTTCACATCAACACTTATCCATAAATCTAACAAAGGGTTAATCTTAAATATTTTAGGATTTTATTATAAAATGAAGCGTACACTACCACTACCAATACCATTAACCCATGAACTAGTTGATCTTCTGGAGTCTACTATTATATTTATACAAAAGGCAATCAAGTACTAGACAGAAACGTAGACATAGATATAGAGGTAAAGATAGAAGCAGAGATACACGTAGCGATAGAGGTGAGGGAGAATACAGATAATGTGGATGGGGATGAGGATAGTCGTGGACAAAGACAGGACGTGGACAAGGAAATGGGGAAGTCGGAGTCAAGTTGAAAAAAGTCATAAAGTCATTAGCAAAACGACCTGGCACCACTAGCAGCACCCGTTCACGAGTATAACGCAAGCACCAGCCATCACCCTCCTCAACCATATTTTAGGGAAGAGGGTGACCCGACACCCGACGCTACCGCTAGCCTTGCCGCCTGAGGGAGCATGACGTTCTTGCTGTTGTATGGACAAGAAGGAGATGGTGGTGGTGTTGGATAAGCAGGAGATGGAGTTGGAAATGGAGTTGGAGATGGAGTTGGAGAAGGAGTTAGAGATTGAGCACTTTATAAAAACAATTTACAACCAAGGACTTTATCGTCCATATATTCAGATATTGTATAAAAGCCTTACACAATTTTTGTTTAATAGTTTCTTTAAATTTATCAAGCGGTAAGTCTTGAATATTTGTGGAAACCTTATTATAAAAACGTATGCATTGACCCATAAATGAGTTAGTGACTTTATGAAGTCTACTATCATAGCCGGCTAGCTTATACTTATTTCTAGTATTAACATTATGTAAGTCACATTTTCTACGGAACATGTTTAAGTTCTTTTTTACAAACATAAGATTTTCAAAGATATATTGTGACGCAAACGTGAGATAATTTATTACCTTAAACTTATTTCTAAGTGTCGCTCTGGAATTAAGTTTGTAGATTGCGCGAATAGCCCGTTTCTGCAGCACAAATATAGTTTTAATATCGGCGGCATTTCCCCAAAGGAGAATGCCGTATGTCATTAAGCTATGAAAATAACCAAAATAAACCAATCGCGCAGTAGCTTCATTAGAAATATTTCGCATCTTTTTGACGGCATATGCTGCAGAACTAAGTCTCTTCGCCAATCTTTCTATGTGTGGTCCCCATTGTAGTTGAGCGTCTAGGGTTATGCCAAGGAACACTGCTGAATTTACAGGGCTCAATTCTTGTCCTTTTACAATTAAATTAGTATTTACATGCCGGACATTAGGCAATGAGAATTTTAAAAATTTAGTTTTATTTTCATTGAGGAGCAGGTTATTGGCTGAAAACCAATTCTCCACGATTTCAATACAATTGTTTACTTCAAAGCAATTCTTTAATTGCCTACTCACTTTAAAAAGAAAAGAGGTATCATCAGCAAACAATATGACCTCACACTTGTCTTTTATCATAAATGGCAAATCATTTATATAAACTAAGAATAAGAAAGGCCCAAGAATCGATCCCTGGGGCACTCCCATATGTACTGCTGATCCCGATGATCTCTTTCCATTAATATCAACTCTTTGCATTCTATTGCATAAATAGGATTTTATAAAATCAAGTGCCCTATCATTGATTCCATAGTGGTGAAGCTTCATGAGGAGTGTATCGTAGTGAACACAGTCAAAAGCCTTGGACAGATCACAGAAGACACCAAAGGCATCCTGTGACTCCTCCCAGGCATCAAATATATGTTTTATAAGCTCAACACCGGCATCAGTTGTTGAGCAACCCCGTGTGAAACCAAATTGATTCGGATTCATTATATTATTGCTATAGAAATGTACAACTAGTTGATTTAAAATAAGTTTTTCAAAAATTTTGCTGAGTGTTGGTAATATAGAAATCGGTCTAAAGTTACAGGGGTCAGTCATGCTTCCTGCTTTAAATACGGGAATAATTTTACTTAGTTTCATTAAATCCGGAAACACACCATTATCAACACAATTATTAAATATACTGGCTAAATGAGGTGCAATACCGTCAATGATAGATTGGATGATTTTAACAGAAATACCATCCAGATCAGCAGTGTTCTTAATTGTTATACTTTTAAAAGCTTTCAATACCTCACTTTCAGTAACATGCCTGAAAGTAAAGTTAGTTTTACACTTATTTACATTATTTTCAAGAAAAGATTACCCCAATTACCTCAGTTCGGTCCTACAATGGGTACCGTTCATATTCGCCAAAAGGAGGTTCTTAAATGCTTGCTGCACCTAGACGAGAATAAGGCAAGCGGTCCAGATGGTATTCCTGCAGTGGTGTTCAAACGCTGCGCAGCTGAGTTGTCTCCCATTTTGACGCGTCTATATAGACTTTCTTTGGAATCTGATAAAGTCCCAAAATCCTGGAAGCTGGCTAACGTACCACCAGTACCGAAGAAGGGAAGCCGTGCTGATCCTGTCAACTATCGACCAATCTCGATCACTTCCATACTTTGCAAAGTCATGTAACAATCGACTCCTGGCATACCTCGAGACCAACGAGCTCCTAAGCGATAGCCAATATGGTTTCCGCAGTGGACGCTCGACCGGCGATCTTCTCGTGTATGCCACACACTTATGGAGTGAGGCCTTGGAGAGTCATGGTGAAGCAATAGCAGTTTCCTTAGATATATTCAAGGCCTTTGACAGAGTCTGGCATGATGGTCTCTTAAGCAAGCTTCCAGCATATGGCATACCGACCGGGCTCTGCGACTGGATATCTGATTTTCTGAGGGAACGGTCGATTCGAGTAGTCTTAGACGGCTACTCCTCTGACCTAATGGCGATTAATGCTGGGGTACCTCAGGGATCTGTTCTCTCTGCAACTTTATTCTTGCTGCACATTAATGACCTCCTAACACCAGGCATTATTGGATATGCTGATGACAGCACTGTTAATGAGAGATATATATCTAATGCGCGAACGAGCGCCCATGAAATCCAGGTTTTGAGAAAGTCTATGATTGAGCGCGTTGATTCGACCTTGCGGAATGTGTCCGATTGGGGCGAATCTAACCTGGTCAAATTCAACGCCTCCAAAACACAAGCGTATCTATTTTCCACAAAAAAGAGCACCTTTACTTTTACGCCCACTTTCCAGAATGTATCTGTTCCCATCACCGACCAACTAGGGCTTTTGGGCGTCACTATAAGGTCCAAAGTAAACTTCGGTCAACAAATTGAGTCTATGGCAAAAATTGCTTCAAAAAAATTGGGTATCATCTCGAAGGTCCGGCGGTACTTCAGCCCTGAACGGCTGCTCAACTTATACACAGCCCAAGTGAGGTCGTGCATGGAGTACTGTAGTCACCTTTGGGATGGTTCTGCCAAATACCAGCTCGAAGCGCAAGACTCTGTTGACCGAAGAGCCCGTAAAATCATAAATAACAACAACCTTACAAATAAAAATAGCAGACCCTGGAGCATCGTCGTAAGGTTGCTTGTTTGACAGTATTTTATCGGCTACATTTTGGTGAGTGTGCGAGTGTTCTTTTTGACCAAATTGAACCCACCCCTTTTTACCACCGGACTACCGGACGCAGACAGAATTTCCATCCCTATATAGTGGATTTACCAAGAAGTCGAACAAAACGCTTCGATAGTTCCTTTTTGGTACGGATTGCCAAGGAGTGGAACAATCTGCCTGCGTCTGTTTTTCCTGACCACTACAGTTTTGGATATTTCAAGGGTCGAGTGAATAGGTTTCTCGTGGATGGACGTGTAACACCATAGTCTTCATGCGCACTTTCCATCAGGTGGCATGGAAGACAAACGTCCTATCCTTACAATATAAAAAAAAAAACAGGAAACATCCCTATAGTCATAAATGTGTGTGAAATAATAACCCAAGCCATTGCAAGTGCTCTTATACCATCCAAACATGCTATAGTCCTAGGATTAGATTTAAATACAAAGAAGTTTCGAGTATTTACGTAGAGAGAAAATGCAGATAAAACTTTATTAGCATATTTTGAATCTGCAAGAAAGTGAATAGTAAAAAAAATATTTTTGCTAGTTAGTCGTTTATATGTTCAAATAAATTTATATGAAAGCAAACCACAAATCACATTTTTTTTTAATTTAGCCGCAGATTTATTCTTTCAACAATTTTTGTCATAAAAATATTATTACTTCTGCTGACTGCAGCATGGGTTTTATAAATGATCATAATCAAAATAAGTCTGTGAAAGTAAACACTAGCTCAGTAATATAAAACACTCTCTGTCTCGTTTATTAGGAAATAGGAACTTATTCAACTTCGTATTTAAATTAGGACATTCAGAAATATTGTCCAAGTATTTAATTTAAGATTTTGAGATAACATATCATCGCCACTCTTAGTTGATAATGTCAAGTTGGGTTTTTTGATGTATGCAATATCTTATCTTTTAGTATCGCCAAAATAACATTCATATAATGAATGTATATACTATAGTGTCATACATACATACATAACTTCAAGCCTGTGTCCCTAACACCAGAGGCTATAAAACCATCTGATGTCAGGTTTGATCAATTTGGAGGTATTATTATGATAGAGTGGGACTATAATATTGCAGTGACAGGGGGTCAGCCTATCGCCCGCAAAAACCCCGATGGACGTGCACCATCAAAATTTTCATGATCATAAAACTTCCCATTCTAATTTCGTAAAATAAGGTATCATGAAATACAAATTTCATGTCCTTATTTTATTAAATAAGAATAAAAATCAGGTATTTTGTATTGTACCCAGTATTTGGAATCAGTTACTTTAAATAATTATTATCATTACCTTGTTGGCATTCCAGTTTCAACTACAAAATTGTTAAATTCTTCACCTGCGGTGGCTGAATCATTGCTGAAAAATCATGTAAGCGAGTGCAAGGAGTCTTTCAAGTTCCAACCCATAGATACCGGGGAAATTTTTAAAACATTTAAGACAATTGATGTTTAAAAGACAACTGATTTGTGGGGCATTTCTGTTGAAATCTTAAGTTCTATCATAGATGTAATAGCTCCTTGCCTTGTTGAAATATTTAACAACTGTATTATAAGTGGGGAGTTTCCTGATTTAATGAAGCTATTCCTTTATTTAAATCGGGTAGCTCTACGGACCCTACTAATTTTAGACGAATTTCGATTTTACCAACATGTAGCAAAATTTATGAAAAAATTATTCTCAACCAGCTATTAGCTCACTTCACAAAAAACAATTTGGATACACAAGGGGTCGTTCGACAACTGATGCTGGTGTTGAACTGTTTGAAGTAATATCTGGTGCCTGGGAGGGGTCACAGGATGCTCTAGGTGTATTTTGTGACCTATCCAAGGCATTTGACTGTGTTCAGCATGACACTCTCATCAGGAAACTCCACCACTACGGCATCAAAGGCACTGACCTCAAACTTTTGAATTCATACCTGAGTGATAGAATACAGAAGGTTGAAGTTAACCGGAAAAGGTCAGCTGGTTCAATTCTGGGCCCATTTTTATTTTTAGTCTATATAAATGATCTACCCTATATGGTAGGCAATAATCACGATATTGTAGTGTTTGCTGATGACACATCATACATTTTTAAAATGGTAAGGCAGAAAACCAACTACCACGATGTAGACAATGCTCTCTCAAATGTAGTACAGTGGCTTAATGTAAATAATCTAGCTTTCCATGATAAAAAAACTAAATGTATAAAATTCTCCGCACCAAATGTAAAACAAATCGAGTCTGATCTGCTGCTTAATGGGAACAGGTTGAATCTAGTAGATAACACTGTCTTTCTTGGAATTACCTTAGATTCTAAATTACAATGGGGCGCCGATATCTCACAGCTAGCGAGTAGACTTAGTTCTGCAGCGTTCGCGGTAAAGAAAATTCCCTCATTGACTGATGTTAATACGGCGAAGCTGGTATATTATAGTTATTTTCATAGTATAATGTCCTACGGCATCCTACTTTGGGGCAATGCCGCAGACATTGAAACGATATTTACACTGCAGAAAAGGGTTATTCGTGGAATGATTAAACTTGGAAATAGAGAATCTCTAAGATAAAATTTTAAAGAGATTGGTATCTTGACCTTTGCATCACAATATATATATGAAAACATTATGTATAAGAATAGTAGTAAATTTAAAATCATGAAAGATAAGCATGATAAAAATTATTCTGTACAAGGAACGACCATAAATTAGCATTTACCAAATTAAGGCTGGCTAAAAGCACCAAATCATTTATGGGAATGTCAATACGTATTTATAATAAAATACCAAAGTCAATTCAATCCCTAACATTTAATACATTTAAAAGAACTATCAAAGAAACATTATGCAAAAAAGGCTACTATAAACTCAAAGATTATTTAGATGACAAAAGAGCATGGGATTGATGTCTCCACAGGTTATTTCCAAATATTAAACATTAATCACCATGTAAGCAGCTTGGCTGCGACATGATATTGGCAAGCACGAATAGCTGTCTTCTGTTTATTTGTTCATGTCATAGCAGAGCTGTATTTCCGCCAAATTGTACCTATAATAAGCACTTTTTACAAAAGAGTGCCGAGAGTTTTTTTTCCGCCAGCTTTTTTCCTCTTGGTCTACCTAGGGTTCTACTTTCATTTCGTTTTTTAAAGCCGAAGAAGAAGTAGTAGTTGACAACACCAAGACATTGGTGGATAATGGGCGATCACTATCTTCAAAGCCGAGAGACGCACACTTCTCGACGGAGGCCTCCCCCAGGATTCGTCATGTCGTCCGGACCCGCGCCGCCTTCATCCAGTATTTGACGTTCGTAAAGTGTATAAAATTACCTACTACGAATAAAAAAGTTTTCATTTTCATTTCTCATTTTCATATCTGTTTCCTCAGAACATCTAAACTAGTAATCATAATAAGACAAATAAGGTGTCTTTGGAAGCCTCTTCACTGTCAGCTGGTTATAGGCTACATAAAAATACGTTGCATTGACTACAGCGCCCGCGAGGGGACATAAAGTTAAGAACTAAAAACAAAATCTTCCTTTTGGTTTTGTATAGAGTATCAAATAAAAAAAATTCAAAATGCTCAAATATGTATAAATTTTTACTCCAAAACAAGTGAAATGATAATTATAGTAAAGAACAAAAAAAAATTTACTTGACTGTTTCATTTGGGATATCAAATAAAAGCACTTTGTTAAAAAAAATAAGTTCAAAATCTAAAACCCGTCTGCTAAAAAAATGCTCTAAAAAGTAGGAAACAAGTAATAGTCTCCGCTGAAATATTTATGTATTTACGTCATATTGATAGAGATATGTTTAAAGGATGGCTAGACATATTTTAATGAGCATGCCGGATTTAGCGTCTAAGAAACGAAAATTCTAATCTTTTCATTCATAATACAAAGGTACTTAAATTGATAAAACATATCAACAGATATAATTAATTAAATGCTAATACTTACATGGCGACAGTATCTCCAGCTACCCAAGGTAAGTCGGCAATAAACGTCATTGTATTTAAAACCAATTGCGGAAATATTAAGATATAGATTTGCAAGCGCTTGCTGCGTTGTACAAGGTTTTGGCAAACACATCGCCAGTCGCATAGTAATAGAAGGAACATTGAAGTTTCTGAAATAAATAAATAAACAGTAAATAAATGAAATCCCCAGACATTCACACCGACTACATGGCCCCAAAGTAAGCTAAGCTTGTGTTATGGGATACCATTGATGAATTATCCACCCGGCTTATGCTCTTCATATAACGTATCACAGTTAAGCCACCGCCAGACTGTATAAAACCAATGCTTCCAACCAAGGTTAGGTAAGTTTAAGTTTTTTACAACTAATTCCGAGTATCATCCGAGTATGTTATAAGCGGTGGTTATAAAAAAGGCTCCGACCAAGGACGCAAAACCAAGGTCACGCTAAGCCACGCCTCAAATTGTCAGTGTGCTTTGATCTCTCGCATCGGCAACATCTTCGCGATGTCAGTTTTGTATGCAATGGAGGATATGAAGAAGGAAAAGTTGAAACGCAGGCTAAAAAGCGACAAAACTCGAGTCATTTATAGTTACAAAGTAAAATGTATAACAACAAGCGTACACACTGTTCTAACAACTGTGACGTTTAAAGTTTGTAGGTATGTATGTAATTGGGACATTAAATAAAAAAAGAAATAAGTACGTCAACAACAATTTATTTAATGGGGGTGAGTTCTACTGCCCGGTATGCCACTTCTATCCTCCTGAGGGAAAGGTACTGCCCTTAGTGCGACCCTGAGCTTCGCGGAGGTGGCCGGCTGGAGATCCTCGTCCTGGTCAGGCACCGCGTCAGCACAGCGTCAGTTGCAGATGTTATGATATGCTCATTAAGTTGAGCCCAAGCTTCGAACCCAAGCCTTGAACCCAAGCCTTGAACCCGATTCACGGGTTCTGATTACACTTATAACAAAAATACTACGATCACTGTAGATGTGTCGTAAAAACAATATAATAACTCTAGAGAAATTTCAATTTAATAAATTAATAAAATGAGACCGTGATGCGCTGCGCTGTGAAGAGCGAGCGTGTCTCCCGTGATGCGCTGCGCTGAGAAGAGCGAGCGTGTCTGCCGGGATGAAGGTCCGCAAGGTGTGTGCCCGCGCGTCCGTGAGCTATTTTTAGAACAAAAGGCCGGTTGCTCGGCGTTGCGGCAAGAACTCTGAATCAGCCAATTATTAAAGTGGCCACTTAAAGTGACCAGAACTTAAATAGTTTTTTAAAAAGTTTTATATTTATTTTATTAGGGTTAAGTTAAGTTTTGTGTTTTCATTTTTTATTATTTTTTATTTTTATGATTAATTTGAGAGATAAAAATTAAATATACGTTACACAACGCAGACATACATGGATAACGCAAATGCATATACAGAAGGCAGCAGACGAAACTTTACATTACCTGTCAAATTTCTCTGACCAATTTCAACTTAATATCTAGGGCATAGTAACTTTTTTTGACAGATTTGTAATGCTTGATGTGCTGCCTTCTGTACTTTGCGTGTTGGAACTCCGACCAAGCTTCAAGGTTGGTCGCTGCAAGATTTAGTCTGCGCGTATGTATGTGTGTTAGAAAATCATTTTCACAAATGTGGCATCGGTGTCTTTGAATCTGTTTGTATTTCCCAGCAATAAATATCAGCTGTGATGTGACGTCATACTAGGTCTTAAAAAGTCGGCACGCTTGGTTTCAATACAAATCGTGACACTTGCGTTGTCTAAGTAAATGTTTCTAAACATCACCGCTTACAACTAGGTCCTGCCAACCAAGGTCCCGCCTACCAGCCGTCTTAACAGTTGTAAACTAGCAAAGTCACCTTGGTTTGATGCTTTGTTTTAAACAGTCTACATTGTGCTTTATGGCGATGTTCTTTGGCGGTAGCCATATGTTGTATGATGTATTTCCTATTTTTTAACAGCTACTTCTGTCCTATATACTTGTATTTGATCTCCGACCTTGAAATCAAATACATGAATATACAATAGAAGGCCTTAGACACATGTTAAATTATCAATCCGTTTTGTTGATTTTAAATATCAGGTGCGTTTGTTAGGGTTGTCTGATTTTTTTAAATTGTATATTTCATAGACCGATTAGACGGCAAATGGGCAATTTGATAATAAAGCAAAATTTGTTATATTATGTTTACAAACTAACATGCTACAAACATTGTCGCGATAGTATGGTATGTTGACGTTCCCACTGATCGTAATAGAACTTTTGCTTAACAAACAGTGGCACGAGAGTGCATATTTTTGATCGAAAGACGATATTCAAGACCAACACCGTACCTATATACATACTCTAGGGTTTATCGCCCTTTGCCGGCCGCTACCGCTTCACCGCCCTGTTTTTTTTTGGGTCGCTCGTTTAATTATTTCTCTATTTTTCATAGCCAATTTAATAATATCAAGCTAAATATCCTAAAAAAATATCTCCAAATAATTAATATTTAAATAACTTTACGTTTGGGTTAATTTTAATTAAATTTAAGTGACAATAAAAATTATAATATAATATCATTATAAATTTAATATCATCGGCTTATTCATCGGCCGGAAAGGCATTTATGATAAGTAATAATAATAATAATTAATATTTATTTATTTATTTCAGTATCAATTTTATGATTCACAATAATTAGGGGCTGGAGCCTCCTTTTGAGCACATTGTGCCTGTGACAGAAGACTCCCGTCTTCCTTTACTGCACGAATTGAATGTTACATATAATATATATTATTACAGAATTAAAACTTGATTACAAAAAAAAACTATAAAATGAGAAAAAAAAGAAAAAAAAGTAATGTTGTGATAACAATGAAAACAAAATAAAAACAAAAAGCAAATACTATACAATTCAACATAACTTAACTTGAGTTACATGTTTGGTTGTATTATTTATAATGATGTAGTACTGTGTGATCAAAAACCAAAAAATAATAATAAAATGTTGATAGTTAATACAAAATTAAAACTGTGTTTGTATTTAGTTGAGAGTGAGTATTACCTACATCTGTTACGTCATAAAGTTTAAGAGATTTTCAGTTTCCTCATAAATAAAACATTTTATCCACTCGAAGACATTTTCTACATTCTTTATGTGTTTTATTATATATTTCAATTTCTTTATTTACTTTATTATAGAGCAGTGATGCTCTTCTGTCGTATTGTATATTTGCGAAGGTAGTTTTCGTTTTAAGTGTGTACGCCACTATGTCTTTTCGTCTTTTGTTTTGTTACCTGGGTTGTATGGTAGAGCCTTGTATTTTTTTAATACGGTTTGAAAATGTAGAGTCTTCTTACTGATAAAACACCCATGTTCCTGTACAAGTTATCTTTGGGGTACCTTACGTTTTTAAAAGAATTACCTTTAACAAAGCACGCTGAGCCCGCTCTACAGCTATGAATTTAGATTCAGCGGCTCCTCCCTATATCGGGATGCAGTACACGAAAACCGATTGTACCAATGCAATGTAGATTGAGATCAGAAGGTTCTTTGGTGAGTTTCGATCATTTGGCACGATGTGTCTCAGTGCACTAAACAACCATATACATTTTCGTACCCTATTAGTGAGTGATTCAATGTGTGAGTACCAGGATAAGTTGCAGTCTAGTATTTTACCTTTGCAACTCTTTTTAAATTAGGAAAATTGTAGTTGGCAGTGTCAAGACAGGAATGTATTTTAATATAGAATGTTTCCGCGGGCTGAGCACTATTGTTGATACTGAAGCAAATGTAATTGGATTTAGTTGCATTAAGGGTGAGTAAATTAGATTCTAACCATTAAGCTACGTGAAACCATCCTACTTCTACGTCGCTTTGAAGTGTCTACCAGTTAACACCAGAAAACAGTATGAAAATATGTCAGCGTTATTAAGTTTTAAATTACACAGGTCATTAATGTATATTAAAAATAGGGTCGGTCCTAATACACTTCCTTGGGGGATTCCAAATGTCACCGTTTTGCCATCACTCACATATTGATTTAATTTTACCCGCTGTTGCCAGTTTGTAAGATAGGACGTGAACAAGTTTAACGGAATGCCTCTTATACCCATGCTTTCCAACTTTTGTATAAGGACTGGGATAGAGACTGTGTCGAAGGCTTTTTTAGATCTAGGAATACTGCCACGCACTTCTTGCCCTCGTCAAGGTTATTGGTAACTAACAAAGTCAGGGCTGTTACAGCGTCTTCCGTAAATAATGATTGTCTTAATCCATACTGTGAAGATGAAAGCAGTTTAAAGTGGTCCAGATATTTGGTTAGTCGAGAATTAATAATTTTTTCAATTATTTTTAATACAGCTGGAAGTACAGATATCGGCCTGTAGTTATTAAGGTCATCTCTATCCCCGTAAATAGGAGTAACCAAAGATATTTTCAAGGGGCTGGGAAACGTACCGGTCTGTAAACATAAATTAGTAAGATGGGATATTATTGGTTTTCGAGCTGTTTTAAGAAAGTCGATTGAGATGTTATCCCAACCGGGGGCACTGTTTGATTTAAGACTCATTATTGTTTTATCAACTCCTTCAGGGTCAGTCTCAAGAAGTACGAAGGAATTAATTATTAATTAATTAATCTGCGTGATATTGTCTTAATTTTTCGCGATTCATACTTTTAAATAAAACACTTTTTAACCGGATTTATCGCGTATATTTACATTTTAAATTTTGACTCGACGTTTCGGTGTCTTTGCAGACCCCGTGTCACGAGAGGTCTAGCGTTATAATGATGAAACACCACACCCCTTCTGTTGATCAATTCCGGCCGCTTTCTCTCAACTTCTTGTTTTAATCTCATAAGTTGTTCGCAGTAGAGTTCAGAATCGATAGTCCTGCCTGGTGGTAACAGCTCATAATGAATAATGCCCTTCCAATCCCACCACACACACAACATCACCTTATTGCGAGTTAACCCGGGTTTCGCAAAGTCTGTGAAGCCTGACCGGCCTTTGACCACGACCTTTTTCGCACGTTCTTGTCGTACGTAATCCATTTTTTATCACCAGTTATCAGCTTCTTCAAAAATGATTCGGTTTCGTTACATCGAAATAAAGAATCACAAATGAGTACAAGGTTCATTAGGTTTCTTTCAGTGAGCTCGTGAGGTACGCAAATATCGAGCTTTTTTGTGTACCCAGCTTTTTTCAAATGCGCCAAAACTGTTTTGTGGTCAATTCCCAGTTCTTCAGCTACGTCGTAACTACTGATATGTCGATCTTGCTCCACTTTTTCAAAAATGGCATCCATTTTATCCGTAATAGGGCGACTAGGGCGCTCAGAGCGAGGTGCATCTTTGACATCAAAATTTCCGGATTGAAAACGCTTAAACCAAATTTGTGCTACTCTCACAGACACTGCACTAGGTCCATTAACATCGCAAATTTTTACCTTTTTTGTAGTAAAATTTTAAAATGTAAGTATCGAATTTCTTCATTAGATTCACTCATCTTGACAGTACAAAAAACAAATGAAAATCACACATTTTCTTAATTTGAATTTGGAATTATGTTCTTTAAAATTTTAACTTTCAATGATACCAAAACCAGCCAGATACAAATACTATAGCCAAAGAGATTTTATTACAAGTTCATATATACTATAATGCGAAAAGACTTTTTCCCCAACCTATTTCTTACATTGTAATCGAAGTAAAGAATTAGCGTTATTTAAATAACGAAATTGTTCGTCACATAATTCTGAATCTAAAACTGATTCTAACAAAGTTGTATCTATGGCAGGATTCTTATTCAATAAATCAATTCTACTATGTAATCCGTTTTGAGAATAATTAAAATGGGTAGGGAAAATAATTAGTTGGCAGCTACTGTGAAGTAGCATTTTAATAATAAAGTAGCAGCTTTATATTGAGTTCTTAGATTTGCTTAAATTTAAATTGGCAGTGATTTTTTGGTGTAGCAACTGAATTTGAATCATCGTTATCTCGATGTCTTAACGCTGGACTTTTTTGACTATGTCGGGATTGTCCAGGGTTGACTATGATAGCCGACCTGTCTTATGGCTATACAACGTTATTTTTTGTGCATATGAAACCCGAAAACAGTTTGTTCAGAATCGGCAATAGAATCGATTACAATAGTTTTATAACATGTTAAATTTAAACTCAATAATCTCTAAATAATCTTTAATAATGTTCATACAAATCTACTGCTCGCGTATACCTTACACTACCGAGTTACTTGTTATTATTGCAATCACAGCATGTACATACGCTGTTGCTTGCATGTATGAACGTGTAGTGAGCAAGCCTCACCCCCGACCTCCCTGACGTCCAGCCGCAGCCAGTCAGCCTTTAACTTGAGTGCACGGGCCAGTGCGTTGCTTCCGCATGCGCCTCTGCAGCCCACCTGTTACGCTGTCTCGTGTTTACGTAAATTTTAAATAATATGAGTAATCGTTATTCAAACGTGCAGTACTGAAATGGTGCGAAAACTAGCTCTCAATCGTGACAGTTTGTCCGCGGCAATGCAGAGCTACCAGGAGCAGTTTGGTGTTCACGTGTCCTGGAATACCATGCTGAGTGCAACACAAAGGTTCAGGGATTACGGTCAGTTCCGTGCGCTGACCGCCGTGAATCGAGGTGTTGCTAGAATACCTACTACCGTGCAAGAAGTGATTTTGGACTTCGTGCATTATAACCCCGAGAGCAGAACGGCACAAGCAGTCCGAGCCTTTAATGTGATCCAAAGATATGCTTGGCACACACTCCACAATAACGGACAGCATTTTTGGACGACCATTTCCGTCGAGTTCAAGAGCTGTGTGAAAATGTGAAAACTGGGCGCCGCGAGTGCGTCGCGATATCCTCGCTGGGCGAGCGGGGATTTTAAGTAATCGACACGCAAACATCTTATGTACCGACAAGTGAACATTTACTCGACGAGGAACTTTTAATATCCATAATTACCACTTCTAGGCTCATGAAAACCTACTTTTTTAAATACAGAGTATGGCAGACGCTGGATCGGTCGAGGCGGACCAGTACACTGGCCGGCAAGGTCACCAGACCTTAACTGTCGAATTCATAGAGAATTTGTCCACGTTAAAACAGCGTTACAGAGGGTTTACAAAGCACAACCAAAAAAAGGTGATTCATAGACGATAAATGACATTGTAAACATACTATAACGGCTTTCTAAACATGTCAAATTTACAATCAGCATGAGGCTTCTTTAAGCCCATTTTACCGGCCGAGTCTACCCGAAGGTTAACGAATATTAACGAGTTATTGAAATTGATAATTTGAGTTTCACAGTTTCACTCTTCGTCTTCCTTCCTAGTTCCCTGTGATTATTTTTTTCGTCGCGTCAATTTGTGGTCAGTGATGGATGGAAGTGGTTACTGTGTGTATCATACGATATCACAGGTTAAGCAACATTCGGCGCGGTCGGTACTTTGATGGGTGACAGCCGACCATTCATATTACTCACGACGACTTCCGTGCTTCGGAGGGCACGTTAAACAGTCGGTACCGGGTGCTGTATACTTGTATACAGTAGTCGTTAGGGTTTGTCAGAAGCCATCTAGGCGCCCTAAAAAAATCTGGCATCCACCACCTAGCACTGGGCCAGCTTGGTGGATTATGGCCTATACCTTCTCTGCACCCAGGGGAGAGACTCATTCCCTGCAGTGGGCTCATTACAAAGAGTTGTGATGATGATGATGATGATGGATGTGATGATAAATTTGATTAACACACAGCTGATAGCTCGTATTGATGCAAATAGAGTGCGACGTAGGAGAAAGGAGTACCGACGAAGAAAAGACCCTTTTACTCCAGACGATATTGAATTTAAAAAGAGATATCGCTTTAATAAAGATACTGTACGGCGTATTACCGATTTAGTTTGTAATGAAATTACGCGATGTCCAAGAGGTTTTGCAGTATCCCCTGAGCTACAGGTGCTGACAGCGTTGCGGTGCTGGGCGAGAAATGAGGTTAGTACAGGGAGTTTGTTTCCATCTGAGTGCGGTGAGAGGATGTGAAGATGAGTCTGTTGTAATTATATTGACCATTTCTGGCTCTTTATTTTCCTTGCCTCACAAAAGAAAATCTCACCGTAAGGCGATAGGTATTACAAAGAGGATATCTCTTGTGAAGCAAAGCCATGTACACCCTGTACAGAGTTTATATTTTATTGTAATACGTATTTCACCCACAGTAACAATATTTTATTTCAATAATTTCAGGTTCAGGATGACAGTGGTGAGCTTCATGGCATAAGCCAAGCTACTGTCTGCCGCATTTGCGCTAGAGTAGCAAGAGCTCTTGCCCGATTAAGTAAAGAGTTCATTTTCATGCCCAACACTGTGCAGGAGCAAGAACAGGTGATGAGGGAGTTCCGAGCAATCAGGAACTTCCCAAATGTAATCGGGGCAATAGATTGCACACACATCCGCATTAAAAAAACTGGTGGTATTTTTCCAAGAATAGTCGGGAGTCGGGGCACAGAAAATTTAAATAAACGAAGGCACTGAACAAGGCGATAAATCTATAATAATTTGTGACGAAACTGACGAAAACAAAAATAAGTAATGAAATGAAATGTCTGTATCGACCTGTCAAATGCCAATTATAACTGCAAGTAAATGAAATATCCATAGCCCTAGGGCAAAAAAAACACAATTTTATCTCTGGTGCAATGAAATGTGACGTTTCCGCTCATGCGTAATGTAATCCGTATAATAACGGTGTATTAGTTAAAATAGGATTTTCAGATGTCTATGAATCACCTTCACTTACAACACACTATAAACCTTAAAGAGTGTTGTAGCTAAAATGCACTTTAAATGCTTTTTAACTATTTTCTATGAATTTGACTGTAAGACTTTAGATTTTTATCTTTGGGGTCACGTCAAAGACTTAGTGTAATTCATCGGAGCATTAATTCGAGCCTCAAATGAAAGTGACCGTAAATAAAAATTTAGTGTGCCTTCGAAATTGTAAAAACATTGAATTATTTTTACAAAATCTAAAAAAAACTTAAGAAAACGGGCCCGTTTTTGTATTAACTAAAATGGTGGTGGACATTTTGAACAATTATTACCTTTTTTGTGATTGAGTGATATTTCGCATAAGTACTTAATTATCTGTAAATAGTGATCGTTTATAACATTTCCTAATTGTAAATAGTGATGATTAAACTTTTAAAGACGCCAAGGTGGTAAATTGTTGATTTAAAACCAATGACTTAAAACACCTTAGTTTGAAAATAATTTAAATACCTCTTTATTATTGTGAAGTGTAATGGAAAATTACTACGTCATTAGTAAATTATCACTAATCAATGAATGCCGCGAGCTCAAAGACGGGAAACTTTTGCAGTCTGAAGAATTGGTGTGTTTTTATGATAATATTATGACTTTTGTGTATACCAATTCTGTGCAAGAAAATATTTGACCCGTGTGCTAGGTTTCCGAGAGCAAAATATGACGTTGAATTAACTATATGCAACCTTACATGCTCCTCCTCGCTGCGCGCATCGTCGCACCTAACCGTACCGACTACGTCTTTCTGTTAATATTAGCTCCCAAGTCTTTTTTTTATTACCTCGTCCATTATTTTTGTCATCAAGTAGTTAGTCGCCTAATACGTTGTTGGTCGCCTCAAAAATAATATTCCATAAATAACCAATATTATTTTTTATTATACTTTTTTCTCTTCATGTATGATCTGAAACTATTACGTCCTCAATTTCGAAAGTGAACCTGTATAAAATAAAACCAGGGTTTAATTTGGACATGATTTATTTCCTACATAGTTATGTATTTTTGATTCTTCTCAAGCTCAAATTGAACTTACAACGATTACTCATTTTTCGATTCAGTTCTTGTAAATGCGTGGTTATCTAGGCCGTTGGTTTCATTTATTTTTACTTTTTCTTCATTTTCCGTAGGTCTTTTGGGACCTGAAAAAATAATGTTTGTATCAATAAGCGTCCTTTTTTGTGAAATATAAGTTATAGTTATTTAAGCAATTCTTGGTCAGTATTTTTTATTCCTCGTAAGAGACTCTAATTACTGCGAAAATCAGCTAACGTAATACAGTAAGTATAAGCAGGAAAAAAAAATATATGATGGCAATTTCAAAGCTATTCTGTGAGCGTTTTGCTAATATCTTACAGTCGATGTTTTTTCTTCAACTGTAAGATATTCGATCGATAAAATCGTCTCTTGCATTGAGATTTCACTCAACTCATTCCTACTTATAAGAAACAAAAATATTTTTATCCAAATGAATCTAAGTCATTAGAACTATTCCGATTATTGAATATGCATATGGATATGGATGAGTATGCAATGAAAGTTGTATTCGGTTAACAAACGAAATGTATGTCAAAATATTCATTAAATCGTTATATATTTGTATAAAATAAGCTTCAAAAATATAAGATCTAGATCTAACATTACGGTGTTTTCAAAATCGGAATGAACCAATAGGCTTCTTAAATATGATGGCGGTAGAATCTTTTTCAAAGTTCACCTGATAAACAAACGTATTTCATGTAAAATCTGGCGCTACATCGATGATGATAATATTAGGGATCGTTTTATAATTTGCAAATCCTCCCTTGAACTTTTCAGTCGAACTCATCTGTCGTTCTATCAATCCCCGCCATCCCTGGCTTGAGACAAGTTAAGACACCTAAATTATAATTAAAAGAACTTACCACCCCCAAGAGCTAGCTTTACCAAAGTGGCAAATGGCGCATCGACTACCACTGTCGCAACGAACGAAATTATGCATGAATACATAAAGTGGCTCAAAAATATATAAACCTAAAAATAAAATGCTGGTATTAGTGAAATCGTAAGATATAAACTGAAAAAATATTTCATCAAAAGAATAGCCCATTAATAAAACTCAGTTATACGGGATCTTGCATAACTAGTATAAATATTTTAAGAGCGGTAAGAATTATGTGTCTACTTTACGAAAAAGAAAACTCCACTTATTTGGATTGTAAATATTAATTAAAAAAAAACTTACAAATTGAGGAACAGAAAAATAACCGGGTGACACTCGGCTACCAGCATGAACGTACATCATTGCAAAATGTAGTAGATACATTCCGTAGGAAAGTCGACTCAGTGGCTTCCATTGTTCAAGTGATAAAAACCAGTTAATTGGACCTGAAAAATAAGATGAAAATTGCTCCGGTATCTACGACCTCTATACATTTAGTACTATTATCATTATGTTGGAATTTTTTTTTTTTTATATTGTAAGGATAGGACGTTTGTCTTCCATGCCACCTGATGGAAAGTGCACATGAAGACTATGGTGTTACACGTCCAACCACGAGAAACCTATTCACTCGACACTTAAAAGTTCCAGGACTGTAGTAGTCAGGAAAAACAGACGCAGGCAGATTGTTCCACTCTTTGGCAATCCGTACCAAAAAGGAACTATCGAAGCGTTTTGTTCGACTTCTTGGTAAATCCACTATATAGGGATGGAAGTTCTGTCTGCGTCTGGTAGTCCGGTGGTAAAAAGGGGTGGGTTCAATTTGATCAAAAAGAGCACTCGCACACTCACCAAAATGTAGCCGATAAAATACTGTCAAACAAGCGACCTTACGACGATTCTCCAGCGTCTGCAATTTTTTATTTGTAAGGTTGTTGTTATTTATGATTTTACGGGCTCTTTGGTCAACAGAGTCTAGCGCTTCGAGCTGGTATTTGGCAGAACCATCCCAAAGGTGACTACAGTACTCCATGCACGACCTCACTTGGGCTGTGTATAAGTTGAGCAGCCGTTCAGGGCTGAAGTACCGCCGGACCTTCGAGATGATACCCAACTTTTTTGAAGCCGTTTTTGCCATAGACTCAATTTGTTGACCGAAGTTTAATTTGGACGTTATAGTGACGCCCAAAAGCCCTAGTTGGTCGATGATGGGAACAGATACATTCTGGAAAGTGGGCGTAAAAGTAAAGGTGCTCTTTTTTGCGGAGAATAGACACGCTTGTGTTTTGGAGGCGTTGAATTTGACCAGGTTAGATTCGCCCCAATCGGACACATTCCGCAAGGTCGAATCAACGCGCTCAATCATAGACTTTCTCAAAGCCTGGATTTCATGGGCGCTCGTTCGCGCATTGGATATATATCTCTCAACAACAGTGCTGTCAACAGCATATCCAATAATGCCTGGTGTTAGGAGGTCATTAATGTGCAGCAAGAATAAAGTTGCAGAGAGAACAGATCCCTGCCGTCTAAGACTACTCGAATCGACCGTTCCCTCAGGAAATCAGATATCCAGTCGCAGAGCCCGGTCGATATGCCATATGCTGGAAGCTTGCTTAAGAGACCATCATGCCAGACCCTGTCAAAGGCTTTGGACATGTCTAAGGAAACAGCTATTGCTTCACCATGACCCTCCAAGGCCTCACTCCATAAGTGTGTGGCATACACGAGAAGATCGCCGGTCGAGCTTCCACTGCGGAAACCATATTGGCTACAACCGATCCCGACAGATATTCGGTGTCCATCACTGCACCCTTAGAGACATCCGATCACTGTCTGGTGAAATCTGTATCGCAGTACTCGCCACCTGACACCCGACCAAGTGGTTCTAGGCGAGTATGGCGTTACAAGTCGGCAGATTGGGTTGGAGGATCATGGTGAAGCAATAGCTGTTTCCTTAGACATGTCCAAGGCCTTTGACAGGGTGTGGCATGATGGTCTCTTAAGCAAGCTCCCAGCATATGGCATACCGACCGGGCTCTGCGACTGGATATCTGATTTTCTAAGGGAACGGTCGATTCGAGTAGTCTTAGACGGCTACTCCTCTGACCTAATGGCGATTAATGCCGGGGTACCTCAGGGATCTGTTCTCTCTGCAACTTTATTCTTGCTGCACATTAATGACCTCCTAACACCAGGCATTATTGGATATGCTGATGACAGCACTGTTGTTGAGAGATATATATCCAATGCGCAAACGAGCGCCCATGAAATCCAGGCTTTGAGAAAGTCTATGATTGAGCGCGTTGATTCGACCTTGCAGAATGTGTCCGATTGGGGCGAATCTAACCTGGTCAAATTCAACGCCTCCAAAACACAAGCGTGTCTATTCTCCGCAAAAAAGAGCACCTTTACTTTTACGCCCACTTTCCAGAATGTATCTGTTCCCATCACCGACCAACCAGGGCTTTTGGGCGTCACTATAAGGTCCAAAGTAAACTTCGGTCAACAAATTGAGTCTATGGCAAAAACGGCTTCAAAAAAATTGGGTATCATCTCGAAGGTCCGGCGGTACTTCAGCCCTGAACGGCTGCTCAACTTATACACAGCCTAAGTGAGGTCGTGCATGGAGTACTGTAGTCACCTTTGGGATGGTTCTGCCAAATACCAGCTCGAAGCTCTAGACTCTGTTGACCGAAGAGCCCGTAAAATCATAAATAACAACAACCTTACAAATAAAAATTGCAGACCTTGGAGCATCGTCGTAAAGTTGCTTGTTTGACAGTATTTTATCGGCTACATTTTGGTGAGTGTGCGAGTGCTCTTTTTGATCAAATTGAACCCACCCCTTTTTACCACCGGACTACCAGACGCAGACAGAACTTCCATCCCTATATAGTGGATTTACCAAGAAGTCGAACAAAACGCTTCGATAGTTCATTTTTGGTACGGATTGCCAAGGAGTGGAACAATCTGCCTGCGTCTGTTTTTCCTGACCACTACAGTCCTGGAACTTTTAAGTGTCGAGTGAATAGGTTTCTCGTGGATGGACGTGTAACACCATAGTCTTCATGCGCACTTTCCATCAGGTGGCATGGAAGACAAACGTCCTATCCTTACAATATAAAAAAAAAAGTCCGCTGTCGGGTTTTTTAGTTTTTGTATTAACTTTCTTTATTGTGATCATGTTGTTTAAGCAATATGTAGTGGTTCAGTTTAAACATACCCGAATAACCATGAATGCAGGCTAAAATCATCCATCCCACAGCCAACGCCCAGATAGATCTGTTGTAGGCGTGTTTAAAGTTTTCTAATGTTTGATTATCATATCCCAGTTTTTTATCGAGAATCAAAGAATATACAGCCATGGATGACAATACACATGCTAAAATCCATAAGAGAGCAACCATGACCTGTGAAAATGAAAACTTATACAATATAAATAACTATCTGTCGAATTCATAGAGAATTTGTCCACGTTAAAACAGCGTTACAGAGGGTTTACAAAGCACAACCAAAAAAAGGTGATTCATAGACGATAAATGACATTGTAAACATACTATAACGGCTTTCTAAACATGTCAAATTTACAATCAGGATGAGGCTTCTTTAAGCCCATTTTACCGGCCGAGTCTACCCGAAGGTTAACGAATATTAACGAGTTATTGAAATTGATAATTTGAGTTTCACAGTTTCACTCTTCGTCTTCCTTCCTAGTTCCCTGTGATTATTTTTTTCGTCGCGTCAGTTTGTGGTCAGTGATGGATGGAAGTCTTCGTGGCGCCGTGGTTACTGTGTGTATCATACGATATCACAGGTTAAGCAACATTCGGCGCGGTCGGTACTTTGATGGGTTACCGCCGACCATTCATATCTCACGACGACTTCCGTGCTTCGGAGGGCACGTTAAGCAGTCGGTCCCGGGTGCTGTATACTTGTATACAGTAGTCGTTAGGGTTTGTCAGAAGCTCTGGTATCCACCACCCAGCACTGGGCCAGCTTGGTGGATTATGGCCTATACCTCCTCTTCACCTAGGGGAGACACTCATGCCCTGCAGTGGGCTCATTACAAAGAGTTGTGATGATGATGATGATGATGGATGTGATGAACAATTTGATTAACATACAGCTGATAGCTCGTATTGATGCAAATAGAGTGCGACGTAGGAGAAAAGAGTACCGACGAAGAAAAGACCCTTTTACTCTAGACGATATTGAATTTAAAAAGAGATATCGCTTTAATAAAGATACTGTACGGCGTATTACCGATTTAGTTCGTAATGAAATTACGCGATGTCCAAGAGGGTATGCAGTATCCCCTGAGCTACAGGTGCTGACAGCGTTGCGGTGCTGGGCGAGAAATGAGGTTAGTACAGGGAGTGTGTTTCCATCTGAGTGCGGTGATGAGTCTGATGTAATTATATTGACCATTTCTGGCTCTTTATTTTCCTTGCCTCACAAAAGAAAATCTCACTATAAGGCGATAGGTATTACAAAGAGGATATCTCTTGTGAAGCAAAGCCATGTATACCCTGTACAGAGTTCATATTTTATTGTAATACTTGTACGTATTTCACGCACAATAACAATATTTTATTTCAATAATTTCAGGTTCAGGATGACAGTGGTGAGCTTCATGGCATAAGCCAAGCTACTGTATGCCGCATTTGCGCTAGAGTAGCAAGAGCTCTTGCCCGATTAAGTAAAGAGTTCATTTTCATGCCCAACACTGTGCAGGAGCAAGAACAGGTGATGAGGGAGTTCCGAGCAATCAGGAACTTCCCAAATGTAATCGGGGCAATAGATTGCACACACATCCGCATTAAAAAAACTGGTGGTATTTTTCCAAGAATAGTCGGGAGTCGGGGCACAGAAAATTTAAATAAACGAAGGCACTGAACAAGGCGATAAATCTATAATAATTTGTGACGAAACTGACGAAAACAAAAATAAGTTATGAAATGAAATGTCTGTATCGACCTGTCAAATGCCAATTATAACTGCAAGTAAATGAAATATCCATAGCCCTAGGGCAAAAAAAACACAATTTTATCTCTGGTGCAATGAAATGCGACGTTTCCGCTCATGCGTAATGTAATCCGTATAATAACGGTGTATTAGTTAAAATAGGATTTTCAGATGTCTATGAATCACCTTCACTTACAACACACTATAAACCTTAAAGAGTGTTGTAGCTAAAATGCACTTTAAATGCTTTTTAACTATTTTCTATGAATTTGACTGTTTGTATTAGTGTAAAGCAGTAAGACATTTTTATTTTCACACAGCGCCATCTAGTTGAGGCTAAATTTAGTAACGTTTACTATGAGACTCATAAAGGGTCCTTTGTAACTCCACTCTCCTGTAGAATTCTTGCCTAGGTGGCTATTCTGTCTGAATTGCCTACTTATATTAAATAAATCCAAAAAAGTTGATTCAATTTCTGATTGGTGCTGATTATATTTTTATCATTAAAAAAAAAAATACATAATATGGCCTCCTTGGCACAGTGGTCAAAGATGCTACTAGGTAAATCGTGAGATCGTGGGATCGACCCCCGCATAGAACAAGAAAATAAAATGTTTTTTTATTTTCTTGTTCTATGCGGTTTTAAATTTTATGGTTTTATGGTTTTATGGTTTTTGTATTCTAGATTACCCCATTGTAAACTATACTACATGGTATCTCATATCACAAGCTTTACTAACTTTGAACCATGAATTTGGTGTGATTATCTAGGGACGTTATTTATTTATTATATAGACGTTGGTCATATTAAACTATATTTTACCTTAGGAATTCTCATTTTCTTGCCACGGTAGGTGTGAAGCACATATCCAAAGATCATACCAATGAAGAATGGCGGAGCTCTAGTTAAAGTGTTTATGTAGAAATTCCTCATATAAAGCGTGGATTCTTCTGGGGTCCTGAAAAAATTTTTTACATGAAACATAAATTATCTATTTATACACTTCCAAGTAAATATTAACGCGAATCAATTGCAGTCATAAACAAGTAGATACGGCACATACAGGGTTATTATTAAGTCATCGGCCAAATTTATAGGAACGATTTTTGAAAAAAAAGTAGGTATATATTTTTTTTACCTCAAAATCAATATATTCGATAACATATTAAGCAAATCTTGGTAACTCTAAAATCTTTATAATTAATGTATACCATTAAGAATAAAGTCTACTACACGCTAGCCGCTACTACAACACATATTGTTATTGTATCAAAAAACATAATATTTTAATTTTGCTGGTAACTAAAGAAAACCCGGTTTATTGATACTAAATTAAAATTTTACAAAAAATCCATGCCCTTTTATAATCTAAGGGCCGTAATAATAAAACGTTCTCAACTCTTCAACCTAACATACGAGAATTAATTTCAAACAGTTAGCGAAACGTAAGAGTAAGAGGTGAGAGTAAGTACGTTTTTTTACTCATGTCTTTTACATTTTAAATTTTTGTAATACAGGTGCTGGTAAAAGCTCATGCATTAATTATTTTGAGAAAAGTGGATAATCGTTAATATTTTTCTTATAAGATTGCTACAATGGCTATTGCTATGGAATATTTTAAATATTGGTTGAACCTGTTTATTATAATAAACATACTTACGCAGTTGTAATAATTGAGAAGTTTTTCAAAAATACGTAGATCGAAGATGCTGTTAGTGAAATTATCAATCCGGCTGTTAATGCAATCCAGGAATAACTTTTTTTACCGCTCAAAACCCAAAATAATACTATAGGTGATAAAATATGGAGGTGAGTGTCGATAGTGACATACCAAGAATGTGGCAAGCACTGAAATAAATAAAGACAAAAACTAGATTAAATAAATACTTTCTTAATATTCTTCAACAAAATAAACATCCTTCAGAGTATAAGTAAACTGAATTAATGACTTCAAGTGTTAAAAAAGACTTAATTATTATTTATTGAGCGGCTTTTATGCATACGTTGTCATTATCGGAGTAATTTTCAAGCTTCAATGAAGCCCTTCTTCAGAGGTGTATGCAATCGCGGCTGCATCTCAGACATATTACGAGTAACGTGTTAATAGTAATAAATAGTAAACCATAAATGCAATACATTTTTACCGGATATTATGTCAGTGAGATGCCGACACATTGAGAAAAACTGAGTCAATATAGCGTTATTTTGCGGATATCCATGACAACTACTGTAACTAAGTTACTTTACTAATTCCACTAATAGTGCAAGTACGAGTCGCGGAATTAGCAAAATAACTAAAGTAGGTAGTTGAGAAAAATATTAAATATAATTTAAGCAATAATGACAAGTCGCTCGTGACCACGGGGTCTGCAAAGACACCGAAACGTCGAGTCAAAATTTAAAATGTAAATATACGCGATAAATCCGGTTAAAAAGTGTTTTATTTAATAATGACAAGTCATAAAAATATCTTTTTCATTATAATCTAGCTCAAATCAAATCAAATATATTTATTGCTACGAGTATATAGTATGGTACATAAAGATGTTATACATAAATCAAGCTCGAAATACTATACTGTATGACAGCATGCAATCGGTATTATAATCATAACTAATCTATAAACATTGTTTTTTGTACATAGTCATTATTAAATTAACCCACCATCAATACAAGGTTTTTAAAATATTATTATTACACGAAATTATCACAATTTTATTAATTCTATCTGTTATTTTATGAATAAAAATATTTTTCACTTAACCATTCACAAAATGATTTTTTAAATTTGATTTAAGGCAACGATTTAATTTCCTTTGGGACAGCATTATATATTTTGACGCACATAGCGTAGCACTGTCTGTTATAAAGTTCTAGGCGTGGTATTGAGTTACATACTAAACGATTTCCATGTAGTATTGCTCTGGTATTGTCCTTAGCTTTAGTGAAATAATAAACATTGCTTACAACGAACACAGCAACTTCTAAAATGTACATTCAAGGCAATGTTAATATTTTGTTTAGTTTAAATACAGGTTTGGCTGATTCGTCTGATGCTTTTCCGAAAATTGCCCAAATACACTTTTTTGTGCTATAAACGCCTTGCTTAAGTCAGTAGAGTTCCCCCAAGTGATGAGTCCGTATCTTAAGAGACGTGACATAACCATGGTAAGCAGTCATTACGGTTGAAAGTGCGCACGTTTTCCTCAGTCTGCTTAGAACATACACATAACTGTTTAATTTATTTTTTACATAATTTATGTGCTGTTTCCAGTTCAATTTATTGTCAATATGACACCCAAGAAATTTAGTGCCTTTTACTTATTTAATCTTGTCATGTTTATAATGTATGTCAATAGTACTGAGAACTTTAATTAGGGTGCGGGAGGGGTAAGCGGTTGGTTATGGCAAATCATAGCCAAACAGGCGATGGCATTAGTCACCTAGTAGCGAATAGTAAAAACCGGTTGAAACATAAGGTTAAAATATTCACATGATCATCAAAAAAGTTCAGCTATACTTTACTACGTGGCTCTAGTTTTTCAATGAAATTTCATACGTTCCAAATCTGTCAGAAAAAACCGCAAAATAAAAGTATTTCTACTTGACGCTAGATAGCGCAACATTTTTTCGCGGCATAAAAATCACCTAGGCAACAATAACAATCTGGAATTTTGGACACAAATAATTGGAAAACAAACAATTTGTAAAAAATAATTATGAATGAAATTATTTTCGTGGTAAGTTAATTTTATTTGGATTGTCAATGTAATTCTTTTATAAAAGTATATAAAACTAAATTTTACATCGAGAAACAATGGAGGATATAATTTTTTTTTTATATCTACGCGTGTACATACTTCACAGAAGTCAGCGACGAACTGACGCCAGTGCCTCTAGCGAGGAATAGCTTGGACTAAAGGCTGTGACGTCAGGACAACCACAATTGAAGCTGTGCAACTTTGCTGAAAAGCGGCTACACACGACCCTAAAATCACTGGCAATATCGGGACAGTGGTGGGGAGGACCCTAGATCGTATCATAAATCGTCTCGTGTGTAGGCAAATCCTACCCGATTTTTATCGTCCCTAAATCGTTCCGAGCGAGCTCACGATTTAAAGCGGCTACACACGACCCTAAAATCACTGGCGATATCGGGACAGTGGTGGGGAGGACCCTAGATCGTATCATAAATCGTCTCGTGTGTAGGCAAATCCTACCCGATTTTTATCGTCCCTAAATCGTGCCGAGCGAGCTCACGATTTAGGGACAATTATCGGCTAGGGAGCGTTGTCAGTACGTGTGTAGCGAAATCAGGATTGATTTCTACGCAGTCTGCGCTCGAGTGCCGCGACGATACGACGACGTGCTTGCGGATATAATTGTTTATTTCGCGCGAAAACATGGCGAAGGAGAAAGATCGAGAAGCGTGGACCAAAGCTATCGATCTATTCAACGATTTACCATATTTGTGGGATAAAAAACATAGAAATTGAGGAAGGTCGAACGGCAGACAATGGAAGAAGTATTAGTACTGGAAGTAAATGAAGTTCGAGAAGGTGATATGGGGTACTAGTACTGGAGAGTTTATGAAGAAGATGTTATTCGAGGAAGTAATTATTGTCATGGAATTAATGTATTTGAAGAAGTTGTTGATAATAGAGCGGCGTAATAATTCAAGAAGAAAGCACATTACTACAGAAAAGAAAAATTAGATGAAAACCAGACAAAGATAATTCAATAATAAGAAGGATGTCTGTCTTTTAAAAATAAACAATTAAGGGGGTGAACGTAAGGATATAATTCATCTCGGAACAACGAGCAGTCTGTTGCACGGTCGGTTTCGTACTGACTGGCAGAGACGTGTGTAGAGTAGTAGCCGATTTCATCCCCACTACCGCTGTCCCGATATCGCCAGTGATTTTAGGGTCGTGTGTAGCCGCTTTTAGGGACAATTATCGTCTAGGGAGCGTTGTCAGTACGTGTGTAGCGAAATCAGGATTGATTTCTACGCAGTCTGCGCTTGAGTGCCGCGACGATACGACGACGTGCTTGCGGCTATAATTGTTTATTTCGCACGAAAACATGGCGAAGGAGAAAGATCGAGAAGCGCGTATCAAAGCTATCGATCTATTCAACGATTTACCATATTTGTGGGATAAAAAACATAGAAATTGAGGAAGGTCGAACGGCAGAAAATGGAAAAAGTATTAGTACTGGAAGTAAATGAATTTCGAGAAGGTGATACTGGAGAGTTTATGAAGTTTGAGAAGATGTTATTCGAGGAAGTAATTATTGTCATGGAATTAATGTATTTGAAGAAGTTGTTGATAATGGAGCGGCGTAATAATTCAAGAAGAAAGCACATTACTACAGAAAAGAAAAAAGGAGCTCTTCAAAACACACAAAATCCATTCTTAAAAAGTTTCTAAAATCATCTACTTCTAAATATCTCATCACGTTCATGTGGCTAAGTTCATGACGTTTCATCAACCAGTTTTTAACCCAGGTCTTCCTTTTTCGTCTCTGGTTAGGTGGCACCGTAGTAAGTGCCAAAACAATGCCTATTTTCTGCTGTTTTATGAGTGTCGGCGGCATCTCGGAACAACGAGCAGTCTGTTGCACGGTCGGTTTCGTACTGACCATGCTAGTTTGTCTTCCATACAAATACCAAAATTCTATTACTACTAGCGCTACGCGCCGGGCACTACTGGAACTTTTCATATTTTTTGCTGCGTTCGATATCGATATATCTATAGTACCAGGTAGCGTATCTATAGTATAGTCAACCAATCTTTTTGCGCTCGTTACATTTGCTTATTTTTCTGAGTATTTTTTGTAGCTGAATTCTTTTTTTAGTGTTTTCTACAAAGTACGTAGAGTAGAGTGTTAATTCCTCGCGTTTTTAAGATCTTAAGTCGAAGATTTTACTTTTGTGAAGTGATATTTTTACATAGGATGCTGACTTTCTAGTGAGATAGTGAGTTAAGAAAAGGCATAGCATTGATTTTGAATGACTGGTGCAAGGAGGTGAACAATTTGTGTGGCAAAAGCATTGAGTTTGACGAAAACGACCCGAAAAAACCTATGGCCTATAATTATTGTATCAAACACAAATAATTAAGAAAAAATAAATAATTGTCTGAGATGCATATTTTTTTTACTACTCCCAACTCGCATAGCATCATGTTTTGTGCAGTTTATTTCAACTTATTAGTATTGTGCAGTTGAAATTTGACTCGTTACTAGAATCAAATTACGAGTATAATTGCGCAATACAAACAACTGGTATACGAATTTCTGAAAATTTGAAAGTAGCGGTACGGGCGGGCTGCACTCTATGGTTGTTGGTTGTTTTGGTTAAAAAGGTTCCTAGAGTGGCTACTGTATGGCGCTAAAGTGCAAAAACCGCGAGACGGTCATCTATACTTTAGTACTTATGTTCATCTATGGTACTGACTGGCAGAGACGTGTGTAGAGTAGTAGCCGATTTCATCCCCACTACCGCTGTCCCGATATCGCCAGTGATTTTAGGACAGCAGCTCTCCTATGTATCTGCTTTGTGAAGTCAATACACGATTTTGTCTTGTGGGAACGGTGATCTGAGAGATCAAATTATAGTTATTTATAAACTCTAGTAATCTCAATCTACATTTTGAATTTTCTAGCGTATTTTTAAACCACCTGTCAGAATATTGTTTAGATTTTTTTATTAGTCAAATTATATATTACTTTATGTCATCATAATCATCATCACAACTCTTTGTAATGAGCCCACTGCAGGGCATGAGTCTCTCCCCTGGGTGACGAGGAGGTATAGGTCATAATCCACCAAGCTGGCCCAGTGCTGGGTGGTGGATATAACTTTATGTAAGCGGTCAAAAAATAAGCTAATGTCAGAATTTGGGGTACGATAAATACACAAAACAATTACATATATTGCAACCAAGAACTTTTAATACCACAACACTCAAAAAAATTATCTTGAGCCAGATTATTCACTGTATCTAGTTCCTTGAACTGTAACGCGTTTTTTAATAAAATGCAAGCCCCATCACGCTTTTTACCATCTTGTCTGCAGTATACAGTAGCCAGTCTATATCCTTAATGTGATGCTGATTGTTTTTATTTATAAAAGTCTCAGTGAAACATAGTACATCCGGCATTTTATTTCTTCATGTAAATTATTCAAGGTCACGATCAGAAGATTATTTTTGATAAAAAATCCGGCAATATTTTGGTGAAATACTTTTACCTGTTGAGTGTAATTTTTTTCTTCGCGTGTTTTATGTACGAAAAAACGTTTTTTTGCTTTTCATTGACTTAATTTTTAGTTTGTACTTTTATAAAGTAATATGGAATGGTACCTTTTTTATTTTGATCCTGATGAGAGAGTTGGTTTTAATTAATTGCTGTTGTATGTACATTTTTCACCTTGTTCCTAGTAAAATTCAAAAACATGTTCTTATAGTCACACTCATCAATTAAAAAAATTATCCGTCTACATGTTACATCCCATGTGTGATAGTCATTTAAATTTACAATTTAAAAAGTTTTTGCATAAATTTTGTAGCATGTAATTTAACTTATTTTCATTTAAATACCAGTTTCTAAGGACACTTAATAATAAAACAGTACAGTTTATTGTATTTTTAGTGCGACACATAGTTCTATTAACACTTTTGTTGGGTTAGAGTTATGTTCACCTACACACATAATTATTTTATCTTCCTTCGTCGGCTCAAACCGCTTCAGCATTGTTAGAATTTCCTCTGTACTTGCATATGGTTTAGTGTATGAAATTATTTCATATTTTTCGTAAGGTGTATTTAATCGTGATTTAAGCAACTTATTACGTAAACCTTTGCATTGGTTTCTCCATATGATAAAAATTATTTTTAAGTGTCCAGTTTTAATTTTAGTTCTTCACTGTACTTCATCAATTTTTTTATTTGTTTTGCTTAGAACTGAGGCTTCGGGTTTATTAATAGCGGCTTTTCAGAGCTTTTAATCGACGTTGATGACGACGGCGATGCAGGCACCCGTGTCTACACATGTGTTCGTTGCGATTGTCTGTCTACGATTATTTTTACTTTTTGTCTTTTTAGTTTGTTGTGTAAGAGTTTTAGCTTTTGGTGTGGCGCACATAGTCTTAAGTAGGTGTATTTGTCGAGATAGCTGAAAGACCCTTTTTTTTAAGTTCATATTTTCAAATATTATGTTCTCCATCTCTATATATGTGCTTTCTAATTGCGTCTTTAAATTGTTAATTTCAAACTTCAGCTCATTTATTTGCTCCATGCCATTATTTAAGTAGTCGAAACTTTTTGAAGCCGTAACAAGGTCTACAGAATCCAAAGATAAGTTATAAGTTATATAACGATTCACAGTAATGCGTTTGAGTGTTTTTGATCCCCGGCGCTTTGGCGGGAGTTTTTGAAGTGTTTTTTGTCTTTGCTGTCATCCTCATTTAACTTTCTTTTACGTTTAACAGTGTTTATATTTACTTGTTGTGATAATCTATACATATAATAAAATGGTAGGAAAGTCAAAACTGTACATTGAATATTTTTTTAAAAGAATACTTGGGGTATGATCTACAATCGAAACAGAAACAAAAAATATAGTTTTTAGAATTTTTGTCTGTTTGTCTGTTTGTCTTTCCGGGATAAACTCAAAAAGTACTGCATGGATTTACTTCAAATTTGGCATGAAGATAGTTAAGAAGTCGGGTCAACATATAGGCTACATATTATCACGCTAGCAGTGTTATAATCGTAGGTGCGTTTGGTGCTGCATAGCGTTCACGCAGACGACGTCGCGGGCAGCAGCTAGTCTTCGAATACATTTGATACACTTCCATTTCTTTTTGTATTCTGCCGTCAATGTGTTAAAATATTTATCTTTTTTTATATTTATCTTTTTTATATATTTAATTTTTATCTTTGTGTCGAAATATTTTCACATTCAATGTGGTAAATTAATTCACATTGCGAACATATCATGTATTCCTTATTTTTAATACTCTTTTTACATTTTGTTGTTTTATGTTATTATCCTTTTTATAGAAAAATGTAATAGAATGGTGATACAATAGAAAAATATAAAAAGTCATACAATTTGCTGGGGCTCGAACCCAGGTCACCGAGACTGTCATGCCAACACCAATACCATGCAGCCACCGTGACGATGTCAATTTTATCGAAATTGACGATTAGGTTTTCTTATCCTGATATGTTTTGGTTTATACTCAGCGCCCTCTCTTATTTTACACACGTATATTTTGGAATTTGGTCAATATTAGTCAAAATAATCATTCCATACACTGCAGTACTTTTCAGATGCAGGATGTTAGATGTAAATATAATTTAATCCGCTCAAACATATAAGACAATTAAAAGAACATTTAGAAAAGTAAAAAAAATAAAAACATTATGCATACTTACATGACGACCAGACACGACATAATTCTGCACATGCAGGAGGGTTGCCCACCAATTCGTTCTGCAGTTATTAACATGAGGCACTATCGTAAAAGGCCAAAGTGGACCATCAGATATCCTATTTGAATACGAAATTTCCAAAAGAATAGCAAGTGCCAGAAGGGGCAAAAGACGAAGAAGACGGTGGATGTAAAATATGTGAAGATTCTTCAAAAGTTTTACTGAAATATAATGGAAACAAAGATATGAAAGTTAATCAAGAATTATTTCAATTTGTGTACAAAAGACAACATATTAATGTACAGTTATTAGGCAGGGCTGCATCATAGCCTCTGTAAGGGTCAGTAAGTCATGAAGGCTAAGCTTAACATGTCAGAAAAGGTGACTTATCTGAGCAAACCAAGCGGGTAAGTCGAGAGTTCGACTGGTAAGCGTATAACACCCTTTGTATAAACTCTGCCACCAAGTCTATTCTATATTTTGCTTTCACGTATTTATATTCTATGTTCCCCCTTAGTTTGCTACATGGTATCCTATCCAAGCTATGCTTACTTTAGGGCCATGTAGTTGTTGTGATTGTCTGGGGATTTTTTTTTATTTATCTCTGACCTCATCTACATTTTTATTTTTATCAGGTGAGATAAAAGTCAAATGCGGGTCAATAAAATAAAAAAAAAAAGATAAAACTACGGTTTGTATCTAATACCTGAAATCAGTAAAGGCAGGACAAGTTTGTTATAATAAACTTATCCAGCTGCAGCGAACCTAGTCTGCAAATTGGTACCTAAACAAACTATTGTCGGTCATGTTTAATAGTCAAAGATATATAAAATTAAATATCCAATGTTTCTTTTTTCAATGTTAATTTTGAGTACAAAATATAAATAAAATCCATTACATTACAATATCAAATTACATACATACATAACCTGACGCTTGTCTCCCTTTGGGGTAGGCAGAGACAAGACTCTTTCGCTTCTTCCACGTTCATCACTCTTTTCATACATGATCGCCGGTTATGGGTACTTTTGACTTGACCCTTTTTCAAAATCTCGCCAATTTAATCGGCATACGATCAAATTGGCGTACGTACAAATTGTTGTGCATACATAATATCAGATTATTTTAGTTCTATTTGTATGTAGATATTAAAGAAATTGCTTTTAATGTTATTGTTTGTTACTAAAATAAAGAATAAATTGTATATATGGTGACTGGTGACAAATTTTAGATAGGTATTGAAGGAGAGCACTCTGTACTGGATTCTGATCATAATTATGTAATAAAAGTATGTTCTTAATTTCACAGCTGCAGCCCTATAAATAAATAAAGAGTTTTACTTGGTCGACGACCGTTCGTGAAACCGTCTATACCTACCTACCTATTCTGTGTTGATGGCGCCGTTCGTACGTCCGTACCAGTATAACGAAGCTTTGCGTAATGAATTCTTTAATTTTCGGTTAAGTTTACTGAGTAAATAATTAATATTAACTTTTTTCTTTTCATGTATGATCTCAAACTATCACGTCCCACTCGTCACCCTTTATATTCAATTACAAAAATCCCAATTAGACGTGTTAATTTTATACTGGCGATAATACTTACTTCCCGTAAATTTCCCAGCCGTTGTATAAACTAGTAGGAGACCGCTCAACATGAAGAAAGTATCCACAGACAAATTGGCCGCTTGGACCCACAGACTTTTTGTAGACGTAACCCACTGAAATATTAATCAATATATATAAAACTGTTCCGTTACTGACTGAGTGACTGAGGTACTGAGTGACTGAGTGCCTGACAGACAACGTACAGCCGTAACTACTGGGCGTAGAGAGAAATTTGAAATTTGGAACATACATTCTTTAGGGGATGTAGGGGTGCACTATGGAAGGAATTCCCGAAATTCCCACGGGAACGGGAAATATAAGACGTTTTAGTTTGTATGAAAAATCTTATTCCTTGAGTGCACCGATGTGAAACTTGGTGTAAAACTTTCTCAATGTGTGTCTGGTTGTGTCATGAAAGGAATTCCCGAAATTCCCACGGGAACGGGAAATATATGATGTTTTAGTTTGTATGAAAAAATCCCATCCCTTGAGTGCACGGATCTGATACTTGATATAAAGGTTCCTCAATAAGTGTCTGTTTGTATTATGGAAGGGATTCCTGAAATTCCCACGGGAATGGGTTGGACTTTTTAGTTTGTATGAAAAATCTTATTCCTTGAGTGTACGGATGTGATACTTGGCATGAAGGTTCTCCAAAGAGTGACTGGTTGTGCTAGGAAAAAAATTCCCAAAATTCCCATGGGCACGGGAAATATATGATTTTTAGTTTGTATAAAAAAAACTTATTCCTTGAGTGCATGGGTGTGATACTTGGTATAAAGGTTCTTTCAGTGGGTGTCTGGTTGTATAGTTTCTGAAATTTCCACGAGAAGGGTAGTTAAGTGCATACGAAGTTGCGGGATAAAGCTAGTAAAGATATAAAATCAAACCGTTTACCTAAATCAATTTACTTATAAACTTTGACTCAATGACTAAATAACAATTATCAATACGTATTTTTGTGTATGTTTATACACATAATTACATAGGTACTGATACGAATGATGATAGGTTCCAGCGCCACCCCAATTTCCTTTAGTAAATACTGTCTTGTAGATTGCCTGGGTGGAATCTTCTTGGTGCATATATGGTATAGTAATGAAAGTTTTATTTAATATTTACTATTTGTGCACAATAAAGATTTTTTGTTAATAATCAAGGTTCAAGTCTTCTTTATTAGATTTGGTCATAATTGCCTCTATACCCTTGATCATAATAATACGGTGGTCTGCTGACAAATATCTGCACTTCGAAAATGTGTCCTGGCCATATTTTATGACTTAACAGTCCTTTTAGAACTCTTGGAGAATGAAGAATGTTTAATTATGACTTTACCGGAAAAATATATTGTGTTTTAGGCATGAGGATCTATTTTTGATCGATCGACTAAAAGAAATCTTTCTTTAATTTATACATAACGATGAATTTGTAACATTAAATAATTAATAGCCGAGTGAGTCTATTAAGCATACCTTGCTTATAAAAATATTATATGATCCTGATATTCCAAAACAATTTTTTTAATTACAAAATACTGTCATGATGTCCGATAAATTATAACAACAACAATTTTTAAGCACCACTTTTATGTGAAGGTATGAGGGTTAAGTACTTACGTTAGCGATATCTAAAAGATTGTACATCGGGAAAGTTGCAAGGGTAGAAAACGTGTGCCCCATGATAACCCAAGCCATTGCCAAAGCTCTTATACCATCTAAGCATTCCAGCGTTGTTCCAGGTCTAGACTTAAATGTGAAGAATGTCCGGGTATTCGTATAGACAGAAAATGATGTTAAAATTTGGTTAACTTCTTTTGCATCTGAAAAGAAATACACTTATTCCAATCATCAACAACTAAATATGTTTATCTACACTATTATTATAAAGAGGAAAACTTTGTTTGTATGTTTGTTTGGTTGTAATGAATAGGCTCAAAAACTACAGGACCGTTTTTAAAAAAAAATGTACCAGTCGAAAGCTACATTATCCACGAGTAACATAGGCTAAATTGTATTTAAGATATTTAGGTTTTTCAGACACAAGGTGTCAAAAATCAACCAGAAAAGTTACTTATTTTGTGTACACTGCCTAAACTATAAAAGGTAGAACCATAAAATGTTGTAATTAATTTTAGATCTTATAAATATCTCGAAAAAAGTCCGCGACACACTTTACCTATCTATGTCGAGTGCGGCACAACAAACAATCTATCTATTTAAAAATCTTTGAGTATTTTGGACTACATTTAAACGCATTTATTTCACTCATGCTATTAATCTTTATTAAAATAAATTATTTCATCATTAAGTACAGTTTATGTAGATAATATTAAGTCTTTGAATGATTGAAATTGGACATATGGTTTAGAAAGTTATGGCGAAATTAAAATATTACGATAACGCGGCCCGTTGCGAAGTGAGCGTCACCAAGGCGGGGTTGCGCGTGCGGTAGGGGAGTTAAGATCTATGAGTATATGAGATACCCGTGCGGCTCAGATGCGAGGTCAGCTCCTTACGCAGCGGTCGTGCGCGAAGTCTAATAATTTTCTTGCGACTTTTTATAGATTTCGTTCTTAAAACACCTACACCTACGCAAAAGTTCTTCTCAGAGCTAAACAACAGTTCTCTTCAGAGTTAATCAACAGTTCTTTTCAGAGCTAACCAACAGTTCTTTTCAGGAGTAACCAACAGTTCTTTTCTGGGTTAAACAACAGTTCTTTTCAGGGCTAAACAACAGTTCTTTTCAGAGCTAGAACATTAAACGCTTGTAACATTTACTTAAACATTAGAAAAGCCTAAGATCTCTGACTTACGCGAACGAGAGTCAAGTGTCGAGCGTTTGCAACGCCTTGCCGAATAAGTCTGAGAACCTCCGAGTTACGCGCTCAAGAGTCAAGGCTGGAGCGTTCCCAACGTCTTCATGAACAAAATATAAGGACTTCTCAGTTGCGCGAAAGAGAGTCGAGTGTCGAGCGTTTGCAGCGACTTAGAGCTCAGGCAAAGAGACAGCAATAGAGTCCACAAATAGAGTTCGCAATCGAATTTTAGCTAACACCAGCAGACTGGCTTTCAGATTTGATCCGCAGGTTGATTATGCACAAGTGTCCATCCAAATCGGAGTCATGAATAAAATCTACTCTGCCAAGAAATGGGTGGACGAACCTAATGGTATGTGCTGTGCTTCAGGTAAAGTTTGTCTTCCTAACCTTCAGAAGCCACCACAACCAATTAAAAATCTTTTAACTAATAACTATTATTGGTCATTTCTTAACAAATATAAGTACGTAAATACAATAGTCTTTTTCAAATGACTTCTATTGGCGCAAAATAAACCAGGGAAGATAATTTTATGCCCACTTTTTATGCAAAATTGAAAGGCAGGTAGCCTTGTTGATCATCTCATTGTTAGCCTCTTACCACCATCAGGCCAAGACCCACAGTTCTCGCAAATATATTTTATTTCGGATGCAGACCAGTTATCGTTGCGATCAAGCATCGCACCAACCTGAAAAATGGATTTAATTTGCGAATTACAGACCACTCTGAATAATCATAACGTATATACGAAGTTAAACAAAACTTAGAACTCAACTCCTCAGATAATTTAAAGTTAATTATTAATTCAGATCGCACTCCACAGACATCACACAGAGGCAGATATAATGCTCTTACTGTAAATGAGATAGCTGTTCTCTTGGTCGATGAAGACAAAGGTCCCAGGTATATTGTCTGACATGGTAGAAACGGATAGCTCAAAAGAATTTTTGAGCTACATCGGTCCTACGATCCACTACGGTCCTATAATTTCCTATAATGTTTGTGACAGGAGAAGACGGTTATTATCTGACTATCCCTCAACAGGGTTCTGCGCGTAATAAAACTGTTTCATGTATGCAATTTGATGCATTTAGAATAATGTTCAGAACTAAGTATTCAAATCTGTGACATTATTACAGAGATTTATTTAGTCAATATTGTGTTGACATGATGGCGAAAAATGATATCGGAAAGATTAAATATTTCTCGGAATCAACAAAGACTGAGGGCTGATGACTACATTCATCTCAGAGATGCCTTAACGCAAATGTTGACCCATCAAATATCGGTCAACTTGTCATATTGCCATCGTCATTTACGGGTTCTCCGCGTTTCATGCACGACAAAACGAATTGATTAAATGGATTTTTCTTTGGATGAAAGCGCTAATTGCAATTGATTTTTTTTGTGTTGGATATTTCATTTATCAAAAAAGACTTAAAGCTATATAACATCACGCTTTAAGTAAAAGGAAGGAAATAAAAAAAAAAAAATCTGACCCTCACACAACATTATCTAGCCTAAATTAAGTTTCTTAACGAACTTGTGTTATGGATACTAGATAACTGATATACTTAAGAAATATATAAACATAGATACGAGGGTGGATTGAAAAGTTCGCGGCCTAGTCAAGAAAACAGAATAAAGTACATACAAAAATATTTTTATTTTTCGACGTAATCTCCATTTAGCTCTATGCACTTCTTCAATCTACTTTCCAGAGCTTCCATACCTGTTTGAATTCCTCCTAACTCTCAAGTGGAATAGATGTATTCCAAAATGGCCGACCACCTTAAACTCGCATCGGGATACATCTATTCCAGTACAACATACTTCTATAAAACCGGATTTTTTTTAATCTGTGAGCCTTTTTCAAGTAGTGCGTGTATCCGAACATGTACCATAGACTTTTTTTGTTGTACTGGCAAGTTTAGTTGACATATCTTAGTGAAAAAAAAATAAGTTTTGGCATTTTTCATTCTGCATTTTTGTTCGTGAAAGCGTGGGACAATTTTTTTTAAAACAAGTGTAAAAAGGGATTGTTGTCAAAGAAAAACCGTAAGTAATTCATTACAATACTTTATTCTACATATCTGTACCGTTTCCAATAGAAAATTGTGTATAAAAATAAACGAAAACATAGTTTGAAATATTCTCGAACAAGTTTGTGTCAGTTTCAACCGAAGTTATTCTCCATTATTGTGATGAAAAAAGAATATGGCGGGCACAGAGTTTCTAATTATTTCATAAATATATAATTTGATCTGATCTTGCAATATTTCCAGTCACAGTGCACATTTTTTTGACAAATTTGTATAATTATATTCAATGGTTCAGAGTTGCGAATTTACCGAACCGCCATTTTGGCACAAAATTTAGGGAAAGCGCAAATTATACCGATATCGATATTTTTCTGTTTTCGTGTTTTTTTTTTCAAAATGTTGTAAATGTTTGGTTTTTATTTCTTTTAGAGTATTGATATCGATACTTGTTCATTTTAGATAGGTATGAAGTTTCAAATTTATTTTTTGCATGGGTTTATATTTTATATCGTAATTTTAGATGTGGAATCCAAGTGCACCAGTTCCAAGAGAATTGTACGAGGTGTTAATGGATGATGATGAATCCGCTGACTCGGAAACTGAGGAGTTCATCCTAGAGGAGGAGGAGATTTTAGCGGTAAGTAATAAATGTACATACCTACATAATACTGTCTTGGATTGTGTATGAATAGGTATAATGTAATGTATTTACTCATTTGTTCTCAGGAATATGTTGTCGAGGCAGACGGATCCGTCGCGCCCCTGGACCTCCCGGTTGACGAAAGTTTGTAAGTACCTATATTATTAATCGCTATTTTAAAAAAAATTTAAATAATTTAATTTGCCTTTCTTTTTATAGGGATTCTGATGAAGATGAGGAAGTAGTTCGAGCACATCAGCGCGTGCTAAACGCCATCAGTCCACTGTAAGTTTATTTATTTTTCTAAATACATAAAATTCCCAGTGCATGCATTACATATAGATATAGATTATTATGTACAATCTTAATGACATTAATTATTGATTGACATTCTTGTTACTAATATTTTTATTTTAATTTTTTTGTAAAGTGACCAATTGTACTTATTTAATTTTGTTTCTGATATGGATGATTAATGTCTGAAAATAAAGAGATTATTATTATTATTATCATTTGTGATTACTTTAGCTCTCCATTTGCATGGGTTTTAATGTACTTTTGGCTTTTCCTTTATTATTATTATTATTACCTTTTTATTAGATCTTTTAGTTCTTGAAGATTTTTAGATTTGGTGATATGAATTATAATAGCATATTTCTTGGTATACGAGAAAAACAGCATATTATGGCAGATAGTTTCTTTAGTTTTTTTTTGTTCAGACTTCAAGCGATTTTATATCGAAAAATTTTTCAGTTTTTATTTTCTGTTTATTTTATATTTTCTATCTATTCTTATACTACTCATGTGAGCAAACAAGCAGACAAGCTATGCTATGTTAAATGTTTTGTGATTTTTATATTGTAATATTTTTACAGAACGTCTCCTATACGAAGCCCGCAACCGCCAGAACCGTTGTTGCCGCCGCCGCCCCAACGGTTCGATATACGGCAAGGTGACGTCCGAAGGGGTGGTGTGTCGGGTAGAGGACGTGGAGGACGTCGTGGACGAGGTGGACGGGGCAGAGGTAGGGCTGGCAGGAATGGATGGACGCGTGGGGAGCCCTTGGTGGAGCGATTTGTCTCCGATGAGGAACTTCCCGCGCCACTTCGAGAGGAGATCAGCCGAGTTTTGGCCGATCGTGAAAGACGAGAGCGACAGCGTAGGATAGTAGACGTGGAAGAAGACCTAAATGAGGATCAGAACGATGATGAGGAAGAGTTTTTTGATAGCCAGGAGTTTGAATGGCGACCTATGGATGATGGTTGGAACGGACGTCGAGAAACTTTCGCCTCGGAATCTTCTGGACCTACGCGTGTCTTCACGACTGCATACGAGTCCTTCCGTTCTTATTGGGACGATAACATCATGTCCCATTTAGTTACGGAAACAAACCAGTATGCCCAGAGTATTCAAAGGCGGAGATTTCAGGATGCATGGTATGAGACGAATGCTGACGAAATTCTATTGTTATTCTCTTTTTGGATGATGCTTGGCATCATACGGATGCCAACCATAAAATCGTGTTTTTCAAATTTGCCGATGCTTCGCACAGAGATTTTCCGGTCTCTGTTTTCAGAAAACCGCTACTGGAATCTAAATGCAGCCCTCCATTTTGCCAGTGGTCCATCTAATGGAGACGACCCATTACATCCTGTGCGGCCCGTGGTTGATCACATTAACGCAAAATGCAAAGAACTGTACAACTTGCATCAGGACGTCTCCATTGATGAATCGCTGACATTATGGAAGGGCCCACTTTCATTCAAGCAGTACATCAAAACTAAAGCCGCGCGTTTCGGAATTAAAACTTACCAGTTATGCGAAAGCACAACTGGTTACCTATGGAGTTTCGTCATATATGCGGGTCGAGCAACTGCGACCAACTCTTCTCTATTGGCTACGGTTTCGACTGTACTGGGATTGATACGTCCTATTTTGAATAAAGGCCATACACTTTTTATGGACAACTTTTTTAATTCTCCGACACTGGCGCGATACCTTAAGCGCAACGGCACGGATTGTGTTGGAACTCTTCGGAGTAACAGAAAGCATGTGCCGTTGTCTATTCAAAGGTGTTCGCTTGCTGAAGGAGAATATGTCGCGCGGCACGCTGGCGATGTCATGGTAATGGCAATGCATGACCGGAAACGGACTTCTTGCATTTCCACTTACCATGACATGAGCCAGATTCGAACTGAACCTCGGCCAGGACATCCATCACAGTACAGATTCCAAATCATAGCTGATTATAACCATGGCATGGGGGGAGTTGACCGTCTCGATCAGATGCTCGAGCCGTATTTGCTTGAAAGGAAACAGTGTTTGAAATGGAGTAAAAAGTTTTTTAAAAGGATTTTGAACATAACGATACAAAACGCGCGCATCCTTCTCGAGCAGTCGTCGAATGCCAAGATTGACTCCCTTGCTTTCCGACTCGCTTTAGTATCCGAGATCATGGAGCGCCATTTGTCCCTTCGTCCACGAGATCCCAAACGTCATCACCTAAATCCTCACCCTCCCATGTCCCGCCTTACAGAGCGTCATTTCATTAGGCGTATTCCTGTGACGGACGAGATGCGTGCAAGTGTGCGCCACAAAAATAATTTAGGTCGCCGAAGGTGTGTGTTGTGCACTCGCTCAGGGAGAGATACGCGCACAGTTTATGAATGCCCTGACTGTGAAGTGGCGCTCTGTCTGGAATATTGTTTCAAAACCTACCATAACGTGGCTTAGTCACATCGTATCCTTTTCTTTGACATCCTATCCCACATTTACGTTTTGTATAGTCACGTTCAAAATAGAATGTATGGTATCCCACATTTGCGTTGTGTATGGTTGTGTATGAGATGAATAAATGATATAAAGGTTGCCTGGAAATTGCTACTCAGCAATAAGGTTGCCTTCTGTATGCCGCTCTGTAAAATGTTTCATTTATTGTTCGACATCTATGTGCAAATAAAGAATATTTGTATCATATTGTATGCATGAGATGGGTAAAGGATATATAGGTTGCCTGGAAATTGCTACTCAGTAATAAGGTTGCCTTCTGTATGCCGCTCTGTAAAATGTTTCATTTATTGTTCGACATCTATGTATGCATGAGATGGGTAAAGGATATATAGGTTGCCTGGAAATTGCTACTCAGTAATAAGGTTGCCTTCTGTATGCCGCTCTGTAAAATGTTTCATTTATTGTTCGACATCTATGTGCAAATAAAGAATATTTGTATTATATTGTATGCATGAGATGGGTAAAGGATATATAGGTTGCCTGGAAATTGCTACTCAGCAATAAGGTTGCCTTCTGTGTGCCGCTCTGTAAAATGTTTCATTTATTATTCAACATCTATGTGCAAATAAAGAATATTTGTATTATATTGTATGCATGAGATGGGTAAAGGATATATAGGTTGCCTGGAAAAAATTGCTACTTAGCAATAAGGTCGCCTTCTGTGAACCATTGTGTAAAATGTTTCATTTAATAAAATCGTTTACTTTTCGTAGAAGTTTACAATATTCACTTGGAAATAAACAAAATATTTAATGCGGAACTCCGGTTCAGACCTGTGTAAACCTAGAGAAGAACTAGAGAAAGTTTCTAGGGAGCTTTTTACAAGCTTTACTTTTAGTATTCTACATGCAAATAAAGAATATTTGTTTTGTATTGGTATGTGTGAGATGTTTGGTGGGAATTGCAGGTTGCGTGTATTGGGAACGTACGTATTTGTAAGTGGTATGTATGTTTTGCCAGCCAGCCCGGGAGACCTTTCCTTTTTTGTGTGAACTCGGTTTGTGAATGTTGTACGTGCCTTTCATTGATATATATACTAGATTTAAGAACTTTTGGAATTATTAATGTACTTGATATTGTATGTATATTGTTGGCATGTCGTTTAGTAAATAAATAAATAAATAATGCATATTATATCGTAACTAGTTTTCTGCCTAAAGATTTCGACAAATGTTAAAGCGTTTTGTTTTCTTATGATACGGTAAACAGCGTAAATTATATTCAGAACTTTGTGTGTCTAATAGCCCAATTTTTTAACAGAAAACTAGGCTACAAAAAGTTTGGTTTTGGTTATGTTATTATTACTTACTAATCAATATTTTGTGGCTCTAAACCTTGGTTTGCAATGAAATTATGTGTTGGTGTTATTACAAGATTTACTTTTTGGTGTTTGGATTTTACTTTTTGGTGTTTGGATTTTAGATAAAGTAAATAAAGTTATTCAGAACTTTATATTGCTGAAAGCCCAATTTTTTAATAGAAAGATTTCGACAAATGTTAAAGCGTTTTGTTTTCTTATGATACGGTAAACAGCGTAAATTATATTCAGAACTTTGTGTATCTAATAGCCCAATTTTTTAACAGAAAACTAGGCTACAAAAAGTTTGGTTTTGGTTATGTTATTATTACTTACTAATCAATATTTTGTGGCTCTAAACCTTGGTTTGCAATGAAATTATGTGTTGGTGTTATTACAAGATTTACTTTTTGGTGTTTGGATTTTAGATGAAGTAAATAAAGTTATTCAGAACTTTATATTGCTGAAAGCCCAATTTTTTAATAGAAAACTAGGCTACAATAAGTGTGGTTTTGGTTATGTTATTACTACTTACTAATCAATATTTTGTGAAAAAAAAAAAATTGTGTTGGTTTTGTAATGTTTTAGATTTTTTTGTGGTTATGTCCCAATACTAGCTTGCATACAAAATTTCAGTTTTCTAGCACTTCAGGAAGTATTTTTTACGACGACCAGCAGTGAGTCAGTGACAAAATCGGGAGTTTTTAGATATCAATAATATCTAAAGTATAAGGTATTTAATTGCTATGTAAAACTGGTACGAATAAAACAGTTTATAAAGATTATTGTACAGAAAAATAAATCATCTGACATTGTATATTGTGATTTTATTTATTATAATTTAACTTTTTTTTTGGTGACCAAACTAGGTACTTCAATTGCACTAGTAAGAAAGCACTATATTATTTTACTGCATAGAATCACGTCACAGAAGATTGGAATAACCTACTGTAACTCACTTCCCAACTATCGATATTTTCTAATATGAAGGTACATCACTAGTTGAGACTTATCCGCCATACGTTTTTAGTTGTGAAAAAAGATTACTTTTCTTTTGAATTTTGTATTACTGAAACAAAAATTACTTCAGATAATTGAAATTTCATAATTGTACCTCACATTTATGTAAAAGCCCCCTTCAAGTTGTATTTATTTACTTGATAATAGAACCAGAAAATAATGGCGGACATTGCGTACCTTTTATAGTAAATGAATTATTTTTTATAAATTTCGTGTATATTTCTTGATAAAACTCTTTTCTTATTATAATTCGTAAAGTAAAGATGACTTGTGTGTGGTAATATTCACATAATGTTATCATAATTACGAGATTCTTGCTATTTCAATATGGAGCTAATAAAAGGTCTTCAAGAACTTAGGCATAATTTAGAAATCAAAATTTCTACAAAAGTTTGTATTGAGGTAAAAAAAAAAGGTCTTGTAATGTTTTCCAGACATATTATTATATTCAAATCAATAATCATAAATGTCGTAAAGCTCGGCGTTATTTTACAATAAACACTTCTTTCGAGTAAATGAAAAAAAAATCGGTTAGGAAACTTTACAAATGGCGGAAACTATATTATGTTGGCCAATAATTGTAAATTTAGATAATACTATTTGAAAAATATCCTTCAGATGTTGCTACTTTTTATTTCATCAAAAACAAGCCCCTAGTTTTAGAGCTTTTTTAATTTTTAAGAAACATGTCATAAATTTCCTTTTTCCGCCATTTTCCTTGCGAGTGAAAGGTAGTAAACAACTGTCAGATTTTGGCGAGTGGAAGAGAAAAAAAGATTCCTCAAGGTCTTCAAAATACAGGTTAACAGCGGCTTCGACCTCTTCATTCGTTAAAAATTTCTGCCCACCGAGGTGTTTTTTCAGGTTTGGAAACAGATGAAAGTCCGAAGGTGCCAAATCAGGAGAATAAGCTAGATGTGGCAACAATTCGAAACCACAATCACGAATTTGAGCCATAGACTCGACAGACGTGTGGACTCGGGCGTTGTCCTGGTGAAACAACACTTTCTTTCTCAGTAATCCTGGGCGTTTCTGTTTAATTTCTTCACGCAAACGGCGCAGAAGGGTGCTATAGTAGGCAGAGTTTATTGTTTCGCCTTTTGGAAGGTAGTCCACCATAATGACACCCTTAGCATCCCAAAAAACCGATGCCATCACCTTGCCAGCCGACAGAATTGCCTTTGCTTTTTTCGGAGTTGGTTCACCTGATTTTTTCCATTGTTTGGATTGTTGTTTTGATTGTGGGGTATAGTGGTGAACCCAGGTTTCATCAATTGTCACAAATCTGTCAAGAAAACCTTTTGGATCAGCCTCGACCATCTCCAAACAGTCGCGAGAAATCATGAGTCGAATTTGCTTTTGCTCTACTGAAAGCAATCTGGGGACCCACCTAGCCGAAACCTTAGATAAGCCGAGTTCATGGACAATGATGTTTTGCGTTCGTTCATATGAGATGCCTATAGTGTCTGCAATTACTCTGATAGTCAATCTACGGTCTTTCAATATGAGATCACACACTTTATTGATGTTTTCTTCGGTCGTAGACGTCATTGGCCTGCCGGAGCGAGGGTCATCTTCGATGTTCTCTCGTCCACGTTTAAATTCTGCAACCCATTTTTTCACATTGGTATAAGACGGGGCAGATTCCCCTAATGTTGTTTGCATGTCATCATGGATCTCCTTTGGTGTTAATCTTTTTTTAAACAAATATTTAATCACAGCACGTTGTTCAAATTTCTCCATTAGTGAAAATTTTATTTAAACAAGATATCAAATTGAAAATTCGCGGGCTGACAATTGAATAATGACAGTTCAAAATGACGGCAGAAAAAATAACAAAAGTTTTTTTTTAATGGCCAGGCCGCGAACTTTTCAACCAATGTAGTTGTCCGATTCTTTATTGCATCGAAACTACATTCAGTCTGATTAAAACCATCAAAACAACAACACGCGTTTTTCTATACAACCGTTTTATCAACCCAAAATCAACCTTACTTGGTTAAGCATATGGTCCAAACGAGTCGGATCTGAACGGAGTGGACGCGATAGTACGAAAACAATACAAGATAGTGATTCCTAGAAGAAGGGTCTTCTTTACGTGATATTTGCATAAATTTGCATTGTGTGAACATTTAGTTTGAGTACTGAGTAGTTTTTGTTTGAAAAGATATTTCGTGAATGTGATAGACTTTGTGAGTTAAATTGAACTATAAATGACTGTTAATTAGTGCTACAAAAAATAACTTTACGATGTCCGTGCCTACAACAGATCAAAGTGGATATTTATCGATGTTGGAAGACATAGCAAATCTATTACAGAAAGCTCAAACTAATTTGAAAAAATGTCCTAAGCAACGACTCACCGTCGGTTATATTAAGGCGAGATTAACCACTATAGAAGAGTACTGGAATGATTTTAGAGATGCGAATATGAAACTTACAAACTGTACGCCGCGGGAACAACGGGGGTCGATCCCGTATTTTTTAAACGAAGATTACTTCACAATAGAAGAATTATACATAACTTTACATGCAAGTTTAACTGATCACCTAATCAAATTGGAGTCAACGAAAATTGTAGACGAGTCCATTTCAACCCCTGCCGTGAGTTTGGCTAGATTACCAAAAATACAATTACCTACCTTTACTGGAAAGTATGAAGATTGGCCTACCTATCACGATTTGTTTCTGGTACTTGTACATAACACCAACATAAATAACGTACAGAAGTAACACTATTTAAAAAGCAGTGTTTCGGGGGAAGCGGAGATTTTATTAAGACATATTCAAATTACGGAAAGCAATTACGTTCAAGCATGGGAAAAACTAAAAGGGCGTTTTGGAAATAAAAAAATGATTGTTAATTCTATTTTAAAGAAATTATTTAGTAATAAAAAGGTGGTTAACAATTCGGCCAATCACATCAAATCAATATTAGATATGACCACAGAGTGCATTAACAGCTTGAATAATGTAAACATTAACACTGACTCTTGGGACCCTTTAATTATATTTCTGGTTGGTCAGAAGTTGGGTACAGAGTTATTGCAGGACTGGGAAGAACACACCTATACAGAGAACCCCGAATTGATGCCCACCTGGAACGATATGAAAAAGTTTCTCACTCGAAAAATTCCGAACACTCGAATTAGAGACTCCAACAACATCTACCCCGCTGGATAAATTACATACACACAAAGCATTTCATATTATGAGAAAAGAAGACGAAGACAAACACATTCAATCTACGCATGCCAGTATCAAACCTCACTTATCTTGTAGCTACTGCAATAACGATCACTACATATGCCACTGTAAGGACTTCGCTAAAATACCTATAGAAGAAAGAAGAAACCATGTGAAGAAGAACAACTTATGTTTTAATTGCTTAGTGCCGAATCACAGCGTATACAATTGTAAACAAAAAACATCATGTCGCGTCTTCGGTAGAAGACACCATTCTCTCTTGCACCAAAATAAAGAAAAAAGCCAAGAGGTGAACACACAAAAAACGCAACCACACCAAGAAGAACAATCACAACCAATACAAGCGCACACATTTCACGAGAACAACCTGGTCGCGCAGTATTATTAGCCACAGCGCAAGTAGCCATTCAAGTTAGGAATGGGCAGACACATATAATACGTGCTCTGATTGACCAGGGTTCAGAGGCATCATTTGTTTCAACTAGAATAGCAGACCTACTGAATTTATCAAAAATCTGCATTAACAGTGTTGTCTCTGGAGTAGGAGAAGAAACTCAGATACCTATCAAGCATTTAGTTAAACTGCTAATTATATCACGATCAAATAATGAAGTAATTCGAGTTAGCGCTTATGTAATGAAGAAAATCACAACAATGCTACCCTTTAAACACGTTTCGATGAACTGGCCAGAACTTCGAGAATTAGAACTTGCAGATCCTACCTTTAACATTCCGGGTAAAATTGACATTTTGCTCGGCGCTTATGCGTTCTGTAAAATCATTAAAGATGGGCTACTAAAGATGCCAGATGGAGTTGTGGCTCAAAATACAAGCCCAGGGTGGATTCTATCTGGTCAACAAGAAGGTCTTGAGCACTCTCGAGGCTATCACCGCAATTTTGTATCAATGCATGTCTCAACGATGATCGCACCAGATAATGATATGTTGAAGAATTTGTGGGAAATAGATGGAGAAATATACAAAAAGAAGAAGATACTCACTAAAGATGAACAAATATGTGAAGATATATATAGAAACACAACAAAAAGACATGAGAGTGGAAGGTACATTGTCAATTTACCATTAAAACAATCAATTGAAGAAACTGTAAAATTGTGTGGAGATACAAAACAACAAGCTATACACAGATTTCAACAATTAGAACGAAAATTTGAGAGAAATCACAAACTAAAAGAAGAGTATACAAGAGTTAAAGACGAATACAAAGAAATGGGTCACATGATCAAATCAGACAAAGCAGATAATCACAAGGCTATTTACTTACCTCACCATGCTGTTGTGCGGGAAGACAAAGATACTACAAAGGTACGAGTAGTCTTTGATGCGTCTGCTAAAGGGAGTAATGGTAGCTCTCTCAATGATACCATGTATATTGGACCTGTCTTGCAACCGGATATTCGAAGTCTCATCACTAAATGGCGCATGCATAAAATCTGTGTTGTCAGCGATATTGTCAAGATGTTTCGCATGGTGAGAATGACAAACAAACATACAAATCTACAAAGAATTATCTGGAGAGACGATCCGGAAGGTGAATATGAAAGCTACAACTTAACAACTGTTACATTTGGTATAGCAGCTGCTCCTTACCTGGCTGTTCGTACTTTAAACCAAATAGCAGACGATGAAACCGCAAACTTTCCAGATTCCGCTCCTTTAATCAAACAAACTTTTTTCATGGATGATTTAATGATTGGAGATGATAACGTGGAACAAACAAAACAAATGTGCGATGACATAAAAACTATACTTAAAAGAGGAGGTTTCAACATGCAAAAATGGTCAAGTAACTCGGAAGAAGTGATGGAGTACTTACAGGAACGGAAGGATATAGAAACAAGGGATACGTTAGAGATAAAGATAGACAAAAAAATCAAAATACTGGGACTCACCTGGGATCGAAAAGAAGATAGATTTGAAATAACGGTAAACTTACCCGAAATGAAATATCCAACTACAAAGAGGTCGGTTCTCTCTGATGTGGCGCGGTTATTCGACCCTTTTGGTTGGTTAGCGCCCGTTGTCATCACAGCCAAGGTTTTTATACAAAGACTATGGCAATGCAAGCTGGGATGGGATGATGAACTGCCAACAGATCTGCACAAACAATGGGTAGCATACAGAGGAGAACTGATACACTTGCAAAACATAAGCATACCACGCTGGCTGAAGACTACAATACAAAATCATGTAGATATAGAACTGCATGGGTTTGCAGATGCATCAACTCAAGCCTATGCTGCAGTAATATACCTAAGAGTTGTTGAAAGTCAGGAAGTCTACATAACTATGATTGCGTCCAGAACCAAGGTTGCACCAATCAAGCAAATATCTCTCCCACGATTAGAGCTATGTGCTGCAGCACTTTTAGCAGAGTTAATTGAAGATGTCGAAGAACTGCTTAACATTCCAAAACAGAAAATATTTGCTTGGACAGACTCAATGGTAGTACTTTCATGGTTAAAATCACAACCTAATCGTTGGCGTACGTTTGTGGCGAATCGAGTTACAGACATAATACGTACTGTAGATACCGACAGATGGAGCCATGTTCGATCTTCTGATAACCCTGCAGATATCGGAACAAGAGGTATGAAGGCAGGCGATCTGGCAAAATCGGAGCTTTGGTGGACAGGGCCAAAATGGCTGAAACAAAGGGACTAAGATGTTGAGAAACCAGATATTCCTGAAACAGACATTGAAATAAAGGGTACTTATCAAACTAAACTACAAGAAGACAAACCAATATGGGAATATTTTTCTACATTAACAAGGATGAAGAGGGTACTATCGTATTGCAGAAGAATGAAGAAAAGACAAGAATCTGAAACAAGGGATGAATATTTAACACACAAGGAAATGACAATAATAAAAGTAAACTGTATAAGATTTTATCAAAATATGCACTTTGAGAGAGAAATTGAAGATTTGAAAAAGGATGGAAAGGTAAAGAAAAGAAGTACACTTATAACACTTTCACCTTTTTTAGATAAAAATGAGTTGATAAGAGTAGGAAGGCGTCTTCAAAATGCTTCGATTCCAGAATTTAGTAACATCCAATTATAATACCTAAGGATACTAACATTGCTAAGTTATTAATAAACGAAGCCCATTCACGGACACTTCACGGTGGCATACAACTTATGATGGCATATTTAAGAACAAAATACTGGATATTGGGCCTGAAATCAACAGTTAAGAAATGCATACATGCATGTAAGACATGTATTATAGACAAGGCAAGAGTAAAGACTCAGTATATGGGACAATTACCGTCAATGCGCGTCAACCAGCACAGAGCCTTTGTTAATAGTGGCGTGGATTATGCAGGACCTGTACTAATGAGAACTTCTAAAGAGTGCGGCCATCAAGCTACGAAAGGTTATATTTGCTTGTTTATATGTATGTCCACTCGCGCTGTCCATTTGGAAGCGGTTACTGACCTAACCTCACAAGCATTTTTGGCTGCTTTTAGACGGTTTGTTTCCCGAAGAGGACTATGCAGCCATTTGTGGAGTGACAATGGCACGAATTTCAGTCATCGTTGAGTTCACATTCGGCTAGGTCGTGTCACTCGGTTTTTTCCGTAAAGTCAGTGTTTCTCAAACTTTGAGCACCATACAATTTATTAATTATCACTAACGAAATGAAGTGTGCAGCGTGTGGTGATGATTTCAATGACGGGGCCTTCTGCAATGGGTGCAACAGACACCTGGATTTTGGATGCGCCAATATTGCCGAAGTCGGATATCGCAGGCTCGGTCGTGATCGACAGACTTCTTGGAGATGTCCTCAGTGCAAGATGTCGGGGTCGAAAAGCGGTTCTAATACGCCCGTCCGTCTCTCAGTTAACGTTCCCGATACTTTGTGTGGCTACGCTTCGTGTGATGCTACAGGAAATACTCCAGTGACAAGCCCAAGTGACGTCCCGTTAGGTTCAGTGACACTTGACCTTCTATTTCAAGAACTTCAGGGCATGAAAAAGTACTTAAAGAAATTGCCCGACCTCATAGAAACCGTTGAGTCTATTAAAGGTGAGCTGTCCGAACTGAAGAAAACTTGTGAATTTAACTCCACGCAGATACACGACTTCGAGAATAGACTAAAGAAAGTTGATGTTATGTCTTCTGAACTACAGGGTGTTAAAGATCATCTAAACTCTACCACTCAAGATGTTTTAGCTCTTAAGCGAGATAATACCGCGAGGGAACAGTGGGCGAGGCTCAACAATGTGGAAATTAAGGGCATTCCAGTAAGAAAGGATGAAAACTTATTTTCAATATTAGAGGGACTATCTAAAATTGTCAATTATCAGTTTCCGAAGACTCAAGTTAACTACATTGCGAGGGTTCCCACTCATGACCCAAAGAAAAAACTTATTATTGTTGGATTCCTGAACAGATACATAAAGGAGGAGTTCGTTGCCGCTGCACGAGCTAAAAAATTTATTACGGGCGCTGAACTTGGTTTCGGAGATCCATTAATCAAGATTTTTGTGAATGACCATCTAACAGCTGAGAACAAAAAAATGCTTACAACGGTTAAAACTGTGGCTAAAGAGAAGAATATATCTTATGTTTGGGTTAAACATTCTAAAATTCACGTTCGTAAAAACGACACTTCTCCTGTCTATGTAATTACTAAAGATTCAGATTTAAACAAATTTTCTTAATCTGTTCCTTACAAAGTAATTTTTGGTTAATAACTATTTTTAACTTACTACTAATATTTAAAGAAAATATCGAAAGTTTGACAACCATAGTATTACCCATCTACCGATTCCGGTTGTATTGTTCGCTGCTTTGGCCATTCATGATGAATGAAGCGTCATGTCTGCTTACGCGTGCGTATTGTCGCATCTGTTGTCCTATTCGCACTTGTGAGCTATTTACTTGCTACCTGCTTAATTGTGAATGTTATTGGATTTCTATAAACGCGCTCGATTTCTTTTTTTTAATGTTTATTTGCATTCATGTTTTGAGATCTTTAACAGTGGATTGCGCTTATTTCGTAATTTTTAGTATTTACCTAAAACTTTTTCTGGGAACATTCATTAGTTTCAAATTTAATATTCTACATATTAGTGAAATTAATAAGTTATACATATCATTTTCTAGGATGTGTTCTAGCAATGTCGGTTAACATAAACAACTTATGTATTTACTATCAGAATGCTCGGGGCCTTCGCTCGAAAACAAACTTATTTTATCGCAACGTTAGTGCTAATTCGTTTGACGTAATAGTGATCACTGAGACTTGGCTGTTGGATAGTGTATTGGATGCAGAGTTGTTTGACGGGCGATATGTAGTTTTTCGGCGTGACCGTAATTACGTTACTACAGGATTAACCAGAGGAGGTGGTGTTTTGGTTGCAGTGCGCCGTGACCTTAAAGTGGTACAAAAGTTAAATTATCATTCTACCGCGGAGGACCTATGGATAACTATCAACTTAAGTGAGTACCAAACTAAACAGTCCTTAGAAATTCATTTATGTGCCTTATATTTATGCAAAGAAAGTCTAGGGCTGTCATTTTCACAACAGTTGAGTAACTTTTTAACTTCTTTGAATAATATCGTTATGTCGCATCCGCATAGTCAGTTTATTGTAGTGGGTGACTTCAACTTAAGTAATATAAAGTGGACGCCAAGTTCAATGGCAGATTCGTCTTTTGAGCCGAGCAACTATTGCTCACCAAATGAAATTTTACTTATAGATGAAATTAATATGTTAAATTTACGTCAATTTAATGGGAATTATAATTGTTTTGGCCGGATCCTGGACTTAGTATTATCTAATACTACAATCAATGTAACTGACTGTAGTCGAAGCGCATTAGTACCTATAGACAACCATCACGGTGCCCTCGTTCTTAGTATTCCAAACATTCAATACAAAATTCTTAATTCAGCGCCTAGAAAAAAAATTTTGTTTGGTCGTGGTGACTACACTTCAATAAATAAAGAAATTGGTGACATAAATTGGGATGTTGAGTTTTCAAATCGCGACCTAAAAGAGTCCATTGAGTATTTCTATGAAACTGTATACAAACTTATAGATAAATACATACCATCCAAATTATTAACTGATGCCACTTACCCGGTATGGTATACAGCACCATTAAAAAAGCTTATAAAGGAAAAATATAAATACCTGCGTAAATTCAAAATTTATGGTAATCAAGCTGATCATACCTCATATAAATTATTGCGTGACAGATTTAAGACTCTTGAAAATACCTGTTATAAAAAGTATATTCAGTCTATTGAGAATTCAATCAAAGATAATCCGAAACAGTTTTGGGCTCATATAAAGTCTAAGTCAAAATCAACGCAGATGCCTAGTAGCATGACATATGGGTCATTAGAATTTGACGACGGAAAATCAATATGTAATGCTTTTTCGGAATTTTTCAAGTCTTCTTTTCTTCACACCCATAATAATTCTCTGCCGGTGTCTCGGAAAGGCCACGTTTCATCATGTATTAACGCCACTGATATTTATTCTATTACAGTGGACGAAACTGAAGTATATAAGTTATTAAAATGCTTAGACCCTTACAAGTCGGCAGGACCTGACAATTTACCATCTCGATTTCTTATCAACTGTTCATCATCGATTGCTAAACCTATAACCCTTCTATTCAAACTTTCTCTTGCTCAATGTAGTCTACCTAACATTTGGAAACGTGCTTTTATCACCCCAATATATAAAAAAGGTCCTAGATATGATGTAACAAACTATAGGCCGATTTCTAAGCTATGTATAGTAGCTAAGGTTTTTGAGAGATTAGTTTTTGACCAGATTTATTCGGCCCTATGTCTCGTTTTTAGCCTATCTCAACATGGTTTTTTAAAGGGGCGTTCCACGGTGTCAAATATGGCTTTGCTTGGCGAATACCTCACGAATGCTATGGACGAGGGATGTCAGGTGGATGTAATCTATACTGATTACAGTAAATGTTTTGATCGAATTCCGCATGGCATCCTTCTCGATAAGCTAGAATTAATCGGTATTCGCGGGGACTTGCTGAGGTGGTTTGCATCGTACGTCGATAATCGCTGTCAAGCTGTAGTTATTAAGAACTATATTTCTAGTTGGGTTACAATCCCTAGCGGCGTGCCGCAAGGCTCATTGCTTGGTCCGCTATTGTTTATTATTTTTGTGAATGATATTGACTTATGCTTCCGTTCATCGAAGGTTCTCTGCTTTGCAGATGACATGAAGATCTTTGCAAAGATAGGTAATCATGATGATGCGATTCTTCTGCAGGAGGACCTAAAGCGGCTTGAAGCGTACTGTGCTGATAATAAGCTGGACCTCAATCCTGCTAAATGCACGGTTATGACATTTACTCGCAAATTTAATAAAATTGTATACAATTATACTCTCCAACAGCAAAGCCTGCAGCGAGTGCATTTTATGCGGGACCTTGGTGTGACGCATGATTCCAAGTTACTATTTGATGAGCATATCAATACAATAATATCTAAGGCGACTAAAGCTCTAGGATTTTTGATTCGCAACTCCAAAGATTTTACTGATGTTAAAACAATAAAGATACTGTATTGTTCGCTTGTCCGTAGTAACTTGGAATATGCCTCTCAGATATGGAACCCAAGATACGCTATTTATATTGAAAGACTGGAGAATATCCAAAAAAAGTTTTTAAAATATTTATGTTACCGTATCGGTATGCGCTATAACTCAAGAGATTATATTCAGCTCTGTAGAAAGCACCATCTGCTTACGTTGGAAAATCGTCGAAACATAGCCGATATCATTTTCTTAATTAAGATTGCCTCAAATGTTATTGACTGTCCCGAGCTTCTGTCGTTACTAAAATTGAATGTTCCCTCAAGAAATTTGCGTAATTTTAAACCAATCCATCTTCCTATCTCAAAAACTAATTATAGACAAAATTCATTTCTATTACGAGCTGGAAAATATTTTAATGCTTTGTGCGTAAATCTAGACATTGACCTGTTTAATTCTAGTTACGAGTCAGTAAGGCGTGAGCTTACTAAATTGTTTTTTAAAAACTAATTATCTTTCTTTATGTGGCAATTGTTTTCTTATTATAGAGGAATAATGTTATTAGTGTGTGCTCAACTAAATTTGTTCATATTTTTAGATCTACTAGTGTGAATCTGTTATTAGTTATCGGTTTTTATATGTAAATGTTAATTATGTTTGTACAACTGTTGATTCGCCGTGCAAAATAAAATAAAAAAATAAAATAAATTTTGTGGGTGCAGCGAAAGAACTCAAGGATTTGTTTCTACAAGGCCGAAAAAATCTTGCCCATGAAGTAGCTGAACTGCTCGCTAACGATGGTACCACATGGCACTTTATACCGCCGTGAATGCCAACCTATGGTGGTTTATGGGAGGCTGGAGTTCAATCAGCAAAGAGGCACCTGATGAGAGTTACTAAGAATACTAAGTTAACTTACGAAGAAATGTCAACCTTTCTGAGTCAGGTCGAAGCATACCTCAATTCCAGACCCCTTTGCCCTCTAGATAGTACAACTCACACACCGCTAACCCCAGGACATTTCCTTGTTGGTGATTCTCTGATTAGTGTACCAGATTTAAATTATGAACATCACAACATAGGTACACTCACTAGATGGCAACTATTACAGAGAATGACACAAGACTTCTAGCGGCGCTGGCAAGTAGAATACCTCCATACTTTGCAGCAGAGATATAAATGGCAAACTCCAGTTACGTCACCTTCAGTTGGCGATCTGGTTGTTATCAAGGATGAGGACACACCACCCACGAAGTGGTTACTAGGAAGAATTAAACATCTACATCCTGGCGCTGATAACGTCGTGAGAGTTGTAACTGTACAATGCAAGGGAAACCAAGAATTGAAAAGACCATTATATAAGATTATCCTACTTCCTACTGAGGAAGTTTAGAAGGTGTTATGGTGGGCGGTTACCACGTTGCTTTATCTTGGAAATTAAAAATTTGTATAAATACTTAACTTATCTCGAATTAACGTAACTTTAACTTTACTTACCCAAAAATTAGATGTTGATTATTCTTACTTTATTCTTACTTTAAAGATACAGTCCATTGCTTGTTAGTTAATACTATAAAAACTATTGTTTTTGGTGGGCGGCATGTCCGATTCTTTATTGCATCGAAACTAAATTCAGTCTGATTAAAACCATCAAAACAACAACACGCGGTTTTTCTATACAACCGTTTTATCAAACCAAAATCAACCTTACGTGGTTAAGCAGTAGTATTGAATAAATACATATTTTTTATTAGTATAAACTTCAATAAACATATAAACCATGACTTGACGACTAATATCTGTTGTTCATCACACAAATATCCGCCGCCGCCGAGATTCGAACCCAGGACCTCTGGCATAGAAGGCAATGTATGTTACCGGTACACCAGCCGGTCATCATTATAATGGAAAATGATGTAAAAACTGGGAAAATAATTAAATTTTGAGAACTTCCAGTAACCGTTTTTACGGTTATAAAATGGGTTCTAAAGTAATGTATTTACTCTTAAATTCAATAATCCTTATCCAAATTAATATGTTATAAGTATTTAATTCTGAACAAATTTGTCCTATTGATTTAAATCAAAAAAGTCAAAAAAAAGTCAAAAGAATCTTTATTTCGTAAGTATTTAAATACATTTGAAATAAGTCACAATTTACAAATTGAACTGAATCTACCACCACTTCGGAAAGTCGATCTGTTGAGAAGAAGTGGCAAGAAACTCAACAGCAATCATCTTTTAAAAATACACAATAACAATAACAACAACAACAATTTACAATCTTCTTGCATCCGGATATCTTATAATAAAACTTTATGCTTATCCTTAAATCTATCGAAGGGTTAATCTTAAATATTTTGGAGTTTTATTATAAAAGCGTACACATTGACCCATGAACGAGTTGGTGATCTTCTGGAGTCTACTATTATATATATACATTAGGCAATCAAGTACTAGACAGAAACGTAGACATAGATATAGAGGTAAAGATAGAAGTAGATAGATGTAGCGATAGAGGTGAGAGATATTACAGATAATGTGGATGGAGATGAGGATAGTCGTGGACAGAGACTGGACACTAACACGGACGTGAACATGGGGGAATGGGATGGAGATGGGGAAGTCAGAGTCAAATTCAAAAAAGTAACATAGTCATAAAGTCTTCAGCAAAACGACCTGGCACCGCTAGCAGCACCCGTTCACGAGTATAACGCAAGCACCAGCCATCACTCTCCTCAACCATATTTTAGGGAAGAGGGTGACCCGACACCCGACGCTACCGCTAGCCATGCCGCCTGAGGGAGCATGACGTTCTTGCTGTTGTATGGATAAGAAGGAGATGGAGATGGCGTTGGATGAGAAGGAAATGGAGATGGTGTTGGAGATGGAGTTAGAGATTGAGGATATTTGAAAAACAATTTACAACCAAGGACTTTTATCGTCCATATATTCAGAAATTGTATAAAAGCCTTTACTACACAATTTTTGTTTAATAGTTTCTTTAAATTTATCAAGTGGTAAGTCTTGAATATTTGTGGGAACCTTATTATAAAAACGTATGCATTGACCCATAAATGAGTTAGTGACTTTATGAAGTCTACTATCATAGCCGGCTAGCTTGTACTTATTTCTAGTATTAACATTATGCACATTTTCTATGGAACATGTTTAAGTTCTTTTTTACGAACATAAGATTTTCAAAGATATATTGTGAGGCAAAGGTAAGAATATTAATTTCTTTAAACTTATTTCTAAGTGTCGCCCTGGAATTAAGTTTGTAGATTGAGCGAATAGCCCGTTTCTGCAGCACAAAGATGGTTTTAATATCGGCAGCATTTCCCCACAGGAGAATGCCGTATGTCATTAGGCTATGAAAATAACCAAAATAAACCAACCGCGCAGTAGCTTCATTAGAGATATTTCGCATCTTTTTGACGGCATATGCTGCAGAACTAAGTCTCTTCGCCAACCTTTCTATATGTGGTCCCCATTGTAGTTGTGCATCTAGGGTTATGCCAAGGAACACTGTTGAATTTACAGGGCTCAATTCTTGTCCTTTTACAATTAAGTTAGTATTTACATGCCGGACATTAGGCAAAGAGAATTTTAAAAATTTAGTTTTATTTTCATTGAGTAGTAGGTTATTGGCTGAAAACCATTTCTCCACAGTTTCAATACAACAGTTTATTTCAAAGCAATGCTTCAATTGCCTACTCACTTTAAATAGAAAAGAGGTATCATCAGCAAATAATATGACCTCACACTTGTCTTTCACTAAAAATGGCAAATCATTTATATAAACTAAGAATAAGAAAGGCCCAAGAATCGAGCCCTGGGGCACTCCCATATGAACTGCTGATCCCGATGATCTTTTTCCATTAATATCAACTCTTTGAATTCTATTGCATAAATAGGATTTCATAAAATCAAGTGCCCTATCATTGATTCCATAGTGGTGTAGCTTCATGAGGAGTGTATCGTAGTGAACACAGTCAAAAGCCTTGGACAGATCACAAAAGACACCGAAGGCATCACGTGACTCCTCCCAGGCATCAAATATATGTTTGATAAGCTCAACACTGGCATCAGTTGTTGAGCGACCCCGTGTGAAACCAAATTGATTTGAATTCATTAAATTATTGCTAAAGAAGTGTACCACTAGTTGGTTTAAAATAAGCTTTTCAAAAATTTTACTAAGTGTTGGTAATATAGAGATTGGTCTAAAGTTACTGGGGTCGGTTATGCTTCCTGCTTTAAATACGGGAATAATTTTACTAAGTTTCATTAAGTCCGGAAACACACCATTATCAACACAATTATTAAATATTCTGGCTAAATAAGGTGCAATACCGTCAATGATAGATTGGATGATTTTAACAGAAATACCATCCAGATCAGCAGTGTTCTTAATTGTTATACTTTTAAAAGCTTTCAATACCTCACTTTCAGTAACATGCCTGAAAGTAAAGTTAGTTTTACACTTATTTACATTATTTTCAAGAAAAGACTGTGCAGCTTTAACTGATGAATTTAATGTCTTCGTAGTCGAAACTGGAATGTCTGCAAAGAATTTTTCAAAAGCTTCAGCAACTTCTGTATCTGATGTCAACAGTCGATCACCAATTTTCAGTTTATGTTCCGCGTTTCTAATGTAAGACTTTCCAGTTTCGCTGTTTATAATTTGCCAAGTAGTTTTAGGTATATTTACACTATTTTGAATTTTATTATTAATAAAATTTGATTTCGCAATACTACACACATTTTTGAACATTTTGGAGTATTTTTTAACATATTCCTTAAAGGTTTCGCTATGATTATATGATTTTTCATCATATAATTCATATAATCTGTCTCTGCTTTTGAATATTCCTACTGTTGCCCAGTCACTAAACTTAAATGAGTTATCATCTATTTTAATTGTTTTTGATTTAAATACTGTATCATACTCACATTTAATTAAATTAAAAATACAATTATACTCCTTAACAGGATCATCATAACATTTAAGTTCCCACAACTTATCCAAGACATTACTTCTGAATCTCTCCAGCCGACCCTCGTTCATGGGTACAAAGTTAATCTCTCTTCTTAATGCCTTGTTTGTGTTAATGTTAAAAGATGCTAATTGTCCACTGTGATCCGATTTTAACTTATTAAATATGTATTGAAATATGGGTGATGCATCAGTGAAAATGTTATCAATACATGTTGCTGAAGTGGCTGTAACACGTGTAGGCTCCAAAAAGAGATTTTTAAGTCCATAACAAAGAAACAAATTAGTTACAGGTGGCGCGATGGATTGATGCCATAAGATGTTCACAAGAAGAACTTATTTACGCGGGGTTTGAGTGTTGAAAACTTTTGTTTATTATCATTGGTTACAGTGCATAAAAGATACCTAATTGGACTTAAATTGAAAGTTACTAATTTGTGGTTTTGTCTTAGAATACTCAGTATTTTATAAAATAAAGCCCTCAACCATGGTAAAATCTATCGTAACAAGCAATTATTGCCATACGTTCTAACCTGGACCATAGTTGTCAACATGCCATACAACTATAGTCCAATAATTACTCAATAAAAATAATTCAAAGTATGATTTAAAATACATTTGACTACATATATACTCACTGACTACGCTTTACTTAATAAAGAAACGCTTACAGGTAATATGTTTGTAAATTAATTCTAAAATAACAAGAAAGTATACAAATAATGTGTGAAATCTGGACCATAGTTGTGTAGTTTTACGGTATGTATTACTTACTCATCGAATGTATGACCCCGAGCTAATAATACATCTTGTCTTTTAATCAATGCTTGAAAATCTTTGATTTTTTCTAGATTATCCGTGTCGTGGTAAGTACTGTTCGGTCGTGGCAGCCACTCTGGCCACGAAATTTCAGGTATTTCCGGTAGACTTGGTAGTTGAAGATTTTGATCAAATGGTACGTCTATCAAGCAATATTTTCCGCTCACTTCATACTCTTCTAAAGCTTGATTTATTTCCAAGCATTGATGATAATTTCCAAGATCCACAAAATTACCGGTATGAATACCTCTTGGTAATCTTAAGCCTGCATCCAGAACTGTAAAATAAAAGAAAAAGAAAATACTTTAATTATAAATCAAAATTTTTCGCTTGCATAAAATTTAATAAAATGGCTTTAAAAATTCAATAAAATTCTTAACACTCAACACTTAAGTAAAATCAAAAGTTTTTACTTATTGAAAAACGAGAAGAGGCGTTATGATGGACCAGGAAATCTCAATTCTTTAATGATCGAATAAGATTCGGTGTAGGTACGTTATCTATGTAGCAACCTCATGATAGCTTTTTCGCGTGTTTTTATTTAATCAATTAACAAATCTACTGTCCATAACAGTAGTAAATAATAGGTATGAAAAAATATTTAAGATCCTTTTACAAAAATGCGCCCTACTCAATTTTCCTTGAACCAAAAAATAAGATAGCATTATTTCGGAATCTCTTCACTGACATTTTTTGTTGAGTGGGCACCTGGATTTTTTAATATTTCTTTACATTGCATCAAGGGTTAATGTTAATAATATTTTTAAGTTTTTGCATTTAATAATGCTCAATTCATTTCATAAATATAGTCTCTCATAAAATTGTCTACATTTTGTTAATTCTTTCTTTCTGCCTAAGAAACCGATTTTACGCCCATAATAGCAACGATTGAAGGACTCAAATGGAGTTTACTTGGAATACCATCCCTGCAGCCAGATTTTGGAACTCGCTACCACACTAGGTATGGAAATCTATATCACTGCCTATCTTTAAGCGAGGAACTATAAATAACATGTCTTTACTCCTAGTTTTCACAAATATCAATCAACTTTTCTGTCATTGTTTATAAACATATTTCTTTAAAAAAAAACATAATTTATATTTAAAAACACAAATTACGTTTTTCTTATTTCCAGCCCTACAAATTCCATAGAATTGAACAGTACCTTTGTAACCTTCTGTTTGCTTTTTTACTTTTATATTTAGTGTGCCATATTGTTAAATAAATAAAATTATCAAGGTACATAAAAACTCAAAATCCCGTATTGATTTTTGCTTATCAAATCCGAAAGATAAACAGGCTATTGAACGTGCCGTAATAGTATATTATGTAACAAGTAAGCAACGCTCACGAGTTACATACGACGTTTTTCAACACACTTGTGAGTAAAAGACAGACATACGTGGTCATAAAATTTATTTGAAGCAGCTGTTAGCTGCTGCGCGTCAGTAGCCCTGTCCCATTACACGTACACACGCTATTGTTGCTTGGAGGCGCTGTACGTGCCGCTGCTGCTGCATGCGCGCCGCGTGTCCGCGCGCTGCCTGTCCGCTGGCCGCGCCGCCTGGACGCGCGCGCTCATATATTTAATGTATAACCCGGATCAATAAAATATGCTCTGTTTACTCGCATGTCATTTGCACTAAGGTACAATTCAACTTTGTAGGATTCATTATATTATGCACTAGGGTATAATATATTATGCACGCGTGACTTATAGCCCAGTTTATAGTTCTAAATTCAATAGAATAAGGCTCACTTTTCGAGCAAGTGTGTTGAAAATCAATATACGATAATGTGTTATGTTATGAAGTTAATTTATTATGGGCTTCACGACACTGTGTCGAATGTAAAGATTAACAATACATAATATGAATACTTAAACTTTTACTACGAAAACTTGCAATGTCACTGACTGAATTTTAGCAAATAGGTATTGTGGTGCTATTTTATTTATCACACAGAATGGATTTTATTTACGCAAAAATCCATACTGAGAATTAGATACTTATTTTTTTGTCCATGGATATATTTTATATATATTTTCCATTTCTTAAGTACAAAATTTTAAAAGAGCGCTTGTAAAATTTCGAAAATATTTAAGACACTTGAAAATGATGCACAAGAATTTATTAGAAATTGATTCAGATACCACGAATACCTACCATCTAATTAGCCTTTTACCTACCTAAATAATTAGCTGCTTGATCAAATTTCTCTATTGTTGTCTCTATTAATCTATCTATTGGCACCTAATGATAAATCAAGCGATGAAGCATTAGGTCACAGAATAAGTAATAGTTGGTACAGAAGAATTACTCCGCAAGAAGATCTAAATAAATTCGAGTCTTGCTACGACGCGATACGGTGGAATGAATTCAGCTCGCACAGCATTACGTACCTGCAAATTGATATACCTAGAAGCTTTGTCTCTTTCTATCGCATGCCTCTTATCTTTTCTTACGCTGTTAGGGTTGCTGCCTAGTGAAGAATAATAATAATAATTATTATTATTATTTATTTAAAAAGAAAAACAGTTTACAATATTTAGAAACATACCTTAAATCTTAAAACTTACCTTAATCCTTATTTGTCATTAAGCATCTACCGATGTAGGTATTACTGTTATTCTACCTTTGTAAAAAATATTGTTTCAACTTACCTAAGGTACAAAATGAAAAAAAAGTTACGACGAATAATTAGTAATACTACCTATGTTTTGTTTGCTAAATTGAACATAATCAAATCTAAATATAATCTAATTGAATATTTGTTTCTTTTTATGTCCATTTTTAAATAATATTTGCGACCTTGATCATAGAATTACTGTGAGTGCTATTAGGTAGGTATCTACAACGTCCCGACGGGCGCGCGCGTGACACACGACCCATTCGAAATTATTATTATTATTATTATTATATTATTATCATGATTTTCACTTTTTAGTTTAGTTACAGAAAGCTGTTTAGTTACAGAAAGCGTTACAAATTTGCAAAAAAAATTACTTGAATCCGAACTCTATGCCCTAGACATTAGGTTAAAATTGATTGTTGAAATTTGACAGGTAATGTAACGCTTGATCTGCTGCCTTCTGTACATGAACACAGTTGTCATTTAGATTTAAAAGAAGCCATTTCATCCACTAAAGTAGCACTGCGCCAGCTTGGTATTTCAATTTCAACTTATTGAGAAATACTCATAGCAAGGCAGTGGTCTCAGTAAAAAATATAAAAAGCTTTAGTTGATAATTATGCACATTTGACCACAAAAGAAAGAGTATGGCTTCCGAAAACTAAGGCTGCAAAATGGACGGCAGCGACAGCTGCAGCGGCGCAGTCAGTGACGCTAGAAATCTGGGCCATTCTCGGCGCCAGAGGGCGTGAGAGCGATTTGTCACGATTTTATACAAACTCAATACTTCCTATCGTGTCGCGGAAATCGCTGCCCACGCCGCTGTCCGTACCGCTGTCGCTCTCGCTGTTGCTGTCGCTGCCGTCCAGTTTGCAGCCTAAGAGATATAATAATAATATACCTCTGGTAGTTTCAGTGTTTGAAACATAGAAAACAACAAAACTTTAATTACTGCAGATTATAGTTTTATAGCATAGACAACATAGACCATGAAAGTCATTGGTATGGTCTTTTAAATTATAACAAATTGTTGTAAATAGTACTTAATTTGACTTCCTTTGGAGTTTGTATAAAATTGCCGGAACCTCAATTCCCCCTTGTTTTGATCGACAGTTGAGAAAGTAAAGCTTACGTCCGCCCAGAATAAAGAATAATTGTCTACTTGCACCGCTTTTAATTCCACTTCTGTAAAACTTAACTTCTTCTTTCTTCCGTAAATGCTTAAATAAGTGTTCATATATTTATATTTTAGGCAATAATACAGAGTTTCAAGTCAATAGAACATGAAATAAAATTATCTCCATACAGAGTTTGATTCCTTATTTTCTTACTGCTTGATTTTTACAAAATAAAGTAGCCCATGTTAAATAAATCAACTTTTTCACCGGATTTATCGCGTATATTTACATTTTAAATTTTAAATCGACGTTTCGGTGTCTTTCCAGACCCCGTGGTCAGTTGCTCGTGACTGTGTTTTATTTAATAGTATGAATCGCGAAACCTTAAGACAATATTATGTAGCCTATGTTCTTTTTCTTAATAATTTCTATACGATTATCAAAAATCATAAGAATCGGTTATGTGGTTTAGGCGTTAAAATTTACCAGACAGAGATATTTTCAGATTTATTTAGTAGTAATTATGGATTAGTAAGGATATAGATAAAGATAAATAGGATTGGAACGATAAATCAAGGATTAAAGTTTTAATTAATTATGACCCATTAAGTTGTTAGAAACGGTGATTAGATACTTGTTATACTATCAATAAAGTAAAAATGATTAATTATATCTATTCCATATTTTTTACAGCAAAACAGTTCTTCCATTAATGTGTAGCGGTCATACATTGTAAGCAAAGTCAGCGGTATAGCCGCCAGTCGTCTGCGGAGCACCACCTAACTAGGTTCCTTTAACACTACGTAATGATAAGGACTAATTGTATCTACTTTATGTGTGTTAAATGATTGTGATTTATGAACTATAAAATATAGACTCAGTGAAAGTAACTCAAGTTTTATTTAACCAACGTCACCCTTCCCAAAAGTGGTGACCCCAACGTGATTGATTAAATACGACACGTAGGCGACTCACGTGACACAGGAACCTGGCGAGTGCAAATAGTTTTTAATCAATTAGAGTCAGTGAATAAGTTAAAATGCTGCCAACACACAATATTAGTGGCGCTAAAAGCCCAATGCCAAAGGCAGAAGACACGGCAGACGTATCCATGGTGACGGTGCAAATGCGAACACCGGATTTTTGGCAAGATATGTCCAGAATCTGGTTTTGTCGTTTTGAATCGACAATGGCGCCTTAAAAACAAGGTGACAATGTAATATTCGACCTGGTATTATCAAAATTAAATAAGGATGCGTTACGTCAAGTTAGCGACATAGTGCAATCTCCGCCGGAAACCAATAAATATGAAAAATTAAAACAGCGTCTATTAACAGTTTTTGAAGTAAGTGCAGAGGCCCAATTTCAACGGCTAGTGAACGACATAGACCTGGGTATAAAAAAGCGGTCACAATTTCTAAGAGATATGAAAGATCTAGCAAGGAACTGCGGGATAACGGATGAGCCCTTAAGAAAGCTTTGGCTGAGCCGCCTGCCATCCAGTGTTAGAGCGATACTCACAGTGAGTGGAGGCGTGAGTCTGGACAGCTTGGAACCCATGGCAGACAAGATCCTGGTAAATTTAGGCAAAGGCCAGGTAGCAGCGGTAGCCTCCTCCAGCGTCGCGCCAGTAGCTACCGATATGGAGTCAGATATGGTCAAATACATGCGTAACATATCCCTAGAGTTAAAGGAGCTCCAAGGGGATATAGAAGAGATCCGGTCGCGAGGTAGGAGCTACGGGCGACGGCAAGGCAGAAGTTACGACGGAGATCGATGGAGATCACGACCCAGGAGCAGAGCAGCGCCACGGCAGCGAGAACCAGAGAACCGAGTGTGGGTGGCTTTGTTGTCATCATTTCTGGTTAAGAGAAAAAGCAACGCAATGCGAGCAACTTTGTGGCTGGGTAAATAGACAATCAGCACGGTTGAACTTGGAAAACTAGTGGCAGTGCAGTCAGCGTCGGTGAGCGATTGCGCTGCGGGTTAATCACCGATTGTGCTTCAGAGAGCAAAAAACCGGTTTAGTGTACCTGGTGGATACCGGGGCAAATGTGTCAGTGATTCCAGTGTTTAAAGTGCCGGACAAAAGTAAGGCAAACGAATGCCCTTATAAACTATGCGCCGCGAACAATACGGAAATAAAGTCTTATGGTGTAAAAACGTTAGATATTAATCTTGGTTTACACCGTGGTTTTAGATGGAATTTTATTATAGCTGATGTGAAACAACCCATAATTGGGGCAGATTTTTTAAAGGCATATGAGTTAGTAGTTGATTTACATAATAGAAGGTTGTTAGACGGTTGCACACAGTTAGATACACAAGGTATAATTGAGTTCCCTAGAATGACATTCGGCTTGCGAAATGCGGCCCAAACGTTCCAGAGGTTCATGAACAATAGTGTGTTGCAGGAAATCTAAACCTGCATCCTCGGGAACGAAGGTAAAAATGAAAATGATAATCAGATGAATAATAGAATGATTGAGAATTCCAATCTATTTTCTTACATTGATGACGTCATTATAGCTAGCACGAATCATGCTATTCATAAGGAGCATCTCAAACAGGTGTTTGCAAGGTTCGGGCAAGGTTCAAGGCAAGTTCGGTATAACCATTAACCTGGCAAAATGCTGCCTTGGTAAGAGTAATATTGAGTTTTTAGGATACGAAGTAAGCGCGGAAGGTATCAAACCCACAAAGAGCAAAGTAGAGGCTATCAAAGAGTTTCCTAGACCTGAAACAGTCGAGCAGCTACGCCAATTTTTAAGTATGGTTAACTTTCACAGAAGTCATCTAGAGCGTGCGGCAGATCACCAGGCCGTATTGAACAACTTTCTGCATGGCGGCAAAAAGAAAGATTAGTTGGACGGATAAGTCGATACACTGTAAATTAGCTTTAGTAAATGCAGTGACGCTATCCCACTCGAAGGACGTAGGTGCGCTATTATTTAATATGTGACGCGTCAAACTCGTGCGTCGGCGCAGTCCTCCAGCATAAGGTAAATTGGGTTTGGAAGACACTTAACGGAAAAAAAATTAACGGATGCTTAAAAGAAATATAACACATACGATAGAGAACTATTGGCAGTATACTTGGCCATAGTACATTTTCTTAGCATAATAGAAGGCCGGCAGCTCACGGTGATGACGGATCATAAACCATTAACACATGTTTTTTCCAAAATAGGTTCAGATAATAAGGAAACGCCCAGGTGAGCGCGACAATTATTGTATATTAGCGAATTTACTAGCGATATTACAATACGTCAAAGGTAACGATAACGCAATTGCTGACGTGCTGTCTCGAGTAATAGAGATCATTGTTTGTCAAACGGTTTTAGATTTCGACGAAGTCGCCCGGGCGCAGGAAACAGACGATAAGCTTGCAGAAATGCTGACGGAGTCTCAAGGTAGGTTAACGCTTAAAAAAATACAATCGCCATTGTGTAAAAGTTCGATATATTGCGAAGCTTCAGAGAACCGTTTAAGGCCCTACCTGCCTCAGCAATTTAGAAAAATAGCTTTCAATGTAGTTTATGATAATAACCACCCTGGAAAAAGAACCACGCGTAGAATGGTTACAGATAAATATTTTTGGCCAGGTATGAATAAAGATATTAGTATATGGGCCCAAGCGTGTATACACTGTCAAAAAGTAAAAACGCCCTATGCATAATTCGAAACTAGGTACTTTTACACTAGCAGAACGATTCGAGTATTTACACGTAGACATCGTAGGCCCCCTGCCGACCACGCAGGAAGGGTTTAGATATTTAATTACAATGATAGACAGGTTTACAAACTGGCCGGAAGCAGTTCCAGTAACCAATTAAACAGCCGTCGCTAAAGTAATATATTATTTTCATATTTTGCCGTTTCGGATGCCCAAGTAGGTTAACAAGCGATCAAGGGAGGCAGTTCGAAAGTGAATTATTTACTAAACTTATGAAAATATTAGGCATTAACAAATTACGAACTACAGCGTATCATCCCCAAAGTACCGGCAAGGTAGAAAGACCAGATCGTTCTCTGACGGTCGCTTTAAAAGCCCGCTTGTTACAAAATCAAAATGGATCATGGGTTGATGAAGTGCCTACGGTAATGCTGGGGCTGCGTGCAGCATGTCGAAGCGACACCGGCGTCAACGCAGCTGAATTAGTGTTAGGGCAAACGTTACGCCTACCTGGTGATTTTTATGTCGATCGCACGAATTTAGGAATATCGGACGAAACGTACGTAAGTAAATTACGCCAAATTATACGAAGCCTGCGGCCCAAGACACGAGAAAATTGCGATTCTAGAAAAAATTTTGTTCACAAGTATTTGAAATCATGTAGTCATGTTTTGGTACGAAATGATTTAGTGCAAAGACCATTGATGCCTAGTTATAGTGGACCGTTATTTTTTATATTGCAGACCGGCCTCTCGGGCAATATACCCTTAAATATTTTATATTTGTACCTCAAGTCTGCCCTTGAAAAACAGGTGTCCGCAAAAATGTAGAGAATGAATAGTTTATTCTCCTATTGTAGATTTTTTTCTCAAAAATAATTCATATTCATATAATATGTAAAATAGTGATCGATTAATATCTGTAAAACTCCAAATAATGATTAAGTAAACTGAATAATTTACTTATATTTCATTTTATACAATATGGTAGACCGAGTAGAGATGATGATGTATAACTTTTTCAATCTATCAATCCGACGCTTGACACCTCAGTCGCTCGTGACCACGGGGTCTGCAAAGACATCGAAACGTCGAGTCAAAATTTAAAATGTAAATATAGGCGATAAATCCGGTTAAAAAGTGTTTTATTTAATAGATTGTAAGAGCGTTGGTATGCGATGCCAGTTCATATTGACCTGTATGTAGCCATACAGGTCAATATGAGCCACACAGGTTTACCCCATCGCCAAAGTCGACCACTTTGGCGATGGGGTAAACCTGTCTGCCTCAGATGCCAGTGGTTGCGGGTTCGATTCCCGCACGGAACAAGAAAAAGAAAATGTTCCGTGTCTGGGTGTATATCTATTTATGTATTTATATTCTAGGTTCCCCCCCTAGTTCGCTACAGGGTATCCCATAACACAAGCTATGCTTACTTTGGGGCCATGTAGTTGGTGTGATTGTCTGGGGATTTTATTTATTATTTATTTTTATAGAGTCAGCAAATGCGATGAATCCACGTTGCCTTGTACACTTTTATAGTAAGTTTAATTTTAGATAATATTATGTGGGTCACAGATTTTAGAAATGGTTAAGTTTTGTTTTTTTTTGGTTTTATCGTATCTCTCCAATATAATTAATGTAATAATGTCACCTATGAGAGGCAGAATGTTTTTGTTTACTAATTGTATATTTATATATTTTTTTGGTAATTTTTTTTTATTTTTTTTTTAAAAGCAGAGTTGTGATGTAGCGGTCATACATTGTAAGCAAAGTCAGCAAACCCTAAACGAATGTATCGAGCGGTATAACCGCCGGTCGTCTGCGGAGCACCGCCTAACTAGGTTCCCTTAAAACTACGTAATGATAAGGACTAATTGTATGTACTTTATGTGTGTTAAATGATTGTGATAGACTCACTGAAAGAAACTCAAGTTTTATTTAACCAACGTCACCCTCCCCAAAAAATGTTTATGTTATTTTATATTAGATTTCGATATTGAGTTACATACGCTATTTCAATAAAAATGCAAAGTCTTGACAGCCATCGTTGTCTGCAATCGGTTTAAGAAATTAAATCGTAAATGTAATTCATGTCATTAATATGAGTCATGCCACTTTTTATTTACCTTAGGAAATATTTGGAGCCGTTCTTAAGGTAAGTGCAGTCGCAGTTTCGTCTTGACATTGATAAAAATTTAATTGTTCTTGTATAATTTTGAAAAGCGCCACCCCTCAGTGGGACAACAACAACTCAACGAGCATCAATTATTGTCCGCATAAAGGTCAAAGCCATGAAAACCTCAACCACCGATCTTTTAAAACTTTATTTGCCGCCTTCCTAAGCCCGTGTGCTGTCCTCTTCACTTACAGTCCGATAAGGATGATGACGCCAAAGGGGCGTGAGGGTGAAATAAGGGTTACCATTCAGTACAAGTTACCTCTTCTCGGGGAAAAATATGAATGTATAAACTTTTAGTTTTTCGTGATTGCAAACAGAAATTATTTCATTTTATGTACTACAAAAAGGCAAGTCGCGTAAACTTTGAGAAAAACGTTAGTGGTACAAAAAGACAGGGTTGAAGATATAAATAGAATATTAATTAAGATAATAATTGATTAATAATTAATAATATATGTATTAAAAATAGAGTAACATGAAAATAATATCATGTTTTTGAAAAGAAAACTTCTTTAGCGGCGTAGCGCACTTTTTTTGGAATGGGTAAAAAATTTTAAACTCGTGTCAGGTCACGTGTCCTGATCGAAAATTCGTAATCATCCGTCTTTCTACGGCGCGGCGAAAATGTTATAATAGATGAAAATTTAATTAATTTTAATTTTTTTTATTAATATAATTTTATTTTATTATTATTCAGGTTAGGTCAGGTTTAATTAATTTTCATTTATTAATTAATATAATTTTATTATTAAGATTAGGTTTCGATCGAGTCTACCGTACTGCTTGACGAAATTATGTATATAGATACATATGTACTTACACATTATAGATGTAATATTTGTAATAATGTGTAATTTCTTCAAAAAGAAATTGGAAAAAGCTTTTGTGAATTCCCAATGATTTTGAGTGGAGATTTCAACATGAACTTTGCAGACGATGAAAATCAACTATTAATTGAATTTTAAAATAATGAATTTTGTTTAACTATGTCAAATGATGTTAGCACAACGAAATACAAAACTGCTATTGATTGGGTCTTTATTAGACATTTTAATAGGTTCGAATCATAACTGTTCGTTTCATAACTTCAGCTATCATAAACTGATTGTATCAGTTTTATAGATTGGCAATGATGGTACTGTGATTTTTCCCCATCTTTTTAGTAATGATGGGGAAAAATTCGTTGAAATTATGGATGGAAGTTGATTTTTCTAAGAAATAAACTTTTTAATGAAATATAAATTGTCATGTTGTTGCGTAGCGACGGCTCGGGAGCCCTCGCTCGCAGTTCAAAGAGGGTGCTGAAGAGAATGAAACTATTTAATAACACTTAAAACTTTTATATTTATTTACAATTGAAAAGAAGCACTTAGAGTTCACTATAACACTGTGAATAAAAGTTTAGTTTTAGAGGTTCGGAGTTAGCGGACCTCGGCCGCAGTAGAAGCCGTCAGAGACCGCGGCTCGCAGCCGCGGTAGTGTCGGAGGTAGCCACTAGCAACCGCAAAGATAGCGGCAGGGAGGCCGCTCTCAGCGGCAGGGACCACCGCGAGGGTTGCAGCACACGGCCGCAGCTGTGGACAGCGCCGGGCAGAGCGGGGCGCCTCAGGTAGAAGCAGGACGTCGCCGGGGAGGGCCGCCGGCTTTTTCCAGACCGGTCAGCTGACCTCCAGCGTTCTCACGCAGATTTTACTTTATCAGAACCCTCACATGTCCACTCTCCGGACTTACCAACATACTTCGGGTAATTAAAGCAATTTGTGTAAAATTATTCCCTAACCATTCCAAAATATCAAAAATGCACAACGTTAATATTCAAGTTTTCGAGAAATTACGAGTATTTCTAGATACGAGTTATAAAGAAAGTGGTGGTGACGAGGATGACGAGAAAAATAATTTATCATAAAAACATGATTTCAATTTCATGTCACGTTATGTTCTAATATATTTTCTTGTTGAATCATATGTTTATATCTTCAACTCTTTGTTTTTGTACTACTAACGTATTTCTTAAAGTTTACGCGACAAACCATAAAATGAAGTAATTTCTGTTTCCAAACTTGAAAAAAACTTAACGTTTATTCATTCATATTTCTCCCTGAGAATAGGGAAATTGTGCTGAAAGGTAACCCTTATTTCACCTTCACGACCCTCTGACGTCATCATCCAAGTGCCAAAAAAGCCTTGTCGGACTGTACACGATGACATTGATATCAAAAACGGGTTAATCAGCCGACAAAAACACGGAAGAAACCTAGCATCCTAGCAAAGGCTTTCCAAAAATCCAAAGAGAACAAATCGCTGCTTGTTTATTCGCTGCACATATTTAACATTCACCGGTAACCATATATGAATATAAGTACTAAGTATAGATGACAGTCTCGCGGTTTTTGCACTTTAGCGCCATACAGTATCTACTCCACGAACCTTTTTGACCAAAGCAACCCTATAATGCAGCCCGGCCGTACCGCGCCACTTTCAAATTTTCAGAAGTTCGTAGAACTAATAATGTCTTAAGTTTTCGCCATTTATGAACAAAGACTCAACGTTTCGAGTCAAAAAAAAATATACGCGATAAATCCGGTTAAAAAGTGTTTTATTCGTAGAACTAGTTATTACTTAGGTAACGAGTCAAATTTAAACTGCGCAATAGTAATAAGTTGAAATAAACTGCACAAAGCATGATGCTATGGGAGTTGAGAGTAATTAAAAAAATATGCATGTCAGACAATTATTTATTTTTTCTTAATTCATTTTTTATTGTTATATTTGTGTTTGATATAATTATTATAAGCCATAGATTTGTTCGGGTCGTCTTCGTCAAACTCAATGCCTCACTACAAATTGGTCACCTCCTTGCACCAGTCATTCAAAATCAATGCAATTCCTTTTCTTAACTCACTATCTCACTACAAAGTCAGTATCTTATGTAACATTTGACAAAAGTAAAATTATCGATTCCAGATCGTAAAAACGCGAGGAGTGAATACTCTACTCAACGTACTTTGCAGAAAACACTAGCAAAAGAATTCAGAGACAAAAAACACTCAGCAAAATAAGCAAATGCAACGAGCGCAAAAACTTGATGGGTTGAATACTATACTATAGATACGCTGCCTGGTACGATACCTGGTATTATAGATATATTGATTTCAAACGCAGCAAAAAATACAAAAAGTTCCAGTAATGCCCGGCGCGTAGCGCTAGTAGTAATATAATTTTGCTAGTTGTAGGTAAGACCAACTAGCATGCCGGTAACCTTAAGTAGGATCGTCCGTCCACTTTCTGAACAGCCTGTGCACAATCCATCTCCAGTACCTTCCTTAAAAAAAGAAAACAAAGACTTACATTGTAGACGTAAGAGAGGGTTTTCCAGAGTAATATATTGCAGTTGTTCATTACATAGCTCAGTGTCTAAAACTGATTCAAATAAACTGGAGTCAATAGCTGGATTCTGAAATTGTAATTCTACGCTACCATGCACTACATTGAATAAACATAATAGCCCAATTATTTTAAAAGTCACCATATTGATAGGTATAGTAAATTTGCACTATTTTTTTCTCACTTGATTTTGATTTACAACCACAATTACACGCGTATGGACTGCTAATAACTATTTCATATTTAAATCTGATATAATTACTGGCTGTCAAGATAATTCGCTTAGTTTTATCAAAATTGATAGGAGAAAATGTGTGGCTCATAAGTTCATATTAGGTAGATACTTGTAAAACATCCTTATAATCTTACGGTACCTTAGACAAGCCACTCCTAATGTTGGACAATACCTTCACCGGTGGCTTTGCGTTGTGGTTATAGTGTTTGTTCATAAAGATTTTAAAGATATAATAAATATAAATTATAAAGGCGAACACAGAACAGGAAAGTGCCCAAAATATTAAACTATTACGTGGCTTTAAATCGTAAAATAAATAAAGTAAATGAATACGACCTCTTAAGGTTAATCCCCAACCTCTGTGTTCTATGTTCTACTTATATGTTCTACTAAGCCTTGAATAAATACCGGTGCATCCCTGGATTTTTCACATTCATTACTTAATGCAGGATTTTTATCAACGTATAGCATTCGATAAGATATTGGAGACTTATTGTTAAATAAATAAAAATATAGGTATAATATATTTTTCAGATTTCGTCATAATGAAATGTATTGGGAAATGTTTATTTTTTTTGATATCATCTAAATGCGGGAATAAATCTTATGCAACTTGTAATTTTTTTTGGTCAAGGTGTAACTTGTGAATGTGCAAATAGAACTGTTTGAAGGTGAGATGAAAATTTTCGATATGGTAAATTAATATTATAGGCCTGATTAAAATGACATCTGTCCATACTCATAAATTTGATTCAATTGAAGTTTAAGATTTTAATAGACACATAAAATAAAAGCTATTTCAAATTCCTTAAAAGTAACATTTTGAGGCCTCATATGTCATAGGCCTTATAACAACTCATGGACAGTATTATTTTTGTAGTATAACTAGCAAATAAATTCACCTCACTCGTAAAGTCCCCGAAAAGTGAGTTTTTTTTTTACATTAAGGTAAAAGCCAAAAGCCATGAGGTTAATCCAGAGATTTACCAAGTGAATATTAGTTAATAAATAAAAGTTTTAAATGGACGGTGATCATAAAACTGTACGGACTTTTAGTAGTATAGTTTTATTGTACTTACAAAAGGGTTTGGTAAACTTTAGGTTTTACAGGAAAATTGACGTTAATTCGGACTTTTTCAGCATACATTTTTCAACATACCTCACATATCATTCGTTTTTTAGCGATACTCTATCGATAATAAACGAAGTCTCGATAATCTTCCGTATTACAACTAGTATACCCATAAGATCGTTACGTATTAGATGTTAAAATTTAATATTTGTGTATATAATTAAAAATTACTGATATCGAAGATCAATAATAATAAAAAATTGTATGCGGTCGGAAAAGTGCTTTTTTATTGAATTATTCGGGAATTATTAAGACTGTATTGCATATCAATATTTTATATTATTTTTAAATCTTTGATTTGTTCATGGTAAATAGCAATCCTTTATTAGTTCATGGCAATGCTCCTGCAGTAATTTTGTTGTATTACAATTTAAACAACAAAACTTAGAAATTGAATACACTGTAATGTTCACTATTGCCTTTGAATTAAAATAAGAGATATTAACTTGTAACATCAATCTGTTTGTTTATTTACTCGGTTAATCATGTTTATTTATAGGTATAAAGGTAAATCCATGGTGCTGGGTAAATAAAAACTCTGGTGGATAAAACGTATATGTTACCAGAAAATAATAAGAACCATAGGTAAGTTTATAAATTTACACGGAAATTTATAAACTTTCGTAAGATTCTAAACGAGAGATAAATTGTATTTTTTTGACGCTCATATTTTCGCAAATTGATAATCTTACCGAACTCATTCAAAAATTAATAATAGTAGGTTCTGATTTTTTGAAAAAGTCACGTGTTCTAATTTCAAAAGAACAAATGCACTGAAAGGCCTTGTCAAAACAGTTAGGTGCGACGACGAGCGCAGCGAGGGGGAGCAGTTCGGTTGCATATAGTAATATACGTACGCGAGTACATAATATACATATTAACCCGATGTCACCTTTTCAGCGGTGATGTGTTCTGAAAATGCTTTATGAAGAGTTAGCTCCTTCCTTAATTCCTGCTTAATATTTAAATTCAAATGCAGATCAACACTGTTTCAAAAACGATATTAAGAAATGCTCTTACTTAATTGTAGACGTCCACGAATCGACTAGGCAAGGTTACTGTATTCCGCCATTGAGTTCTATTCTATGGAGGCGCCCTTGTCAACATATAGCATTTATACATATACAAATATCATTCATATATGGTATAGAACAATAAATATATATTTTTCTCTTTTTTTACGGCTAGGTTTGCATATGACGAAAGAGACATACATATTTTAGATATTGCTATGTGTGCCACATACTGTCAAAGATCATTTGACAGCTGTAGGTACGTGCCTCAATTCGCCATCTTGTTTGCCCGTGTTTCGTGGTAGTTCGTTGTCAAGTGTTTGTTTCTTTGAGATTTGCATAAATAAACAAGAAATAGTTGTTTAAAACTAAGTCGCAGTGTGGTGAAACTGTACGTCAAGATGCCATCTTGTTGCATTTTAAAATGTGGTGCAAGAAAAAACTAAAAAGTGTGTACATAAAAAGTTAAATAAATAAATAAAATCAAGTAGCATTGACTCTTCATAAGTGAGTACCATTTTTTATGTAATATCACATAAAAAAGCTAAGTATATATAAATAAATGTTAAAAGAATCTGTATCTTACCTTATTTCCGAGTAACAGACTCTTTTATTTATTTCATTCGTAATTATTTTCATAGTTAAAATAGGGTTATGCTCTGATTAAAATTATATGTATATGTTTAGTGGATTTTAATGTTGATAACATACAATAAGTACAAATTTTTTGTTTCTAGATTTCCAAAAAATGAAGGATTGAGACAAAAGTGGTTAAGAGCAGTTGCTGAAGAAAATATTAATCCTCTGCAAAAGCAGTGGTTGTCTGCTCACTGCATTTTCCTGAAACATGTTTTAATAGAACTCTAGATGTAATAAGATTAAGAGAAAACTCAGTTCCTTCAATATTTCCCGTAAGTATCAAAATAAATTTAATATAACATTAGGTAATTAAATTATGTCAAATTCAAGTTGATGATAATAAATTTTTAATTTGCTTTTTGTTTTAATTATTTCTATCTTTACAGGTAACAGGAAATTTTATTGATAATTCTAGTACATCTGCAGTTTGTACCCAATTGCCAATACCACATCCAGTTGCGAAAGAAGCTCAGAAAGAGGTATTTATTTTTATAAAGCATATTTTCTTATAACAGTAGGTATCTAACCATGCATAGTTGCTATAGTTGGATACAGTTAAAAATATACAATATATTTTTCACCAACAACCAATTAATTCAAAGTGCCTTAGGGTGGTGTAAAATAAATATAAGTTGAGTCTTATAACAACAAGGAATAATTTAAAAATATTCGAACAGAATAACAAATAATTTTGTTTTTTCATATCATATCAATCAACTTTTGATGGCAATGTTGCATTCATTTTAATAAAAAGCATTTTATATTAAATATTTAATTTTCAGGTCACACTTTATAAGAAAATTAAGGCGCTTCAAGAAAAGTGTGATGAGCAAAAAAAAAAATTGTGCCTGAATGAAAAACTTCGGAGGAAAAACAAAAAACTAGTTAACTTTAGAGAAATCATAGATGATCTTCGAAATAAAAATCAAATAAATATGGAACAAGCTGTATTAATCGAAGACTTCACAGATCACAAGATTTTCTGAAACAAAATGTGTCAAAGTGTTGCATAGACATTTTTTTAACAAATTGGTATTATTTAGAAATGAATTAATGAATGAATGAAGTGTTTTTTTTTTATTTAATAACCGATACCTATTTAGTTCTTAATTAATAAAGTAATACTAGTAACTCCTATCATCATGGATAATGTTGTGATTAATTTCACTGACACAGCAAAGAACTTGGGAGTCATTATGTTTTCGAACCTCAAATGAAACACAAACATCAGTGAAATTAATTTGAATTTTGAAAATTCCTTCCAAAATCCTTGTCGTAGCTCTAAAATGAACTCAAGTGTAAGATTTCAGCTTCCTAGGTCCAATGGTTTAGGCTGGCCGTTGATGATCAGTTAGTCAGCTTGCAATTTCATATATTAGATTTTTATGTAGGTTTGATTCAGTATATTTAATCTAATATTATATATTTATAATTATACACGGTCCTCTTTACGGCAAATGTTGATCAGGCCAAAATATGCATTAAATGTTGATCCACCTTTAGAGGCTTGTAGATTAGATAATTTTGATAATATCGTTCCATACTTCGAATATAAGAATTTCCCCTCATTGCGATCCAGTGCCTAACTACGCCGCAAACACTCTAGCTCGTCACCAACTCACACGGCAATTGTTGGTTTTGTAACCGCCATTTATTTTACACTTTGTGTAACTTTGTTGATCAATATAAACGTTGGGAGATCAACAAATGCCGCGGAAATGTACACCAATGCTGCGGAGTGGCAACGTCGCAAACGAAACAAAAGATAGCGCAAGATGAGATAGACGCTAGATCACCGGTTCAGTCAGCGCTTGAGTTTGAACTTGAATTTTCTACACCTTAAATAAATCACAAATGTAACCAAGTGCTGCTAAAGTTACTAATTAACTTTTTTCTTTTATAACTTTTGCTAATGCTAATTAATGTTGCTCATTTTTGTTGCTGGACGAGTGTTTAAAAAAATATCATTTGATTATTTATAATAAAAATTAAATAAAGAGTAAATTAAAAATAATTTATTTCAAGTTCACACCCATATTCGCAGCTTACATTACGTTAAATTAAATTCACTTCTCTATGTACATTACCATGTAAAATATGACTTCTAAAAATATTACCTACTTTTGTGATGTTTCATGTTGAATATAGGTACACTGGCCGTCTCAAAACTACCACACTTTGAAAATCGCAGTAACTTTAAAAGTACACAAGATAATAAGTGCCAGAAAAATAATTTAATTATTTAACTATAGTTCATAGAAAATTGTTGAAATTCGCCACAAGATGTTTTTTATTTCAAGACTAATGTCTATAGTAAGGATAACGTGTGGTAGGTACTTAGTTTTGATAGCCAGTGTATTTTGATCTTATTAAGGAAATGTCACCAAGACAAAAATAAAAGTTTAAAGTAAAAAAAAATTGTGCATAATTATGGAAATTGAACACACATAGAACTGATCTGTTGATCTGCAGATCACGAACGAAAATGGTGACTCACAGCTCAAACAAAATTAAAGCGTGGCCGGTGAGAGAGAGTATGTGTCTGACAGCACCTTATGTCCATTGAATAAAGTTAATTTTTGATTAGATAGTACGGAAAGAAATGCTAAGATTTTGACAGCTGTCAGGAACTAATTTTGAAATTTGTATTTTATTTTATTTTCGTTTAAAAAGTTCTGAAACTAATTTGCGATGGCGTTATTTACAATTTCTATTGATCTTCATAATTGAAGCGATGAATAAAAAGGAAACATAAATGGCCATAAAGTTGGACGGAACAAGAAAAAAAATGTCCCGAGTCTGGGCGTTTATTTATACCTATGCGTATTTCAAATTCTAGGTTCCCCCTAGTTCGCTACATGGTATATAATAACACAAACTATGCTTACTTTGATTGAGGTGATGTGGTTGGTGTGATTATCTGGGGATTTTATTTATAAATTTATTAGGTATCTATTTTTAATGATTACAATTAGCGATACCCAAAGGCCTAGATGCTACTTACCATCAGATGAATCCAGTACCCGTCTGCCGGATTGAAGTTTGTACAAAAAAAACTTAATACTTACCTACTAAATTTGTAGGCTCACGTGTTATAGGTATGTAGGTAGGTATATGAAAAAAAAAACACCTAGGTATAATGTACTCAATAGATTTCGACTCGTTCGCGGCTACTTACCATATCTATGTGGAATATGTTGTATAGTAGGAATATTTAAACGTATCTTGCTATAACTTATTAAAAACAAAATATACTTAGGTGGGTATGTTTATAGGTTCTTACTTAGGTACTGCAACGGGGGATCGTGAGATAATTTAAAGAATGACTGTTTGAGATTATTATTATTTATTTCACAAGGAAAATACTTTTGCTTCGCACACTTTTATAAATATTCACACTGGGGACAAATAAACTTATTATTAGAATATGGTGGAGCGGTACGATTCGCGGATTATAGAATTCAGAGATTTTTCTCCGAAATAAACATTGATCAGCCCTTTCTGAAGGTTGGGGCCAGAATCCATAACAAAACTAAAGCGTTTTTCGTCAGAACGAAAATATTTCAAATTAAAATAAAAACATGACATACTGTCAGTTCGCGCCATATCCGCCTTTATTTCTCAATATAAGGCGCGCTCAAGCAGTATGTTACGACCGCCCCCTCACGTTTAAATTTAATTAATCCGATGAAGTCGGTTAAATAAATTTTAGTTACATAGTCACCTTAATTCTACGATTGGAATCTACCTATTTTGGGAATATACAGTTTGTACGGGAGTACTCATAGATGAGCCCCCTACCGCTAGAGTTTCGAGTGCGACCGTTTCAACTTAATAACCAAACTATCATACAGTCAACTCAAATCTCTGTCAGTAGAGCCTTGCCTAAAAAAAACCCAAAAAAATAAGACAAGATCCCGTCTAGCTAAGCTTTAATCAAAAAACGTCGTTACAATATTATCGACGTTGTAAAGTGAATTCAGATTGACTCTACAGTCCAAAATACAATAAAGTGACAAACGCTAGAATATCATACAAGTTATAGATGGATACAAAATAGAAGACTTAATCGGGGTTGTAAGAATACAAAATGGATCAACCTGGGCGGAATGACATTGGCCAGTATCCATTATATCATATGTTGTGGAGGTCTGTCGAATCCACCTATATCAAAGTGAGACATATGACATTACAATAATCACAAGTTAGACCAAAATATTTACCTACCTAAATGAGATTTTACCTGCCTACACTAAGTTCGCGGTGAACTTACCTACAAGAAGTTCGTTATCGCATAGAACCTAATGTTCTGATAGATAACTTCATCCCGCACTCGTAACTACATGCGAATCTCCGCCGTATAGCCGAAACAGCTATCACCCTCTCTCTGATGGAGAATTGATGGGCGTGGCCTTGACCCTTCGTGTAATCACTTAAACGAGACATATCCTTTATAAGAAAATTTTCGTAGGGCTTCGGTAATACACGTATACCTTATACCTCATACCTCTTATACCTCTTATACCTTAGATTACGTGCTACGTATACCTGCCGCCCCTCTAAGGAAATTTTCTTATAAAAAATTACCAAGGACAACTTAGAAGTAATACGAAATTGCAATACCTATTTCCCTGTTTCCATAGTGGCAAAAAGTAACATGGCATTCCCATTATTAGTTATAACACTAGCTTACTGATATCAGACCGTCTACGACGCGCATGGTATCCATAAACTGGTATCTCCTAATAACCAAAAATACTATCTCACTCAAGGTTATGTTCATTCCACTCCACCGCTTTCCCATATCAAGGATAGTGCCGTCATCCAACAAAGATGACCCCAAGTGCCTATGGCATCGAAATGGGTTACACCGTCCCAAACATAAGGTAGACAGTGAGCAGGAATAAAACAACCATTAGGAATTCTACCTCTAGCTACGTAATCATTAAAGCAAGCAAAACGAATTTTTTATTACGAAACCTACTCCTAATACATCGTTAAAATTTGTAAAGAATGATTTTACATAATATAAAATTTCATATTTTTCTTCGGATACCAGTGCGTCGTCGTCATGACGTCGTCCACTGCCATGTTGCTTCTTGCATTGTTTCACTCCGTACAGTACATGAAAACAAACATAAAAATATTAGTTATGAAATTGGACAACTTAAGATATCATTCTGCTATAAAATTCTTGTTTTTTTATGTAAATAAATGTTATTTAAGTAAGAGAATGTTGACATCAACATCTCATGGGTTGCCATGGTGTCATCATCTTTGACATGCGTAACCATGGTGTTGTTATTTCATCACTTGTCAAAAGGAAAAATATATTATTATTGATGCAACATAAATTCACGTAATTGTAATTAAGATATCAATTTTTTTTTACACAAATTCACATCAATTAAACGCACATCGCACATCTATATTTACATACATATATATATATATATATATATATATATATATTTATAAATAAATTAACTAGGAAACTATTATTCAAGTAAATTTCACGTTGACACGACGCCGTGATGAGATACTTCCTCGGAACACACTCGCCGGATCCGAGAGGCAGATTCACACCGACCCTCGTTCAAACTCGCCCTCGCGGCAATTATATAAATTTTACATTACCAGTAAATCGCCGCTATCGTATTGACTTCCTTCTCGTTTACCTCTCCTTCTTTTATCTTTTACAATTTATTGGGCATTGTTGCTTGGCAGCGAGAGGCGTACGTCTATTTTTCTCTTCTTGTTGCCCTTCCTTGGGCGAATTCTTCCTTTACTCGGTAGGGGTCTTCTGTCAAAACAAGAATAATATTATTCGGCCCTACCTAAGACCATACCCGGCGCCTCCACCATGCAACGGGGGATCGTGAGATAATTTAAAGAATGACTGTTTGAGATTATTATTATTTATTTCACAAGGAAAATACTTTTGCTTCGCACACTTTTATAAATATTCACACTGGGGACAAATAAACTTATTATTAGAATATGGTGGAGCGGTACGATTCGCGGATTATAGAATTCAGAGATTTTTCTCCGAAATAAACATTGATCAGCCCTTTCTGAAGGTTGGGGCCAGAATCCATAACAAAACTAAAGCGTTTTTCGTCAGAACGAAAATATTTCAAATTAAAATAAAAACATGACATACTGTCAGTTCGCGCCATATCCGCCTTTATTTCTCAATATAAGGCGCGCTCAAGCAGTATGTTACGGTACCTATGCTTTAAAAAAAGTTTTGTATTTCAAACATCTTCTTGAGCTGGATGAACATATGGTTTGTTTTTAATATAATCATTGATTGTATGACCTAACCTAGTACCTAGATAGCCTACATCACGGTTTTTTGTCACAAAACTATCAACTAGGTAGGTAAGTAGATAACTTACTACTTGTACCTATAAAATACGTTAGCAAAATATTTATAAAAGTACTTATGAAGTCTTCCTTCACTGTCATATTAAAAGACGGTATGCCCAACCAAATTTTATTGTGTAGGTACCTAACAAACTTAAAAAAACTTTTTAAAAACATTTCAATTCATACATACCTAATATTTTGTAAACATTTACCAACACAAAATAGATACTATTTTTAAAGGCTAATAAGTGCATCCATTAATGTATCTAAATAAGAATATCGCTCGATAAATAGACACATAACATTCATGTAATGAAATCTTAATATTCTTAATTCAATCAAACAAAGTTGATTGTAATTTGTAATTGTTAAATCAGGATAATAATATGCGACGTTGCATGACAAATTGATACAGGCAACAACACATCATGCACCGTGGGGCGCGTCGCGTTCCACTAATCTAATCAACATAGCAACAATAAAAGTGTTGTAGACCGTACAATATGATGAAGACAGTCATTTGGTTGGGGTGCAAATTTGGCGACATGTATTTTTGCGTATTTTTTAGATATAATTATGATATGAGTGGAGTGACTCAATGACTCAACTAAAATTTTTGAGCTGCAGAATGCAGAACAGATCACAGATAAAGTAGATAGGTAAGTATGTGATGTGATTTTGTGTAAGTAATGTTTAATTACCTAGTTAGAAGTTTTGTATTTGTAAATTCCTTATTGTATTGTCTCAATTGCTAAAGCTTTAATTCACATCTAAGAACTAAGGACTAACATAAAATAAATTTAATTTAAGTACCTATGTAGTTAGGTAGGTAAATAGATACTTACTTTGAATTGAAATAAAGTCTTGTTTGTATTTATGTATATGCTTAGATCTTTAAAACTACGTACTTGACAATTTTAATGCGTTTTTTACACATAGAGAGATGCAAGAAGAAGTTAACTTTAATAATTTGAGTTACAAAAGCGAAGCTGCAGGCAAAAGATAGGTCCAAATAAAATAAAATTAACCAACCTGGCGCCATCGCACCTTGACTGATGGCTTCCAAATTATTTATTTTAGGTAGGTACTTATTACAAATATAAATATTCCTAACCATCACACCACATTATCAGGCTAAAATTAAGCATCTTTAAAAACTTGTATAATGGATACTGGGTACTTAGATTAGATAACGCATAAAAACTCGAGAAATGTAAAAAAAGATGTAGGATAGATATATTAGTATATCTTGAATTTTACATACATACATAACTTCACGCCTGTATCCCTAAGGGGGTGGGCAGAACAACAGAGGCTATAAAAACCATCTGATGTCACGTTTGACAAATTTTGAGGTTTTAATTTTACAATAATTAAGTATAAAGGCACATAAATATCAGATTCATAATTTAAATAATAAACATACATACCTACTTATTTATCCGTGACTAGAAAGAAAATATCAATATCCGCTTTCGCTCGGCCAGGTTTTGAACCCGTGAGCTCTGACATGGAAGGCAAGGCTAATCTACACTACAAACCAAAACAGGCCGTCGATATTGCATGTTGCGCCTTGCGTTATTACTTTAGAGCTATATTACCCATTATTTACTTAGGTATATTTTAGAAACAATGATAAGTTTTTGCATTTTATAATGTTTATTGAATACCTAATCTCGTAAAAATAGGAAAATACTAAATAAAATCGCCCAACCGGGAATCGAACCCGAGTCTCCGCTTGGGCAGGCGCTCTGACCGGTACCATATGACCGGACCAGTCACCGTACCGGAGCCATAGTGACGCCTCCGAAATTATAATTATTTAGTTGGCATGTCAGAAAATTTGTTTCAAATAAAGTTGGTACTTACCTACTAACTTACTCAAATAGGAAGATTCCTTAATAATTATATTAAAGAAATAAATGAAATCCCCTGACAATCACACAGATTCCATGGAATGTAAGTAAGCTCAGTGTATTAAGTTGTCCACAGCCCGAGCTATGCCAGTCCCAGTCCCAGATGCCTTGTGTTATAGAGGATAATGTACTGCTTATAAAACCAAAGCCATCTTATTTATGTAATAATAAGCTAAGTCAGCCAGAAGTAGTTATGTACAGCGATGAACTTGGGAAAAAAATGGGCTTCCAAGTAAGTAAATATGTAAGGCAGCCAATAATAAATAATTGTTTCCCTGGTGCTTCATATTGTGATATATTAAATAAAGTTTTTGTGACTGACTTTAAAGTCAAAACTGTCTTGATTATTTTAGTTGGCAGACGGGACCATGCAAATAAAAAAGACATGATTCACAGTTTTTCCAAATTACATGAAAAGAAAAATATATGTAGAATAATATTATTTGCATTACCTTTTAGCCACTCTTTCTCAGAGCAAGAAAACAATATAAGGCACCATCTGAATAAAATATTACACACTATGACATGTAGGCATAGTGATAAATTCCATATGATTGATACTAACATTATAGTTAGTAAACCTTTTTATTTTAAGTATGATAAGTACAATTTGTACGATTATTCTATACGACAAATAGCAATTTCGCTATCTTATATTATTAGTAATGATTTACCAGTCATCTTGACTGAAACCTCTGCTTCTATTGAGCAGCCACTTATATTTATTAAACCGGTGGAATATAACATTCCAAGTAATAGTATTAGGACTACTCTAGTTAATTTAAACTAGAGGCGACGACAATAGATAATAAGACTTCTAGCTATAATCAAAATTTTATTAGCACATATGCCCCAGCTGCAAAATTAAAATGTAGTAAAATGTATTAAATGTAGCCCACCAAAATATTGAAGGCATGCTGGGTAAGGATTTACAAATTGAACTTTTTATGAATCAAGAAAATTTAGATATTTTGTGTGTAACGGAGCACTGGCTAAAAGACCATCAAATGATATTTTCGTTCAATAATCATCAAATAGCCAGTTCATACAGCAGAATCCAGGCTAATTGTGGCGGCTCCTTGATTATTACACACAAAGGAATGAAATTTAAAGAACGAAAGGATATTATTAGTCTTTCTGTTGAGCAAACCATTGAAATGGCATGTATAGAACTAAAGAAAGTTATTATAATAAGCGTATACAGGCGGCCAGCTTCATCCTTTGATTTGTTTGAAAAAATAATGGAGGAAGCTTTACTTAAACTTAGTGATACTAAAAAAAATATCATTGTCTGTGGTGATTTTAATATTGATTTATTAATCCAATCATCCCTTAGCCAAAGGTTAACTAATTTGTTTCTTTGTTATGGACTTAAAAATCTCTTTTTAGAGCCTACACGTGTTACAGCCACTTCAGCAACATGTATTGATAACATTTTCACTGATGCATCACCCAACAGTCAATACATATTTAATAAGTTAAAATCGGATCACAGTGGACAATTAGCATCTTTTAACATTAACACAAACAAGGCATTAAGAAGAGAGATTAAGTTTGTACCCATGAACGAGGGTCGGCTGGAGAGATTCAGAAGTAATGTCTTGGATAAGCTGTGGGAACTTAAATGTTATGATGATCCTGTTAAGGAGTATAATTGTATTTTTAATTTAATTAAATGTGAGTATGATACAGTATTTAAATCAAAAACAATTAAAATAGATGATAACTCATTTAAGTTTAGTGACTGGGCAACAGTAGGAATATTCAAAAGCAGAGACAGATTATATGAATTATATGATGAAAAATCATATAATCATAGCGAAACCTTTAAGGAATATGTTAAAAAATACTCCAAAATGTTCAAAAATGTGTGTAGTATTGCGAAATCAAATTTTATTAATAATAAAATTCAAAATAGTGTAAATATACCTAAAACTACTTGGAAAATTATAAACAGCGAAACTGGAAAGTCAAACATTAGAAACGCGGAACATAAACTGAAAATTGGTGATCGACTGTTGACATCAGATACAGAAGTTGCTGAAGCTTTTGAAAAATTCTTTGCAGACATTCCAGTTTCGACTACGAAGACATTAAATTCATCAGTTAAAGCTGCACAATCTTTTCTTGAAAATAATGTAAATAAGTGTAAAACTAACTTTACTTTCAGGCATGTTACTGAAAGTGAGGTATTGAAAGCTTTTAAAAGTATAACAATTAAGAACACTGCTAATCTGGATGGTATTTCTGTTAAAATCATCCAATCCATCATTGACGGTATTGCACCTTATTTAGCCAGTATATTTAATAATTGTGTTGATAATGGTGTGTTTCCGGACTTAATGAAACTTAGTAAAATTATTCCCGTATTTAAAGCAGGAAGCATAACCGACCCCAGTAACTTTAGACCAATCTCTATATTACCAACACTTAGTAAAATTTTTGAAAAGCTTATTTTAAACCAACTAGTGGTACACTTCTTTAGCAATAATTTAATGAATTCAAATCAATTTGGTTTCACACGGGGTCGCTCAACAACTGATGCCAGTGTTGAGCTTATCAAACATATATTTGATGCCTGGGAGGAGTCACGTGATGCCTTCGGTGTCTTTTGTGATCTGTCCAAGGCTTTTGACTGTGTTCACTACGATACACTCCTCATGAAGCTACACCACTATGAAATCAATGATAGGGCACTTGATTTTATGAAATCCTATTTATGCAATAGAATTCAAAGAGTTGATATTAATGGAAAGAGATCATCGGGATCAGCAGTTCATATGGGAGTGCCCCAGGGCTCGATTCTTGGGCCTTTCTTATTCTTAGTTTATATAAATGATTTGCCATTTTTAGTGAAAGACAAGTGTGAGGTCATATTATTTGCTGATGATACCTCTTTTCTATTTAAAGTGAGTAGGCAATTGAAGCATTGCTTTGAAATAAACTGTTGTATTGAAACTGTGGAGAAATGGTTTTCAGCCAATAACCTACTTCTCAATGAAAATAAAACTAAATTTTTAAAATTCTCTTTGCCTAATGTCCGGCATGTAAATACTAACTTAATTGTAAAAGGACAAGAATTGAGCCCTATAAATTCAACAGTGTTCCTTGGCATAACCCTAGATGCACAACTACAATGGGGACCACATATAGAAAGGTTGGCGAAGAGACTTAGTTCTGCAGCATATGCCGTCAAAAAGATGCGAAATATCTCTAATGAAGCTACTGCGCGGTTGGTTTATTTTGGTTATTTTCATAGCTTAATGACATACGGCATTCTCCTGTGGGGAAATGCTGCCGATATTAAAACCATCTTTGTGCTGCAGAAACGGGCTATTCGCTCAATCTACAAACTTAATTCCAGGGCGACACTTAGAAATAAGTTTAAAGAAATTAATATTCTTACCTTTGCCTCACAATATATCTTTGAAAATCCTATGTTCGTAAAAAAGAACTTAAACATGTTCCATAGAAAATGTGACTTGCATAATGTTAATACTAGAAATAAGTACAAGCTAGCCGGCTATGATAGTAGACTTCATAAAGTCACCAACTCATTTATGGGTCAATGCATACGTTTTTATAATAAGGTTCCCACAAATATTCAAGACTTACCACTTGATAAATTTAAAGAAACTATTAAACAAAAATTGTGTAGTAAAGGCTTTTATACAATTTCTGAATATATGGACGATAAAAGTCCTTGGTTGTAAATTTTTTTTCAAATATTCTCAATCTCCAACTCCATCTCCAACACCATCTCCATTTCCTTCTCATCCAACGCCATCTCCATCTCCTTCTTATCCATACAACAGCAAGAACGTCATGCTCCCTCAGGCGGCATGGCTAGCGGTAGCGTCGGGTGTCGGGTCACCCTCTTCCCTAAAATATGGTTGAGGAGAGTGATGGCTGGTGCTTGCGTTATACTCGTGAACGGGTGCTGCTAGCGGTGCCAGGTCGTTTTGCTGAAGACTTTATGACTTTGTTACTTTTTTGAATTTGACTCTGACTTCCCCATCTCCATCCCATTCCCCCATGTTCACGTCCGTGTTAGTGTCCAGTCTCTGTCCACGACTATCCTCATCTCCATCCACATTATCTGTAATATCTCTCACCTCTATCGCTACATCTATCTACTTCTATCTTTACCTCTATATCTATGTCTACGTTTCTGTCTGGTACTTGATTGCCTAATGTATAAATATAATAGTAGACTCCAGGAGATCACCAACTCGTTCATGGGTCAATGTGTACGCTTTTAGAATAAAACTCCAAAATATTTAAGATTAACCCTTCGATAGATTTAAGGATAAGCATAAAGTTTTATTATAAGATATCCGGATGCAAGAAGATTGTAAATTGTTGTTGTTGTTATTGTTAATGTGTATTTTTAAAAGATGATTGCTGTTGAGTTTCTTGCCACTTCTTCTCAACAGATCGACTTTCCGAAGTGGTGGTAGATTCAGTTCAATTTGTAAATTGTGACTTATTTCAAATGTATTTAAATACTTACGAAATAAAGATTCTTTTGACTTTGACTTTGACTTTGGCTAAAGGCTTGTGTTATGTCATTATGATGGGTTACGACAAGTTACTATGTAGCGTAATAGAGTTAACTTACATAATATAACTTAGGTATTATCTAAATAAATTTATACATCCGAAACACATGCAGGGATCGAACCCGCGACCTCGCGATGTTAAAGCCGGGGCTCTTTAACCACAGTGCCCCACGGACTTACTGTATAATTTAATTAATAACACTATCTGAGGTCAAAGTCCATTTCCTTTTGCTACCTAATCCATTCGCCTGTGAACATTACGTTTCACGACTACTATAAAATGGAATTTTAAGACAAGCACATATAAGTAAGATTATTATTGAATCAGTCAGATCATTCGAAGCATAGTTGCGCTGACGCTCAAAGCTAACGACCGACCAGCTCACATTGTAAAATTTTCCTTGTAATCGCAAATTGATCTGATCTGTGAGGCAGCTCGATGATCTGACTCAACTATTTGATCTGTGATCTGATCTGCAGTTCAAAAATTTTTTTTTTGAGTTACCCATATCTACATACTATAAGTCCCAACGTCTAGGAGAGCCTAAGAATCCTCAACATGTTTCTGAAGAAATCGCTAAGTTACTTCCTTAAGTTAGTACAAGGTTTAGTTTTTATTTTTTTAGACTCTGGATTACTTGATTTTAAAAAATCTGAAGAAAATAGTACTTAAAATTTAAGGATTAAGAAGAAGTTTTATTTTTGTTATTGTTTATGTTTCTTTGTTAATTTTATCTTGGATAAATCTTAAAAGGTTAATAAACCTTTATTATTTCTCTTGCCGTCAAATACCTATAGGTATAACACTCTTCTATTAAAAAATAAATTTGGTTTTAGTGTAGGTACCTATAAAATAGTATACTCATATTTCTTATCAGAATTAAATTATTTTTAACCTTTTAGTTCATTCTTTAAACAAGTAATAAAAGCTAATTTAAAAAAAAACATTTTGTTTATTTACTTTTTAGTATTTATGATTTTTCAGCTTTCGGCACGTGCTCACCTTGGCATTGGGTCATCCATCTAATCAAATAGAATTTACATTCATAACAAATGGAACGAATTTATTTTATTTAATCTGATGGAGTTGCATATCATATGGATATTATCTAGCACGAAAGTACTCGTCAAGACGAATCAAACGAGCCCAAACTCGATGGGATTGTGTCGTTTTATTACGGACTTCCTATGGCCACCTTCCAGCTTCACCATCAGACCCTGGATACCATTTCAAAAACTATGAAAATACCTACCCAAGTATATTACTAATGTTCTTATTACATTATTAATTCATGTTTGGCAGAAATTTGCTATCCGGGATATTAATAGGGAAGGAATAGGAACAGGACTAGGATGGCGTATGTAAAAATTATGTTAACATGTTTAGTAAATTATTTTTTTGAAGGCGGTTCACTATTTCTTAAAAAGAAATAATTAGTTCGCTTTCATTTTGCATTAGGTATTCTGACTTTTTTTCTTTATTTTTTATTTCATACTTTTTAGTGTTAGGTTTTTGTTTTGGGCTAGTTATTAGTTTTTTCATAGTTAGTTAGGTTCTACATTTACTGATATTTCAATGTTTAGATATTAGTGATAGTTTTTAGTGATAAGTTTTGGGCTAGTAATGGTATCAGTAACTACCTAATACCACTACTGGTACTATAATGTTTTGATACTGTAACACCACGACTTGACCTACCTACTAATACGTTGTGTCTATGGGCCTAAGTAGAAAAACAAAGGACGTTCTAAGATACAGTCGAGCAAGGAAGAATGAAACTCACAACGAAATAAGATACAGTCGAGCAAGGAAGAATGAAACTCACAACGAAAATAAAAAGACGACTTCATACATCACGAGATCGTCTCGTCTAGGAATCGTCAGCATCCTGCTCGGGGTGCAGAAACTAGAAAAGTGAGATATACTTATAAATGTTCGTGCAAACAGTCAGGTAAGAACTAGCCCAAAACTGATCACTAAAAAATCTATCACGAAAATCTATAAATATGGAAACTTACTATGAGTTATAGCTAGCCCAAAACATAAAGTAAGTAAATTAATGAAAAACAGAGAAACTGTAAAATCGATTCAGCCAAACGTGAGATAATTGCGAATAAACATACACACAGACGGATCAAACTGATAACTTCCTTTTTTGAAGTCGGTTAAAATACTAAAATGTTCTCCTAAATGTGAAAAATATCCGCATAAACATCGGTTCAGCCAAACGCAAGATAATCGTTGACAAACACAGATACCTACAAACAAAAATCTAATAATAATAATCTGAAAACCTCCTTTTGTAAGTCGGCTATTAAAAAAAACATCGAAGCCATTTTCCATCAACAGAAATCTTACTGATAACTATTATAAATGTGAAAGTTTGGCATAGTGGCAATTAGAAATTGCGCCGGTAAAACCGCGCGAAACAGCTAGTATTCGGCAAATCAACCAAACATTCGGCTGAATACGAATTTTAAAATAATATGCCGAATGTACCGAAGACTTGGTGGTAGGATTTTTTGCTTGGTGGTAGGATCCCTTCTGGGTCCGCCTGGCTAGCGACCACCCTTTATATAAAGTCTGCCGCCAAATGTTACCGCTCCAGCGGTAATGTGTTCCGGCAATATTGTATAAAGAGCCAGTTCCTTCCTAAACCCGTGTGATTTCATCTTCGACCTCATCGTCACTTACCATCAGGTGAGATTGAGGTCAAACGCGGGTTTAGTCACTTATAAAAAAAAAAAAAGACGAAAGTTCGGCCAAACATTCGGCTCATCTCTTATACAAAATATGCATAGAAATTGAGAACCTTCTGTTTATGAAGTCGGCTAATAAACTAAAACCTTCTCCTAAACTTGACAAATCTTTTCCTGAAAACCGCATCCAAATCGGTTCAGCCAAACGCGAGATAATCAAGGACAAACATACATACATACAGGTCAAACTGAGAACCTCCTTTTATTAAGTCGGTTTAAAACATAATTGCCATAGCTATGCACAATTTTTTTTTACTTATAACTAAACTTTGATTTTTGTCTTCGGTGACATTTCCATAATAAGATCAAAATATACTGGCTATCAAAACTAAGTACCTACCACACGTTAATCCTTACTATAGATATTATTAAAGAAAAAACATCTTGTAGCGAATTTCAACAATTTTCTATGAAACTATAGTTAAATAATGAAATTGTTTTTCTGGCACTTTTTATTTAGAACTTATTATCTTGTGTACTTTAAAAGTTACCGCGATATTTAAAAGTGTGGTAGTTATGACGGCCAGTGTACCTATATTCAACATGAAACATCACAAAAGTAATATTTTTAGAAGTAAGTCATATTTTACATGGTAATATACATAGAGAAGTGAATTTAATTTAATGTAATGTAAGCTGCAAATATGTAGAAACGGCAGAAAACTCAAGCGCTGACTGAACCGGTAATCTAGCGTCTATCTCATCTTGCGCTATCTTTTGTTTCGTTTGCGACGTTGCCACTCCGCAGCATCGTTATACATTTCCACGGCATTTGTTGATCTCCCAACGTTTATATTGATCAACAAAGTCACACAAAGTGTAAAATAAATGGCGGTTACAAAATCAACAATTGCCGTGTAAGTTGGTGACGAGCTAGAGTGTTTGCGGCGTAGTTAGGCACTGGATCGCAATGAGGGGAATTCTTATATTCGAAGTATGGCACGATATTATAAAAATTATCTAAGGTACAAGCCTCTAAAGGTGGATCAACATTTAATGCATATTTCGGCCTGATCAACATTTGCCATAAGGAGGACATATATATATTTGTAATTATTTTATCTAACACATATTATTATTGCTCCTCAATCAAACTCTCCAGTCTCAAGGAACCTTTGTACCTACTAACTTTGTATAGATCATTCAGCGATATAATGTATCTTACTTTGTGTACATAAACTGTTAAATAAATAAATTAAGTAGGTAATAGGTAATGGTACCTAATTTAAAGTGAAATCCATATGCACATTTTATTTTTATTTTTATATTCACCAGTGACATTTCTACCGAAGTTTAAAATATGTATGAACCTTAAAAATCATCTTAATATCAGATAGTCCTAGACCAATACAACTTCCGAGGAGGTGGCGCGCGTCCGCAGGAGTGCCAGGAGGGCACTCCTTAGAGGGTGGGAGGAGTCTCTTACCGCGCCCGCTTACGGGGCTAGGGCGATCAGTGCTATCCGTCCTGTCCTCATTGAGTGGATGCAGCGAAGGTGGGGGACTCAAACCTTCCGCCTTGTGCGGTATTTCGGTCACTACCTGCACAGGGTCACCCGGAGGGAGGTGACGACAGAGTGTCACCATTGTGGGGCGACTGATGACACGGCGGAGCACACTTCAGCGGTGTGTCCGGCGTGGGGTCAGCTGCGGCAAGAGTTGACGTCTGTCGTCGGAGAAGACCTCTCGCTTCCTAGCGTGGTTAAAGCCATGTTAGGGAGTCGAGAGGCTTGGGCGGCCATAACCTTCCTTTGCGAGGACGTAATGTCGCAGAAGGAGGCGGCGGAGCGGTGCTGGGAGGATGACGCCTCCTCAGCACCGATCCCCCGTAGACAGAAGGGGGAGGGAGAAGGAGATACGCTCACCTTCTTCCTCTCGATAGCCAGCCGTAGCGGGTGAGGGGACCTGCTGCGGCTTAGGGCTGTGTGAGGGGAAATGATCTCGTGTACTGGACCATTTTCTACGCGGGGGGCGCTCGGCTTAGGCTGAGCGCAGTCCGCCGGGGCTCGCAGGTAATTCCAATGGCGGTACCGTGAGCTCCATCTATGGCGGGTGAGGTACACCTGGAGGTTTTTAGTGGGTAGGTTCGGCCTTCTGCCGTTCCCCCTTGGGCGGTCGTGGACGTGATTGCACGTTTTCCAGCAGTAAAAAAAAACAACTTCTGAGCATATTTATTTTGTATTTTAGATACTTTGTTGACAATCTTATAATTTAATTAAGTTGGAATTATGGTCAGTCAAATACCAAAATATTCATTGGTTTTAGACGATACACGAAAAAACTTAACTAAAACAGTAAGTTTTTTGGCCTAGTTTGGTTAATATGTTTTTTTCAAAATAGCTAGGAAGCACCATCTATAACTTTTGTACTCAAACTTTTAAAGTAACATCCTAGTGGTGTAAAAATGTAATTTAGTCTGTTCGGATCAAGGGAATCAAAAGTTTCATGGGAACGTAATAGATGGCGATAAACTCAAATATTTTGAAAATAGAAATCCATCCAAAGTTGAAACGTTATTTTGTAGGAACACTTAAATGTTTTACATATTACTTACTTACAAATATAGAGTCAAATAAGCAGAAAGTAAAATTTAAAACATACAACACCTTTCAGAGTTATATTATTAAAAAAATGTGTTAAATAAAAATTTATTTAAAAAAACCTTTCAGAGTTTTTAATTATGTGTTAGTTTTGTTTAAAGTAGTTAATTGTTCAAAATCTTTTTAAACCCGATTTTCCATAAGTTTCGGGGAAAGCAAAATTTGATAATATTGATAGAAAAGTCGCGTCCCATTTTGACGACCACTTTGGCGATGGGGTAAACCTATCTGCCTCAGACGCCAGTGGTTGCGGGTTCGATTCCCGTACGGAAAAAGAAAAAAAAAGTTCACAATGTTCACGATGTTTGATCCGGAAATAATCACACTGAAGGATGCTGCTTAGGCTCATACGTGAGTATCCTCCATACTATATTATTAACCTTCTTGATGTATTGAGAACGTGGTGATCCACATGGTTATATCTATAACCTCCTTGATATAGAACTTTGAAATAAATTTGAACTTAATTAATGCGAACAGGTTTTAAAACCGTGTAAATATTATAAATGACGTTCAATTTGTTTATCTGGGTGTGATGGTTTCTTGGGCCCTGGAAAAGTTTATAAGTTTCAGATCAACATGAGTTTTATTACTCATATATAAGATGAAGTTGTTTAAATTATAGATTTATAGAATGTACTTGCCACCATTAAGTGCGATTTTTATGAAAGTTGAACAAGGTGCATCTATAACGACTGTAGCAACGAAAGCAAAGATGCTGGTGAACGAAAAGTGACTGAAAAATGTATAAACCTGCAAAAAACACAATAATAAATACTAAATAAAAATACTTAATCATTCCGAATAAATAACTGGTGGTTTTGTGTCAAAATTAAATTAAAACCACAGAATAAGTAATAGTTGGTACAGAAGAATTACTCCGCAAGAAGATCTAAATAAATTCGAGTCTTGCTACGACGCGATACGGTGGAATTCAGCTCGCACAGCATTACGTACCTGCAAATTTATATACCTAGAAGTTTTGTCTCTTTCTATCGCATGCCTCTTATCTTTTCTTACGCTGTTAGGGTTGCTGCCTAGTGAAGAATAATTAATCTCCTTATTTGTAATTAAGTATCTACCGATGTAGGTATTACTGTTATTCTACCTTTGTAAAAAATATTGTTTCAACTTACCTAAAGTACAAAATGAAAAAAAAGTTACGACAAATAATTAGTAATACTACCTATGTTTTGTTTGCTAAATTGAACATAATCAAATCCAAACATAATCTAATTGAATATTTGTTTCTTTTTATGTCCATTTTTAAATACTATTTGCGACCTCGATCATAGAATTACTGTGAGTGCTATTAGGTAGGTAGGTATCTACAACGTCCCGATGGGCGCGCGCGTGATACACGACCCATTCGAGTTGCGCCGGCGGAGCGCTTCGCTGTAGGTAAATAACGGATGTACCGCGCGGAGTGAGCCAGGCCTGTTAAAACTGACAAGGAATCATCTTTTGAAACCAGAATTTACCTTGCAAGTGCCAAAAGAAAATACGTATGATATGGACGATAGCATCTTGGATATTACAATCATTAATTTAATATGATACATATGTCTTGGCAAATATGGTAATTATGGCACTACATTTGAGTTAGGCTTTGTATGTATCACATCCAAGGAAAACAAGGTTTGTTTTACCGTCTTACCGAAGCTCCAACAGTAAAATATGCAGGAGTAACCTGACTAGCAGCGTCAATGAACATCGGTGTCATATGTAAGAGGTACATGCCGTAAGACAGACGACTCAATGGCTTCCATTGTTCTAAAGATAAGAACCAGTTGAGTGGACCTATGAGATGCAAAATTCAAATCGATATAAAACCATTATTTTGAAATTAAATTTTAAAACGATTGAAAAAAACAGTGATATGATAATATATTTAGCTTTTTTTTAGTCAATAATTATTAAATTGAAATGAAAAAGGAAGAGTAAAAAAAATTGTGAAATACGGATTTTTTATCTATTACAAACCGTTACGCTCGTGTCAAATTATGACGCATCAAACTGTAATACTTTTTATAATAAAAAAGAACCAAAATTAGAAATCGTTCGGTTAAAAACGAACGATTTCTAATTTTGGTATTAATTATTATTAATTATTGAAAAAAGAATCGATAACATAAAATTTATAAAATTGAGGAAACATTATGAAATAGTACTCAAATTAATTGTGATTTTTTTAAATACCACGTACCAGAATAACCATGGACACAAGAAAAAATCATCCTTCCAACTGCCGTGGCCCATATACTTCTGCAGGCCTATTACGGTTATTTCATGACATGACATAATAAACAAGATTTCTATGATACAATGATCAACAATTGTGACATAAAGAATAAACGAAGTCCCTTTACATTTGCATGCAAGAGGCGTTGCATTACCTTTTACAATTCAATCATCAATCAAGTTTCAATCATCGCCTATGACTTAAAAACGTCAATTGAAAAAGGTGAGATCGCACCCACCTCTATGATATGTTGGTTTCTAGATTTCTTTTGTGTTCATCCATTTCGTTTGCTTTCATAAATAAATACTTAATTATTATATATGGGGGTTATTGTATTCAATTTACATGGTATACCAAATAATGATCGTATGATAAGTTTTAAGGCCGCTCCACATTCTCGCGAGAATCTCGCGAGTCGTTAATATAATTATCTTCATACATAGAATATAAAGCCTTGAGATCAATATGTTTTTATCACAATTTATCTTTATTTGTTAGTAAATAAAACATATTAAATATTAATTTTTATCTTCCTGGACCATTTTCAATACTAACAATATAAAGAAATTAACAAAAACTCTTAAAATCTATTACGAGTTACTTCAAAACTCTCTCTCTCTAAAGGGAGTTATGCGGGTGAAACAGCGGACACAAGCTGCCTGTCAATGCATTCAGTCATTCAACTAACCATTCGAATGCTTTCTTTCAAGGTCAGTCGGCCATATTGAGGTTAACCATCGTTAGTAATTACGAATATTAGAAGTATCATTCGACTCAGGAGGTTTGTATATTACTATCGTTCAAGTCGAATATTCAAGTCAGTATTAGTAGTTTATTCCAGACGCGCATCGCTGAGATATACTCTGCGATGTAACTGTTTAAATCGGCGGCTCGCTTGTTACTGAGAAACATGCGATCGTGACTCCTAGACAAAACTCCAAACTCCCCACAAACCCCAAAACCCACAAAAAGTAGAGAAAAATGAGAGAAATTGAGTAGAATACGAGTATGGCTATCTCGGGAGATTCTCGCGAGAATGTTGAGCGGCCTTAACGTCAAAACTATTTCATATCATCGCATGGTTTTGAGATCCATAATAGGCCTGCTGATGTAAGAGTTCTTAAAATTTTCCAATAACTAGAATATTAGTGTAAACGGCTAAAGTTGGTGATGACCAGATAAGTATCCGAAATAGCCAAACTTAAACCTGTGGGAAATATGATAGTTATAACAATTTAACCTGGAGGCATTTGCATAGTCTGTAACAATAAGTTTTAGAATTTATTATTTCTGTATGATCCAATAATTTGTAGAAAGAGTAGTTATTTCATTAAACATTTTGATATCCCGATTTATCGCGATATAATTCATGTTTACTGGAAATTTCTAACGCCGCCGCAGCACCGCCGTGATATTGAGTGACTAATGGCTGGTTTCAGTAACTTACCGTAGAGTTACCGTAAAAGTAAAAAAACAATCCTTTTCTATTTTCTGACGTATTTGACACAAGATTAAATAGGAATTTCTAACTTTACATACTTACCTACATATTTTCACGCCTTTATCCCTTAAGGGGTAGGCAGAGGCTGTAAAACAATCTGATGACATGTTTGACATGATCAAGAGAGACTATGACAGTGACAGGGGGTCTACCTATCGCCCACGAAAACTCGCATAAGACGTCTATACCTTAACTGGCTTTTAGAGTATGCCCGGGAAGAGAAGCAGCTTGTGCAGAAGGCAGCAGATCAAGCATTCCAAACCTGTCAAAAAATTGAAATTGAATCTAAACTCCATGCCCTCGATATTAAGTAAAAAAATTGGTTGGGAATCTTTACAGATTTTGCTTGATCTGCTGCATTCTGTACACTGGATGTTTTCTTTTGCTTCTAGTTCAGCATAGATTCAGTCCGGTATGGAGAATTAACTGTTTCTTCAACTATTTGGCAAATAATTGAAATGACGTATCAGCTTTACAAAGAAATGATTGCCAACTTTTCCTATCTATAAAAAGTAATAATATCCATATGCCTAGATACCATTTAAAATCAGTTGTATCCGGAGCTGACTAAAAAAAGGTTTAAAAACCTGGTAAAGTTCCAAATTCGTTAGACATTTATCAAATAACTAATAACTAGTCAATATCAGATAGGAAATAAACTGTTTCCTAAGCCATAACTTAAAACTTCATTATTTACAATATATGTTTTTTTACCTTTGGCAACTTGATTTGCTTACTTCTATAGGTGTGAAGCATATACCCAAAGATCATGCCAACAAAAAAGGGTGGAGCTCTGGTAAGAGTATTATAATAATATCGTATCATATATCTTGAACGATCATCTTGGGGGCTGAAAACAAAAGCATTCTTGTGAGATTCTTAGAATGATTCAACACAAAAAGTACCTAACGTTAATGTCATAAATAATATTATAGTTTAGGCAAAAAAATCTTTGTAACATAACACAGTATAACAATCTACCAAAGGTAGTCATACAATATTTTTTACAAAATTAAATGTCAAAATAATAAATAAGTACAGCAAGTTAATTTTTAATACAGGTTTTAAGATGAAGGGTAATAGATACATGTCATTAAGAATGAGATTAAAAGATTTTCAAGATGAGCTTTATTTTTTGTTAAGTATACAGAATAAGGAAAGAAATCATTGAAAATGATTTGTCGTTTTCTCGAAATCATAATATGCAACCAGCCTCTCTTGGCTGAGAATTTTGCCCTTTCGAAATAATAATATGCCAATAATAAGAATATCCCCCTCTCTTTCTACGGCGCGGCGAAAATGTTATACTAGATGAAAATTTAATTAATTTTCAATTTTTTTATTAATATAATTTTATTTTATTATTATTCAGGTTAGGTCAGGTTTAGTTAATTTTCATTTATTAATTAATATAATTTTATTATTAAGACTAGCTGTGACCCGCTACTTCGTCCGCGTGGATACCGGTTATTGGTGTTGGATAAATACTATTATTATATCCTCCTTGAAGTTTAAACTTACCTTATTCAAAATTTCGTCAAAATCGATTCAGTAGTTAAGCTGTGAAAGCGTTACTGATAGATAAACAGACAGAGTTACTTCAAAAACTATTACAACAAAGCTGTGATCCGCAGTTTCACCTAGGTGTTTTATGAAAAAGTATAGGTAGGTAGGTATATTACATAGATGATGCCTGCGACTTCGTCTGTATTGAATTCGTATTTCGAGTAGGTTACTTTCTTCTCCAAGGTCCTAAGTACTATCTTTAATAACAAAAAAAAATTAAGAAACTTCGCCCATATGATATGTATAACTCCTAACCACAAACATAGGTAACTATTAAGTACATTACAAACATAGGTAACTATATAAGGTAACTATATTAGGCACATTTCGTTATAAACAAATCGGGTGCCAAAGTGTCTTAAATTTTACATTATTCATGCAATACCTATCTTCATTAATTATAGCTTATTGTTATTCTAAGTAAAGCTATATTACTGTAAAGTTTCAGAAGAATACATTCGGCAGTTTTTGCGTGAAAGAGTAGCAAAGATCCGTCTATCCAGCCATTATCAGTGTATAATGTGTATCTATCTATAGTTATGATTGGCTACTTTTTACGGTAAAATGGCTGAGCCAATTTAATGTAATTTCTTTTGGTAGTTAACACATCTACGTTACTTTTTATTCTACTTCTGAATCTACGGTTTCTAACTTCCAAGAGCTAGAAATGATCACGAAATAAATAAAACCTTGAGTCCCATTATTTTAAGTTTAACTTTCTTACAATATATCTCTGTATGTACAGAAGGCAGCACATCAAGCGTTACAAATCGGTAATAATTTTTTTACTTGAATCTGAAATCTATGCCCTCGACATTACCTAAGTTAAAATTGTTTGGGGAAATTTGACAGGTAATATAACGCTTGACCTGCTGCCTTCTGTACCTACCTGTATTAAAACGCGCAAGAAGCTTTATTAATGATTTAGCCTTATCAACATAGCAAAATTTTCTACTGCATACCAACTATTTTTCAGATTTATCATTTTTAAGCCCCTAGTACTTTTACCAGGAGAAATTCCTTAGAATTTTTATTCCCATGTTTATTTTTAGTGTAGTTCAGTTTTTTTTTCTTCTGGCTATCCGAACGCTTTTACATCTAATCTACTAATGCCACGTTACAATATCAAAAACACTGTTCGTTCGTTGCTTACATGCTGGACTGGGAGCAACAGAAAATCATAGAATGTACCAGTTGCTTCTCTTCCCGGGCATACCTTAAAAGTCATTTTAGGGATAGAGGTTTTATAACGGATAAAGGCGTGAAGTTATATGTATGTATGTTCATATATTCTACGAACAGTAGATTTAGCTATCATACACGTTGAATATTGAAGCGTATAAAGCATTTATGTATGTATGTTCGTATATTCTACGAACAGTAGATTTAGCTATCATACACGTTGAATATTGAAGCGTATAAAGCATTTCAATATTCAACGTCTTGTCAAATTACTACTTACTATTCTTATAACTACCTACCATTCGTTTGTAGTAGCTTTTACTCATGTAAAATATTGAAACCCAGCATTCATTGATTTTGACGACAATTTAGTTATAATTTACCCCTAAAATAACCCTACCGCCTCTGAATAATTGACTAATCCGAGTGAGCCCCGCTTGTGGTAAACTGACTGTCTCGGCTTACAGAAATTTGCCGTCAAATATCACTACTGCCAGCGGTGACGCGTCCCGAAAACATTTTATAAAGACCCAGTTTTAGGGCCGCAAACGGGTTTATGATAGATCTGGATTGGCTTCGGTATTCAACCTCATTTATACTCACCATCAGGTGAAAATGAGGTCAAATTCGGGCTAATTTACCGATTTGAAAACTTAGTATTTGTAATATTTTGGAATAGAAAGTTATAAAATTCATTCAGAGAAATCTTATTTCCAAGTGAAATAATAAAAGTTGGGTGAATATGGTCATAGGCACCCAGAGTTTGGTAGGTATCTCGAACAATTAACAGAGTGAGTGGCCGGCCATGCCAGCGAATCACTCGCTCGCCCGCCCACGTCTTATCGAACATACCTACCTATTTTATTACGGAGTTATTTTAAAATTATTACGATATCTCTTTGGATCTTGATGAAAACAAGTGGTGTCAAAGACAATTTTGTTCACAATTAAATATTTATTGTAAACATAATAAAAAAAATTACGTGAGCAGGATCGAACCCACGACCTTAGACTCATGGTCGGTCTACGCGCAACTGAGCTATGAGTACTTCTGATCTGTATGCCGAACATCTCCACCATATTCTAGTAAGTTTTAGGTATAACTTTTAAAAATCTATTACAATTTTTTTAGATCCTAGATTTTTTTATGTCTGCAGAATCTGCTCATCATCCTGAACAACTTTTGTTAAGGCATCATATCTATATTTCTTACGGTTTTGATGATCCCTTAAGGGTTCTGCATCAGGTGTTCCAGTAACCGAAATAAAATATACCCTATATGTTGCCCCAGCTTCACAGCTATACATTAAAAAAGTTTCATTCAAATCCGTCCAGTGGTTCCAGAGATTAGCGTGTGCAAACAGACAAACTTACAAACAAACAGACAATTTTTTTTTTCAGATTCTTCCTATTTTTTCATTTCTTTATAACCCTAGATAATTTTTTTTGTAAAAATATTAAATGTACAGACACGTCTTTTTTACTGTTTTATTATATGTATTGATTAGGTTTCAATCGAGTCTACCGTACTGCTTGACGAAATTATTAATATAAATACATATGTACTTACACATTATAGATGTAATATTTGTGATATTTACATCTATAATGTGTAATTGCTTCAAAAAACAATTGGAGAAAGCTTTTATGAATTGCCAATGATTTTGAGCGGAGATTTCAACATAAACTTTGCAGACGATAAAAATCAACTATTAATTGAATTTTAAAATAATGAATTTTGTTCAACTATGTCAAATGGTGTTAGCACAACGAAATACAAAACTGCTATTGATGCGGTCTTTATAAGACATTTAAAGAGGTTCGAATCAAAACTGTTCGTTTCTTACTTCAGCAATCATAAACCGATCATATCAGTTTTAGAGATTGGCGATGATGGTTCTGGTAGTAATGATGGGGAAAAAATCGTCGAAATTATGGATGGAAGTTGATTTTTCTAAGGGATAAACTTTTTAATGTAATGTTTTTTTTAACTTTTTAATTGTCATGTTGTCGCGTAGCGACTGCTCAGGAACCGTCGCTCGCAGTTCGAAGAGGAAGAAACTATTTAATAACAGTTAAAACTTTTATATTTATTTACAATTGAAAAGAAGCACTTAGATAACACTGTGAATAAAAGTTTAGTTTTAGAGGTTCGGAGTTAGCGGCTCTCGGCCGCAGTAGACGCCGTCGGAGACCGCGGCTCGCTGCCGCGTTAGTGTCGGAAGCAGTCACTAGCAACCGCAAAGATAGCGGCAGGGAGGCCGCTCTCAGTGGCAGGGACCACCGCAAGGGTTGCAGCACACGGCCGCAGCTGTGTGCTGCTACCGATAATAATGCTATTATTAATATATTATTCTTTTTCAAATATATGCTCTCCGAGGAGGTTAATAAGTGTATGGGCCGAAGCCAAGTACTAATAATTAATTTGCTAGAGATAGAAATGTTCGTACTATTCTGCATGTGTTAAGAATGACGGCTTTATTATTATTAATATTAACAAAAATAAGAGATTTCTTTATAAATTGTTGCATGTTGGTTACCTTTCTCTACTATACTATATACAAAAAATCAAAATCATTATTATATCAATTCTTACCTGGGCAACATCAAGACCATTGTAAACGGGAAACATCCCTATAGTCATAAATGTGTGTGAAATAATAACCCAAGCCATTGCAAGTGCTCTTATACCATCCAAATATTCTATAGTCCTAGGATTAGATTTAAATACAAAGAAGTTTCGAGTATTTACGTAGAGAGAAAATGCAGATAAAACTTTATTAGCATATTTTGAATCTGCAAGAAAGTGAGTAGTAAAATACATATTTTTGCTAGTTAGTCGTTTATATGTTCAAATAAATTTATATGAAAGCAAACCACAAATCACATTTTTTTTTTATTTAGCCGCAGATTTATTCTTTCAGCAATTTTTGTCATAAAATAGTATATTATGTAACAAGTGAGCGAAGTTGCTAATTACAGTCGCAGGCGAGGGCTTAATAATGAACCGAGACTGTAATTAGCAACGCTCACGAGTTATATACGACGTTTTTCAACACACTTGTGAGTAAAAGACAGACATACGTGGTCATAAAATAACAAACACACTTGATAATAAAGCTGTGAATTGTGATTGAAAAATGGCACCGAACTTCACGCATGCGCGTAGGTTTTTTTTTTCCGCCAAATGTGTCAATGGCTGTATAGCATATACAGCCTATTTTACATGAAAATATTTAATTTAGAGTGGTAAATCCAAATATTTAATATTTTGTAACAAATTATTGTAAATTGTGAATAATTTGTTTGATATACAATATGGATATAATATATATATATATATATAATATATGGATTTGAAGTGGTATAAAACCTCTTTGTTGTTTCTGAAAAAAATTAATGTATAACCCGGATCAATAAAATATGCTCTGTTTACTTGCATTTAATTTGCACAAAGGTACAATTCAACTTTGTAGGATTCATTACATTATGCACTGGGGTATAATGTATTATGCACGCGTGACTTATAGCCCAGTTTATAGTTCTAAATTCAATAGAATAACGCTCACTTTACGAGCAAGTGTGTTGAAAATATTATTACTTCTGCTGACTGCAGCATGGGTTTTATAAAATGATCATAATAAAAATAAGTCTGTGAAAGTAAACGCCAGTTCAGTAATATAAAACACTCTCTGTCTCGTTTATTAGGAAATAGGAACTTATTCAACATCGTATTTAAATTAGGACATTCAGAAATATTGTCCAAGACGTATTTAATTTAAGGTTTTGAGATAACATATCATCGCCACTCTTAGTTGATAATGTCAAGTTGGGTTTTTTGATTTATGCAATATCTTATCTTTTAGTATCGCCAAAATAACATTCATATAATGAATGTATATACTATAGTGTCATACATACATACATAACTTCAAGCCTGTGTCCCTAATGGCATAGGCAGAACACCAGAGGCTATAAAACCATCTGATGTCAGGTTTGATCAATTTAAAGGTATTGTTATGATAGAGTGGGGCTATTGCAGTGACAGGGGGTCAGCCTATCGCCCGCAAAAACCCCGATGGACGTGCACCATCACAATTTTCATGATCATAAAACTTCCCATTCTAATTTCGTAAAATAGGGTATCATGAAATACAAATTTCATGTCCTTATTTTATTAAATAAGAATAAAAATCAGGTATTTTGTATTGTACCCAGTATTTGGAATCAGTTACTTTAAATAATTATTATCATTACCTTGTTTTTTGATGATGGTGCGATATATACTAAACCAGTTGATAGTATTGTAATGAGCCCAAAATCGTTCTGAAAATTTTAAATTATGTTATTGATTTATCAAACTTAATGATTTATCCGCATATTTTTCGGCCGGCTGATGTTGTAATAATAAAATTACCATCTATACAAGAGGTTCTGAGTTCTTAATCTCAATAAAAAATAAAAATACTTTCATGGGCTCTTACGCTTCTCTACCTTTATAATCCCGAAGATATTTTACATCTTTGAAGTAATTCAGTAAAGTCGATGATAAACTTTGAATTTTTACCCGACTACGGCGAAGTAAAAAGGAGGGTTATGATTTTGACGTGTATGTATGTATGTGGGTATGGGTGTTTATTATAGACTTGAAACTTTCAAAGTTATAAATAGAAATACTAGCCCCTAAAGCAGAATTAGTCAATTTGCAAAAGCTTTACTTGGAGACTAGAGAGGCTAGACATTGCTTAAAAAAACAGACAAAAGACATTGATTCCTGTTACTGACATTGAAATCTCAACTATCAAGTGCCCAACTATACATAATTAAACTTGAAAAAGAGGCACTCAAAGTTAACTCAAACCAAACGCACACACTTTTTAAAGAATTAGTCCCTAACACTTGTTCCACGTCGGACTCACCAACAGTCACTATGGACTTGACTGGTGATGAGTCTATTTCAAACTTGTCTTACAAGAAAAATAGTAATATTAGTCATAATAAGTTAAAAAAAACTTAAATTTACAAAGATTTATTAAGAAATCTAATAAAATTATAAAAAAGCAGATTTTATCAAGAAATTATGTAAATTTATCGAAAAAGCATAGTTCTGTGATTAAGGATTGTAATAATTATAGTCAAGAGGTAGATATCATGCAACAAAAGTATGAAACTGACATTAATTTACTACAGAATAAAATTGATTCTCAGCAACAGTCCTTACAGGACATGACACAGCAGTATAATACTGCACAGGAACAAATAAATCAACATGTACTAGACAAGGATGAGCTATTGCAACTGTCTAAATATAATGAGGAGCGTTTTCAATCTTTGACGAATACCATGTATTGTAATTATAAAGGCTCTTCTTCATTAAATTCATTAAGTGAGAAATCGAATGTCAGTTCCATAGTTATTAAGCTTGTAAGTAGTAAAAGCCCAATAATCATGTATTGTGATGAAATAGGTAAAAACATGGGCAGTAAATTGTTGAACAACCAAGGGGATGTACTAAATTATTTTATGCCTAGAGCATCACCAGAATGTATAATTGAAAAGGCTCTGAAGGGCAGGTACAGTCCTTGACAAAAGATATATATAATATATCTACTTATTTTTTAAAACAGATAGCACAAGTGCTATTATACTTTTTATTTTCTAAACCAGCTAAGTATTTAGCTACTGATTCTGCTTTTATTGAGTAGTCTTGTATATTGACATGTCATAGTGAAACATGTAGTTCCACCATGCTGACAAGTTTGGGTTGTCCAAATTCTTTGAATTATTAGTAAATAAGACAACAGATGCTAAAGCATCTAGCAATATGTCAAGTGCTTTATATAATAAACATTGTTTAAACCTAGTTCATCAAAATATACAAGGCATCTCAGAGAAAGTCTTCGAAATTGAATTGTTTTGAATGCCAAACATACAGACAATCTTTGTTTGTTAGACAACCAGTTAATTGTAAATTTTTCTCAGCACCAAGTTGCTAGTTCGCTCAATAGACAGACAGCAATACATGGGGGCTCTTTGATAATATTAAATAAATCTTTAAAATTTAGAGAACGTACCGACATAGTGAGCCTATCTATTGAACAAACTATTGAAATATCCTGTGTAGAATTGACAAACTGCATAATTGTTTGTATATATAGACCCCCTACTCACACTATGATAGTTTTGAATTTGTTTTAGAACAATTATTGGATAAATTTTGTTATAAAACTAAGAAAATATTTGTTTGCGGGGACTTTAATGTTAACTTATTAGAAACTTAATTCTTGAGTAAAAAACTTATAAATTTGTTTAAATGTTATAATCTTAGTAACCTGTTCCTATAATCAACTAGAATAACAAGGACCAGTGCAAATTGCCTAGATAATGTGTTTTCTAATGTTACTCCGGTAAGTTCATCAGATATAAATAAACTAAGTTCTGATCACAGCGGTCAGTTGGTTACTTTTAAATACTCAAAGAGGAAAAACAGGTAAATAAGAAAACAATGGTTTTTACGCTCAATAAAAAGCGTTTGGAGAGATTTAGATGGAGTATTATTAAAAATATGCCCCATATAGCCCACTCCAATAATGTAAATTTACAATAAAGTAATTTAAGTAGTATAATAAATAAACAACATGGGAGTGTATTTATTCCGAAAAAGTCTAACCAAACCATTGTAAATCCTTCCATGATTGGGCTACCACAGGTATACATATAAGTAGAAAGCACCTATACGATCTCAATCATGAGAAATCATATAACAAAAGTGAAAGTTTTTGCAACTACGTTAGAATTTACTCAAAATTATTCAAAAGAGTATGTGCCGCAGCCATATCTGTACATCTAAGTAATAAGATTAAAAATAGTTCTAATAAGACTAAAACTACATGGAAAATAATTAAAAAGGAAACTGGAAAAGTTAAGGATCGCAATACTGAGTTTAAACTTGTAATTGACAATAAAACCATTAATGTAAATAATCTAGCTTTCCATGATAAAAAACTAAATGTATAAAATTCTCCGCACCAAATGTAAAACAAATCGAGTTTGATCTGCTGCTTAATGGGAACAGGTTGAATCTAGTAGATAACACTGTTTTTCTTCTAATTACCTTAGATTCTAAATTGCAATGGGGCGCCCATATCTCACAGCTAGCGAGTAGACTTAGTTCTGCAGCGTTCGCGGTTAAGAAAATTCGCTCATTGACTGATGTTAATACGGCGAAGCTGGAATATTATAGTTATTTTTATAGTATTGTGTCCTACGGCATCCTACTTTGGGGCAATACCGCAGACATTGAAACGATATTTACACTGCAGAAAAGGGTTATTCGTGGAATGATTAAACTTGGAAATAGAGAATCTCTAAGATAAAAGTTTAAAGAGATTGGTATTGCTTGACCTTTGCATCACAATATATATATGAAAACATTATGTATATTTATAAGAATAGTAGTAAATTTAAAATCATGAAAGATGAGCATAATAAAAATTTATCTGTACAAGGAACGACCATAAATAAGCGTTTCCCAAATTAAGGCTGGCTAAAAGCACCAAATCATTTATGGGAATGTCAATACGTATTTATAATAAAATACCAAAGTCAATTCAATCCCTAACATTTAATACATTTAAAAGAACTATCAAAAAAACACTATGTTAGGTGTTTCTCTGAGAGACCGGATCAGAAACGAGGTTATCCGACAGAAAACAAAAATAACCGACATAGCTCACCGGATCAGCACGCTAAAGTGGCAGTGGGCTGGTCATATATGTCGAAGAACTGACAATCGTTGGGGTCCAAAGGTTCTCGAATGGAGGCCACGTCAAGGCAAGCGTAGTGTGGGACGCCCCCCGGCACGTTGGGAAGACGATTTGCGGAAGACGGCTGGCAGGGACTGGATGCGCAGCGCTAGAGACCAAATTCGGTGGCGCGCGTTGGGAGAGGCCTACGTCCAGCAGTGGACTAGCGCGGGCTGAGATGATGATGATGATCAAAGAAACATTATGCAAAAAAGGCTACTATAAACTCAAAGACTATTTAGATGACAAAAGAGCGTGGGATTGATGTCTCCACAGGTTATTTCCAAATATTAAACATTAATCACCATGTAAAATGCTTAAATATGTATAAATTTTTACTCCAAAACAAGTGAAATGATAATTATAGTAAAGAACAAAAAAAAAATTGTCTCCACAGGTTATTTCCAAATATTAAACATTAATCACCATGTAAAATGCTTAAATATGTATAAATTTTTACTCCAAAACAAGTGAAATGATAATTATAGTAAAGAACAAAAAAAAAATTACTTGACTGTTTCATTTGGGATATCAAATAAAAGAACTTTGTTAAAAAAAAAATAAGTTCAAAATCTAAAACCCGTCTGCTAAAAAAATGCTCTAAAAAGTAGGAAACAAGTAATCCTCCGCTGAAATATTTATGTATTTACGTCATATTGATAGAGATATGTTTAAGCGATGGCTAGACATATTTTAATGAGCATGCCGGATTTAGCGTCTAAGAAACGAAAATTCTAATCTTTTCATTCATAATACATAGGTAGTTAAATTGATAAAACATATCAATAGATATAATTAATTAATGCTAATACTTACATGGCGACAGTATCTCCAGCTACCCAAGGTAAGTTGGCAATAAACGTCATTGTATTTAAAACCAATTGCGGAAATATTAAGATATAGATTTGCAAGCGCTTGCTGCGTTGTACAAGGTTTTGGCAAACACATAGCCAGTCGCATAGTAATAGAAGGAACATTGAAGTTTCTGAAATAAATAAATAAACAGTAAATAAATGAAATCCCCAAACATTCACACCGACTACATGGTCCCAAAGTAAGCAAAGCTTGTGTTATGGGATACCATTGATGAATTATCCACCCGGCTTATGCTCTTCATATAACGTATCACAGTTAAGCCACCACCAGACTGTATAAATGCTTACATATAAACCAATGCTTCCAATCAAGGTTAAGTTAAGTTTAAGTTTTTTACAACTAATTCCGAGTATCATCCGAGTATGTTATAAGCGGTGGTTATAAACAAGGCTCCGACCAAGGACGCAAAACCAAGGTCACGCTAAGCCACGCCTCAAATTGTCAGTGTGCTTTGATCTCTCGCATCGGCAACATCTTCGCGATGTCAGTTTTGTATGTAATTGAGGATATGAAGAAGGAAAAGTTGAAACGCAGGCTAAAAAGCGACAAAACTCGAGTCATTTATAGTTACAAAGTAAAATGTATAACAACAAGCGTACACACTGTTCTAACAACTGTGACGTTTATAGTTTGTATGTATGTATGCAATTGGGACATTAAATAAAAAAAGAAATAAGTACGTCAACAACAATTTATTTAATGGTTGTGAGTTCTACTGCCCGGTATGCCACTTCTATCCTCCTGAGGGAAAGGTACTGCCCTTAGTGCGACCCTGAGCTTCGCGAAGGTGGCCGGCTAGAGATCCTCGTCCTGGTCAGGCACCGCGTCAGCACTCAGCAGTGGCAGATGTTATGATATGCTCAATAAGTTGAGCCCAAGCTTCGAACCCAAGCCTTGAACCCAAGCCTTGAACCCGATTCACGGGTTCTGATTACACTTTAACAAAAATATTACGATCACTGTAGATGTGTCGTAAAAACAATATAATAACTCTAGAGAAATTAGAGAGAAATTTCAATATAATAAATTAATAAAATGAGACCGTGATGCGCTGTGCTGAGAAGAGCGAGCGTGTCTCCCGTGATGCGCTGCGCTGAGAAGAACGAGCGTGTCTCCCGTGATGCGCTGCGCTGAGAAGAGCGAGCGTGTCTGCCGGGATGAAGGTCCGCAACGTGTGTGCCCGCGCGTCCGTGAGCTATTTTTAGACCGGTTGCTCGGCGTCGCGGCAAGAACTCTGAATCAGCCAATTATTAAAGTGACCACTTAAAGAGACCAGAACTTAAATAGTTTTTTAAAAAGATTTATATTTATTTTATTAGGGTTAAGTTAAGTTTGGTATTTTAATTTTTTTTTTAATTTTAATTTTATTCATAATTTGAGAGATAAAAATTAAATATACGTAACACAACGCAGACATACATAGATAACGCAAATGCAGAAGGCAGCAGACCAAACTTTACATTACCTGTCAAATTTCTCTGACCAATTTCAACTTAATATCGAGGGCATAGTAATTTTTTTTGACAGATTTGTAATACTTGAAGTGCCTTCTGTACTTTGCGTGTTGGAACTCCGACCAAGCTTCAAGGTTGGTCGCTGCAAGATTTAGTCCGCGCGTATGTATGTGTGTTAGAAAATCGTTTTCACAAATGTGGCATCGGTGTCTTTGAATCTGTTTGTATTTCCCAGCAATAAATATCAGCTGTAATGTGACGTCATACTAGGTCTTAAAAAGTCGGCACGCTTGGTTTCAATACAAATCGTGACACTTGCGTTGTCTAAGTAGATGTTTCTATACATCACCGCTTACAACTAGGTCCTGCCAACCAAGGTCCCGCCTACCAGCCGTCTTTACAGTTGTAAACTAGCAAAGTCACGCTTTGTTTTAAACAGTCTACATTGTGCTTTATGGCGATAGCCATATGTTGTATGATGTATTTCCTATTTTTTTAACAGATACTTCTGTCCTATATACTTGTATTTGATCTCCGACCTTGAAATCAAATACATGAATATAGAATAGAAGGCACTTTTTAACCGGATTTATCGCGTATATTTACATTTTAAATTTTGACTCGACGTTTCGGTGTCTTTGCAGACCCCGTGGTCACGAGCGACTGAGGTGTCAAGCGTCGGATTGATAGATTGAAAAAGCTAGACATCATCATCTCCATCTGTTTCTCAGTCTTCGAGCGTAGCGTTCTGGATTGACACAAAACGAGCTGACAGTATCTTTAGTTTCAGGTCGTGCAGCTTGCTGGATGTTAGATTTAATATTTTTCAGGATAGTTGATAGTTTGTGTCGGTGATAGTTTCCAACCATCTTCTCTATTGAAATTAGGGTGTTTTTTTATTTCAATCGCTTCTCTGATCATTCTAGGAATGTAATGCTTCTCTCTAGATAAAATTTTCACAGAGTCAAACCTTAAGTAGTGGTTGGGCTTGTCTATGGAATGCTCACAAACTGAAGACTTTGAAGCTCTTCGATTTTTAATATCAGCTATGTGTTCTTTTACGCGGGTTGATACGTTTCTTTTGGTTTGACCAATGTAGGAAAGCCCACAGCCGCAGTCAATCGTGTAAACACCTGGGTCTTGTAAAGGGATGCTGCATTTAACTGAGCGAAGATGTTGACTAATTTTTAAATTAGGTTTAAATATTGTTTTTATTGAAGCGCGCCTAAGAATATTTGAGATTTTATCTGTGACACCCTTTACAAAAGGTAAAAATGCAGGTTTGCGTTCGACTGTCTGCGGCTTCACGTGGTCACTGCGGCGGCGACGAGGTGGTTTGAGGCCGTTTTCACGAAGCACCTTGACAACATGTTTCAGTTCATCATCAATGTGCTGAGGATCGCAGATTCCATGTGCTCTCTGAAACAAAGAGGAGCCTACGGCGAGTAACTAGCTTGGGTGGTGGTGGAACTTCCCATTTAAATAATCCCATTTATTTAATAGTATGAATCGCGAAAACTTAAGACAATATTAGAATAGAAGGCCTTAGACACATGTTAAATTATCAATCCGGTTTTGTTGATTTTAAATATCAGGTGCGTTTGTTAGGGTTATCTGATTTTTTTATTGTATATTTCATAGACCGAGTAGACGGCAAATGGGCAATTCGATAATAAAGCAAAATTTTTATATTATGTTTACAAACTAACATGTTATAAACATTGTCGCGATAGTATTATATGTTGACGTTCCCACTAATCGTAATAGAACTTTTGCTTAACAAACAGTGGCACGAGAGTGCATATTTTTGATCGAAAGACGATATTCAAGACCAACACCGTACCTATATACTCTAGAGTTTATCGTGCCTTTGCCGGCCGCTACCGCTTCACCACCCTGTTTTTTTTTTGGTCGCTCATTTCATTATTTCTCTATTTTTCATAGCCAATTTAATTATATCAAGCTAAATATCCAATAAAAATCCTTGCTAAAAAATCCAAATAATTAATATAAAAATCACTTTACGTTTGGGTTAATTTTAATTAAATTTAAGTGACAATAAAAAATATAATATAATATCATTATAAATTTAATATCATCGGCTTATTCATCGGCCTTTATGATAAGTAATAATAATAATAATTTATAATAATTTATTTATTACAGTATCAATTTTCTGATTCACAATAATTAGGGGCTGGAGCCTCCTTTTGAGCACATTGTGCCTGTAACAGAAGACTCCGGTCTTCCTTTACTGCACGAATTGAATGTTACATATAATATATATTATTACAGAATTAAAACTTGATTACAAAAAAAAAAAAACTATAAAATGAAAAAAAAAAGAAAAAAAGTGATGTTGTGATAACAATGAAAACAAAATAAAAACAAAAAGCAAATATTATACAATTCAACATAACTCAGGTGTTTCTCTTTAGGTTATCCGACGGAGAACTAAAATAACCAACATAGCTCACCGAATTAGCACGCTAAAGTGGCAGTGGGCTGGCCATATATGTCGAAGAACTGACAATCGTTGGGGTCCAAAGGTTCTCGAATGGAGGCCACGTCAAGGCAAGCGTAGTGTGGGACGCCCCCCGGTACGTTGGGAAGACGATTTGCGGAAGACGGCTGGCAGGGACTGGATGCGCAGCGCTAGAGACCGAATCTGGTGGCGCGCGTTGGGAGAGGCCTAAGTCCAGCAGTGGACTAGCGCGGGCTGAGATGATGATGATGAACATAACTTAACTTGAGTTACATGTTTGGTTGTATCATTTATAATGATGTAGTACTGTGTGATCAAAAACCAAAAAATAATAATAAAATGTTGATAGTTAATACAAAATTAAAACTGTGTTTGTGTTTAGTTGAGAGTGAGTACTACCTACATGTGTTACGTTATAAAGTTTAAGAGATTTTCAGTTTTATTTTATTTTACACTTTGAGGAAAACTTACAGCTATTATGGTACACTAGTGTAGACAAATGGATTGTTTATGGCTATTTACAAGTTTCCACTTTTAAACAATTACGTTAGATACAAAAAAAAGTCACATCCCGCCGTCAAAATCATGCTAAGTCACTCGATAAATTCAACAGATTCGCTAGTTAGGCGACAGACAAGAAAGGTTTATAAGTATATGCATATAATGTACAGGGAAGCAGATAATTCAAAATTTACTACGGCGGCGGGTCTCTAGAATTATATGATTTGACTGAATATAATGTGAAAAGATATATATAATTAAAAAAAAAGGAAAAAAAAATAACAATAAATTAGTGGGACATATTGTCAAAAAATAATCTAGTGATTGCTACTCGAGCGCTGGGAATGCTGGTATGGAATATGTCTAGGTTGAGGTCGCGGTTTAGTTGATTAAATAGGTCGCTTGCTCGGAGTAGGAATGATTGCTGTCTGTAGCTGCTGTTAGCAAAGGGAACGTGCAATAATTTTGGATATCTGTATAATTTGGCTTGTTTACATACACCTATCTTTTCCAACAGATATGGAGAATCTAAATTATTATTCAATATTTTAAATAATCGAGACACACTGTTACGTTGTTGCGGTGAATATTTAAGGGCAGTACCTATGTGATGTCTTTTGCATCGAATATTTTAGTTTAAGTCATAGATATCTGTCTTATACTGAAGGTATCTCATAATTTTTTTTTTAATATTTTCAATTCGGTTTATATATACATTGTAACATGGATTCCATACAACAAACGCGTATTCTAGGTGACTACGAACGTAAGCACAGTATAATATTTTAAGCGCTTTTATATTATTGAATTCAGAGCACACCCTAATTATAAAGCCTAAAGCTCGTGATGCCTTATTAATTACCGACTCCACATGCCGGTCAAACAGTAGTTTTGAGTCAAAAACAACACCTAGGTCCCTTATATGATCTACTCGGGTAATTTAAATATTTAAAAACATTATAGTCATACTAGCTGACCCGGCAAACGTTGTTTTGCCATATAAATAAAAAAAAATAGATGTTGGCCGATTCTCATAGATCTGGTATCATTTCACAAAAAATAGGCACAAAAAATTTCATCAAAATCGGTCAAGCCGTTTCGGAGGAGTATGGCAACGAAAACTGTGACACGAGAATTTTATATATTAGATAGAAAAGCTTCGGCTTTCGTGTGTAGGAGCAGATGAAACATTTAGATACGTTTAAATTAAGCTTGTTATATGTACAGTATTGCTGAAATCTTTCAAGATCCCGCTGTAGACCGAGAGCATCAGCGAGATTGTTTATAGGGCATAGTATCTTCATGTCGTCGGCATACAGCAAAAATCTCGAGTTCTCAAAGCAACGCTGCACATCGTTTATAAATATGTTGAATAGAAGGGATCCTAGCAAAGACCCTTGGGGCACCCCAGAAGGGACGTTTTGTGACCTGGAACAGTATCCGTTAAGTGCTACCAATTGAGTCCTGTTTTCTAGATAGGATGTAAACCATCGCAACAAGTTACCCCTTATTCCTACGCGCTGTAATTTACACAATAGGAGGGCATGGTCAATTTTGTCAAAGCACTTGGAGTAGTCTGTGTAGACCACATCCACCTGGGAAGGTTTAGACATATGTTCAGTTAAGAACTCCGTACATACAAGCAGGTTGAACTCAGTAGATCTACCCTTAATAAAACCATGTTGGTCATCGGAGAAAATCTGTTTAAGAGCGGGATATGTTTGTTCAAATACTATTTCTTCTAATGTTTTTGAAAAAAGGCACAGTTTTGAAATAGGCCTATAATTTTCAACGTCATTTTTAGAACCGCTTTTATGTACCGGGGTAATATAATGCTCTTTTCCAAATCAGGGGGACATGTCCAAGTTGAAGAGATTTTTGAAAGGTAAGCGGTAGCGTGAGACTTTTTGCACACTTTGTTACAAATGTAGGTGAGATCTGATCGGGACCAGCGGATTTATTTAAGTCAAGTGATTTCAGTAATGCATAGACCTTGTCACTATTGATTTCTATCTGGGTTAAGTCACATTCTAAATTAAAGTCTAAGGGAAGGGTGTCACGATTAGAGCGGGGTGTAGCAGAGAGTGCTGTATTCGCAGTGGAGTTTTGTAAAAAAGTCGAAGAGAAGTATTTGCTGAACATTTCACAAATTACTTCACCCGAACCTGCTTGAGTAGTGTTCATATTTCATCACAGAAGGGATTTTGTCTTCTAGATTTAACAACGACCAGAATTTCTTAGGGTTTTTAAAATATCAGTTTCTATTTGTTTGATGTACTGAGAAAACATATCCCGTTCCAATAATTTAGCTCGTGCTCGTAGTAAAACAAAGCTTTGGAGATCGGCAATGTTTTTTATATTTCATGTTTTTCCTACGGTATTTATACTTTTCTTTTAATATTTTTACTTTGTCCAATAGTTCTTTTGTAAAATTTAATTAAGTTTTCCTATGTAACCATGTTGTACAATAAAGAGTTTATTATTATTATCTATGGCAGGATTCTTATTTAATGAATGAATTCTACTATGTGATCTGTTTTGCGAATAATTAAAATGGGTAGGAAAAATAATAAATAGGCAGCTACAGTGAAGTAGCATTTTAATTATTAAGTGGCAGCTTTATATTGAGTTCTTAGATTTGCTTAAATTAAAATTGGCAGTGATTTTTTGGTGTAGCAACTGAATTTGAATCATCGTTATCTCGATGTCTTAACGCTGGACTTTTTTGACTATGTCGGGATTGTCCAGGGTTGACTATGATAGCCGACCTGGCTTATGGCTTATATACAAAGTTATTTTTTGTACATACGAAACCCGAAAACAGTTTGTTCAGAATCGGCAATAGAATCGATTACAATAGTTTTATAACATGTTAAATTTAAACTCAATAATCTCTAAATAATCTTTAATAATGTTCATACAAATCTACTGCTCGCGTATACCTTACACTACCGAGTTACTTGTTATTACTTGCAATCACAGAATGTACCTACGCTGTTGCTTGCATGTATGAACGTGTAGTGAGCGAGCCTCGCCCCCGACCTCCCCGACGTCCAGCCGCAGCCAGTCAGCCTTTAACTTGAGTGCACGTGCCAGTGCGTTGCTTCCGCATGCGCCTCTGCAGCCCACCTGATACGCTGTCTCGTGTTTACGTAAATTTTAAACAATATGAGTTATCGTTATTCAAACGTGCAGTACACTGAAATGGTGCGAACACTAGCTCTAAATAGTGACAGTTTGTCCGCGGCAATGCAGAGCTACCAGGAGCAGTTTGGTGTTCACGTGTCCTGGAATACCATGCTGAGTGCAACACAAAGGTTCAGGGATTACGGTCAGTTCCGTGCGCCGACCGCCGTGAATCGAGGTGTTGCTAGAATACCTACTACCGTGCAAGAAGGGATTTTGGACTTCGTGCATAATAGCCCCGAGAGCAGCACGGCACAAGCAGTCCGAGCCTTTAATGTGAGCCAAATTTATGCTTGGCACACACTCCACAATAACGGACAGCATTTTTGGACTAACATTTCCGTCGAGCTCAAGAGCTGTGTGAAAATGACTGGGCGCCGCGAGTGCGTCGCGAAATCCTCGCTGGGCGAGCGGGGAGTTTAGTAATCAGCACGCAAACATCTTATGGACCGACAAGTGAACATTTACTAGACGAGGACCTTTTAATATTCATAATTACCACTTCTAGACTCATGAAAACCTATTTTTTTAAATACAGAGTATGGCAGACGCTGGATCGGCCGAGGCGGACCAGTACACTGGCCGGCAAGGTCACCAGACCTTAAGACTCTAGATTTTTAACTTTGGGGTCACGTCAATGACTTAGTGTATCAATCGGAGCCTCAAATGAAAGTGACCGTAAATAAAAATTGAGTGTGCCTTCGAAATTGTAAAACCAATGAATTATTTTTACAAAATCTAAAAAAAACTTAAGAAAACGGGCCCGTTTGTGTATTAACTAAAATGGTGGTGGACATTTTGAACAATTATTACCTTATTTGTGATTGAGTGATACTTCGCATAAGTACTTAAATATCTGTAAATAGTGATCGTTTATAACATTTCCTAATTGTAAATAGTGATGATTAAACTTTTAAAGACGCCAAGGTGGTAAATTGTTGATTTGAAACCAATGACTTAAAACATCTTAGTTTGAAAATAATTTAAATACCTATTTATTACTGTGAAGTGTAATGAAAAATTACTACGTCATTAGTAAATTATCACTAATCAATGAATGCCGCGAGCTCGAGTCGTTCAGCTCGCGCGCACCAGCGTCAAAAACGGGAAACTTTTGCAGTCTGAAGAATTAGTGTGTTTTTATGATAATATTATGACTTTTGTGTATACTAATTCTTTGCAAGTAAATATTTGACCCGTGTGCTAGGTTTCCGAGGGCAAAAAATGACGTTGAATTAACTATATGCAACCTTACATGATCCTCCTCGCTGCGCGCGTCGTCGCACCTAACCGTACCGACTACGTCTTTCTGTTAATATTAGCTCCCAAGTCTTTTTTTTATTACGTCGTCCATTATTTTTGTCACCAAGTAGTTAGTCGCCTAATAAGTTGTTGGTCACCTCAAAAATAATATTCCATAAATAACCAATATTATTTTTTATTATATTCTTTTCTCTTCATGTATGATCTGAAACTATTACGTCCTCAATTTCGAAAGTGACCCTGTATAAAATAAAACCAGGGTTTATTTTGGACATGATTTATTTCCTACATAAATATGTATTTTTGATTCTTCTCAAGCTCAAATTTAACTTACAACGATTACTCATTTTTCGATTCAGTTCTTGTAAATGCGTGGTTATCTAGGCCGTTGGTTTCATTTATTTTTATTTTTTCTTCATTTTCCGTAGGTCTTTTGGGACCTGAAAAAATAATGTTTGTATCAATAAGCATGCTTCTTTGTGAAATATAAGTTGTAGTTATTGAAGCAATTCTTGGTCAGTACTTTTTATTCCTCGTAAGAGACTCTAATTACTGCGAAAAACAGCTAACGAAAGTATAAGCAGGAAAAAAAATATATGATGGCAATTTCAAAGCTATTCTATGAGCGTTTTGCTAATATCTTAATTATAAGATATTCGATCGATAAAATCGTCTATTGCATTGAGATTTCACTCAACTCATTCCTACTTATAAGAAACAAAAAATATTTTTATCCAAATTAATCTAAGTCATTAGAACTATTCCGATTATTGAATATGCATATGGATGAGTATGCAATGAAAGTTGTATTCGGTTAACAAACGAAATGTATGTCAAAAGATTCATTAAATCGTTATATATTTGTATAAAATAAGCTTCAAAATATAAGATCTGTGAATCAAAATAGATAAATTATGATGAATTTATTATGATTACGGTGTTTTCAAAATCGGAATGAACAAATAGGCTTCTTAAATATGATGGCGGTAGAATCTTTTTCAAAGTTCACCTGATAAACAAACGTATTTCATGTAAAATCTGGCCCTACATCGATGATGATAATATTGGGGATCGTTTTATAATTTGCAAATCCTCCCTTGAACTTTTCAGTCGAACTCATCTGTCGTTCTATCAATCCCCGCCATCCCTGGCTTGAGACAAGTTAAGACACCTAAATTATAATTTAAAAAACTTACCGCCCCCAAGAGCTAGCTTTACCAAAGTGGCAAATGGCGCATCGACTACCACTGTCGCAACGAACGAAATTATGCATGAGTACATAAAGTGGCTCAAAAATATATAGACCTAAAAATAAAAAAAATAATGCTGGTATTAGTGAAATCGTAAGATATTAACTGAAAAAATATTTCATCAAAAGAATAGACCATTAATAAAACTCAGTTATACGGGATCTTGCAAAACTAGTATAAATATTTTAAGAGCGGTAAGAATTATGTGTCTACTTTACGAAAAAGAAAACTCCACTTATTTGGATTGTAAAAGTAATTTTAAAAAAACTTACAAATTGAGGAACAGAAAAATAACCGGGTGACACTCGGCTACCAGCATGAACGTACATCATTGCAAAATGTAGTAGATACATTCCGTAGGAAAGTCGACTCAGTGGCTTCCATTGTTCAAGTGATAAAAACCAGTTAATTGGACCTGAAAAATAAGATGAAAATTGGTCCGGTATCTACGACCTCTATACATTTAGTACTATTATCATTATGTTGGAATACTTTTTTTTTTATATTGTAAGAATAGGACGTTTGTCTTCCATGCAACCTGATGGAAAGTGCGCATGAAGACTATGGTGTTACACGTCCATCCACGAGACACCTATTCACTCGACACTTAAAAGTTCCAGGACTGTAGTAGTCAGGAAAAACAGACGCAGGCAGATTGTTCCACTCCTTGGCAATCCGTACCAAAAAGGAACTATCGAAGCGTTTTGTTCGACTTCTTGGTAAATCCACTATATAGGGATGGAAGTTCTGTCTGCGTCTGGTAGTCCGGTGGTAAAAAGGGGTGGGTTCAATTTGATCAAAAAAAAATACTGAATAGAGATAAGAAATACTGTCAAACAAGCGACCTTACGACGATGCTCCAGCGTCTGCAATTTTTTATTTGTAAGGTTGTTGTTATTTATGATTTTACGGGCTCTTCGGTCAACAGAGTCTAGCGCTTCGAGCTGGTATTTGGCAGAACCATCCCAAAGGTGACTACAGTACTCCATGCACGACCTCACTTGGGCTGTGTATAAGTTGAGCAGCCGTTCAGGGCTGAAGTACCGCCGGACCTTCGAGATGATACCCAACTTTTTTGAAGCCGTTTTTGCCATAGACTCAATTTGTTGACCGAAGTTTAATTTGGACGTTATAGTGACGCCGAAAAGCCCTAGTTGGTCGGTGATGGGAATAGATACATTCTGGAAAGTGGGCGCAAAAGTAAAGGTGCTCTTTTTTGCGGAGAATAAACACGCTTATGTTTTGGAGGCGTTTAATTTGACCAGGTTAGATTCGCCCCAATCGGACACATTCCGCAAGGTCGAATCAACGCGCTCAATCATAGACTTTCTCAAAACCTGGATTTCATGGGCGCTCGTTCGCGCATTGGATATATATCTCTCAACAACAGTGCTGTCATCAGCATATCCAATAATGCCTGGTATTAGGAGGTCATTAATGTGCAGCAAGAATAAAGTAGCAGAGAGAACAGATCCCTGAGGTACCCCGGCATTAATCGCCATTAGGTCAGAGGAGTAGCCGTCTAAGACTACTCGAATCGACCGTTCCCTCAGAAAATCAGATATCCAGTCGCAGAGCCCGGTCGGTATGCCATATGCTGGAAGCTTGCTTAAGAGACCATCATGCCAGACCCTGTCAAAGGCCTTGGATATGTCTAAGGAAACAGCTATTGCTTCACCATGACCCTCCAAGGCCTCACTCCATAAGTGTGTGGCATACACGAGAAGATCGCCGGTCGAGCGTCCACTGCGGAAACCATATTGGCTATCGCTTAGGAGCTCGTTGGTCTCGAGGTATGCCAGGAGTCGATTGTTCAATACACGTTCCATGACTTTGCAAAGTATGGAAGTGATTGAGATTGGTCGATAGTTGACAGGATCAGCACGGCTTCCCTTCTTCGGTACTGGTTGTACGTTAGCCAGCTTCCAGGATTTTGGGACTTTACCAGATTCCAAAGAAAGTCTATAGAGACGCGTCAAAACAGGAGACAACTTAGCTGCGCAGCGTTTCAACACCACTGCAGGAATACCATCTAGACCGCTAGCCTTATCCTCGTCTAGGTGCAGCTAGCATTTAAGAACCTCCTTTTGGCGAATATGAACGGTACTCATTGTAGGACCGAACTGAGGTAACTTGGGTTGGATTTTTCCTTGGCTATCTAGACGAGAAATTTCCGCAAAGATACTGGCAAATAAATCTGCCTTTTCCTTAGCGGTGTGGGCCAGAGAACCGTCAGGTTTCCGCAGTGGCGGCAGCGATGGGCGACAAAAGTTCGTTTCGACCGACTTGGCGAGGGACCAGAAAGCTTTGCTTCCCGAGGGGTATGACGCTATTCTGTCTCCAATACAGCCTATGTGGGCGAAACGAGCTCTTTTGATCACCTTCTTGCAGGACTTGGCGGCAGCATTGTACCTCTTCTTGTGTTCATGCGAATCCACGGCTTTGCTTCTGCGAGCGGTTGCCCAGGCTTTGTACGCTTCTCGCTTACGCATTTCAGCGGAAAAGCATTCAGCACTAAACCATGGGTGAGCTTTGGTTTCAAGGGATAGTTCAGCGTAGGGAATGAAGAACTCCATTGCTTGACCTATCACACTTGAGACTGCATCAGCGCAGCACGATGGATCGGTTGATGTAAAACAAGCTTGCCGCCACGGATAAGATGCGAAGAAATGTCGCATTTCATCCCAATCTGCCGACTTGTAACGCCATACTCGCCTAGAACCACTTGGTCGGGTGTCAGGTGGCGAGTACTGCGATACAGATTTCACCAGACAGTGATCGGATGTCCCTAAGGGTGCAGTGACGGACACCGAATATCTGTCGGGATCGGTTGTCAGCAGAAGGTCCAGGCAGTAAGCAGTGTGGCCAGCAACGTCTGGGTTGCGCGTAGGCGCATCGTTTAGCACCACACAGGGACCACGTACAAGGCATCGAGGGCTAAACCTTGCGGACGCGAGCAGTTTTCAGTCCCCAAAATGAAGTAGGACGTAGGACACAATGGGTACCGTTCATATTCGCCAAAAGGAGGTTCTTAAATGCTTGCTGCACCTAGACGATAACTCAGCTGCACCTGCGCAGCTGAGTTGTCTCCCGTTTTGACGCGTTTGAGTTTTGAGACTTCCTTTGGAATCTGGTAAAGTTGTAACACCTTTTTTCTTTACCTTGTGTTAGTTCAATGGACTGTCACCTTTTGTCAATCAAAACCGAGTGGATTCGTTGCCTTATCTTTTTTGACGTTAACTCTCTAATAGGTGTTGTTACTCTATGCTAAAGGTTATAAAAAGCCGGGTTGACCTTAGAGAGCTTTTTTTATTTCTGCAAATTTTTGAAGAGAGAAGAGTTTCCTCCTGAGCCGGTCAGCTGCCAGATCACCGAGTCAAACATGTAGACTTATTTCACAATTGCTGACTAGTGATAACCGGTGAGCTCGGCGCTGCGTTGACGAATTGTTTCTCTTGCTACCTCAATCCGCACATTGTCAAACCTCCCATTTGGGAGGTTTCCTGGTGGGAGTACAACCCCAGGTCCTATTAATTCAGCGGACTACAGCTCGGGATCCTGCGGTCATCCGTGAACGGGATTGGTCGGCGAGCCGGGTACCCCTTTTGTTTACTTTACCGTCAACAACCGTCCTAAAGGTGGATTATTTTATTTTTTTTTATTTACAAATACTCTTTACCTTCGCATCATCTCTTACCTATAACTGACGTTACTAGCCATCAAGTAGTAGTACTAAATATAATTTTAAATTTGTATTCCAACATTAATTGTAACGGTCTTAGACTGATTTTAGTTTTAAGATTGTACTGTGTACTCGTTCGGGTGGATTAGCCTGGACCAGCCTTCAGCTTATTTATTTAATCAGACCAACACCTGAGATACCACACCCTGTAAACTCATTGAAATCTCTTTATTTTATATCTTGCTTGTTCTACAATATTTTTTTTGTGCAATAAACTCTGTAAACAGTAAACTCTTCGTCTTATTTGATATCCCTTTGGTAAAAATAGTTACAAAGTCCCAAAATCCTGGAAGCTAGCTAACGTACAACCAGTACCGAAGAAGGGAAGCCGTGCTGATCCTGTCAACTATCGACCAATCTCAATCACTTCCATACTTTGCAAAGTCATGGAACGTATATTGAACAATCGACTCCTGGCATACCTCGAGACCAACGAGCTCCTAAGCGATAGCCAATATGGTTTCCGCAGTGGACGCTCGACCGGCGATCTTCTCGTGTATGCCACACACTTATGGAGTAAGGCCTTGGAGGGTCATAGTGAAGCAATAGCTGTTTCCTTAGACATGTCCAAGGCCTTTGACATGGTCTGGCATGATGGTCTCTTAAGCAAGCTTCCAGCATATGGCATACCGACCGGGCTCTGCGACTGGATATCTGATTTTCTGAGGGAACGGTCGATTCAAGTAGTCTTAGACGGCTACTCCTCTGACCTAATGGCGATTAATGCCGGGGTACCTCAGGGATCTGTTCTCTCTGCAACTTTATTCTTGCTGCACATTAATGACCTCCTAACACCTGGCATTATTGGATATGCTGATGACAGCACTGTTGTTGAGAGATATATATCCAATACGCGAACGAGCGCCCATGAAATCCAGGTTTTGAGAAAGTCTATGATTGAGCGCGTTGATTCGACCTTGCGGAATGTGTCCGATTGGGGCGAATCTAACCTGGTCAAATTCAACGCCTCCAAAACACAAGCGTGTCTATTCTCCGCAAAAAAGAGCACCTTTACTTTTACGCCCACTTTCCAGAATGTATCTGTTCCCATCACCGACCAACTAGGGCTTTTGGGCGTCACTATAACGTCCAAATTAAACTTCGGTCAACAAATTGAGTCTATGGCAAAAACGGCTTCAAAAAAATTGGTTATCATCTCGAAGGTCCGGCGGTACTTCAGCCCTGAACGGCTGCTCAACTTATACACAGCCCAAGTGAGGTCGTGCATGGAGTACTGTAGTCACCTTTGGGATGGTTCTGCCAAATACCAGCTCGAAGCTCTAGACTCTGTTGACCGAAGAGCCCGTAAAATTATAAATAACAACAACCTTACAAATAAAAATTAAAGACCCTGGAGCATCGTCGTAAAGTTGCTTGTTTGACAGTATTTTATCGGCTACATTTTGGTGAGTGTGCGAGTGCTCTTTTTGACCAAATTGAACCCACGCCTTTTTACCACCGGACTACCAGACGCAGACAGAACTTCCATCCCTATATAGTGGATTTACCAAGAAGACGAACAAAACGCTTCCATAGTTCATTTTTGGTACGGATTGCCAAGGAGTGGAACAATCTGCCTGCGTCTGTTTTTCCTGACCACAACAGTCCTGGAACATTTAAGTGTCGAGTGAATAGGTTTCTCGTGGATGGACGTGTAACACCATAGTCTTCATGCGCACTTTCCATCAGGTGGCATGAAAGACAAACGTCCTATCCTTACAATATAAAAAAAAAACCGCAGTCGGGTTTTTTAGTTTTTGTATTAACTTTCTTTATTGTGATCATGTTGTTTAAGCAATATGTAGTGGTTCAGTTTAAACATACCCGAATAACCATGAATGCAGGCTAAAATCATCCATCCCACAGCCAACGCCCAGATAGATCTGTTGTAGGCGTGTTTAAAGTTTTCTAATGTTTGATTATCATATCCCAGTTTTTTATCGAGAATCAAAGAATATACAGCCATGGATGACAATACACATGCTAAAATCCATAAGAGAGCAACTATGACCTGTGAAAATGAAAACTTATACAATATAAATAACTTTGTATTAGTGTAAAGCAGTAAGACATTCTTATTTTCACACAGCGCCATCTAGTTGAGGCTAAATTTAGTAACGTTTACTATGAGACCCATAAAGGGTCCTTTGTAACTCCACTCTCCCGTAGAATTCTTGCCTAGGTGGCTATTCTCTCTGAATTGTCTACTTATATTAAATAAATCAAAAAAAGTTGATTCAATTTCTGATTGGTGCTGATTATATTTCCATCTTTGAAAAAAAACCATAATATGGCCTCCTTGGCACAGTGGTCAAAGATGCTACTAGGTAAATCGCGAGATTGTAGGATCGACCCCCGCATAGAACAAGAAAATAAATGCGGTTTTAAATTTTATGGTTTTATAGTTTTTGTATTCTAGATTCCCCCATTGTAAACTATACTACATGGTATCTCATATCACAAGCTTTACTAACTTTGAACCATGAATTTGGTGTGATTATCTAGGGATGTTATTTATTTATTATATAGGCGTTGGTCATATTGAACTATATTTTACCTTAGGAATTCTCATTTTCTTGCCACGGTAGGTGTGAAGCACATATCCGAAGATCATACCAATGAAGAATGGCGGAGCTCTAGTTAAAGTGTTTATGTAGAAATTCCTCATATAAAGCGTGGATTCTTCTGGGGTCCTGAAATTTTTTTTTACATGAAACATAAATTATCTATTTATACACTTCCAAGTAAATATTAACGCGAATCCATTGCAGTCATAAACAAGTAGATACGGCACATACAGGGTTATTATTAAGTCATCGGCCAAATTCATAGGAACGATTTTTGAAAAAAAAGTAGGTATATATTTTTTTTACCAGAAAATCAATATATTCGATAACATATTAAGCAAATCTTGGTCACTCTAAAATCTTAATAATTAATGTATACCATTAAGAATAAAGTCTACTACACGCTAGCCGCTACTACAAAACATATTGTTATTGTATCAAAAAACATAATATTTTAATTTTGCTGGTAACTAAAGAAAGCCCGGTTTATTTATACTAAATTAAAATTTTACAAAAAATCCATGCCCTTTTATAATCTAAGGGCCGTTATAATAAAACGTTCTCAACTCTTCAACCTAACATACGAGAATTAATTTCAAACAGTTAGCGAAACGTACGAGTAAGAGGTGAGAGTAGGTATGTTTTTTTTACTCATGTCTTTTACATTTTAAATTTTTGTAATACAGGTGCTGGTAAAAGCTCATGCATTAATTATTTTGAGAAAAGTGGATAATCGTTAATATTTTTCTTATAAGATTGCTACAATGGCTATTGCTATGGAATATTTTATATTTTGGTTGAACCTGTTTATTATAATAAACATACTTACGCAGTTGTAATAATTGAGAAGTTTTTCAGAAATACGTAGATCGAAGATGCTGTTAGTGAAATTATCAATCCGGCTGTTAATGCAATCCAGGAATAACTTTTTTTACCGCTCAAAACCCAAAACAATACTATAGGTGATAAAATATGGAGGTGAGTGTCGATAGTGACATACCAAGAATGTGGCAAGCACTGAAATAAAGAAAGACAAAAACTAGGTTAAATAAATACTTTTTTAATTTTTTTTTTATCAAAATAAACATCCTTCACAGTATAAGTAAACTAAATTAATGACTTCAAGTGTTAAAGAAGACTTAACTATTATTTATTGAGCGGCTTTTATGCATATGTTGTCATTATCGGAGTAATTTCTAAGCTTCAATGGAGCCCTTCTGCAGGGGTGTATGCAATCGCGACTGCACCTCAGACATATCACGAGTACCTAACGTGTTAATAAAAACTATAAATGCAATACATTATTACCGGATATTATGTCAGTGAGATGCCGAAACATTGAGAAAAATTGATTCAATCAGGCGTTACTTTGCTTACAACTACTATTACTAAGTTACTAATTCCACTAATAGTGCAAGTACGAGTTGCGGAATTAGCAAGGTAACTATAGTAGTTGAGAAAAATATTAAATAAAATTTAATCGATAATGACAAGTCATAAAAGTCTTTTAATTCTAATCTAGCTCAAACATATAAGCCAATTAAGACAACATTTAGAAAAGTAAAAAAAAAAAACGTTAAATATACTTACAAGCTGACCAGAGATGACATAATTCTGCACATGCAGGAGGGTTGCCCACCAATTCGTTCTGCAGTTATTAACTTGAGGCACTATCGTAGACGTCCAAAGTGGACCATCAGATATCCTATTTGAATATGAAATTTCCAAAAGAATAGCAAATGCCAGAAGAGGGAACAGACGAAGAAGACGGTGGAGGTAAAATAAGTGAAGATTCTTCAAAAGTTTTACTGAAATATAATGGAAACAAAGATAAGAAAGTTAATAAAGTATTATTTCAATAAAACACTTTTTAACCGGATTTATCGCGTATATTTACATTTAAAAAGTGTTTTATTTAATAGTATGAATTATTTCAATTTGTCTACAAAAGACAACATTTTATTTTACAGTTATTAGGTAGGCAGGGCTGCATCATAGCCTCTGTAAGGGTCAGTAAGTCATGAAGGCTAAGCTTAACATATCAAAAAAGGCGACTATTCCGAGCAAACTCCGCTTGGTGGTAAGTCGAGCTCAACTGGTAAGCGTATAACACCCTTTATATAAACTCTGTCACCAAGACTATTCTATATTTTGCTTTCATATATTTATATTCTATATTCCCTCCTAGTTTCCTATGCCATGTAGTTGGTGTGATTGTCTGAGGATTTTTTTTATTTATCTCCGACCTCATCTACATTTTTATACTATCAGGTGAGATAGAGGTCAAATGCGGGTGAATAAAATAACTAAAAAAAAAAAAACTACGGTTTGTATCTAATACCTGAAATCAGTAAAGGCAGGACAAGTTTGTTATAATAAACTTATCCATCTGCTGCATCGAACTTAGTTTGCAAATTGGTACCTAAACAGACTATAGTCAGTCATGTTTAATTTATTTATCGACATACGATCAAATTGGCGTGCATACATAATATCAGATTATTTTTGGTATTTTAGTTCTATTTGTATGAGGATATTGAAGAAATTGCTTTTAATGTTATTGTTTGTTACTTAAATAAAGAATAAATTATATACAGGGTGACTGGTGACGAATTTTAGGTAGGTATTGAAGACGAGCACTCTGTACTCGATTCTGATCATAATTATGTAATAAAAGTATGTTCTTAATTTCCCAGCTGCCCTATAAATAAATAAAGAGTTTTACTAGGTCAAAGACCGTTCGTGAAACCGTCTATACCTACCTATTCTATGTTGATAGCGCCGTTCGTACGTCCGTACCAGTGTAACGATGCGTTGCGTAATGAATTCTTAAATTTACTGAGTAATTAATTAATATTAACTTTTTTTGTCTTTTCATGTATGATCTCAAACTATCACGTCCCACCCATAACCCTTTATATTCAATTATAAATATCAAAATTAAGTGTTAATTTTATACTGGCGATAATACTTACTTCCCGTAAATTTTCCAGCCGTTGTATAAACTAGGAGAAGACCGCTCAACATAAAGAAAGTATCCACAGACAAAGGGCCCGCTTGGATCCACAGACTTTTTGTAGACGAAACCCACTGAAAAAATGAATAAAGATATAAGATCAAACCGTTTACTTAAATGAATATACATATAAACTATGACTCAATGACTAAATAACAATTATCAATACGATTTTATGTGTATGTGTATACACATATATAAATAGGTACATAAATACATACGAACGATGTACCAAGACCCACCCCAATTTCCTTTAGTAAATACTGTCTTGATTAGATTGCCTGGGTGGAATCTTTCTTGGTGCATATAATATGATATAATAATGAACGTTTTATTTGATATACGCTATTTGTGCACAATAAAGATTTTTTGTCAATAATCAAGGTTCAAGTCTTCTTTATTAAGTTTGGCCATAATTGCCTCTATACCCTTGATAATAATAATACGTTTGTCTGCTAACAAATATCTGTACTTCGGAAATTTGTCCTGGCCATATTTTACGACATAACAGTCCTTTTAGAACCCTTGAAGAATTAAGAATGTTTAATTATGACTTTACCGGAAAAATAAATTGTGTTTTAGGCATGAGGATCTATTTTTGATCGATCGACTTAAAGAAATCTTTTTTTAATTTAAACATAACGATGAATTTGTAAAAAAAAAAATTAATAGCCGCGTCTATTAAGATTACCTTGCTTATAAAAATATAATATGATACTGATACTCCAAAAAAATTTTCTTAATTACAAAATACTGTCATGATGTCCGATAAACTATAATAAACAACAAATTTTTAAGCATCACTTCATGTGAAGGTATATGAGGGTTAAATACTTACGTCAGCGACATCTAAAAGATTGTACATCGGGAAATTTGCAACGGTAAAAAACGTGTGCCCCATGATAACCCAAGCCATTGCCAAAGCTCTTATACCATCTAAGCATTCTATTGTTCCAGGTCTAGACTTAAATGTGAAGAATGTGCGGGTATTCGTATAGACAGAAAATGATGTTAAAATTTGGTTAACTTCTTTTGCATCTGAAAAGAAATAAAGAAATACACTTATTCTAATCATCAACAACTAAATGTTTATCTACACTAATATTATAAAGAGGAAAACTTTGTTTGTATGTTTTTTTGGTTGTAATGAATAGGCTCAAAACCAAAACAACGTTTTTAAAAATTTTTTCACTATTCGAAAGCTACTTTATCCACGAGTAACATAGATTCAATATTATTTTAGAAAAAAATAGGGTTTCGTAAGATATTTCGGACACAAGGTGTAAAAAATCAACCAGAAAAGTTACTTATTTTGCGTAAGCTGCCTAAACTATAAAAGATAGAACCATAAAATGTTCTAATTAATTTTTGATCTTATAAATATCTAGAAAAAAGCCGCGACACACTATATCTATCTATGTCGAGTGAGGCACAACAACTATTTTTTTATTTAAAAATCTTGGTTTATTTTGGACTACATTTAAACGCATTTATTTTGCTCATGCTATTAATCCTTTTCAAAATAAATTATTTCATCATTAAGTACAGTTTATGTAGATAATATTTAGTCTTTGAATGATTGAAATTGGACAAATGGTTTAGAATGTTATGGCGAAATTAAAATATTACGATTACGCGGCCCGTTGCGAAGAAGTGAGCGTCACCAAGGCGGGGGTGCGCGTGCGGTAGGAAAGTTTAGATCTGAGTATATGAGATACCCGTGCGGCTAAGACGCAAGGGCGGTCGCGCGTGAAGTCTAATAATTTTGGTGCGATTTTTTTTTTATATTTCTTTCTGAAAACTATACCTACGCAAAAGTTCTTCTCAAAGCTTAACAACAGTTCTTCTTAGGGCTAATCAACAGTTCTTCTCAGGGCTAACCAACACGCATTAAGTAAAAGGAACGAAATTATAATGGAAAATTATGCCAAAACGGGGAAAATAATTCAATTTTGAGAACTTCCAGTAACCGTTTGGGAACAAGGTGTTCGTTCCCAATCCCCAGAAAAGGGATGGCAGGCCGCGGCCCGACGGTTGATGTCGGGATGTTGTATATATAGGTAGTCGCGATATAAACTTTGATAGCGCGCTGTAGTAATTCTGTCGTGTCGTCATCGTTCTATGGAGCGTCGCTAGATGTCGCTACATCACTCCCCTCCGAGACCGGAGGTCGATATGGTCATGTTCCGTCAACGGTCTTGCGTCTTGAGATGCTTGCCAGCGTGCCAGTGGGGTTTCAGTGGGTCGGAACCGGGTGAAGATGCCGCATGGAGAGTTCGCGGTGCATCGGAACTGCATGCGGTGCTGTCCTGGACAATGGCGGGGGAATGGTCCCAGTGAGTCGGGACAAGCTCCAGTGAGTCGGAGTGCCTCAGTGCGTCCAGGAGTGCTCTTCTCTGCAATGACCCCAGTGAGTCGGGGTGGCTGGCGGCTGCTTAAGACCGGCCGAAGTGCAGGGTACCCGAGCCAGCTGTGCCGAGTTGCAGGTGGAGGCTGGAAGTGGTAGACCAGGCTTGCAGCGCTACAAGCGTAGTGGTCCACCAAGGTAGCCCGGAGTGCTGGCGGCGGCTGGCGTGTTGTACTCGCTGCTGGTGGGTGGAGACGATGACGACGTTGGTCCTCTTCTTCGAAGGCTGCGAAGGTAGTTCAGCTAGGGGTCACCACTTTGAGAACAAGGTGTTTGTTCCCAATCCCCAGAAAAGGGATGGCAGGCCGCGGCTCACGGCCCGACGGTTGATGTCGGGATGTTGTATATATAGCTAGTCGCGATATAAACTTTGATAGCGCGATGTAGTAATTCTGTCGTGTCGTCATCGTTCTATGGAGCGTCGCTAGATGTCGCTACAACCGTTTTTACGGTTATGAAATGGAGTTTTACCAATATAGTCCTTAATTCAATAATCTTAATCCAAGTTATTTAATTCTGAACAAATTTGTCCTACTCATCACTTGATTTAAATCAAAACTTTATAACATAAATTTAAAATAACTCCGCAACAAAATAGGTAAAGTCGGAATCATTTCTTGAGTTGATATTTTTTTAAATCAAAACAAATTTTTTGTAATGATCATTCAGACTATCTAGAAATTAAGTTTTTGCGCAACAACGTGATTGTTACAATGGTAAATGCACTGTTTATACAATTGTTTAGTCAAAACAATTGTATAAACAGTGCATTTACCCTTGCATACTAATGATTCCCAAAAATAAAAAAATATTAGGTAGGTAGGTACTGCTTTCTTTTTTAAAACAATCACTAAGCCCGGGTTTGATCTCAATGTCACCTGATCTTAGGTGCGGCTCATGTCGAAGATGTTAGCAAACGGGTTTTCAGAAAGAATTTGCTGTTTATTTAATGTTTCGGGACACACACCGCTGGAGTGGTGATATTTGGCAACAGATTAGAGTCCGGCTCTAGGGATCCTGCCACTGACACGCTTATTCAGGGGTGGTACGGTAATTCTATGCCGATCCGCCGATCCGCAAATCCGCACCTACAGTCAAGACAACAGCAAAAACGTCATGCTCCCTTAGGCGGCATGGCTAGTGGTAGCGTCGGGTATCGGGTCACCCTCTTCCCTAAAATATGGTTGAGGAGGGTGATGGCTGGTGCTTGCGTTAACTCGTAAACGGGTGCTACTAGCGGTGCCAGGTCGTTTTGATAATTATACTATGACTATTTTATTCCATTCTTGTTCAAATACTCTGGTCCCAGTTTGTCATGTTCGTATTGTGCATCCATAGCTCATTGCACCTGCTATGTAAGCAATTTGGTTGTGGCATGACATTGGCTCTCACAATCAGCTGTCTTGTGTTTGTTTTTTTTCATGTCACGGTCAATTTGTACTGTACCTATTTGTATTAATTTGATAATTCTGACTGAAAAAGTCAGTTTATCAAGAGTTTTTTTCCGCCGGCTTTTTTTGTCTCTTGGTCTACTGTAATATCTTATTTAACAACTATCAACAACTAGTTAAAGCCGAAGTATGTGATGACTGACTTCATCAAGTGTTTTGTGAAATTCCTAAGACGAATAAAACTTTTTTTTTTGAATTTTGATCCTTCGCAGCTTACAATTTTATTTCTAAAATCGATTTATTTTCGTATTAAAACAAAAACAGTGGGTTTCAATATTCAACAAATGGGTTGGAGTTATAAGTATAGTTAGTAAGTAGTTTATATGTCAAGACGTTGAATATTGTAACGATTTATAGTTTCACCTGGTAGCTAATTTTATTATTCATAGGGTCAACGACTTGTTTTTTTTTGATATTGAAATGCGGCATTATTAGTCAGTTTAACTGTTGTAAGATAGCTGTACACCGCGGTTTCACCTGGGTTTTGTAGAAAAGATATACAAACCACTGAACTACAGTTAAAATTGGAAACCGGAGTTCTGAAGAAACGCACTTCGTAAATGTACTGGCGGCGGCTTATAAAATGTGGGTATGTAATAAACTATGTGGGTATAAATACCTACAGTACAGAACAAAGTACTGGGGTACTAGGTATTTACCACACACTATTTTTGCCTCCATGCCTTTCGAAGGTATTCCTGTTTTATATATGCTGCAGTTATTTTTGTGTAGTGCAGCTATGCTATAACATTGTTTTGAAGTACCTAACTCAATCTATCTATCAGTAACGCTTCCACAGCTAAACTACTAAATCAATTTTGACGTAATTTATAATAGAGAACTTCAAGGAGCATATAGTAGTCTTATTGATCCAGCTGCGATATCCGATGTTACCGTGAAGTCGCAGGCATCAGATAGTTTCTTATAAAAAGGCTTTTATTGAAACGGTTAATGTCAGATATCGACTACTTTCGTGCTTAACGATGTCCTCTTTTAGGATTTGGCACAAGTGCCAGGTGAAGCACAGCCGCACAGCCTAAATAGGTACTGAAGACCTACTGAGTAAGATCTCTATAATATGAGCAAAGTACAGATATATACAGTAAATCAACTCGGCCGCATCTTTGAAATAAATGCCTACAGCGCCGCGGTCCGTTCAGATATGATAGGGCTGCCCGCCTTCAGCGTTTAAATTACATTTGCCTACTTTGTATTTACTTCCATTTTGTTTTGTGACTGCAAATATACTTTCCTTATATAAACAAATAAAGCACATTGTAAATTGAATAGGCAGTGTTAAACAAAAATACGTTTTTTGTCAAAAAACTATGTTTACGTTTGAATAACAAATCGGTCTTATAAATTAGCGACCAAAAAGTACTTGCGCCTCGATTGAGATTCACGAAAATAATTATATATTATGTATTATTATAATTATATAATTATAATTATGTATTATTACATTTTAAAGTATAAACACTTGGTGGTAGGATCCCTTCTGGGTCCGCCTGGCTAGCGACCACCCTTTATATAAAGTCTGCCGCCAAATGTTACCGCTACGGCGGTAATGTGTTCCGGCAATATTGTATAAAGAGCCAGTTCCTTCCTAAACCTGTGTGCTTTCATCTTCGACCTCATCGTCACTTACCATCAGGTGAGATTGAGGTCAAACGCGGGTTTAGTCACTTATAAAAAAAAAAAAAACAATTCGTATATTAATGTAAAGCTCAATCAACAATCGTTTCGGTATGTAGACACACGCGACTGGCCGCATGCCGAGATCGAGCCGCGTAGGTATACCTCACGCTTCGTCCGTTAGTATGAAGTTGAATTACTGTAGATATCTGTACTGTGATATGAGTTTTAGTAAGTTATCTATAGGTAGGTAATATTGCAGAAGATAGAAATAATTTAATAATCTAAGATTTTTGTTGGTAAAACATAAAAACTCATAAATTGCAATTTTCTTCTTTCTTACAATTAAGAAGTTCTTACTTACCCCGTTTTTTTATTACAGTGTGGTAAATATCGTACGCAGTGCTTAGTATTGTAATTAGTCCAATACATGATAATATGGTTCTGAAATGGAAAGTTTAAAGATATGATTAAAATAATAATATTTAATTAGATTCTATATGCTGACGTGCCATAAAAATACCTAATATCTTGTGTATACAGGGTGGCTCGTAATATGAAATAATCCTGTTAAAGGTAGGTCGATGTACAACTACAAGACTATTACATTGAATTAATATCGTTCTTTAGAATATATCGTGATGGTTGTAAATCCATGGCCTTTAGGTCTGTAACGGTTCTTTCCTGTTACATTATAAACAAGATTTCTATCTTAGATTAACAATTTTACTTTATTCCTACTCTTAAGATTTCTATGATACAATAATGATATTATGAATAAACGAATTCCTTATACATCATTTGCTATTCATTGCATGTAAGAGGCATTACCTTTTGCAATTACAATTTCAATGATATCAAAAACGTCAATTGAAAAAGGTGAGATCGCACCCATCTCTATGATATTATTGTTTCTTGATTTCATTTGTGTTGTTCCGTTTCGTGTGCTTTCATAAATAACTGGTATCTCACGTTTGAAATTCAAGGACACGATAGTTTGAGATCATACATGAAGAGGAAAAATATAGGTATTAAAAAATAATATTAATTATTACTGAGTAAACTTAACCGAAAGTTAAAGAATTGATTATATAACGCTTGGTCACCCTAGCGTTGGCAGCGATCCGTGCGCCAAGTCACGTGCCGCGATTCATTCAAGCCTAAGTAAAGTTCATAGAAACATGGTAGTATTTATTTATAGGGAATTCTAGTGAAATAAATTTAGTACCCACTTTTATAACATAATTATGATCAGAATCGAGTACAGAGTGCTCTCCTTCACTATCTAAGTTTTGTCACTAGTCGCCCTGTATATTGGGATTATTGTATTCAGACTAATATGTATGCATAATGATAAGAATATACTTTTATTTAGGGTAATGATAAAGCTTTCTATGACGTGGCTACCTAATTAAACTCGTGAGTATTATTATTTTAAAGAGTGCCAATTCCAATAGATCTCGTCAATACTCATGTTATTAGTGGTATAATAATGATATTGATAACATTAACACTTACGTGGCCACTGTATCGGCAGCTACCCATTTTTTATCATCAGGAAGGCGGCAGTATACATCATTGTACTTTAAACCTATTGCAGACATGTTGTAGTATAAATTAGCAAGTGCTTGCTGCGTGGTACAAGGCCTTGGTATGCACATTGCCAACCGCATGTTGAAAGATGAAAGATTCACGGCTGGACTCCTGAAAAAGTGTAACTATAAGTAGTTTAAAAAAAAACTTTTAAACACAAAAACATCTGAAGATTAAACCATACAATCACAATATCCAGGAAGCAAAGAATCGGTTATGTAGTGTAACTATAATAAATTATATCAAACACTTAAATATTTATATATTTTTAATTACTAGTAAAACTACACAACTATGTTCCAGAGTCTCAACTATGGTCCAGCGATCTCAACGAACAAAAACCCTTTTGTTGCGGTAGGAGACGACATCTACTTTATTTTTTTGTCCTATTTCGTTTGCTTTAGACACGAAGAGATTAGTTTCACGTGCACTTCACAGGTGGCGCCATGGATTGATGCCAGCAGGGTTTGTGAGTGTTGAAAACTTTTTGTTTATTAGCATTGGTTACAGTGCATAAAAAATACCTAATTGGACTTAAATTGAAAGGTACTAATTTGACTGTGTTTTTGTCTTAGAGTACTCAGTATTCTAATATATAAAATAAAGCTCTTAACCATGGTTAAATCGATCGTAATAAGCAATTATTGCCATACGTTTTAACTGACTAAGCTTTACTTAATATAAAAACGCCAACAGATATTATATTTATAATTTAATTCTAAAATAACAAGAAAGTAAACAAAAAATGTGTAAAATCTGGACCATAGTTGTGTAGTTTTACGGTATGTATTACTTACTCATCGAATGTATGACCCCGAGCTAATAATACATCTTGTCTATTGATCAATGCTTGAAAATTTTTGATTTTTTCTAGATTATCCATGTCGTGGTAAGTACTGTTCGGTCGTGGCAGCCACTCTGGCCACGAAATTTCAGGTATTTCCGGTAGACTTGGTAGTTGAAGATTTTGATCAAATGGTATATCTATCAAACAATATTTTCCGCTCACTTCATACTCTTCTAAAGCTTGATTTATTTCCAAGCATTGATGATAATTTCCAAGATCCACAAAATTACCGGTAAGAATACCTCTTGGTAATCTTAAGCCTGCATCCAAAACTGTAAAATAAAAGAAAAAGAAAACATTTTAATTATAAAATCTAAATTTTTCGCTTGCATAACATTTAATAAAATGGCTTATTATACAACGGATATGGTCCAGAATGACCTAAACAAGATTGTTTAATATATTCTTTTCGATACGTAGGTATATGAAATAGAGATATTAGTTTTGCATGTCACCTGAAAACTCATCACTAAGACTAAGGTGTAATACGTCCATCCATGATGAACTATTTGTACTTGTTGACTATTGAAAAGAACAGGGAAGATATAGGTACACGTAATATCAGGAAAATCAAGGTGCTTTGCTTGACTCCTTCGAATATCCACTAAATAGAGTGTTACGAAATCATTGCATAAGTTTTTACTTATTGAAAAACGAGAAGAGGCGTTATGATGGATCAGGAAATCTCAATTCTTTAATGATCGAATGAGATTTGGTGTAGGTACGTTATCTATGTAGCAACCTCATGATAGTTTTTTCGCGTGTTTTCATAAAAATAATTAACAAATCTATTGTCCATAACAGTAGTAAATAATAGGGATGAAAAATATTTAAGATCGTTTTACAAAAATGCGCCCTACTCAAGTTTCCTTGAACCAAAAAATAAGATAGAAAGAAAGAAAGAAAGAAAGAAAGAAAGAAAATATTTATTTAAGTAACTATCGCAATTTCCACAATTAAAACATATCTTATATATATAGCCTACTTCTTATTATACATAAAAAAGAACGATAGTTAAAAAAAAGGAATCAGACTCAGCTTAATGTCGATTGATCCAGTAGGAACATCGACGCTGGTTTTCAGTCAGTCCCTATGTCCCCTAGGTGTTCGGGGAGAGGAAAAATGTACTGGGATAGTCCCACCCTAAAACACTAAAATTTATACAAAACACAAAAAAAAAAAAAAAACGAAAAAGCATTATAAGCTGGGATACAAAAAAAAAATATATATATATAGTATGTGGCACGGCAGAAAAAATAAGATAGCATTATTTCGGCATCTCTTCACTGGCACTTTTTATTGAATTGGATTTTTAAATATTTTTTTACATTGCATCAAGGGTTGAAGTTAATAATATTTTTAAGTTTTTGATTTAATAATTCTCAATTATTCTTAAATAATTTTAAAAATATGCTAAATAAAATCTTCACCTGACCAGGACTCAAACCTGGGACCTCTCGTTTGCCGGACGAGTGCTATTCCACTGAGCGTACGGGGACTGGCGACAAGCCATCGAAATTGCTTAGCATACTTTTGTTTTTACGTTCTATTGCTAACATAGCTCCGTAACGTATCTAATGGATAGCTTTGTAGCTAAGCCAACCGCGACAAAATTCTTTCCAGAAATTGTACAAGTAAAAGTGAAGAATTGCAATGTTAAATAATATTTTGCTTTTAATGATGCTCAATTCATTTCATAAATATAGTCTCTTATAAAATTGTCTACATTTTGTTAATGCTCCTTTCTGCCTAAGAAACCGATTTACTTACGCTCATAATAGCAACTATTGAAGAACTCAAACGGAGTTTACTTGGAATACCATCCCTGCAGCCAGATTTTGGAACTCGCTACCACACTAGGTATGGAAATCTACATCTTTCATCTTTAAGCGAGGAATTATAAATTACATGTCTTTACTCTTAGTTTTCACAAATATCAATCAACTTTTCTGTCATTATTTATAAACATTTCTCTTTAAAAAAAAAACATAATTGATATTTAAAAACACAAATTACGTTTTTCTTATTTCCAGCCCTACAAATTCCATAGAATTGAACAGTACCTTTGTAACCTTCTGTTTGCTTTTTTACCTTTATATTTATTGTGCCATATTGTTAAATGAATAAAATAATCAAGGTACATAAAAACTCCAAATCCCGTATTGATTTTTGCCTATCAAATCTGAAAGATAAATAGGCTATTGAACGTGCCGTAAATCAATTTTATCGTCAGTGCAAAGGATAAAATGCTAAAGCGCCAAAATGACATTTGTGGAAAATCGACTTTAAACATTTTTTTTCAAGAAAAAAAATATACCTTTGATAATGTTACAGTTACAAAGATGTTAGGTAATTCGATTTTTTGCCAAAATATTCAGCATAACTGTGAGTTTCTATCTTTTTCCGTTATTAAAATAAGTGTCGCTTTTTTTAATAACGGAAAAAGATAGAAACTCACAGTTATGCTGAATATTCAAAGAAACGCTGAAAAGTAACAAAAAAAAATTTCAGGAAAAAAAATGCTAAACTCTATCAACTTTAAAAGACCAAGTCATCAATAAATGATAATATAAGGCAATAGTATCTTATCAATTCAACGGAAAATACTAATCTATTTGAAGTTGTCAAATCATAATGACGAAACTTTTGCTAATCTAATACTTGTACTGGTAATATAATTCGTAGAAAAAATTGCTAAGCATTACCATATCCTCGTAAATAGCTGGAATTATAATGTATTTTCTCTAAGCATACTATCTTGCTTAACCCGTATATAATGATAGGAGGAATAGCTAGTGAAATTTTGCTAAAGCGACATCCATACTTATAATATTACTAGCTGTTGCGCGAGGTTTTCGAATCCTGCGGGAATTTTGGGATAAAAATAGCCTATGTGCTTTTCCAGAATGTTTACTATTACTATGTCAAATTTCATTAAAATCCTTTGAGCCGTTCTTCCGTGATTGAGGAACAAACATCCATACATCCAAACTTTCACTTATAATATTAGTAAGATTCAGCGAACTTTTGCTAAAGTGCCAAAGTAATATAGAAACATGAAAGGCATTATCACTAAACGTGTCTCAACTATCAAAATTAAAATCAACGAAAAAATTCTAACGTCACAGTAACCAAAGAAAAGCGTAACGGAAAAAGTTCTTTAGCGACTTTTGTTAAAAAAAGCCCGAAAAAACGCCGCTTTAGTCATTTTGCTGCCGATGTAAGGCAATCCGTCGAAAATTTGGACTGCTAAAGCGCCAAAAAGGTGCTCAGATCGCTACGAAACCTAGCCAGAACGACGCAGGAAAAAAATGCTGTCGAACTGTATATATAACTCAATATGGCTAAATTGGCGCTTTAGGATTTTATCCTTTCCACTGACGATATGATTATGTGTGTTGAAATTAATTTATTATGTGTTATGAAGTAAATTTATTATGTGTTACAAAGTTAATTTTTTATGGGCTTCACGAAATTTTAGCAAATAGGTATTGTGGTGATATTTTATTTATCACACAGAATCATTAAAATTATTTGACGCAAAAATCCATACTGAGAATGAGATACTTATTTTTGTCCATGGATATATTTTATACAGGGTTGATTTTTCGTCACCAGCCAAATTTAAATGTTAGTTTCTTTGATAAGATATAAACGTACCTGCATATTTATTTTAGCGTCGCTCAGTACAAAAAGCAGAAATATGGAACCACAAACTTTAAAAAAAATAGTCGCAATTGATGAACATAGCTACTACGGCGCGGCATTTCCTTGATAATACTACGACGTACAATACAATACAAAAGTCTTTATTACTTTAAAATGTGTGTAGCGCCTAGTCATCTTTATTTCAATGGTAATTTAGAGTGACCATGCCTTGGTCAATATGTTAGCGGATAAATTAATTTCCTTGCAAAAAAAAATAATACTTTTTTTTTTTGCAAAAATTCTTTCTTTAATTCATAATTATTGTATACAAACAATTTGGCCGGTGACTACAAATCAACCCTGTATAATTTTCCAATTCTTAAGTAGGTACACATTTACAAGAGCGCTTGTAAAATTTAGAAAATATTTAAGGCACTTGAAAATGATGCACAAGAATTTATTAGAAATTGATTCAGATACCACGATAGGTACCTATCATATTTAAACAAGTAATTAGCTGCTTGATCAAATTTATGGTAATGAAATGACTCCTTTGCAACTCAAGCGATGGAGCATTGGGTGCCAATAGATAATTTAACATAACAACTTCCGTGCTGTTCACTGTTTAGGTACAGAAAGCGTTACAAATCTGTCAAAAAAAATTACTTGATCTGATCTCTATGCCCTAGACATTAAGTTAAAATTGGTTGTTGAAATTTAAAAGGTAATGTAAAGCTTGATCTGCTGCCTTCTGTACATGTACACAGTTGTCATTAAGATTTAAGGGCCTACACTACCTCAAACACGCTCCGAATCCAAATTTTGATCTCAAATATCTATCAGAGTACTGAACTAATAATTTTAGAAAAAACATATAGCAAAGTTAAGAGTATGAACTAAGAACCATATGTTTTGAAAACACTATTAATGAAAAAAATCTCGATAGAAAAAAATCACAAACTTACCTCTAAAATTAACAAAGAAACCTTATTACTTAATTAGTACTTAACCTACACTAATGTGGTATTTAGTTTTAGTTTCAAGGTATGACAATACGTGTACTATATGATCTGATTTTAAAATAATTTTATTATTTTTTTATTATAAATCTTAAATCTAAAATAATGTGTTTGGCACGACGGGTGACCTGCGCCCGCTCAAGGATTCAGTTGCGCTCCGGCATTCGTACGAGGAACCTGTGTCGCTTTCACGCTTGCCGCCGCCGCTACAACATCACGTAAATATCGTGTTTTCCATAAATAAATTTGTGGTGTGTTTTATTTCAAAATGGGAAATGAAAGAAATAAGATACGGAAAAGGCAGAGTTGGAGAAAACAAAACGCGAGTGAGTAAGATAGCTCCGACGCGCGTTGCGGGGTGCTTCACGGCCGGGCGGTGAGGTGGGGGCGAAATTCAGATTCTAGCTGGAGTAGTATGGGCTCTTAAAAGAAGCCATTTTATCAACTAAAGTAGCAGTGCGCCAACATGGTATTTCATTTTCGACTTCTTGAGAACTACTCATAGCAAGGCAGTGGTCTCAATGAAAAATATAAAAAAGTTTAGTGGATAATTATGCACATTTGACCCCAAAAGAAAGAGTATGGCTTTCGAAAACTAAGGCTGCAAAATGGACGGCAGCGACAGCGAGAGCGACAGCTGCAGCGGCGCAGTCAGCGACGCGGGGAATCTGGGTCGTTCTCGACGCCAGCGGGCGTGAGAGCGATTTGTCGCGATTTCATACAAACTAAATACTTTCTATCGTGTCACGGAAATCGCTGCACACGCCGCTGCCCGCACCGTTGTCGCTCTCGCTGTCGCTGTCGCTGCCGGCCAGTTTGCAACCTAAGAGATATTATAAATTACTATATTCTTCTGGTAGTTTCAGTGTTGAAATATAGAAAACAACAAAACTCTAATGACTGCAGATTATAGTTTTTATTTTAAAGTAAAATATAAGTTTCAGTGTAAAAAATTGTATTCCTTGTTATCAGCCTTTTTACATAAATTAGCTTTATAGCATATCATTTTTGCTCATTTTCTGATGCCTTATCTTAATTTTAAGCAAAATTTTGTTCCTGCAACTTTGCTTGTATTTATTTAAAGGCTTACATCATCTTCCTTTGAAGGAAAATGATACGAAATGATTAAATTTAAGCATACTGTTCGTTGTAATTACACAAAACTTGAGAAAAAATACATAATCAAATATATTTCTTCTTCTCCACCTCCTGTTTGTTTGATTTTAGAAAATAATGAAGCCTAAGTACATTCTCAAGACCTCATTTACGCACGTTTCAAAAATCATTAACATCGAACCTGTGTATAAGGTGTGAAGATGTATTTGGATTTTTCTTCCTTAACTTCTTTCTTTCTTCCGAAAATGCTTAAATAAAAGTTCATATATTTATATTTTAGGCAATAATACACAGTTTCAATTCAAAAGAACATGAAATATAGTTATCTCCAGACAGAGTTTGATTCCTTATTTACTTACTCCTTGATTTTTACAAAATAAAGTAGCCTATGTTCTTTTTCTTAATAATTTCTATACGATTATCCAAAATCATAAGAATCGGTTACGTGGTTTAGGCGTTAAAACGTACCAGACAGACAGGAACATTTTCAGATTTATATGTTGGTAGTAAGTATGGATTAGTATGGATATGGATAAAGATAAAAAGGATTGAAATGATAAATCAAGGATTAAAGTATTAATAAATTATGACCCATAAAGTTGTTAGAAACAGTGATTAGATACTTGTTATACTATCAATAAAGTAAAAAATAATTAATTATATCTATTCCATACTTTTTTACAGCTAAACAGTTGTTCCAGTCATGTTTATTTTATTTTATATTAGATTTCGATATTGAGTTACATACGCTATCTTAATAAAAATGTTAAGTCTTGACAGCCATCGTTGTCTGCAATCGGATTAAGAGATTATATCGTAAATGTAATTCATGTCATTAATATGAGTTATGCCACTTTTTATTTACTTTAGGAAATATTTGGATCCGTTCTTAACGTAAGTGCAGTCGCAGTTTCGTCTTGACATTGATAAAAATTTAACTGTTCTTGTCTAATTTTGAAAGGCAGCACCCCTCTGTGGGACAACAACAACTCAACGGGCATCAGTCAATTTTCCGCATAAAGGTCAAAGCCATGTAAACCTCAACCACCGATCTTTTAAATGTATGTTTGACGCCTTCCTAAGCCCGTGTGCTGTCATCTTCACTTACAGTCTGACAAGGATGATGACGCCAGAGGAGCGTGAGGGTGAAATAAGGGTTACCATTCAGTACAATTTACCTCTACTTGGGAAAAATATGAATGTGAAACTTTTAGTTTTTTCGTGAGTGAAAACAGAAATTATTTCATTTTATGTACTACAAAAAGGCAAATCGCGTAAACTTTAAGAAAAACGTTAGTGGTACAAAAAGACAGGGTTGAAGATATAAATTAAGATTTAGTAATAAAATAAATAAAAGTCAAATCAAAATTGGAGTAACATGGAGTTTTTATGATAAATTGTTTTCCTCGTCATCCTTGTCACCTCACCAGTACTTTCTTTATTAGGTACCTACTGGTATTTAGAAATGCTCGTACTTTGCAAGGTTTGTAAAAATCTGCTTATCTTTCTTAACTTTTCAAACAGTCTTTCAAAAGAGACAGTTCTTCTAAAATCGTAATTAAAAATATTTGTTAATGTACTTTTAAATTCAATATTAAGATATGAAATAAGCGAAAATTTACAAATTAAATGTGGGCTTACTTATTGTAGTTATGAAATTGAAGAAGTTGTTTTCATAAAGAAAAACAATTTAACGTCTCAAGAAATCCCTTTTTGATTTTGATTTAAAAACATGATTTTAATTTCATGTCACTTTATGTTCTAATATATTTTCTTGCTGAATCATATGTTTATATCTTCAACCCTGTGATTTTGTACTACTAGTGTTTTTCTCAAAGTTTAAAAAACCTAGCGTCCTAGCAACGGCTTTCCAAAGATCCAAAGAGAACCAATCGCTGCTTGTTTATTCGCTTCACATATTTAACACATGCTAGTTTGTCATTAGATTACTGCTAGCGCGATGCGCCGTCCATTACTGAAACTTTTTGTATTTTTTGCTGAGTTTGAAATCGATATTTGTGATGTCGCCAGTTCCGAAAATAATTTACGCCTGGTAGTTCTTATATAATCTGCGAGAAAAATTTATCAATATTTCATTATCAAATCGTTACATCGATAACTTGAACTTTAAATAGTAATTAATCGTCTAACATTATAACTAGGTATATTGTGTAATTATGCCACTGTAATGACGTATAATAATTTTATTGAATATGCTTGGTAGATTTTTCATAAATACTTGCAACACTAAAAAAAGCTTGTTTTCTTCAGCGGTTTTGATTAATATTGTTCCATGGGTTTTGATTTTTTGTATTCAACCAAATAAGTTTTTGTGCTCGTTGTGTTTGATTATTTTGCTGTGTGTTTTGTGTCCCTGAATTCTTTTTTTAGTGTTTCCTACAAAGAACGTTGAGTAGAGTATTCACTCCTCGCGTCTTTACGATCTTGAATCGAAGATTTTACTTTTATGAAGTGATCTTTTTTTACATAAGACTTTGCAGTGAGATAGTGAGTTAAGAAAAAGAATTGCATTGATTTTGAATGACTGGTGCAAGGAAGTGAACAATTGTTGTTGTGTGGCAAAGGCATTGAGTTTGACGAAGACGAACCGAAGAAATCTATGGCCTATAATTAATATATCAAGCTCAAATATAAAAATAAAAAATGAATTGTCCAAGACGCATATTTTTTTTATTACTCCCAACTCCCATAGCATCATGCTTTGTGCAGTTTATTTCATCTTATTGCTATTGCGCAGCTTAAATTTGGTTTTTTTACGTAATAAAACTAATCAAATTATAATTGCGCAATAGTAATAAACTTGTGCTACAAATTTCAAAAAATTTAAAGTGGAGGGGGCTGTATTCTATGGTTGCTTTGATCAAAAAGGTTCCACAAGTGGATATTGTATGGCGCTAAAATGTTAAAACCGCGAGACGGTTATCTGTACTTTAGTATCTACTTATATTCATCTATGATTTAACATTCACCGATAACCATAGATGAATATAAGTACTAAAGTATAGATGACCGTCTCGGGGTTTTTGCACTTTATAGCGCCATACAGTATCGACTTCGGGAATCTTTTTGACCAAAGCAATCCTAAAATGCAGTCAGGCCGCCACTTTAAAATTTTCAGTAATTCGTAGTACAAGTTATTACTACTGTGCAATTAAAATTTGATTCGTTTTATTACGAGTCAAATTTAAACTGCGCAATAGTAATAAGTTGAAATAAACTTAACTAAGCAAGATGCTATGGGAGTTGGGAGTAATTAAAAAAATATGCATCTCAGACAATCATTTATTTTTCTTAATTCATTTTTTATTTTAATATTTGTGTTTGATATAATAATTATAGGCCATAGATTTGTTCGGGTCGTCTTCGTTAAACTCAATGCTTTTGCCACACAACAAATTGGTCACCTCCTCGCACCAGTCATTCCAAATCAATGCAATTCCTGTTCTTAACTCACTATCTTACTACAAAGTCAGTATCTGATGTAAAAAATACAACTCCACAAAATTAAAATCTTCGATTCGAGATCGTAAAGACGCGAGGAGTGAATACTCTACTCAACGTACTTTGCAGAAAACATCAACAAAAGAATTCAGAGACAAAGAATACAGCAAAATAAGCAAATGCAACGAGCGCAAAAACTTGATTGGTTGAATACTATACTATAGATACGCTGACTGGTACGATACCTTGTACTATAGATATATCGATTTCACGCAGCAAAAAATACAAAAAGTTCCAGTAATGCTCGGCGCGTAGCGCTAGTAGTAATAGAATTTTGGTAATTGTAAGACAAACTAGCATGCTGGTAACCTTAAGCAGGATCGTCTGTCCACTTTCTGGACAGCCTGGGCACAATCCATCTCCACTACCTTCTATAAAAAAAAACAAAGACTTACATTGTAGACGTAAGAGAGGGTTTTCCAGAGTTATATATTGCAGTTGTTCATTACATAGCTCAGTGTCTAAAACTGATTCAAATAAACTGGAGTCAATAGCTGGATTCTGAACTTCTACGCTACCATGCACTACATTAAATAAACATAATAGCCCTATTATGTTAAAAGTCACCATATTGATAGGTTTAGTAAAAAACACAATTTGCACTATTTTTTATCACTTGATTTTGATTTACAACCACAATTACACGCGTATTGACTGCTAATAACTATTTCATATACAAATCTGATATAATTACTAGCTGTCAAGATAATTCGATTAGTGTTATCAAAATTGATAAGAGAAAATTTGTGGCTCATAAGTTCATAACAGGTAATACATCCTTGTAATCTAACGGTACCTTAGACAAGCCACTCCCAATGTTGGACAAAACCTTCAACGATGGCTTTGCGTTGTGGTAATAGTGTTTGTTCATAAAGACTTTAAAGATGTAAAATAAATATAAATTATAAAGGCGAACACAGAACAGGAAAGGGCCCAAATAAAGTAAATGAATACGACCTCTTACGGTTAATCCCCAACCTCTGAGTTCTGATATGTTCTAAGCCTTGAATAAGTACTGGTGCATTTCTCTGGATTTTTCACATCCATTACTTCATGCAGGGTTCTTTATCAACGTATTGCATTCGATGAGATATGGAGACTTATTGTTAAAAAAAATATAGGTATAATATGTTTTTCAGATATCGTCATAATGAAATGTATTGGGAAATGTTTATTTTTATTTTATATAATCTAAATGCGGCAATTAACCTTATGCAACTTGTGATTTTTTAGGTCAAGTTGAAACTTGTGAATGTGCAAATAGAACTGTTTTTTGATAGAGGTGAGATGAAAATTTTCGATATAGTAAGCTAATATTAAAAATGACAACAATTGAAGTTTAAGATTTTAATAGACAGATAAAATAAAAGCTATTTTAAATTCCTTACAAGTAAAATTTTGAGGCCCATAATTTAGTAGCTCATCGACAGTATTACTTTTGTAATAAATTAGCAAGTAATCAACCTCACCCATTAAAGTCCCCGAAAAGTGAGTTTTTTTTACATTAAGGTAAAAGCCAAAATCCATGAGGTAAATTCAGAGGTTTACGAAGTGAATATTAGTCAATAAATAAAAGTTTTAAATGGACGGTAATCATAAAACTGTACGGAATTTTAGTAGTATAGTTTTACTGTACTTACTAGGGTTTGGTAAAATTTAGGTTTTACAGGAAAATATACCTTAATTCGGACTTTTTCAGCATACATTCTTCAACATACCTCACATATCATTCGTTTTTTAGCGATACTCTATCGATAATAAACGAACTATCGATAATCTTCCGTATTACAACTAGTGTACCCATAAAATCTTTACGTATTAGATGTTAAAATTGAGTATTTGAATATATAATAAAAAATTACTAATATCGAAGATCAATAATAAAAAAAAAATTTCGTAGCAATGTAGCAATAAAAAAAATTATCCCCGTTTAATTTGGTATTTTATACTGTATTGTATGCTTAGTTCGCATGAGCGTTTTTTTAACGCGGCTTTTTTCCTTGGCTTTACCGCTTTTAGCGCCCCCGATATTGTTATTCTGGGCTAGCGCTTTTGTGTGAATTGAGTTTCATTTCATACGATCTATTAGGTACATTTTAGCGCAATCTCCCAGCGCTGAAATTACAACAATAATGGTCTAAAAATCGCCGCGTTTTAAAACGCTGCCATGTTTCCGTGACCTTAGAGTACATATTTTATTCTATTCAAACGATTTTTAAAGTGCGTTAAAAAAACGTTCGTACGAACTAGGCCTTACTTTATTAAAAAAAGCTGTAAGGGTAAGAATAATTGCTTAACTTTTAAGAATAAAAGTTAAGCGAATATGCCATTGAAGTTTCTCTATTTTAACACAAATAAAAAAATTCGAATTGAATATCAGAAGTTTCCTTTCTTATAATGATTCCATTTTGATAATCGCAACCTTGAAAATAATAATTATATTGTTTTCACACCAGTGATATCACCTATTCAATAATGAGTTCATTGACTGATTGCATTTATTGCTCTTGAACAAACCGTAGTTTTCGTTTTCCAAGATCTTTGCAATTATTTCACATTAAATAGTTTATAAACTCTAAAAGAGCTAATGATAATAACAAAAAGCATTGTAAAGTTGGGAAACTGAAGAAAAATTTGCAATTCAATTATTAAGAATTATGTTAATTTTTTATATTAAACTTCACAGATTAATTAAGTATTTTCTTATTACTGAATTCATAACACTATGAGGAAATGCGATGCGAGTTATGACATTTTGATTTAGAATACTTATAGTAACCACTACTTCGTAGCTAAGAATAGTTTCTTCCACAGTTCAAAAACATTATTACTAGTCTCAGCTCCTTTAGATAAATGAAAGACAATGTCGCCTTTTAGTGTATTTGCTCAAACTTTACGATCAGGGGCACATCAATGATTACTTTTCGTTCGATGCGTTCATAAATATATTTACATTTTTTATTTCTTATATGTAACTAATCCTTTTTGTAATGCACCTATGGTCAAAGCGTCCCTCTTGTATTACAGCTGGCAAGTCGTTAAGGGCACTTGTTGTTAACTCGGCAAAGTCACGCCAGCTCTAATTTAAATCCTATTATAATATACATTTAAAACTGATAAATGCTTAATGAAAGTAGGTTTCACCGTATACGTAAAATGTATACAGCATATAATGTGGACAACATATTACATTTATCGTCAAAGTACGTTTAGACTGGCAACGCTCAGTTTTAACAAATACAAATATGTATATCGTTTCCTCAAATCTACCGATTATAACAAGATAAAGAAATTATAATCTTATTAATTGCGCAACTCAAAAAAATCTACTTAACATGAGTCACCTACTTTATTTAAAAGGATAATATCGTAGGTTGCGTTTAATAATCATTCCTTTTGTGTTTCATTTAAAAGAAATCTTAATTTAGCATTGGTATCACCAAACACAAAACGAAAGAATATTTCTGTACCGTAGTTTTCAAAATTGTTATATAAGTAGGTACACACGCATTAAAGAAAGTTACGTGGTATCAAAAGTAATGCAATGAATAGCTACTTTACCGGCTTCTTCTCACAGAGATAACGTGGACAAGAGTAAAGAGATCCGACGCGATATAATCTCTCTAACAATTAAACAATGCGACATTATATTCCCTGCCGATAATTACCAGATGCCGACCGACGAAGTGGGTCTCTCTAAGTTAAGCAGGTTTTGGAATATAAAAATCAGATTGATTTACAAAGTGTTTGGTCGATCGCCGACCAACTTGATATGGCCTGCGGTATAGAGTAGATTATCTGCTATGGCTAACTAGCAATTAAAAGTTTAAAAGCTATGTGTTTTTTTTCGTAGGATTTTTAATAATAAAGATGTATCAAGTGTGGTCAACTTATTTTGATCTTAATAATATGTATACTGATTTAGGCTTTTGCTAACCCTGAAACCGATGTCTTTAGTTGACTAGCTATTTTTTTTTTGCATACAAAGTTTCGGCATCGAAAGAAAAATAAATTCAGTCTTCCGCTTTTCATACGTATAAAAAAATTAGAAATAATGACCAGGATCTTCCTATTTCTTTAAAACTTCTTTGGTCTTTCCTCTTTCTAATGGTACGCCACTTATGTTTTATAAAAACTATCTAGAACATCATGAAATTTGCCAAATTATGTAGTGAAAGGAGTCGCGTAAAGCTAAATTCAAGATGATAAAATAAGTTGTTACATGGAAACTGTTTTCTCACTTTTGCTGAGTAAAATCTATCTTATATCTCTTTCTTGCTAGGATAAACCTGTTTGGACATGTCGCGTCTGACAATTCAATATCAATAAACTTTTTTTCCGAAGTCGTCGTGGCGCCGTGGTTACTGTGTGTATCAAACGATATCACATGTTAAGCAACGTTTGGCGCGTTCGGTACTTGGATAGGTGACCGCCGACCATTAATTTTTCACGGTGACTTCTGTGCTTCGGAGGGCACGTTTAGTAGTCAGTCCCGGGTGCTAGTGCGCTTATACCTAGGCCTATACCTCCTCGCCACCCAGGGGAGAGATTCATAACCCTGCGGTGGGCTTATTACAAAGAGTCGTGATGAAACTTTTGTTTTATTCTTTGGTTCAAATGAAAATTGGTGATTTGGGAACATACTTATCGATTTGCTTGTGCAGTTTAAGTTATAGCAACTTGTAGGGTCCATGTTTTAATTGACTACAAGTTCAGCTTTTGGAATTGCATGCTGCACAATAGTCAGACTAACGTCTTTTGGTTTGTAAGCTTACCATATTGAGAATGCACGCTGCTTGTGATTATTGAATAAATGTATATTATTTTTTTAAATAATTCTTACGCAGTATGCTAAGCTCAAGTCTGAACCCGGCCACCAGTAACTTTTCGTTTTACTTTGTGAATTGTTAATTGCAACCTCTATGACAAATATCATACTTATTATAAATTAGTATCACGAGCGGATCAGATCTAAGATATGTGATATACAAGTGTGTTGATAAGTAAGAAACTCAACGTTAAGGAACTTAAGACAGCAACTAGGCAATATGAATGTTGGCGATATTTCATTAAATAAAATACATAAAAAACAGGAACAAATACAGGTACGTAGGCAATAAATTTCAGATAATATCAAATATAGCGAGTACCGGAAGAAGCATATTTGTGGAGGCAAATATAAAAATCTACATCGCAAAACAAATTACAACCGCAACAATAACTTACTTCTATTTTGAGGTTTTGTTTTTTGTTTTATATTCCTAACATATTATAAAACTTAAAAATTCAAGTACGTCGTGTAAAAAAAAAAAATTAACATAAGCTCTGTTATTGTACTTCATGTGAATGTGATTTTTCAGTTCATGTAAGGATTAAGAACAAATCATTTAGTTCAATAACATTGAAATACAATCACATTTTGGCTTAGGCCAGCGCCACACTTGAGGGAAATTCCGTCGCGGACCTTTCCCGACGGAACGTTAATAGATGTTATAACATACAAATCACAAATATTGGGCACACTACGCGGAAGATTATAATTAGCATATATGATAACATGTATTAGCGTTCCGTCGGGAAAGATCCGCGACGGAATTTCCCTCAAGTGTGGCGCTAGCCTTAGTCGCCAACTGAACAATTTGGCGGATGAACAGCACAAACACTTTGGACGTGAGCCTTTCGAGTCGACCATGAACTCACTATTTGAAATGAAACGCGTCATTTTAATGTTCAAAACACCATTATTGATTAATAATCAGTATTTTATCAAGATTTTGATAAATCATAAAAAAACAACTACACTCAGTTATTATCTATTTACAATTAGAGCTAATTACTTATTTGCTGATACAAATATTCAAGATTTACCCATAAAGAGATTGAAAGATACTGCAAAACTGAATTTGTTTTTCTGAATTTATCGTGCGATTTAATTCCAAGGTTAAATATGGATTATTGTAAAGATGATTTTCGTTTAGTTTCTGCTCTACGAATTACCTTTACATATGTGTAGATTTATTGCAATATTCCACCGACTTCCAAAAAGGAGGAGGTTCTCAATTCGCCTGCATGTTTTTTTTCCATATAAATTTCATCGAAATCAAATTTCATCGGAATCATTGATATATTGTTAAAATATCAATACAAGGAAAAATCCCACCCCAATTACCTCAGTTCAGTCCTACAATGGGTGCTGTTCATATTCGCCAAAAGGAGGTTCTTAAATGCTGGCTAACGTACAACCAGTACCGAAGAAGGGAAGCCGTGCTGATCCTGTCAACTATCGACCAATCTCAATCACTTCCATACTTTGCAAAGTCATGGAACGTGTATTGAACAATCGACTCCTGACATACCTCGAGACCAACGAGCTCCTAAGCGATAGCCAATATGGTTTCCGCAGTGGACGCTCGACCGGCGATCTTCTCGTGTATGCCACACACTTATGGAGTGAGGCCTTGAAGGGTCATGGTGAAGCAATAGCTGTTTCCTTAGACATATCCAAGGCCTTTGACAGGGTCTGGCATGATGGTCTCTTAAGCAAGCTTCCAGCATATGGCATACCGACCGGGCTCTGCGACTGGATATCTGATTTTCTGAGGGAACGGTCGATTTGAGTAGTCTTAGACGGCTACTCCTCTGACCTAATGGCGATTAATGCCGGGGTACCTCAGGGATCTGTTCTCTCTGCAACTTTATTCTTGCTGCACATTAATGACCTCCTAACACCAGGCATTATTGGATATGCTGATGACAGCACTGTTGTTGAGAGATATATATCCAATGCGCGAACGAGCGCCCATGAAATCCAGGTTTTGAGAGAGTCTATGATTGAGCGCGTTGATTCGACCTTGCGGAATGTGTCCGATTGGGGCGAATCTAACCTGGTCAAATTCAACGCCTCCAAAACACAAGCGTGTCTATTCTCCGCAAAAAAGAGAACCTTTACTTTTACGCCCACTCTCCAGAATGTACCTATCTGTTTTTTTTTTTTTTTTTTTTATAAGTGACTAAACCCGCGTTTGACCTCAATCTCACCTGATGGTAAGTGACGATGAGGTCGAAGATGAAAGCACACGGGTTTAGGAAGGAACTGGCTCTTTATACAATATTGCCGGAACACATTACCGCCGGAGCGGTAACATTTGGCGGCAGACTTTATATAAAGGGTGGTCGCTAGCCAGGCGGACCCAGAAGGGATCCTACCACCAAGCATTACTGTTCCCATCACCGACCAACTAGGGCTTTTGGGTGTCACTATAACGTCCAAATTAAACTTCGGACAACAAATAGAGTCTATGGCAAAAACGGCTTCAAAGAAATTGTATAAAATTGTAAAATTGTATTGTAAAATCATAAATAACAACAACCTTACGAATAAAAAATTGCAGACGCTGGAGCATCGTCGTAAGGTTGCTTGTTTGACAGTATTTTATCGGCTACATTTTGGTGAGTGTGCGAGTGCTCTTTTTGACCAAATTGAACCCACCCCTTTTTACCACCGGACTACCAGACGCAGACAGAACTTCCATCCCTATATAGTGGATTTACCAAGAAGTCGAACAAATCGCTTCGATAGTTTTTACGATACTTTTTGGTAAGGATTGCCAAGGAGTGGAACAATCTGCCTGCGTCTGTTTTTCCTGACCACTACAGTCCTGGAACTTTTAAGTGTCGAGTGAATAGGTTTCTCGTGGATGGACGTGTAACACCATAGTCTTCATGCGCACTTTCCATCAGGTGGCATGGAAGACAAACGTCCTATCCTTACAATATAAAAAAAAAAAAATTAAGTCTGTATGTTTTTATTCCATATAAATTTCATCGAAATCGGTTGAGTACTTCATTGAAAATTTCTAATTTTTGAAAATATATGTAGGTATGTTCATCAGAGAATTTTTACGTTAATGACATTATAACTCAACCAAAGTTTTGACGTGAAGTCGGTTTTTGATGCTCTGCATTCGTTGATTATTAAAGAATATTGTGATGCATTTGAACATATGTGTTTCTAGTTACGATAGCATCAGCTAAAGACAATGAATTAGAGTTTTCTTTGATTAAAAAAGCAGGTGTCAAATTTATAATATCATTATTATATAGCATTTCTTCCATGCTGGACTGGGAATAAAAGAAAAACATAGAATGTGCCAGCTGTTTCTCTTCCCGGGCATACCCTAAAAGTCAGTTAAGGGACAGAGGTTTTATTGACAGTTTTGCGGGCGATAGGCTGACCCCCTGTCACTGCAATAGTCTCTGTCCATCATTGTAATACCTCTAAATTTATCAAACGAGACCTCAGATGGTTTCATAGCCTCTAGTGTTATGCCTGCTCCATAAGGGATACAGGTGTGAAGTTATGTATGTATGTTATATAGCGCATTTTCTAATGTATATTCTACAATTTGGTATCCGCATCTTTATCTACATCATTGTGATAAAGCCGGGTTGCCTGGTAGAAATCGCTTTAAGCGATAAGGCAGCCCTCATTGTCATTGATAATATTGTTAAAATGTTTATTTTTTAAGTTCTGTGGCAATAAAGAATATTTATTATTATTATTGTGGGCGCAATGATTTTTTTCAATACTCTGCTGAATAAAGTTTCTTCCTGTTTGGAGAAGAACGCCATTACAAGCGCTGTATCAGGGTTACCTTGACCAGGTACTTGAACTTGGGCTGTCTCGTTTGCCGGACGAGTGCTCTTCCACTGAGCTTCCGGGGTCTGGCGACAAGCCACGTAGTTACTTAGCATACTTTTTGTTTTTACGTTATATTGCTAACGTATTTTTTTAGTTATTTAAGAGGGATTAATATTTGGCAGTTAGTGAGTATTAAGTAATATTTTAAAGTTTTTGCATTTAATGCTCAATTATTCTTAAATAACTGAAAACAGCTAATTAAAAATCACTTGACCAAGACTCGAACCTGGGTCCTCACACTTGCCGGACAACTTCACTGAGCTACCGGGCCCTGGCGATACGCCATCGAAATTACATTATTATTTTTACGTTATATTGCTAACGTAGCTCCATCCATCTTATGGTAAAGCTTTGCAGCAAAAACCACCCGAGACCAATTTCTTTTTATAAAATTGTAAATATTATAAAAATATTGGCCTTATAAATAATGTCAGAGTTGCTCAACAAGATATAGACAGTGACAAGAACTATGCTTGCGTCTGTAGAATAATCAAAATTAGATTCTTCTAGACGCAAATCTCGTTTTCCCACTCTCATCAAATACAACTTATCACTCATCGTGCACATAACCCCAACCAAGTACCCGGTGATTTATGAATTTTCCCCAAAATCAAAGACTTTATGAGAGGTTTCACTTTTACAAACTCCGAGGAGGCAGCAATAGCGTTCAAACAGCACGTAGAAAACATGCCTTGAGGTCCTCCTGTTTTAAAAAAAGGTTTGATCGCGTGAACAAATATTTAAAATATAAAAGAGAGTATTTTGAAATGCAATAAACATAATATTTTGGTTATACAGGGTCCGTTTATAATAGTCAATTATATTTTAAAAACAGATTAGGAATGACGAGTTGTTCTAAATTTCAAAAAAAAATATATATATTTTTGAATATTTTTCAGCTAAATTAAAATTTCAAAATTCTTGTCTGTGAGTAAAATTAAAGATTAATCTACATTTTATGACTACACACAATTAGATGAAAATATTTTTATTACTTGCTGTGTAGTCATAAACTACAGATTAAACTTAAATTTTGATCACTTAAAAGAATTTTTAAAATTTTAATCACTCATCAATCTTAATCTGCTATTAAAATATTATTGACCATTATAAGGCGACCCTATATACATATAACATGTTGTTTTTTAAGTTATGCAAAACTTTTAGTGTGTCCAACGTACAACGATATAATTGTAAATTATTGAAATAGGAGTATAAGGTAAACCTTTTTTAATTGGTGACTAAAACCGCGTTTGAACTTAATCTCACCTGATCGTAAGTGAAGTTACAGTCAAAGATGCCAGGAAACGGGTTAGGGAAGGACCTGAGTTTACATAAAAGCTTACAGAAATACATCAGGAGTGGTGATATCTTACGGCCGATTTTATATGAACTATCCTTCATATATATACCTTCCATGCTGGACTGGGAGCGAAAGAAAAACATAGAATGTGCCAGCTGCTTCTCTTCCCGGGCATACTGTAAAAGCCAGTTAAGGGACGGAGGTTTTAGTGGCGTTTTTGCGGGCGATCGGCTGACTCCCTGTCACTGCAATAGACTCTCATCATCATTATAATACCTCCAAATTTGTCAAATGTGACATCAGATGATTCTACAGCCGTTGGTGTTCTGCCTACCCCATAAGGGATGCATTTGTGTATTTATGTATGTATGTATGTATCTATCCTTCATATGTAGTCTGCTAGCCACGCGGAATAGCCAAGATTACTGATTGATCCAGTAGAATTACAGAAAAGTATGTTTTAACTGCTTCGAGATATTTTTTAGCGCAATATATCAAATCAAAGGATGGGACATAATGCGTCTTCGTCAACTTCCTCGTTGAAGAGTAACAATAGAACAGCTGCTTCTTAATCCAGTTTACTTTAGATCTCATGAGAACTATTCAATAATCCAGCCCCTAAATCTTTCAAACCTAGACATTAAATTTTTGAGATATAACAGCTAGTTTTATATTTGAAAATTATGCATTAATCAATTTTAAGCCTTCAAATTTTAAACTGATATTGATTTAAGATAAAAAATATACCTATTGTAAATAAGTAATCAATTTGTGACTTGTTTTAGCTCTACAAGCATTTTGTATTGCCTTTGGGTTTTATTAAAAAATATTTTATCCTCCATACTACGGATATTTATTTAAAAAGAAGAGAAATTTTATGCCTTATTTAATTTTTATTACTTACTTTAAATATTGAGAAAAAGTTAGTAAAAATTCAACAATATACTTATTATGTATAATCAACTTACTATAGTAACCGAAAGTAATAATTATGAAAAAAAAAATGAAAACTGTCATTTCTCAAAACAGTCTTTTTTGTTTTTGACGGGAGCGTTTTATAAATTAATAAATCAAAGTTCACAATAGCTGAACTAGTTCATACCGAAAATATTTACTGTGTGGACTGTTTCGCCGCAGGTAAAATATATCTTCAAGAAGCAATAAACTGCATCAAATATAACCAGATATAAACTAAACCCTATGTATAAACAGTAGCTTAAAATATTCTAAATCAAATCACAAGGACTCGAACATCACGTCTCACCAATTTCTCTCAACAGTGCAACTGCAAATTTGTTTCTAAACAACCAATCATCAAGATAAACGTAGAAACTTAGCATACGAAATTAACATTTTAGTTTCGACTTCTGACTCTTAATTCTCAGATTTTTAACAGTAGTCATCAGAGCGTTTTACTTAAATGTCGGTTGCCATTCTGCAGACACCCCTGGGCAATCTCTTAAGAAATGGTGAATTTTAAAATTTTTGTAGGTCGGAATCCGCACGAAAGGTCTTTTAATAAATACCTTTTTACCAAAATTTATTGTTCTGTGTTTTATTGTTTTGTGCTCGAATAAAAGCAAATGAAATGTGGTAGGTATGGGTATTTTTCGACTTAGCAGTTTCATATCATTGGAGAAGGCCGAATTGTTTTATTAATCAGCGACTTTATGACTGTGCGACATTTTGCTCAAATGTTTTACAAATTCAAAACAAGTGTTTATTTATTATTTATTTATTTATTCTTTATTGTACACCACAGAAAAAAAAAACAAACAAAGTAATTATTTCACAGTTTTTGTAAATATTTTTTATAATTAACATATTAATACTGAGTGACTGGTGACAAATTTTCAATACTGAAGGAGAGCACTCTGTACTCGATTCTGATCATAATTATGTAATAAAAGTAGGTGCTTAATTTTTCACCAGACATCCCTATGAATAAATAAAGAGACCTTACTACACTTTTCCCGACACGCTGCCTCAGTCAATACGCACACAGCAGTGTTCCCACCTCACACACACCACCACCCGCTAAGTATTTATTGTATAACGCTATGGTAACCATGCGTTGCGTAATGAATTTTTTAGCTTTCGGATAAGTTTATTCAGTAAATAATAAATATATATTTTTTTTTTCTCTTCGTGTACGATCTTAAACTATTACATCCTGGAATTTTGAAAGTGAAAAACCCACCAGCCACCCTGTATAAACATGGAAAAAAGATCAGTAAAAAGATAAAGCTTATATCTGTAGAAATTTCTTCCGGCAGATATTGACAAGTATTTGACATTGATAATATAATGGTAAAATTAATTATCATAAGCAACATACTTTTTGAGTATAATTAAACTAAAAATTTCAATTTAAACGTCCAAAATTAAAGAACTGACTATACAAACTAACATACACACGTAAGTCCTATGTGCACACTTATACACAGGCCAGTTTAGAAAAGTTTATTTTCACACAGGCCAATACAATTATCGTAGAATGGATATTGATAGAAATACACTAGCTGTAAATTACATAAATCCAATAACAGTCTAACAATCACTAGGTGTTTTATTCAACATTTACCTACAGCTGTGTCAGGTGCATGATTAAATTTTATTTATTTAATTAAAGTTTCGGTACCTACTATTTCGCAGTTGAATTGTACAGTCGACTAAGCAGATAATTGTCCCCCCTAAATAGTTCAAATAACGCCAGAGGTTTTAAAATGTAATTCACATATTCGGGTGCAACGCCGTCTATCACTATTTATTAATAGGTACTATTTACGAATAGTGATAGATGGCGTTGTTTGAACAATTTAGGGGTGTTAACTATCTGCTTGGTCGACTGTGCAATATTACATGTATCTTTAACTTAGTAAATATTCCTATTTTATATTACCTAATATAATTTTGTAACAGTTTTCTAATAACCTGTAAAAAAACAGAATTGCTGATTAAAATCAGAATATGTTGTGTTTTGTTGTATTGAACTGTTTAAACCTTATTAGCTCCTTTGTTGCAATTAAAATCCAGCCGTATAGAGAATCATCTAAAACATAATCAATAAGTATTATGTTTTAGATGATTACATTTATATTATATTTATTTATATGTATTTATTTATAAATCACAACAAATATTACTTTTCTTACGAATGTTTTTACTAATATTTTTGATGTAACAAAGATTAATTAATTACACATATATTTTTAAGATGTATCATTTCTTGTGTACATGGCCAAAAGTGAAATGAACAAAAGAGAAGTATAAAATGATTGGTGTACTCCCACAAATGAATTTATAATTTGCGCCGACCGCCAACAATTAGAAAATGCTGCTGCATTGCCCCGGGATAGAATTTATATGGTAAATTGGCAATCATTCTCTGGAAGTATCCAAATGCTTTTATGGTTAGTATGATAGCCGAACATGTTTGTTGGGTGGAAGCAGACGGCATTAATTTGTTTAAAGAAAAAAAACTGTACGTTGGTTTCTAAAATATTCATACAAACGCTGATTTTGTTCATGTTTACCAATTAGGTAGATCATAGTACAGTCAGTATCAGATAAAATGTCGTTTGATTATACTAAACATGGCGACTGCACTAAACAAAAAAATACGAAGATTTTTCATTAAAAGAACTCATTCAAAAAATAGAACTTCACGATTAAAGCAAAGTATTTTTGCTTTAATCGTGTCAATCAAATAAAATTAATAAGTAGGTATTAAGTTTTTATTTACGTAAGCTATATCTATGAGGAAAACATAAAGAAATCAGTTATAGTAAGCATCCTATATCTTATCAAAGCTTCGTATACACACTGGCATGTCTGCATTCAAGAAGACTCGCCTCAGGCCCGGAAGGCATGGCTCCAGACCGGAATGCGTAATAGCAGAAGCCACTTTTGTGCACGAAGGTACCTTATGTTCTCCGATTTTGATTATTAAGAAAATTGCTCTGATATGTCGTAGTGTGTAGTTAAGAACAGGTAGTGTTCAATTGCACTGGCCGTACGGCGGTAATGTGGTGTTGATGCCATTTTAAACTTTAGGTACTCATGAGTAAAGCACTTTTTTGATTTACATGCATGTTTTTTTTTTTTATTTGAAATAAAATAATTCTTAAGTATTGTAAGTTTTATTACAAAAACATGTTTGATACCACAAAGTATATGGTGAGATTAGGAACCTTGCTTTGTGCATTGAAAAGCATTCAAAATTTCTTCGACAAAAACGTATGCAAAATAAAGGACACGACGCAGATAATAAAACGCTAACAAGATCATTTAAAGGTTAATTAGTTACGTTTTGACGTTAATTTATAATCTGTAGATAACTTTTAAATAAAGCAATGTAGTTCATTGACTCAGGTTTATAACTACCGAAATAGTGGTTAGGTATAATAAGCGGAAACGAATTTTACTTTCAAATACTATAAAGCAGTTTTAGTGGACATCAACGGTTGCATAATTAAATCACGACTGATAATTTGATTTCAAATGATGTTTTAATAGGAAATCAGATAGAAATGTGTATGCGTATGTTACGCTTACACATTTTTATTGCGTAGATATTAGGCCCCATTACTTTTTTGAGAAAGCATCGGCCAATTCCTCAATGGTTATTTTAAACTTCATAGGTAATGTCATGTAGCTAGACAACTTGGCGGCATTGAGAGTGCGCTGAAATCTAGTATTAAATAAGGCATTTTATTTTGAAATATTATGATATTCACTTTGTCTTTTATTATTTTGGTTTGTGTGCCAATGTGTAGAAAATAATAGTTATGGAATGTTTTAATCGATTTAACTAAAAGATATAAATAACATGTTTTTTTTTATTAGTTCATTTATATTATTTAAATTATTGCCATGGAAGAGAGGGGTCTTGTAAGGAATATGACAGTGACCAATGCAGTATTGTAAGATGTAGTATTTTTAATGATTGGTTTTAAAATTTTATTGAAAGTAATGTAATATTTCTTTCTCAAAGTGTTGGTATTAAACCCTCATGGCTCCTCTCTATTGTCTCAATACAGGTAAAATCTACTTAACGACAAATTTTTCACTAGCTACTCAAAAAGTGCTTAGTTTGAGTATACTCCAACATTACAAAATGTTTGTATGTACCCTAATTAAAATTCTACGTGGCACCTGGCAAAATTCACTATATACACACATCAAAAAAAGTTTGAGATCACTAGGAAAAGATGTAATATTTTTTAAATTTTACTTTTTAAAGGAATTTTGCTTACGTAACATTTTTTAAATAACAAAATACACTTTTTGAAATAAAAAAATATTTACCAAAATTTAATTTAAAAGTCTTAATGCAATTTCAGATAGTAAACTATTGAAAGAAAAAGAGGGTTAAACTAAATATTGTCAGCATTTGTTATGAAATTGTTTTTATTTAGTACAATATAACTCCTCTCCTGGCTCGAACACATGCGGAAATCCTTCTTAGCATGCTGAGAATTAAGTTATCCAGCATATTTTGCGGTGACCTGTCCCATTCTTAAATTACGGCTTCTCTGATCTCTGGCACTGTCTGCGGAGGTGGCAGACGATTTCAAACAGCTCGCTTGATAGCATCCCACGCGTGATCAATCGGGCTTAAGTCAGGCGGGCCGTCAGGCCAGTCCAACCTGGTAATGTCATATTCACGTAGAGCAGCGTTGATTCGTTGTGCTTCGTGTGCGGGTGCATAATCATCAACCATCTAAATGACCTGACAATTCCATCAATAGCAATGGTTTGGTATAAAGCTGCAGTCATCAAGCCACGTCGAGTACCAATCATTATACCGCCCCAACAGGATACCGATTACCCACCTTGTTGAACGGTTCCGGTGGCAGTTCTTTGTTTTTCAGCGTCCTCACGTCTTCTCCAGACACGAAGACGTCGGTTGTCTGGATTAGTGCTGATTCTGGACTTGTCAACGAAGAGACAATTGCGCCAAATGTTTTCCTCGTGGTTTTTTTCATTTTGGCGGAGTGTAGCCCACTGCAATCTGCGTCGCTGTCTTTACTGTGAGTTCAGGGGTGCTCGCCAGGATCCCCTCGCTCGAAATCAAACCTGTGTTAGCAATTCCTGATGGTCTGAGTGCTAATTTGTAGTATACTAGCAGCCCGCAACTCAGTTTTTATTTTAGTGGCATTGATTGTTGGGTCTCGGGCAGTCAGCAATCTGATAACTATAACACTTCTGAGCAGCAGTAAAAACAGTTGACCGACCACTGCGAGGTCGATCAGCAAAGTTATCCACGCCGCGATACTTCCGTATCGTGTTCACGACACAGCATTGAGATATAGCCACTCTGCGTGCTTTTGCTCGCGTAGAATGTCCTTCTTCCCTCAATCAACTCCTTCTTCGAAAAGTAAGAAAAAACGCTTGAATCTATTGAAATTGTTTTTTTTATATTGAATGACAATTTGCACAAATTTCAAATCCTCAAACATCTTGTTAAAACAAAGTCAATGTCCTCACAAAATTATCATGAGAGTTCATTGGTGGTCAGGCGCTGGTGTCACAGCTTCTTACCAAACAACATGAACATTTGCAGATGTGTACTGTGAAGAACTAAACGCAGGTCTGGTCAATCGATCGGCTCCACTGCTCCTGCAGGACAACGCGCGACCTCGTACTGCACAGTAGATGGTCTGAAAGATACAAAAGCTGTGGTTGGAATTTCTCCGTAATTCATCGTATTCGCCAGATCCTGTCACTACAGACTTCCACTTTCTCCGAAATTTCAATAACTTTTTGGCGGGGTAAAATCTATACCTGAGAGGTAGTACAAAATAACTTTGAAGAGTTTGTTGCCTCCCATCCAGTAGATTTATTCAAGAAAGGTTTCTATAAGTTACTATAAGGCTTCTATAAGTTACTTATTGTTTGACTTTGTTGGACTTCAATTATTTTCTCTTTTTCTTTTTAGTCCATGGAAGGGTAAAATCAAGTGAAAGTTGTGAACAACTGTTATTAAATTATTATTAAGAAAAATCTTTGTGTAAGGATAAATTTATAATAGTTTTAAGATAACAATAATTTGTTGTTGTACCTAATAAATAAATATGTTACCAAATATACTTATGCTACAATATATTGATTCCATGGGCACTTCGAATACTAAAAAATATGGTGAAAAAAAACCTATTTTTTGTGAAGTTACATGAAGAATTAATGTTTGAAGAAGAGATTTAATGCTTTAAGTTTATTGATCCTGTAATTATGTGTAATATTGGACCGACATTCAAGTTTGATGGAACGGCGCGGCGTTTCGGATAGTTAAATCTAAAAGACAGCCGACACGACTTAACGACCAGTTTTTGATAATCTTACGCAAAGTGACATCATGTCAAACGTAGGTACGTATGTGTTACTTATTTTTTTGTTATTTCAAAATAGTTGTTCATGATAACTTCAAAGCGACACGGCCGTCATCAGTGAAGTGAGCATAGAGAGGGCATCATATCGTAGTCGTAAAGATGATACTTTTAATTTGATACCTTAATAATAAAAAATAAAAAAAGGAAAAGAGTTTCTTCATTTGAGAAATTCGTAAGAGATCCGTGTGGTAGCCGGGATAAGCTGAAATATTAAAGTAGATAGATATAGGTACACTTCAAATAATTGGTATTTATAAAAATCAAAACTAAATAATTATGTCTTTATTCGGCTTAATTGCTAAGATGACTATGGTCAACACTTCGAGACTAACATTCGATATATTATCTGCATATGCATTTTAATTCTTCATGCATTTCACAGATCGAGTGAGGTTGGATCATTCCTTTTATTAATGTACTTTATAAAAACAATTCTTTATTGGAATCAATAAAAAAGGATAAAACAACTATTCAATGATGAAAAACAAAAAAAGAAGAAATATGTAAGAATAAAATAAGTAAGTTTTAAATAAAAAGTGAATGATTTTAGATATGAAATTGGATTTCAGTTCATCCTAGACTTAAGACAAATTGCTGGAAGCAAGAGTATCTATTAACCTTTTATTTATAAGTAGGTCTATTGAGATTAGGTACCTACTTAAGCTTCCAACCTACAGTTTCTTCACAAATTCAACATTTTATAGTGTTTCAGATATTCAATTCCATTTCATTATTATATGTTTGAATTATATAAAAGACAAATAAAACAAGCTATACAGGGTCAATTTATAATAGTCTGTGATATTTTAAAATTGGGTTAACAATGATGTGTTGGTTTAAATTATTAAGTAAATTTCTTTTTTATATTTTTCATAAATTAAAATTTCAAAATTATTTTTAATGAATAAAAATTAAGTTTAATCTACACTTCATGACAAGGTACATAGCAAAAAATTAAAATATTTCCGTCTATTTCTTTTAAGAAAATCACTTCACCAAAACAATAATCTTACGCGAATAGTAGATACCTACGCATCCGAGCGAAGGTCGTTGACGCGCGCCCGTGTTTGCGTGACCTAGTTACCTACTTAGCGCGGAATCAGCTGTAATTACGTCATACATCAGGATAAAAGGTGATTCTAATGTCCCATCACACTACTGTTACAGGTTTTTGACTATCAATTTCACGTTAAACTAATTGTATCTAAATACTGTTTTAGTTTTGATCTTCATTAAATTAAAAATGAACTTAAAATAAAGCATTCGTGCTTGAAGTCTTTGTTAAAACAAATAAATTGATTTTATAATTAATTTAATGTTAGAATGACGTGTTTAGTAACTGGAATAACCTTATTTATAACTATGTACAGTGTAGGTATAACGTACAAAAATAACTTACATTTTTACCTTGCGTCCTGTCGCTGATGTTAAATACCGTGCTAGGTATTAGTCACTGATAACTTATCACATTCACAATAACTGCTGTACATGGAGTCCCATTAGCCCATATACTGAACACAAAACCTGTCATGTTTAGCTTATTAATTTTGACTATCCATAAAGTATCCTTATCACTTTTGATAACAGCGATAGGTGGACTCGTCAGTCCATAGAATGTGCTTCAGCAACCAACCATAGACTACACACGCGGAGCATAGGTAGTTGCTTCAGTTCTTGCACTTTCGTAAAGTGGTAAGACTTGAGCCCTCTCGTCGCAGCAAGCGCCGCACCCACGAGCTGCTGACTTCGAAAACCTGAGCCGCATCGTTTGTGCTGGCTATCGGATCCTGTTCAAAAAGTTCAAAACACTCCAGCAGTGGATTAAACGTGCCATAATCGCGTAATTCGACATTTTTGTTAGTTATCGATTTAGTGTTCGCGCGCGCGAATCTCTGGACAGACTGACGAGCGGGGGGCGTGGCGTGGCGTGCTTTCAATCAAACATAGTAGGCGCGGGCGCGGCGGCGGCGGCTCGAATTTAACTTTCGGCTCGTTTGCTTGTGTCGCGCAAGAACGTATAGGTATTGTTTGGTAATGTAACTAATATTTTATTGTTTAATAGAAATAGATGGAAACGTTTTCGCATCTTGCTATGTAGTCGTAAATTAGAGATTAAACTAAAATTTTATGCACTTAGAAGTATTATGAAATTTTAATTTATGAAAAATGTTGAAAAAAAAATTTTTTTTTTTCGAAATTCAGACCCACTCCTTGATCTGAATCTGCTATTAAAATATAATTGACTATTATGTGGCGACCCTATATAATGAAAAGACTAACGCCAGTTGGTCATGTGAATCATAATTTTGAACTCAAGCTAAATGATAAAGTGATCAATAAAATAATGTTTTAATTCATATTCCGTGCCAAACAATCTGTATGCTATGGTAGAAAATAATTTTTATTGTTGCCTTCAATTATTCTTAATTTCAAAACACCATTTGTATATTTGTATGGAATATATTTTAAAATAAGTTATCTAAGTATAATTAGGTATAGCCCAAGTTCCTAGGTACCTATACAATATCTACATAGATACCTAAAGATTAATCATATAAGTACACGAAGGTCAAATTGAACTTTACTTTTTTTTGGAGTTAAAGACCGACGGTATCATGGCTTAAGTCCAATCACGATAAAATGCGGCCAAAATCTTTTAGTTTGTGAATAAGCCCGCGTTTGATCTCAATCTCACCTGGAGGTAAATGAAAATGACAGCACATGAGATTAGGATAGACCTGGCTCTTCATAAATTATTGCAGGATCACATCATCGCAGTACCGGTGATATTTGCCAGCAGATTTTATATGAAGGGTGGTCGCTAGTTAGATGGACCCTGCTACCAAGCACTAAGTGAGATTAGACTCCTTTTACGACACGCTTATCCAGCGCTGTAGTACTTACCCCACGAGTATTCTAGTTTCTTACATTAACACTGTCATACATTACATTGACACATGGTTGTCTGATAGAAATCGATCCTCAGCGATAAGACCGCCAAGTTTTTTTTGTCTAATGTTAGTGTTCTTTTTTCTTTTACTGTACCTGTATAAACTGAAGTGTAAATAAATAAATAATAAAACACTAAAATCGTCAATTAGTTTAAATTAAATTGTGCGATTGCACCGACTTATACAACAGTAGGTAGTTATGCTACCTACTTTCCATAATTATCTATTTTACTAATTTAACTTTTCAGAATTTGGCTGGAGGTTTTTCATTAATTCCTAGGTAGGTACTACCTAAATTATGTGGAAAATATGAATTTCTATTAAACATTTATACACAGGTACCTACCCACCGCCACATTACATTTCATCACAGATAATTATAAATTAGTTAAGATTTCATTATGACGCTATGTTAGGATGCTTGTCTATAGCACAAAAAACAAGCATGGAGTTTAACTAATTTTTTTTAATAACATCACTTGTCAATCCACTTTTGGTGCTAATTTGAGTCACACTAGATAATGTTACACAATTTGCAAAAAATAATTATGCGTACTTCAAATTGATAGGTTCCAAAATTCGTCTCAAGCAACATTACGAATGATTCAAAATAAACCGGTTTTTGATTTGCTCATCTGTTATAAAACCGATCAACACGAGATTACATACCTACAAAAATCGTACGAGAATTTTATTTGAAGCATGGATCAATTGCAAACTTTTTGATTAAAATCATAATAGGTATCTGCTTTTACTCCTTAATTTCACCTAGGTATAATGAGAAATGTTAATCTCTTGAAGGCCGGCTGCAAATTTTTATTTTCCAAGTAGCTCTCAACCACATTGAAAGTAGGTACAAACCTCCAAAATTGACGCAATTGCACTATCTTTATATTCATTTTAAAATAAATATTCTTTGTTATATTGTTATAAGTTGTAAAAAAAATAAATTGCCAAGTTTTTTATTGAAAATTAAAAACCATTTGCAGGTTTCACAATTTTTTATTTTATTGACATTTTGGGGCAAAAACCTTACAATTTATATAAAAAGCAATATTACTTCATCATACAAACAAAAATTTAACGACCTTTAACACAAATCCAATACAAAAAATAAACTACCTATATCAAGTGACATTGTACTTACAATAGAAAAAATACACCAAATTAAGGCACACAATAGCGCACACCAATATGGCACGCGCACGCGCCGGGGACGCGCCTTACTGACCACGCCCTTTCCAAACTCCGCCTCTTTAAAATGCTTTGTGCGTTATGCGCTTGCTTCATATTAAGACTTTAAAAGATTTGGAGTTATATTTTGTAGATCTTATCATTTTTTGTCTTTGTATTTATTGATTTTGTTTGTTAATGAGGTCTTTGTGCTTTTAAGGTCTGTAGCTGAGAAATAAATCTTATTCTTTATTTCTTTGATTTGTATACAGAGTATTTAATAGAGACATTTTTTTAGTAGGTACTTATTTATGAAAATACGAATAAAACATGTAGGTATTTGAAAGGGTCAATTAGTAATTTAGGTAATTAGGAAAAGTAAAAAATCATTCGCTTTTTCAGAATATTTACTAGAATTATAAATGTTTAATTACCTATATTTTGTCTTCTTGGTGTTTCTTATTTTATATGCAATCAAAAGTAATCAAAACAGTTTATTGTAGAAAAAATCTTTTTCATAAATTATTTAGGTACCTAGTAGGTAAGCAATTTTATTACTTACTAGCTGACCCGGCAAACGTTGTTTGTTCACCGGCAAAAATTTCATCAAAATCGGTCAAGCCGTTTCGGAGGAGTATGGCAACGAAACCTGTGACACGAGAATTTTATATATTAGATTGTACAAACTGAATTTAACCTAACCTATAACATAAAATAATGAACATTTCTATGTAGGTATGTAATTCATAAAGTTGATAAAATAAAAAAATAAAAATACTTAAAATTTTTCAAAAAGTCCTTACCTCAGCCTATTCGAATATAAGGTAACTATGTACCTATATGGAGCCTTATTTTTAAAATGCATTTACTTATTTATTTAATAATTTATGTACACACAAGGAAACTTAAATAGACAAACAATTAAATTGATAACAAGGTACAAAGGCAAAGCTTATTTCTAAAAGAAATTTCTACCAGCAAGCCTGAGGCTGGGAAATGAGAAAAAAAAACAAATTAAGTGCGTACAACATACTAATATAGAAAAGATATATTACATACAATACATACATAAACATACATATATGTACATACAATATATACTTATAATTAAATATAAATACATACAATATATAACAATAACCACGTGTTAAAATAATATCAATAAACGTTCTATAATATAATCGATTTTAAAGACCTATGTTTGGGAGAGATAATGTTCTCTAACTCTTCTTTTAAAAATATGTAGTGATTTCGACTCACGGATTTCGTAGGGTAAGGAATTCCACAATCTGACAGCATGTACAGTAAACGAATATGCAAAGAAATCGCTTCTATGTGATTTCATTACTAGGAGTGTACGCTTATGTGCTCTACAAAGCGCATCTTTAGAATTAGAAAAAGTGAACCGCTCACATAAATAAACAGGAGAGGATGGGTTATACAGTACATTAAAGAGAAGACAGAGGATACGGGTATTTCTACGTAAACGGATTGGGAGCCACTGTAGTTTTTTACGAAATTCGGTAACATGGTCGAACTTTTTCAACCCGAAAATAAAACGTATACACAAATTCTGCAAGCGTTCCAATTTATTTAACATTATTTCTGTGGCATCTAGATAACAGGCATCTGCGTAGTCAATGATGGGTTGAATGAGTGTTTGCGCCAGTGAGATCTTCGTCTTTAAGGGTAGGAAACTTTGAAGACACTTTAATTTATGAAATGAGTGGTGTATGAATATAGTTCAAGTAGATCTGTGGTTACGGCAGGTGTTTGCAGGTCATCGACTTCAATGTATCATATGCTGATGTTTCTTAACAATTAAAAATCAACCTTAGAACCCAAATCAATAGATCTTAAAATCAACTAGCAAGTTTGAAGTATGGCTACTTTAAGAAGATATTCTATCTTTCTGTCATACGAAAGTAATTAATGACGATTTTGTTGAAATGTTCAGATCTATATTATCTTAAAGGTATGTATTTATCATTTTTTAGCATCGCTACATTTATTTTGATAGACAGGATAAGATGAGAATTGTATGTTCGTGCTTTTTTTGTTTGATAACAACTTCTATCCGTTACGAACAAGTAAGCAACAACATGGATCCTGGTATCTAACAAGACAACGGAAAAGTAAAAGTTTTATTTTAAATATAATTTCATAAATACATTCATACATAACGTCACGCCTGTATCCCTTATGGGGTATGCAGAACATCAGAAGCTATAAACCATCTGATGCCACATTTCATTAAATTTTAAGTTATGTATTATAATGTTGGAGAGATACTTGCAGTGATAGGGGTCAGCCTATCGCCCACAATAACGTAAATAAAAACAAATGTGATTAGAGATACCTAAATCCAACATTTGTCTTTCCCTGGAAATCAAATTCGCATTGTCTATTGTAACAGCCTAATAATGTACTTCGTACAAAATACGAAGGGCAAACCTGAGGCCATGAGGCAAACTAAACTAGAAAAAATTAAAGTACCTACTTACCAAATTATCAAACATTGTTTACATTTGTATGTTCACATGTTTATACACCTAAGTTAAACAATAAGAAACACAGTTTTGGTTAACAAATTATTTTTCATCCTATACCTATATTGAGTCATAATATAACTAACCCTTGTAGTTGAAACCTGAACGCTTTTCCAAATCATATATTTTGATAGCAAATTATTCGATTACACGTTAGTATTTACCTACTATAAAAGCGCAAGTCCAAAGGATTGAAGGTATCGAAGGATCACATTTCAGTGGTAAGATATACTGCAGTTGGTGTCATAGGTCTATGACACCTACAGAGATAGTTTTCAGATAGATATGTAACTTTTACGTCGTAATACGAGCATACAAGTTAAATAATGACCACTGCCCGTAGGCATTTGCAACTCAAAGGAACCACCGTTGCGTTATAAAGCATGGGACTTCAGATGTTAAGTGACTTAACTTGAGTCCTGATGTCAGTAAATACACTACTTTACTAGTCCTTTAATTCGTAACATGCAGCTTTGGAAATAAACTGGGCCCTGGTTCTGTAATGTTAACATTATGCACCTTATAGGCACATTATGGTGCATTATGTTAACATGGTGACATTTTGTTAGTATTCTGTCAATAAAATGTCATTAGTAGATCCGTCGGTCAACATACCCGTCACCATAGGTATGTACCTAGTGTTAAAAGTTACAGAATCGGACTCCTTGACGTAAGGGAACTCTTTACAAAGCGGTTAGAGGTACCCTAATTTCCTGTTGATACAGGAATTGTAACATTTCTCCAAGCAACATTTTTTGATAATAGTTTACTATTTTATTTATTGCAAGTTCTGAAAATTAAGTTACTCTCTTACCTATTTCAATCCCTTCAACAAAATATGCTGCGCGATGTAATATTACGGAATCAGGGCGCAAATTACTTTTTGAAGAAAAAATATTATCTTTTAAAGCATGCTTAACCGTGCAGAGCATATCAAATAAATATTTGCAACATTGCAAATATTTTCAACAAATAAATATTTGCACATCTGCTTATGTTGCTTTAAAGGAAAAAACCCTTATTTTTCTAATGCAGGTTTGTAGTTCCTGGGGAGTTATAAAACTTATAGATTCCTCAGTTAATTAAATAAATATTTTCAATATTTCTAGCTATCTACAAACCCATTGTTCTACCCATGATGCACTTAGTTTGAGATCGGTAAAGAGTTACATGACCGATATTTTACAAACGTAAATTTAAAAAAATAACTCAACTATTTACATATTTCTTAACGCATCAAATCAAACTCGCAATCACAGGCGTCTGAAGCAGGTAGAGTCGTCACAGCAGCGCGTTATCCAAATGCAGTTCCTCGTGACTCAAGTGAATAATCTACAGCTTTATTATTACAACGTAAAAAATTATCACTCCCAGAAAGTGAGATAAAATGAGGTATGAACATACTTTTCAAATGTTCATAGCATACGATTGTATTTTTTAACCACGTCTAACATTTACAAAAAGATTTTCACGTCTTGTCAAATAAATGAACCAATTTAGCATACCTACCGTACCCGATAAATCTGGATTTATTAAGAAATAAGTTTGTAAAATATTTTATACACCGGCCTAATTCATTCATTCATATCGTTCATGTGCCCAAAACTAAAAAGTGTGTAGGTACCTACCAATAAACCTATGCAAAATAAAATACAAAAACGACCTATCATTGATTTTGCGCATACAATTATTCTTAAATTTAAAAAACAATTTGACAATATCAAGGCCATATCATTATAATGTCAACTACTTGACCGGAGATCCTGTGACAACATTCAGAAATCTGATGACTAGTTGTCATAAAGTTGCTACCCTACCTAAATAAAATATGAAAAATTAAATTCATATGGCATTTTTGGCTTAGCTAGATCCAACTACTCTACAGTTAAATCTGATCAAATTTGAGAACTCATTGAAAGAGCTATTTCCCAATTTTGGACCGGAAAGTATCACAACTTTAAGGCGAAATTTATTACACGTGAACATGAACGTAAGAAAAACTAATAAGTAATTAAATATATACGCGACTTGAATATTTTTATCAAGCTAATAAGTAATTTAATATAATTTTTTAAATATCTTGAATAGTAAACTCCTTTAAAAAATTAAAGTATATGAAAAATCGGATATTAATAAACCGTGAAAAACAACATAATCAAAAGCTCTCGCTCAGGTGCTATCCACGCGTCGTCGTCCGGCGCTCTGAGGCGGTGCGTGCGCGCAGGTGCCGCCTATGGAGGGGAGCACCTTACTACACGTCTTACAAACCTTCCCTTACTTTAACCAACACCTTAATTTAATCAACATAAGATGTAAAATCGCTTGTCGTGAGTGCTCGAACAAGTTTGTAGGGCTTTACTCCTCTCCTTTTTATCGAACAAAAAATGAACTGTAAACGCGATCACGGCCGCGACTAAGGTCAATGTTAGCGCTTCCTTCAGTGCACGTTGAGAGAAGAACGCGTGCGCATCCTTCGTAGCGCATCCGTGCTCTATCCGCCCTTAAACATTAATCACACTAATATTGTCCAAGCAATACCGATAGAGTTCATTAAACCTTTTTTCGTGATTAATTTTTGAGAACTTTGATTGTTGATTAATCCCGACGTTTCTAGGGACTATCGATCATATTGGATCGATATTTTTGTTGGAGACATTCGATAATCGTTGGGACGTCTAAGCTCTTTTTTTTAACTCATTAAGTGTGATGGACGAGTTGAGTCGCATTCTTAAAGATTATTCATCTTGAAGGGTGTGGGTTTGGATTGGACTAATTGTGGGACTGGCGGCCCTTTGGTTAGTTTTTTTTCTTTTTCGCGAGGACGTCATGTGTCAGTGAAGGAAAATGGAGACATTAGTATTGATTCCCCAAGAACTGAGCTTGGCTTTGAGGCCTGGAGGGGCAAGAGGGCGAGAGGCATCCGTCAGCGTCTGGTCTTCATTGGAGATTCAGCGAGGAGCTCTGCTGTATCCTTTCCAAGGAACAATAAGGATTGACAAACTGCATGTTTATTCATACGTCCCGGATCATGATGTAAGTTTTTTATTATTATTATTTTGTAACTCTAAAACATTTAATTTCAACTTATTTTTTAAATTAGGTCTAAATAAAATATTTCCCTATTGCTAAAATTGCATGAATGGTAGTTTTTGAAGGAGATTTGTGTGATCATCAATGAATCAATAATAATGCTCAGAGATAATATTTTCGCTTATAACTGGGAGATCTGAGTTAATCTGCTGTTTAAATCACAATATTATCACAAATTTTGGTGCTTAAAATTTCACGGATGCCTTAAATTAGATTAAATAATTATTAAAAGGTCGCTTCAGTATTAAAAAACGATTAAATTGTAAATTAGGAAGGCGGTAGTTGTAATCTACTGAATATATAATGTGAATTTTCTGCCAATAAAAAAATCGCTTCGTCCTATAATTTATTCTTTTAATGATCTAAATAAGGACCTGTTATTTTAATGATTAAATCTAACAATTTGTTATTAAATTGTACAAGTTTACGGCGTGACCTTGTGATAAGTAGCTGCTAAAACATGGGACATAAAATCGACTCATTATTTGTTTTTAATTCGAAATGATAAATTAATGCTAAGTAAATGTTCTCAGTAAGCTATGAATATTTATGTTTTTATTCTGAATTATAGGACATTTCCAATTCTGTATTATAACTTTAAGGAATTGTTTGATATCGCGACTCAACGGAAATTATAGATATTTCTTTCAAATCCTTTGGGAAAAATCCTATAGAATCGTTTACAATACATTTTGGTTGTACTACACTTATAAGCGAATGCTTCGTCGTCTATCAAACCTATAAAGATAAATTAAGTTTGCACAGTAATGCGAAAAAACAACAAGAGTTTAAGATTTCGCCAAATAAAAAAGTTCAACGCAAAAGCATATTCTCCTGGTGACAAATATACATGAAGATCTATTATAAAGTTAACTTTTTAATGATTAACTATTAAATAGATTTTAACAAACTAATTCTAATTTCGTCATTGAAGACAAATCGATATTGACAAAATATGTAGATTTAAAAATACTATTGATCAATAGTAAATGTGAACTGGGAGATTTGGTTACACCATAAAACTGGCGTCGTAGGTAGTCTGCAAAATTTAATTACCTACCTACCGGTTTAATCATTTAAAATTGTAATATTTCTTGATTACATATCTAATTAAATAATTATCCACATCACAAATTCTGTATCTGTTCTTTATTTATTTCTGTATTTAAACCGTATTTTAGTAATGAATATCAATAAAACAAATTCAAAATCCTTATTTCCTTTTGTTATTAACACTAGTTGTCAAAATAACAAACAATATGGAACACATAAATCTACAGTTTTGATAACCTTCTCCAAAAATTACCTGTAATCTACTCAATATTCTTACACATTAATAAGATCAACGCTTATTAATTGGTATGAAATTACGTTACGTCATTATCTATTAACAAAATCATGTAGTTAACAACTGAAACGTTCTCAAAAACTCTGATACGCTAAAAAAGACCTTAAAAACTTACCTGAAAACCTAATATTTGTTTTTAAAAATTTAAATCCCTTTAAGAAATAAAAACATGGTCTTGTTTCTAACCGCAAGAAAGTTCTTGCACCCGCGCAACTCACGTACTTCGTCGGTCAAGTTAATATCACTGTTTTTATCTATTAACGTATAAAAGCTATAGATAAATACCGTGGAAATACCTATGGATAAATAGAAACCACATGATTGTGCCTTCCGTCAAATATTGTAGAGTTAGAAGATAATGTTTTTAATAGATTATGATGCGAAATTGAAATAATAATGTGAACTTCAAGTTTTTCTTTATGTAATTGTTATCGCGGAATAGTAAAGTATTAAGTTCATACGATAGTTTAACGATAGATTAAATTAATTTGGATATCATTTTTTATTTTTATTTTCTTTTGAAATATTTTCTGCAATAAGGAAATGACAATGATTTTAACCATAATGTTTCATGAAATCTGTAGCTCTCTGCAGCTCCTATTATTGAACTAATCTTTCGATTATTTTATGGGTTTGAAAGCTTAGGTACATCCAATAACAGTTAATTTACAACCTTATGATAAGAGATTTTATATAAACAATATGAAATAACTACCTTCTGAGGTCTTTTCAACATTCAGCACTCAACAACATTCTCTCAATTGAGCGATTCGCAAGCGAGTTAGATTCATAGGTCTTACTCTTACTTAAAAACATGTACCTAACTATGAAACTAATAGCATTACTTATTGTTTTTGTGCGAAAAAAACTAAGTTTTTTTTAAGTTGTATTAATTTATTTGCCAAAGTTCATAATGAGGAATGACTTTTTTCGTCTGCAAAAACATTTGAAACGAGTTCTGGTTCTAAAAAAAATACCAGTTGGCCTATTGTGTTTGTCTTTTTCAAATTTATTATTTTTTTAATAAAGAATCTACAACTTTAAATCGAATTCTGAAATAAGTAAAACATAAATTAAGTCTTCTATTACGTTATGCATCGTAATTTTTATACTATCGTAATATTATATTTTCCGTTTTATAATATTAAGTAAATAACTTTTAACTGGATTTTAACGCGTATATGTTTTATTTCAACCCTGACTCAGATTCCTTTTTATACATAAAGCTCAATGTATTTCTAATAGAATTATCTATAAGTCTTTGAAAATAATACTATGTTCTGTAAAAAATATTCCAGTCCTCAGTTTCACAGCACAAGCAAAAAGACACCGTAATGAACTTATCTATTAACTTGAAATGAGTTAAGAACAACTTAAGTTAATATTAAGGTAGCTAATGTATGGTCGTATGTTCCCTTTTAATGAAAATCCAACGAATAAATTGGCGGCATTACTTGAAATAAAAGATAAAAATCTGAATAAGCCTCTTACATGCATTTTAAAAATTTATAAAATAATAAATAATATTAAATTATTGCATTAAAAAAAGCTAATAATTATTAAGAAACTTATCAACTTTTTAATATAAAATCTTCATTATCAGTCATCATTATCGCTTCCGGTCCATACACTTATTTATTAAAACGATTTCTTTTTAAATACGTTCCAATAATTATTCAAAGAACCAAGCACCTTAGGCGTCTGTAAGCCGGAAACATTTGGTTTAGGAGGTGTGATCATACATACAGACATACATACTTTCACCACTGTGGACTGGTTTAGATGTATGGTGTTTGGTATTTTGTGTTGTGAAAAAAAGAGATCGCAATGTACAGGTTGATTCTACTTTGTACTCTTGCTGCTTGCTTACTTTAGTCTGTGAAATTTATTTATTTTCTTTTTTTTTTCTATAAATTTACGGGTTTAACCAGTACAAACCGCTGCAAAGGATAAACAATTTATTAAATGTTATTTTTTATTTTTTATTCCATATTTCGCTTTTTATTGTTTTATATGGACTCAGAAATAAGGGTTTATTATTCCCATTTATCCTGTCTAAATTGTAAAAAAAAATGCAAATAAAATTATTTCAAATACTTGATCAATCTATAAAAAGATTTAAAATCAATAGTTTCTTCCAGCTCGTTGCATTGGCTTCCGTATTCTATTTTTATTCTTTGAGCTTTGGTATTTTTTTCAACTGAATGGACCAATGTGAAATGACACTTTTTTCTCTTCATGTTCACACTGCAAGTACCTCACGTATCTCATTCATATAAAAAGTTTTGTAGCATTTTGATTCTTTTAATTTTATACACTTTGTTGAATATTGTCAGATAAAACATTATTGCTTTTATTTTGCTAATATTTTGTAATCCCTAAAAATTTTAGTTTTTCATCTGAAGCCTAACTGTTTAATTTACGATATGTATCAGTTAATATTGATCATAAGTTTTAAAATATTTTCATAACCGATTTAGTTGTTCAAGCAACGACCTCTAAAATTCTTAAAATATTAAAGCTATTAATAATTTTTCATCATTTTCCAGATACACTTAGATATAACTTATATTGCCTTAATTATATCAAGTTAAATGTTCTATTCAAAATAACAAAATTACCCGTATGTATTACGTAAACAAAGACGCCATCTTCAAAATAAGCCAATAAACTGCTGAAAACTACAAAATACACATATTCTTATAATTATCATAACCATTTAGCCATACAATGACCCTAAGGAGTAATGTCATGTAAAAACAGTATATAACCTACGAGAAGAGAGTGTCATGCATTGTTTTGATACAAAAGCGAAAGTTTACTTACTATGAGATAATTAGGTGTTTCTCAGACGCAATGGATTGCATCACAGAGACTTTTTCCACAATTGTTAGGCTGCTGAACTTGTGTGGAAAAGGCTTTTTTATTGGGCATTATATAGTAGACTGTATAGGAATTGTCGGTTGCAATGTTATGCGAGTTTTTACGTATCGGATTGTTATTACTTTGAACTGGGCAGGTTAAAACAATTGTTATACGGTTTGAACCAGACCATTTCATTTAATATAAGATCTTGTTTAACTGTTGATAATCATTACGTAAGCCTTAGTATAAAGTTTCAAAGAGTAATGTTCACGGTCCATACAGTCTCTGCCCTGTCAAGCTACTTTTTGTTAGGTATGTGAATGTATAAAGATGATATTGTCAATGAAATGCTGCCTGTTTTTTTTTTCTAAATGATTGGTGCATATTTGATTTGGTTTCTTAGAAACAATATCGGGATTTTCATTTCAAGTGGATGATACTAGTAGTCTATTGAGTAATTAGAGAAGGTGAAATATTAAAATCCTTGCTGCGGTTTCTAATGTGATTAAATGATTTGGAATTAACCAAACATGAGCTATTCTTTGCACTATATGTTGTTTTAATACATTTCATGAGTTGTCAAAAATCTGACAGCTCAGCTATGAGCATTACTCGTGGCGTAATAAGATTTAATAGTTTTGGCAACTCTTCTGATAATAAAACTTAAGTTTGACAGTATTCTCTTGTACACTAGTGAGAGACTATATGGACCACAAAAAATGCTTAGAGTGACACAAAAATATTCTTTTTCTTTCAAATATTTCAATTTCCCAACAAAATCTGTAACAATAAAACTGTGCGTTTATTTAAGTGACTAAAACATTGAATGAGTCTTTCTAAATGTCCAATGCATACATTAAATTAAATCTCACTTTAAAATTATACATCAAAAATATGCCACTCTTCCATATAATCCACCTCATTCACAAGCCTGTCCAATAATATTACAAACGCATTAGTTTTATTTTTTGTCCGACCACATGTCAATTTTATCTGGTCATTGATCGGTTTTTTTGGAGACCTCTTTTATTTTTTAAGGACTATAACTTATTCGAATTTGCACCACATTTTATCGTTTTTATGGTTTTAGTGCAATTTCGCTAATGATGTATGGGATCAGACACTTCCGCACACCTTTTAAAGTACCTGTTCTAATATTTTTTACCCAACTTTTTTGTAACGGAACTTGTTGAAAGTTAGCTTAGATAGCAAGTTTATTGCTTGAAATGCTTGCATTTTTTTATTTTAGTGATTTAATAACTCTTTTCCGGTAGTTTTGGCAAATTTATAATTGACTGTAAATAATCAATATTTTAATATATGTAATGCCATTTAAATAACTATTTGTATAGCTACTCAAAATAAAAATAAAAATAAAATAATAATTGAAATTCACGGTAAACTCTAACTAGCATTCACTACACCATTTTAGAAGCTAACAAGTAACAATTTATAGGAATAACAGCAAATTTTAAACAAGCAAATAATTATACTTTATAGTGACTGCTATGATAATACAGTAAGCATAACTTTGCAGAACAGATGGCGTGAACATATTATGACTACACAATAAACTTTAGATATCTATTATAAAGTGACAACTAGCATATTAGTTGTATTTTTAGATTTTAAGAAGTATTGAAGTTTCGGAAAAAATACTTATTAAATGAAAAAAAGACAACAAAGGAAATCTTTTAGTGATTCTTGAGTCTAAAAAGCTTGCGAATAGACTGAGCCATCGCATTGTATTTGCAATAATAAATCTTTTAAGCAAAACGGCATCCCAGATACCTAATCGTACAAAAAAATGTAGCTACATAGGTATATATACTTTAAATTTGAATTCAATATTTGTATTTTGCAAATAATCGCGACTTTCTCAAACAATCTGGACACAAGTTTACTATACTAACTAACTAGTTGAGCTAGCCTGCAGCTGTAAAATACATCTGTCGATGTAACTTATTGTGGTTCTCATTGTGGCCTAGTGTTGCCATGTAGAGTATGTGGATTTCGTGCAATTTAATGAAGTGTCAGAAAATAATAAAACTTATAGTTTTATTATATTTAATTTGCTGCGTGATTAAATGTTGATAATCTCGTGTCTCTTTCATGAAAAAGAAGTTAGTATACCTAATTTAGATAAAACTGACTATCATGAAAAAAATATTCAATGTTTTGGCTGTATTATAATGTTACATAATTAAAAAGAAGGTGCTGAAGTAGTCGTTTTAGAAAAATCAAAAGTAAAGCAAAAAAGTTATGAGCGTACTTTAAAACAGACTAATTTAAAAACGAAACCAACAAAGTCATAAAAAAACAATCAATTTTACTATCAAATAAATATATTTTCATACAAAACAAAATCAGATGATTAACACTACATAACAAATAAAGGTCATTTGAATCTTTAAAACAGTATATTAATATACATAACAAGTTAACGGATGACAGCCGGTTTTTTTAAAAAGGTCTTCTCTGGGTTACCGATTGTTCCCACGGATTAGTCTGTGTTCTAATAAAACACCGGTTATTATGATAGGGAAAAGTAAAACACTAATTTATGATTTCTCTTTATGGGTTTGGTTGCAAATTTATCACATCGCTTTTTGCATGTTGTTTTTTTTAAAGATATCTATTGGGGTTTTCTACAATGGTTAAGAGATTTTTGAATTTATGTTATCAAGTAGAAGAGCTCGTTGAACAGGTGAAATCGAGCATCAACCATTTCTAAGTGTCGTAAGGTTTAGGTTAAGTTACGTTCAATTCTTTTTATAGCATTACTTATTACTCGTTGCAAGAAAATGTCTTGTTAAAGATGTTTCAAATATTCACGAACAACTAGCAATTGATCTTAGGAAATCAGCATTTTCACGAAGTATTTGAAATATCCTTTATATCATAATTATTTAGTCCTAAGTCACAGAAGTAACTCATATTTCAGGAGATTTTTAGGAACGTTTTCAATTGGGACTTACCAATAAAGAAAGTTTTTATCAGTCTTTTTCGTGGACATAATTTGTTATGTTCCTAGCTTTATATTATTTTCTAATATAACTCGTTACTTAAACGTTAATAAATCAAAAACTGATGGAGTATCTAAAGATTAATTCATTATCACTCACCTAAATATAAAAGAAGTTGTATTATCAGATAAACTACTATCATTTAAATTTTAATCATTCACTATAGCTCTTTTACAATAGGTAATTATGTTCAAAAGAAAGTGACTCTGCGGGGTGATCATTGTATTTAACCATTGATTTTTATATCGATCGAAGTACTATCGAAATTTCAATTAAAAGTCGATTTTTTATATCAACGCCTAACAAGGGAACATCTGTTTTCACTTAATTGATTTCAAACTTGACGGACATTAATTTGTAAAACTTGTTCTAATGAAATTTGAGACTTATTTTATTACAATATGACTAAAAATAAAATAAAACCACGGTAGGTTATCGTGAAGCTAATATGATTTTTTACATATGATTTTATAATTAATCATTTCGCCTAATTTCTCTATTCGTATTTTAATGTTTTGTTAAGTCTGTTTGGAAAAATATCAAGCATTTCTAAATCCAAAATTACTTAAAGTATTTTGAAAAATGAAAAATAAAAAAAATTACTTAAATAATTATAACCTTTCTTTACATTCATAAACTGTGAAAACTATAAACAAGTCAAATATTAACATAACACAATAACATACAGTCGTATGTTTATGACTCTTGCTTGGGGAAAGCGTTATGCAGAAAAGGCCCAGGAGCGACCATGTGCCTGTGATCGATGAATGGCGTTGTGCAAAATGCAACTATGAATATTTAATACACGCAATTTAATTCATTGGTACATACTAAGTCTCTCATTTGAATTTCAATCACAGAATACACAGTCATACATTAAATATTAAAGCTCTGATCGTTCAAAGTTGTTAAGGTAATGTTCAATTAAAATTAATAATAACTGTTATAAATTATTAAAATCATTATTTAATTTTAATCATGGTAAAATACATTAAAAGAAGCTTTTACAGCTTAGAAAGTCAATCTGAGGCATATTTTTATTAATAAACTAGCTGCTGCCCGCGACGTCGTCTGCGTGAACGCTATGCAGCACCAAACGCACCTACGATTATAACACTGCTAGCGTGATAATATGTAGCCTATATGTTGACCCGACTTCTAAACTATCTTCATGCCAAATTTGAAGCAAATCCATGCAGTACTTTTTGAGTTTATCCCGGAAAGACAAACAGACAAACAGACAAAAATTCTAAAAGCTATATTTTTTGTTTCTGTTTCGATTGTAGATCATACCCCAAGTATTCTTTTAAAAAAATATTCAATGTACAGTTTTGACTTTCCTACCATTTTATTATATGTATAGATAAAAGGCTGTATTTTATCAAAACAACTTTAATAAAAACATATTTCTCATACCATATGAAACATTTTTTGCTGCATCGCTACCGAGATACATCATAGCCACTGATGCTAAACTTAGTATTTGCTTCTTAAAGTTCATTATATAGATATTTGATATCTAATAATGCGAGATGAGTATGGGAAAGCCAAGGGAGTTTGACCGTGACGAGATGTCATTCGAGAATATTGTGTTACCTGACATTGATATCAAAAAACAGGTATAGTATCAATACTGCTGTAAAATTCAGAGAGTTGGTATGTTTCACACGAGGTTAGCATTGATTTTTTTATTTTTTTGGAGTTAGGTAAACAAAAAAATATATTACGTAAATACATATGAACATAAAGAGACTAGTTATTTATTATAAATTAGCATCTATTTTGATCAACAGTGAAAATCAAACATTTAAATACTCGAAGTGGCTTTAACTCTAAAAGAAAGTGATAGTGGTTAATATAAGTATCAATGGTGATTATTGTAATAATAAATATAAGACACAACTGAACTTAACAATCGAAAAATGGGATAAAAGTTTCGTTTTCTCAGTAATAAATATAATAAAAAAGTAATTTTCTAGTGACGGTATAATTTAAACAGATTCTGACAAATCGTCTCAAAATGTATAGTTTGCAGCACTAATTATATTTCAGATTGTATCATGCGACGATTTATTTGCTTCATTAAAGGATTTCACTATCATATTTATTCAAAAATTAGTTGAACGTAATAATTTGTATTAATTTATCATATAACTCTTGTTATCATATTTTTTGTGAATGACTTTTAGTTATTGTAATGTTTTTATAATGGATAGTCTTACAGTGCAACAATTGTCAGCTTAAGTCTCACGGATTTCACTGGCAACCAGTTATTTACCCAAATTTGCAATTTTTTATAATTGTATCCACGTAACATCGGGTAAGACTGATGTTAAACTCTCCATTAGTCCTTATTATAAAGCAATGCAAGGATCAAAACGATTAAATATATCATGAAATAGAAGTAGTTTGTCACAATACGAAAGTTTTAAATGTAGATGTCTAATTTATTGACTGTTCTACTCGTATAACGACTTATCTTTGAACTGACGGCATCATTAATAGAATGTGTTATATTGCAAGATTTACAGCTTCTAGTTATTGATTTTGACTGATGTATATCGAATATCGATTTATTTCTCAGCTGTTTAAAACGTGTTTAGTTAATAATAGGATTTTATATGGCTTAATAGGATTGGACTCTGACCTTTCTTTGAAGGTATAATCATTCGATCACAGTACGGTTATTTCGTTTAATTTGAAACAATATTCGTTTTTTTTACTTTTAAATTTTATGCCAGCACATTAAGAAAAAAAACGTGCTTGTTCAATGTAAGCGGTAGAGATTACTACTGCTCAGATAGTTCACATGCTTGTTTGCATAATAATACTAAAAATACATAGATTTACATATCTTTTAACACAAGTTAAAAGTATTTTTATCACTCACATTTATTTACCAACCAATAAACTACACGAAACGTGTAAAATGATAGGTAGATACTCTTCCAAAAAATTTACGACTGTAAAGAAGCTAGAAACTTACAAGAAGATGTTATCAAAACTAATATATTGTCACTGACCGTTAGTGGCGCTGTCACCAGCTAATTAAATACTTATTTCTTTTACTTTTGCATAAATTTATACTCTTTGATTATCAATAAAATAGCAATTAAAAAGATCATTTCCTTTGACTTTAGCGGTTTACGACGGAAACTCTGTCGTTAATCTAATGACAAATGTGTGACCGGTGCTCTATTAGATAGGAAAGAAATCAGTATGGTTTACATAAGGTGATAAGTATTGTGATTTTATGAAACCAATCAGTACCATGAGGTAATCTGGATACCTTATGTAACTCAAATATTATTAAATAATACAAAAGAAAAGTTATAAAAGACTGAAAAAACATACGATCATGCATATCACCTAAAAAAAATATTCAAAATGTATTAATTAACGTTTAAAAGCATACAAATAATAATTTTGTTTATCAAATATACAGTAGCTAAACTATCATGAACTTAACTATCTCTATAATCGAACACATTTAAATATTTTTTTATTTAAAAAAAACTTATTTCCGCTACTAACTGGTTTTTTATGAAATTTTATTATAAGAGTTTCCTATAAATCGTTTATCTATAATTCTAATATTTCCACGACACGCAATGTGGCGCCTTTATAGTTGATAGTTTTATTGGAATCACATTAACTTACTTTCTTTTGATAATTTTGTTACTTTTTAGAGTGACATCAATTTTTTTTGGATCAACGTACTCTATAGGCTGGGCTAGTCTTTGTAATTATATTAATTATAATAGTTCTTCATCATCATCATCATCATCACAACTCTTTGTAATGAGCCCATTGCAGGGCATGAGTCTCTCCCCTGGGTGACGAGGAGGTATAGGCCATAATCCACCAAGCTGGCCTAGTGCTGGGTGGTGGATGTCATAATTTTCAGGGCGCTAAAGTGGCTCTGACAAACCCTAACGACAACTGTATACAAGTATACAGCACCTGGGACCGACTGCTTAACGTGCCCTCCGAAGCACGAAAGTCGTCGTGAAAAATGAATGGTCGGCGGTCACCCATCCAAGCACCGACCGCCCAAACGTTGCTTAATTTGTGATATCGTATGATACACACAGTAACCACGGCGCCACGACGAATAGTTCTTAACTGCATGAAAACTCAAAATATTGTTTTAGTAAAAACAAACCATACATAGAAAAACAAATGTCTGAATTTGTGCTTAATTAAAAAAAATACCTATATTTAAAAAATACTCATTTCAATATCGGAATTTTGGAAGCACGAACAAATGCCTATGGACACGGAAACCAATTGCCATTCCGTGCATCCGGAGCCATCCGGCCACCATTAACTTACGATAAAAAAAACTGCGAAGATTTAAAAAACAAGGAATTATTTCCTGGTTTAGCTTTTTCACATTCATTTCGTCGAAAGCTTAACTAGCCACCTTTTGATCCCGTGGGAATTTCAGGATAAAATATGGCCTATAACCTTCCTCAAAAGTTGGGCTATCAAATGCAAAAAGAATTTTTCAAATCCCACTTGTAGTTTCTGAGATTAGCGCGTTCAAACAAACAAACACTCTTCAGCTTTATATATGAGTATAGATTTTCGCCTTGTTACCTACTTTTTTTTCTGTACCTAACGTACTGGTGATGAACAATAAGTATTATTACGAAATCTTATTTCATTGAAAACTAGGATGCAATCAATAAAGTACCTTTTTTAATTAACGACGCTTGAGTTAACGTATAAAAAAACTTTCGAGATTATTATTTTATAAACAATATTGCTCGTGATCACTGCTCATCTTCGTGCGCAGACGCTAACTTCTTATCATATTACACCGCAAATGATTTATGTTTCACCGCATTACTATTGTTAGACCATATTGATTTAACTATACTAGATTGTTTCTTTTTATTACCTTCGGTCTAGATGAGAAAAATAGAATAGCAAAGTAGTGTGTATAATAAGAATTTAATGCAAGTACTTGGTGGTTATAAATAATACTTATATATCGACTAGCTAGTACACATTCAACAGTAATTAATTTTTTAACAATAACTTTAAATTTTGTAATTCGGGTTACTTTTAACGCCGGTGTTGTCAAATTTCAAACCAATACTTTCTAAAATAAACAAGGTAATAGGTAAGATTATTTAAGGTATATTACAAAGTATTATATAAATATCTGCATATCATTAAAACAATATTTATAGAGCGGTACATTTTGTTATCAAGCTTTAGGTATTCATCTACTACGTCAAAAGATCATCCAATCTTTTTTACTTTTATGCAAAGCGAAAATTCCAAAATTATCATTTCCTTTGTCGCCCCTATTTATTAAAATTACTGGTTTTTTATCAATTCCTGAACCACATACCGGTAAAGCTCATCTTTATTTTGTTTGTTGATAAACATAATCAGCATAATTTTATTCCCACAAAACGGTATGGTGCGGCGTGTGTCGTACCTACTTGGAAGCAGATTTTTTGTTTTGATGAATGAATGACGTCAGAACTTAATCGAACTCTGTGGGTTTATGGGAGAGTCGTCACATAAGGCATAGAGTCGCAAAACTGTATTTGAAGTTAGAGATTTTTTTTATACGTCATATCCATAATTCTCGTTATAATTCATTACATATACAATTTAGAGCTATAAAGAACGTAGCTCTAGGAAGGATTTAACTTTTCGAAACAATTAGAATTTTGCCAAAAAAAATTCTTCGACCAGTACTCATTCATTAAGGAAAACAAAATAAATAATTTAATAAAAGCAACAAAGGTAGTCGCCCCGTATTTCAAGTAGCTGTGCTATGTAATAGTTTCTCGCGAGTCGTGACCATTTTAAACATAAATTTCGAACCAACCACACCTATGACCCACGATCTTTACTACCGGTAAAAGTAATTCAGTTTAACAACTCGGTTAGAGAACCAATCATTATAGCATATTAGTTTGATGGATAAAAGTTTTTAAAAGTACCAAAATCTGTTCACGATGATGTAACTTTACATGTATAATAAACAACGTATACAAGTATTTTGGAGTAGATACTCTTAGGAATGTTCATTAATAAAAAAAAATAAAAGGCAAGCAATTGCCAAGGAGCAGAAAATCGCTCAAATTATAACTATTCTCAGTATTTAAAGTGTTCATATATTCTGACTACTAAACGTTTGTACGTTAGTTTAAAACCTTTTATCGCATTAAGGGAGAATTGATTGACAATTTTCACTAACCTGTACCACCATAGTCTTCATGCGCACTTTCCACCAGGTGGCATGAAAGACAAACGTCCTATCCTTATGATATAAAAAAACCTATTGAAAGAATGCTTATGTCAATTTGTAATACAGTTGTTTGTATAATAAACCTAATGAGTTCAATAATAAGTATGGATGTTATGTAATGTCTAGTGACCCTTCGATTTAATGCTATGGAGCAGCCCTGATCAATACTAATATAATATCAATGCCCACATATTTCAACCAATGCAATCGTAAATTTACTAGGAAAACAAACTTGACCTACTTTATCATATAAAAATTTATTATAAATAGATATTAACATATCTATTAACCTTTATTGTCACACGCTATCTGATTCCCATGATACTGCCAAATAAAATAACGTCATTGATTTATCAACCAATTAGATGAAATAACCGCGTATAAGCAGGTTTTTTAAATAAAGAGACCGACATATTTGGCAACATCAATTTTTCTTTGACAGAATAGTATAGTGGACCCATAAATTTAGCTGTAAAATGTTTTATTGTAATCATTTAACAAGAATAAAACCTTTTATTTTTATGTCTTTTTTTGTTTGAGATCACGGTTTTAGTTTTAAAATTTTAAATTGCTTTCACTATATGTGATGGTGATAAGTTTTATTTAAATCAATTATGATATCAAATATAAAATTGATATCATAATTGATTTAAATAATTTGTTAAAATTGCAAATACGTCCGCAATTTTTTACTATTCCTTTATTACAGGTCCATGGTAGTCTGGTAAAAATCACTGCCCAACGATAAGACCGTGTATTGTGTATCTATTTTTTTTATCAAAGTCTTCATACCTACTACTTATAAGGGATAAAATAAATTCTAATTTATAAAAAAAATAATCACTCGTGCCCATGAACACTAAATGGTAAAAAGTACAAAATGGTTAAGTATGCCCTCTTTCTTATTAAACCATATTTTATACTATAAACTACAACATGTTCTCCAAAATCGTTGAGGATATCTTTGTCAAAATAAATACGCTTTGCTCTCTTTACAACATAATAAACCGTATTTAATGATATAAACGATAACAGGAAATGTTGTGCACAACTACTCTTCGTGATTATAATCATTTTATTATCACCGGTCTAAATTAAATGCGATCAGCTTGATCACGTAGGCAAAATGTTAGATCAAGAGTTGACGATTCATTTTCCTATGAAGTTCAAATCATACACAACGCTACTGCTTTTGTGTGGTACATGTAACTCTATCTATGTCTTATTGCTATTAGTCGTCAATAAAACTTCGTGCTCAGTTTTTTAACATTATTTTCATTATGAAGGATGGCCTACATTCGTTATTTTTTTACAAAAAAATCTCAGTTGAACATTCATCCCAAAATATAGGAGAGTGTTTGAACCTGCAACTTTTAGATTTGACAGCACATTTACATGTGATTAACGTAAATGACATAGTGCACATAAACAAGGAGTATAAAAAGACAGAAGTAAAAACCTGTATCTTAGAATTTGGCATTCATATTAAAAAAAGAAAAATAACTAGATGGCATTGTACCTTTGCAATTTAAATACTTATTATTCAATAATTTTGAGACTTTAACACAATAAGTAATTGCTTTTACTGTGCAAATTTACTGTGCAAATTAGAGAGTCATGTATAATTAAGAAAATGAGTTAGTATCTGTAAAATACCTAAAAAAACCTCCGCCGCGCCGCCGGGGGAAATCTACAGCAGACCGCACTTAAACCGCATAGAGGATGAAAACACTATTAAACAAGTTTTCTAGATCACTGGTATAAAATAATAAGTAGGTAACAAATGAGTCCTGTTGCGGAATAAACTAATTAAATTTACAAGTCTTTTCATTTAAGTCTATATCTGTGCTAGGGACTTAATTTTAAATGGCAAATCAAATTTGATAGAGGTAAGTATAAGTTGCGAACTTGTTGAACTTAGCCTAAAATTGAGTCGACGGAAATGTTAGTTAAAGTAAAGATCACTTTCTAATGAAATAATAATATTTCAAAATGTAAATATTGATAGAAACAATTTTTATTTCAAATGATAATTTGTTAACTTTAAAGCCTTTGACTGTCATATACGTAATATAGTAGAATTAACTTCCAATTTGCTGTCTATTAAAGGGATACAAAATACGCTAAAATTCAATGGTAATAAAAATAATGAAACGAAGCAAAAAGGACCCTATAAAAAACAAAACGACACATACGACATGTCACCCAAGCTTTTACTTTTATTCTCACGTATAAAATCCGACCCAACGGATTTGGCAAAAGTTTATGTTGGATTATATGGGTCATTTCCTGTCAATATAAATCGCTAATAATTTTAAATTATCAATGTGATAACGTGTTTACGTCGAAACTTTTAGTGGCATCAGCGATTTTTATTTGTGTTGAAACTGAACTGAATTTATTTTTATTTTGTATGGATTTTTTGTTTGCTATTTTTTTAAGCCAAACCCTAAATTAATATAATTCATGAATGAATCATAAAGCTAATACTAAGTACTTTCCGTCCCTTTACTCACACGTAAGTTACTACCCATTGAACGACCAACCATATAATTATAAGTAGAAATTAAACTTAACCTGTTTTACTAAACGTTTCGTGTAACATTTTCCTAATTTACAATCATTTGAATGTGCCACCTTATAAAAAATTAATGTAACTGTCGAGCCATTAATTTTATTTTATCAAAATATTTGCTACAGACAAATTGTTTTTCGACTAGAAAGAATGATTATCACATCTGACATGCCGCTACTTTACATTAAGCCGAAAATAATTTATTAAAATGATAAAATAAACTGTTTTCTGTCATTTACGTAAAAAGAGCTTCCTATATGAGTTGTTTTTCTATATGTAGCTTAAAATATTTGAGATTTTGTTTATTTTTACAAACAAGTCATTCTTTCACTTGATATATGATGAAATGGAAGATAATGTTAGATGTTCTAAACACGCAAAATCTAGCTCTTCACAAGGAACAATTAGAATGATTAGAATTTGTGTCTAGCTGTTTACCTAAGAACAGAATTTTAACTTTTTAAACAAAGACATAGAGATGTTATATAAGGATTGAATTTTCATATTCCTATTAACCAATAGAAAGCTTTTCAACCAACTTCCAAAAAAGGAGGAGGTTCTCAATTCGTCTGTATGTTTTTTTGTGCCTTTGTTACACGATATTTCGGACAGTTATGAATTGATTTTGAAAATTGTTGATTCATATGATAGAGGATACTTCATAGTTGGTCCCATTTAAATTTCATCGAAACCGGTTGAGTACTTCATTGAAAATAATATGCTATAAATATTTAACTTATCTGTTATGTAAGTAATATAATTATTATCGCGCGCATAATATTGATATAATAATACTAAGAAAATTCAAAGAGCACGATTAGTGCATGCCACGTCGCTCACTATTATTGAATAACGTAATATAAAAATGTTCGTATTACCGAATATAACTTTTCTGCCGTGTACCTATTATGTATACCTAATATGAATATATTAGTCACATCTCTACATTAGTTACCTACCAGTACCAGAGTCTCTTTGTTGCTGACTGCGAGTTAAAATGTAAAAAAACGAGAGCAAACCTATATGGGTATTTTATACAGAATTTTTATACTGGAATGTTTTCCATAACTCAGAGAAAATATTTAATGCGTATCTCATGTATTCGACTTACTGATCAAAGTTATTTGTTTTGTCTCACTGAAGGGGTTTTCGAACAAAAATCAGTAGCTTAATCACCTGATAATTTGTTACATTTTGAACCAAAAGCACCGCTTTTTAAGATTTATGGTTTCATTCCAGTCTCAAGAGTATTTTTTTATCGTAGTTCTTTAAATATTGCCGACAGCATTTCTTTCTTTATTGGCACTTTATAGTATAGGAAATGATGCAATTAAAAAGGTTTTTATGTCATTATTTTTGAAAGTTTTTTTAACTGTGATTGGATGATTAATTATTGTGTGTATAGTAAATTGATGCGCATGAGTTAATTTGAAGTATGGCGATCAAATGGAAGTAGATTTGCTTTGATATACGATGTGTCGTAAATATTTTATAATTCTTTATGTAATAAAAGGTTTTGAGTTTGACTGATTGAAAAGTAATAAATTGAATTTCTTTTAGCTATATAGTTACCTACTTAAATTTTATTTTGTAGCAATATCTTATAGCTAAGTTAGGTCATCGAACTATGCGATTAAAATGAGAATAGTAACGTAAATGACCTCTATCTGTCAAAAGTCACTTAAAAATTAGGGTCTGCAAAAAAAATAGTAAAAATAACTATTTATTTAACTTATTTTGTTTATCAGGGTTAGGTATTATAGCGAAAATAAATAAAAACTTTATTTTATTATTTTTGTCTTATTATTTAATTCGTTTTTAAATTTTATTTACACGCGACAGTAATGAGTAGGTATGCATGAAAAAGCGCGGAAACCATGCCAACATTATACGACGACATTGACTCTTCAGAAAATGATTTTTGACCATAAGTGGAATGAAAGAAAGTAATTGAAAACGCGGAATATTTTTTATATCTCAATGTTTATAAATTCTAAATTAAATAATATTATTTTGCTGACTCTTCCTAACCGGTTCGCATTGACAGCTATGACGTCACAACATGGCGCTTAGCCAGTCCTATTCTCATTTGAAACGCATGGTACAACGTACTTACTACATACCTAGGTTTATCAAAACTGAGAAACTGTATGTTTATTTATTATACTAACGTATTTTTCTTAACTTTTTTATATGATTGAGTACTAAAATTAACAAGTATTGCGAAGTTATAAGAATAAATAACAAACCAACAAACTATTTTGAACAATGGCGCTAAGTAAGTAAGTAACAAATAAGTTCAAGTTACCACTCACATTTATTTTATATAGGTGGCGATCTTTATTATCTAGTAAGTACTTCATAAATTACATACAAAAAACTTGGATGCAATCAAGTTTCATACATTAGTTTATTAAAAAACCCGACAAAGAAACTGTATCACGTAACGGTAAAATCAAGAATGCTAATCCAAAATGATACCCAATACAACCAAATAAATATCAAACTTGTGTGAGATTAATATTGAAGCAAGGAGCTCAAAGTGTTGCGATGTGTAATACCATAAGTTACTTATCTTAACTATACGTATGTATAGCTAAATGTAAAGTGATAGATTAAAAGGTTACTAATAAAAAATTTCTTTTTAATTAATATCTTTTGATTTGATATCAATTAATTATTATAATTAATATTCGGTTTCGAATATAAATTTACACCAGCTATAAATTTTCGAGGTGAGCATAAGCTCACCATTAGGTTAATAATAGATATAAAATTGATTAAAAACGTATTGGAATTTAATTATTTTCTATAGGAAAGGTATTATAAAGGCATTTTAGTAATGAGTTTAGTCGTAGTGAAAAGTTTTGTAGAAGGTATATCGAAAAGAAAATGTTTAAAAACTAAAAGCTGACTTACTAAGAACACGCTCTAAAAAGCACAAAAAAAGAAAATAGTCTACACTGAAATATTTATGTATTTCAAAACGTCATACTTATAGAGATACTAGCTGTCCGCGCAATTTCGATTCCCGCTGGATTTTCGGGATAAAAAGTAGCCTATACGGATTCGGAAGAATCCCTGTAAGTAATGGTAAAAGAAATTTTGCAATCGGTCCATTAGGTAGTTTTTGAGCCTATTCAATACAAACATACAAAAATACAAAGGTTTCCTCTTTATAATATTAGTCAAGATATTGAAGGGATAGCAGTCATCCCTATTTTTTTCAAACGACTTCAAAAGGTGGTAGGTACTCTACTCTATTCGTCTGTAGGTGTGTTATTTTATGTTAACAACACAAAAACTTTTGACTAGGTGAACCGATTTTGATGATTCTTACCTTATATGATAGAGGATACTTCCCATTTGGCCCTATATAAAGTCATCGAAATCGATTGAGTACTTTATGAATAATTTCATTTTTTTTTTTCAAACATGTATGAATTTTGAGATCGTTTACCTTGAAGACCCCATACTTCAGCCAAAGTTTTGACGTGAAGTCGGTTTTTAATGCTCTGCATTTGTTGATTATTTTGTGCACGTAAAAAGTCAGCCTACTAAATCTTGTAAATAAACCCATGATTAACTTAAAAACATACATTATCATGAATACAAAACTATTTCCATTATTCACCATTTACCACCTTGCATGTCATGAACTGCGATCGACAACCAACCTGCCGAGCGGGTCCATTATGGCAATTCTTTCAAATTGAAATACTTACTCGTAATATACTCTTCAAGAAAAGGTTTAGTTCAGCACTGGTATATTATAACTGTAGCAAAGCTATTAGAAAAAATCCCTTAATTCTCAAAACAAAATTAAAAATAGGTAGGCGTTTATGTACTTTCAAGTACAAAAACGTATAAAACAAAAGATCTTATTTGAAAATCCTATGAACTTTCAATACCATGTTTCCTTTAGTGAACAGAAAATAAAATCTTAATTTTATTTAGTCAGTTGGCATTCTGCAAGTCCTCCGCCATTTTATTTATCAAATAGTCTTGTGTTCTTACATTGACACCGCAGATAGCGCAACATGCGAGTAAAAGTACATTTTTAGATTAAAAGATTGCTAATGAGATACTTTTAAGTATCGGATTTACAAGTAGGTCTTTAATTATAAATATTGTTTGTTTGGTTTAAATATGCAAACCTGTATACTAAAGGTTGCAATATAACCTTATTCCTAAATAACTTTTGGTGATCGATGCTTATTATCTTTAGCCTCATTTTTGTCTTTTATAATTATTTGTTACAGTACCTACTCGGTTATTTTTTTTTGAAATAAAATAGCAAAAAGTTTCTCCTGACTGTCTGATGGGAAGTATCTAATGTTAGAAAATAAATAGAGTATTACCAGTTTATTGCAAATTTTAAAAATATCCAACAGGATGTAATTAAAAAATATACCTTAATTTAACCGACGCAAGCCTCAAAGTTAAAATAAAAAGATAATTCTAAACTTAATCTCGCGCGTGATATATCTGCTACCGAGATGGTTTCAGCCTACCAATTACAAAATAATTACAAGTTTCTTGGATATAAATGAAATTAATACACAAAGGCTCGTGTGTAGGTAATACTGTAAGGCCTACACGCAAATGGATTTTTAATATAAGATTGTCAGAAGTATGGTTAAGTGTACTAAATTACTGTAGAGAAAAAAACGCATGATTTTGAAAATACTTTTACTAATATGTATGGGTATATTAAAATATCATTTAGTAATTTAGTTTTGTTTTCTTATCTTACCCCAGTTTTATCCTCAATCTCACATGATGGTGTGTGATGATAAGAAAGATATTCTCATTATAAAATGATTCCGAAACACATTATCGAAAAACTATGATAATGGTTTATGTCAATAATGGTTAATTGATATTTCAGATTCAATTCAATATTACATTTGAGTAAGAAGTTTTAAACATGGGACTAATGTGATACTTCTTTTATACTTAAAGCAGATTTTTTGGACTTTCTGGAATAAATAAATTGTTCTATTTTTTTTATTTATATATACATTTGAAAATAAATTTGACTTTAACATAAGCATTCCAAAAACCAATAAACCACAAAAAATTAACCCTCAACCCTATTATTTCGCACCAATTAAAAAAAACTACAACAGAAAAAGGGCTCTAGAATTTGCGAAACCTTTGATTAAAACTGTGACGGGTTGATTGGAAGAAACAAGGAGCTGTATCAAAAAGGTTTTATTCTGTTTTTAAAAATAATTGAACGGTAGCTGAAAACGCCGGTGTGTTATGGCTCGAGGGCCAGAGATTTTTTAAGACTTTTTATATTCGTTGTCCGACAACTGAGCAACGACTTTAGCTCATGGTAATTAGTAACAGCGCCCATAGGCACCACCATCAATTGTTGTTTTTGCTGACCTTCAGTGTAAGTTAGAAAACTGAACTGAATAACATCACTGATAATTAAATATGTCCTTGAATATTATGAGTTAAAAGAACCAAAGCTTTTAAAGACTTAAATAAAATTCCTAATGAAAACAAGATATTTCAGACCTTTATTTTATCATTATCAGTCAAAAGAATCTGCCGAATTCAAACAGTTTATTACTATCTATGATAATATAATAAAATGGATTACTTATCGATTTTTAATTCTTTATACGCCATTTAGTCTAATTCAAGTCATAAGAGTAGCCAATAGAGTTACAAAAAAGGAGTTTCGTATTTTTAATACATTTTCGCCTACTGATTTTTAATGCGTTATGATAATATTATTTGATTTTTATACATCCTGAATGCCAAAATGGTAGATATCATTAAAGCTAATTGGTTGGTATATAGAATTGATTATGCAATTTGTTATGAGTTGATACCTCATGTATATTTTATTGACTGTTGACTATTATAGACTTTTGTACATAAGTAGTTTCTAAAGCGTCTATCTATGAATAACCACATTGTGTTTTAGTTGGTTTGGGATAAGTCAATGGATTCTATGAAGCGCGATGGAGGAATAAAATAGAACTTAATAATTGCTTATGGTAAAGAACAGCGAATAGATTATATTAACATGGCTATACTTTTCTAAATAGCTTAATAACCTTGCTTGATACTAGGTGCTTTGATGCTGTAACTGTAGTACCGGTTAGTACGTGGCTGCTTTTTTGGAAGATAAAGTCGTAAAGCCCAGTACTGTATGCCCTGGCGTACTTATTCTAGAAATGTCTATTCAATGGATTCTTGCTTGATAAAAATTGTCGAGATGTGGAATAATCTGGTCTCTTACCCCCATGATGGATAGACACGGCAGATCTTTGCCTTCATCGATGCTTTCCATTAAGTGACTTAGAAGTCAAAGAAAAAAACCGATTAGTGTTTTTACTCCTCCAGTAATAAAATATACAAACATATAGAAGAGTAGCACGTCAATGCCACATTTAACACCTTAACATATAACTTCAAATGCAAAGCAAACATTTTACATGGTAGTTGCGTGCAATACCGACCATGACGAAGTAGGGGCCAATGATTAATAAGTTACGGTCTAATATACCACGTGGTGAGGGTAGTCAACAGGCCGTGAAAGTGTTAATAATTGTGTTTAAAAAACAATAAAACCTAATTGTTTAATTGTGATTGCACAGATAAAAGTGTTAACAAGCTTATTGCGCTGTTTGAATCAATAAAATAAAATATGGTCACAATTTTTTTAAGGTACTTAGTCCACTTATATTATAATTCGTTGGATTCTAAAATGTATGCGTTTAATTAATGTTGAGGACTACTTTGATTTGGCATAATTGCTACAGGCCTAGCTTGTTGTCATTAACGTTCTTAAATTTTCGAAATGGCTTTAAGTATTTATGTCCTAAGTTATCAGTGATTAGTTTAAGAACATCAAAATTATAGAAATATTAGATTATTATCTAGTTTAAGAATATCAAAATTTTTACTATAAAATAATAAATTCCGTATCTTAGTCTATACAATATTTTGAACGATTATTTCTATTATGATTTATCAGTTGTTTTAAATAAGCAGAACCACCCTTTGTCAAAGCATGAACATACAATAATGACACGGCACAATAAGTCATTTCATGGCTACTTTTCCCTTATGTAATTGAAGGCGTTAGACCGTGTAATTGTAGTGTTTACTGGCTACTGATAGTGGGTAATTCATAAGTTACGATCGTGAAATATTGTTATCGATGTTTATCTTTGATATATTTTACGGTTTTTAGATTTGAGAGATAGAAAATTAAGTATCTAATAGGCATAGGTAAAGTTGTTCGTTTGAAATTACGTCGATTTCTGTCTGTTGCGTTTTGTGATGATTTTTGAAAAAATATAAATCTAAAAAAGACTTTATATTTTTTGAAATTGGTTAATTTTTATTATTTTACGCTTTGATATCCAATTTTCATATCTATCAGCTTTATGACAAATTAAAGCCCGATGATAAAAATAAAACATAAACTATAACTCTACTACGCTTGAACTATTTGTACTATTAGACCTCTGCGTTCATTCAACGAGTGAAATATATTACAAGTTGAAAGTACAGGCATGACGTGAAATTGGTACAACGTAGCAGCAAACGGTAGGTGCATTGCTACAAAATGAGATGCAATTTTAGATCATGACTGTACCATTTGGTCGGCAGCAGATGCCCTCAAGATATGGCAGCGTTCAAGTTCTGAGTAATAAGCGGTTTTGTTTTAAAATAGGGCTTTAAGTATTTTCTTCACAATAACCTTTCAAATATATTTAAAAAAAAAAACATTGGAAATATTCTTTGTTGGTAATATTCCTAAATCGCCGGTTAAAAAATTGGGTACTTAAATATAAACAACCATTAAAGTAAATATTTAAATCATGCTCACCTGAGTAGGTACGATAAATTCAAGAGAATAATAACTTCAAAATATTTAAAAAAACTCTTGTTCATAATCAAAAAAATTAAAAAAATAATAAACAAGGCAACTAATTCCAATGTGCAATATTTGAAGTAAAATGGTCCGTTTGAAATTTTTCGCAACCTAACTATCTGTCGAATACATCAAATTCATGAGGACAGATTTACTCGTTATATTCGTTGTATTGTGCCACACTACCTTCGAAGGCTTTATGTCCAGTTGCAATAATACACTACCATTACAGCGCACCCGCGGCCTTCACGAACTCGGGCCAATTTTAGAAATCATTCAAGACACTTGTCTCGGATAGCACGTGCTGTGTAGTATTCGATATAAATTGAACTACTGTTAGACAAAGGTATATAGTTTGATATGTGAAAGCTATTGTATAGCCAAATTAATGTTGACAAAACAAATAAAGTACCTATAGCAACAAATTTAGAATATTTTTATAAGTGAATATTACAAATATGAGAGCTGATACTAAGTGCTTAAACGTATGAGAATATTGAGCCCTGAATTTCGTTTTTATCCAAGTAAAATAATTGTATTATAATTTGAACCTTCTAAATACTTTCAATTTTACTCCTCACATTTTTCGTTATGGATTTGGATTATTTTACCCTATGTGTCTCTAGTCTACCGTGTTCTGTACGACAAAGCGATAACAGTGTATCTTAAAGACCGCTTAGCCTATCGGTGCAGCAATAACGACCGTAACTTGCGCTTTTCATCTAATTTACCCTTGCGACGCCATTTAAGTAAGTAATTTTTTGTCCGATCGGTGTCGTTATGGAATGAATTGTCGATTGAAATCCGTCTAGCACGCACACCACGAATTTTTAAACGAGTTCTTAAACGACATTACCAGGTGAAACACTGTTAATCTTAACTATTTATATATATCCATATATTTATTTTATATCGGTTGTATTATACATATACCTATGTATGTATGTATATGTTTATTTATTAACATTTATGCCATAATGCGTAGGTTGCGAAATCGATCACCAGCGATAAGGCCACCTTTGTACAATAGTTCTTTTGTAAAATTTAATTAAGTTTCCCTATGTAACTAGGTTGGTGTATCATAAAGAGTTTATTATTATGTAGTTTTTAGACTTTGAACGATATCTTTTTTATTAATATTCGTAATTATTTTATAGGAATTTTAGTAAATAAAGATAGAAGCTAGAGCAAACAGAAAAACACTACAAATAAATTGTAATACAAAAAAACAAAAATATTTGAAATGTACCCACCATCTAACGAGCCTTTCTACCTACATCACATAATGCGTGCATGCACGGGTGCACAATTTGGTTGAAGTGCGGCAAATAATCGCCTGCGGCGTGCGCGAGCGCAGGGTAAGGGCGAGTTCACATGGCAGTGATAAATATATATATTTTTTAATTACAAATATTTTCATCATCACTATACTTTTATATAACACTTTGCAATTTATGTGTAACGTACAAAGTTTCCCTCTCGCAAATGGATCCTAAATGCCTTCTTTTTTAATTTTAAGTGTGTTTAGAAGAAATTGTTGCTAGTTTTTGTATTTTTTTATAAAATACCAAAAGTACGAAACGCATTCCATTTTTTCCTGAAGTATTTTTTCATAATCCCCATTGCCATTGTGCATGGCTCCTTAGTGCATATATCAAGCAGAAAGTTTACGCCTCCGGCCCGGACGTTAATTTTGGCTTCTGTTTAAAAACGCAATATCAAAGTTAAAGTGTATGAACATGAAAAAAATTAAAGTGGTCTTTATGTTTGAAAATTTAAGGCAGAGTATTAAAAACACGAAAAAGTGTCTAACATGCAGTCCACTGTAAGTTATTTAAGCGACATTCCATTACACAACACACGAAAATAATGCTTTGAAATATTTACGTAAGGCATAACATTGCGTATGTTGTTCAATCTGCATCAATTATATAATTGTAAACTACATATACTTATACATATGTATTAGAAGAAAAGGAACAAGTTAACATAAACATTTTGAGTTTATTTTTTTAATTAGAATTTGGATTACTTAAATATATCATAAACATATAGTTATTTTAATAAAATGTACAACATTTATTAACAACAATAATAATTTCTCATACTAAACATCACTGCATGTGTTTATCTGTTAAAACTAAATTATAACTTGTTATTATAATTTTTATAAGCAAATAATAAATCAGTCCCTAAATATGTTTCGAAACTCCATCATTATGATATTTATTCTCGTTAACATCGTATCAATAAGTAATTGAGATGACATCCACCGATTGCACAGGTTTTTGTGTCCATTCCTTTTTGACATCAATTAACTCTGATATAGACAATTTGGGAATCGATTTTAAAATCAGAACATAATAAATTTATCGAGTTTTTAATGATTTATGTTATTGTGAATACAAGTATTGTTTAAGAATCCTATAAGGGTATACAGATTAATAGGACCACCCTTTTTTGAAGGAATTGGAATGCAGAATGCTCAACATGTTAAAGTTAAAAGGAAAATTAAAACTTTTTAAAAACAATCTACTTGCAGTACAAAAAAGGTTGTTTAAAATCGAAAAGAACCTCTTTATCTACAATTCTCGTATAAATCTTAGCCGTCTGCAAATAGTTCACTCACGAACCTGCCATCCACAGACTAACTTTCACTTGATTTTTTGTTTTTTTTTGTCGGTCTCCAAGAACAGAGCAAAAACTCGAAGAGTCCAGAATCCTGCCATACATTACAATATAACGGTACCTCCTTAGTATTTATGGTCGCCTGGCAGACGTTGAATTAGAATTAACTTTTCTTTTTGAATTTCGTTTCTTGTTTATTATTGATTAAGTAATTTCTTAGCGCTTAGTGAATTATTTTAGGCTTATTTGCGGGTAACCAAACTCTTTCCTTTGTTTTAAGGAAAACTTATAAACGAACATGATTGGTTTCATATCAATGGAAGGGATTCTAGAAATCTTAGTCTTGGAGAAATCTTGCAGGTTTGTTGCCCTTGCTCTGAGTCACCAAACGCTTAAAGGCCATAAATAAAGAATCATATCGAAAAAACTATCTTCATGCATTGATATGCACTTAAATTCATTTTAAAAGATCACAAGTTAAAACTTTAAATTTGCAAAAAAAAACAAATGCCATAAAAAAAAAGTAGAACTAGGTCATAAAATTCTCGTGGGAACTCTATCCATAAGTTACAAACGGAAATATTATGTGACTTTTTCAAAATTAGTCGTCACGTCACCTATTCAACAAATTAATAGTTCGATAGCGAATCGTTTAAACAAAATTTACATATTTATTATAATTTAGCATTTATTCGTAGCTTTCGATGATTTTAATTAGGATGTAAACTGTATTTTAATTGAAATTATGTCGTATGGATATTATTTTATGGTTCGAATTAAATTTCAGTTGAAATTGAATTAATACCATGCTTCCTGAATATTGTAAAATAGGAACGACATAACCATACTTAATTTTGACGCTCAAATTGTATGCTCTATTCAAAGCTACTTAATTTTCTTCTCTTAACCAATTTGAAATATAATGTGATTAACCACTCATCACACGAGAAACTTCATGAATTGAATTTAAATTGAATCTTGTGGCCGCGTGTGAATTCACATAGGCCACAGTGTAATATGGCTGATACGGGGTTCTTAAGTACCTACTCCTAATATGAGAATTAATATGAAATGTAGAAAACCTATATTTGATATTCATAGCTTACGTTTTAAAATACAAATAAAGATATGTAAACAATGAATCGGTATTTACAATTTATTGACTAAAACGGTTCACCTATATCGTCTTAATAAATATTATTAAAAGTTTTCAACCGACTTCCAAAAAAGAAGGAGGTTCTCAATTCGTCTGTATGTTTTTTTCGTGTCTTTGTTAAACGATATTTCGAACAATTATGAATGATTTTGAAAATTCTATAGGACACTTCATAGTGGGTCTCATATAAATTTCATCGAAATCGGTAGAGAACTTCATTGAAAATTTCAAAATTTTGAAAAAATATGTATGATTTCGGGGAATGTTTACGTGGATGACATGATAACCCAGCCAAAATTTTGACGTGAAGTCGGTTTTTTTTAATGCTCTGCATTCGTTGATTATTATGACTCGATTTCTTTTATTCATGAAACTTTGGATGCACATACTTACCTATGACGAACGCAATTTAAATTCAAATGAAAATAACTAGCAGTCTCGTATATACCAAAGTCTAGGAAGAAATATTATACATATATTTAAAATTATTTATAAATCAGTCGCCATTTTGGTAGTGCCAACTTATACTTAGCCGTACATAATGTTTTCGATTATCTAAAAGCACTTTAGTATGTATAATTTAAGACTAATTTCTACATTGGACGAATATTATTAAACTTTAACATACTTTTGCTTCCATGCTGGACTGGGAGCGAAAGAAAAACATAGAATGTACCAGCTGCTTCTCTTCCCGGGCATACTGTAAAAGTCAGTTAAGGGACAGAGGTCTTAAAGGCGTTTTTGTGGGTGATAGGCTGACCCCTTGTCACTACAATAGTCTGTCTCCATCTTTATAATACCTCCAAATTCGTTAAACGTGAAATCAGATGGTCTTATAATCTCTGGTGTTCTGCCTACCCCAAAAGGGATACCAGCGTGACGTTATGTATGTATGTATGTTTAACTTACCTAGCCTCTTAATAAAATATAAAATAAGACAGAATCAGTTGAAAAAATGTTAACATTTTTTTAAATATAGATAGTATTAATAAAAAAATTAATAAGACAAAACACGACGATTTACGGACGATCCGGTAGCTGGTCAGCGCTGGATGATCGTAGCGCGGGACCGTACAATGTGTAGAACCTTGAAGGAGGCTTTAGTCCAGCAGTGGGCCTCACCAGTATGATGATGATTATGGTGATGATGAATACAATACATAATAAACTTACCTATTTTTTTTTTCATTGTTACAGATTCGGCATAGATTCGGTTTATTCGATGAAGTTACGACGTCGGGTGGTGTCCAAGTCCGTCACTGTAATTGGGTCCGGTTTTTAAAAGTCTCTGAAAATTATGGACCACAAGTAAGTCACAGATCTCATCATTGAAAATCTATTGTAGTGATCAATATGAAAATAAAATACTGTCTCAACTTAAAAATCATATTTTGTTTATATTCATGTTCAAGTTTTTTATAACTTGTTATTATTTTCAGCTTATTATAATTGATTGAAGGCTTTAATAATTTTGTTGCAATATTATTATATCCTCCTTATATATTTTCAATAACCAATGACATTGAAGCAGCAAAAACTTCAGATTTTCACTACTTATTTGTCAGAAACAAATCCCTTTTAATAAAAAAGTAGGAAACAGCTATAAATGTATTTGGATGGTCCAAAAACCTCTGTACTGGTTGAGAATCTCTTCTTTTTTTTTTCAAATTTTATTTTTAATTAAACGAATTATGTTATTATTAAATTAAGATATCATTACATGTACCTGTCTTTTGCAATTTGTAAAAACCCATTATTTTTCAGGTAAACCTAGTCTGCACAAAAATAAAGGGGGAACCAGTGTACGAAGCAGTAAAGCCTGTTTCCCCTCATACAGAATTAGTGGTCTACTTTCTACCAGAAAGACCTGAGGAGATGTTCTTCGTTAGAATGAGAAATAATTTATATAGACAAACTATGGATTCTATTTTAGAAGGTAAGTTTAAACTTCGAAGCTTTTTAGGGAAGGCAACTGTGCTTCATTTGTTTTATTATTTGTCTCAGGTTTAAGACCTCTTTACCATAGTCACGAGCGATATCTATGACCACGGTATAATATGGAAATAATAGTATAATACGGTAATAATATGGCATTGTCTTCAGTTTTCACGATTCATTACATAATAACATTTTTTTGACCGGATAATATGCGATCCTTATACGATCATATCCGATCGAAAAAGATGACAAAATTTTTCTACATAAATAGAAAGCGGTACAGAATTTCATTAAATTCTATTTCTTAACATATAATTTCCAAGATCTTTATGACAATGGAAGTATTATCCCATTATTTACATTATTATTAAAAACGGCAATCATTCAGACATATTTCAGCTTAATCATTACACCAAGAAAATTCTCGTATCTCCGACTACATTACACAATAGAATAGTTTACACTATCGGCATTATTTGAATACACAATTATTTCCTTTAAGCTTAACTAACAATGAAGCCATAATGTTTAAAACAATTTCAATATAGACTATCGGCCATACATTGCCGCAGTTGTGTCGGCATCGCTAAAGAGATTCTTCGGTACGCAACTATCGAGATATTTTTTATTATGTAAAAGCTGTGTGCAGTATGTTAATTGATATTAAATATGTATAAGGTTATTTTATGTTTAACGTTTATTTTAAAAGTTAAAAAAAGTAGCATCGGTAGCATAAAATTTGGTCGCGCTTGTTTAATTGGTAGTGATACGTATTGATAGGCAGTTAAGTCACTAAGCTCCCAAAAAAACTACTATTATATTTTTATATACTCGTAGACTGCAAGAACAAAAAAAAAACTAAAACTTAATACTTATAACAAAAGTACTACGTATATTTTTCATTTTATGTACAGTAAAAAAAAATGATTTTAAGAACACTTCATCAAAAAATTATTCGCAGAAGCCAAGTAAAAAGTAAAAATATAATCGAACATAAATTTATCAATATCGAGGTAATAATAACAGACCTGGCATCGTAAACGAAGCCGTAACTTTATCTAAAAACGACATCAAAAATTAATTACACCACTCCGCTTTCATAATATAAACACACCTTTAGCGAATGTTGAATTTCATACGTTACGATAAAAGACTTCGGCTTCCTTTGGGCCGAATACACCGATCCGATCGGAGCACCATATTGATAACTTTAAAGCAGCTGTCTTTAACTGTATTCAAGAATACATCGCTTACTTTGAAAAAAAGCCGCGAAATAACTCACAAATCTATCTCAAATAGGAACGGAGAATATTGAACATAAACTAGCAAAAGATACTATCGCCAACATCAGTCTATTTGCCGCAGCACATCCAGTTGCTATCCTCTAATCTTCAGACACTCCTATCGGCAAAATAGATAATGAAACATAGTATTCAAGTATCTAAAATAAACGTGTACTAACTAATTAAAACACTTCAGATGGTGACAGTACATTTTGACTTAACAGATTTATAACCATATATCTAAGGCATGCGAATGCGATTAGAACAAACTTTGATTTGAAATACTAAACCGGTTTTGATAAGTTTTAACGCATAGCAATAAAGATTAAGCGTCTAGACTTCTATACAGAGATTTACGATTGCCAAAATTGTTTTAAGAAAAGTTAGATTTAATTAATCAGATCGAACTGCTTGAAATTATTGCCGCATGAAATTATTGAAACGTGTTTAAAAATCGCTTTTTACAATAACTGCTTCGACCAAGACTTATAATACTATTCTGATTCTGCCGGTACTTTTCTTTATTGATGAAGATTATTATCTGCTTCAAATTGAAATAAATCTATCGTTTTATTCTAATTAAACCATCAATTTTACAGATTCTCCTTTAGATCTGTCAACGTCCCTTCTATCAAGAGTTCTTCTTCCAATATCACCTCCATCAGGGAATGAAGATGAGCACAAATCAGTTTCTGGAGATTCTTTGACGTCTTCGTCAGCTGGATCATCAAGTGAATTATTAGATATGACGCCAAAAATACAAAGAAGACCTGTGAAGTCTGAAAGAGCTCTATTACCTTGTGAAGTGTGCGGGAAGGCATTTGACAGGCCGTCACTTCTCAAGAGGCACATGAGAACACATACAGGTAACTTTATATATCATGTTTTCTCTTCACACTTTGCCACACTGACAATTTTCTCTAACAAAGTCTATGGCTATGGCTATGAGAAAAGAGTTAGGTTGAAAATTTTATACCAATTTGTAAAAAAATTGATGTAAAAATCACATTAAATATTTTTATTGCATTAAAAAAAACACGTATTTAAATTATTCTAATTGTATGATTAAATAAAGAAAGATATTACAATCTTTGCATAAGACACAAACTGAGATTTTATTTTTGTTGATTTACTTAGTAGTTAAGTATGAGGATAAGATATTTTGCTTGAATTGTACAAATGTCACCTTATAGGTCCCTCGTGGAGAGACGTGTGACGTAATAATTTTCATGAAGACATAATATGTTCACCTTACTCATTTCTTTTCCTTAGGAGAGAAACCCCATGTATGTATGGTCTGTAACAAAGGATTCAGCACATCAAGTAGTTTGAACACACATAGAAGAATACATTCAGGAGAGAAACCGCATCAGTGCCAACATTGTGGGAAGAGATTCACAGCCAGCTCAAACCTTTACTATCACAGAATGACGCATATAAAGGTATGTAGCCAACATTTTTAAAGAAAATTCTACTAATATTATAAATGAGAATGTTTAGATGAGTGGGTGTATCTGTGTATATTTGTTTCTCAGACAAAGTTTTGTATGTAATTCAATGTTTGAAATACATGCACTTTTTATCCTGAAAAAATTATTGGTTTCCAATCCAAATCCTAAATTTGCTTACAGAAAGAATTGGAATTTGATTTTATGTCTTGATACTAGATGGCGCAGTTAATATTTTAAATTGCGCAGTAAACTTTTTCATTTGGAAACGTAAAATCAAACTAAAAAAAACCATAAGCAATAAAATCCTAACCTTTGTTTCTTATTAAATCATCGTAAACACCATAGTTCAGTGATCGGTCGTATACCCAACGACCCATGAAACTCATATACTCGGACCACAGTCGTCGTGGGAAACTGGTCTCAAGTATTAAAAATCAAAATATTATAAACAAGTTGAAGAAGGAAATCATTTTCCATATATTATGTTGTTTTGTATAACTGAATTTTACTCGATTTCATTTCCAATAAACATATTATATACCAGGTTTCTCTTCAATTAAAATCTTGAGTTAATAAGATTTTCTAGTTCAGCTTAATGTTATAAATATAAATAACTGGCAATTTATTTGGTTTTGAATTAAGGAAATTAATATGAGGTTTTAATTAGAAAATAAATAATACTGCACATTTTCACACGGAACTATAATGTCAACACACAGTGATTTTATAGTCATTTTATTTTCGTGTACACTGGAGTGGGAGCAAAAGAAAAACATAATGAAATGATACTAGGAGCTAGCTCATTGAATAATGTTTATCATAAAAAAGTGGTAGGTACCTACTGAAAAAAACAGGGCAAATTTTTCTGACTGTTCACATCCTTATCATCGCTCATTTGCACAATCAAGGAAACTATGTACTTTGCAATAATTACTTTACAAAACACAATAAAAACACGTTATCCTTGATGATAAAGACAATAGATGGTGCCATTACATTTTTTTTCTTCATAATAACTCACACGATTTCAAAGAGTATATTCTTCTGTATAGTATTATCGTTTCATATTAATTGTCCTTTTTTTACTGAAAAAACACTTTTAAGTTCCGCAACGTGATCATAATAGTGTGTTATTATGAACGACAATGAAAATATTTATTGATCGTAATAAACATTCTTGTGATGACAGAATATCCTGTAACAAGCAAATAACTAGTTTATAAACCCTACATAACTCTACTAAGTCCTTACTTCCTTCACTGAAACACGATTTGATACAAAATTCACACAAAAAAAAATATACTGCGCTTCAAAACTTTTCCCACAGACTTATTTACCCCTGCATTGCATAATAGCTATTTTCAAAAAAACAAAACATCTCTCAGAAATCTCTTACTAATTGATGATAATTTATTCTGAAGTGCTATATTACAGGGTCGGTAAAGCTTGGTACATATAATGCTGTGATGTTACTGTGCTCATTTCCCATAACGCCCCCTCTAAGCTTTTTACTTACTTTAACTATGACCTCATGTGTCCAAGACTTAAGAAAATCACACAACACTGCACACAATTAGGGTTGGCACAACAAAAGAAAATATGAGTTTCTTTTTTAAGTTGCTCTAAGATTTTTTTTATACAAAACAAATAAACATTTTTCTGTTTTATGTATGCGTTCTGAAAAATAAAGGTAGATGTGTACTTTTTGCATAAAACTTAACAAACTTAATAATGTTAATTTTTTGGTTCAGTTGCGCACTTCACGAATATTCTTTATTCTTTATTGTTTACCATAACATAATTCCATAAAAAAAAAAACAATCCCAATCGTATAATAATTTACGCACAGAATGACCTTAATTGTATGCGTATAAAAATATACCCACCTGCCAACCCTGATTTCTTAAGGTGCACCTGCGGTCACAGGTAGTTTAGTTAAGGTGGTCTCTTCAAGGGCCAATAAATTACCAGGTCAGGTCATCGTGGGAAGACCCATGGTCAGGAGACTGTGACGGGTTGGGGCTACTATTGATTTCAATTAACATGCGAATCGGACTAATTCATTATATGCGGTTTTAGAATATATGGAATTTATAAATTTTCAAATGTCTGCTATAATAATTCAGAAAACGAGTTTTTTCATAATCACTGTAAATAATTTTACTTATAATTATAATTACTTAACAGACACATACCATTTACATTTTCATTACTTTTAGTATGCTTTAAGCTACATAATAGATTTTTTAAGAGGATTACACGCGGTAAATGTTATTCCACATTATTCGTAAAGTTTGCTGCTCTCTGTAGAAACACAGAAACATGATGTAAATTGAATCAAAAGACAATTTGTTTCGACGTTACTTTTGTTGTCTCAGCCACGTCTGAGTGATCATCATCCAATTAAGTAAACTTTGTCAAAACTATAATTTTCCATCTTCATCCACGACAGTATCACACAATATTTCGGCATATATGATAAATACAAGGGCCATAATAGTATGAGTTCACACAAGACCGTGTGAATCTACGGTCTGGTAGTCACGCCGTCTTCAGTAACGTCTTAGGATACGGTTCCTTGCGCATACGTGGGAATTTCATAATTTGGAAGTCAACATTAAAAACTTCTTTATAAAAATGGTATTAGGTGTATAATTTGTCAAACAATTATCGAAATTGGACAAAGGAGTTGAAAACCAAGTTTGGTGTTTTAAAATTGCTTGCATGACTTGAGTCAGCGAAAACAACGGTCGGAAGTTTTTTAAAATTTTTGGTTTTCGAAAAATAACAAATTCGGGCATTCTAAATTAAATGATAGATTTATTTTAAAACAAAGGATGTTCATTTGAACGTATGTTACTGTTTGTATTACCATTGACAACCGTTTACCTGCGACTAGATGTTAAGCTGTAGGAAATAATTAAGGTTTTCGTACAAAGTACTCGTACCTTTCTGAGGCCTCGTAATGATCGTATACTTCTAAACTCAATGTCTACAAATACACTGTAAACTACATCCCATTTTGATATAATAATTGCGTACCTTATCAAATTATTAATATTGTATTTACAAAATTAGTCAAACCTCTCTGTATTTCTCCCACACTCAGGTCCTCATTACTCAATCCTCGTTAATTACTACCCTTTCAATATACTTCAGTATCCCGTAAACAATCTTTATTGTCTGATTGATCGACTCCACAAACCTTTCAGTTGTCAATTCGGCTTGGAAGTTGGCTAGTTAGACCTGAAACGGGGAATTATAATGCGTTTCTTACAATAGGACGAGAGAGTGACTCACAATACATTGTGGTGGACTTTGATAGGTTCGGGTCGTAAATTTTGCATTGGCGTATGTGGGAGTCTTTAAAGTGGTTGAGATATAGAGCAATCTAAACAATGTGTTTTTTTCTTTAACAGATTTGTTGTGATCGTTGAAAAGTCATTAATAGAATTTGTACCTATTTTGTTATGCAAATTTCTATTAAAACAAAGTCATATGAGGAAAGTGTATCAAAAAGAAAATGTCTTGAAAGATTATTTGAAGTTTCTTCTGTAATTAAGAAATGAATATGATATTAAACTGCTGCTTTTAACAGTCTTCATCCTCCTTTTGATACATCCGACAGAGAAGTCATTTCGTAAAGAGACAATTAAATAGCAGCATAAACACATTTCTTTTAATGACGTTTCAACAAACAGGTAAATCTGATATATTAGATCGTTATTACACCAGACCTAAGAATAAAACCACATTGGTTTCCGGTCAATCAATTTATTAAAATTTTCACATTATAAATTATCTTATTTGCATCTGTTTTGGTCCAAATAGAAGACTCGTCTTATTTTATAATGTCTCCATGAGTTTTTAATGATCTGATTGACATTAAATCAATGATTAATGTATCCCTAAAGTGATGAAATTATATGACAGAAATGTTCGTTATTCAGTTTGTCGGTGTTAATCATAGGATTAGAATAATTTGTTATCAATATGGAAATACAAAAATAAATTTTAATTAAGATATCTAATAGATATCCAATAATATCATAATCCTCTATAATAACCTCATAATCGAATACTTTTTAAATGCGTTTGAAAGTTCAGGTTATAGCGCCCTGATTTTTATTACATGTGAGATTTTATTACACATGTTCAAAAAGTTTGCATCCATGTGAAAAATATATTTTCTGCTCTACCTAAAGAATTGGCGTTCACAACTATTAAATGATCAATTGATGGTCAATTGACAATTTGCCACTTATTTGGCAGTCATTTGAATTCCAGATAAATATTTGTTTAGTATATGCTTATAATTTGCTTTGCATATTTGTCAAAATAGCCTATCTTAACACACTGACTGGATTTCGATAAAATTTTTACCTTTGTACAATTTAATTATATTTCTCTCATTGTATTGTTATTTGTAGTGTGTACATAAAAAGTTAAATAAATAAATATATTTCCTGGTCAATTATGAGAAAGTAAAAATCAAGTCAAAAAATCCGTTTCTTTACGTTTCTCTTCATGAAAAATACCGTCTAATTTAAGCGACCAGAAGTTTTTATTTTAGGTAAATACTCAGTTAAATTTTTCCGAGGCAGATCAATATTGTCATACTTATCAATCCCATATTTTTAAAGTAAGTTAAATATTATCTAAAAACAACGCTTGCTCGCTGATTCCTCTTCAATTGTGGCAAACACATTGAGTAACGAGCAGCAAATACACAACTACTTGTCTAGGATCCGCATAGTATTTGCGTATAATACCTATTACCTAGAGACCGTAGATGCTGACATTTTGTCAGATGACAAATATACGAGTGTGTCCAGTTATCGTGTTACATTTAATTAGATGAAGAATAACAACTGAATTGGTGATATAATGTAAATAATCGTTGTATGGCTAGGTTTTTTATCAGGAAATGAGAACCTGAATGGCGAATGAATAAAACTAGATTTTTGATACAATTATGTCATTTCTATTTGCAACCTTTATTTTTTATAACCTTACCTAACAGTTTTTTTGCCAATTTTTATGTCATTAGTTACACCAATATGGACTAGAACCAGAAGTAGAACTAAAGCAGCAGTTGTTTTTAAATTAAGGTGAATTTTGCGAAAGAAAAATAGAAATAGCTGCAGAATGGCAGGGTTTTTGATTTGACCCCTTCTCGTGTGAATAATTCGTCGATGTCATTGTGCATATTTACTGACCCTTAAATTCTATAGTTACATGAGGGGACACACTGTATATCTATATATGTAGCATCTATCCCTAACATAAACATTTAGATTTTTGAATTATAGGTACTAGACGACGAATATACATAGTAATTAGATCGTTTTAAGATAATGCTCTCCAGGGCTCACTCCGCTTAAACGAAATAACCGGAAAATAACAAATAATTATAGAAAACTAGACCTACAGTAAATTACATGACTATGATTGTTAATAGCCTTACAATTAAACAATAATCTAGATTAATAAAACTATAAACTAGTACGCAAGTTATTTTAGCTGTTTCACTTAATAATGTGACTGTTTTAAGTTTTACGACGCTCTATGGAGCTTTATAAGCTCATTAAAATTATATTGGTAGCTGGCGCTTGCGCAAAGCACCTGCCTTTAGGTTTCAAGGGATATCTTGTTTAATCTCTATAGGATTAAAAAGAAATAGAGCAGTCAGTTTAAAATTAGACATGATTAATTTTTCTCTACATAACAGAAATAGTACTACATTTACAATCTTTGTTAGTACTTTATCTTTGAAACGGTTAATGAAGTTATTTTGGTCTTAATTATCTCAATTATTTAGATATTCATTTGAATTTCATAAAGCTGAATTATTAATCAAAATCGTTAATATTATCTCAATAAAACATTTTTAACCGGAAGTCAATTAGAGAAACTTATTTATCTTGTTATATTGCTTTCGAATTGCAAAAAATATCTTACATTCAGATAGGTAGGTAGGTACAACTTGTTTTATATTGCATAGAATTAAAAACATCAAAAGAAACGACTCACGATTTAAAGCCAACGAGAACTATGAATAGTTGACGCATCTCTAGGTTTTACTGTTACAATACTACACTTAGGCTGAAGCTTTCATTACGAGCAGTATTGAAGTTAAAAATTAAGCCTTTTAAAAGAATATCATATAAATTGAAGTGAATGAAATAGTAAATGATGCAAAACTAGCTGAGATCAAAGCATAGATGTCATATATCCATACTTTCTCGTACACGATTCCCATTGGACCATAAACAATAGAAAGGGCTTTTCTGACCGAAGAACCTATAGAAATAAGAGCTATTGTTTGTAACATGATGAAATACATTCTGTGCTTTACAATCGAATCATAATTTTGCTACATTCAATAATATTTAGAACTAACATGTAAGCATATATTTGAATATGTTTAATGGAAGTGCTGAATGTTTTGAATAGGTGACAATACCGTAGTCACAATTCAGTCAATCGTAAGTATGTATGTTTGATAAAATACATGTTTTGAAAAGTGTCAATCCTTTTCTGTGTTTTTTACAAGGTTTTATAATACTACGAATTGTTGAAGTATAATATGGACCTTGTTGGAATTAGTAGACTAATTTATTATTTTAGTGTGTTTGTTTTGTAAAGAGTACTGTGATCTCAATTTTACCTGAAAAAGATTAGGAAGAATAAGACATAATTGTGAGCTAGTAAAAGGTTTATAAAAATATTATACTCTCATAACCGTTACCATCGCTAAGATTATTTAGAAATCATTGCATCTCCAAGCCCAGCTATATCGCGTGCAAACATTTCTATAGCTTTTACTTACTTGATTTATAAATAATTACTATTATAATGGCTATTTGTATCACCGTTGATAGATAATTCATTTTAATCAGAAGCACGTCCGCCATCTTGGTTTTTATGAAGAATTTAAAAGCCTAGTATACATTTTCCGCTTCACTTGAATAAAAAATTGTGATGTTGTGTAAATGACTGTCTAGCGTTTATGTTGGACTTAAACAATGATAGTTGATAATAATGGTTGTAGTATGCTGGTAGTATATTAAACGTCTTTGAATCACGAGGGAATTACTTCTAAGTAGCTTGTTATACGCAAAGACACTTAGATTGACTCATTTTCCTCGATGTAAAAGCAGGACGTAAAATTTAAAACAAGAATTATCAAAATTAGTTCATTCACAATTAGAACTTCAATATATTACAAAGCTATGGCGATGATAATATGTTTTATAAGATCATAGCTTTCTTGAATACAAAGCTTTTTAAGCTATGGTACTCAAAAGATATTTATTTATTTGTTGATTTTTTATTTATTTCCTTATCTAATCATACCAAAACCAATAAAAGTAAAAAAATATGCTGCAGATATTTTTTTATTACCGAGTCTGTAAGAAAGATTGATTTAGTCACAATCTTATTGATACTTAACTTGAAAAAGTTTTGTCCCTTGAACATATTTAATAAGGCAATTCATCATAGATATCTGACTTTTTGACTTATTGGTAATTATAATGAAAATATAATTTAACAAGTAGTCGACGTTATCTCACACTTAGCTTACAATATAATTTCATATAAAGGGTGGTGTTAAATTTTAATTGTAACGAATACGAAATTAAAACAGTTCGCTTTTCATAATGCGTTGATTGAAACAAAATAATATATAAATGTAGACCGATTACTTACATATTATAGAAACCTTTAGATTGCTAAAAAAACCTCCAAAATTTATAAAATAAAGCCTAGCAATCAATTGAGCTGATGGTTACAATTATTATATTTTATTAAATTAAAACCAAAATCATCACGGCGGTAACAACACCAAAAAAACATGGTATGGAATAAAAATAGGTCTAAAAAGCAAACAAATGTATTTTTTCATGATATAAGATTTTATATTAAACGTACGCCTGATGAAAATTTTATTTCTCATGCCAACCTTGGAAATGCCAGTTATATCTAGCAACTCAAAATAAAATAACATCACCCTGTACTTCATTCATACGCAGTACCTTTTCTAAAGAAGTACCGCGCGCCCTTATAAATGTGTCACTCAATACTAATTCTTGCTACATAAAATAAATTATGATCAAACTAAAAGTCATAGTAAAATCTACTTTATTGTTAAAGAATGAGGATACATTTTTATATTTTTTCTGCGATAATTTCTCTTTTTTAACAGCTGCTTTTAATAGCAAGGATGAGTATATTGATTTATTACTATTTATCTTTACGTTTTATTTTGCATTGAAAATCAGTATCGCAATTTTGACGTTGTGAAATGACATACTTAAAGAAAAGTCACAAGCACGACTTATTTTGAAAGGAATTTTAAAGTGTTTCAACTGACAATGACGAGATGCAATGGTAGCATAATAAAGCAATATTGAATGAATTAATCAATTTTGCGTATGGCAATTTTGTATAAAAACATATATTTACCCACAATGATTGCTTTCTTTAGATAACATTATTTTATTATACAAATGATTAGTTCTCATAAGACAAAAAATTCCAGGTTACCCGTTTCCAACAAATCTCAGAAAATAAATGTGTTTTGTTGACGCTTCATCTTCTGGTTGCGCCTACGCACTACAATCAATCATAATGTTATCGTTCTTTTTCTGCGGACTGTATTCTGATTAAATTATTTCTTCGAGGTGACTAAATGAAATAGCCCTTGCATAAAGCTTAGCTCACACATTCTCAATGGTTATATACTTAATCTTTAAGAATGAAAATGTATCTTTACAGCAATGTAAGTAGTATCATAGTATTTACGTAGTATTAGGCCAAACTTAACACTTTTGTATTAGGCCATGTTAACTTATTAATTTTATTTTTTGGTTATATTATTTTAATGTATAATTTTAAAGTATATACTAAAAAAACGATGTATTGTTTGTAATGTATACATGCTATAAATTAATTCTGAAATTCTATTAGCCAACTAAATTTTAAACAAAAATATAAATCTACACTTAAAAAGTTTATTAAGAAACGATGTTAACGTTATTTAAATTTAATCCAATATAAAACTGCCTTAACATTAACATAACGATCATAATCACAACATAGGACCGTCATAAAATATGAAAAATCGATTAATACGCTCCTTGTCTTTGATCCAGAATAAGTCCCAAGATATTGATTAGCCCTGCCTTGAGATAATTGAGACTTGGTAATTGATTGGATCCAGATATTTATTAAAATACATTTTAATGATGAATTTGTATTAATAGAAGTGTGGTGTAGTACGTACTTAATTATACTGAATTAAAGTTTCATTGCGAGATGTACTGCACAATAACAAAAACACGTTAATATTGAAAGAAAATGAATTCTAATTTTAATTTCTCTCTATCTAATTTTTTTCTTCTCTATCTAATTTTTAATTTAAATTCCAATTTTATAATGAAATTTTGGTGACCATTATTTTTTTTTTATGAAAACAAGTAGAGAGTTTTTTTATATAGTTTTTATGAATGAAAAAAAAAATTTCAGATGAATGATAGTATTATAGTATCTGTAATAATCTCTCGACGTAAACATTGAAATCGGAACTCAAAATCGCTGTGCACGGCAGACTCATCAATTTATTAAGTTAAATTAACTGAAGCTTTGCATTTGCATTCGATTTCCATAACGCGAGGCAGGCGTATCGGACTCCCATACGTCACTGTACGGACAAGATACGAAAACAAAATGATGCGAGAGATACGAAACGATTGCAGTTTCGGTATTTAAACGATATAAAACTTATGAGGTTTTTGTACCTCTAAACTTAGAAGTTGATCGGGAATTCCAAGTATGAAAATATTAATTACAAATCAAAAACAAAGTATAATAGGATAAAAACAATGTGAACTTTAATAACGATTTATGTTCATGAAAATATTAAAAACCCGCCAAAAACTTAGGAAAAAAGAAAATACTAAAAGATTAGCTCTTTAAAATAAATTTTATTAGTTTTAATTTGTCGGAGTTTAATGGGTGAGGCTAGTTATTTGTAATATTTTGCGACTTGTTCAAAAATAAAGGTATAATTGTTGTTTCGAAAGACCTATTTCTTAATTTAATTTTTAAAGAAAAACCTCGTAAGTTTTACAGACAACCATATTTAGTTACGCAACAAAAAATAGTATATAAGTAATCAAATCTCGTTTTAATATCGTCAGTTGGCAGAACTCTTGTATCCTTCATTATCAGAGCACGCACAGGGCAGGCAGTTTTTTGCGTGGCTTGTGATTTATCCAACGGAAATTGTCAGACAACTAATGGCTCTTTGTTTATTGATTTATATGCTGCAATTTTCGGTAGCGGGAAAGATCGAAATAATATCGGTACTCATTTTTTTGCTACTTGATTGAGCTACTGTGCCCGAAGCAATCCGCCTAAATTAGGATGTGCTCGTATCTCGAATTCGTACGTTTTATAGAGCAGCTTTTTTATTTACCAGCAACATAGTAATCATTTTTTGGGCGGTTGGTGGGTGTAAGCAATGGGCGTGTAAGCGAAAATTAAAGGAGAAATCGTAGTAAAATAATGAAAAAAGGTAATTAAACACCTTTTTTCTTTAACCAGTTTTAATATAATTGAGTTGCACAGGAAACAGATGCATTTTTAAATAATATTTCTGTTTATTAACACCTTACTTTTGCTGTAGGTCTTTTATTAAAAAAAAACATGGGAAACCGCAGGGTAATGATCATTTTTTAGATTACTAGATAAAATTGTGCTTTCCATAACGCAGACTACTGTTATGGTACATCAGTGGCGGTACGTTTTAAATCAATTTGACGTTTTAACACGTTTTCTGAATTACGCCGTGACAAGTATTAAGGTGTGTGACAGAATAAGTTCCAGTTGGTCACTTAATGGATTTCTTTGAGGCCTACTTAGTATTTAATGATGTAGTAGCGGTTTGAGTTTATTTGATGTTTTTGTTTTTAAATAAAATTGATAGCGATTTATAGAAAGTTTTTGAAATTATTTTGTTTTCTGCATTAGTTAAAAAAGACATTTATTTTGTAAATGTAATAGTGTGCGGTTAACGCACATTGGGAACACAAAACCTCAACAAAGAATTTTGCAGCGTTTAAATCCTATACCTAAATAAAATAACCAAAAACGTACTCACGTCCAGGCTCCACGCTCACCAGGCACTAGGGTAATGCTAACTTCTTCAATTCCTCACAGTCTTTTAGGGGCCCCTTTAGTGCATATGATAGATACATTTTCCTTAGATTAGAATGATTATTATTCGCTTGGAAAACACTTCGATAAACTGGCTGTGATAAAATAGTTATTAGTTTTTGCAGTTGCTACGTCTCGGTCTGATTTTCAAGCTCTGAGAAGAGCGTCTACTCCTCTCAGGAGAATTCTAGAAAAAATCTCTTTCGTTTGACAGCGACCACTGAATGCTGGCTTACGATTGGCCGGTTGTGTGAGTCTCGAAATAAAGACTCGCGATTGGTGTATTTCAAATAGGCAAGGATTATTCGCTGTTCGCTGCTTTTAACAAATACAGAACTAAACTAAAAATGGCGCCAAATTGAAATAGAAATTATAAAGTTTGATTACGAAACAAATAGTTTTATTAGAAATTGATATAAAAAAATAAACTGTAATGTTTAGATTATTTGCTAGGTTACTGAACTTTTGTATAACTAAACTTACTTTTTGTAATAGTTTTTTTAATAAATCATGTTATTAATATTCTGTAACATTATTAATATTCTACAGAGTGTTCGTAATTATAAGGTTACGTTTTTAAGTCCAATGGTGCGTACAGATTGCTGTAATGGAACTTGTAATGTAGCATTTTGCGCACGTTGCGTATTTGGACGTGTAGTGCACAGAAAATTACATTACAAGTTCCATTACAGCAATCTGTATGCACCATGAGTATTTTTATTTTATGAATTATTATGTGTAACTTGAAAGGAGAGCCGTGAATGCAAATACAGTACATAAAGGTCTATTTTTCTTTTGCCAACAGGAAAAGCCCCACAAGTGCAGTTTATGCTCCAAGTCGTTCCCAACTCCTGGTGACCTGAAGTCTCACATGTACGTCCACAGTGGGTCCTGGCCGTACAAATGTCACATTTGTTCCAGAGGTTTCTCAAAGCATACAAATTTGAAGAATCATCTATTTTTGCATACTGGTAAATAGCAATATATTTCATCTATCAGTTTTTTTCACTTCTTTAAATTAATGTATTAGATTTACTATTTATAACCACTTATAAAGTACTTGAAATGTGAATTTTTTGGGAAGTAGCCTAAAAAATGAATAATAAACATGCTCAATAGAAATATATTTTTTATGTTTATAAATTGCAAATGAAAATTAATGTACCTTAAAAAATATGGTAAATTGAAAACAAATTCGTATATATTTTTTTTTTTAAAAGGTTTTTTTTTTTACAGCAAAACATCAAAGAAACAACACCAGGGTTGAAGCCACTTGAAGTGTACAAAGAAATTAACAAAATATTTGTTTTTTAGAATACGAGTAAAAGTAAGACCTAGATTCTTATACTTTAAAGAGACCAAATTATTTAAGTTCTTTAGCGTTTAAGTAATCAGCAATGCAAAATCATTTGAAATCTGTTATTTTATGTACAATTTTGGAAATCTCAGTTTGCGATATATTAATAATAAAATAATATTTTTGTATATTTAAATTGTACAAAATATCAAAGTGTGATATTAGTCTTAATTATTTTTAAGTGTTAATTTATTATTTTAATTTTGAATCAAAGTTGAATGACTATAATAAACCAAATGTATATATTAGTTTTGTAAGTATTTATCTACATAGAATTATGTAGCCCTTTTTAATATACGTACATAATGTACGTATATTGTGATTTTAAAAAATCCGTCCATATAATTTTAAAGCATTGCATAAATATATATGATATTATAAAGGCTTATTTATAAACTTAACTATTAAGGATTAATAAATAAAACAATATACTTGACACTGCTTTTTTATTGCATTTTTTTCACAAAACAAAATCATAGTTATTAGAAATATTCCTCATTCACCATCAATGTTTTGAGAATAAATATATTTTATCGTTTTAAATCAAAAGACACTAATGAGCAAGAAAACCAGTTAGATAAAAAATAATATTATAAAAAGTCAATTAAACGACATTTCACCAATTACAAAGATTGGTGCAAATCTGAGGTGCATATTTTCAACAACAAAAATTACAAAGCTTATTGACTGGATAAGAAAAGGTAAGGTCAGGTTTTAGCAATCGAATACCTAATAGGGTCCACGTGTGGCTCGTGTAGAGCCTTGTAAAACCTTCCGTGCAGCTCTTTCTCTTTCCATACATGTATTCACTCAACACTTTAAAGAACCAGTACTTTATTTGTGATAAGAGTCGCAGGCAGTTCTTTCCACACTTTTACAGATCAAACCAAAACGGAACCATCGAGTGTTCCGTTTGGCTCTTTGGAACAAACACAATATATGGCTTCTATTCTTTATCTAGTAGTTTAATATCATCAGATTCTGGGTTCATCCTGTATATAAAGAACATTCGTCGAAAACATGTATATAATCAACTTTATTGCGATTCTGGAGACTCTGAAACTTTGTATTGGTGAAGTACCTCTTTTGTCAACTAAGCCGAACACTTCCAGTTCGAACTTGTCAGAACCATCCTAAAAGGGATGTTAATAGTGCAGCCGAGATCAAACTAAACTGGTGTAAAAATATTGGAGATACACTATGGAAAGTAGGTGTTAGGCCAAATTTGCTCTTTTACTTAGAAAATAAGCATACCAGCTTTTTACTTGTGACGGTGAAAAGAGAGATTTCTGAAAAAATGAAGACTTTTATTTTAAAAGTTTGTAGCATCAAGCGATAACTTTACTTATACGGTATAAAAATATAAAAATTTGCTTTTTTTAAAAAATTATGTTAATTTTATAACATTCAAAAGAAACAACTTTGTTGAAACATTTGCTGAGCAAGTGTGGTAAGTACGATAAATGACAACTGACTGTATGTACTTAATTAAAGGAGGTATTTTAAATGTAATGATGGTTAAATCGGATGGTATCATGGGCATGATGCAACACTAAATAATAAGTATAATATTTTGTAACAAAGTTCCATTTTGAAATTTATCATAAATATACATTAACTGCAGAACAAAGCTCCTTTTGGAATGGTAGCGCCATAACTACCATTAAGCATCTTTTAAAATTCTTTTGCACTAATGACACTTATGGTAAGAGGCGGGGTGGCGATATTCTTCCATGGTGAGAAATGCATAAAAATGCTTTCCATACTAAAGACATAGTTATTATTTTGCCACTTAATGAAGTAGATTTTTTTAAGCTAATAACTAAAAAAATAACATCACAAAACCTTAAAAAATACGAACACACTTTACTAATTCAATTATTCAACCAATCAAAGCAATATATTTATTGCATCTATTTTAAACATAAAACGCTTTGGAGATCGTAGGCGTCTTGAACACGCAAGCCCCACCGATATTTGCATAAAACAAGTTCAAAGGAAGATATTAACTCTTAATTGTAGCTGCCGTGAAGTTCGCTGTGTCCTGTGGGACGGTACATGCACTGATAAAACTCATTCTAACATTTCATTCAGGAGCGAGGAACAAAAATTGTAAATTATACAGTAGCTATTTAGAGGTAATGAATATATAGACTTGACTTTTATTAGCCTCATTGATAGCGCAGGCTTTAGAGAGGAATTTATTTTATGTGGCTACGTAGATTATTATAGAAATGAGCCTTAAAATCTTTTAATTAGAAAGTAATTTGCTATTACCGTACTTATTAAAGCTTCAAAAAGCAAGAAAAATTCACTTTTAATGCACATGTACACATACGTTATGGGCAGCTTTTTTTAGGTTACCATGAGATTTTTTTTGTAACTTATTTAGGTACCAGAAAATAAAAATAATAATTTAACTAATGCTTGCTTAGTTTCTAACTTAACTAGCCAACTTGCCCAAGTAACGCCAGTTGTTGAACCCCATAACTTACCAATAGTCGAGACTACCACACTTAGATGTTGATTTTACGTAGGAAAACACTTAGTCTTGGCTTGGCAACCTTCATAGCCATCAGAAAAATATAAATAAATACAACCAAACTATGGAGTCCCTTCACCTTACTTTCTGGAGTTCCGAACCAACTAGGATTCCTATATTTTTCTGTACAAGCCCGGCTTAGATTGTAAAACAGTAGGTCTTCGCACTCAAATACTCCAAGGAAGGCTGTAAAAGATTGACGAATAGAAATAATTAACGAGAAGGTAAGTTTTTCGAAATATTTATACACTTGTACGAATACAGCTTTTGTTAACAAATAATTTCTAATGAGATTCTTGCAACTAAAGTGATTGAACTTTCAGAGCATTTTTGACTCACTCCTTAAATATTTCCTACGAATACAGGTAATATCGATTATAATTTAACAGTGAGTACTTCATACTTTATCCTAGAGTATTGATTATGTGTATTTAAGAAGTAAGTATTTGCATTTCTGTAAACACCGTGTATAGAGAAATCTAGTAAGGTATACTTCGGAGTAAATCTTAGCTTATAATATCGTTAACGAAATATTAAGTAACCTCTCAAATCTAAACAGATACGAGTTAAAAAAGGAAATTACTATTTTTCTACTCACCCTGAACTATAATTTTTAGTTTTTAATTTTATTTCCTTCTATCTTTGTCTTTTTATATTTTTGTTTTATTTTAAAATTATTATTGTACAACTACTTCTTGTTTTTTATAACATATCATTTGGCGGAAGAGCACTGGCCCCTGTGTCACAGGTTTAACCTATTACAGGGGTCCAGAGTATTACTCTCAGAATGTTCTACAGATAATATTGTTTTATAACCATTTTGATTACGAATTCAAGCTTTGTATCTACTATCTGTAAACTTTGTATGTTTCGAAATAAAGAAATTATAATCTAGTTGTACATTTGGCCCTGCGTAAATAAATTATAATATATAGCAGCTATTATATAAAAGTGCAATGTATAATATTTTCTACAATAGGTAAGTACATATTTTCATCATATTTATCGACTGAATCCTTAGTAAGTTGAGGCTTAGTTATGTTTAATACACAGTAAAATATGAAAAAGATACATATTACATTTAGTTTAAGCGCAGTACGCTATTTTACTTCGGATACGTAAGCTGACTTCCATTAATCATCATCACAACTCTTTGTAATGAGCCCACTGCAGGGCATGAGTCTCTCCCCTGGGTGAAGAGGAGGTATAGGCCATAATCCACCAAGCTGGCCCAGTGCTGGGTGGTGGATGCCAGAATTTTTAGGGCGCCTAGATGGCTTCTGACAAACCCTAACGACTACTGTATACAAGTATACAGCACCCGGGACCGACTGCTTAACGTGCCCTCCGAAGCACGGAAGTCGTCTTGAGATATGAGTGGTCGGCGGTCACCCATCCAAGTACCGACCGCGCCGAACGTTTCTTAACCTGTGATATCGTATGATACACACAGTAACCATGGCGCCACGACGACTTCAACTTCCATTAATAAAGCTAATTAATTTTTACTCACCTTTTGTGGAGCCTGGTATCAGTTACATTTGTTGATTCTTCATTAAACCAAAAAAAAACGTGTTTAAATATCATAAACTAAATTAACTCTGAGTAGCTTGTTATTATGGTCAAGTTCTAAAACAACAGTAAGAAAAATAATATTATATAGTTACCATTACTGAATCGTAATGATGCAACTAAAAATGATCAATAAATACTTCAAAACAACTGCGCCGCTTTTTATGTAACAACTTTCATTATTTTTAAGATATTGCATTTAATGAATTATACCTTTCACTGTAGACACAAAATAAATTAGACATCCTAATCTAATAATATCGATAACATAATGATGATTAATATGATCATTTGATTGACGGTTGTACAACAAATTTAAAATTTTTCTTCGGGTTATACAGGGTGAACGAACGGTTAATAATTAAGAGAATTTTGTCATAGTGTCAAAATTTCATTGTTATGAAAATTTAGTTGCTTCTGCGATTGTATGGATGTTTGAAGTTGAATATTTAGAAAGAAAATTTTAGTAGATAAATAAAACAAATATTTTTATTAATTGATGTTTCATTAAAGAAAACTGCAACAAAATTGTAAGTAATTAATGTTCGAAAATAGAAAAATATATATATACAACACCCTGTATATACAAAAACGAACTCTAAAGATAGCCGTCCTCAAAAGCCTAGTCAATCTCGAACAATATAAATCTTTACACGAAAACAATTACAACATTATACAAACATTGGGTGGTCTGATTAGCCGAAAAGACCACCATATCGATAGTTTAGATACTTTGCTGTACAAAATAAATTGTTACCACATAGATAACTGTTATGATTATTTTTTAAGTTAAAGAGATTTATATTATGGGAAGTAATTAAAAATGACTGTGTTTCCTTTATTATGATTTATTTTAATAAGGCAAGTAAAGCCAAAGTCAAGCTAAATTTATTGAAGTACATACTTTGTCTTTGAAAAAGCTTTATGGTATTGAGTGAAATCCTTTAAGTAGCCAAAACATATATAAAAAAGCAATATCTGTATGTTACTTAATGCTAATAAGTATTAAAGTCGATATAGCTGACAAGTTCACTAATGAGAATTTATCTAATTAAACTTTCCGTGAAGTAAGATCACTTTCGCCCGAGGTGTGCGCTGGCTCTGAACACACATGAAATATCGAACTCATTTGCAAAAAAAATTTCAAAATTCTAGCAAATCCAATCTAATATTTCATAAAATCGCATTTAAATACCATTAAAAATGTTTCAAAGAAGAAAGTTGTATGTAAAAAAATAAAAAACTTTTTTATAACAAACTGCATATATAACTTAGATTATAAAAACTAACAATATAAAACGGGTGCGAGAGCGTTGAATGTCATAGATCGCGCAGCAGGAGTCAAGCGTGCCAACTATGTAATATAACCAATCAATATTGACACTTCATTTCTCGAGCTAAACAAACAACTACATGTCAGCATAAAGCGGTCAATGATCCAACTCTGATAGACTTCTGAGCACAAAAAAAATGTAATAAAGCTCAAAGAAAATGGACCATCTTGGATCAATATTGGTGCGAAGCAAAGTGCTTCGTCATAGATCTTAATAGAGTTCGGTGGCGCCCTTATAGATTGTCTATCACAACCTTTTTGTTACTTTTAGATGAGTACTGATACACAACCATTTTAATTTGACCTGTATGATTCGACCAGCCGCAAATGAATGAGTGGGACGTCCTCATAATTTCTATACACTTGTCTTACTTCAATGCCAATGAACTGTTTGAAATAAAAAAGTCTCGATGTGTCTCTTTGCCTGGTAAAATAGAGATCGAGTTTACGTCTTGCATTCGGTACGGTCACTCAATCTCAACGCTATTGTGTTTTTTTTTTCAACAATAGAAGGCACGCGAACGATGAATTGCATGTGAACGATCAAAACAAGCTAATGTTAGTAGCTACGAGAAGGTAAAAATAACACAGTAAATAAGAGTACACATAAGTGGAAAATAAGATTGACACGAACTTACAGGAGATTAGTATTACAATAAGGGCTAAAAATAAGCTTTTTTATTTCTATCCATAGTTGTTTGTTAGGGGTGGCTTAGACTTTTAATTTTGGGTAAATTATTAAAATTAAAAAGACATATGTTTTTTTTTTATTTAAGGAAAAAACATGAGATGGGTACACTAAAACTACAAAAAAAAAAAAAACTAATATTATGAATAAAATGTTCACACCCAAAATATATTCCCTTACTAAAATAAAGAGCTAACCAAAACATCATAAAACGCTAATTAACCTACACTTTAACAAAGAATTGATTTAAAAGCTGTCGAAACGAACACTTGGATCTGTTCCTTAGTAATCTCGATTAAAATTACGATCGCTGCTTGAATTAATCGGTAATTGTTCATAAATCATCGATGTTCGATTTGCACAAAGACTGGCTGGGTGCGAAGAGTTAATTTATTGGCTGATATTCACGCTTGGGGTAGGACGTAGCGTGAGGAGGTACCATAACTTGGCCTCGGACCTCATCCGTGTTTATGAGGACCAGAATCGAACTTTAGATCGGTAGGTAGTATTGTAATTGCGTAACTTATTCGAAGCGTAGTAAGTCTAGCCTTAGGTATGATTTTATGACCCTAGTTGTATCTAGTTGCTTGCAGGAAGCTTTGGTTATAAATGTTATAATATTGGACTGTCATGATGCTGTAAATTTTCATTAACAGTGATGAGTTTACTTGTATAGGCAATAATTTTAGTATACAGTTTGAAGTTGTTAATAAATTATAAGGGTAATCCAAATTCATCATTGGTTTGGTTTTTATCCAAATATCTAATATTTGTTCTGCTGATGAAATATACAATGCTCATGGTTATTTTTTATAACGTGATAAACATTTAACCGTTGCAGTTTCTAGAGGCATTTGAATTGCCATTTAGCCTAACTTTAAATAAATTATTAGATTAATCTCGTTGTATGGCCAAAATGAAATTCAGAAGTGATATTTAAATCCAATTCATATATTTATACTTCTTTTTAAAACATAAGCTCTTAAATATTATGATTGCCGTACTTACTTTCAATTAAGTATTTAAATTACTTGTGGCCTACAGTTTTAAACATGCAATTAATTGAATGAACCTACGCCATTTTCAGCAAATTTCTAATAAGCACCAGAATCCTGCGTGATAATAAATATGTACTAAGCACGCTACAAGTGCCTGGACGAAAACTGTACTAATTTATCATATCGACAAGTTTCCTAAGCTCGCGAGAATAATGTTCAATTCAATGTTTCAACTACCTACTTAATTTTTTTGTAATGATTTGAATAAACTGAATCAGTAAGACATACATACATACATAACGTCACGCCTGTATTCCTTATGGGGTAGGCAGAACACCAGAGGTTACAAGACCACCTGATGTCACGTTTGATAAATTTGGAGGTATTATAAAGATGGAGAGAGTCTATTGTAGTGACAGGGGGTCAGCCTATCGCCCACAAAAACGCCATTAGAACCTCTGTCCCATAACTGACTTTTACAGTATGCCCGGGAAGAGAAGCAACTGGCACATTCTATGTTTTTCTTTCGCTCCCAGTCCAGCATGGAAGTTATCAGTAAGACATTCCTTAATTTTATTCCTCAACTTAAGGAGACAGTAGTAAGTTCTTAGGTAATCGTTTATTTTAAACTTTTTGCATAAAAAATTGATTTCCCGAGTTTTGGTTTCTCAATCAAAGGTCGAGATTCAACTTTGCAATCTACTAAACAATGCCATAAGATACCTATGCAAACTTACTGATATCGATCACTTTAAGGTCAGTTCAATACGCAAACAGAGACTTGTTAGAGCCTGATTATATATTGTTTACCCATCTACTTGTATAAACCCTATAAAGCTAATATTGGCTTTATTTTTTTGCATAATTTCCTCCACTCACAACAATTTCCAAGAGATTGTGGTCAAACACAGCATCCGTGATCCCTATCGAAGTGTGCTCCAATTGCAATGTGGTTTTGATCGAATCGATCAATGGATCGATCGGTAGATAATGATGGTAATCATAACTACAAACAAAAATGAGGTCTGTGTTTGTTTTCTGAATGGATTCAGTTGTTAACAGTTTTCGTTTTGTAATTTTTTTATATGTACTCGTATAAGCGTTTTTTTAAATATTTTATACAGTATTTTCGCAGTGTGAGATTTAAGAAGAAGAGTCGTAGAGTCAACATAAAATTTTACAGAAGTGGTCAAAACCGAGACTATTGTGAAGCCTTAGTATATGAAGCCATAGTATCCATACAATAATATTTAACTTAGAATCAATAAGATTATTCAAGGTGTCATTAAGGATTATCTGTCACTCTTGCTTATTATCTACATCCGTGGTGCAGTGGTCTTAGTTGAACTTCTTTAAAAATATAAAAAAAGAAAATGCCACTTCTTTATAATAGAGCAATAAATAAAACACTTTTAAAACGGATTTATCGCGTATATTTACATTTTAAATTTTGAACTCGACGTTTCGGCACTTGAGTAGATAAACCGTTTATCTACTCATGTGGTTTCGGTGTCTTTGCAGATCCCGTGGTCACGTGCGACTGACCACGTCACTCGCAAAAATTTAAAATGTAAATATACCCGATAAATCCGGTTAAAAAGTGTTTTATTTAATAGTTTGAATTGCTGAAACTTAAGATAATATTAATAGAGCAATAGTTATGAGTTTGTAACTGACACGAATAATGATACCCGAGCAGGCCAGTTTGCGAAAATCGCTCTTATAAGCTGATTTAGGTTAGGTCATTGAAATAATAAGCCAATGTTCAAGCCAATAACGAACTGAAGTTCCAATGTTTGTAGTCTTCATAGCTCTAACTTTCCTCAAAGCCCTATTGTAGTATTAACCGTGTAGTTTTTTTTCCGCGTTCCCTAGTCTCTGCCCACTCGAAAAGGATACAGGCGTGAAGTTATGTTATGTTTTTTTCCCGCCAAGTAAGGATTCCTCTATTAGGAGGAGGATGAATGCGTTACGCAAGAAAGGGCATCTATAGGTCTTTTAGCCCTAAGGTTAGCAGCCATCGAAATGTGCAACGATGGCTGTACCCTGGCAGTGTGGGTCTCCTTAGAACTGAGTTTACCCACTAAACATTCCCCTTCGCTGATCAAGCTTTTTTAGGGGCCAGCGATCGTCATCGGAACGACAGCCAATCGGTTGATAACCAGGTTATTAGAGCTTATTTATATGGCTTTATAGACAGCTAAAATAACATCCATGAGCTAAGAGAATTATAAAAGAATTATAATAATCAAGGCCTATCTTGAAACAATCTGCTTAATTTGAATTGAAGATTTGTTTAAATAAGCCGATTCAGTTTAAAAATACAGTTGTTTTTTATTCAATGAAACAAAATCAAACTTCTCCCTAGACGCGTCTGCATATTGAAATAATGCTTTTGTGAAAATTATTGTTTGTTCTATTGATAACTTTGCTATAAAATAGTGGTTCAGCTTCAATGGCTTAAATAATGTGATTGGTTTGAAATATTGGAACGACTGAAATTATGGTTTGCGATGTAGTAAAGATTATTTATATCTATGAATCAGTTGATTTGCTTCTCAGAATTATACTTTTATATAAAAGATATATGCCTTTTAAAGTTTTTAACAATAATTTGAATACTTTTGTTGATTATCTGCAACAAATTTTGCAACCAAATAAAATTAATTAAATCCTCTTCCATTCACGTAACCTCTATTAGACAATTAAAACCTTTTTTAGGAAACCGTTAAAACAATTTTCACTGGATTGAATAATTAACATTTTTATTCGCCAAAACTACATATAATTTTTTTACACGAAAAACTAAAAATGCTTGGTTCTGTCTGAATTTCATAAGTTATTTTTTATTTTCGTCTTGTTTTTAAACTAAATGGAAATTATTCTTACCCTTACCTGAAATACACTTACGTACGTGGATAAAATATAAAAAAAGGAATATAAAAAAATTGAAACTTATGTTTCTGTTTTTTAAGGACACAAAGGAGTTCTATTTTTTTTTTAAATAAAGTAAAGAATGAGTTCCACTCAACGAATGTATGTAAACGTCAATCGAACGCAAAACATATTTGAAGAACAAAGGTTGTATACCGCTGCAGCACGCCAATTAAAAAAAAAACTAGAATTGTCCATAAAGTCTAATCTAACCATCATAAGGCAGAAAACTCGTGAGTATAAAGGAAGTCGGAGACCGTTGGCGCAGGTGGCACTTCACCTGTCGGCCGACCGTTAAGTAATTCGGCCAGTGACGTAACGTTTGGAAATCAAAAAACTACGGAGCTATGTTTATTTTAAATTTGAAAAGGAAAATAGATGTATTGAAATAAAAACATTATTTTTTAAATACTAGTTGCAAACTTAAAAGCTGCAACGTCATTTTTACCTCAGTTAAACTATACCTGCTACTTTTATAACCAGCAAAATATTTTACGCCTTAGTTCAGAATTTTATAATATTGGTAACTAAAAAATTCGGTAATCATAATTTATAGTTTTGGTATTGCCATTTAATAAAATTATCAAATCTTGTAATTATTTCTTACTATTGATGGCATGCTAGGTACAAATAAGGAACGAAGTAAATAAGTGTGATGTTGTGTACATAAATATCCTAATGATAGTTATTTCATTTCGTTATTATTACGTTATTTCAGTAGATTGCTGATGATACAATGACTATTTTATTCCATTCTTGTTTAAATACTCTGGTCCCAGTTTGTCATGTTCGTGTTGTGCATCCATAGCTTAATGCACCTACTATGTAAGCAATTTGGTTTTGGCATGACATTGGCTGTCACAATTAGCTGTCTTGTGGTTTTTTTTTTCATGTCATGATCAATTGTACTGTATGTACCTATTTGTTTTAATTCGTATAATTCTGACTGAAAAAGAGTGCCAAGAGTTTTTTCCGCTGGCTTTTTTTGTCTCTTGGTCTACTGTAATATCTTATTCAATAACTATCAACACCTTGTTAAAGCCGAAGTACAAAATTGTGACGTCATTAAGCGGCCATTCGATGGTCTCAGGATGAATAAAAAAAAATCATTTTTCATTTATCATAGTTTTCCTTTATTTAAATGCTTTAATATTGTCATTTTTACATCATTTTAAACCAAAAAGATAGTTTTTAATGCATGCTTTAAAGGCATATTCCATTCAAACACCTTAAAACAGCACACAATAGCTTTAAAACCTCTCAATTACTCGTCATCCAGGGGTACATATAATATAAAAAGTACATTTGCAATGACATTTCACAATGCGGGGATGCCAGTGAAACCGCATTAGCCTAAGGTCGAGGGACAGGTGTAGAACGCACGCGCCAACCGTTAGCGTTCGTTCGTAGAAAGTGCTCGACCGCGCCGGCACGCGAATAAGGTGTCTGTAGTGAGCAGTGACCATTATAATGGAAATACGAATATTGATAATGATTTTGGGAAATATAAATATGAACAAAAATTAACTTGGTTTTCAATCGTCTAATTAATAGTAACTTTCTATCCGTGTAGGGCCGGCTTAGAAATAGCCCTACAGTCTTTGAAGAAGCGTGTCGTAAAAGGTGACTTATCAGAGTAACCTCCCTTTGTGGTAGGATCCCGTCAGGTTCCGACTGGCTCGCGACCACCCTTCATATAAAAATGCCTCCGAATAATATCGTACTGGCGATGATGTGTTCCGGTATTATTTTATGAAGAGACAGTTCTTTCCTAATAACGTGTGCTTTCATCTTCGACCTCATATTCTCAGTACCATCAGACGCGGGTTTCGATTTAAATAAAAAAAAACTGGCTTTACCTGTCTTCTTTATCCAAATTCCCTAAAAGGTAAAATTTATATTCACCTAGCTTTAAGAAGGGTGATCTCCTACAAATAGGTATTTTTAATTTTCGTTGTTCACGGCACCCTTGCAGTTAAGTTTGCAAATTCATTAGACACAGCTAATTTTATGCGTTACTACATAAGTAATATTTTTGGGGTTGTGGAACAAAGTAAAAATTAAATGTTTACAATTTACTTTTATGATTTTTCCAAAAAATTATAAAAAATCATGGACATCCTACTACGTTACCGAACATCTAGTGTGATTAATGCTTTAAGAAATTCGACGGCTGCCGTACTTTTACGTAGTTAACTGCACGTTTCTCTAATTTGTTTTTTTTTATTCAAACAATTACTACTGCGAGTGTTCTATTTACATTTAATTATCATATGTTTGATACACAGTAAAATAGATTCCCTTCTTACTTAGTTACAATAGTTCTCCTATTCAAAAACTTTTAACTTTTAAACGTGAATATTTTTTTTATTATTTAAAACAATATTTTTTGACCTAAATCTTACAGGATGTTAAGCGACGACGAGGTCAGATAAGAGAATTCCCAATTCATAAATTGTTACAGAAACGGTAATTTCGGAAAAAGAAACGGAATAAAAATTATTCATTTTAGAAATATGTCGGTAGATTGTTCTAAACCGAATATACATAGATAGAATATAAGCATTTGCATTTGACCAGTTCACAATACTGCCTATAATAATAACATAACAAATTTGACTCAACCTTTATTTACTAGTACTTTAACCACAAGGAAAGCGTTGCCACATCCGCACTTGTTTAAGTTTAAAATTCATTTAAATTAGTACTGTAAAGGTATTTTTCATTATTTAGCTGTAAGCCGTTAAAGTTTTTTAATGGCCAATAATAATATTATTGTTTAATTAAAAAATATTAAATTTTCTTCAAAAACCTTCATTGAAGGTTTAAACCCTTTATTGAACCAAACATCGCCTGACATGTTTCATGTATTCTTATATTGTATGTCTAAACTTTTGGTTAACCTTAATGTCACCAACTGTAGAATAACTATGATTTTGAAATTGAAGCGAACTGCTTTATGAGATATCAAACCTCTCTCTTGGTTCATGGATACAAAGAGCATGAACGCGTAGGTTCAAGAATGAAGAGGTGCTTCATAAATAACAAAAGTCTCAAAGCTATGTTAATCTTTTTTCATATTCCAGAAAACCTTGAAACAAAAACCTCGCGAGAACCATACTACACGAAACTTCATAAAGATTTTACTTTTACTAATCCCATAATACATTAACCGTTAAAGCACTTACCATTTGCCTTTAACGACTTTTCAAACAGTACACAACCTACTAGTAAAAACAATTGCTTGTTATATAAAATAACAAAAACAATTAAGTTAATGAACTCATCAATCACATAGCTTCTTAACTATCAGTTTGTCTAGAACGTGTAGTTAAATTAACTAAGTTGTATTGAGCTTAATTGTTAAAGCTATTTGTTATGGCTTTTTATGCTTATAACATAGATTTTAAAGGTATCGTGCGAAATATTTCACGCGTCTTTTTTATATTTGACAAACTCAAATTGATTTTTTTTCATTTGGTTTGTTTTATAAGGGGGCATCTCAAAATCATCGCAGAGTAACCATAATCAGCACTTAGTTTATTTTATGTCAATCCAAGATACAACCAGAAATCCAAAATTGTCTAAATCAATTCTGTAGTAACATCCTTACATTTTCAAGTTGAAAATAGTACCTAGTAGGATAGAATAAAACGTATTCATTTTAAATTTACTTTTCTAAAGGATTCTGTGTAGTAGGTACTATCAGCTCTTGGTATGAATTAATACTATGCAGATAGCCAGCATTGAAATGAATCTTCCAGAAGGCATTTTAATCAGGGACTTACAAAATACATACATACATAACTTCACGCATGTATCCCTTATGGGGTAGGCAGAACACCAGAGGTTATAAGACCATCTGATATCACGTTTGAATTTGGAGGTATTAAAATGATGGATAGAGACTATTGCAGTGACAGAGGGTCAGCCAATCGCCCACAAAACACGCCAATAAAACCTCTGTCCCTTAACTGACTTTTACAGTATTCCCAGGAGGAGAAGAAGCTGGTACATTCTATTTTTTTCTTTCGGCATGGAAGCAATCAGGGACTTATATTCAAATATTAAAATAAAAACCTGTTGAGCTCAAAATTTGCTTAAGAGTATCTAAACTTATCTAAATGTTTATTTAAAATATTTTTACTTTACACATACGTACATTTTGACGACGACCACTTTGGCAATGGGGTAAACCTGTCTGCCTCAAACGCCAGTAGTTGCGGGTTCGATACCCGCACGGGACTAGAAAAACAAAATGTTCTGTGTCTGGGTGTTTATCTATTTAAGTATTTATATTCTAGTTCGCTACATGGTAACTTATAACACAAGCTATGCTTACTTTGAGGCCATGCAGTTGGTGTGATTGTCTGGGGATTTTATTTATTTATTATTTTAACATACACAATTAGTTTTACACGTACGAGCTTTGAGGCTTTTAGCAAGCTTTTCATAGTAAATTTACAACATGATTGAATCATGAAACTGTGGTGGTGGCTAGGTAGTTTGGCTTGAATAAATATTTTAAGGGAATTTTAAATGGCGTTTTATATTTGATAAAATGAAGCACCATCCTTAATACTACAACTTAAAAGACTGCCCAATGCAAATGTCTAGTTATTACGCTTCAAAAAATAAATCCACAACAGTTTACATCTACGTAACGCTGTGCAGCAAAAAATAAAGAAATTACGAAAAGGGAATCAAAATGGGTAACCAAATCAAATTATGTGGTAGCCACGATCTTTGGTGCACGAAAAGTGGCGTTTTTTCTGGTTTGACCATTACTGAGCGCGTGCCGAAGTACAAGAACTTCCTCCATTGTTGTAAGATCATCTTGTTTTAGAGATCTCTCGATTATTTTGATAAGAGATCGTATTTTATGGATTGTAGCTTCGAAATGTATTTTACCAAAACGGGAGCCCAACTAAAGATGAGTTTCTGATAAATCTATTTTTCTGTACTCTTATTTGTTCATTAATTTGCTTTCCTTCATCAATAAGTTCAAGTTTAAAAATTTAGCTGATTTTCAAACAAGTTGTTATTTGGTGGTCAATCATTACAATTTTAACCAACACTATTTTATGTAAGATCTTATACAGAAGAGTCTTTGCGAATAAACAAAAGCCTGCACGTGATTGTGATCAGTTTATTGATTTAAATATATGGCCATAGTGTATTTCACAAAAAGATTAAGAAAATCAAAAAGTTTATGCGTTTGACATTTAATCATTTATTGATAATAAGAAGCCTGTAATTAAAAATAAAATAAACCTGCTCAAAGCTATTTTATTCCATCCTGTATCTTGCACCATATGTTATTTTTAATTCTAGCCTGCCTACAGGAAATAACAATATAAACACTTACAATCTTTGCTCGCTACAAAAGCAAACATTCTACGCTATTAAATACTCTCGTATTCATACAATGTTGCACCTTCAGTTCTAAAAAAATAGATAATTTGTACAATAATTTGAAAATTACAAAAACTGTGACATCCTAACCCAGTTGCACCTTGCGATAATAGCATAAATCTCTTTGAAAAAAAGAAGGTTTCATTCACACTCCATAATGCACCTGACACTGCAGTGGACGGAACCCTTCGTGTATCTTTTTAATTTTTTGTTTAAAAAAACGTTGGATTGAAAGCAAGGTGCGTTGGAGCGCGGTAAATCCGACCACGCGACAGCGTGAACGTTGGCGGACCGTTTGTCGTTAAAAAAATTGTGAGTGAGCACCTAGTAGTATAATCATGGGTTCCGTGGAAATTTAAAGTTTAGTACTTTCAATAATTTTTTTAAATAATTTACATGTCGTTTTAATGTCAGAAATAAAATGGCAATAAGTGAAGTAATACTATTTTGTGTAATTTTTTAAAATATCATAGTCATATTTAAATTAACTTTAGGAACGGGATATTACCATCTTTTATATTTAATTAAAAGTTCAGTTGAATATTCAAAAAAATAATAAATAAATAATAACATCCCCAGACAGTCACACCATACATACATGGCCCCAAAGTAAGCATAGGTTGTGTTATGGGATACCATGTAGCGAACTATTGTGGAACCTAGAATATAAATACATAAATAGATAAACACCCAGACACGGAACATATTTTTTTCTTGTTCCATGTTGGAATCGAACGCTCAACCACTGGCCTCTGAGGCAAAGGTTTACCCCATCGTTTTATTTATATGAATTGTGATTTCTTGACAGGTTAGTTACGAGCTCTATATTAATATTAAGTATTCTATTTTTGATGTCACATATCTAATCACAATTATGAAAACTTGAATATTTAAGAACAGTTTAATACTAATAAATTACTGATACTTGTTGTGTTTGGTAAATTTACTATCACAATAAGTCTATCCCAAAATTCCAACCAAACCCTAATAGTAAGGTGTAAGTTGTGCACGCGCTCCAGGCTTGCATGGAAAAAAATATCGTTACGTACAATTCGAGCCGAGGTAATGTCCATAATGTAAGTAAAGTAGTGCAGTATGTATAATGACTATCACTAACAACTGTGACATTACATTGCCTGCGGCTGTTATCGTAAAAGCAATGTGGGTCTGCAATAAAACACGCATTATTATTACTTTAGAAAATACTTTTAAGAAATGTTGGTCTTTGGATTTTATATTTCGCGATGTTTTTTGTTCATCGCACAGTTGTTTATTGTGGTCACAGGTCTAATTACGTTCTAGAATCGTACTATCACCAGAAGAATAATCGAAAGAACCTACCTATAAGTTTTCCCATACCTATATTCAAAGTCAAAACCAAAAAACTTATAAATTTATTAATATCTAATTTATTAGTCATAAATTTAGTTCTAAATCTCAAAAACAATAACGAATATTCGGTAAAAAACTGCAGCTCAGAATGTACCTGTATACCATACGGAATAAAAATAACATTATCGAAGTGAACAATCAATAGAAATGCCTTATGTCTCGCTTCATTGCCCATATGCCGCGCATATGCCTTCGTAATTATACATACATATTCATAACAAATTTCGTACGTATATCCCCTTTGTTCGGTTTTTTGGAATACCCCTTTGATGGTAACGACAGCAGAATAGGTAGCGATCAAGCGTCAATTAGGCTATTGTTGTCATAGTGACGATGATAAATGTATTTGATGATAGATTTGTGAGTAATTTGGACCATATTGAACGGGTTGCTTTGAATGTTGCTTTCATATCTATACTATCTTTGATATAGTTTTCATAGTTTTGATAAATCTTTGTAGATTATATGTTAACAATTATGACATTTGACAATTATTAAATCTACACTGACATAAGATATTTCACTTCAAAAAATCTACGGGTTACTATTTCGTTAAGAAATTATTACCAAGATTTCAGAATGATTTATTTTATTATTTAGCTTCTTGCACGTCTTTTACAGCTGTGAATCAAGACGGATATTGAAATGTAAGATTTGAAGATATTACATTTACGAAAATGTTTTTGCTGACTGTATGGGTACATATAAATTACTAGTACTAGACTTTTATGATAAGAATTACCTGTCTAGAAGCACTGCCAGTGCTTCCGATATAATTTATTGACTTTATGAAAGCCTGATGGTAAAATTTCGTCCTCTGCTCCTGCGCGTTGAACCTGGGTTTGAATCCCAATGGAAGTGGAAAGTCGTTTGTTAACCCATTTAGACCTACCGTACCGTGTCTGGTACGGTAGTTTTGTAAAATTATTGTGATATACATGTGGGTCCTATAATATTTTTTTCAATCATTATTATAAGCTTAGAGTGTCAATATTATATTAGTTACTAGCTGTGCCCGCGGCTCCGCTCGCGATAATTTCGGGATAAAAAGTATCCTATGTTACATCTAGTACCTCTGATGATTCGTCGAGTAGTTTTTGCGTGAAAGCTGAACAAATATCCACGCTTTCACATTTATAATATAAGTAAGGATAAGGAGAGGAGAGGTTTTAAAGGCGTTTTTATGGGCGATAGGCTGACCCCCTGTCACTACAATAGGTAGTCTCTTTCCATCTTTATAATACCTCCAAATTTGTCAAACGTGACATCAGATGGTCTTGTAACCTCTGGTGTTCTGCCTACCCCATAAGGGATACAGGCGTGACGTTATGTATGTATGTATGTAAGGATAAGGATTGACATTTTATAATATTTGACAATTAATTGTTTAGATCACTTTCACATGAGGCTTTAGTATCTATGGAACGCGTTGAAATATATACGTTGACCGCCTTCGAGATGAACGAACATCCAGATGGGTCACAGGTGGATATCTTTCGTGAATGTTAAAACTTAAGATCCGCCACACAGCTTCTGAAGAGCTGATATATCTGCCTAACTGAAATCTAGTAACTTCATCAAGTTCATTTCTAAGTTCGTTTAAACTAAAATATCCTAATAGAATTATACCCAGAAATATGTACAACTTACAACAGAAAAAGTAATGAAAATAAAGCTGAAACGCCTGTGCAATGCTATCTACCTATAAGTACCTACTTCACTCAAAAATAAATAAATATAACTACTATAATAAATATACCCCTACGCTTTTACCTACACAAAACAAAAAAAACTGAACATAAATTAGCCAAAGGAATTTGACCGAATATTTAAACACTACCAAAACAACTAATAGGTACCTATTTAATAAAATAACAACAAAAGAAATTAAAATAAACTATTTAAAGACTAAAAGTCGCGCTGATAAACGCTGAAACGCCTGTGCAATGCTATCTACCTATACCTACTTAACTTAAAAATAAATACCTATAACTACAATTAATAATAAAAGTACCTACGCTTTTACCTAAAAAATACAAAAAAAACTGAACATAAATTAGCCAAAATTTGGAATTTGACCGAATATTTAAACACTAATACCTATTTTATAATATAACAACAAATAACAAAAGAAATTCAAGTATAAGTAATTGAAGAATAATTAATCTCCTTTTTTGTAATTAAGTATCTACCGATGTAGGTATTACTGTTAATGTACCTTTGTAAAAAATATTGTTTCAACTTACCTACCTAAAGTACAAAGTGAAAAAAAAGTTACGACGAATAATTAGTAATACTACCTATGTTTTGTTTGCTAAATTGAACATAATCAAATCTAAACATAATCTAATTGAATATTTGTTTCTTTTTATGTCCATTTTTAAATACTATTTGCGACCTCGATCATAGAATTACTGTGAGTGCTATTAGGTAGGTAGGTATCTACAACGTCCCGACGACGGGCGCGCGCGTGACACACGACCCATTCGAAATCCGCCGGCGGCGGAGCGCTTCGCTGTAGGTAAATAACGGATATACCGCGCGGAGTGAGCCAGGCCTGGCCGCGCCGCGAGCCCCGTCGAGCGCGGCAACCGTTACGCAAAAATAATCCTTATAGCATGATTCAGTATTCACGCGCGATGGCTTATTAGCGTATTTCATGTATAAGTTTGGTGTTTCTATACCGATTTCTATGATTCTTATTTATTGAATAGGTAATAATGTTATTTTTTTTAATCAGGGATGAGTGAGACTATTATAAACGTAAGAGTAAACAAATATAATCAGAACTGCTAAGCTATCGGGATTTACACGTGTTATTGTGAGTCAACCATAAAATATAGACATATACTGTTGTGGGATATTTTTTATATAATTTTATGTAGAATATTTCCGTCATACATGATTTCTATGTAGCTTTAACCATTAAGGCTGCACACGCGACGGAAGCTTAAAAAATGAAGTAACTTCTCCCGTTTTTCTAACATTTCCCTTCACTGCTCTGCTCCTATTGACTGTAGCGTGATAATAAGTATACTATAACTTGCCCAGGAGTATGAAGAATAATTGTACCAATTTTCGTTAAAATCCGTCGAGTAGTTTTTGTTTCTATAAGGAACATACAGACAGACAGACAGACAAAAATTTTACTGATTGCATTTTTTGCATCAGTATCGATCACTAATCACCCCCTGATAGTTATTTTGAAAATATATTTCATGTACAGAATTAACCTCTCTACAGATTTATTATAAGTATAGATAGAAGATAATAAGGTTATGCGCAAATAATTGTGTTATTTTTAGTGATATTCTCTAGCAGAGTCGTGAGAAATTATTTTAAATGTCTACAATAAGGTAAGTTGATTTTTTTATTATGAAATGAACAATTTTTTGCATTTTTCATAAAGCTTGGAGTATAATATTATGTTATTACCACAAATTAGTTTGCCGAAGATTATTATTGTTAGATATTTTCAATCCTCAATTAGGTGTTACGTATATGTATAATGTGTGGATTTTCGGTACTATAGTGAAAACATTCAAACATTCAAATCAAGTTTATTCTTGCTGTAAAAACACAAATTTACATAAAAAATCACAATAACAGAATCTAAATACTAAAACAGCACAAACATGTCAAACATGACATACAGCGAACAACAGACGCTCTTACTTATTTAAATATAGAATCTGAGCAGTGTTGCCACTCGCTATATTCTCCACCTCTAGTACAAGTAAGCGACCTCGCTCCTGTACTAGCACCGAATCGCTATAGATTCATTAGGTTATATTCACATGCTCTACGCGATGTGGACGCCCACGCTTTTGTTTTGGAATTTTAGGAACTGGTGTGGTAGCGTGATCACGGTCATGGAAAATTGACAACTGTTTAGCATGATATTTTCCTAAGATCTTATTTGGATCGTCTACAGGAGCAAGGTTTATCTGTTGGCAAAATATCACGTTAGCTATACTCATTATGTTTTTTTTATTATTTTAGGCCATTAACGTTTCAAGTTTTGCTACGATTTCCAAGGAAGATGATAAGTCTTACAGCCAAGCGCAAGATTTTGAATGTTTTTTACTATTTATTTATTTCCTGACATTACTAATGACGAACACACGAATGAAGATTTTGATGCAAAAGATTTCGTCTTCATAAATTATTTGCTACTTCGAGCCCCAGCGGAAATTGCTACTTTGTATGAGACAGAAGATCCCAGTCAATCTCAGAAACCGTTGCAAAAATGCATCAAAAAGTATGATTGGAGAAAGCGAGCCTTAGAACCTAGACCTAACAGGCAACCTATATCGTGTTTCTATTGGAAGAAATACTCTAAAATGGTAAATGTTCTTCAATAAGGAAACAAAAGCAAAAGAGAGGGAATTTCTCGATTTTGGCTTATCTAATGGTGTCATTATTGTTGCAAGTGGCATGATAATAGCATCGTGTTACCGAACAAGCGCTCGTGGAAAAAATGGTATATACCTCTGACGCTGCACTGCGCTGATATGTTTGTGCAATATGCTTGGTTGTACACACATAATTGCAAAGGACTTGCTGAGTTTTTGACATCGTATTGACTATTCATAAAAGACTAATTAAAAATAAGAAACAGCGTGAAAAATTAGGTCCTAGTCGACAATTGTCGCTCATTACATCAGATTCTCGATATGATGCAAAGGCAAAGAACACTATGTTACTAAGCAAGAAAAGGGAACCAGGTATGAAAAATGTCACAAACAATGTTTTACATGAGGTACCAAGGGCAATAATGGGGTCCTTGTAGAATCTTTTATTATATATCAGATTTTTTTAAATATATCTCTTTAGTGATAATCTAGTATTTTTGCATACTTATAGACCTACTGTACCATTTATGGTACGCCCCCTACTTGCTCCCCCTCTCACCGGATATTTTTTTAAATATTTTTTTCAGAGTTCATAGGTTCCTCTTAGTAAGTGTTTGTTAATAAAACATATCTTTTATAAAAAAATAATTATCGGTCTAAATGGGTCAACGTATTCTTTGTGTTTTATCCGTTATAAATATTACCCATTACACAATTTTATCAAACTTAATATTGTGGTGTGAATATAAGAAATATTTTTTTTTTATATAAGTGACTAAACCCGCGTTTGACCTCAATCTCACCTGATGGTAAGTGACGATGAGGTCGAAGATGAAAGCACACAGGTTTAGGAAGGAACTGGCTCTTTATACAATATTGCCAGAACACATTACCGCTGGAGCGGTAACATTTGGCGGCAGACTTTTGTATAAAGGGTGGTCGCTAGCCAGGCGGACCCAGAAGGGATCCTACCACCAAGCACAAAACCCACGGACCTTACAGCTAACTTAAAAAATAAAAAAATATAACTTGTGTGACTTATGTCTAATTACGGATTAACATTTTTTGATTTTAACATAAAGAGAGCTACATAATAATAACAGGAATGACTAAGTGATAAGATATATCTTTTTTTTTTCACCAACCGCTGTCAAAGTGTAAACACTGTTTTTGTACGCTCTAATGTAAACAATTTAAAAGTGATACTAATCAACGACCAAAGAAGAATTAAACTGCTAATCGGTGAACCATAGGATCCGGGAAGGTGCTCATCGATAATCAACGCATTTGTTAACAATATCACAAACAAAAGCCGGCCAATTTCGAGGTTAGAACAACACCCCTATTCCATAACTGTTTCTTCACCTTGCAGCTTTATTCCGTAACAATCTTTGACGGATAACCAGTGTTGCCATTTTCAAAAATTCCAAATTAGTAGAAATTAAAAAATCCGCCAAAATTATGAACTGCGCCGCTTGTAACAAACGAATTAAGCCTAATGCTTCGGGGTCGCAGGACTCATTGTCAACAATAAATTGCTCACTGTGCAAACTGAAATATCACTTAGCCTGCCTAGGATCAAACAGAGAGGACCTAAGACTTCTTCGCACCAACGCGGACAGTTACCTATGCCCCACATGCAAATCGCAGACTAAGGTCAGAGTGACTGACACTACCCCAATTCGCTCAACCTCAGGGAAAGTCACGCAAATACCTCATTCTGGTGACAAAACCACATCTGTGCCGCTGTTCAGTACAGCAATAGACCAAATTAAATCTTCTTTACTTCCACCGGAAACCCTAGACCCCTTTGTGCAGGTACTAAGACAGCTCCAAGAAGCTTTTTACACAATGGAAAACCAAATGACAACTCTTACCTCTTCGCTTTCCTTTGCAACAAATGAAATTGACCAGTTCCGCCAAGACATAAGAGAAATGAAAGAACAAATGAAGGATATGGAAAAGTATAAAATGGAAGTCAACATACTTCGCTCAGAAATTCTACTTCTACGTCAAGACCTGTCGAAAGAACAGCAGCAGACATTACTCAAAGACATCGAAATTACGGGCGTCACAGAACAAAAGACTGAGAACTTGGCTCACATTATTACTAACCTTCATACCAAGCTTGGAGTTAACCTAGATCAACGCGACATTGACTCGATCAAACGAGTTGGCTCTCGAGGCGCTGGCCCTGGTAACGACGAGCGTCCACGACCCATTATAGTGACCTTCGCACGTCGAGCCCCGCGAGATGATATAATCAGAGCTGCCCGAGTAAGGCGCGGAATTACTACAGACCAACTGGAAATTCCTGGTAACCCACGCCGTGTATACATAAACGAACACCTCACGAAAGAAAATCGAATTCTTTTTAGCAAGGCCCGTTCAATTGGGGCCGATCTAAAATTTAAATATACCTGGACATCTAACTGTAGAATATACATGAGGCGATCCGATACCAGTGCTGTTGTAAGTGTTACCTCGGAGTCTACGCTTGAAAAGATCAGGAATTCCAGTATAAGCCAGAATCAATGACTCAAAAAGCTTATATCTTTTCGTCAGGTATTAAAATGCATTGCCAATTTACTATTACACTCCTTTTGCTGCTTTACTTTAGTATTCACCTTGATGCACCATAACAGCTTCAATTGTATTTACATATTGAAATCTACCAAATCTTATTTATTTATTTATGTACCAATAACTCTCAACCATATATCTTATCTTAAACCCATATACCGCTTTAATTCCTTAAAATCATGCTTGAGACCTAGTCCAGTTTTAACACACATAAACCTTACTCTTATTTTGAATACCATCACGCAATGCTTAGCTCTAAAATCCAAACTATTTAAAATAAATCGATACCTAGATAAAACTTCACTCACATCATGAACATTGTCAATATTGCGTCAGATTTAGATGGAATAGCAGAAATTCCGTGCTATGAACTCCACTCAAAAAATGCTCCTGAACTGTGTCAAACAATTTTAACATCTAAGTACAACTTTAAACTCTTAACTATTAACATCAGGAGCATTAGAAAATACTTTGACGCTCTCCTCGTACTCCTTGCTCGTATTCAAGTCTCGATCGACATCATAATTCTTACGGAATGTAGATTAGACCCGTCCACTGTCATAGGCCTTATTCCGGGTTACTCACACTATAGCACCACCAAGAATATAAATCAAAATGGAGGAGTTGTTATATACATCAAAGAATGCTGGAACGCTTCCGCCTACGAACCTTACCTCGTGGAATCAAGCGGTCTTATTGTCACCATACCGAATTTTGTAACTATAATTGGAATATATCGCTCGCCTTCCTTCAAGCACCCCGGCAACTTTTTTGACTCACTAGAAACTGTGCTTAATACCCTAAGCACACACAAAAATGTAATTGTGGCTGGTGACATCAATATCGACATTATATCAACCAACCGAATAGACACCAACACAAACAATTACTTATGCCTAGCCGCCGCACATGGTTTGACCCCAGCTATCACCAAAGCCACGAGAGTGAAAAGCTGCTTGGACCACATCTTTGTAAAGACACGACTGTCTTCAATTGGTATTGTCTGCGATACTGACCTTACTGATCACCGTATTGCTCTCTTGGGTCTGCAATACACGGACAAGAAGAAAAAACCGCCAAGAGTAAAAACCAAAGTAGACTTCTTGGCCATTGCTGAAGATCTCGACTCTGCGGACTGGAGTGTTGTTACAAAAAATCAGAATTTAAATGAAGCTGTTAGCTGTTTAATGAACTTACTGAATCATGCAGTGGAAAAACACAGCGTTCAAGTAAAAACTTGTAAATCGAAATACAATCTTAAACCATGGATCACTCCTGGACTGATTCGATGCATGAGGCACAGAGACCACCTCCACACTCTTCTTCGCCAACACTCCGATGACAAAATACTCAAGGTTTCCTACCTAAGATACCGCAACCTCTGTAACGGTCTACTGCGCAAACTAAAACAAGATTACGAACATAGAGAGCTAGAATCAAACAAGAATAACGCCAAAAAGCTATGGGATACAATTAAAAAAGTATGTCACCTTAAATCCACCTCACGACCTGCGACAGCCTTGCTTACTTCCACCTGCAGTCCCGCAGATGCTGTCAACAACTGCAACGAGTACTTTGCCAACATTGGAGAGAACCTAGCCAGCAAGATTACTGAAGAATCTAATACCTCTGAACAAACCCTAGCTTCCTCATTTAATGTATCGCAAGGACCTTCAGAATCACTTTTCTTGTATCCCACTGATTGTTGTGAGGTTACATCGCTAATAAATCTTCTCAAGAAAGAAAGTGCTCCGGGTATTGACGGCATTCACAACAAACTTTTAATAGCTATTAGCCAACAAATAGCTCCTGCACTTACCCACATTATTAACCGCAGTCTGGAGGCAGGACAATTTCCTGACGCCTGGAAAACTGCTTTACTGACACCTATCTATAAAGACGGCTTGAAACATGAAGCCAGCAACTATAGGCCAATTGCATTACTTAGTGTCCTCTCAAAAATTTTGGAAAAGATTGTGAACAGGAGACTAGTAGGGTTTCTAGAAAAACATAAATTAATCAGCGCTAATCAATTTGGCTTTAGACACGGATTCTCAACGGAAGACGCTATAAATACTTTAGTTGATGAAATTTCGGCAGTCGTTGACAAAAAACAGAGCTGTGTAGGAGTGTTCCTGGACCTAGCGAAGGCGTTTGACACGGTCTCCATACCCATACTTCTGCGCAAACTGGAACGAAATGGTATTCGCGGAGCCGCCCTATCTTGGTTCAAGAGTTACTTATCCGGTCGCAAGCAGCTGACTAAGATAGATAACATTACAAGCTCTTCCACGACAGTAAAATTTGGAGTCCCCCAAGGCAGCATTTTAGGTCCTTCCCTCTTCATAATCTATATGAACGACATCCATGAGCTAAAAATGAAATCAGCACACATTATCTGCTATGCAGATGACACTGCAATTCTATATCACGGCAAAAATTTGGATGATGCTATAGGATTAGCGGAGGAAGGACTTACACTAGTCAAAAAGTGGCTCCAAAACAACCTACTAACGCTTAACACCAAGAAAAGTAAATGTATAATGTTTCACAAAACTGCTGCAACTAACAGACCATCCTTTGTGAGTTTAAAAATACATGACTGCAACCTACAACACCAACCATGTAACTGCGCGCACATCCTGAGAGATTCTTCAATTAACTACTTAGGAATAATAATCGATGAAAACCTCACGTTCCAAAGACATATTACTAAACTCACAAAAAGAATCCGCAAAGTCATAGGAACAATGAGAATCCTTCGGAACAGTGCAAACCTCCAAGTACTAAAAATGGTTTACTACGCTATCTGTCAATCGCTCATAACCTACTGTATCAGTGTTTGGGGTTGCGCGGCCAAGGGTCACATGTTAATCTTGGAGCGAGCTCAACGTGCAGTTCTTAAAGTGATGTCCAAAAAACCATTTAGATACCCAACTGACTGCCTTTACCATGACTTACAACTTCTTCGAGTACGACAATTATACATCCTCAAAGTTAGCATGGACACTCACAAAGAAACTCTCTCGTCTTTAAAGTATAAAGATTTATTAAATAAGCGTGTTTTTAAAATTCCTCTCCCAAAGATTACCTCCACATTCGCCAAAAGATTTCGGAACTACGCAAAATTTTCGATTTATAATAAAATTTCACAGCTTTGCAACATAAAAAACTCCTCGGTCAGTTACGCCAAAAGTTGCATTTCCACTACTCTGCAAAAATTAAACTATGACCAAACTGAATCAATACTTTACTCTGGGTTTAACTCAATAAAATCCACACTGACAGGTACTTACTAAACTCAATTATTACATGTTTGATAAACCTCAAGTTTTTCTTCCATAACCATATGGGTAGTAGTGTAATTATATAACATGTATTTATATATGTGTATGTATGAACATAGGTATGTCTATATTTATATATTTATTTATAATATGTTTATATTATATTAGTATTATTAACTTTTATATTAGTATATTTTTGCATTGAACTGTTATGCTCTGTTTTGTTTTTGATTTGCTTCCCTTATGATTTTCATCGTCATCAAAATTGTCACAGTTATTTAACACACTGGTTTTAATTTAATTTTGTAAAACAATATGCAACTGGTCTCTCAAGTGACAGGCTATTTAGCCTAGTTTGAGAGCCCCTGGCAATGAAAGCATAAGCAATTTTTTTATTTAATTACATACATTAGGAACCCACACTTTATTACAATAGTCTTTAAGTTATTTTTTTTCTTAATATTATTAATGTACTAGTTTATTTTGTTTATGCAAAAATGTAAAACTTTTTTATTATTATTATTATTATTATATAAAACTTGCATAAAAATAAATGTCAATTATTAAAATAATATACAGAAATAGGTAGATGACACTAGCCGTCAGGAAGATCTAAAGCTCTTATGGTCGCTTAACATTCTGGACATCTTACAAGAATATAAATCAGACTTACATGTAGTTATTAATATATTTGTATATGCATAATGGATGTTAATTTTAATTGAAAAATCTTGTTCTTAGTGACATCTGTCTTTAGTCTGGTTTCCCCGAAATACAGAGTGTCCCTGTATAATGTAATAATTATTTAAATGGACTTTTACAAATTAATCTGTCTGCTAATTACCTATTTCCTGAAATTTTGTAGTTTTGAAATATCACACGTACTTCAAAAGAGAAAGCAAACATTTAATTAAGTACGCCAATGAATACCTTAAGCAGTTTTTTTAATTCGCACAGGAAATTGTTTCGTTTCAAAAATAAAAAGAAAAAGCTTGAATGGCTACCGAAGTAATATATCTACTACACAATAATAATAAACAAGTTCTTTAACTATAAAATTCGCAACGATGGCTTCTTTAAAACGTGCTGTAAGGATTCGTTTCAAATGAAAGAAGAGATGTAAAGGATACAGTTTGAAGTATCGATAGTATCGCAACTTTAATTAATTTTGTTGTGATACAGAACAGATTTCACCGTTTGTCATAAATCGTTTGGTTCGTGTGAAAAAACCACGCCTGCTATATGATATACGAGTTCTGTTTTAGCCGCTTTATCTTAGTAATAGATAAAAGGTAATTTCATTAAATGATAACTACCTATATGACTTGTTGCCGGCCTCTCTTGTTGTAGGTGGAGATTATTCTACTGAGATTCGAAGAGGTTTCGCCATTCTGGTAGGACTTTAATTTACTGACCGGTAAGTAAGTGTTTTTTTCTTGCTATTAATATGCTATTATTATTTAAACCCATTAATATCATACTTACAAGCAAAATGATTACGGGCTTAGATTATTTATGGAAACGGAATGGAACAAAGTCGTTGTGGCACCGACTTCAAAGAGTATGTACCTACCCAGATAAATTATTAATGATCTTATTACATTAATAAAATTAGTATTAATTCATTAATAGAAGAGATTTAATTTACAGGGTAGTAATATGGATGGAATAGAAACAGGAATAGGATAGCGTTTATAAAAAATATTTAAACATTTTTAGTGGGTCGGTTTTTTGAAGGTGGTTCACTTTTTTCACTTTCTTTTCTTTCTTAAAAATAAATAATTAGTTTTCTTTCATTTTGGTTCGGGTTTGATTTAATTATTTTTTTTCTCTTTTCATGTATGATCTCAAACTATCACGTACTGGCATTTCGAAAATGTAACCAGTCACTCTGTATAGTAATAAATAAAATATCCTCAGACAATCACACCAACTACATGTCCTCAAAGTAAGCAAAGCTTTTGTTATGAGATACCATGTAGTGGGTAGAATAGAAAATACATATAAAGATAAACGCCCAGACCCGGAACATTTTTTTTTCTTGTTCCGTGCTGGAATCGAACCCGCAGTTGCTGGAGTCTGAGGCAGATAGGTTAACCCTATCGCCAAAGTGATCATCAAATATTATCTGATATCGCAGGTTAAGAAACTCAGTATTAGGATAGGTGATCACCGATCATTAATTTCTCGCGACTACTTCCGTGCTTCGGAGGGCACGTTAAGCAGTCGGTCGCGGGTGCTGTATACTTGTATGCAGTAGTTATTAGGGTTTGTCAGAAGCCATTTTGGCGCCCTGAAAATTCTGACATCCAACACCCAGCACTGGGCCAGCTTGGTGAATTACGAACTAAAAACCTCCTCGTCACCCAGGCTATCAAGCTCATCAATTAAATACTCTCGTCATTACAAAGTGTTGTGATGATTGTTTCGAAAACCTACTAAAACTAGGTTCAGTAATAGTTTATTATTAAGAAAAGGTCACTAATCAGCTGGCTAAAACAGAAATGGAAGCCATCGTAGTATTAGCAGTAATACTATGTTAAATTATGTAATATGTATCTTCATTGACACTACTTTAATTTACCGCTGAAAAAGTAAATATAACCAGTAATTAATGAAGAATTGAATAAAGTGAACGTATTGATTTTTAAGGATCTTGCTTTATTATTCACCAAACAGCCTATGTTGAATTTCATTTTTTATATCTGCTATACTTAACTCATGAATCTAAAATGTGGAATTTAAAAGCTTAGCAAAGAACGTTTCTTGCGATTCACCCGCTCATCCTCGCTCATCCTTTTGTATTTCCGCAAGAATGTGAGGATTAATAATATTCCTGTACTATTCCACGTTTTGCTCGCTTGTGTAAAGGATCCATAAAACAGTTTCAGCGTCCAAGAGTATCAAACATCCTTGTACCCTTACCCACATATTACACAATTTTATAAATAGTAGGTATTTATCGCAATTTGTCTAATTTAACAAACTAGCACATCCACCATCAAACAAGCCGATATTCATTACGAATCGTTACAAAAATGACATCTCCATTCTCATTTCCGATAGTGTCGCCCACGTCACTTTAAATCAGTCAACTATGTTAAATTAAGTATGTCTCGTAGACGATATGTGATCGATATCTTCCATGCAAGTTTTAATTATAAAACTGCGCCCACGCACATAACTGGACTTAGGTTATGGTGTATTATTAAACTATAAAGTACAGATTATAGTTATGGTTCTGGTTTTTAAACAGATTAAAACAATTCCTGATTTATTCTCATTTTTTCCCAAAATGCAGGCATTAAAAAGAAAATTACATGTAAATTTTACTACATAAAGGTTTTTTTTTAATTTGATGGTGGTTTTAAATAAAGTGAGATCGCTATATACGAAGACATCGAAGGGGTACGAACAAGTGGTTTATGAAAATATTATTATATTGGTATAAGAAAAACACATTGATTCTCAGATTGCTATTTTTCAACAAACGATTTCATCAAATATTTTGAAGGATATTGAGAACTGGACTTTAGGTATTAAATCTTTGAAATGATTTCATGAAACTACATCTACATATATAAAGTTTAGTATAAAACGCCGTTTGTTAAATACAATTTCCATTTATACTAACTTTATGTGGCTAGACGAACTAGTTAAAATATGAGTCGTTAAATGTTTGAAATTGAATTTCGTATGATTCCACTTTGGTATTTGATGGGAATTTCATATAGCTAACAATGCAGCTAGCTATTCCTGCAGAAACTAACAGAAGCACAAACTAAGTGACGCTTTGACTTACTATTAAATGTTGAACCCTGAAGTTTCGTTCATGAAGAAAAGCCTGTTTCGTCCAAATATTTCTTCACGTATTTAGTAAGCTTAACTTGCACCAAATAATGCATTAAGTTATAGAGACGCCACTCAGATGAGATTTTGATTCTATACATCCTAAGCACAATAAAAGTAAACTCGTAAACTAAACCGATTACGAAGCTAATGATTTTAATAACAATATTATATAAAATATTTATATTTCACAGCAAATCTCCAGCCTATTTTACTTCGGCACTAACATAAATTGCATTTAAATTTTATTCAAATAATTTACGAAACATTTACATAAAACTTGAAGGATCTTTTGTTTTCAGACATTAAATCTATGCGGGCGGAGTCATAAGTTTAAACTAGTGGGTAATATTTAATATTGTTTTAAGTAACGTCTTAAAATATGTACGGCCACATGGACGGGCGTGGTGGCCACAATAATTTAGCGTCTCACCTGCAAGTAGACTTAGCTTGTGGTGTAAGTCACTGATTTGTACAAATAAACGTTTTGCCTACTAGATTTAGTGTTTTGTTTATGTCAGGAATACTTCTTCATTGAGTGGTTGAAATAAATGTTTTTATATTACAGTGTAGAGTCTATTCATTTATATTTTTTTAATATCATCTCCGGGGTGTAGTATTCTAAAATAGTCTAGAAGTCGCGGATAAGATTCCCATACGGAATTCGGGGTCTGAAAAAAAAATATGTTCCGGGTCTGAGTGTTTATCTGTTTATGTATTTATATTCTAGGTTACTTTCTAGCTCGCTATATGGTATCCCATATCAAAAGTTTTGCTCATATTTCAACCATGTTGTTGGTACTTGATATTGAGTGACTCGTGATCATGATCTTTAAGTACGTCGCAAAATACATAAATCCGATCAAAATATTCTTTGATTTGATATTATGATGAGTAGGTATTAAGAAATCAAGACTATATTTATCATCTTAGTTGTTCTCCGTGTCAATAAAATCCGCGTATGCAGTTTTTCAACTTATTCAATCTTTTCCAATAAGGTCTTAAAAATGAGTTACTATGAAGCCGCAATTAAATAAAAACCAATGTGTAATACTTATCCTCTTTGAAATATCAAGAAACTATTATTTAAGTCTATGCTAGTTCTTGAGAAGTTTGCCTGTACCTTGAGCCACACAAATGCCCTCAGGCTGACAACACCTGAGCTGATCTATAGTTCCAACGGTATTGCGAGCCAAATTGTCAGTTGCAATAGTGTTTCACTAAATAATTTGTAAGTATACATCACTTATTGTATGAATATTTTGATGCCTGTCGATTGTTAGTTTCCTATTGTTCACTATGCACATGTAGATGTTTGTGTAAATAGAGAAAGGTACTTTAATTTATGTTAAAAAGCTTTCAGGGCAATTTCTATTTTTGATACGAGTATATAAACATTTAAATATTTAGGCAAGTCTTAGGATACGTACATACCCTAAAACTTACATTGTATGTTGTAAATCACAATACATATGGATCAGCAGATGCAGTAAGGAGCGGACCACTTAAGTCTGTAAGAATCCGACCCCAGTTTTATTTGCGCTATAAACTCAAAAACGAGGTATTGTTGAGGACGCGTATTGAAAACGAGGTATAATTTATAAAGGAAATTGAAATAATTACAACACTTTCTTTACAGACGACCTCCAAATTTATAAAAAAGACCATCAAGCACAATCCAGGTGTTTTTTAAACGTTACAATGTAATTAAAATATATTATTCACCGTAATCACTATTACACTTTGACTAAAAGATCTATAGATATTGTTAAATTTCCAAATAACATGTTATTAAACTTCAACTAATATTTATGTCTCGGCACACGCAAATCGTCAATTGACTAAAACAATAACAAGTGAAAAGCCCAATTTATCAAGATGTACCAATTGAAACATACCATCTGTACCACTATTATAAAAAAAACGTAATAAATAGTTGCCGAAATCAGCTTCTAGCTATTACGGTAAACCAGCAATTTGAAAAGATATACATTTTTTTATTATACACAATGAATAGTTATTACAGGTAGGCAGATGAAAGGCGGTACGGCGAGACTCGAGCGCACGCGTCTATTGCCTCTACATCAAAATTACATAGAAATGCTTAAGTATCAGATTTATATCATGTATGGCGCATAGTAAAAGTTTTAATTCCTTGTTATTCAATTTGTAAATTGGTTGTGTGGATCGATATTAAATTGCTAAGGAGAAATAACGGATGGTTCAGTTTAGGTGAGCTAATACTTTACTAACACTAAAGTATAAGTTTTGGTCTGGAATGTAATTTAGTAAACTAGGTGTATTTAGGAAACATCTTTTTTTATTGATACCTCAATCTCAACTGATGTTAAGTAAAGGGGAGATCTTACATAGGAAGCATTTCACTCTTCATAAAATATTGCAGGAACACATCACCGCGGTAGAAGTGATTGTATGGCGGCAAATTTTCAACCGACTTCCAAAAAAAATGAGGAGGTTCTCAATTCGTCTGTATGTTTTTTTTTGTGCCTTTGTTACACGATATTTCGGACAATTATGAATTGATTTTGAAAATTGGTGTTTCATATACATCTCATAGTTGGTCCCATTTAAATTTCATCGAAATCGGTTGAGAACTTAATTGAACATTTCAAAGTTTTGAATAAATATGTATGATTTCTGAGAATGTTTACGTTGAGGACATTCTCAACTCAGCCAAAGTATTGACGTGAAGACGGTTTTCTAATGCTCTGCATTCGTTGATTATTATAATCCGGGTGGATGACACTATTTGTCGGCCAAAGATGAAATTCATATGAGACCAACAATGAAGTATCTTCTATCATATGAATGAAGAATTTTTAAAATCGATCCATAATTGTCTGAAATACTGTGTAACAAAGACAAAAAAAATGCAGACGTATTGAGAACCTCCTCCTTTTTCGGAAGTCGGTAAACACTATATTATTCTAAGCAAAAAAAATGCATTTAGGATTTATAAGGACCCTTCGCACGCGTTTGAAGACTAGTATATGACTAATTACAATGATTTCCAATTTGTTTCGGGTTTCAAACTTCAATTTACCGATACTTAAACTTAGTTTTGTTAGTCAAATTATTTTTTTTTATCTTTAAGAATAGATTTGCAGACTGAACTTAATAAAAAACTGCGTTAGTGTAGATACACGTCTTAAATCTTGTTCTGCATTACAGAAAGTATAAAGATATCTATGTACATAAAATTACTATAATCTAAAATAGATTTATGTACAATAATACGTTTAACTCACGCGCATTCCAAAAACGTCTCAATATTGCCATAACTCAAAATCAAAAATGAAGACTTTAATTTTCGGAGAAATCCCTATTAAACTTTGTCTAATTTCGGCTATCGCATCATAGCCACAAATGCATTAATAAATCGATGCCTCCAGTCATATCTAGTGATCGAATATGGTTCAATACGCATTGAAAACATTTTAAATTAACCTCTATAGTATCACAGATTCAGTTTATTTTCGTTTGTCGAAGCCACTAATTTGCATTTTAAAAATCAATGACCGAATTAAGGCAGTTTCCGATTACTAACAGCTATAACGGCGTAGCCTCCAGGTAAATAATGTCTCGAATATTATTACACACTTCCTCCCAGTTTTATTAATGTTTCTTACCGTTTTATGGACGGTAGAGACTAAAAAGACGAATCGCTGAAGCAATTAAACGTGTTTGTTGAGGACCACCACGTACTTTCGTAAAGTGTTGCATGTTTGAATCGCGTTTGGAATAATACTTTATGAGTGTTACCGATTACATGTTTTATACCACAAAGAAATTAAATAAAATGTAGAGCATTAAATACTAATTGGATTAAATATCGTTTTAAGTTGTAAAAAATGAGATACGTTTTTACTGGTAGTAAATAATTCAGTTTAGCGGGGCATGGATGGATATCAACCCTGTCCTGTCATACCGTCCTTTTCACCTGCTGCATTACGCACGTGTAAGTGTCGCATTTTTCTGGACAAAGAGAAAAAAATGCCAGGCGCTATTACTAAAGTAATCTATACTAATATTATAAAGAGGAAACCTTTGTATATTTGTATGTTTGTATTGAATAGGCTCAAAAACTACTGGACCGATTTCAAAAGTTCTTTTACCATTACTTAGAGGGATTCTTCCGAATCCGTATAGGCTACTTTTTATCCCGAAAATCCCGCGGGAATTGAAATTGCGCGGGTAAAACTGCGCGCAACAGCTAGTAGCTTATAGAGCTATTACTTTTCTCTAGTGTTTTCTCTTCTTTAAAGTAATAGAATAATATATGTAAAAAGAGTACTAAACGAGTAATGTACGATTTGGCCAGTCGTAACATTCGCATTAAATTCTATTTCATTTATTGTTTTATAGTGAAAAGTACAAGAGTTGGCGTATGTTTTTTTTCACTCCTTTAACTTTTTTTTAGCTTAACCCATTTGCTGTTTTTTGTAATGTAAAGAATACACATATCATCTTTGGGGCTACAAGAAAGGCTATTAGAAAATGTTTGAAATTAAGGCCATGTCATGTCAGTGACGACAAGGCTGAAGTCAGAGTAGGCACTAGTTCTAGGTTTTGAAACGGATTTGCATTCTTACCAAACATATTAAAACCATTTCATAGTCAACGCAAGGTTTAAAATTAATTAAAATAAATATTGTGTCGCTATATTCTATGAGGGCCGCTCGACAAAAATATACTTCACAGTTATTCAGAGGCTGTAGTACCTTTCTGACCAGGGTTAATTTTAAGTAGTGCATCACCTCTTGCAAGCAGCCTCTCCAAATCAATCCCGACAGCATTTGTAGTGCAATTTTTTACAAATCTTACAAAAATAACACAAAAAAAGCGTTTTCTCCTTACTCTTCATTTTGTAAGAAGTGTCTATTATTATTTTGAAGCGATATTTTATCACGCAAGGTGCGTGTCATACCTTCGCTCAGAGTAAATAAAGCTACGCCACTAAAACGAGGCTATAAATATTTTTGTATGGGAAAACAAAATTATTAATTTTAATAAGTTGTAGAACAAATGTTGTTGGAATTGATGTGGAGAGGCCATGCGTTAATAAAAATTAACCCTGTATATACCATTTGGAAACCACCAATCAAGATTTCGTCATTTCGCAGTAGTTTCTGTGTATATCAATCAATATTTAAAGTAGGTAAAGCAACGCTCTGCCGGGTCGGTACAAGTACCGCTCGTATTCTTTTTGGGTACAAAGATGGGTGAAGGCCGCCGTCGATTCTTTTTCTCACGGCGCGGCGTCTTACAAGCTTTTGTGGGTACGTTGAGCAGTCGGTCCCGGGTAATGTATACTTGTATGATTGTATGCAGTAGTCGTTAGGGTTTGTCATTTGAAGAGCCATTTCGAAGCCCTTAAAATTCAAACATCAACCAACCAGCACTGGGCCAGCTTGGCAGTCTATGGTATTGTCACTCATAGCCATCACTACAAAGATTTGTGCTGATAATGTACTTACTTAAAAACAAATGTAGTAAACTTTTATTTTGAACTCGAACAAAAAAGACGGAAGTTTGTTCCCATCTTTTTGACATTCCTATTCTTATTTCAATTTTGGTATAATGTACCGGTATATAAATTGACTATCACAATTTCATCAAAGCAACTGATTTATTTTATGAGTAAGTCAGTATGGATTTGTAAAAACGCGTAGGCGAGGACATAAATAAGCTTTTCATCAAAATGGACGCCAAAGCCTTTCTTGAAGTTTACGACCCGAAGCTACTGTTTTTGAAATCCATCATAGTTATAGCTATATTTATGTTCATTAGACGTTGTTTTGTTTTGAGTCAAGCTTTCCATAAACGAGTTATTTCGTCAATTCGGTTCACATCTGATTAGTTTTAGTATCTCTTCATAAAAAATGTGGCCAGAAAACTTGCGACTGTACCACGTTTTAGTAAAATATAATATTTGTTAGTAGTAAGCACTGCTTAGTGTACATGATATATAGGGGCTTTTTTATGTAGTGACGGCCATGGCAGTAGCATTTTTAATCTTATATTACATTAAAATAGTTTAAAGGAATGACAAAAAAAATATTTTTATTATACCTACCTAAATAAAGTCGTTTGAAGGAATGGGAAGTGAAATGCTTGTGATGTTGTCAATATCACTTGTTCAGTGATTTTATTCATGCGCAATCTATGCAATTTGAGCTCGTGTGCTTGATGAAATGGAGAAAATATGCTTCAACTTCATTTGAAAACTTCCCCTCAGATTATATTTTCCCATAAAAAACATAACGTAATCTAGAATATCCATACGTCACTGTAAATTATCCAAATACGCAAACACTCCCCTCATTCCTTACTGAGTAGACTTATTACATGGCGCTACGTTCCACTGCATGCCCATGAAAAACAGGTGTCAAAACATGATGATGACCAGTTCGGATTACATGCAGAGCTTCCATACGTCACGGTTCGGTATACCACGTGCTTTACCGCGTGGGGTTGCTGCCAGAGCGTGTAATTCTATGACGTTAGTCTTGTGACACCTGAGTAATTGTTAATTTAACGCCTTTTTAAGTGTTTTATAGCTAGAAGATTACAAGGTTGTTGGTTTTGTAGTTCATGTACATTTTACAATATAAGGAATCTTATTTATTGAAAACACATATAATTAAATTATAAATTTAAACGTAAGATTAACTATTCAATGACATATCTATTTTTGAAGAATTTGAAAACACTTAACAATGTTGAATTTTTTTTAATTCCTTAGACAATCACACCAAGTACATGGCCCCAAAGTAAGCATAGCTTGTGTTATGGGATGTCATGTAGCGAACTAGGGGGGAACCTAGAATGTAAATACATAAATAGATAAACACCCAGACACGAAACATTTTTTTTTTCTTGTACCGTGCGGGAATCGAACCCGCAATCACTGGCGTATGAGGCAGACAGGTTTACCCCATCGCCAAAGTGGTCGTGCATTATCTTAATATTTCCCTTTTATTATTTTTTTTTTAAATGGTTTACCTAGAAGGGATAACTTAAGGGCAATGGAGTGGGCCAAATTGCATTTATGTTTAAGTACTTGTATTTTTTTATCAATAGCAATAACATGTTGTTATTTTACTTTATATTAAATGTATCCTATTCATTAGTTATTATTTTTTATAATTGGCAAAAATATATTCTTCACCTTCATTCGTGTTTGCTATGGCTCCAATCTAAGTGGACCGAACTACATCTCAGCCCCCGTATTTATTAACTTAATTGGTTGTAAATCGAACCCAGATTGTTGAAAATGGCCGACAACGATTTTGTGTAGTAAAACTCATAAACCCCCTACGTGTTCGCTGTCGGTTAATGGGTTTGTGATAAGACCCATTTATGGTCTAATTACCGAGCTTTCCGACTTCATTCTTAGAACACTTTTTGTTTTGGTCATAATTAATTTAAACACCAATTAGGTAAATGAGACAGATTTTAATGGATTGGTTTTGACGTTTCTTTAAATTTTTATTAGCTAAGCTCGCAACTCTTCTTGCTGTAAGTGCAGGTTAAAAATTATCTCAGTTAAATCTGTTGAGCTGGTCTGGCGCGAAGACATTTCAGCAGTGCTATCAAAGAAATTTATCGATTCACGTGTTCACGAAAGTTCGTATCGTATCGAGTCGGTTTTTAAGCAACAATAGAAAACTACCCACTTCCGCACGATGTGTTTAAATAAATGTGTGCCTTGCTAATTTTAAATGGCTGTGAAGATGTTTTATTGTTATATAATTGAAAAATTAATAAATAACAATTTTGATTACAACTAGGAACCGACCCCATCCTATACGAACATTCAAAACATACAAGTCGATAAAGTTCTGAGATCGCACTGCAGCAGTGAAGCGAAATGACTTAAAAACAGATACTTATCCTGCAGTTCTAGATACTTTGCCTGAGTTGGGGATACATCGACAATTGATGTGATAGTATGTTTGGAAGATGTGGTAGTACAAGGTGGTAGTCTTGGCTAATCAAATGTAAGGCCCGTTCTTAAAGGAGAGTTTTGTACAGGTATCCTATGTTTTAATCTTGTTATTTTTATAAACTTTATATATCGGTATGACAAAGTTTGGTCCCCTCAGTTAAGTTATTTTAGCATGGGAGTAATAAACGTATGCCCATTATCACAAAAGATACCGGTAGAATAGGAGTCCGATTTTTACCAATATTAACCATGATTAGAAAATATCTACGTAAATTAAGTAAAAAAACTCATCTTTATATATAATCTGTTATTAATACTCGAAGTCTATAAATAAGTAAATAATAATATCCCCAGACAATCACACAAACTATATTATGGCCCCAAAGTAAGTATAGCTTGTGATGTAAGGCGAACTAAGAGGAACCTAGAATATAAATATATATATTATGATACACACAGACAGAAACATTTTATTTTTCTTGTTCCGGGCGGGAATCGAACCCGCAACCTCACTATTGGCGTAGTAGCGTCTATACCACAGCACCAGACTGAATGTTCTTTTATTAATATGAATCAATATTTATTTCATTCTATTCTAAGGTCACGGGTATGTATGACTTGTATATACCTGTATTTTTTCAGTTGTGTTGTCCAGGGACGGTTCTATTACGAGAATTTTACTCCATCCATTTTGAAACTGTTCAGTGTAGTTTTATTATTACTTGACAGTAAGAACTAGAAGAAGACAACCAAATATTTGGATGAAAGGTGAATAATACAAAAATAATAATCATGTTTAATACTTTAAAATATTTATGGTTATACAATTTACGTTATTTCAATCTTCCATTTTTTAAGGCAACCTGTATTATCATATATAATCATAAACATATAAGTCCAATCCAATTAACTTTCGGACAAGACATCACTGGTTCGGCAGAGCATTATTACACTATTACCATAATGCACCCAAATTTCGGGACTCAAAGTAATGAATAAAAAACCCATTTGCATGTATGAACAAGTTTGGTTTACAGCAAGTTCGCATAAATCTCATTTTGCTGCTACATAATTTGTGGCAAAATTTGTATTGCGATTTTGGACCGCAAAGATTGTTAGATTTTTATTTTTTAATAACCAAACATAAATGTAAGCTTAATTTGTTAAAGGTAATGAAAGTGCAAATGATTTATTTTTATTTAAGATTGCATATGTTGCTACACCAAATTTTCATACTATTTATAAACCTATTAAATGGTTTCCAAAAAAAATGATATTTAAGATTTTGCATATATTGACTATACATGAGTTTGTTCTGAGATACCATAGTTGGGAATCAATGAAAATCTAGAACTTCTAGAAGTTTGACTATATTGTCCATGAACTTAAATGAAGACATGAAAGCCTCTCAAACTTCTGATATTGTAAAGTTTTATAAATCGCACGTCATTCACTGCCAAACTTCGTCAACCTCAACACTTTGTTCTAAGCACTCACTCACAGACCTTTTCATCTGCAAATTATTAGCGCCCATTATTGCTAGTTAATACAAGCTTAGAAGACTTACAAAGGAGCAATGTTGCAGATCTTAGCTTGCTAATTTCAACCATATCCTGGACTCGATTGGCTTCTGATTACATGAACGCAAATTTTGAAATAATGCCGATCACCATATTATTATGTATTAATGTTCGCTTTGGAATCTCTATGATAGTATCTTGATCTTCAATCGGCACATAAGTACATCTCATCTCAATGAATAGCAAAATTAGCTTTATTCGATGTATATGGTATAATTATTACAATGTTGTGGGTAAGGATAAAGTTGGGAGTATGGTATTTCTATTTGGTTTATAATTTGATTCATTGTTATTATAATGTTAAATTATGAATTAGAGAATATAAAATGTGAACGTGGCTTTTCATAAAAAAATGCTTTTAGCGTACTTAATGAAGCCAAATATGAAGCATTCAAGTAAGTTAAAATAATATTTCTTCATAATAATATGCCAATAATTAATTGCCAAAATATGTTTGACACCAACATTTCATTAACATACGTTTAAGTCACCTGAGCAAAATTTCAATATTAAAAATATATTAATTTTGAATATTACAATACAATAAAAAACACGACAAATCAACATTATATTAAATATATTAAATTATTATAATATTATATTAATAATACCAAAATAACATTTAAATAAAAAAGCAAATCTTACCATTAAAATCGTTTTTTTCGCCAATTCGTATATTCCAAAAACTATACACATTTAATGGAAATTTACAATTAGATTAAATAATTCTATATTTAAATTTACAAACACCCTCTATCCAACAGGATAAAACCTACCCACAGTAATTATAAAGAAGGGTTTCATTATAACTTTACGTGACAGAAAGATGGTCGCTCCGTGCAATTTGTATGTTCCATTAAATATAAAGGGCCCTGCACTTAAAAATATGAAATGCGTAATACTGGTAGAGTCTTGATTGCTCTGATTATTTGGTAGTAGCCAGTAATTGCAAAATCAAATTTGAAATTTTCTCTGCTCTTCGTAATATTTGTTTCAATAATTCTACATTGGTTTCCTCAGTCATTATGTTTTTTATTTTTTTCGTTTTTGTTTCGATAATTATACAAATAATGGGTGTTTTTTATAGTTACACTTTAACGCATATTTTTCTTTCATTAATACTTTTGTAAGGGACACATATTTGTTTCTTTACACTTAAAATAAAAAGCACTGTGTATAGTAAGAACAACTAGGCGGTCTTATCGCTACAGAACGATTTCTTCCAGACAACATAAGTTGCTGTATTTATAATTAGCTATGAAAGTGTCTCGAAAACCAATAAGTAGGTACGTCAAGTGTACAGCGCCATTTCTGGTACTTTATGCAGGTACTTTTTCTTGAAATAAGTCACATGATATTGTCTAAAGTTTTCGCGATTTATAGTATTAAATAACAAAGTAAAATTTAAAATGTTAATATACGCGATAAATTCGGTTAAAAAGTGTTTTTACCGATATTGTATTAAACTTGCCGGTTCACCTATATTAACTTATTATTGACAAAACTACAAAAAAGGGAGATACATCATAATGTACAACCAGACCCGAATAAGCTGGCTGGGACTTGAACACAAGACCTCGCACGCCGCAGCTAAACATTCTCCACGGAAACATCCAAAATATCGCACAGCGCAAATTTTCGCACAAATTTTTCAGCATGTTTGAAAAGCATTAAAAAGCTAAACCTAATGCTACTGTTACACATGCTTTATGAAAGCATGCCTAAGAGCTTGCTTTTTAGTATGCTCAATACGAGCATGTTTAGGAGCATTTTACGTTAGCTAGTAATAAGCATGCTAGTTTTAAGCATTAGCTCAATAAGCAAACCTGTTAAGACGCGCTTAAAGCATACCCATTTCCACCCGCACCACTGGTAGCATGCTCGAAAATCGCAAGCCTGTCGATTCTCGGGCACGCTCAAAATGAGCATGCTTATTTTCAGCAACATTCCGACACACATGATCTATTGAAGCAAGTGCTCAATTGAAGCAAGCTTACCACAATTTTAAAAACAAATCATATCGAATTTCAAGCTTTTTTTTTTCAGTAAAAATGCAGAACATTACCCACAATAAGCTCACAAAACACAGAAGAACATACGTCGCTGGAAGTTAAAAACCTTAGGGTAGTTGCAATGGAACCAACTGTGATTATCATAATTTTACCGGCCCACGTGGCTGAGGACTGTGGTTTGTAAAAAACTGGTAATAATCACAGTGCATTGCTGTACAGGCGAGAACAAATTCTTTGTAAATTACTTTATGATGTACCTTTTGGAGTATTTAAACAAAATTTAGCTTAATACATATGTATTTTTTTAGTTTCTGTAAAATCTCGTGTTCTGTACTCTTAATAACGGGTGATTTAGATAAAAATACAACAAATAGTACCTTAACTTAAATAAACAAACAAACATAATAATATAACATAGACCAAGAACAGAAATTATTTGTGCACAGTAGGTAAAATTATCGAGAGTGACAGGTTAAATGGCATCCCAATTGAAAAAAGCATTGGTGAAAAAAATTAGGAGTGTTAAGTCTTGTCTTTTATTTATAACCAAGTTATTCTATTATTTTTTTCTCCCCATGATGAAGCTAAAATACTAAAACCATGTCTCTATACGCCTACAAATATTTGCAATTAACAAAGGTACATACCAGATTTGGTGTTAATTAGACCAATATCCTCCCCAAACAGGATTTAAATCCAGGACCTCTGGCATTTAAAGGCAAAGATAAATAAGGACACCTTTTAAGAGGCTTAAAGAAAAATACAAAAAAAACGGTCAAAAATAATAATAAAAAGGGTTGAAAGTAATTTCAACACAACTGTACCTCAGCGCAGTAGTCATGCATATGGGCCTTTAGCTTCAGGTATCGTAAGCTACTGTATGCAATAATAGCTTTTTTCTCAAACACAGTCAAGACCATCATTATAAAACATCTTTTCATCCTCATATCACGAACGAAATTATGAATGAAGAGAAAAGCTCTGTTGTGCTGTGCAGTTTGCACCTTACAGCATGCAAGACAAATTTACTGAAATTTTGAAATATGCAATAGATGCTTTAGAAAAATATACTGTTGCCATTTTTTTAAAGGATTTCAAACAATAATATTTTACGTTTATTTACTTTTTTTAATCGATAACACCAGGCATTATTAAATATAACTCATATTACTCGTGAATTAAAATAAGCGATCCGCTTGAGAAGAACGTTTTAGAGAAAAAAAACTCTTCCTTTAAAAGGTAGAGATGTAAATTCGAATTCCTTTACGTTGTAAAGTAACTTAACTTACCTGTCGGTAAGTATCTATAGTATCGAACAAGAAGCACGCGGGTAAAAATTATAATACGAAGGAACTAGTTTTTTATGAAACATTACCGGAATACGTCATTACCAAGCTATACAAGCTTAGGTCACTTGCCTGCTGATTTATGAATGGAATATTTATGTACAGAAGACAGCAAAATAGAATTTCAAATTAATATTCAACTAAATTTGACATTAAATGCTTCAGCTTTAGGTCTCTCTTATGTAAAATTAGGAGGACGTTAAACAAATATAACGACATCTTATTTTGAAACTTTTAAGTTTAACATGACAGACTTCAAATTAGAGAGCGTAAATTTAAATACAGCCCATTGCCTTACAGTTTTTTACTCCGTTTTGGTGCGTTGTATACAAATTCTTTCTAATCTTTATTATATTTCATCACCGTCGAAGGGTTAATTTACAGGGTTTAGATTTTAATTCGCACATCACATCTTGCAGGCAGCCTCTCCACATCAATCCCAACAACATTTGTTCTATGACTTTTTACAAATCTTTTAATTTTGTGTTATTTATAATATACATATAATAGATTTGTATATTATATGATAGTATAATATTCTTATTATGAAGCGATATTATACTACGCAACGTGCATGGTATACCTACGCTCAGAGTAAATGGAGTTACTAAACCGAGGCTATAAACATTTTTTTATTAAATTTAACTAAATTTTAATAAGTCGTAGGTCAAATGTTGTTGCGATTGATGTGGAGAGGCTAATTGTATGATAACCTGTATTTGGACGCGTGTTACAGGAAGACTTGTCGTGATGGATCCTTAAGTAATCCTGCCACTAAAGAAAGTTTACTCAGTTTAGACGACGTCTGTTATAAAACACTTGCTCAAGGACGGTAGAATTATTCTTTTTAAGGGTCTTTAAAAACTGTTTAAAGAAAAGGAAGGTATCTTAGGGTATCTCGGTTTCAGTTAGTACTCGTGGATCATGTAACGCAACTCTATCTAGGCTCTCTTTTAGTCTACATAGAAACGTCCTTTAATCAAGTAAATTTAATTTTATGTTACGTCTCCGTTATTTTAAATGCGTAATTATGAATGCTCTTTGTTTACTGTATTTAGGTGCTCTTTTTATAAACTGTTCTCAAAAAAATTAATGGCAATCGTTACAGTAGATCGCATCTATCATGCTTTAAAACTTAAATTAAGAATATATAAATTACACTCTAGGTAATGAATTTCACATCATGGTGCTCTATTAAATTATTGTTTTTGGATTTACTTTATTTAACATTTCATAACCCAAATTGCAGTTAACAAAATAACCAAAATAAGAAAGCAATAAGGCTTATGTTTCATACAATAAGTTTAAGAACAGTATCAATTTATTATTTTTTATAATACAATAGTAAAAGTAACTCATAAAGGACAACCAGCACGTGCATCACATATAATCATTTCACAATATTATCTTAAAAATTCTAATAAATAACTCCATACATGGCTCATACAATTCATTCAAAACAAAAGACAGAAGCTGCATCGCTTTAACCCTTGATCGTTGCTTACGATGCCACCGATACGAACCGTGCCCCGGCGCAATGCGCGGTGCGTCATGCGTTTCTGCTACATTGCCGGTTTTGCTGCATACTAGCAGATGGGTTCCTAATAATTTCGGCAATGTAGAGAAAATGTACGACGCATCGCGCGAATCACCGAATGCGCAGGTACGAGGCGATACGAAGCGTGCCGCCGGCGCGTCATTAACGCGGTTCGAGTCCCGACTCCCAGTTATTACCGCGGATGTGACCACAATTTACTCAAGGATTTGGACATCTTAATTAGCTAGATTTATTGCCGTTACTACGTCTTAGGGTAGCCTTTGGCTCTAGTTGTATTGATGGATGGAAATAATATATGTATGGTTTATACATTGTGTGTTTAAATGATTAAAGCTTATTTTTTATTTTCAGAAAATTGAACATTCCTTATTTTTACCGCTTAATACATATATTATCTTAATGCAAATTTAAGTTTCTATTAATTCAAGATTTTTTTAAATATGATTTTGCATAACAAGGGAACCTTATTTTGTCCCTTAATTATATCTAACATGGTCATCCCAATCCAGGAACATTACTTATACGTGGAAATGTGAACAAAAAAATACGTTATATTATCATATTGTTGATTACCTTACAGGCTCTCGCGCAGATGAAATTGTTCATTTGAAAACTTGATTTGTACTTTTTAATTATGTGTTGTACCTATGTCGTTATGGGCATGAGTGGTTGAACTCCGGAAGCTTGTTTCTTAAATTATAATTAATCTGTTCAACTAAATAAATAAACTATTTCATTTGATTTTGGATTCATATTTTTTTTTTCTATTATTTAGCTATATCAAATTTGTTAGTTTTAGGAAGATAGTAAAATAGCTAGTAAGTATGAACTGTAGTTTTTTTTTCGACAAGTATGAGTACCAATTTTATTGACACTTTAAAAAAAAAAAGTTAAATATTATATGACCTTTATCTTATAACCTTTATTTATTCAATAATTTTTAGAAGTGTTACATTTACAAAGTTTTATATAATTGACACTATCAAGTTTTTTCTCAAAATTATGCAACACATGTAAATTTAACAGTTTTTAAAGCCTTAAATTTAACTCTTCATGTTCTCTCACTTATAAAAGTGTAGGAACTTGTTTAGTGAGCGTAAAATTGATAACGAGATGGCTGATTAAATGTTAAGAAATATTAAAAAAATACGAAATGTATTTTAATCGAACGAAATACAAATGGAATCATTTTAAGGGGTTCCAAAGCCAAATGGCAAAAAACAGAAGCCTTATAGATTTGTCATGTTTGTGTGTCTATCCGTCCGTATGTCACAGCAATTTTTTCCCGATGTTTTAGGAACTATACGTATACGTATAAGTATAACTTGGTAAGTAGATGCATTCTGTAAGCTGTATTAATATTGCTGTACATCGTATTATGTCACATCGAAAAGTGTCAAATTACCCCTGTAATTTGTAAAATTAGAGAATGATAAAACTGAAAAAAATATATGATGTACAGAAGGCAGCAGATAAAGCGTTACATTACCTGTCAAATTTCCCCAACCAATTTGAACTTCATGTCGACGGCATTAGGTTCAGATTCAAGTAAAATTTTATGACAGATTTGTAACGCTTGATGTGCTGCCTTCTGTACATTACAAAGTTAACTTTTACTGAAAATTAGTTTGAACGAGATCTTGTGAGTAGTTTTTTTTATAAGGAAAAAGAACACTATTATTAAAACATGGATAAAAAAACGCACTAAAGATCTTTTATATTACGTTACTTGTTGCTACGGAGTCCTTCATGGGCGAGTCCGAATCGAACTTGGCTGTTTTTTTTATTCAGGCACTTAAATCAACTCTGATTTGAACATAAGCAAATAATGTAATCCTGAAAATAATTCAAGTTCAATAGAATAAGATAAAGCATGATGGCTTCCCCTTTGCGTCCGCAACTTCTTGCTCAGGTTGTGTAGCGTCGGGGTCGTTGATCTGCCATTTTCAGGGCGGACCCGATTGGTACCTTTCAGCTCATTTAGAAGGGCAACCCGTCAAGGTGCCGTCCTTTGCGCAGCCTCTATCTACTGATTTGCTGTCGCTAAGATGACGATTATTCGCCTTTATCAAGGCGGATCAGCGAAAGGGGATGTTTGGTGGGTATACTCAGGGTACTGAGTCTCCACACTCCACACTGCTAGCGTTTGGGCTAGCAGTACTAATAGTCTAGTACTTATAATCCCTTTTGTCTTATCTCAACGAGCTTGTCTATTAGGTGCCAAATTTTTTGATGGCGGAAAAAAAAGATGACTTCGGAAGGATACATAATAAACAGGCGTTTTTCTAATTTGAACTCAATATCTAAATGACCATAAGGTCGAAAGGACACAGGTAAGAAGGAACAAGATCGTCATAAAATATTGCAGTAATCTGTAAGATATTTGTAGTCAGTGAAGGTATAGCGGGTATAAGGGGGTAAAGCGGGGTTGGTCTCACGGATTATTCGCCTCTTGCGATACTCTTGTCAGGGAATTTACCTTCTATGTAATTATCGTTAATTTTTTATCGCTTGCAAATAAATATTCCTCAAATTTTTTTGTAGTTGCAAAACTTTTTGATCTACTCAACTGGCTATCAAACATCTTATTCTTTCAATTAAATTTTCTTTGAAAATTAAGTAGTTTTTATAGATAAGCCTTTAAAGATTGATGTCTTCTTTTACCTTCAAATAACATAAGACATAACCTTAAAGTTTTTTACTAAGATCACAAAACTTAACCCTTCATTAGCATAATCTGGTCCAGTTGGGTACAAAGTAATCACACGCCAGTCACCGCAACGGACTGGTATGATCCAGGCATATCTTCAATTATTGTGCCTTACTTAAATACACGTTAACCATGCATACTTGTTTTCCAAAGAGTATTGGTGTAGATGCGAAATACAAATATGTTTCGATATCTCTAAGCTGCAACGAGAAATTTCAACTTCCTAGCAGATTACTTAAATGTCGTTAAGGATCTTTTATAAAAAAATATATAAAACTTTTTCATCATTTATGCTTATAGTCTTTCGAGCAAATATTTAGTTATTATTGTTATAATTGCATTAAGTCTTAAAAGTGAAGTCACTTTACTAAAATTGAATTAAACGATAAAATGGAAATAAGAAATCTTTTGTTCAGAAACTCAAATCTAAATATTATTTGATGACATATTTAAAGAAATCATTATCACAACTCTTTGTAATGAGCCCACTGCAGGGCATGAGTTTCTCCCCTGAGGAGAAATAGGCTTTTAAAGAAATGCTTTATATAAAACAGGCCATGGGCAATATGAAATCTATCCAATAACAATCACAAACAAAATTGACATAGCACGTTCGCGACTAAAAATAAAATTGAGTAAAACAAATACCATTGTTAAAAAAGCACAAAGCTACAAAAAATACACACATTTAATATGGTTCATATCTTGAATAAAACATATCAGCACCTCAGGTAATGGTTATTCCAAGGTAGTCTTTTCGAAAATACATAACAATCGTCAAAAAGAAAATTAAATATTTTACTAAAGCCACCGTTTATCTCGCATGCATCTCTGATCTTTGGCGTATATTTTTTTAACCACCGAGCGCCAGCACTCAGCCGTCAGTGATCAACAGATAGTGATCACCGCGATCACAGTGATTGCTAATCACCGACACACTGACGGGTTAAGAAGCCACTTCCTCTCTCATAACGTCTAATTTACAGCTCGCATAGAAATTGATGGTTAAGTGATAGGATTTTTATTTTGATCGATCATTGATGAATGATCTAAGCTTGAATGTATGATGTTTATTTGACTTATATGCAAATCGACTTGGATTCCATCTGCTGAACTGTTATTTATGGTTTGGATTGTTGAACCTACATATCAAAATATTGAAGTCGTGATGTTTACATAAACTATTCACGAGCCATCTTTGTAATTGTAAAACTAGCGACATGTGGTCAAAACAAGACAATAAGTCTTAGATTTTAAAATATCATATCCGAAACTGTTAAGCGCTCATAAAGATTTATCCATTTTTGCAGGTAGATTGACGAAAATTTAAAGGACATCAAAATGATTGTAACAGTTATGGCATCTAAAGAAAATCTGATTTAAAATATTCCATGAAAATATTGGAAATAAAACAGGAAAGCTCATATCAAAAGTCATATTTTTTGCTCTGGTTTTGCAAAGCAAAGATAGATAGAATCCATTTACTTTAGGTAAGTATGGTGCATGCAATAGTATCAATAGTATAAAACTTCTTTGAAAGAAACTGATGTAACTAGAAACTTCACGCCATTACAAATTCATTAGCATCTAACTATGTACCGTCTCCCATTACACCTACTTAAGAGACAGCGGGTAGCAAACCGGCTCCTAAAATAGGTTTTTAAATATTCTCATTACAATTCTTTTAACCCCTTATTTTGCATCGCAAAAAACATTTCGTACGCTTAAATGTTATCTACAACAGATTAAAATATCAATCTGTTATCTGGGGTATATAAAGCCATGGAGCGGACGCCTTTAACCTGTTTTTAGAGCCAGATAAGGTGGAATTTTGATGATCGGACAGTAGCCGGTCCTATGCTAGTTGATTATAGTAATTTCAGTACCACGCTCCATACTGCTTATTTACTCCGTATTACGTCAGTATCGATTTCATTAGATCGCCATCGATTTAATCATAAATCGATGAGCTGATGGATCGTATACCGGATGAGTTTTTATTAGATTCTCTTTTTTTCGAGTAACTACGCCAACTAGAAAGGTAATTACTATGTGCTGTATGTAACGCAGGAGGTAGAGTATCTTTTTTCATATAACCATACCTCTATTTAAATGAACCGCGTTCAGTAAAAGTATGCTTCAATCTTAATGACTTAGATTGATTGATCGAATATTTTCATTGCTGCCAATTATCAGTGAAAATTACTGTTTACAATCGAATCAAGAAGGAGAATTGCATCTTTAATCTATTTACACCTACAAAAATACTGTAATAAAATTATGTAACTGGAACAAAAGAGTAACTACTAAAACAATGCTTTCTTGATATCATAAGATATCAAGCTGATTCATATTGATATAATAATGATATATGTGATGAGACTAAATATCGATATATGTCAAAGTAACTTTTAGCGCCTACTTCATACAAAGGGTGGCCGCTTGTAAGTAGTGCCCATAAGGCATCACGATGAAGTACGAAGCACTCGGCTTTTAGATTATTCCATGGGTATCTGAACGAACCTGCACTATTCATAGATACATGGTTCAGCTAGACAATAATCAAAACCACTGAGAAATACATAAAACTAAAATATGTGTAGAATAAATTGGTACGCTTTGCATATTTTATTATTTGCTTGTTACTGAATCATTTATCCAATAAAATGGTTTTTATGACTTGAAAATAAAGACAAAAACGTTTTTAATAAAGTCCAGCCTGATCAGAAGCAATCTAGCGTGAGTTCATAAAAGCAATTTTAGATTCGAATCGAAAAACCATAAAACGTGCGGAGGCGATATGATAGTGATGTGCTGTTGTAGAAATTAAACGTTAATAACTAGTTAAAACTTATTTATGCTATAAGGATGAAAATTAAATTTAGCAGAGCTTGTTAGAAGAGCATGTTTTAATTTTGGAAACTGTCAATAAATCTTTTCTATACTATGCTATCTAATTAATCTACATATACTTTTTAGCACGGTAAGGAAAATTTTATTGAAGTTACAAACCTATACGTACAATTGTTAACCTTATTAATTCTTTTTTTTTTTTTATAAGTGACTAAACCCGCGTTTGACCTCAATCTCACCTGATGGTAAGTGACGATGAAGTCGAAGATGAAAGCACACAGGTTTAGGAAGGAACTGGCTCTTTATACAATATTGCCGGAACACATTACCGCCGGAACGGTAATATTTGGCGCCAGACTTTATATAAAGGGTGGTCGCTAGCCAGGCGCACCCAGAAGGGATCCTACCACCAAGCAAATTTCTCAAGGGGTTCTGTTTTATTTTTTTATCTTTCTTTTTGAAAAGTTTAAACTAAAACTGAATGTCTTTTTTCCTTAACACGCTTTTTTTAATACAAATTTATGCCGGGGATTCCAACTCCAGAGGACGCGACCGAAAATTCAGTTGTATGTACGTACTGTCAAACAGATATGATCAAAATAAACTTCTCATGTCTTTATTTTGATATGTTTTTTAATTATTTAAGGACAACTTACGGTTTATTTTCTTTATTGAAGTACTTCAAACACTAAAGGTAAGTAGCAGAAAATTTATGCTTTCCACATTAAATGGCAAATTAATTAGGCATTACTTTTTGAAATCCAACTAAATTCCTTCAACTAGATAGTCAGACACTAGATTCAATTATGATACTAAAGGGGATATGCACCTTTACATTAACCAGAAGCTAGTCATTAAATAATAATTGTATCACGATCTATTAATTTATGAACCAAGTCTTTGGACAGCCCTATTCATTTGTCTAGGGCGAGACATTGTGAATTGTTGAGCAAGAGATCAATGTGAAACCAGAGAAACCAAATGAAAAAGAAATTCTATTCTATGAACAAATGAAATTTTCTTTAGAATTTTATGTTGTATGTACTAGCTGTGACCCGCGACTTCGTCCGCGTGGATACCGTTTATTAGAGTTGGATAAATACTATTATTATATCCTCCTTGAAGTTAAAACTTACCTTATTCTAAATTTCGTCAAAATCGACTCAGTAGTTCAGCTGTGAAAGCGTTACTGATAGATAAACAGACAGAATTACTTCCAAAACTGTTACAACAAAGCAGTGATCCGCAGTTTCACCTAGGTTTTGTGAAAAAGTATAGGTAGGTAGGTATATTACATAGATGATGCCCGTGACTTCGTCTGTAGGTATTGAATTAGTATTTCGAGTAGGTTATTTTCTTCTCCAAGGTCCTATCTTTAATAACAAAAATAAAAATGAAGAATCTTCGCCCATATAATATGTATAATTCCTAACCACAAACATAGGTAGGTAACTATCTATTAGGTACATTACAAAGGCACATAGCGTTATAAACAAATCGGGTGCCAAAGTGCCTTAAATTTAAATATTGTCTTAAGTTTTCGCGATGACTATTATGTATGACTTTTAAATAAAACTCTTTTTAACCGGATTTATCGCGTATATTTACATTTTTAATTTTAATAGTCGCTCGTGACCACGGGGTCTGCAAAGACACCGAAACGTCGAGTTAAAATGTAAAATATAAATTATACTTACGCCATTAATCCGGTTAAAAAGTGTTTTATTTAATGCCTTCAATTTTACTTAATTCATGCAATATCTTCATTAATTATACTTAGCTTATTGTTATTCTAGGTACAGCTAAGTAGTTATTGCGTGAAAGAATAGCAAAAATCCATCCATCCAGCCATTATCAGTGTACATACAATACTACCTATAGTTATGTATGGCTGCTTTTCACTGCCAAACGGCTAAGCCAATATTAATGTAATTTGGTATAGTAGTGAACACATACGTTACTTTTTATTCCGAAGAAATCTACGGTTTCTGACTTCCAAGAGGCAGAAACGATCATGAAATAAACAAAACCTTGATTTCCATTTTATCTCTGTATGTACAGAAGGCAGTACATCAAGCGTTACAAATCTGTCAAAATTTTTTACTTGAATTTGAACTGTATGCCCTCGATAATAAGTTAAAATTGGTTGGGGAAATTTGACAGGTAATGTAACGCTTGTTCCTTCTGTACCTACCTACATTAAATCGTGCAAAAGCTTGCGCTCGCCTCCCGCCTTTTTATACCCTACCGCCGCCGCTGCGAGCCGCGTCGAGCGCGGCAACCGTTACGCAAAAATAATCCTTATATCATTCAGTATTCACGCGCGATGGGTTTGGTGTTTCTATACCGATTTCTATGATTCTTTTTTTATTGAATAGGTAATAATGTTAATTTTTTTAAATTAGGGATGAGTGAGAGTATTGTAAACGTAAGAGTAAACAAATATAATCAGAAAGCTCCGAACTGCTAAGCTATCGGGATTTACTCGTGTTATTGTGAGTCAACCATAAAATATAGACATATACTGTTGTGGGATATTTTTTATATAATTTTATGAAGAATATTTCTGTCATACATGATTTTTATGTAGCTTTAACCATTAAGGCTGCCCACGCGACGGAAGCTTAAAAAATTAAGTAACTTCTCCCGTTTTTCCAACATTTCCCTTCACTGCTCTGCTCCTATTAATTGTAGCATAATAATACGTATACTATAACCTGCCCAGGAGTATGAAAAATAATTTTACCAAGTTTCGTTAAAATCCGTCGAGTAGTTTTTGTTTCTATAAGGAACATACAGACAGACAGACAGACAAAATTTTTACTGATTGCATTTTTGGCATCAGTATCGATCACTAATCACCCCCTGATAGTTATTTTGAAAATATATTTCATGTACAGAATTGACCTCTCTACAGATTTATTATAAGTATAGATATAGATAGATAGGGTAAACGAGCATGCGAACTAACAGATGTCAAAAAAAAAGATACACAAACTGGCCATGATAAAAATATAATAGGTATATAATTCTGGCGTTAGGATTTTGGATTTTTAGGTTTTTAAGCTATTGCATAGCTTCTATCGCGGGCTTTGAGCGTGGGGACCGAATCCAGAAATTCCGTAACAAAAAAAACCTAACACCCCCCACTCCGACCGGCACAGCGGTGATACTTTGATTTCATAACTTTACATGCGGGCTTTAATAAATAATCAGCACCATCTACTAGGAACTTGTGGAACTTCATATTAGATCAAACGTTACTGCATTAATAAAATAAATAAATAACTATAATTGCATAAGTTGATAAAAAATGCTATGCAATAGCTTTACCGCGGCAGTCTCCGAGTGCCACACGTCTTTTTTTTCCGCATAGGGTTGGTTAAGAATAGTCCTACCGCCCTTAAAGAAACGTGTTATAAAAGGCGACTAATAGTTGGCCCCGCTTGGTTGTAGGACCCCTTTGAGTGACCACCTTTCGTAACATTTGCTGCCAAATATTTACTTATTCTTTATTGATCTTAAATTCAGAAATTATTACAAAATATAATAGAGGTAACAGAAAACAAATGGCGGCCTAATACAATAATATTTCCACTCCTGTATTCCGGCAATATTGTTAGAAGAACCAGGAAATTCCTTAACCCTTGTGCTAAAATCTTCGAACTCATTCATGCGATATTGAGTGGGTTTAGTCACCAATATAAAAAATGGTTTTTACATGGTTATGATGTCAATTTTCACTGTCAATCCTTGGAATCTATGCAGTATCCAGTGAGGCTCTTCGGGAGTAAAAAACAAAGCGTGCATTACAAAGCATTTGTATAGGTTCTACTAAAATGTCATATATTCCATTATTTGAGATAGAACATAGAAAATATTATATAAGATATCCCATGTAACTTACTCTGTTTATAATAAAAAAGACGATTTTTTACATTAAAGACTAGCAAATTCTTGTATACAAACTGTCAATCAAAATCAAATCAAAAATCAAAAAACTGTCTTCTCTGGTGGAAAATAATATTTTATTAGTGTAAGTCTGTTCAAAACTGCAATGTTATTGCAAGTTATTCACATTTTTGATTTGTATTACCTGAAAATTCATAAAAACAAGAACTTCTTTAAAACATCAGCCGAATTTTCATACTTGTTTCTTTGCAGCGCTCCCGAATCCAACTTTACCATTTCTTTCCTCTTACGATCTAAAAACCTTCAAAAACTAACCTAACTTTTTATTGCAGAAACCGCCTCGTAAGCTAGTTTGAGTAAAAGATTCCGAATTCTTTTGTGTTTTGCCGCTCTCGAGACCAGTAGTGGCATATATTGAATACAATACCACACTTATTTATAGTCAAAACTGTCTCCATAGCGTCCTGGGACTTTGTTAAGGACCGTTTATATTTAACTATAAAATATTGTTTTAGAAATATCATAAATCATGCTTCTTTTTAAATAAAAATTGTTGATTGGACTTTTAAGGTTTGTTAATTGATAGATGTTCTTTTGCTTAAAGAATGATATTTAAATTAAGTTCTCATTCGTTTCAATAGAAATAGACATATGTTTTTAGCACACTAGGTGATCTTTTTTAAAACATTTGACACGTTTTATGCTACTAGGCTGTCAGTAATCCTACACGAGTATTAGACTTCAACGTGTAGCAAAAACATTTTCTAATGTTTTATTCGTATGCAATAAGGTTTCTGACTGCATTTTTTAAGAAAGTAATTAATAAATAAATGTTCCATTTATGCAGCTGTAAACACATCGCTATTTAACCATAAATCGACTTATGAATCCATAACTAAAAATTTTTATGCATGATCCAACCGTTTTCAGTCGGATTTAATTTGATTTATTTAGATAGTTATGAACACACATTAAGATAAAAACAAAGTAAATTCAAAGAACGTAAAAATTTACAGCCAATTTTACCTCTTGTGAACGGACCTTAACATTGTATATCACTCCTTTTGCGGTTCACAGGATCACAAGCATAGCAGCGCCCATAGTTTTTTTGTACAAAAAGGGCCACATAACGGTACTGGAGACCACAAGGTCAGTGAGACCCAAATGATTTGTTTTTGTTTAGTTTCTTTGCCCTTTTTTGTAATTTGGGAAATTAGGGAGTTAAAATTAGTAATTTTGATTTTAAGTTTGCAGAATACAGTAGGTTTCAATTATCTGTGGAAATAAGTTTATCTGCTGGATTAATTATCTTTAGAAATAAAGATTATAATAGAAAAGTATATGTATGATTGTTTTAATGTAAAGATAACCTGCGATAGATCTTAATATCATTACATTGAAAATAAAGCATACACGAAGAAACTAGACTATCATTAGATAATTGTGTTAGCGGGTAACTTTGAAGAAATTTACAGTTAAATGCTATAGAACCACAGTAGGATAATATCAAAATCCTAAGCACACCAGAAAGTTTTGAAGATCAAAAATTATGTGAAATTAAAATTTAAGGTTATGGTATTATTATAATATCATAAAACTGAATCTTTCTCATAATTCATCACGCAAAGTGTATTATGTATTATGTGTATTAAGCTAAATCTAAACCACTTCATTTTAGCCAGGATTATTTATGTCAGTATTTTTAGAAGAATTAAATAATTCTGGACATTTTTTATATCGTTCTATAGGAATCCTGTTAGTAGGAACTGAAATATAGTTGCTGTTTCAAGTAGGTAATTCAAAATGCGAGGAATAGTAGAGTAGGTTTTTAGGTTCGGCTTTGAAAAGCCGACACCGACACCGACACCGAAAGCCGATGAGGGTTTGCCTGAAGTTCATACAAAGTCTGTCGCCAAGTAACACAACAAAAACGGTGATGTGTGCCGAATATGTTTTAAACCCCTCTTTAACACGAATTTACCCCTCTAAACGAATTTTTTAACGATAAACAAACATTGACATAATACAATATAAAGTTAAACATTAATATTTAAATAAAAATAATAAATAATACCTCATATGACTACATATAAATAATAAAAATAACATTACTACAAGACTATCAAATTAAAGGTTAATTAAATATAAATAGTGAAATCTTAATAATCAATACATATAATAAAACAGTAAAAAAAACGTGTCTGTACATTTAATATTTTTACAAAAAAAATTATCTAGGGTTATAAAGAAATGAAAAAAGAGTAAGAATCTGAAAAAAAAATTTGTCTGTTTGTTTGTAAGTTTGTCTGTTTGCACACGCTAATCTCTGGAACCGCTGGACGGATTTGAATGAACCTTTTTTTGATGTATAGCTGTGAAGCCGGGGCAACATATAGGGTATATTTTATTTCGGTTACTGGAACACCTGATGCAGAACCCTTAAGGGATCATCAAAACCGTAAGAAATATAGATATGATGCCTTAACAAAAGTTGTCCAGGATGATGAGCAGATTCTGCAGACATAAAAAATCTAGGATCTAAAAAAATTGTAATAGATTTTTAAAAGTTATGCCTAAAACTTACTTTAGGTACTAGAATATGGTGGAGATGTTCGGCATACAGATCAGAAGTACTCATTGCTCAGTTGCGCGTAGACCGACCATGAGTCTAAGGTCGTGGGTTCGATCCTGCTCGCGTATTTTTTTTTTAATTATATTTTTTTTATTTTGTTTACAATAAATATTTAATTGTGAACAAAATTGTCTTTGACACCACTTGATTTCAATCAAGATCCAAAGTGATATCGTAATAATTTTAAAATAACTCCGTCATAAAATAGGTAGGTATATACGATAAGACGCGGGCGGGCGAGCGAGTGATTCGCTGGCATGGCCGGCCACTCACCCTGTGAATTGTTCGAGATACCTACCAAACTCTGGATGCCTATGACCATATTCACCCAACTTTTATGATTTCAATTGGAAATAAGATTTCTCTGAATGAACCACCAAATTTTTGTAACGGTTGGGAGTCAGACTACCCTTTTAATTAATTTTATAACTTTCTATTCCAAAATATTAAAAATACTAAGTTTTTTTTCAAATCGGTGAATAAGTCCGAATTTGACCTCATTCTCACCTGATGGTAAGTATAAATGAGGTTGAATACCGAAGCCAAGCCAGTTCTATCATAAACCGTTTGCGGCTCTAGAACTGGCTCTTTATAAAATGTTTTCGGGACGCGTCACCGCTGGCAGTAGTGATATTTGACGGCAAATTTCAGTCAGCCGAGACAGTCAGTTTACCACCAAGCGGGGCTCACTCGGATTAGTCAATTATTCAAAGGCGGTAGGGTTATTCTAGGGGTAAATTATAACTAAATTGTCGTCTAAATCAATGAATGCTGGGTTTCAATATTTTACATGAGTAAAAGCTACTACAAACGAATGGTAGGTAGTTATAAGAATAGTAAGTAGTAATTTGACAAGACGTTGAATATTGAAACGCTTTATACGCTTCAATATTCAACGTGTATGATAGCTAAATCTACTGTTCGTAGAATAAACGAACATACTTACATACATATAACTTCATGCTTTTATTCGTTATAAAACCTCTATCCAATAAAACCTCTATCCCTAAAATGACTTTTAAGGTATGCCCGGGAAGAGAAGCAACTGGTAGCTACATTCTATGATTTTCTGTTGCTCCCAGTCCAGCGTGGAAGCAACGAACGACAGTGTTTTTGATATTGTAACGTGGCTTTAGTAGATTAGATAGATGTTAAAGCGTTCGGATAGCCAGAAGAAAAAAAAACTGAACTACACTAAAAATAAACATGGGAATAAGAATTCTAAGGAAACTCTCCTGGTAAAAGTACTAGGGGCTTAAAAATAATAAATCTGAAAAATAGTTGGTATGCAGTAGAAAATTTTGCTATGTTGATAGGGCTAAATCATTAATAAAGCTTCTTGCGCGATTTATTACAGGTAGGTAGGTACAGAAGGCAGCAGGTCAAGCGTTACATTACCTGTCAAATTTCCCCAAACAATTTTAACTTAGGTAATGTCGAGGGCATAGATTTCAGATTCAAGTAAAAAAAATACCGATTTGTAACGCTTGATGTGCTGCCTTCTGTACATACAGAGATATATTGTAAGAAAGTTAAACTTAAAATAATGGGACTCAAGGTTTTATTTATTTCGTGATCATTTCTAGCTCTTGGAAGTTAGTAACCGTAGATTTAGAAGTAGAATAAAAAGTAACGTAGATGTGTTAACTACCAAAAGAAATTACATTAAATTGGCTTACCGTGAAAAGTAGCCAATTATAACTATAGATAGATACACATTATACACTGATAATGGCTGGATGGATGGATCTTTGCTACTCTTTCACGCAAAAACTGCCGAATGTATTCTTCTGAAACTTTACAGTAATATAGCTTTACTTAGAAAAACAATAAGCTATAATTAATGAAGATAGGTATTGCATGAATTATGTAAAATTTAAGACACTTTGGCACCCTATTTGTTTATAACGCAATGTGCCTAATATATTTACCTATGTTTGTAATGTACCTAATATAGTTACCTTTGTTTGTGGTTAGGAGCTATACATATTATTTGGGCGAAGATTCTTCATTTTTATTTTTGTTATTAAAGATAGTACTTAGGACCTTGGAGAAGAAAATAACCTACTCGAAATACTAATTCAATACAGACGAAGTCGCAGGCATCATCTATGTAATATACCTACCTACCTATACTTTTTCACAAAACACCTAGGTGAAACTGCGGATCACAGCTTTGTTGTAACAGTTTTTGAAGTAACTCTGTCTGTTTATCTATCAGTAAGGCTTAACTACTGAATCGATTTTGACGAAATTTTGAATAAGGTAAGTTTAAACTTCAGGAGGATATAATAATAGTATTTATCCAACTCCAACAACCGGTATCCACGCGGACGAAGTCGCGGGTCACAGCTAGTTATATATATAAAAAAGTAAATACTACAAATATATTATTGACTTAATAATAAAATCAGTAAAAATAATACATTTATTAAATTAATCTAGCCACAATATTTAATTAACAACTCTCACTTGTACTTTTGTTTAATCGCGAATTAAAGGTTTTGATTTTTATTTAAAATCCAAGATTAAGTAAAAACCAAGGGAATCCTACTCTTTCATTGCCATACCTAAACTAGGTTCATAATTTTACATGTTACTATCGTATAAACTCCAATCATTGTAACTCTGTACCTACCACCTGTATTATTATGGAAAGCAATAAATAAATAAATAAATAAACACCATCTTTGACATTACAGGCTGCAAACTGGACGGCAGCGACGCGGGGAATCTGCCCCGTTCTCGACGCCAGCGGACGCTCGAGCGCTTTGTCGTGGTTTCATACAAACTCAATACTTTCTATCGTGTCGCGGAAATCGCTGCCCGCGACGCTGCCCGCGACGCTGCCCGCGACGCTGCCCGCGCCGCTGCCGTCCAGTTTGCAGCCTTAGTGAGATTGAGGCCAAACGCAAGTTAAATCAACGTTAAAATATATTCTGATAGTAAAATAATAATAATAATTCCTCATTGTACACCAAAAGCATTAGAAACATTATGATACAATAAGTATTCTAAAACCATTTGAACAAAGACCTTATCGCTTAAACCGATCTCTACCCAGTTAGGACAGGACATGAGTAGAGGAAAACAGGGCAGGCGTGGGTACAGATTTCATAAAACAGACTACTTACAAATTATTACATATACATACATATAATCATAAATATAATTTAAATTAGTACTAAAACTGAGATATAAATTGGCTTCAGGCACCACAGGCAAACACCTTTGCAGAGGTTCCTGATAATCTTATAAGTACAAGAGAATATAACAATTTACAAGGGCATCGTTGCAACATAACACACTACACGAGCACAATAATTTGGCTGAGCTAAAAGACCTCAGATAGAAAATTCTCATCTACATATTGGATACCCCATATTCAAGCTAATAATTAATCGTACCTTATCTGCGACGTACGGAAATCGAATACCTGATACATTTTGTAAGTCTTAATCACTTGAATCATTCATCAGAATAACCAGTTTGTAGGTATAAAACCAACATTGGATAGCTGTGTGCTCCAAAAAGATATATCTTACTTGATAATTTGTGATTGACGTGTATAATAATTTTGTTAGTAGCCTGATGAACATGGTATGATTGTGATGCGTGAGCGCATAGAACGCGTCGTAGGTATCGGGTTTACTTTTGATTTGTGGATCGATTTTGGGATATTTTTGTAGTGTCTTTTTTTTCTTTAGCTGGACTAAAACTTTGATATGGTGTTGTACGTCGTTCTTATAAAATGCAATTCATTAAATATATTATTTTTTTCTTTTCACTTATGTCTCTTCGTTTATAATTACACGTACTAAAGAATTACAGCTATTTTTTTAAAATAATCCAAATACTCCAATAGTAAAATGTTAATTCCATAAAAAATATAAGTGCTAAAATAGGTTTAGCTATATGATTATTTAATATTGAAGGAAATGTGATTCACAAACTCAGCTATTAACATACCTTAAATTCGACCATCGAAAATTACTGACTTGTGTACCAAAAAAAATCCTAGGCTTCAATTTGACAACGTCTCGTCGCCCACCCGAATATTCTTCATCGGGGAATAAAAAACTCGTTAATATTATTATCCCTAATAAAGGAGAGATATGGTTTAAGCACATAATGACGTGGAATGGTGTGGTCATTAGGGTAATGTTCAGGATCGCCTCGGGTATCGGCATTGTGTCGCCGATATGGTCTCAAAAGCCTTTTGCTTGTCCAAGAATGTTGTACGCAGAATGTAAACCCAGACGAGATTCTGAATAATAGCTTATTGAGGAACATTGTTGCAGATGTAATTAGGAGTTGTAAATCTGCTTGAAATAGAGATCAACTGAAATTATATTGCGAAAATACCTCTGTAAATGACGTAAGTAGTTGCAGTTTAATTTAGAAAATTAGTATTTGTAGAGTACTGTCAACGCTATGATACTTTGTGGTTTTGAGGAGAAAACTGTTCGTACTCAATAAACTGCTGTAATTAAAATCTTATTAAAGGTAATTGGATATAAATAGGATTGTTATAAATAAATAAGTAGGTTTTCTTAGTAAAGTTAATTTTAAAGTAACATTTTGAGTAAATTTAATAGTGATTAGCTTGCAGGAAATCTATACCTGCATTTAATCGGAGTCTTAATAATTTGCGACTCAAATCGTCGAGTTATAAATGACTCTACTCTAGGATTTAAATTGTTTAATTTTTTTTCAGTTCCAATGAGAGAAGAGCTAATGTATATTTTTGTTCCATATTTATATTAATATAAATTATAGTGACGAAATCTTACCTGATGTTATTAAATGATGATGAAATATCAGATGGGGCATAACATAAGGCATTTAAGATGGTAACGGGTTCTTCTTGAGGTTTTAGATGGAACACATAATTGCTAAAGCAGTGGTACTTAGTAGTGGAGTTTATATGAAGGCTGATCGAGGGCTTCTGTATGCAAGTCGTTACACCCTGAGGACGTTTCTGGTTGAACGCGGGTCCGTAGTCGCTTGTGGTGTGGGATGTTCTGCTCCGAATGTATCTTGGCTGTCTTCGGCTGTTTTCGGAGTACGAAGGAACAACGAAGTAAAATAAAGGATCACAAATTTTCGGGAGTGGCAAAATAAGCGAAAACTTAGTTATAGTAATTTTGATGGATTTTTGGAAAGTAACGTCTGGTTCAATCGATTTAATTGATTGAATTCAATTGATCTTAACTAAAACTCCTTTGCCCACGTGCATGCTTGCTGTTTGAGATATTTTCAATGAAAATTTTTGGTGTAAGTACCATTTGAAAAAAGAGCTTGTCTAAAGAGCCTCGCTCGGATGTAGGTGTAGGATTATCTCCCAGTCTCGTTGTGTAGGCTCCCAACACAAGCTTATTAATAGCTTATTTGAATAAATGCTACTCGTACTTATTAGACGACCGGCTGGTGTAGCGGTAACATAAATTGCCTTCTATGCCAGAGGTCCTGGGTTCGAATCCCAGCGGCGGCGGATATTTGTGTGATGAACACAGATATTAGTCGTCAAGTCATGGATGTTTATATGTTAATTTAAGTTTATTCTAATAAAAAATATGTATTTATTCATTATGTATGTTTATATATTTCTTAAGTATATCAGTTATCTAGTATCCATAACACAAGTTCTTTAAGAAACTTAATTTGGGCTAGATAATGTTGTGTGAGTGTCAGAAAAATATTTATTTATTTTATTTACTTATTAGCGTGACGGTAAGGTATTTATAAGTATGTATTTAAAATATAAAACAAATAGTAAAATAAATTACTTATGTAGTAAGTACTGCAGTCAGCAAAATAAATTTAACACAACCTTTTTATTTCTATAACATTCTCCATTCAATCTATAGAAACCCCTTTATAATAGAGCCTCCACGGCTGATTTAAAATCAATAATGCTTTGAAAAAGAGCACTCAACGATCACAGTGAGGGATCGATAGCCGATCTATTGATCTTTTGTTCGGAGAAGTCGATCGATTTTGATTGTATTGCGAATGAACAGGTCACTGAGTGAAAATTTGTTCGTAACTGTCGTGATCGTGTGTGATTGGATTTTTTTTACGTTTAATTTACGGGTTTTGGTATTATTACTAGCTTGGGGTGTGCCTGCATTGTTCGCTGATTGGAAGAAGTTAAAGTTGGCTTTTGATTAACCTTTGAAATTATTATTACATTTTATATTTACTGATATAATATTAATATTATTTCTGAATTAAATGGTAGTGAAACAGGTTAGTGTTATGGGATAGAAACGACCCATCGTATAAAGTCTAATGCCCAACAAAGACAGATTTAGGACGTGTTTTATGAAGATCATATACAGGGTGACTGGTGACAAATTTTAGATAATGAAAGAGAGCACTCTGTACTCTATACTTATCATAATTATTTAATAACAGTTGGTACTTAATTTTCACCAGAAATCCATATGAATAAATAAAGAGATCTTACTACAATTTTCCCGACGCGCTGCCTCAGTCAACAAGCACACACTAGTGTTTCCGCCACACGCACACCATCACCCGCTAAGTGTCTATTGTATTACGCTTATGTAAGCATACGTTGCGTAATGAATTCTTTAACTTTCGGTTAAGTTTACTCAGTGAATAATGATTAATTATAAATCTCAAACTATCATATCCTGGAATTTCGGAAGTGACCCACCAGTCATCCTGTATATTCAATAGAACATTTCAACTCCAATTTGGCTAGCGACCAAAAGTGTTTATAAATCTGCTGCCAAATATCCGGTAGTGGAGATTTTTATATTTCTAGTTCAAGTGTATTTATATACCTACGAAATAAATAATTTTATGACTTGGACTAAAAAATGATGACTTTTCAAATGATGTTTTTTTATCAACAATAACTTTTCATTAGGTATATATACTCTGTAAGCTAGCGCCGTACCTACTACTATTAAACATTAGTTATCCTCAAATCTCAAATCTTGCTTAGTAAAATAGTTTTTTACTGAACTTGTACTTTAATGTTCTATTTTTTATATCTGTCCTTTCGGGATCCCCTGCAGTGTCAATGCATAGCTATGTGCACTCTCGCCCTCTACGTGTCCACTTATTTGCGATAACTACGTTAAGGACGTTCCTACCAAGGAAGTTTCGTGCAATTATATTATGGCGTTTCACAAACAATTATCATAAAGTTATAAGCGAAAGTGTCGCAAGAAGTAAAATTTTTAGTTAAATTAAATTGCTGGTTTAATCTCTTCTGATGTGCGTTATTTTGACACTATCGATCTAGCTAATCTAAAAGAGTAACGCGCATGCATCTTTCTTCAAACTGTCAGATATTTTATAAGATTTGTTAGGATGTGGCTTTTATTTGCAAATCTTAAGTCAATTAATTTAATATTGAATCCCTTTTGGTATAGTCTTAAGTTTTCATGATTCATATTTTAAAATAAAATACAATTTAATTGGATTTGAAAGCCTCTCCCTATTGATAGTTCATGTCAGTTGCATATAAAGATCTATATTTATTGAAAGCACATACATTCATCCTTACCAAAGGGGCGTGAATACTTGTATGATAAATAAAGTTGAAACGGCTTGAGTTACAATGTTATATTGGAATAACTACTGGGCACACTATTATTTATATTGAAGATACAACACTATCGTTCAAATCGTATTCAGATAAATGCGGTGTCATTTGTTCAAAACGCACAGTACTTTATTACGACACAACCAGGAGCAAAGATATGATAAGAAACTTACGTTATAGGAATTTGTTTGCAGAATGTTTTATATAAATAAAAAAACGATAATATTACATTTTAAGTGCCTTTTGATTAACGCGATGCTAATGTTGGTAACATTGATATTGGGGCAAAATCTTCAAAATATAGATTTTATTCGCGGGTTCGATGTCCGCACGGAACAAGAAAAAAAAAGGTTTCGGGTCTGGGCGTTTATAAAAATATGTATTTTATATTCTAGGTTCCCGCCTAGTTCGCCACATGGAATCTCATAACACCAGCTTTGCTTACTCTGAGGCCTTGAAGATTGTGTGATTGTCTGGGGATTTTATTTATTTATTGTGCTGAAAAAACAAATTTGGAAAGCTGAGTTCTCGTTATTGAAGGCTTCTGCAAGGCTTCCGACCCACTTCCATATAAATTCTGCAGCGAAATATGATAGGTAGCTGCCGTGAAGATGTGTTCCGTTCCACCTGTCTTTTTAAGAGACACGTAAATATCTCCTTTTCCCATGTAATCCGATTTGGACCTCTTCTTCAGATGAGAATGAGGTAACTCATGCACAAAAATACTTACACTATAAGAAACATTAACCTTAATTTAAAGTAAATAGAGTAAATTCCGTAAATTAGTGCATGATGTTCTGTTACCATGTCAATTAACATCTACCTACCTTCATTGCATCATTTTGAACTCATAAACAAGGTATGACTTGTGCATGGAATACATAAATAAGGTTGGAATAGTCTGAAGCGGTTTTCCAACAAGGACCCCTATGTACTCACAACCACCGTATTCTGAAACTAATTCTGAATAGAGAATCCACATGTTATATAGGTATGAAACGTTTTTATTTATTTCGTGAATATAATATTATGTATTTTTTTATTTTTGCCTTATTTGAAATTTGGCTCATTTTATTTCCTTAAAATAAGGCAAATTTCCCTCTTATTGAAAGCTGTTTAAGGTCGGCTATACAGTATTCATTTCGGCGTCCTGAAAATTCTGACAACCACCAACCAGCACTGGGCAAGCTTGGTGGCTTACGGCCTAAAACTTCTCGTCACACAGGGGAGAGACTCATAGCCCTGCAGTGAGCTCATTACAATGAGTTGTGATGAATTTATGACGAGGGTCGGCTGGTCATTGGTAGGATAATATTAATACCCTTGCCGCCTCTGGAAAAACTTGTAGTTAAAGGTGGCTTATCTGCGCAAGCCCGATAGTCAGGGCACATGTGCTTAGTGTATATTTGCTTGTCTACCTACCTCCTATTTATCTATCTTTTCTATCTACCCTCCAAATAAATTATACAGCTAAATATCACTAGATCAACTGTGTGTTCCGGATATGTTGAAGGAAGACAGTTAATTCCATAGTGAGTTGCTGTCGATCTTATTTTCACTTCGATCACTAAAACAAAACCGTGTTTACAAAAAATTCTAAGTAGGTATTTATAACATTGCGACAACATTTTACTGATTGAGTTAAATCTCGAACACACATAGGGTGTTGTCAGAAATAACATATATAATTATTTGTCATACCGATACTAAAATATAATTATTAATTTTAATGCTAACATTGAAATTTTTTCGACTAGGTACTTGTTTTACTAAAGGTAATATAATTACTGATTTGCGTACTTCATTGATATCTAGCAGTTTCTGCAAGTTTTCCCGCGTAACTCCTGATCCTGTTAAAATTATTTGAAAAGTTAATTCAGTATGTCTTAATATTATTATCGTAGAGATAAAGTTTAATTTAACCTCAATAATTAAAATACTAATAAACTAATCCAGTAACTAATATTATAATACGTGATTCTAAAAGAACCAATAGTTGTTTATTCTCTGAACTGCTTTACCAAGTAAATAACAAATCTAGAGTGCCATCTATTTGTTTTTATCCAAAGCGCTTAGATTGACATAGTCACTTTCAGTGCTTAATGAGGGCACAAATAGTTTAGTGCTGAAATTATAGATGGCGTTCTCGTAACATGAGATTTAGCGCCATCTATTAGTTTTATCGTAAAGCGTTTGGATATTAAGTCACTTTAGTTTTGCTTCAACGACGACAATAATAGTTCAGTGCTAAAATTATAGATGGCGCTTGCGTGATTTTGAGTTTTTTCCCAAATTCATTTTGATAGATTTATAATCCGATTAATAATAATAATCCGCTAAAATAATATAGGGGCAGGTTCATTCATTTTGAAATACCAGAATAATTACATCTAGGCTCGGAAAAATAGATCAGATTGTATTCAATAAGTAAACATTATTACAGTAGGTACCTAATAATTTTATATTTAAGACATAATAATTTCAAATTGTTATTTTTAAAAGATTTTGAATATTTTAAACGTGTGAGGGAGCTACCACATTAATCGATCGTCGATCGATGACAGAATGGAATAGTAATACCCTTAGTGATCTTGAAACTTGCACAAATTTACCAACTAACCAAAAAAATGTTTTTTGTGAAATTCCTTAGAATAATATCCAACTCACTCACAAGCTTTCTTAACGTAAAATGTTACATAATATACATAATTTATATGACATAATAATTCTAAGGGACTATGTTAACAACTTGTTGCATTTCCCTATCGCATTAGGTTACCTGTAAGGATAGATGTAAGTAGTTTGATAAATAAATAAATAATACTATCTTTGCCTAACGTAATCAAAGCATACGTCAAGCCTGACGGTTGATTAGGTTGACAATCTATTAGATACTAATATTATAAAGAGGAAACCTTTGTATTTTTGTGTGTTTGTATTGAATAGGCTCAAAAACTACTGGACCGATTTCAAAATTTCTTTTACCATTACTTAGAGGGATTCTTCCGAATCCGTATACGCTACTTTCTATCCCGAAAATCTCACGGGAATCGAAATTGCGCGGGTAAAACCGCGCGCAACAGCTAGTTAAGTATTAAATCAAAGAACTCTCAACGTTACTTTTTTAACAACAAACTATCAGAGTAAACTTACTTCAGACTACAATTTGTTTTAATGTAGCTTTTCAAAATAAATAGAATCCGTGTCAATTATCCCTTTGTACCTACAGGTTTAAACTTCATTTGTAGGCAGTCGTAACATCTTTATGTAAAAGTAAAGATAACAATAACTTAACATCGAAAAATTAGCAGAAAACCAAATAGTTATAAATACTTGCAAATGTATAAACGAACTTAAAATTAGTTCTATAAAGTTTTAAATGCTTAAAAACGTTTAAAACATTATAGTCTCAGGTAAGGTTAAGTCCAAAATCTCGTGTAAAAATCTTAGAAATAGTTGAATTTATCAATAATTTAAGTATAAAATCCGAATATTATCTTGGTAATGTCGCCAAAGATGGTATGGCTCCTAAGATGGCCCACTAAAAATGCAGTTACGTTTAAATATTATGAATAATAAATATTAAACATTTCTGACACTCACAAAACATTATCTAGCCCAAATTAAGTTTCTTCGAGAACTTGTGTTATGGATACTAGATAACTGATATACTTAAGAAATATACAATAAACATACATATTTTGCTTGGTGGTAGGATCCCTTCTGGGTCCGCCTGGCTAGCGACCACCCTTTATATAAAGTCTGCCGCCAAATGTTACCGCTCCGGCGGTAATGTGTTCCGGCAATATTGTATAAAGAGCCAGTTTCTTCCTAAACCCGTGTGCTTTCATCTTCGACCTCATCATCACTTACCATCAGGTGAGATTGAGGTCAAACGCGGGTTTAGTCACTTATAAAAAAAAATATATATTGAATAAATACATATGTTTTTATTAGAATAAACTTAAATAAACATAAACATCCATGACTTGACTGCTAATATCTGTGATCATCACACAAATATCCGCAGCCGCCGGGATTCGAACCCAGGACCTCTGGCATAGAAGGCAATTTATGTTACCGCTACACCAGCCGGTCGTCGACGTTTATCTGAAACATATGAAATTTCGCGGGTTCATGCTACTAGTACTATAGAAAATAGTGCAAGTGTGTTTCATTATCGGCGCATCTCCATTTTGAACACACATGACAATTTGCTTGGTCATGACAAGACGATACCTACACGTTTTATAAAATCCCTTTTGAAAATTAACTAATTAAAAGCAATTTTCTTTTCTCTGATCTGTGATCATTCATATTTAAACTGTTTATTAGCGAATAATAGATAACTGTTATTATTTTATTTCTTTTTTGTATTTTTGTGAGGCTATAATCTTAACTCAGGTGTAAGTTCCTATCAAGGACCATACTATAATTCCCCATAAATTAAAATACAAAAAAAAATTTGAAAAAAGACCTCAAAGAATAAAATTTTAGTCTCGTTATCCATATGTGATAGAATGTAATTTAAATCCAAGTCGCATATAGGTATCATTTCAAAAGCACAGGCTTTAATGAGATAAATTATTTGAAATACATTTTTTTTATGTTGAGAAGCCTTGGTTACCCAGGCTATATACTGGAATCTCTTTTCCGCCCGCATGCCGGGGTGTGCATATATGCCAGTGATGCGATCTGTTATCAGCGTCTCCGTTACTTGGAAGTGCCGGACCTTTCAGTCATGTATCTATCGTTCACTTCGCGGAGATCGGGAGACAATGAGGCTCATGGAATACCTTGGCAATACAGCAGATAAGATTCAGCAACGTTTTCCCACAGCGCAGTTGGTGTTCCTAGGGGATTTTAATGCTCACCACGGGCAGTGGTTATATCCGTATCATACCACTGACCATGCTGGTAGAGAGACCTTTAAGTTTTCGCTGACTTGTGGTCTCTCACAGCTTGTTAACGAGCCTATGCGCATCCCTGACGTTGCTGGATGCACTGCGTATTGCTTAGACCTTCTGCTGACAACCGATCCAGACAGATACTCGGTGTCCGTCACTGCACCGATCACTGTGTGGTGAAATCTGTATCGTTGTACTCGCAACCTGACACCCGCTAAAAAGGCTCCAGGAGAGTATGGAGTTACAAGTAAGCAGATTAGGATGAAATTCGACATTTCTTCGCATCTTATCCGTGGCGGCAAACTTGTTTTACATCAACCGATCCATCGTCCTGCGCTGATGCTGTCTCAAGTGTGATATTTCAAGCAATGGAGTACTACATTCCCCATGCTGACCTATCCCTTGAAACCAAAGCTTGCCCATGGTTTAATACTGCTTGACTTGCCGCTAAAAAGCGAAAGTGGGAAGCATACAAAGGCTGAGCAAATGCTCGCAGAAGCAAAGCCCTGAATTCGAATGAACTTAAGAAAAGATACAATGCTGCCGCCAAGTCCTGCAAAAAGGTGATCAAAAGAGCTCGTTTTGCCCACATAGGCCGTATCGGAGACAGAATAGCAGCATACCTTTCGGGAAGTAAAGCTTTCTGGTCGCTGCCACCACTGAGGAAATCAAACGGTTCTCTGGCCCACACTGCTAAGGTAAAAGCAGTTTTATTTACTAGTATCTTCGCGGAAGATTCTCGTCCAGATTGCCAAGGAAAAATCCCACCCCGATTACCTAAGTTTGGACGTACAATAAGTACCGTTCCCAAAAGGAGGTTCTTAAATGCTTGCTGCACCTAGATGAGAACAAAGCTTGTGGTCCAAACGGTATTCCTGCAGTGGTCCTAAAACGTTGCGCAGCTGAGTTGTCTCAAGTTTTGACGCGTCTCTTTCGACTTTCATTGGAATCCGGTAAGGTCCCCAAGTCCTGGAAGCTTGCTAACGTACAGCCAGTACCGAAGAAGGGAAGCCGTGCCGATCCTGTCAACTATCGACCAATTTCAATCACCTCCATACTTTGCAAAGTCTTGGAACGCAAGACTTTGCAAAGTATGGAGGTGAAGTATGGAGGTGAAACGCCTGGCATGCCTCGAGACCAACGAGCTCCTAAGCGATTGCCAAAATGGTTTCCGCAACGGACGCTCGACCGGCGATCTTCTCGTGTATGGCACTCACTTATGGAGTGCCCGAGGTATCGAGTTTAATATAAAATAAAAAGCTTCAGGGCCTTAGATGTAAAGTTAGTATCGAATAATAGCCTTGTCATAGATGATTGTCCCATCATAAAGATTTGTAAGATACAAATATTGACTAGTATACATTATTTGTATAAAGAGATGTATAAAGCTCCAAAAAGAAAACGTAAATTGAACAATAACATGTAAATGCTTTTCAAAAAATACAACGATTCCTGCTCTTTCTCAGATTGTGGAGTTCGTTACCTTATGTAATTCGTAGTCTAAAAGGATATCTATTTTTAAAAAGAAAGTCGCAAATCACTACTATTCACTACTGTAAGCCATGTTATCCACATTACTATTTAACTGTTATTAAGATATATAATGTATGTATACCTATATAAAGTATGTCGGCGCGTTCATAGAGAAAGCCATAGATAAGATAAATCATAGAGATAAAATAGAGTGACTGATGGTTTTGATTGGTCAGTCGCTCTGGCGGAACGTCGTGTCTATGGGAGCGGGGAGCTATCTTGTTGTTGACGAGAGTGACCAGCGCACCGTAGTTTTCGACGGATCGCTTAAATTAGAAATAATCTTAGCTGTTTCATTATATTTCTGCTTAAATTGATATTGTGAGAAGATCAAGGCCCTCCTGGCGTTACAAGTACATATGTATAATATTATGTGTTTGTATTGGTATGTATATTTATTCATATGTATGTATATTTAGTACACAGTATTATTGCTTTTCAAATCAAACTCTCCAGTCATGGGTCTGCTGTAAGAAATTTTGTAAGAGATAAGCTGTACCTTTGTACGTATTTTTATTCACTGTCTCTTTTAATTGTATCTGTACGCATACATAAATAACTTCACTCCTGCATCTTTTACGGGGTAGGCAGAACAACAGATCTTATGTCACGTTTGAAAAATTTTGAGGCTATTGGGAAATTAGAATTATATAGAGAGACTATTGCAGTGACAGGGGACAGCCTATCGCCCACAAGAAAACCTCCCATAAAGCCTCTGTCCCTTAACTGTCTTTTACAGTATACCCGGGAAGAGAAGCAGCTGACACACATAGCAAAACATAGCCTTTGTTCCCAGTCCAGCATGGAAGAAGCGCATTTCAACTGTGTGTACATAAGTTCAACTGTTGCAACTCAACTGTGTGTACATAAATTGTTAAATAAAAAAATAAAAAGCAAAAAACTTAAAAATAGGAAACAGTTATTTAAAAATAGAAAACAGTTATTTAATTTTGAATAATGAATAAAATTTTCATACTGAAACGTGATACCTGTCAGACTAAGCTATTTATTTATTTGACAAAACAACTTTTAAAAAAATACGGAGCATGTTATATTTAATAAAAAAATATATATATGGATCAAATAATAATCTGAACAGGCATTTGGGACTGAAAAAAAAAAAATATACTCTTTCGGACATATTTTTTTTCATTTTAAATCTCAATAAAATTACTAATTCAGGAGAATTGTCTCTTTAGAAAGAAAGTGAAGAAAGATAAGCAGATTATTTGCAAACCTTTCAAAATACGAGCATTTCTAGATACGAGTATATACCTAATAAAGAAAGTAGTGGTGACGAGGATGGCGAGGAAAACAACTTATCATTAAAACATTGTATTATTTTCATGTTACTCTATTTTTAATACTAATATTTTCTTGCTTAATCTTCTATTTATATCTTTAGCACTGTGTTTTTGTACCACTAAAGTTTGTATCAAAGTTTACGCGACTTGCCTTTTTTAGTACACAAAATGAAATAATTTCTGTTTTTAAACATAAAAAAACTTGAAGTTTATGCATTCATATTTTTCCCTGAGACGAGGAAAATTACACTGTAATGGTAACCCTTATTTCACCCTCACGCCCCTCTGACGTCATCATCCAAGCGCCAAAAAGGCCAAAAAGGTCTTGGGAACCATTTACGTCAGATAATATATGAACACTTTCATTGGATTTTTAACCTTATTATAATGGAATACGTTGCAAAGTGTTTACATATTATTAGACGTGACTATACGTCGTACAACACAAGCTTACCTTTTTTGTTTAGGATTTAGGACGGCTAATTACTTTTTGTCTCTTAGCCAGTACTCTTAAAGAGACCCCGCCAATGACGGCTACCATTCCTACCATTCTATAGAATTACATGCTTTTTTGTCCAGAATAGGAGGGCCCGAAAACATAAACTAAAATTTATTATTCGTTTATCAGAATTATTTTGTAAATAAGTTTGTACAAGTCTTAATATTGAATAATAAAGCTATTTAACTGAATTTATTTTATTTGTTTCGTCATGTCCGACAAGACATTTTTGGCGCTTGATGTTGTTAGCATGAGGGTGAAATAAGGGTTCCCATTCTGTAAAATGACCATATTCTCAGGGAAAAACATAAATGCATGAATATGTTTGAAAATAGAAATTATTTATTTTCAAGAAAAAAGTTCGTTAAAACTGATGATCAAACATTAAAAATATTTTTTTAATAAATTTTAAATAAAAATATCAAAATCTTTTACTGTAATTGTGTTCGGCAAATATCATATAAATAGATAACGAGATAAAAATATCAATTTTTAATTTCGTCAACTTCGTCATCACTACTTTCTTCGATCTTTGAAAATAGTTCAATTATGAAAGGCTTTTCTAAATATCTGTCTTTCTAGCGAAATCCTGCATGTAACTTCTTTACATTTGAACACTGATATGGCAGTAAACGCAATAAACGGAAATAAACTTTGTTCAGTTGACATAAGGAGCTGTCAGGAACGCATTCTCGCAACGGCCGCACTCTAATAACTACTATACTATACCTATATACCTATATACTATACCTATAACTATAATAAGCCCGTTGAATTTTACTTTTCCTGTTCTTTCATACTTTAACTCATAAAATCACGCTGAAGTTCAAATATTTTTTTTTTCACAGGTGCAAAATATCATATTTTAATATTGTCTTAAGTTTTCACGATTCAATATTTAAATAAGACAACATTTTCGGTGTCTTTGCAGACCCCGTGATCACGAGAAACGGTTAAAAAGTTATTTTATTGTCATAGTTTATCCCTCCGGGAAATGCAGTCAACTTGTATTATCGATATACATACATATATTTTCAAGTACATGACCGTTACCACTGATGGACGGTAAGTCAAGGTTTCAAAGGAAGGTCAGGACCCCGACATATTTGCATAACAATCTATTCTTCAAGCTCTAAAGACCAGAAAATTGTGAACAAGTCACGTAAACAATAATATGTGGTAAGTTATGACTTTGATGTACCTACCTATGCACTTTTATATGGTTCCTGTTATCAAAAAGTATATTTTCTTAGAATTTAATTTAATAAACTCATCATTCTAATATTATTTACTTGAACGTAAACTTGAATCTCACTTGCTAAAGGCAGTCAAATTACAACCGCGATTTAAAATCATCAAAGTAAGCCTCTCACCTAGGATTACTTCTGTACAGAAATGTTTGATATCTTCTCTCAATCTCAAGAGACGGAACTACCACAGAGTAATTTTAAGTAAAAACGACAAGTTGGAAGAAGGCGTAAATACAATGCTAAATTTTGAAAAACGCTTTGACCTCTAATTATCTATTTGTATAGAGTTACTTGACTTGTCGTAAAGTACAGATCTCGAGATTACTATGTTTCTCATTTGTTTTTTTTTTAACATATAATTTTCACGTAATATTGTCAACAACCCATTATAATGGAGTTGTTGAGGAGTTTCCATCGGCCACAGGTCCTCGAAGATTTCTGAAAAAAGATTAAAGATTATTAAAAGATTATTAAAGATACCTAATTTATTATAAATATTATTGCTAGAATAATAATAATAAATTGCGTTGCTTAACTTATAAAATAATTTTCTTTTCTAATTCATAGTTCCTATTTGCATAAATATTTAACAAACTGTTTGCCACTTCAGTTATAAGTTTATTTTACATCTGCGGACTTGCATAAAAAAATCAAATACAATTGGCGGTCTAATCGCTAGGAAGCGACCTCTACTAGAACTATGAATTGCAAAAACGTATTCCAAATGATTTTCGTAATGCACCAAAGTTGTATAAAAAAGGAAACTGGAAAGTCTGCAAAGCAGAGGTCAGCAAAAGTTAATGATTAAAGAATATACATTAAAAAGTTATAACACACACTAGCAATGAGTTGGCCCCAATGACAACTCATACACATTGTGGTATGAAAACCAGTTAAGAAAATAAATATCTTAACCCAGATGTCATAGGCCTATAGAAGTCATGTGTGTCAAGAATTCACAGAATGAAGGGATTTTTTTAACTTTTTTCATGACCTAATTCATCTTGAAGTCCCCTAAGAGATGAATTAGAGTGACTCTGTCGCATCTGTAAAAGCTTTCGCCAAAGATACTAATCCAAGTGTTTGTTTTTATTTGTGGCTAAAGGTAGCGAAGATGAGGTCGGAGACACGAGTTAAGGAAGGATCTGGCTCTTCACTGATAAAAAACTATACTTATTACAAAAATATATATGTAATAATAATATGAATACCACTAAATACATTACACAACGTGTAACATAATGAAGAGACAATACTTAAGGGTATTGTATATTTGGTGATGTAGTTTATTAGTAACAGTAACATAAGTTTGTTATCTTTACCGTTCAGCTGAAAAACAAGTTCAAAGTTTAGATCAAAATATCTAAGTGTCAACCCTAAAAACAGCTGTTAGCTTTTGATGAAATCTATTCGATAACAGATGGCGTAAAAATAAAGTCATGGGTAACTAAGACAGATACACAAAGTTCACCCGGTGCGGTAAAGGTCATAAGGTCACTGACTGCGGCACAAGTCTTTGTTTTAGCTTATTAGGTTGACTAGGGATGTCAAAATATTTTGTTGTAAATTAAATAAATAAATTTGTATGAAAGTCTATACCAGCACTGATCATACTAATACTTTTACTGTATAATCTACGTATGATATACAAACTAACCCTTTAGATTTATCTCTCCATTTTGTTACACGTTGTATGTATAAGTACCTACTTAATGCGTACAGCCAATTTATTTTTTAAATCCTAAAAATAAAATAATATTTCTTTATCATATCGGTATTTTTAATAAAACTTTTATTAAAACTTATTGTGTTGCTAATCGTTATATGCAACATTTGACTAGAACAAATATCTGGGTTAGTTCAAGACAAATTTATATCAGTCAAAATGATAGTTAATACCTAAGTTTGTTAACGGGGTTTCAAACTAAGATACCTGATATTATCATATCAAAACGAAACTACTTAATTTATTACTAAAGCTTACTGGAAAATTATGTGAACACAGTTAAAAAGTACAGTAGGCCCCGCTACTTGGGAATAAATTATATTTTGCAACAGCAACTCGGACCTCGTCTTTGACTTTTTTGTACGTATGTTATGGTCATTTAAAAGCCAAATACAATTAAAACTAAACAAAATTTAAATGAAATAATGAATAAATAATTTTTTCGAACATTATCATAATGACACTGAACTTTCAAGAGAGTTTTATGTGTTCAAATTATCTATACTAATATATAAAGCTGAAGAGTTTGTTTATTTGTTTGTTTGAACGCGCTAATATCAGAAACTACAAGTGGGATTTGAAAAATTATTTTTGCATTTGATAGCCCAACTCTTGAGGCAGGTTATAGGCTATATTTTATCCCGAAATTCCTACGGGATCAAAAGTTACGCGGGTAAAACCGCGCGCGGTGGCTAGTTACAAATAAAAATCATTTTAAAAAATCGGCATAGTTGGAGTATATAACTTAGGCAGTTGTTCAGTAAATAACTTTTTTTATCATTATTCATGAGTATAAATATTGAGTAGAATTAAATCTTAACTTAAAGCACAGATTATCATTAATAATCAACTTTGAGAGGCTAGTTTTTCTAAAGGGCGTGATTAAGTATTCAAATAATATTACGTAACAATAAAAAAAACATAGACTTTATAAAAATAATCAACTTTAACGCATTTATTTTTTTCATAAATGATTTTATTAACATCGTGATTTTATATTTCACCTTTAATTTGCAAATTTTGATTCTAACATCCTTTAATAAGGGTTCATGAAAGTCAGTACTTGGACAAGCTTGTGTGTAAATTAAAAAGGACTGTCTTGCTAGACACAAATATACACACAGAACTGAAATATAATAATAAATACTCTTAATTGCCAAATAAAATACATTTTTTAAATAAAATATACAAATATTTTGTCAAACTTAAAATCTAAACTCGTATAACAAGTTCTTATAATCTATTCGTTTGGATTAAACATTAACGGCTCTCTAGAATGTGTGGCATCATAAGAGGACAATATTATCAAAAAAATCTGAGTGCCATAAGAACGCAGGTGATTGTCAAGTCCCGTTACTGACCTACTCGCAGAGACGAGCGCTATAAACCTTTAGCAGTTTATCTCATTTGAGCGCACAGCGCGAGCGCATCATGTTTTTCGAAAGCCTCTTTCTCAATATATTCATATTACTAGTGCTAATTGTCGCTCTTGTGTTTGACTATGTAACTAAATTCTTCAGCTATTGGTATATTCGACATATACCTTACAAACGTGCGATACCCTTCTTCGGTAGTGATTTTCATAGAGTTTTAGGCATTAGAAACACAAGTGATGAAGTTAATTTACTGTGCTCAAAAAACAAACAGGAAAAGTTTGTCGGCTATATCAAAAGCAGAATCCCAGATCTCATACTCAAAGATCCTGAAGTCGTCAAAAGAATGCTGTCAACAGATCATGTGAATTTCCATAAACGAGGTCTCGACTTGGACAAATCCAGGGATGTATGTTTACGAAACAATTTATTTTACGCTGAGGGAGAAAAATGGACTTTATTGCGAACTGCATACGAATCGTTAATAAATAACCTTGACGTTAAAATAGAAAACGATTTGCAAGAATGTTTGTCCGGAACAAATGGTGACAAAAATGTTCAACAGTTAGTGACGAAACTATTGGATATTGTATTTGAAGGTTTACTTGTCAGTAATAATGGCACTTGCTTCGTAAAAGATTTGCGGTCAACGTTACAAGCCCGTTCTTTACTCGACAAATTCAAAAGTTACTTGAAGAATATATTTCCTTCGTTGTATACTTTAATGGGACTGAATACTTTGCCGGGTCAGCTTTCAAAAGAAAATAAAGATATACTTTTGAAATCAAAACTAATGAAGATCACCAAGGAGTCGGGATCAACGTTTCAGTTTGATATCAAAGAGAAAAATCGGAGATATTTCAAAAGGGAATCGGAAACGGACTTTGCTTACACCATCCTCTTGTCTTTTATAAGCGAAGGCTACATCCCTTTGCAATTCCTTTTGACCTCATTACTGTTTGAAGTAGCCAAGAATCAGGAAGTTCAGAAAAAGGCGAAGAGCTTAGAAAATAATGATGAATATTTAAATAAAATTATTAAAGAAACTTTAAGGCTGTATCCACCATACTCGGTTTTAACACGAAAATGTATAAAAACCTATCAATATCCAGAGAGTAATTTGATAATTGACAGAGGAGTCACACTGACAGTTCCAGTAGAGTACCTGCAAAAAGACGCTAAGGTATATGAAGAGCCAGAGCTGTTCAACCCTGAACGCTTAGAAAGTGGTATTGCTTTTTCTTTTGGCGTTGGACCAAGAAAATGCATTGGTAAGCTAAAATAACTTCATGAATTTTTCATTTTACATTTAAATATAAAAAAGACACTTAATTATCAATGTTTTTTACACAAAAGGGGCTCCGCTGCACTGTCTGATTGTCAAAATAAATTTGTTAGATAATTACTTACAGTGTCGACAAAGATAAAAATCAAATAAACAAAACAAAAGCTTACAAAGAACAGGGAAACTACCTAAAAGTCAATTCACACTTTTATTTAAACTATTGAAAACGGGCACATATTTTCATGCAATTTTAGTAGTCGATATTATAGAATATCACACCTTTATGAAATACTATTAACGAGAAATCATTAACACAATCCAATAAAATCGCAAGTTCAAGTTCATTATAAATCAATTAAGACCAAATTTCTCTCTGCATTTTTGTAATTTACGACTATTTCATAAAGTTATTAAGTAGAATTACTAAGTTCTGACTGATTTATATGATCCACTTATATAAGCTTTGTTTGCTTTAGGTATATTATTTTATTAACTTTATTATTCAACTTACATATATGACCTTTTAAGTACTTTTTTTAGGTCTTAATCTGCTTAATTTAATTTCAAAGTCGGTCTTACAGAACCATTGATAATAATCAACGAAAACAGAGCAATAAAAAAACCGACTTCACGTCAAAACTTTTGCTGAGTTGATAATGTCATCAACGTCACATCAATGTCACATTCTCCGAAATCATACATGTTTTTTCAATAGTTTGAAATTTTCAATGAAGTACATCGATTTCGATGTAATTTGAATGAGACTAACTATGAAGTATCCTCTTTTACATGAAACAAGAATTTTCAAAATCAATTCACTATTGTTCGAAATTTCGTGTAACAAAGACACAAAAACACATACAGATGAATTGAGAACCTCCTCCTTTTTTGGAATTCAGTTGAAAATAAGAGAGGATAATATAATTCCTAACTATAATTCCTAAATAAAAATAAATTTCATCATAAATATTTATGTACAGTGTTTAAAAAGTAGCATTGAGAATATTAAGCTTAGTTTATGTTAATTAGAGAATTTATATTACTAACGTAATTGCTATACAGCTTTCACGAGAATGATCTAAACTAAAAACGGTAAATAAAACCAGTTATAAAAATGTCAAACACAGTGTGAAGAGACAAAATACGAAGATATTTAAAGGTCATTTTACTTATAACTGTAACTATGCCTACTGCGCTATTTAAATACTGTATAGCATTTTAAATATCTAATAGTTTTTCAATAGTTCATAGTTTAAAAAGGCTTCAATGCCTGGTTCAGCCCAATTCTGTAATCCGCAGTCGACTGCCGCCAATTTAAATGTCGAAACAATTGTTCTAATTGGATCGCACTCAGTCTGCTGTAAATCTAGTATGAAAAAAGGATAAGAAAAAATCTGTTTGCAGCTTTAATTTTTTTAGACTTTCAAGCAAAGATTTTTGTTTAGCAAACAAACATCTATTTGAAAAGCCTTTACATTAAAGTACTTTTTTGGTTTTTATTACTTTCGGAATCATGTTTTTAACCCTCTTAAGGGCGCTATATATTTTTAGCGAATTTTAATTAGTACGACCTATAGCAAAATATTGTGTCCGGAATTCTCAAAACCTTAAATTTATTTGCTCTATACATAACATTAGCTCAGCAAAGAATCATTTTAGCACAATCCGTACAACCTGATCGGTTTGTGCCCAATAATTTAAAAATGATATTTAATTTAGACATGCTTTCTGGCAATGTTTTATGAAGTTCCAGTTCGTTCCATCCGTTCGTGTTTTTCCATTTTCAACCTTATCGTCGCTTACTATTAGGTGAGATTAAGGTCAAACGCCGGTTTAGTTACTAATAACAAAAGCCGGAGAACTTGTAACACGTTACGTAGAAATACCGCGGAGCAGCCTTAAAGTATAATACTTTATATGAGGTTTTTAATTTTGAAGGGAAATAATGCAGTTACGCAAGAACGAAATGAGACGATGATACATTATATTATGTACATCAACTGCAAGATAAGAAGGTCGTTTTAATGATATAACATTATAGTATTTTTTACAATATTCACGAAACTTTTCACAAGCAATTGTTTTCCGTCAAAGATTTTTCTGACCAGCACTGCGAGCACAGAACTTTATTGACTCGTATGTTTACGAATGTTCGTATAGTATGGAGACGGTTTGTTAGCAATAATTGTAATCTATCCATTGTCGCACGGCCAGCTTAAATAAATGTGTGCCTTTTTAATTTTGTTAATAACTGTTAAATATTTTTTTTTGTTTTTATTCAAAGTTGTAACGTCTTCTTAAGCTGTTGCATAATATCAGCATTTTGCTTTTTAAGCAAATACATAACGCTGAGCTATGTCTTTTTGCGCTGCTATAACACACACTGACCTAGATTTAGTATTTTTTGTGATTGTAATGTTTTATTTTATAAGTGTGTGATTTAAGTATCAATAAACGTTTCATCTATCATCTAAATTAAAATGTTACTAAAAACTCTCTAAAACTTGCAACCGACTCCATACTATACGAACATTCGTAAACATACGAGTCGACAAAGTTCTGTGCTCGCACTGCTTGTTAGCTATTGAAAGGCCGGCATTAACACAACTGTAACAAAAGACTGTAAAGCAATACATCGCAATGTAAGTTGCATTGATTATGTATGGTGCTATTTATTTATTTTTTTCTCAATTTAATATGTTTCGAAACAAATTAACTACCTAACAATAATGAAAACCTTTTGTTTTGCTTGTATTACTTGCGTCATGATGAACAAAAATACCGTACGAAAACGAAATGTCGATTAAAATGTAAATCAACTCAAATTTTACAGAAAAAATCATAGCGTATTGATAATACTTATTACTTTTTTATGGACAACGACTCCATTAGTTTCCTTAGTACAAATATTTTTTTGCCAATGAATCTTCTTAGATGAGGCCTTCTTATTTTATTTAGTAAACTAGCTGTGACCCGCGACTTCGTCCGCGTGGATACCGTTTATTATAAATAAATACTATTATTATATCCTCCTTGAAGTTAAAACTTACTCGTACCTTATTCTAAATTTCGTCAAAATCGACTCAGTAGTTTAGCTGTGAAAGCGTTACTGATAGATAAACGGACAGAATTACTTCAAAAACTGTTAAAACAAAGCAATGATCCGCAGTTTCACCTAGGTTTTGTGAAAAAGTATAGGTAGGTATATTACATAGATGATGCCCGCGACTTCGTCTGTATTGAATTAGTATTTCGAGTAGGTTATTTTCTTCTCCAAGGTCCTAACTATCTTTAAAAACAAAAATAAAAATGAAGAATCTTCGCCCATATAATATGTATAACTCCTAATCACAAACATAGGTAGGTAACTATCTAGTAGGTACATTACAAAGGCACATAGCGTTATAAACAAATCGGGTGCCAAAGTGCCTTAAATTTTAATATTGTCTTAAGTTTTCGCAATGACTATTATGTATGACTATTAAATAAAACACTTTTTAACCGGATTTATCGCGTATATTTACATTTTAAATTTTAACAGTCGCTCGTGACCACGGGGTCTGCAAAGACACCGAAACGTCGAGTTAAAATAAATTATACGCCATTAATCCGGTAAAAAGTGTTTTATTTAATGCCTTAAATTTTACTTAATTCATGCAATATCTTCATTAATTATACTTAGCTTATTGTTATTCTAGGTAAAACTAAGTAGTTTTTGCGTGAAAGAATAGCAAAAATCCATCCATCCAGCCATTATCAGTGTACATACAATACTAACTATAGTTATGTATGGCTGCTTTTCACTGTCAAACGGCTAAGCCAATATTAATGTAATTTGGTATAGTAGTTAACACAAACGTTACTTTTTTTCCGAAGAAATCTACGGTTTCTGACTTCCAAGAGGCAGAAATAAACAAAACCTTGATTTCCATTTTATCTCTGTATGTACAGAAGGCAGTACATCAAGCGTTACAAATCTGTCAAAATTTTTTACTTGAATTTGAACTCTATGCCCTCGATAATAAGTTAAAATTGGTTGGAGAAATTTGACAGGTAATGTAACGCTTGTTCCTTCTGTACCTACCTATATTAAATCGCGCAAAAGCTTGCGCTCGCCTCCCGCATTTTTATAACCTACCGCCGCGCCGCGAGCCGCGTCGAGCGCGGCAACCGTTACGCAAAAATAATCCTTATCATTCAGTATTCACGCGCGATGGGTTATTAGCGTATTTCATGTATAAGTTTGGTGTTTCTACACCGATTTCTATGATTCTTTTTTATTGAATAGGTAATAATGTTAATTTTTTTTAATTAGGGATGAGTGAGAGTATTATAAACGTAAGAGTAAACAAATATAATCAGAAAGCTCCGAAATGCTAAGCTATCGGGATTTGCACGTGTTATTGTGAGTCAACCATAAAATATAGACATATAATGTTGTGCGATATTTTTATATAATTTTATGAAGAATATTTCTGTAATACATGATTTCTATGTAGCTTTAACCATTAAGGCTGCACACGCGACGGAAGCTTAAAAAATGAAGTAACTTCTCCCGTTTTTCCAACATTTCCCTTCACTGCTCTGCTCCTATTGACTGTAGCGTGATAATAAGTATACTATAACCTGCCCAGGAGTATAAAGAATAATTTTACCAAGTTTCGTTAAAATCCGTCGAGTAGTTTTTGTTTCTATAAGGAACATACAGACAGACAGACAGACAAAAATTTTACTGATTGCATTTTTGGCATCAGTATCGATCACTAATCACCCCCTGATAGTTATTTTGAAAATATATTTCATGTACAGAATTGACCTCTCTACAGATTTATTATAAGTATAGATTACCAAGTTTAGGTACCTATATAGTTTTGTAGATAATGTAAAGATTTTTGAAGATCAAAAAGCAAACAGCTTATTCTCACTGGGATAAACGGTTATTGTTAGACCTATTTTGCACACATTTAGTAAGAAGCAAGAAATAATCGCAGAAAAGTTCTGGATGGACCTTGCGCTAAACCAAACGTGCTACAATTTTTAACGGTCGAAAATTGTAATTAAAACAAGCCGTACAAATAACGTCTTAGGTTAATTTTGGATAAATATATACAATCAACTAAAGTTTTGATAATAAGAAAAGATCTATGTTAAATCATAAAATATAATTTAACATCATTTAATTCAATTATTTTTCAATTCTATAAAATACTAATACAAAATATTTTCATTGTTGTGAAAAGTCTAAAATGCCATTGCGTTTGATCCAAAATTTGGTATTTTTATAGAAACAAGATTTACATAAGTATAAATTGTTTTGCGTTGGCAATGAATTAGCTTTATTCTCCAAAGACTGCACCATTTTGACCAATCCTTTGTAGCTAAGACGGGAGGGATCACAAAGTAAAAAATGTAAAAGGACCTTACCGGGTTTAATTAGGCCTCAATTATGCTATACTTATATATATTTAAAAAGAAACGAGTACTCTAAATAAATCTAAGGCATCATTATTTTTTAAATGTGAAATTTAATGTGTTGTTATTCAAAAAACCGTAATAAGCTTTAACTATAAAGAAAAATTTCATGTACAAAACTTACTTTAGGGCAAAATAAATTTAGATTAAAGATTTCATATAAATATTGGTCCACATTATCTTTATTTAACCAAGATTTTATTATAAACTTAAGAATAATTTGATACTATAGCTCTTGATGTTATGTAAGTGACAATTATTTAACAAAACAACGTTTTGAAAGAAAATAAGGCTCTCCAGCATTTCAATATTGATACTTGATATTTATTATCAAATTTGAACAAAAGAAACATGCTTTCATAGGAAAATTACAAGCAACCTATTTTTGTATTACCTTTATTATGTTATTAGGGCATCATGTCTAATAAGCAGATCTTTTAAAACGTTTTTCTTTTTCAGGTGAAGACTTATCGATGAATATTGCTCGTGAAATAACAAAAGCAGTGCTACAAAAGTTCCGAATTGAACCTACTTCAAACACCCCTAATCGGCTTTCTGTCGTGGATCATAATTTTGGAAGAATTATAAATCAAGAGTTATGGTTGAAGTTCATACCATTAAAATAATTTATATCTTTTAGTAAGAGATATTATTTTTTTGCTCTGCGACGTCTAATCCTATTTGGTATAATATTCTACACTCATCCCAAAAGCATCCTCTTATATCATACTCGTACTTGTTTGTTACGTCACAATTATTAAGGAAACAGTTTATTTTGAAAAATAATATTTCAATGAAATTTTTTTTCGTCACGTTTGTATGCCATGCCACCTGATGGAAAGTGCGCATGAAGACTATGGTGTTACACGTCCATCCTCGAGAAACCTATTCACTCGACACTTAAAATTTCCAGGACTGTAGTGGTCAGGTAAAACAGACTATGATGATATCAGCGCTAAAGTTTTTGTAAAAGAATGTATTTAAATATGTTTTTTGTTTATGCGAACAAATTAATGGGATTAGCACACCAAATGTCAATTTATGGACGGTTTGAGTCAAAAAGACAAAAGCTTTAAAAATTATATAACAATTTAATTTTGAAGTTATTAAATACCTATTTTTAATTAAAATAATAATACTAAGCCAGTTTCTATAATATAATTACGTGAGGTAATGAGACTTATCTTGTTTTAGAGATTAATTTAAAGTTTTATTTATAGATACATTAATATTTGTTGTAGTAAAATAATATGATAAGATATTCGGTGGTGTATACGCTTTTCCTTATGTTTGAATCTTTTATACAAATAAATCACATATAAGCTTTGAAAAGTTTTTTTGTTTGACTGTACTACCTTATAAAACTTTCAGCAGTTTATATTGGCTGAGGAGCGCTCGACGCGCCTAATCAAATATTTTTACGATCCGTACCACTTTATAGCTGAATCTTTGTCAAGATGAAGAATTTAGGTGAAGGCAAGGCTATGTAAATTTAAATTCTAATTTAGGAGAATGATTATTTAGTATTTGTCAGATTTTAATTAAGTTTCACTTGTACTGGTAATCAACCCTTCTTAGGGCGTGGATCCATCTCTACGGCGACGCCGCGCCGTGTCACGGCAACAGCGCTGTGCCGTTTCACGGCAAACAACAAGCCGCGCATGGCGTCCGGCGCTTTGCTCAGCGCTTCATATTTGCTCTTAAAATTATCTCCGTCATGGTTCATTATAGAAAAGCATTCATTTGCACCGTACGGCACTGCACCGCGGCGTATTACGGTATTACTGCATACTTGTTTAATAAACGTTAATTAATAAAATAATGGAGATTATTTTAAGAGCTAATATGTACCGCTGAGCCATGCGCCGTGCAAGACGCCTTGGAATGATGCAGCAACGGCGCCGTGAAACGGCCCGACATGCGGCGTCATACCGTATAGATGGATCTTACAAAACAATAATCCAATTTATTTTGTAGGTTTTGAAACCTACGGCAGAGAAAGTTTTTAAATCACTTCTATTTTAGAGAGTCCGCAGTTGAATGCAAAAACTTGCAGCTTGTTAATTTATTTATTCTTTGAAAGAATTATAATGAAGTTCAAATGTACGATTCATGTACTAACTACACGTATTGTTTAAGCACAAATAAAACTTTTCCACAGCACAATTTCAATTTATTTCCAACATTGTCATAATGTTGAATACGAAATATTTGAATACGGGAGGTTAAATAGAAATGCAAAATACGCTCAGAAACAAAACCACTTCCAGGAATGAACGTTAAAAAAGGTGCGAACATACGGACGGGATGAAATGAATCATGCAAAACAAAAGTAGGATTATTGGGGTTGTTCTAATTTTCACTCTTGTTTGGTTAAACTTTTATAATTTCTATTTTGAAATAAACAGCTAACTAATAACAAAGGTATTAAGTATAATGTGAGATTTAAGATGTTTCAATATGTGTTTAGAGCCTATTGGCATTAGTTACAGAACTCTTTTTCCATGGACTACTGTGGGAAAACAAAGTGGTAAGTATGTTATAGTTTTAAGCTTTTATCTGTAAGTTTATCTTATAGATTGTAACTTATGTATGAAGAGAAATCGCTTTCAACAGGTCTGATTGGAACTATTGAGCTGTTTATAAGTTTAATTTGAGTAGCTAATTCAACGCTATTAACTAAGTCCAAGATATTGGAAATATTAAACTTATGATATCAACCAAAACAGCTATTATATTTTTATTAAAACATTAATATACATTGCAGTTATGCTGTCGGAAAAGTTTGTAAAAGTGTCTTTTTTTTCTTGTTCTTGCATTTGAAAAAGTTTTTGCTTAATTTTTGTAGTGTTTGTTTCTGTAAAGAACTTTTCGATTCGGTTTGTCTTAACATTTTAAATCCAATCGGATTAATTTAATTTTGTAAACGTAATACACAACATTGGCGCATATAAAAAAAGATACCACTTTATTAAACAATAAATTTAGAATGTCAATATTTAAATTTGAAAACAGTCCTTTTTGAAACAACCTGATACCGGAATACAGAGGATAAAGCACGTGTGTTCGATGTCGATATCCGGCCCTATTCGCGTGTGTCACGTAGCACTTAAATTGTTTGCATGGACATCGTTTTCTTCGAGTTTTTGTTTGTAAGTTGACAGATTCATCTTTTTATGATGATAATATATGAGTTCCAAGCAAACATATGAGTTCCAGTTTTGCGTAATTATTTGCATGGAGTTTTAAGGATTCGATCACTAATAGCTGGCAAGATTAGTAATGTGTGTTTGAACCAAGGTTGGTTATACCAACCTGAAAAATAGTATTTGAAAGGCCAACCCTTTGTATTCGAAACACAACTAACTTTAATTAACTACTAATTATTATTATAATTATAATTTTATAATTTACTACTTATATAATTTTATTATAATTAACTAACTACTAAGTAAGTTTATAATGGTGGTTAAAGTAGTAATTAAAGTGATGTCTATCCAAAGGAGGTTACTATCGGTAATTTAAATTTAGTATTTTTCGAAGTTAGTAATCAAATGAAACTTGTTTTGTTAGTCTTTATAGTTTTGGCCATAAAATCAACCTTTTGACAAACCATCCTAGGTACAACTGTACAAACAATGCCTATAAATCGTTTTGCTTTGCTAGTGGCTCAGCAAAGATCATATAAGCAGAACACGTTAGGTAGGTACTCAATATCCACAAGTTGCATCCTTTTTATCATGTAACACGCCATTTTTATCTTAGTTCAATGTAACTAACTACATTGAAAATTTTTTTTTTGAACATGATATATAGAAAAAGGGTCTTGAAAATTAAATAAATAATAAATATTTCTGACAGTCACACAACATTATCTAGCCCAAATTAAGTTTCTTAAAGAACTTGTGTTATGGATACTAGATAACTGATATATTTAAGAAATATATAAACATACATATTGAATAAATACATATTTTTTATTAGAATAAACTTAAATAAACATATAAACATCCATGACTTGACGGCTAATATCTGTGTGTTCATCACACAAATATCCGCCGCCGCCGGGATTCGAACCCAGGACCTCTGGCATAGAAGGCAATGTATGTTACCGCTACACCAGCCGGTCGTCCAATTGTATCTTCTAACATTTTCTGCATTTCATATACTAAAAGTATAAAAAAAACAACGTGACACACGAGAATAGGTTTTATAGGCAACCGATGCACACACATAAATTTTCGCTAATTCCTACAATCTCATACATAATATACCGTACAAATATAATGTTCATGCACAAAAATTTTGTATTGTGTGGGATTTTAACTTCTGACTCATGTTGACTAACTAGGGCGGATAGCATGACTGCATCACCGCAACAATGGTCAGTATGTTTTATTCTGTAAACTAGGTAAATAGTATGTATTCTATGACGCCTATTTACTCTTTGATCTAGAGCAGTCTACCATCGATCAGTGTTAGAAGTTGGAGGTAGATTCTGAAAGCTTTTAACAATGGACAAAGTTGCAATAGCCCCATTACATATGAGTTGCAATACAGCATCGCAGAATACATTTGTTTATATTGATTTTACACTGATTTGAGTCTTAGTGCTTACCTATTGATAATGGTGATATATTTATTTTAAAATATAAAAATATTCAATAAAACACTTTTTAACCGGATTTATCGCGTATATTTACATTTTTAATTTTGAATCAAAATTTGTGAGAGTCAAAATTTAAAATGTAAATATACGCGATAAATCCGGTTAAAAAGTGTTTTATTTAATAGTATGAATCGCGAAAACTTAAGACAATATTAAAAATATTCAAATCAGTTCACAATTGCTAACATATCGTGGCTCTCGTTGACGTCGGGTGTTGAAATAGCTGCTAAATCCCTGGTTTGATTCCATTTATCAAATAAACATAAATTGACGAAAACATTTTTATTGATTTGCCACTTTCATTAGGTAAACGCACCATAGTAAATATAAAACTGTTCAACCAAAATGTCAAATAAATTTACCAGCCTCGCCTATTGAATACAGGGTGGACGAAGTTCTCAACAAACTTAGATCGTGCTGTAAGTCAGTTTAAATTTATGGTGGGTATGTACAACTCTAAGCTGTGTACCAAATGTATTCACCCAAGACCGAGCTCATATAATATAGTTTCATTTAACGTTAGCAACTTCACTATTTGTTGTTACGTGAAATATACATTGTGTTGTGTTATTGGAGTATTGTTAAAGGAATGCTGGACCGGGAGCGAAAGAAAAACATGGAATGTGCTAGCTGCTTCTTTTCCCGGGCATACTGTCAAAGTCAGTTAAGGGACAGAGGTTTTAAAGGCGTTTTGTGGGCGATAGTATGACCCCCTGTCGCTACAATAGTCTCTCTCCATCTTTATAATACCTCCAAATTTGTCAAACGTGACATCAGATGGTCTTGTAACCTCTGTTGTTCTGCCTTACCCACAAGGGATACAGGCGTGACGTTATGTATGTATGTTAAAGAAATAAAAAGATAGCTCAGTATAAACATATGTTATGGGTTACATTATATTTCCATTTTCTTATTGTTTTTTGCAAAGACACAAATAAAGTTTTTATTTGAAATAGTGATCATTGGTAGAGTAGTGTGCTCGTTTCTACGCCGTACGGTGTGGAGTTAATATCTAGCACCCATTATACCTTATAGTGTTCTAGGGTCTGTTTATTTTTTCCTTCTTCTTTTGTTACAATTTTTTATAAATAAAAAGTCGTAACGAAAATCGCAAACATAGCTTATGAGGTACGTAAAAGTGTACGAAATAATATTAATCAAAAAGGGACGATAAATTGGTAATTAATCTTAATTTCAGAAAACTTGATAAGTATGTCATAGGTTGGATGATCAAAGAACACGTATGTATTATATGTATATTTGAATACATAATGTAATCAAACCCCATAAATATATCTCTCTAGTCTGTGAGCGTATGTGACGTTACATATCTTAGAATAAAATGTTTTTAGTCAACACTGAACCTGATATTGGTCAGCTGAGAATGAAACCCAAGATTTCTTTCTCTGCACTCTTTAATAATTTCGTCACTTAATCCAGGTATGTATTGCCTTATATTTTATCATTGACTTAGTCGCGTCTCGTCGCTTCGGTTAAATGTGTATCTCAAATGTTTTTAAAAATTAATAAATTTTATGCAAAGCTCTAGGTGAAGCATCGTTCAGATAGTAGGTACTAGGCAAAGATCTAGATGGTTAGAAGGATATGTGACCGCCAAACATAGATTCACCTCGAGTTCTTTCGTTAAACATGTTTGTGTATACTTCAGGTAAGTTAAACGATTAGTTCTAAATGCTATTATACTTTTACCTGTATACAGCCGTATACTTGTACTTGCTTCCCTGCTGGACTGGGAGCGAAAGAAAAACATAGAATATTAAATAAAACACTTTTTAACCGGATTTATCGCGTATATTTACATTTTAAATTTTGACTCGACGTTTCGGTGTCTTTGCAGACCCCGTGGTCACGAGTTATATCAATATATCAATCCGACGCTTGACACCTCAGTCGCTCGTGACCACGGGGTCTGCAAAGACACCGAAACGTCGAGTCAAAATTCAAAATGTAAATATACGCGATAAATCCGGTTAAAAAGTGTTTTATTTAATAGTATGAATCGCGAAAACTTAAGACAATATTAACATAGAATATACCAGTTGCTTCTCTTCCCGGACATATTCTAAAAGTCAGTTAAGGGTCAGAGGTTTAACCGGTATTTTTGTGGGCGATAGGCTGACCCCCTGTCACTGCAATAGCCTCTGTCCATCATTATAATACCTAATTTGTCAAACGCGACATCAGATGATCTTATAACCTCTGGTGTTCTGCTTAGCCCATAAGGGATACAGGCGTGAAGTTATGCATGCATTGTAAACAGCCGTATTGAGATTTTGACAAAAAGTATTCGACGCCTATAAAACTAGCCTATAAACGGTTTTTGGTTTGTAGCTTCTTGTTAATTAAGGACAAACTCAGAGCTCCGCAGTGGGCTTAAGAAAGATCTTGGTTAAAAACAACATGCACTCGGCATGTTGATGGAAATTAAAATATTTATTTGAGACGATTTCTGAGCAAACATATTATTTAACAGCTTATTATTTTATTTGCACTGTAGCATGGAATTGGTGCCAGTTGTCTTTATGGCGCTGCTACATCTGTCAGTACCATATGACTAGAGATGTGCCATCTGAAATACATTTAGTATTGCTACTTACAAATACCTAGAAAAAGCTAACACTACACAATTTAAAATTGAGTTAATTGAAAAATTTAATTTAATGATTTTAACCTGGTTCAAAACAATTTTCATTTAAAGTTGTCTTGTCCCAAAAACTATACATAATATTTTTTTTTACATAACTTTTCATATAAACAGCTATTGAAAAGACTATGTGCATAATATTCAGCTACATCATTGGCCAGTTTCCTGGAAAAACGTTGTAACGTAAATTAGCAGAAGAACATTAAATACTTTTCCGATATTTGTGTTTGTACTCTCTCCAGCACAAACGGTTTTAGCTAAAACGACTTTGTTACTTCCGGTAATAACTGTGCTTTTACCAGTATTGTGAATTATTTGAAAATGGTACTTTAGAATGTGAGTTGTTAGTTTTTAAACTAGAAACTAAGTAAGTATAGTTTTTAACACAAAGTTGCAGTGACGAAGTTTTTTAGTGGTTTGAAGTTTTATTGGAGTAGATTGTAAATTTTAAAATTAAGAGAAAAATAAGTCTTTCGGTAAACAGTTTAAATTGTATAATAAAAATTAATTTAATAAAATTGTTCATGATGCCAATGAACATGAAAATTAACATGAAAATAAAAATTACATGGACAATAAAGGTCCAACATAAAAAAAAAAACTATTTTCATGATAGAGAACGAATTCAGAACATAACAAACCAAGAACGAAATAATAAAATAATAATATCAATTATCATTAATTCAAATTATGATAGGTAGGTACTTTCTGTATGAAACGTTGAAATGAGGTTAAAAAATTAAATTAAATTCGTGATAATTGTCCCTTAATAAGGTTCTTAATAATTTAAAGCCATTCCTAGATCATTTCAAAATAGTTTATTTAACTTATTAAATTATACCGCACATTAGTTTGTCTACGGCAGGATTAAAAGCGCAATGCGCAAAAAGTCAATTGAGACGGTTCGATTTCTGCTTCATGGTAAATGTAGTAAGTGTACATGGTAAGATCAGCAAATATTTGTTCTTTCTATATTTATTTGATATTAACAAGTTTTTTACTATGATAGTGATTACAGTAGTAGGTAATTTTGATTAATTTGTGCTGTGCGAAGTTGACTGTAATTTATAAATGAATCATTATTTCAAATGTTTTAGTGAAACCTTTTTAAATACTTATTTGCTGATACGTATTATTGTGGACAGGTAATTATAGAGGTTTCTAGTTCAGAAACAGCAATTTCAAGAATGTTTGTTTATCAAATCAGTTATCAATCCCCACCACCATTTATTTATTTAACAATTTATGTACACACAGTTGAGATACAATTAAGAGACAATGAATAAAAATAAGTACAAAGGTACAGCTTATCTCTTACGAAATTTCTTACAGCAGACACCATCTTTATTTTTTGTTTCCAGCCCAACTGTCTTTCACTGTTTGTTACCATCAGATTACGTATTATATCGTAAAACGGATGTATTATCCAAAAAAATCTTCAGTACCGAGTTTTAATATTATAAAAACATTTTGTTAATACTATTTACATAAAAGCAATCGAAAAACATTAAATCTCCTTGCTCTAGCACTTACTTACAGTATTTGGAGCTAGGGATTTAGTAAACAAATTGGTTTATATTCTGTTCCACGAGAAAAAAAAGGGCACTGACTCCTACCAAGTTTTACACAAACTCATACGATACTCATACTTCTACGATACTCATGTTTTAGTCGTTTACGACATATTTGCGATAATTTCCATACACTTTTTTTGTGTCGTTTTTACAAAAAGGGTACATTGGTAGAGAGACGTCAATGGCCTTTTATTTTTTTTCTCGTGGGCCACGGTTTAGTTAGCAACCTGCAGTGGAACACATTTTGGCAGTCCCGAGTGTAGTCTTTCGTACTTTTTACAGTTTTTGTTCATGCGCTATTGGTTGCTACTCGACTGTAGCGAGATCTTTAACTCTTTACAGCGTGGTAGCGAATAGGCAATATATTTATTTGTTTGAATAACATTCTAAGTTATCTTTAAGTTTCGAATCGAATATGGAATTTTAGGTTAATTTTTGAAAAGTTATTTAAATGATGTTTTGTAATTTTTTTTATATAATTAATAAAATTTAATTTAATTAAATTATTGAAAAAAGGATGACAAATTAAATTATTCTTTTTTATCGATCATAATTTTATAAAATTCCATTGGTTTTCGATAACCAGGAAATAAATATCACTTACATTGTAATTTTCAAAAATGAAAGGGAAAAAAGCTATAAATAGTTAAGAGCGTTATAAGATTGTGCGACTTCTGAATACATGTCTACATCTAACCAATATAGTTTTGCAAAATAGTTTTAGCTAAGGAAAACACCTTGCAGTTTCACCCTTTTAATCGATTTTCTTATAAATAAAAAAAATAACAATGCTTGAATATCGAAGCATAAGTTTTATGGCTATTTGTTGTTTATAGTGATCGCAGTATATTTTCTTGTCATGTTTCACCACAAATAGGAGACATGTATTTAAACAAATATTAAAGATTAACAGCTAAATAAAAAATACGTGTGGCACTCGGAGACTGCCGCGGTAAAGCTATTGCATAGCATTTTTTATCAAGTTATGCAATTATAATTATTTATTTATTTTATAAATGCAGTAATGTTTGATCTAATATGAAGTTCCACAAGATCCTAGTAGATGGCGCTGATTGTTTATTGCCGGTATACAATTTAACATATTAAAGCCCGCATGTAAAGTTATGAAATCAAAGTATCACCGCTGTGCCGGTCGGAGTGGGGTTGTTAGGTTTTTTTCGTTACGGAATTTCTGGATTCGGTCCCCACGCTCAAGGCCCGCGATAGAAGCTATGCAATAGCTTAAAAAATAATAGTTTTCTATAAGTGTAATCAATAAACAACAAAGTGACTAACACTAACAACGATTTTGGGAAGGTTGTGTAAACGCTGACAATATATTTTGTACATTCACCATTGAAAGTATTATTTCTACGCAAGTATCTTCTAAAAAATCCCATTTCTAACGGACACCAAAAAATGTAGCGTGTATTTATTAGCGTTTTACAAGTTTTACCTAAGGGTAATGAAAATCATAAAGAGAAATACTCAGAGACAAAAGTTAGTTCACCAAAAAGTTTTATAATATTGGTAATCTAAGCTGGAAAACACAAATATAGTAAAATAAAGAAAATATAAATAAAAACTATGAGGTAATGAATGAAAACAACAACAAACAAAGAAAAAAACTGTAAAAAGATCTTTATTATAGCAAGGTGTTATGTTAATATTGTCTTAAGTTTTCGCGATTCATACTATTAAATAAAACACTTTTTAACCGGATTTATCGCGTATATTTATATTTTAAATTTTGACTCGACGTTTCGGTGTCTTTGCAGACCCCGTAGTCACGAGCGACTGAGGTGTCAAGCGTCGGATTGATAGATGATGTATAACTTTTTCAAGTCAAGTCGGGGTCTGCAAAGACACCGAAACGTCGAGTCAAAATTTAAAATGTAAATATACGCGATAAATCCGGTTAAAAAGTGTTTTATTTAAAGGTGTTATGTTGTGTGTTTCTTGTTTCATATTTAAATTTATTTAATAAACGCTTCACTTTAACTACTACTTTGTATACCGTCTGTCAAACTTTTACATTTCGAGGGCTACAATAGCCTGCAACAACAAATTTGGAATAGATTTAACTGTCCTAATCAAACTTTTGTTTCACTAGGGGTTCAAATTTTGAAAGTTAGGTTACTAGGTTGAATATCTATGTTTGAGTTTTGCCTCCGCGGAGCATTGGGCGAAAATTCGTAAACTACAATGTGAAGAGGTGTATTGAAGGTCTATGTTAAGGGTACACTTTGAGAATAAGCACTTCTTAGGTGTTAAACATTCATGAATTAAAACCAATTATCTATTCAGTACACAAAATTAAACCCGAGGGGAATTCAAACCCTCTCATTCAAAGTTTTACTCCAAATAGGCAACCGCATAGTTCCTTTTCCTTAAATTTCCTTTAATTAAGGAAATTTAGTTTAGTTTAAAAAAAATAGATTGAATTTATTTTTATAATGAACTCGAGGGGATCGATTGCTCTGGTAACACACTAAACGAACGTTTTAAGTTCAGTGCACCACTTGTGTCTTTGGTAGTAACAAAAGTCCATTTAATTTACTTCTATATTTCAAATCATAGCTTGATATTCAATATAAATATAATAAAATCTTATTTATTGTAAAGGCTATCATTTAATCAAGCATTTTACTATTGTACATTCGGTTTCGATTAGTCTGCTGTACCCATACAATTGATTTTTATGAACTTCTAACCTAACAAATTATTAATTATAATTATTAAATTATAAGTACACAAAGCAATGACGTCCATGATGTCCATTGAGTATTTCAGAAACATTTGTGGTATTTGTAAAACATCACGCCGCCGATAAAGTCCATGATCAACGCATCACCACAACTCAACGAGCTCATGTCGTTTAGAGAAATCAAGTGAATAAAGAATATCTTATTAATTAAAAAACAAGTGTAAATAGATTGCAGTGGATCAAAATAATTTACTGAGTTATTAAAAAATAAACAACTCCATACAGACTCCAGTTAATGAAAATAAGTCGTTTTCTTTTGATACATTACTTATTTTTTTTTATAAATAAACGACATCATATATCGAACAATCCCTGAATCCATCTGATGATGAGTTACATCCAGACTCATATTTTCCTGCAGGGTAGGACGAATGATACGCCAAAGCTTTAGATAAAAAAACCGCATTTCCCGTTATTCAAAAAGACGATCCTTCCTTGTATCAGGAACCTAACTTGAGATTGTAGTAGTTATGATGTTTTGGTTACAAAATGGTTGAAAGTACCAAAAGTACCTTTGCATTGAATTTCGTCGGTCTCCGTGGCGCAGTTGTTACTCTAAGTCGCTGCTCCGCAAATCGTGAGGTTACGGGTTCGACTCTCGCACGGAACAAAAAAGATATTCTCTGTCTGGGTATTTATCTATGTATATATTTATTTTCTAGGTTCCCCACTAATTTGCTACATATCAGAAGCTGTGCTTACTTTGGGGGCTTACTTTGTATTTGGTGTGATTGTCTGGGGATTTTTCATTTTATAAAACGAGACCACTTACTGCAGATATTGAACAGTTCGATTGCGGTTGCAAGTGATCCGCACTATGTTTTATTTAGATGTCATTTTTATGCAGCCAGAAACAAATAATGAGTACCATTTCATAATTTAAATATTTGTTTGACTTCAAATGTTAACCTAGTGCTTAACTAGCACTCTATTGAGATTTTTCTTCAATGGACAAACCGCAGCAGTTATCATGCTTCATGTTTTTTGTACCTCCATTGTTAATATAAATAATTGCTTACAAAGTATTAAATATTAAAACTTTGAGTGCATGAATTTGCTGATATTTTAATAACTAGGTGAAATGTATCAGTGTATATACGGTAATTCTTTTTGATATGAAATAACTAAAGTTTGATAGGGGAAGTTTAATTAAAAGACTTATAGTTTCTTTCAGATGTATTATTTCTTAAATATTTTGGTATCTACAGGTATAAATTTTTCAATTAATAATGTTTTTATACATAAATTACAGCAAAAAAGTGGACAAAAGACACAAAGACACGTGGGTAGGATATGAACCCACGATGTGTAACTCTCAGAGTAATGGTGCGTACAGATTTCTGTAATGAAACTAGAAATGTAACATTCTGTACACGCTGCGTGTTTGGGCGTATAGTGCGCAGTGTGTTACATTACAAGTTCCATAACAGCAATCTGTGCGCACCATTAGTGCTCATATGACTGGACGAGATAGCGCTTATCGTTTTTACATTTTTGAGCCAACTTTAGCGTATTTTATGTTTTTATTATTTTCACTATTTGCTTTCCAAATGAGTAAAAAATAACGCGTCATAGCGTAGGTAATTATTAAAAATTAATATATAGTATTTAGGAAACAGTAACTAAATAAATTCTGTTATCATTCGAGAGAATTCTTATACATAATATCTGACTGAAGAAACGAAGTGAAATAATAGGCAAGTAAAGTTGGAGTTTTATTACTTACTAGCTGTGACCCGCGACTTCGTCCGCGTGGATACCGTTTATTATAAATAAATACTATTATTATATCCTCCTTGAAGTTAAAACTTACTCGTACCTTATTCTAAATTTCGTCAAAATCGACTCAGTAGTTTAGCTGTGAAAGCGTTACTGATAGATAAACGGACAGAATTACTTCAAAAACTGTTAAAACAAAGCAATGATCCGCAGTTTCACCTAGGTTTTGTGAAAAAGTATAGGTAGGTATATTACATAGATGATGCCCGCGACTTCGTCTGTATTGAATTAGTATTTCGAGTAGGTTATTTTCTTCTCCAAGGTCCTAACTATCTTTAAAAACAAAAATAAAAATGAAGAATCTTCGCCCATATAATATGTATAACTCCTAATCACAAACATAGGTAGGTAACTATCTAGTAGGTACATTACAAAGGCACATAGCGTTATAAACAAATCGGGTGCCAAAGTGCCTTAAATTTTAATATTGTCTTAAGTTTTCGCAATGACTATTATGTATGACTATTAAATAAAACACTTTTTAACCGGATTTATCGCGTATATTTACATTTTAAATTTTAACAGTCGCTCGTGACCACGGGGTCTGCAAAGACACCGAAACGTCGAGTTAAAATAAATTATACGCCATTAATCCGGTAAAAAGTGTTTTATTTAATGCCTTAAATTTTACTTAATTCATGCAATATCTTCATTAATTATACTTAGCTTATTGTTATTCTAGGTAAAACTAAGTAGTTTTTGCGTGAAAGAATAGCAAAAATCCATCCATCCAGCCATTATCAGTGTACATACAATACTAACTATAGTTATGTATGGCTGCTTTTCACTGTCAAACGGCTAAGCCAATATTAATGTAATTTGGTATAGTAGTTAACACAAACGTTACTTTTTTTCCGAAGAAATCTACGGTTTCTGACTTCCAAGAGGCAGAAATAAACAAAACCTTGATTTCCATTTTATCTCTGTATGTACAGAAGGCAGTACATCAAGCGTTACAAATCTGTCAAAATTTTTTACTTGAATTTGAACTCTATGCCCTCGATAATAAGTTAAAATTGGTTGGAGAAATTTGACAGGTAATGTAACGCTTGTTCCTTCTGTACCTACCTATATTAAATCGCGCAAAAGCTTGCGCTCGCCTCCCGCATTTTTATAACCTACCGCCGCGCCGCGAGCCGCGTCGAGCGCGGCAACCGTTACGCAAAAATAATCCTTATCATTCAGTATTCACGCGCGATGGGTTATTAGCGTATTTCATGTATAAGTTTGGTGTTTCTACACCGATTTCTATGATTCTTTTTTATTGAATAGGTAATAATGTTAATTTTTTTTAATTAGGGATGAGTGAGAGTATTATAAACGTAAGAGTAAACAAATATAATCAGAAAGCTCCGAAATGCTAAGCTATCGGGATTTGCACGTGTTATTGTGAGTCAACCATAAAATATAGACATATAATGTTGTGCGATATTTTTATATAATTTTATGAAGAATATTTCTGTAATACATGATTTCTATGTAGCTTTAACCATTAAGGCTGCACACGCGACGGAAGCTTAAAAAATGAAGTAACTTCTCCCGTTTTTCCAACATTTCCCTTCACTGCTCTGCTCCTATTGACTGTAGCGTGATAATAAGTATACTATAACCTGCCCAGGAGTATAAAGAATAATTTTACCAAGTTTCGTTAAAATCCGTCGAGTAGTTTTTGTTTCTATAAGGAACATACAGACAGACAGACAGACAAAAATTTTACTGATTGCATTTTTGGCATCAGTATCGATCACTAATCACCCCCTGATAGTTATTTTGAAAATATATTTCATGTACAGAATTGACCTCTCTACAGATTTATTATAAGTATAGATAACATGTGCCAATCAGAGATATAGTAACAGTTGAGTTTTATTTACCGTTTCTAGTTTACAGCAGTTATAAAATAATAATAGTAGTTTTTACTGCAGTACAAGAGTTGACCTTCAACAAGTCACTGACTCTACGTTTAACTGTTCGCTTCATAACCACACTGTTAAATGTGATATTAGAATTGAACATGTTCAAGACTTATCAATTTTGATTTTAAAAGTATACAAATGCTTCTATAAAGGAAAATATATTTTTGATTGACTCAGAAATATCACAGCTCAAAAGCTCAAATCAAAAGTGGAGTACTTATTCAAGGGATAACTTAAAAACTGACTAATACTCAAGTAAAATATATAAGTTTACTAGGAACAGTTTTTCGTAAAAAAAAGTTGGGGAAAAAAGTAATTTACTCAATAGTTATGAATTGTAGAATTTATTTTTGTATAAAAAAATCTTATTATTAAATAACAAAGACTCGTTAGAATAACAACAAATATCACAGTTACGTTTGGACTCTTCAATGTTTGCCATGATGGAATCCCCATTCTTTATGATCCTTATGGCCGCCTTTCTTGCCATGATCATGATGATGGTGATGATGCTCGTCATGACCATGATGACCTTTATGACCTTTGTGATCTTCATCATAATGATGTTTGTCATGATGGCCATGCTTACCATGATGGTGTTCATGGTGGCCGCTGTGGTGGTGTCCTCCTTTCTTGTGATCTCCGCCCTTTTTCTCATGGTGACCGTGATGATGTCCATGTTTATGATGTTTGCCCTCCTTATGATGATCATCATAAAAGTGGTGATCCTTATGGAAGTGATCTTTGTGATATTTCTTATGGTAACCGTCGGTTTTCTCACCTTTGTCGTGGTGTTTCTTGTGCCCGTGTTTTTCGCCTTTGTGATGATGACCATGTTCGTGGTGATGACCATGGTGATCGTGTTCATCCCAGTGTTTTTTGTGACCACCGCCATGTTCATGATGATGTCCAGCATGGTGATGTTTTCCATGATCGCCATGTTCACCTTTGTGATGATGATGATGGCCTTTGTGTCCTTTATGCCCTTTTTCTCCATGTTCATGGTGATGATGGGCATGGTGTTCCTTGCCGCCACCTTCTTCATGATGATGGTGTTTGCTGGCGGCTGCCACTAGATCTTTCTCCTCCTCTCCAATTTCCCTCGCGGCCACAACCGCGAGGCAAAGGAGAGCTACTGCCAGAACCCACTTCATTGTGTTGCTATGATTAAGATTCTGTTCATATCTCTATTTATACTAGACTCGGGGTGAAGAAAGCGGTTTGTAATTGTTATGCGCAAGAGTTTTTCAGGGACAAGTTCGCTGCAGTCGCTCTGAGACGCACTGAAGCGTTAAGGGACGCAATACAGATATTGATAGTTTTTACTGTCATGTAAAACTATTCAATTAAATTTTTAAATACAACAGTCTGTTATACTTTATTTTATAAAAAATTTATACAAAATATGAATTTTAATAAAAAGTTTAAAAAAAATGTATTCCTTCTACAGACTGAACTAAAAAGAAGCAAAAGTTATTAATTGTAAAAAAACGATACAACACGAACAATATATAAATTTCAAGCTACCGGGAAGATGTTTTTTCCAAGTAGGTACCTACTCGTACACAGCAAAATTGGGGGATAAAAAATATTTTTTCATCTGGTTCAACTTTTTTGACAATGCATAAAGCGAGCAGTCCGCGTCACCCTGTCGAAATTTAATCAAAACAACAATACGGAATGTCCACAGTGAGACGGGTACCACTATTCGGGAAAAATGATTAAAATAAAAACATCAAACAAAAGCGGTTTTTTTGGACTCAATTTATATTGTTCATAGACTTTTTAATGATTTTGATTTAAAGCTTCTGTCCATATACAGGGTGTTTTGGCCAAATTGAAATAAGGGGTAGATGGGCCTATTCTGAACTGAATTTTCAAAAAAATCCCAAATTTTTACCTAATCTAAATAGTTTTTTTAGATTAGGTGAAAATAAAAATAAAATTTTATTTTTTTTAAAGATATTTTAAGGTACTATTTTTCGTTTTTTTTTTTTTGTTTTAATTAGCTCACATAAGAGTAGGCAAAGGACCATACATCATCAATGTAGTACAAGTAGTATATTTTATGTCGAATAAAAAACATCAATGAAGTCATTTTATCTCGATGATGCATCATTGAGAATTCGGATTTTTGAAGTTTTATTATAATGTGCATATCAATAAAAAGAGGATAAATCGAGGAAGTTGTTAAAAGTATTTTAAGAATCTCATCGTTTCTTTTTATTTTTTAATTGCAATGTAAAAAAGTATCATATATAATTTTGCTCGCGCCCGAGACTTTGTTGACCCATAACATTTTTTTTCTGGAAATGTTGCTTCAAATACCCATTTAGTTATAATAAGTTTGTGTGGTAAACACGAAGAAAATTTATTTTGAGAAGATATTTATACAAAAATTTTTTTATTTAAATTAGCGGGTGACAATTCGGGTTGTTCAGAATAGGCTCACCTACCCCCCCATTTCAATTAGGCCAACTGTGTACCAAACTGTACTCTGCACAATCTTAAATACAATTTTTCAAACGGATTAATTACGTATGATTGCTGGTGACCATGGAGTCAACAAAGATTGAATATATCTGGAATAAATATTAATATCAAATAAAATAAATATAAAATCGATTTACTGTATTCACTCAAGACGGTATTTTTAACATCAAATATTTAATCGTTCTAACGTAGGTACATGTCTTTTTTATAAGAAGTTTCTAAAAAACGCAATGGTACATATACTTCTAAATGAATACTTCAGTTAGACGTTCGAAACAGAGAAAACATAAATGCGACAAAGATAAATAGGTATATAATCTATCTATTAGTCCGACAAGGATCTTTTGGCGCGTGGCTAAAATTGGAACTAACCACTATCTTGGGAAATGTCACTTCATGAATTTTACCGCTCTATTTGTTATTGTACTTTTAAATTCAATATAATGATATTAAACAAGCGAAAATTTACAAAATGTGGGCTTACTTATTGTAGTTACAAAAGTAAAGAAGTTGTTTCAGAAAGAAAAATAATTTTACGTCCCAATATATCGATTTGTAAGAGTAAAGAAGGGTTGCCTCTGCAATGTTTACATATTGACATATCTTGAAAAATTTATTTAAGAACAAAATTTATTTTATTTTTAAAAATTTCATAAAATAATACGATTTTAGTAGAATTTTCTCTTTAAAAAGACTATGAAAAGTGAAGATAGATAAGCAGATTCCTTCAAAACCTTTTAAAATACGAACATTTCTAGATACGTCAAAAGAAAGTACTGGTGACGGGGATGACGAGGAAAATAATTTATCATTAAAACATGATTTTAATTTCATATAACTCTATGTTTTATTAAGGTGACTTCTTGCTTAATCTTCAATTCGTATCTTCCACCCAGTGTTTTTGTACCGCTAACATTTTTGTCAAAGTTTGCACGACTTGCCTTTTGTAGTAACATAAAATGAACTTTTATACATTCATATTCATATTTTTGCCTGAGAATAGGGAAATTTTACTAAATAGTAACCCCTTCTTTACCCTCACGTCACCCTGACGTCATCATCCAAACGCCAAAAAGCCGTGTACCTTGGGCTGTACTTGAATGTGTTGAATCGAGGTGACAGCGTAGGAGCAACTGACGAAGATTACCTTTCTGTTATTATAGTGATGTACTGTGATGACGATTAAATTGGCATAAAACTAATTGGCTACTTTAAAACTTTTCAATAAAGTCTCCTTATTAAAAAAAAGCAATTTAATTTAGATAGAAATGACAAAACAATAGTGAAGTAAATTGCTGTGTATCTATTAAACTTTTCAATGCAGATGATTTCAAATTCGAAAAAAATCGGCATTTATTCCAGAATAAGGCTGCAGAGAGCAGCTTTGAAACGAAACCTTTTCGGAACGGATGGACGAATATTTTCAAGTCTTGTAAAAATTCAATATACATCTAACGGTGAATGCTCAGGCATATCATTGTAAGAAGTAAATATTTAATCCTTTAATAGGAATGAGTTCCGTTTTACATGAAATTGTGATGTGAAAGTGGCCAAATGTATGTTTAATTTATGAAATAAAAATTGTTTTACAGCCGAAGAAGAACATTATATGTTCGTTAATGCGAGTTAAATCTGGCGATAGTTTTTAATTTGGGTCTTGTCCAGCTTTGTCAAAAAATGTTCAATGATTCTTTGAATTGGAATTTCAAACCTGCTTCAAACGTATTTTTCAGGTTATAAAATGACGTATCAAGAATAAAAAATATACTAAACAAGGAAGTGTTTTAAATCTATGGTTTAATTAAACCAAAATAAAAATGTTGTAGTAAGATATAAATTACGTGAGAATAGTTTCACAATTTTAAATAAACTTTTGTGTTTCAACAACTAATATTTTTTGGTTTCTATGCATTTAAAATTTTATTGTTGCACATTTCCTCGATTTTTTTTCTATCGAGGAAAATAAATCATATCGTGTAACTATACTATACTAAATATACTATACTAACCACCCTCTGGACAATATTTTTAAGTTTCTTGTATATTTTTCGTAAGAGCCTAGAATAATAGCAAATGCCGAAATGAAGCCTACAATCAGAGGCTGTTCCTCGATGACAGTCTCTTAATGTTGATTATTGTACTAAAGTTTCACTAAGAGCCAAATAAAATCTTTCATTTATTGATATGATTTAATAAAGTTGTAAGGACGTAGCTTAGGTATTTAGCTTAGGACGTAGCTGGGTATTTTATTTATCAGGGTATGAAATTGACGAGGAAGGGTGAGCCCCGACAAATGATGACTAAATAATGTATTGACTATGTAGAAAAAACGGTGTTATACAAATTTTTCATTGACAAATTGTGATTTTCGGCATAGCAATATATAAAATAAAGCCAAGTATAATTGTAGCACCTTAAAATTCAACAGCATTTCTTAGGTTTGCCATAAATGCAGACTCCAATGACCACATAATTATGAACCGGTTAGCAAAAAAACTTTATGAAATCGGCCAGTAGTTTTAGAAAAGAGCGCTTAAAAAAAGACAATCTAAATATCGTAGTTTAAATGAGTCCATGCTATTAAAACCATCATAATACAAACACAAAAGCGTAACGCGTCCAATCAATAAAATAAATCTATCAAACTTTTGTGTTACCTCAATACGCCCATAAAAAAGTTCTTATCCCATCACCAAACTGAAGGGAAACACTGCCAACGGAGAGAAATAGTAAATAGGGATATGTCAAAGTTCACCGTGCCGATTTTTCACGATCTATCTGAGGGCCCTCTACCTCTCTTTGAAATAAATCATTTGTAGTACGGTTCTTGAAAGAATGGCATATATCCCCCTGGCTTTGGACAGCTGTATCTAAAAAAAAAAGTTGTGTTTATTAGGTTTTTGGATTATACACATTGTAATTTTTAATCGTTCGGCTTGTACATCTATACAACCTAAAAAGCTTTAGTTGGTAATTCACGTTTTGTTATTCAATCATTAAATATGAAATCGTCGTTTTTTTGGTCATGTGTAATCTGACCTGGACAAAAAGATCCTTGCATACAAATATAACCTAACATAAAAAAACTTATGCCTTGTAATGTGAATTCTTTGCATAATCTTACTCTATTTTTGGTTTATGAAAAGAACAATTTTAGTCAAAACACATGGCTAGAAAAATCTATGATATTTAATAGAGGTTATTATTATAAAAGCATGGTTTTTCTATTTGCGTCAGAGCACATTATCCACCAAGTTATGATATTTAGTTAAAACTTCATGACTTCATGTTGAGTTTATATGAATAATATACGCTGCTCAAGTTGATCACTTGAAGTAGATCACTTGTATCCATCGTGTTTTTTTATAACACGCCCTAAACAAGCAATGAAATTTAATTTTTTATATTGTTTAAATAACCGTAAATTAAAAGGGGGTCCAAATTTGGAAAAAATAAAGTAAAGCCGGCTATTGTTCATTTACAGGAAGTACACGCACACGTCGCAATGTCAAAGATCTAAGCATTATGTATTTCAGAATTTTTTGTTCGCTATTCAATATTTATTTCATAGACTTCATCTTCCCTTACCAATCTCACCCGATGGCTTAGGCTCTTCATAAAATATTGCTGGAACAACTTCATCGCTAGACCAGTTTTATTTGGCGGCAGCTTTTATATGATGATGGTCGCTAACCATGCGGATCCTGAAAGGATCTGACCACCAGGCGGGGGCCACTCGGATTTGTCAACTTTTACGAAACACTTATTTAAGAGCGGCAGAGCTTTTCTAAGGCAGCTAAAGAATTCAAATTTTTTACATCCAAAAAAATTTTACTTTTACAATCAATTACAAATATGCACAAAGAATAATGTTCACGGTCCATACAGTCGCTGACCAGTCAAACTACTTTTGTGAGGTATGTGAATGTATAAAGATGATATTGTCATTGAAATGCTGCTTGTTTATATCTAAACTGATGCAGACTTGATTCAGTTTCTTAAAAACGATATCGAGTTTTTCATTTCAAGTGTACGTGATACATGATACGTGTAGTCTATTGAGTAACTTGAGAGGGTGAAATATTAAAATTTTTGCTGCGGTTTCTAATATCTATAAGTAAATGTTTTTAAATTAACCAAACGTGCGTTATTATTTGCACAATATGTTGTTTAAATACATTTCATTATTTGTCAAATCTGACAGGTCAGCTATGAACATTACTCTTTATCTCTAACAATAATTCATGTGTTTTTCGTCACATTGTAACCTAGAATATAGTAACTGCAAAGTTCAGATTGTAAATATTTGCTAACGTCCAACGTTAGGTGCAAAACCTTATTTGTTTCAGTTCTGCATTGAAATATTATGTAAATTCTCACGTTATTAAACCTGAATTATAACAAAAAACGAAAGCCGAAATTTCTTTTACAGCGTATTGCAATAACAACGCAAACTATATAAAGAGGTTTTGATGCGAAAACTTCTACTATATCTTTTTTGATGGCAACCCCTTTCTTCCACACCATAAAACTTTTATATAGACTCTGTTGTCCCTAAAGCATAGTTTTGGAGGTGTTAAAGGAAGATAAAAAAAGTTTCGCGAATGGCTTAACACAGTCTAGCTATTTTTGGGTGAAAATATCAAAAGCGAACTCTTCAATTGTAATAAGATGAGTTTTGTGACGACGTGTGTGTGAATTATGTTGAGAGAATCCAAGAAAGTGTTTTCTGATTTTTTATTAGGTAGGTAGGTATATGTTTGAACTGTTGATTCGAAATTCTTATAAAAGTTGGATGTGACTATAAGTATGTTAAATCAAAATATGTTATTTAGGATACCAAATATTCTTTTTCAAGGTTTATATTAAGGTTTTAAAGCTTAAAGAGATTAAGCCATTATTTAACCTCTATTGAGAAATTTCTATTAATCTTTACTTAAATCTGAGAAATATTTCAAAATAACAGCCCAGATCAAACACAAAACGATCATTAGGGTTTCCTTTTTCTTTTGAGATAAAAGCACACATCGTATCGTGAATACTAAAAATAATATAACGGCACCGTCTAGTATAAGTATAGCTTGAATATGAATAAAGTACCAAGCGACGAATCTCTTATTTTATTACATTACATACATACATACATAACGTCACGCCCTTATCCCTAATGGGGTAGGCAGAACACCAGAGGTTACAAGACCATCTGATGTCACGTTTGACAAATTTGGAGGTATTATAAAGATGAAGAGAGACTATTGTAGTGACAGGGGGTCAGCCTATCGCCCACAAAAACGCCTTTAAAACCTAAAATTACATTACATTGTAGGTAAAACACATATAAACTAACTATAAGTATCTGTAGATCTTATAAAAACAAAATCACGCTTTTAAAATCAAACCCGTGTGTTTGTGTATCAAATCACTCTTGTTTCACTTCGCTACAAAAAGCGCCAAAAAATGAAATTCATGAGAATCGCGTAGAACATGTGTGTTTTTTTAGGAATAACCCAATCAATAATGACTTGCAATTTTGATGATAAGGTGATATGACGTAATTTGCTTCGACAATTTTTTTAGTTAAATAAAGCCCAAAAAAAAATACCTCAAACATAGAACTGCCATAACTAGGCCATGTTTTAAATGCATTATAACTACATTAATTAAAAAAAACCGACGTAGTTGAATTATAAAATAAAAGGTTTTGTAGAATAACCCAGTAAACTTCATTTTTTCATGAAAAGACAACCTCTTTGAAGCCGAGAGACGGCTTTCATTAAGTTATGTTGGTAAATGAAAACAAACCAACAGGCTACATTGTGTGACACTGTGTCTCTTCATTTTAAGGGAGGTTTAAAGTGAATTAGAGCTAGGTTACTGTGAAGTTAGCGATAGTATTAACTGGTATTCACAATTTTTTTTTAATAATTATTGTATCGTACCTAACGCTGACAATCCCGATTGCATGCAGAGTAAAAATACGTTTCAAAAAGTTTATGGTAAAAAGCCAAGAGCTTAAAAAGAGAAAGTTATTTAATTTCTATTATTTAAAATTGAAAAAAAGAATGTAAATAATTGAATGATGACGGAATTAAAAACTAGACTCTTCAGAAAACCTTCATATTTATCGTACTGAATCGTAATTTTAATAAACCTTCATGTTTCTGATCAAAAAAAATATTATATATTCTGATTTTTAACGTCAACAACTCTAAAATATCTAACAAAATATATAAATCAAACTCAAAATTAACTGCAATGCGTATTTTTTACACCATCAACAACGTTTTTATGTACAAACTGCTCAACTCCGTCAATCCCAAATCCTCTAAATAGCCCACTTAGTTTGCCAAAAGTGGGACTGGATTTGACGTAAAATGATAATAGACTACGGGGTTTTTCCGCTATTTGACGTTTTGCACACGTAGGTTCGTATGAAATAGGCCTAAAGTTGATTTATAGTGCGGCCAGGCGGTTAAACGAACGGACCCTCAAGCGCGGATGTTTTAGCTCTATTGAATTAAAATGAACCAAAGAGCTGAGTGAGTGAATCATTTTTGTATGTCGGTAATTCAAATGTTTAGGGTAAATCTTTGAAAAAAATAAGAAAGAAAAATGCCTTTTATGTGTAAGTTACTCAATACTTTTTTTTTTTTTTTCCAGCCACAGAAGACTACTCCTCAGAACACCCGTAGGCCTATTGACCGTACAAGTGCTCAAAGAGGAGAGGAGGAGAATACTCAGAAGTACGAAGGGGCACTTGCCAGGGGGATTAGACCCCGGCCAGATGACACCCAACAGTGTGAGACTTTTACTCACTAAACTCCCCCTGTATGGTCTTTTGTCTTTCTACCGACAATCGACCGAAGAACTGAGCGACAGCCAGTTGGGAAAAAGGCTGCGCGTGTAGATATAGGAAGCACTTCGTGCTGAATCGACTACAGTAACCAGCTAGGGGCTGGCAGATAGGAGGTTGTCCAGATCTCGAGAGAGCTGGTTAAGAGGATCAAAAAGTACATCCTTAGGTCTGCGGATAGAGCGCTTAAACGACTTGGGATTGAGTTTGTAGGAGACAGTGTTTCGCACCAGCCCGTTCGGGTGGTTTTCGCAGCGTTTGTGGTGAGATAGGGACAGGGCCTTAAGGGTCTGTTGGATGGTTGGAAGTTTGAGATCCCTGTGTAAATCCGCGTTGCGAACGTAGTACGGCGCGTTAGTGGCTCTACGACAGAAGTTGTTTTGAATTATTTGGAGTTTATCGATTAACCGAGGTTTGGCGTGGGCGAATACGGGCGCAGCGTAAGTCATGACTGGCCTAATGCAGACCTTATATAACGTGCATTTGTTCCGTAGTGACATTTTGCTTAGACGACCTATCATGCTGTTGAGTCGGCCGAGATAGAATTTGGCTAGTTTGGTTACTCTGTTGATGTGGGGTTCGAAAGAGAGCGTTTTGTCAAGAGTGACACCGAGATATTTGACCGTGTTTTGCCACGGTATAGGGACTCCACGCATGTGGACGCACGGGACGTGGTCGTCTAAGCGTTTGCGTTTGCGTATGAAGCAGATCGCCGAGCTTTTGTCGGGATTTACTTCAATGCGCCACTTAGAGAACCAGGCGCTAAGGTTATTGACAGCCGACTGTAACTTAGCTGTTATTGACGAGTATTTCCGGCCGCTGCAGTAGAGTGCAGTGTCGTCAGCGAAAAGTGCTAATTGAACCCCCTTGGGTGGTTTGGGGATGTCGTTGGTGTATACCGAGTATAGTAACGGGGCTAGGACGGAGCCTTGCGGGACTCCGGCTTTTATCGGACGGGGGGAGGATAGCGTTCCTTCGAACCTAAATCGGAAGGTACGATTCTTTAAAAATGATGCGATTATACGGACTATCCTATCTGGGAGACCTAAAACGTATAATTTGTGAACGAGTCCGACGTGCCAGACCTTGTCGAAGGCTTTGGCGACATCGAAGAAAACGGCGGCTGTTTTGAGTCGCTGAGGGTAGAACCCGGAGAGTACGTGTTCAACGATACGGTGAACCTGCTGAGGGCAGGAGTGCTGGGCACGGAAGCCGAATTGCTCGGGGATGATGAGGGGATCACCGTCTATAGGAAACAAGTGATCTTTCATTCGAGAGAGAATGATACGCTCGAAGTTTTTACCCAGGGCCTTGAGGAGGCTGATGGGTCTGTGGTTCGCAGGGATATGGTGGGGCTTGCCGGGCTTGGGGATACCTATAACGATTGCTTCTTTCCAGGCTTTTGGAAAGTGACTAAGATCAAGGCAAGCGTTATAGATGATTGCCAAGATGACTAGGATTTGATTGGGCAGGTGCTTGAGCGCCTGATTAGAGATACCATCCGCCCCCGGAGCTTTTTTAGCTTGGAGACGTTTGATATGAGAACGAATCTCGTCTACAGAGACCTTGACGGGTTCGCTGGTTGGGGGTAGGGAGTCCTTGAGGAGGACGTCTTCCTCAACCGCCTTGAGGTGGTCGGGGTCGACTGGCTGGGAACTAGGAGAGCATTGTGAAGCAATGCTGTCGGCGAAAGTTTCGGCCTTTTCGTTGTCCTCGAAGGCTAAGGTGCCATCAGGACGGGCCAGAGGGGGGACGTGAGAGATTGTGTCTACGCGGAGACTGCGTGCTATTTTGTAGTAGGCCGTGTGAGAGGGAGTAATATTCTCCATAAGTTCGTTAGCTTGGAGTTCTCTATATTCCGCGAGGGACTTTTTAACTTTACGTTGAAGTTGGTTTGCCGTTAACCTATACTCGGGAGTTGGGTAGCGCCTGGCTCGACGAAGTGCCACATTTTTCTGTTTTATGAGGAGGAGGATATGAGATGGGAGTTTGGGTTTTGGGACCGGGACTGTTTTGACATTCTCACTGATGGCATTGGTGATGGCATCAGTGACAGCGTCAACCGCACTGTCGATTCTTTCCGGGCTATTGAGGTAGTCCGTCGGAAAGGCCAGCGGAGAGACAGGATCGATTGAAAGGAGGGCAAGGGAATTCTTAAAACCTTTCCAGTTGGTAAAGGTTTTAGTTGAGGGAACAGGATCGGGTTGACTACCAAGTATACGTCTAACGGGACGGTGATCGGAGCCTAGGTCGTCGAGCGAATCTATAGAACGTAAGTCTAAAGAGACGTCCTTGACCAAGGCGAAGTCTAAGATGTCTGGGGAAAGGTTGACGTTAGCTGGATAGTGAGTGGGAGAGTTTGGACATAAGATATTTATGTCTATGTTCATTGACTCAAGAATTTCATTGAGTTTGACTCCGTTACTGTTGGTTGTGTAGCACGACCAGTCAGTATGTTTGCAGTTGAAATCTCCAAACATAATGACTGACTGGCCCAACCCCAGTATGGCTTCAAAGTCGCTGAGAATGGGAGGTTTACCGCTGGGAAGGTAGATGAAGGCGACAATGATGGTTGGGTGGCCTGTCATGGCCACCTTACATACTGTCGCTTCCAGGTTGATAAGGGGAGGTGTAGGTATTGGGATACAGTGAAGACTTCTCTTGTAATAGATGGCAGTTCCGCCACCTAAGGCGGATGGCCTGTCATCCCTTACAAGAGAGTATTTGGGGATGGAAAAGCCTCTGCGATTCCTGGGGCTGAGCCAAGTTTCTTGGAGGAGGAAGAGGTCAAAGTCGTTACTTTGGAGGAAGTGTTTTACTTCTAGGTGGTTGGGACGAAGCGAACGTGCGTTAAATGAGCCAAGGGTTAGGCCCTTTGGTTTGGTCTTGGAGCGACCAGATGTGGCTGTTGGAGCACGGGGGATACTATTGTTGACCGCCATTGAAAAGGTGTTCAATTCGTTTAAGGATGTGTGAGTATTTCGCGATGGTTGCGGGCACTTTGGAGAAGTCATCAAGGAGTGCTAGTTCTTGGTCGATTGCCGCGATGGCTAGGTAGTCATCGACGCGCGCGATTCCTAGGAGGTTTTTAACATTAATTTGACTCGTTTGCTGCGTGAGAGGTGGGGGTTGTGAGGGGGCCGGTTGTGACATTGAGATAGGCTTGGTCCACGCCGATAATGTCGGCGCTGAGGAGGGTATGACCTGAGGGGTCGGTTGGGACGACGGAGGTTCGTTCGAAGTTTGTTTGGGATTAGAGACCGGCTTTTTGGGCACAGCCGCTGACGGAGTCCTTGGCTTGGGAGCCTTAGGGCAGCCTTTGTAGTTGGCTGGATGGCCGGATTGGCCGCAAAGTACGCAGGCTGGTTCGCCTGGGGAATCGGGAGTTCGCGAGCATTCCCGGGTGTAGTGGTCTCCCAGGCACTTGACGCACCTGGGGTTCGTGCCACAGTTGGCTGACGCGTGGCCATAAGACTGGCAGCGGTGGCACTGGGCGGGATAGGCCGATTTGCGCGGCCCCTCTACTTGGATTTTGGCGATTTGGCAGACTTTTTCTAGATCGCGAAAGATGGTTTTGGCTTTAGGGTTATTTTGGAGAACGACTAATTTGAGGGGGCAAGGATTACCGTTTCTAGTTTTAATTTGCTGGACGAATTCCACTGGGTAACCTTGGTCGGTTAAACTGTCGAGGACGTCGGAGTCGGGAATTTCGGGAGGGATCCCGCGAATAATGGCACGAACCTTGCGCTCGTCCGGGAGGGCATAGGTGTGGTATTGAATTTTTTGGGCTGTGAGATAACGTATTAGCTTGCGGAAGCTGTGTACGTCACTGGTTTCGATTTTAAGAAAGTCACGCATGTTGGTCGCTTTTGAGTAATGGATTACCTGATTTTTGCAAACGTTGGAGATTTGCATCCACCTATCTTTGTCTTTTAGGAAGACCGGTGGGGGTTTTTGATTGGAAGTTGGAGCCGGAGCCGCGTTATTGGGGACTGCTGTTTTTCTTTTTATAGGATTTTTATAAAGTTTGAAGTTTGACTAAGTTAGAATTGCCGCAATAACATTTTCACTCACTTTAGTCTCTTAAAGACTGCACTTGCTTGGAAGTTATTTGTGTCTCTCACTCAACAACATCATCCCTTAATATTCTATTTTTTTACAATTATCTTGTCACTCAAATTAAGTTTATTTTGCGAATTATGTTGCAAAAAAAAGGATTAAAAAATGTTGATAAATAAAGCCAATAAACTGTACCTATGTGTAAAGGAGTTTTATCTACTTTTTAAAAATTCTATTCCACTCTCCAAGTAATAAGAAAATCACATAAAATTCACGGAACACTTAAAAGTTTCTTAGAGCTTTCGACATTTCAGATTGTTGGGGAATTCTGAAGTGTATTGAGGTCTTATATAAAATGTATCAAGTGTTCCTTAGTGCAAAGTTGAAAGTGGCCAGCAACTATACACGTGGCAGATGTATTTTTTCTTCTTTTCCCTATCACATTTTAGAACAAAATGGAGCAAAAACAATGGGTCGCATTGCTAAGGAAACAAATCTTTTACCTAGGCGTTTTCCTTAGCCAAGACAGTTGCTGTGATTGTTGCCTTAGCTGTGACAGTTTTAATAACGTGTGTCTCCTGAATTGAGGTAGAGAAAGTGAAACAAAAACTGCGTATGAAAATAGAGTTATGTCGAACAATTTATTTTAAATTACGGAACTCATTGCCAGATTGCTATGAGGTATAAATTAGACCATTAAAGGTATAAAGTTAAAACTTTTAGATAACTCTTTGGTTAGCATTGAAAAAAAATTCAATTGAAAATTAATAGGATATTTTTAAGTACTAGTGTATTTTAATCACAATCCAGGTTTTCAAATCAAATAATATCAATTGCAAAAACGATAGCCTAACGTAACGGAGTCAAAATATAAGTATATTCCTGATGTGTGAGTTTGTAATCTTTTTTTTATTTAAAACTTCAGTCAGTATGTGAAAACGACATATCTTTTTACTTTTGGGATTGATATTATAGTCTAGCTAATGAAAGCAGATACTGGAAAAACCTGGCGAATTAAAAAAAAACTATCATGGTAACCGTGACAATTTAAAAAAAAAAATGTACGAAATACACGGATTAAACAAATTATACTTGATTTTTTATACTTGAATAATTTGTTTTTATAAGTAGCGTAAAAAATAACAAAATTGGTACTGTCCTACTTTTTGATGAGAAGTATATTATTAAAATGATAGGCAACTAGTATTAATCGGTTTCAAGAATAAACCAACAAAATACAATAATTATTTTTATACACTTAATCAAAATCTGAATCCAGCAATATATGAAATGAATCGTCAGAGTCACTGGTATCGCTGTTTTCTATATTGAGAAGCTATCTAAAATTTATTTTTTATTCATTTTCAAATATGAAAATTCCAAAATCTCAATTACAAAACCACCAACAACCGTTAGATCGAGAAAAGTGACAGCAGAAAAACGACTTTGACTTTGACTTTTATGCTAGTATTGCCATATAAATACTTTTTAAAATAAATTTTCAATACTTTTAAAACAAGCATCATACCTAAAATACAAATACATAACCTTGAATATGAATACATAGACACAGATCATTTTATAATGTTCCGTGTGGGAATCGAACCCGCGACCTCGCAATTGACACAGTAGTCTATGTCATCTCGGAGACCTAGCTTCCTCCATACAAAGAGTTATGTTCAAAGCTGAGCTCTCAGATCTTTGACAATTCATGAAATGTATTAAAACAACATATAGTGCAAATAATAGTTCATGTTCGGTTTATTCTAGATCATTGACTCACAGATTAGAAAGTATTATGTACAAGTACAGATAAGACACATCAATATTATAGGGAGTTTGGAATGCAAGCTTTTTTGCCGCTTGGCGGCGCTTATGTGCTTGAGGTTTTTTGGGAGGACTATGCACTATATGGTTTTTATTATTATTGTTGATAAATATTGATTTTCATGTCGTGAAAGAAAGGGTGCTAATTTTACAGTACAATGGCAACTAACTAACGAACCACTAACAATTATTTATAAAAAAATCATGTTTGATAGTTATAAAGTTATTCTACGAAATATGTGAATCATGAAGTCTATCAAGCATCACAACAATGAAGTTACATAAATGATAAACTTAATTTTATTTGACACTACTTCTGAGTTTGCAGGAAATTATATAAACACAGCAGATATGTGCATTTCACAACAGATATTCATAGGACTTTCACAAGCCGGCAGCGTTTTGTGATCAAATGGCGACTGATTGTCTATCACTCACTCAATTCACTCATATTAAGTTGTTATTGCCAATAATAAGTGGCGCCACCAAACGTTAAAATGATGCTATGGCGAAACTCTTGAAATTGAATAAAATGCTTTGATTGTCAATGCCGTGCATTGACTTACATTAGAAACTTCACCTTCTCAAGTTACTCAACAGACTACACGTATCATCCACTTGAAATGAAAATCCTGATATCGTTTCTAAAAAAATAAATCAAGTCTGCACCAATTATTTTAGACCAACTACATGAACCCAAACCCATGAACATGAACAAAATCCTTGTGTTATGGGATACCACGTAGCGAACTAGGGGGGAACCTAGATCACATTCGAGGTATGTATTATATGTTGGATGATTATAGTCAATGTTTTCGTTTTAAACGTTTGGGAAAATCTATTTTTGAAACTTGTTTTAGTAGAAATTTTGGATTCCGGTGGTAGCATCTTCTTGTAAAATTTTTGGCAGAGTGGTCGTGTTGAACATCTCAAGATGTGTTCTGTCAATATTTTATGAAGAGCCAGTAAACAGTCAGCATTTCAATATCATGTCATCATGTCATATTTATACATTCATATACCTAACAAAAAGTTGTTTGACAGCTCAGAGACTGTATGTACCGTGAACATTACTCTTTGCTGAAATATTTTAGTTACAAGTGTACGCACCGTGTCGTTAGCCTTATTGCCAAACCAAAATTCAGCAGTAGGAGTCTCCCGGTTTTTAATGAAGATTTTTCTAATTGACCTATCCATACGAACATTTTGCACTAAATATGTATACTCTATTAATAAATAGCAAAAGAAATAGATGTAGGGCTAACTGAGATACAATTGACTTTATTGTTTACTGGGGCCTCAAATAAAATTCATTTCTCAATTTTTTTATTATAAAAACAACCAAAAAAACAGGCATTAAAAATAATATTGTACCTATTTTCGCATATCAATTTGCACAAAACCAATCATCCTTAGTGTTATAACACATATTTGAGGTGTACATTGCCATGTTCCTAACGCTACTTGTTATTACAAAATTAATTGGCGAATAATTGGCATCGCCCGGTTAGCTTAAGTCTGAAGGCGTTCTGGTATTGACTGCTAGTTAATTAGAACCAAAGGTTTAATTTTATGTCCCATTTTGGATTATTATGTTTTGTGTAAAAGAGACAAGCTATAGTTTCGTCTATGTCTATCGCTTTCCCTCATGTGAGGATGAATGAAGAGAGGAACGCGACATGTTTTTAGTACGCAGTGGCAATGAGCAACCGAATAGTGCACTGGACCGTAAGCACTGCAGAACAATAGGCCCTGTACCTGAAATTAGTGAAGGCTGTATTTCTGTAATGGTTCATAGACGCAAATTGTAAATATACGTAATATAGAGGGTCGGGGCGAAATGTATATGAGTTGCTCTTAGTCATTGCAAGGATCAAATAATCATTAATTCTAAGGACTATTGCCTTTGTTGAAAAGAAAATACCTGATTGAAAATAACGGGATCGTTTTGAAAATGTTATTTTGTTTAATATAAGTAATAGCGGTATGTGTAAACTAAGTACTTTTTAGAAATTTAAGCACGGTTTATCTTTTCTTAGCTACCAAACAAAACCAATAATATCACTACGACTCTTGGCCTTGCTCTGCCCACATCTGCAGGGCTATTATACTAAACAACAGTTTCGAGTTTATCTATTCATCAGCGACGAGAGACATCATTGGTTATCCCTTATATCTTAACACGACACCAGCGCTCGTTGCTTTTGACGGCATGTGTAAGAACTGTTATTTGTTTGTCATTTTTCTTTAAGTTTTGGTACATACATACATACATATCTTCACGCCTTTATCCCTTATGGGGTAGGCAGAACAACAGAGGCTTTAAAACCATCTGATGCCACATTTGACGAATTTGGAGGATAATAATGATGGAGAGAGCCTATTGTAGTGACAGGGAGTCAGCCCATCGCCCACAAAATCGCTCATAAAACCTCGGTCCCTTAACTGACTTTTACAGTATGCCAGGGAAGCGAAGCAGCTGGTACATTCGATGTTTTTCTATCGCTCCCAGTCCAGCATGGAAGCTGTGTAAGTTTTGATATTCTGCTAAAAGTAACATCTGTGAGCTCGGCGACGAAATCTTTGCCAACTCGTCGACGAGCTCGTCGTTGAGCACAGTGCTGTTACTTTAGTTACGCGAATAGCCCTGCTGAAGTTTACTCGCCTAAGCTACCAGGACTCCAATTCTGTAATAAACACCATGTTGATATAATGTGCCTAAAATGTGCGACATGTGATATGTGACATTATGTCAGTATTCTATCAACACAATGTCACTAGGAAAACCATCGGCGACTAAGTTACAGAATCGGGCCCCAGATTTAGGCCATCCTTTCAATAACCATACAGCATCAATATCATTATTCTACGCGCTATGTGCACCAATTTTAATCAATTTTGCTTCGTAACTCTGACTTAGTAAACTGACTCAATAAACTAAATCATATTTTTAAGTATTTTCTCAATGAAACAAAGCTAAAAAATACTCAATCACAATATGCAAATACAAACAAACATTTGCCTATCGCCTCAGTAAAATATCGCCTTTTCTAAATTAGATCGCAAGCAATCGGCGTAAAAACGAAACTAGTTGATTTATCACGTTCCCCGGCGGAACTCTTCTCTAGTTAGTGATCGCTAACTACAGAACCAAATCAGGTAAAACGTGCTGAATTAATCACACCTAAATGGGGATCGGCTATAGTCAGCGTTTTGTGATGTGGGGCCATTAAGCAGACGATTCTAAAATTGATGTTAGCTTAATTCGAATTTCGATTCGCTGATTTTAAGTCTGTAATATCTAATTAGCAGACTTCAAATTCAAAAGTTGATAACAAAAGCTGATTTTGCAGCTTCTAATTATCACATTAAATATTTGTAACTAAAATTAGAGATTGTACCTAGTTACAAATATAGCCCTTTGTCTACATAAAATAGGCCTACTTAGTTATAGATTAGTTGTTATGTTAAACTAAACAGTTTCAAAACTAAGAATTCTTACCCTTTTTTAAAATTTTCACGATTCATATTCTTTAATGCCATTGCCTTATTTTTTTCGCAGTTCTTTACCACTTTCTTTATAGGCACCAAAAAGTATTAAAAATATTTGAATTTTAAGAAAATGTTAATACCTATATGACGCTTTCTTTTCATTCAGATCATTATTTGCAGTAATGTTTGCGCTTGAAAGGGGTAATAATCCAAACCTTGTGAAATTATCTCTTGGTCATTATTATAAAGTTCTTTCAAGCTTAATTCGATGTGTTTATGAACAACTTATTTATTCGTACAATTGCAGGTTGGGGTTTTAGTAGAAACTAATTTTTATTTAAACTACTAAAATTGCCACGAAATAGAACTGATAAATTAAATAAGTCCATTGTTTTGTAAAGGATACACATTAATTATCTTTATTTTCTAGTATTAAGCGCGCTTACCAACTTAATTTTCCGTCTTAGGACAAAAGTCCATTGAAGAGATTTTTGTAGCCCAAACCATTGTTGTGTAATTTTCAATGTACTGTATGTAATATATTTATTTCTGACATCTGTAAGTAACGCTAGGAATTAATTTGTTAAAGCGATTTTATATATTAGTAAGTTGCTATTTATTTTGTACAATAATTTTCTCATAAGGTTACATCCTTATTCGCTCGTCATTTTCATGACCCAACAAAATAGCCATCGCTTTGCCTTTGCTCAGCCCGAAGTGAATCAAATTCATTGATTATTTTAACAAAATCGTGATCGAAAAACGTTGGCGAAACAAGAGGGTTTACTTCACACTTATTAAACTAAACACATAAAGATTACTTTTATATAACGGTGAGGACCAATTTTTAAAGGTTTTTTCTAGTTTTTAGCCCTGAAACTGAAGAGAAGCCGGGTTTGTTTGAAAAAGCCTAAGTCCATTTCAGGCCGTCACACTGTGGATTTAAGTCTTTTAAAAGTAAACTAGTTCTGTTCTGGCAGTATGGGATATACCTTAGCATCTATTTTTTCATAAATATGTTTTAGCAAAAAAAATTAAGCAAAAGAAATATCCATCTTAAATATTTTTGTTATAATTAGATAACTATATAGAATTTCTGGCGACGACTTCTGTGCTTCGGAGGGCACGTTAAGCGGTTGCTCCCGGGTGCTGTATACTTATACACAGTAGTCGTTAGGGATTGTCAGAAGCCATTTTCGGCGCCCTGAAAATTCTGGCATCCACCGATCAGCACTGAGCCAGCTTGGTGGATTATGACCTATACCTCCTCGTCACCCAGGAGAGATACTCATACCCTGCAGTGATATCTTCTTTTAAAACAACTTATTTGTAACGATTTCAATGCAATTTTAATTCAACAATACTGAGATAATATTGTCTTAAGTTTCCATTTTATTCAATATACAGGGTGACTGGTGGGTCACTTCTGAAGTTCAAGGACGTGATAGTTTGAGATCATACATGAAGAGAAAAAATGAATAAAAAATATATATTTATTATTTATTGAGTAAACTTAACCGAAACTTAAACGCATGGTTACGCTAGATTTGGCAGCGATCCGCGTGACAGGTCACGTGCCGCGAATGACTCAATTGTTTGTACCGTAAATATTAACATAGTAGTACTTATTTACAGAAACCATTTCGGCGTCGTGCAAATTTTGGCATCCACCACCCAGCACTGGGCCAGCTTGGTGGATTATGGCCTATACTTCCTCGTCACCCAGGGTAGAGAATTTTACCCTGCAGTGGGCTCATTACAAAGAGTTGTGATGATGATGATTTATTTATAGAGAGTTCTAATAAAAAAATAATTACTTACTTTTATATTAATTACTAGCTTTATCCCGCAACTTCGTATGCGCTTAGCTACCCTTCTCGTGGAAATTTCACAAACCATACAACCAGACACCCACTGAAAGAACCTTTAACCTGTATCACACCCATGCACTCAAGGAATAAGTTCTTTCATACAAACTAAAAATCATATATTTTCCGTGCCCGTGGGAATTTTGGGATTTTTTTTCGTAGCACAACCAGTCACTCTTTGAAGAACCTTCATGCCAAGTATCACATCCGTACACTCAAGGAATAAGATTTTTCATACAAACTAAAAAGTCCAACCCCTTCCCGTGGGAATTTCGGGAATTCCTTCCATAATACAAACAGACACTTATTGAGGAACCTTTATATCAAGTATCACATCCGTGCACTCAAGGAGTGGGATTTTTTCATACAAACTAAAACATCAAATATTTCCCGTTCCCGTGGAAATTTCGGGAATTCCTTTCATAACACAACCAGACACATATTGAAAAACCTTTACACCAAGTTTCACATTGGTGCACTCAAGGAATAAGATTTTTCATACAAACTAAAATGTCTTATATTTCCCGTTCCCGTGGGAATTTCGGGAATTCCTTCCTTAATGCACCCTTCCATCCCCTAAAGAATGTATGTTCCAAATTTCAGCTCTCTACCTTCAGTAGTTACGGCTGTACGTTGTCTGTCAGTCACTCAGTCACTCAGTACCTCAGTCACTCAGTCACTCAGTCAGTAACGGAACAGTTTTATATATATTGATGACCAGAATCGAGTACAGAGTGCTCTCCTTCGGTATTTAAAATTAAGTCAGCAGTCACACTGTATATAGTACTAGCTGCTGCCCGCGACGTCGTCTGCGTGAACGCTATGCAGCACCAAACGCACCTACGATTATAACACTGCTAGCGTGATAATATGTAGCCTATATGTTGACCCGACTTTTTAACTATCTTCATGCCAAATTTGAAGTAAATCCATGCAGTACTTTTTGAGTTTATCCCGGAAAGACAAACAGACAAACAGACAAACAGACAAAAATTCTAAAAACTATATTTTTTGTTTCTGTTTCGATTGTAGATCATACCCCAAGTATTTTTTTAAAAAAATATTCAATGTACAGTTTTGACTTTCCTACCATTTTATTATATGTATAGATATTTTCAACACACTTGCTCGTAAAGTGAGCGTTATTCTATTGAGTTTAGAACTATAAACTGGGCTATAAGTCACGCGTGCATTAATATATTATACCCTAGTGCATAATATAATGAATCCTACAAAGTTGAATTGTAACTTTGTGCAAATAACATGCGAGAAAACAGAGCATATTTTATTGGTCCGGGATATACAATAAATATTTTCAGAAACAACAAAGAGGTTTTATACCACTTCAAATCCATATACATTTTTAAATGTTTGCGCCTTATATTAGTAAAATAAATTTGTATATTAAACAAATTATTCACAATTTACAATCATTTGTCATAAAATATTAAAATATTTGCATTTACCACTCCAAATTAAACATTTTCACTTAAAATAGGCTGTATATGCTATACAGACATTGACACATTTGACGGAAAAAAAAAACCTACGCGCATGCGCGAGGTTCGGCGCCATTTTTCAATCACAATTCACAGCTTTGTTATCAAGTGTGTTTGTTATTTTATGATCACGTATGTCTGTCTTTTACTCACAAGTGTGTTGAAAAACGTCGTATGTAACTCGTGAGCGTTGCTAATTACAGTCTCGGCTCATTATTAAGCCCTCGCCTGCGGCTCGGGCTCATATCACAGCCTCGACTGTAATTAGCAACTTCGCTCACTTGTTACATAATATACTATTATAACTGGGTTTTATCGTTGAATATATGAAAAACCCCAAATGAGTGAACAAAATTAACATTTTCTTAACTCTAGAAAATACTTTACATTACAATGTCTATAATAATATAATAATTGATAATAACAAATAATTTGGATCACCTTTTTATTTTGGTTCAATAAAAAACGAAATCATTGAATGCGCTCTCTGGATACACCTAGAGGACCACTGTTAACATCGTTTTTTATGTTATAGCTAAAATCAACGATTATTGCCAGATGTTAAGAACAAACTTACGAAAATGATTTTCGAATTATCAATAAAAGAGGTAATGTCAAAGCGTTATCTAATTTCACAAAGAAAATTGTTTGAATTTCATCTAATTAACTGCTGTGATTTGATTCACATCAATTAGCTTATGTTTGAAACATTATAATTTGTATGGTTAAATAGTACCATGTACCGAATTAGCAATATTGGAATTTGTAGGGTTGCTATCGGATTCACCAATAGTGCCTAACTCACTTTCAATGTCAATTAATCGAATTTGTTTCACAACGTAAATAATTAAAATAAAATAAAAACCCCAGACAATCAAACCAACTACATGCCCCCAAAGTAAGCATAGCTTGTGATATGGGATTCCATGTAGCGAACTAGGGGGGAACCTAGAATATAAACACATAACTAGATAAACACCCAGTCACGGAACATTTTTTTTCTTGTTCCGATGACATGGCTAGATATAATGACATTATTGTTTTGACATTTATATTATTGAAATTTGTTAAATTATATTATGTACCTATATGACTAATTGCATGCTGATTACAGTTTTGTATAAAAAAAAAAAAAAAAAAAAAAATCGAACCCGCAACCACTGGCGTCTGAGGTTTACCCCATTGCCATAGTGGTCTTCATCATTATATGCGAATAAATTTAAGTTAAACATGCCTTGAACTTCTTATTTTATTGCGTTTAATTGCATTTAACATTTCAACTTGATGTGTCAGTGTCTTTATAGACACCCGTGGTCACGACTGGCGTCAGGTTGACAATTACAAAGCTAGTGAGAAAAACGCATATATTAAATTTTAAAGTTTACCTCTCAAAGTAGATAAGGTTAGAGTTACAATTTTGAACTTAATATACTATGGTCCATATTTTGTACACTTTTTGCAAATTCACAATAATGACATATTTTATAAAATGTTGATTATTTCTAAGACGTTTATGTTTCTTAAAAAATGTTATATATTTCATTGATACCAAATAATAATCGAACAGTTCACAAAATCCTTATGGTGGTCCATAATTGGCGCACCTACTCTACTTAAAGCTTTCGAAGTTTTGTGCCAATTTTTTTTAAGTAGAAACACCTTCTTGTTTCAGTCGCCTTCTTGTTCAGCAATTTTGGTGTGTCGTCAATACGGTTCATCTATGATAAACCGGTGTAAGGGTTAAATTCTGGTAACTTCAACGTTTTAACGATTTTATAATTACAAAAAGTTAATCAATAAAGGTCACCTTGGGAAGATATTTCTATGAATCTTGTAAGACATATAACAAGGATGATATTTTAACGTATTTTTCTATATCTTACTTGTAAAACCTGCCGGTGAAACTGAAATTCATTCCATCCAACTAGCTCTTGTTTAACGTATTTTTACAGCAACTTGATTGAGTAGATACCGTAAATCTGTTTGTCATAAAGCGGACGTGACATGTGCACGGAACAGGAAACCATCGGTGTACACAGGATATGACGCACAAATACCTGATTTCCGGAACTCTGGCAGTTTCCACCACTAGTCTGTATTTACTGCATGGAGCTTTAAAGGTTCAAACTCAAACCAATACATAACAGAGCGAATTTTAAAATAATCACGAAGTCGATTTTCCTATCTTACGAACATCTTTCATTATATCGAGGACTCAAAATAAGAAATTTTTTGTTTTTCTTTTTTTTTGTGTTATTTATCAAGATTTTTAAAAATCGTGGAACAAACTTTGTTGGTTTTGATGTCGAGAAGCTGCCTGCAAGAGGTGATGCGCTAACTAAAATTAACCCTGTATATAAACAACCAGATCCAAAAATATTTTTCTTATTCTGTGTGGCAATCAAACCCGTTACCACACGATTTGAGTAGTAGCGTCTTAGACCACTGCGCCACTGAGGTCATCATCAGACAAGTCATCATACTTGATCTTTACATTAATCAGCAGCATGGAGTTGCAACGGTATCAAATATATTTTTAAAAACATTCTTCAACAAATATAAAGATTTTTATTTCAAAAAATGCTATTAACTAAAACATATTGTACCTATTACATGTAGTCGTAGCGTACGTAAATCATAGAGAGCGTTGTTAATTCGAAAAGTATTCATTGTTAGTAGAGGTTCATTTCACATACTATCATAAAGTTAATACCGTAGACTCGTATAGAAAAGCTAACGAACCACGAATGGGTGTCGGGGAATATCCCAAAATGGGAGATTGCAACAATCGTGCAAAACACAGTAAATTTGGGGATGTGGGCCAAGTTGAAAGAGAATCATTTTATTGTTAGAGTTTGTCCCCATCGAAATAAAGGTATGTTTTTATTACTTTGTTACACATGCAGTTTTTAAGCCTCTCTATTCGGTAAAATCAAATAAGACCGTCATAATTCCATTCAGTGTTTTAATTAATTTATATTATTTATAATCACTTAATTTATATATAATTAAGATAATTTAGTAAGTATTATAATATTTAATAAACATATAATGTTCTCATATATCTGTTTACTTGTGATCTATTTTAAGCACATCTGCAGAAATACTTTCTTGGTCTCTTTCATTGTTTTTTTTTCGTGAAGGTAAGCTATTTTTATTGAATTTACTTCAATTTCTAAAGCTTCAATTGTATATTGCAGAAGCTCGTAACCAGCTCAATATAGTACTTGTATACGGTATCCGGTATAAAACTATCAATTTGATGTACTAGTACATTAAATTCATCTTTCATGCTGAACAGGGAGCGAAAGAAAAACATAAAATGTGCCAGCTGCTTTACTTCCCGGGCACACTGTAAAAGTCAATCAAGGGACAGAGGTTCTAAGGTGAGTAAACTTCCCTGCGTTTGCTTTGTACAAATTCATATAGAACGGCTACAACGCACGCCGCCCCGGCATTTATGAACAAAAAATGCGTTGCGTGCTGGTGACGTTACAAAAATCAGTTCACTTTTGTTATCGGCCACTGCCGCTGTCAATGTCCATGACTAAAGACTCACAACAAGAAAACACTCTTAAATAAATAAAACATCTGGATACAGTAGACGCATGCCATCGGCAAATCCGTTCAGTCCGTTGCGTGCAGTGCGTGCGGTGCGTCCGGTGCGGGCCAGTGAATGCGCACCTTTATTGGCGTTTTAGCAGGCAATAGTCTCGCTCCATCATTATAATACCTCCAAATATGTCAAACGTGATAATCAGATGATTTCATAACCTGTTGTGTTCTGACTACCCTTCAGGGATACACGCGTGAACTTACGTAACAAAAATCCAAATTTAATATTAACAAGCAGTTTCATCAAGGAATTTGTTTTGTTTTTCGTTGTCAGCAATTTTGATATGGTTTTTTTTTCCATTCGTTATATCAACAGCAACAGGAGCTGAATACGTCTTTCGCGGTCCATATCCAGTCAAAAACTGTTATTACTGAGCGGTGCACTCTGCGCAGCACGCCGTCCATGGTGCCGTGCGCGCCTTCTGCCGACGGCGGTACCGTACCGACACCGCACCGTCCTTAATCCCAAACATGGTGATTATGCATACAGAAAAGCATAATTATCACTTTCAAAACATTTTACTACGGCACGGAAGCTGCCGTTAGGTACTTTTCCTCAAAATTAATGAAAAAATGTGTTAAATAAAAATCACCCGACCAGGACACGAACCTGGGACCTCTTGTTTGCCGGACGAGTGCTCTCCCACTGAGCTACCGGGGCCTAGCGGTACGCCTCAAAATTACTGAACATATTTTTGTGTTTACGTTATATTGCTAACGTAGCTCAATCTTAAAAAATATTACCACTTTTAGTCAATCTTCAACAGATACGATATGATTCTTCATCCCGCAATTACGTCGTTTTATTTATACGATGTATGTACGTAATTGACATTCTTAGTATAATTTATTTTTTTAATAAGTTTTTGTACGGCAAAGGCAAATACAACACCTCTCTCCCATTTTTAGAGTCAGAATTTAATAAGTCAACAGTCTACTTATCATAAGATTGACACTTCCATGAATTCCGCTTCTATTTTGGTACACGACATTTTACGAATACCAAAGCCAACCACGCCATTTGTATAAACTTGAGCGGATAAACTTTAAACGAATTATTCATTGCCATGCCATAGAACGGCTACGACATTACTTGAAATAAACGTCTAATAAAGCCTGATAAATGGAAATATTTGTCAGAAAATATAATTGATTGATGCGCTCATAAAAATAAACGACCATTTATCAGAATTTCATTTATTTATTGTTGTCTGATACAATTTTACGTACGAGATCACTGAGCTGGTTTCCGATCATTTTGTATTTTGTCTTTCAATCTTTTTAAGTTTCCAAATATACTTGTGGCACCATAAGGATTACAGAAAAAATATGAAAAAAAAGAAAAATTCGCAAAAATAAAAAAAGAGCTTTTGTTTTAATTTGCAATGGGTATACTATGGAAAATCCTTATCTTCCGCCCTTTGGATCGTTGCGCCCACCCAGGTTATGTTATTCCATCTAAAGGTGTGAAATAGAACTCCAATTTTTTACGCATAATGAAGTCAGTGACTGTGGTTTTCTTTGTTTTTTTTGTTTTTTGAATTGTAAGTTTATATACAAAATTTTATATATACTGCCGTCCTCAAGCTAAAATGCCGTTAACCAACATCAGGTTGATTTTAAGATTTTGATGCCATCGTAATCAGAAAAAAAATGTCTATCGACCTGTATTTCCAGAATTTTCGTTGCTTTTATTGTCGTCAAGATATAAAAATTAAAAATGCCGTTATCTACCCGTAAATGGTTACCTTCCAACGCTTAAAAGTCTTTAAGTACCATTGCTAAACTAAAAAGTGGTTAAAAGTATATAGTGTAAGTTTTTTTATAAAAAATATACTCATCATCCTAGCTAAATTGTCGTTAAGTGATATCTGTACTCTACAATGCCGTTAAAGTACCTTAACGTCTCTCTCTAGTTAGGCTTTTATTTAAACTATAATCTGGTAATATACTAAACTATAAAGCCGTTAAAGATAAATCATAAACAAAACTGTCGTTAGAGACACCTAACCGCATTTTAGTAATGCATTCATATTTTTTTACAAGACTTGAATACCGCTAAACCACAATACCAAACTAAAATGCAGCTATCTGCTCTCGCGCGGCCTATAATTCGGCGAAATGATCGAAGTAACGGGGAACGCGGGTGGGTGCGCGTAGTCATTGGGGCTCCCGCTCAGTCCCTGTCGGATATAACCGATAAATATTTTCGAGTCTATTCCGCCACGGTCGTATATATATACAATTAAAAACCACCATTCGTTTCATATGCTTTTTTTATTTAAAAACGCTGGATTATGTTAAAAAAATTGTTATTATTTGGTAAATGGTTAATCAAGTAATCATTTATAATTGAGTAGGTTTAGGTCTCTTAATCAGAAAACCTTAAAAATATTTAAGAAGTTAGATAAATTACTGATTTTATTATTGGAAAATTGAATCGATGTCATTTTCGGATATAACTGACCATAGGGATGTAAATCTTTAAGTAAATCTTTGCTTATGGCCCAGCAAAGATTTACTGAAACAAACACTTAGGTAAAAATATTTCTGTTTAACTATTTTGACTATTTTTTAACAAATAAATGAAAACAATTGAAGAAATTGTTACTATAGAAATAAATATGTTTAATTTCTTAGAAAATAAGTATAAAAATGTCTGTGACTGAGTTGATGATTCCCATCCTACACACTACACATTGAAAAAGTCTAAGCAACATGTACTTTGTGAATTTTTTAATAATATTTAGTGTTACAAAGTTTCTATTTTTTATTTGAATATACTTTAAGGATCTTTCTGAAGTAAAAAAAACATCTGTCATTTTTATAATGTTTTTGTAATAACAAAAATTACGATATTTCGTCTTCTGTTTCGTACGCAAAACGAGCTCAGGTAATAAAAAAAATCGAAAAAAAAATACAAAATTTATAATCAAAATTTATTTATTGAAAAATAATTGAACAATTAAATACAAAGTTTAGCCTCCTCTGTTGTTTAAAACTTGTCGGCACCGATTATTCATAGAATCAATGAGTCTGTTAATCTGGTCCTGCGGTAATCGCTCCCAGTGTAATTTAAGCAAATGCAAATCCTTCAGCTGCTGGGCTGTTGTTACCTGGTCTAAGTCCTCTAAAACACTTCTTTGGAACATATCCCACGCGTGCTCTATGGGGTTGAGGTCCGGAAACTGTGCAGGCTAGGATATTTTCTGTTGCCAAGTACCGACTAGTCCACAAGGCTGTATGTGAACGTGCATTATCGTGCATCGATGTGAAGTCTGGGCCAAGTGTTTGTACAAATGGATGGGGGTTTAAGAACATCCTCGACGTAATTTTCAGCGTTCATGTTTCCATTTACAAAAACGAAATCAATTCTCCTATTCTTCATAATCCCCGCCCACACCATAACAGTTGATCCGCTGTACGGATGCACTTCTTGAAGGCACCTCAGCCTTTCTCTATTTCCGGGATATACTCTCACTCTTTTAGAATCAGGCCTAAATCCGAATCGCGACTAAACAAATTTTGTCCCAATGTTCCTGGCTCCATGTTAATTGTTCCCTACACCGTTCGTTCCGACACACGCGGTTGCTGTGACGTAAAGGTGGACAATTAATTGAGCGTCGTGCTCGTAGGCCGTACTCACGGAGTCGATTCTGCACGGTTTGGGAGCTAACATCAACTCCACTTGAGTTTCGTAGCCTTAAATCTATCTGGCGGGCAGTCATCATCGGCTGGCGTCTTGCAGTCAATTGTAAGTAGCGGTCTTGCCGAGCGGTGGTTCTCCTTCCGTGGCCTGGATGTTGTTCAGCAGGATCTCCTGTGTTGGTGTCACGCTGCCAAAGACGACAAACAACGCTCCTGTTGACACCAAAATGCCGCGATACTTGGGATTGATTTCTTCCCGCTTGCAACATCCCTACAGCTCTTTGCATTTCATTTGCAGTCAAATGACGTCGCTCCATGGTGTAAAAAATGTTTAAAATCATGTAAAATGTAATTATGCCGATAACTCTATTTAAATTATTGTTAAAATTTATAAAATGAAGATTCGACACCAACTTCAATTAAGATGGAAAATGCATTGAAATTCTATTTAAATGCATTCGTTTTTGTTTTTGTTTTTGTCTAACCAGCCAGTGAGTAAATTAAAACAAAAAAGTTTGCGTACCTATACCTACCTAACTTTTACAAAAAAAAAAGAGATTAGTTAAGATTTTTTTTATTTTATGCATGTTGACTTAGACTTTTTTGGTGTATGTATTTAATTTGATACCCCTGATTTTTTTTATAAATACTAAGCTAAAATGCAGTTATCGTTATAGGTTTTGTATTTGGCCGCATTTTAGCGTTGTAGTTTAGATAAAATTTCGACCATTAAAATATTTTTTCATAAAATCCAACTCTAAATAGCGGTTAAGTACTTTAACTGCATTTTCATTTAATTTTAGATATCATATTGCTAAGCTAAAACAACTCTCAAGTCTTTTAACGGCTTTCTAGCTTAGAAATAATTATATTTTTTTTAGTATCGTAATATTTAATAAAATCAAAGTAAAAGTAAACCCTAAAATGCCGTTATTGTTTACGCAACGGCATTTTAGTCGTGGATTTAAGAATTAATATTTAGAGAAACACTTAGAGAAAATACATTTTTACAATTAATATGATATAAAAAATCTTATTATAAATTAAAATACTTGCTATTTGATAGTGCTCTGTGAGATCTTTCCATCCGTACATTAAAGTCCAAATTATGACTGACAGTTATAAAGTAGCACGCATTTAAAAAAATTGCCGCGTTTTTTGCTCATAACTCAAAAAAACGTTTTTGTACTTAACGGCATTTTATCTTGAGGACGGCAGTATAACTATCTAAATTTTATACAACTTTATATCATGCACGACTCCGCAACGTGTCACAAAGACAGAAGTGTTACTGTGCCTAATAGCTAGAAAACTATCACTTTTTTTTCCTTGGCCAGGGAATTCGCTAGACATTAATCCCAATGAAAACATGTAAGAACTCACCGAACGAGTAATAGGAAAAGAAGTGATTACCAGTAAGTGCCAGCTGCTTGAAACTCTCGATAGAGAATGGCATCTCAACACCAGCCTTTGAGAACATGCAAAAACATGTTGTTGTTTAAAAATAAAAATAAGTTGTTTTCTATAAATATATAGCACTTCAAAGGATGATTACAAACACCATAGTTTTCTTAATGAACTTAGCAGTGAATAATTAAGCATTCATATTCCATATGACCAATCATAGAGCACAAAAGATGTCATATTTACGGCGAAGGCAAGGGATGCGAGAAGCCCTGCAGGCAGGCCGTATGTCGGTCTCTATACTGGTCTATACTTTGTTATTCATAATTTAACGTTCGGTTTCACCCGCGTAAAATTGGACCCCATGGCATTCTTGATATAACAGCATAATCTATTTCAAGACGCTATCAAATGTAAAATATATTTTTTTCTACCCGAATGCCAGAAATGAGCGCGTTCCAACTCTCTCGCTTATTTTGTATGTACAATAATGGTTAGATTGTTAATTCACCTGATGAAAAGTTGTCATAAAGACTTTTTTGTAATACATCCAATCACGAAAACCCTATTCACTCAACGTTTGGAACTACCAGAAAGTGGTCACGAGAAACAGACGCAGGCAGTTCGTGCTTTGGCGAATAGTGCCAAAAAACCGTAGGTACTATCCCGCTAAGCAAAGCGCTTCAATCCTCTATTGGTTGCATTTCCTATACAGTGATGGAATTTATGTCTACGTTTAGTAGTCCAACAGTAACAGATCAGATTGTTCAAACAGGGCGTTTCTATAGTACCTACACTTTAGAACTTTATTAGTCGTTGATACCTTTCTAATGATGTAACAAAATCCGTTTAGCTCACAGTGCTTATAAAAGCAACTTCTTATTGTTCCTCTTAAAAAATCCCAAGAGCAGACATATTATAAAAGTTACCTATCTCACTTTAACTTGAAGCTACTAAAAGTTCAAGTTCCTAAAGTTTTTATACATTTCTATTTTTTTTTGGTAATAACTAATAACCCATGTATTATTAATTTGAATGTGCTTTAATAATAATAATATTCTGAATGAGGTAATTAATAATAAATAAATCTACGTTAAAAAGTATCTTGTTTTATATAAGAATATTTGTACACGTAAGCGACTACAAGTAGTCCGTAAATAATACTTATATAACAATAAATAAAAGTTGTGATTTCAAGCGATCTTAGCTAATTAAGTAATACACTCTTAAATTCCTAGATATTAAAGGTTTAAAACATATTTTGCCAGTAACTACTGTAAAAGCCGTTGGACCGAAGTCTCAGTTCTCTGAGGCAAATACAGTCTCAAAATCCAATGTACATAAAGGCATCCAACACGGGTGACTCTATCAAACTTAAGGTCTCGTCTGTCGACGATTTCAGGAACCTCATACGGAAATTTTGGAAAATTTTTACTGAAAAGAAGTACGAGTACCACACTTACGCACTCCCCGAAGAACCTAAGATTTATTTTGTTCTCAGAAACGTGCCGTTTGAGCTATTGAACGAGCAAGTTCAAGAGGACTTATAGTCCCAAGGTTTCCCCGTCGAAGCTGTGCACAAAATATAAAGCAGACGGTATAAACAGTTTCTCCTTTCGCTAGTAGTCCTAGCTAACAACCCAAAAAGGCAGTCCTTACTTCTAGGCAGTTGCACCGTGTGCAAACATCCTAGTCGAAACCCACACAAACGTGGTTACCCCGTTCAAAACCACCGCTGCCAATTGCAAGGACACGCGGCAGTAAACTGTTTCTAGAACTAAGGAGTGCTCTCGCACACCTAATTCCACTTCAGATCTGCCCTGCATCTTTTGTGCTCAGTCAGGCCACACGGAAAACTATCGCGGCTGCCCCGACGCGCCGCGTGCTGCCAGGGCTATAATAAAGCCTATCGAAAACTGGAGAGAGTGTCCTCAGCCTAGCTCGAGCGCTCCTCCTCTAGCCGTCTCGAAGGCCTCTAAGGCCATTATAGTTCTCAATCCATCGGGTTGCAACTCAATCGCAACCGGGGCTACCCAATAATCTTCCCAAGGCCAGAAAATAAAGGTCTCCCCGCATGGCATTCGATTCCTGGCTTTCGGCGCCACTCTTGAAGCCTGCCCTGAGTCTTTTAACGGTGCTCTTCCGGTCCTAACTCAGTTCACCCCCTAATTAGGAAACTTTGGCAAGCCCAACGTTTCTAATCTTTCATTTATTCCCATCCCTCTCATGTCAGAGTGAATCTCTTCACTCTAGATAAACTTTTAGTTAGACTAACTATGTCATTAAGATTTCAGCTCATCCATGAAGGCGACCTGTCAGAGTGCTGTCTATATCCTTTCATTGACGGAAAAAAAAGTACTGTAACAAAAATATGTGTGAAATCTCTACTGGACCACATCAGGAAGCGAAGTTTTCAGAGGTATACTCCCAGACTACTCTATTCACCAGGTTTTCTGCTTCATGTATCTAACTTGAGAGTTACATTGAAGTGAAGAAGGATTAACTGAAGATTATACTATGCAAGCCTAGACTTCCACTGGCAGACCTAAGTTTATTTAAATTTCTTTCTTGAACCTTCTTTAAGCAATATAAGGGGTTAAAACTTTATGATAAGTTCAGTTTGTAAAGATAAAACTAGGATTTTCATTTTAAAAAGTTTTAGTTTTATATAAGACTTTTAAAGAAAATAAAAATAATAAAATATAGGTCATCTTTTCGTAAAAAAACTGTGTTATATCATACGTAAATATCATACCGAAAATTGATAGAAATTCTAAAAGGAAAAATACCAGTTGCCTGGCATGGTTTTGCTCGTATATGCGAGAGTAGGCCTATAAGAAGCAAACATTTTATTTCAAATACAAGTGGTGATTTTAAAGATTATCATGTGTTATTTGTCTCTTCAGATTTATTTTAACGGTAATAACGTCAATGGTTTTCCAATACTGTCCAATTTTGAAATTGAATTGTTTTACAATGTAAACTATTATTTAGAGCTTTTATTAATAAAATCATAATTGAATAATTGTATATAATTATTATTTTTACTAAACGTACTTGTTCATTTTATTTATCATCAGTGTACAATTAAGGACGTACAATTAATCCTTATTCACCTTTAAAGAAAACACTGTCTTCGCTAGCTTTAAGTAGCTTGATGCTTGCAAATAACATTATAACTTAAATCTGCATATCCAAAACTTTCTAGTTACATAAATTAACTTGGTCTGAGAAGGCTTTAATAAGACGGCACCTGACGTCTAAGTGAGCATTTTCTCTTAATTGCAACTTACCTCCACAAATTCTAAGGAGAACTAACTAGCATATAATAGGTTAAGTTCTATTTGAATCGACTGCACTGAGCATTAATTAACTTGTGTCTTTGATACCACTGCAGTGGGTTGGTATAGATACCGAGCATTTTAATCAAAGTATGATTGCGGTATTCTGTATATATATTGATTTTATTTACCGTGACTTTATGAAACCAATCAAAAGGGGTTAGATGGAAAATTCAAACGATTGTACTGGTCGTCTGTTCTGACATTTAATAAGGGATCAGATCCATAGGCCTTCGTGGTTATCTTAGGCTTTATCGTCCCTTACCATCACAGAAAGTAAAAGTCCTTTACATATATTTTTTGGAATATAAGTATTTATAATTTGATCGTAAATAACTATTTCTCAAAGTCATAAATTAAAGTTAATGAAACGGTTTGAATATATGTACATATTACAAATTATACAAAAATGCATTACTATGCTTCATAAATTAAAAAGAACTACACCAAAAGATATGAATTTAGATCCTTATAGAATCAAACCTTGTATTAACTATTTCACACCCATATTAAACCAAACAATGCAGACTTATTAATTATTTAAAAGCTACTAATTGTAAAATGGTATCAAAAGCAAAAGCATTTTTGTAAAAGAATTTTCTACGAGTGATTTTCCCTGTTAATAGCAAAAGCCCACAAAAGACAGTGTTGCCCCGACCAGCCAAATTAATAGACACTCTAATAATGACCCCTAATAAGTGGTTGCGCTAAAATGCTGCTTTATTTTTATATCATTTTATTTTGTTATTTAAAATCTATTTATAGTACAAAAACTAAAGTTAAAGTATGGAAATTGGTTGTATAAGCTGCAGTGAAAGTGACTAGCAATAATGTTTAAAAGGTGTTTTTTTGCTTTCTTAGATAACATAATATGAAATGCAAAGCAAGTAGGTACCAAATGAAATGCAGATACTGATGACTAAATAAATAAATGACTCTTACACTCTTAACATTTTAGAAAATAAGATATGTGTATGAGTAAACATACATTGCTTCAGAAAAAATAATATCTGAATTCACCAATGAAATGAAACCAATGAAACTCCGTTTCAGGAGTTTATCCCGGTACCTCTGGGTAAGGCTGGTAACCCCCTCCCACATTATCACTTTTGGTGTTTGTAATTTAGCTGTTAATTCAAAATTATGAAATACAGTTATTTGCAGTGAAAATATGTTAATATTAAGACAGTCGATTTTCTTTATAAAAAAAATGTGATGTGTTCCGGCAATATCGTGTAAAGGACCAGATTCGTCCTAAACTCGTGTGCTTCACTTACCTTCAGGTGAAATTGAGGTCTAACGTTTGTTTAGTTACCAATTAAATTTTAAAAAATAAAATCATACTCGTCTTCAGCCTGATGACGCCCACTGTTGTGTTTAGCCCCATTATGGCTACAGACCCGTTCCCCCCGTGATTTTCGCCCCTAATAGCTTAAATGGACGTGTTCGATCTACGACGAATAGCTTGGTCACATCAAATAAAAATTTTGCGACTTCTCAGTATGTAGATTTACTTGAGTACTTGATAAGTATATTATCTATTGTGGTTTTTATCTCTATTTAATTCCTCTCTTTCAAAATAAACTTTATACTAACATAAGCAGGAGTTTATTATTTTTTACAGTATGCTTTATAAGACGTTTACTTAGTATGATGTGTTGCTTATCTCACTTCGATGTTATGTTAACCGGATTCCACAGTAATGTGTTCTTGCCTCAGTTTTAGCAAATTAGGTTTGGTTTTTGTTCAATTTGGTTTTATGCACGATTGTATTTCTTTCTGTGAAAATATTATGCAGGGCGTACGGGTCCGGCAAAAATAATACAAATATTCGCCCCTCTGCGTAGGGCATAAGTGTCCGTTGATCAACGGCGAACGGGCCTTTTTATTCGTCGGGGCGCAAAACATGGGGGGAAATTACGTCTTCTAAAATAAAAAGCGTCAGTTTAGCTGCTCATCCGTGCAATCAGATAGGTCACATGGCAAGTACAAATGTGCTCGTTATTCACAACACTCGGTCTCCCTTGAGATTTCTTATACACCGGTTATTACTTTTTATCTTCTTCTTTTGCCCAAGAGCAGGGATGGAGACAAGGAAGAGTACACTTGAATACACTTGAAAATCAAAATTTTAAGTTTATGTTTCGTGATTTTAACCACAATGTCCCGGCTTTAACACAAAAGTCGAAGTATTTAAAGAACAACGTTTAAATAATATTACGCTCTTGCCATATTTTCAAACTCATAATGACTTTTCCCTGAATAAAGATCCTTATTGTGATAATGTAGCTTTGTTTTTGAGAGTTTGAGAATGCATTGTTCAAATACAACTATATGTATCAACTCGAATAAAAAAATAACTGATATCACAAACAAACCGAAGCAACACCTGCAGATGGTCAACATTCTATACCCTTACCTATATGTAATACCTAACGGTAATATTAAATACCTTGAATAATCAGAGAAGCTTTTGACATTAATAAAATACCCTGATTTTAAAAGAAACCGTCGTCTATAAAGTACCCCAACAGGTTAAAAATATAAACTCTATCATCGAACAAACTTGAAGACTTCAATACATTATTGATGATTTCTTATTTAAAAAATAAATATATTTAAATATTTTGTATATATTTGTTAAATATTTTCTACTTAATTTGAGGTAAAACGCTTCGTTCGCATACCTATACGCGTTTTTATTAATTTTAATGAAAACTTGTATTAATTTGATAATCATCTATACTTATAATATATCTGTAGAAGAAAATATTCTGTACATTGAAAATATCAAAAAAATAAATGTCAGGGGGTGTTACTAGACTAACACCGAACCCAAAAATATGATAAAAAATTTTTTGTCTGCCTGTTTGTTCAGGCATCACGCAAAAACTACCAGTTCGAATACGATGAAACTTGGTATAATTATTATTTTATATCCTGGGCACCACACTAGGTACTTTTTATCACGGAAAAGTATATACAATAAAAAACAAACTCAATTTTGCGGTTCGATCCCTAAACCCGATTACTGTACCAACCGCAATTAACAAGTTTTTCGTAGGTTAGGTACGTCACACGCAGTGCACTAAAAGTTATGCTGCAAATAAATGTGGTTCTGAAGATTGAATTTAGCTTGCACTGTTCGCAACACACGTGTGGTGCGCGGCCACCACGGATCGCTACCGTATAAGGTCGGTTTTGTGAACTAAGATTTGAACGTGTCAAGTCAAGTGGAAAGCGTTTGTTCTTATGAGCATTCTATAAATTGTATGTTTTAAATGCTTCTCTAAAGCGTGCTTTTCAGTGCGACTTTTTTATTTCTTTTAATTTTTACTAAGTACAGTTTAAGGTAGAGTTATTTAGTTTCCTTCTAAAAGTAGTACCTAGGTATAGATTTTAATTTTATAATCTACAAGAATAATAATCCTACCTAACAGTATTATAAAATAACCTACAGTCACTACGTACAATATCAAATTAAATATACTGCCTATACTTTAAAATTAAAATCCATTAAATAACTCTACCTTAAACTGTACTTAGTAAAAACTAAAAGGAATAAAAATGTCGTACTGAAAATTATAGTTTAGAATTGCGAACGGTGCAAGCCAAATTGAACTTTCAGCGCTATGTTTACAGTACAAATTAGAACTTAGTGAACTCCATTGCGGGTGAACTAACCAACGACAAACTTATTATTTGCGGCTGGCACACTAATCGTGTGTAGGGATCGAACCGCAAAATTAAGTTTGTTTTTTATTGTACGTTTTTGGGATAAAAACTACCCAGTGTGGTTCCTAGAATATTAAAGAATAATTTATAGCAAGTTTCATCGTATTCAAACTAGTAGTTTTTGCGTGATACTTGAACAAACAGACAGACAGATCAAAATTTGTTTAATCACATTTACGGGTTCGGTGACATTTATTTTTTTATATTTTCAATGTACAAAATCTTTACTTCTACAGATTTATTATAAGTATAGATGTGAAAGTTTAGATGTATGGATGTTTGTTCCTCAATCACGGCAGAACGGCTAAACGGATTTCGATGAAATTTGGCATAGTGTAGAGTCTGGAATAGCACATAGGCTACTTTTTATTCCGATATTCCCACGGGATTCGAAATTGCGCGGGTAAAACCGCGCGAAACAGCTAGTTTCGCATAATTCTTAAAGAAGAATAGTGTAATCAATTAAATTTTATTGTAGTTATGTATTAAACAATATAACAAGTTTCGTCCATTAAAAGACTTCTCTAAAGTGGATGATGTTTCATACTCTGTGGTTCATACTTGCTTTGTAGGCGTAATGAAACCGAGTGACAGATAAAAAATTGGTGTCTTTATGAGAAACCTCATTTATATACCAAAAAGTATAAAACCTTTTAATTTGGTCTCTTTTTGTGTTTAAAATGTTTATAAGATTTATCAAAAATATTTTATATCTTAAATAATAATTTAGAATAAAATATGGTCCGAGGATTTATATTTGTGGAAATGCATGGATAAGTTTGGCAAAAAAAGGTTTTAAAACTCCTATCTGATGGGTGGTTGCCTGGCTAGCGACATTTTTAAAAAATCTGCTCGCCAAATATTAATTCCCTGGTGGTTGTGTTTTTCAGCAATATTTTATAAAGAGCAAGGTTCTCTATAAGCCCGTTTTCTGTACCTTCAACGTCATGTCCACTTACCATCAGGTGCGTTGGAGGTCAAACCCTGGCTAAGTCACCAATAAAACAAAAAACCTATACAAGGTGACTGGTGACAAATTTTAGATACTGAAGGAGAGCACTCTGTACTCGATTCTGATCATAATTATGTAAAAAAGTAGGTACTTAATTTTTCACTAGAATTCCCTGTAAATAAATACTACTATGTTACTTTTTACTTTACATACAACTGACTCAATCGCAGCACGTGACCTGGCACGCGGATCTCTGCCAACGCAAGCGTAACCATGCGTTGTGTAACCAATTTTTTAACTTTCAGTTAAGTTTACTCAGTAAATAATTAATATTTTTTTTATCATATTTGTTCCCTTCACGTATGATCTCAAATTATCACGTCTTTGAATTTCAAAAGTGACCCACCAGTCACTCTGTACATCGACAGCAAAGTAAGATCCTTTAAATAATTACATATGAAGTCTATAACCACTACCGATTCAATTTGTAGCATCAAATGGCCCCATCTTACAACCTTATCTGTCTTGTCATTGAACCATTAAGCAATTTCTTTGCTGTCTGGACCTAAAAAATGCCTATCAATTTATTATTAGGGTGGAAATAAATAGAAAGCAAGTTGATAGTACTTCAGAGACGTGGCCGCTGTCTGAAAAAACTTATTTAAAAAAAAAAAAGGAAAATTAATTCTTTGAACAGATTTTAATCACCTTGGAACTTAATATTACATTATTATATTCCCTGAAACAAGAGTCATTACAAATTAACTTTATTGGGTCTAAGTAATCGTCAAATTTAGTAGTAAATTTTTAAACGGTATTTTAAAATACCTGTATATTCTACCTTTGCGTTGCGGGTATATATTCTTATATTATTCCAGACTAGATAGTTAATCATACTTCACGCCTGTATCCCGGGGTAGGCAGAACACCAGAGACTATAAATCTGAGGTCACGAATGATGGAGAGAGACTATTGCAGTGATAGGTGGTCGGCCTATCGCCCACAAAAAAACCTACGTCCCTTAACTGACTTTGACAGTATGCCCGGGAAGAGAAGCAGCTGGCACATTCTATGTTTATCTTTCGCTCCCCATCCAGTTATTCGTTCTTCCATCACAAACTTGCGTAAGGAGAAAATTCTTAAAATTTTGTAGAGCATCAAAAAAATTGACTCTTACTTCTTTACAAACCAATAAAAATAGTCGGGAACAAAACTAAAGGTATTTTTGTTTAAAAAAAAAACAAAAAAAAAAAACATTGAAAACCGTGGTCACTTCATGAGGTAGTCCTTCGTGATTATGGTATTTGTAAACATACTGAAAAGTCGAGTATTGTAAAATAGAATTATATTCGATTCAATCTAGTCAATACTTTTGATAAACTTAGGACAATACTATATATTCCAGTAATATAATAATGTCTAAATATATTAAAAAAAAACAATTTTATATGTATAGATTCAAATAGACGTATAAGTTAAATCTCTTTTTTATTTTGAAAGCACACTTTACACTCGGGACTGCCACTAAAAGGTCTACACAAGTTTTGTTCACAATTTCTTTCGAGATTTATGTGAAAAACTTTGGCAATTTTTCATTTTGTCCTATCCACGTTTCTTTTCTGTCTGTGTGAATGATTATCATTTTCGTATTTTTTCCATCTTTACATAACTTAGTTTCGGGAGTTATTCCATTGTGACAAATTTTGGGGCTGATGTTCAGAAGTGGAAAAAGATAATACAAATTCAAAGAGTGATGTTTGACCTATTTATTAAAAAAATATAAAGAAAACATTACTTGTCAATAAATAAAAGTTGAATTTAAGGCAGTCGTAGGTAATTCACACTGATACTTTGTGCATGATTATCCAATTTGTAATTATCATTATCATTTATTTTTATACCCAAATTAGCTCACTGGCTTTTTGGCCCCAAAGTTAGCTTTTTTGCTGTAGCTTATCATATAGAAACCACATAGATAACGGGAGAAGGGAGTTTTAGCAAACAACATTATTTATTTATTATCTTGTTTGCTACTGCTACTAAACAGTTTTGTAAAAGGTGAGTAAAGATCTCCGATTGGAGGTTTAGGTTATCTTCAGGGTTAATAGAGCGTACAGATTGGTGTAATGGAACTAGTAATGTAATATCCAGAACTCAATGCCTGTGCTCGCTATATTTGGACGTGTATTGCGCACGAACTAAGCATTCAATACCCACCACGACCCTGAGAAAGATTTATATATTTCGTCGCAAGCACGGTCCGTCGCCACACAAGTTCTTTTCAACCGACTTCCTAAAGGAAGAGGTTATCAAATCGTGTGTATATTTGTTACTTGTAAAAATAAAGTTTTCTTAAGTACTTATGCTATGGATACTAGATAGACAATGTTTATGCGCCAACGGAGTCATGAGCAAAAGCTAATCGTTGTACCCAAGAAAAAACTCCGAAGGAAAAAACTGCAGCGACGTTGGTGGCGCACAGAATTGTACAAAAGGAGAGACGGCTTACAGATGATAAAACAAAAACTTTAAAAGTTCTGGTTTTCAATTTCACTATACAAAGTAATTCTTATATTATCTCCTAAACGAGTAAACTGATTTACATGATTTAAATGGATAAATTGGTTTTATTTCTATAGCTTTCATTTGACATCAAAATCGTAACGATAACTTAACAAAAAATCACATTTTAAAGTTGCATTCGTAATCATCTAATTTGCAATCCGAATCCCTTTGATGTTGTCTAAAAAACCGACAATTTACGGATTGTGTCGAGCAGGCTATGAGCGTCACGCACACAGGAGCAAGTCTCATTCACACAGGCGCAATTCGTTCTCGCGAGCGGTGCTCGCGCAATTAGGAAGGGCGCACAAACGCCCGTCCAAATTGATCATCGAGTAATTTTTGATGTTATCCAAAAAGCAGAAAATGTACGGATAGATTAGAGCAAGTCACGAGCGCGCTCTACTGCGATTCAGTTCGTGCTCGAGAGGCGTCCAAATCATGAAACCTTTTTTATCTGTATTTGCAATCTGAACGCACCATGAGATACCAATTATGATGTAACACAATATTATCCATAAGTCACTTAAGTTCTGGTGTTTGAGTACATGTCTTTGACCTCGTTTTCGTATTCGTCATCAAGCAATAAAAATTATCAAGTTTTGTTTTTGATCCAAGCTATTAAATGGACTTGTAGAAGTTTTATGCATAATTATTACACCACGAAAATAGCTTCAACTCGGAAACTGCGATGGAGAAATTTTATCCGCACTCTTTTTTCTCACAAGTTAGCCACGATAGCCACGATGATCACAAAAGATCAACCACTACATTGCAAAATAGGTACAAATAAAATACTAGCCAACTTTAAACACTTTATTAAAAATAACAATCTGATTAAATACGGCAGGGAATGTTGTAACATTTGTTCAGGAGTCATAAAGTTTGTTTTTATATAAGTTTAATATTAAAAAAGAACACCTTGCATGCTCAAGACTTCACCTTCAGTCAGCTCTATCTCATTAGTAAATGTCCTAAGTGACTATTGAGTCACGAAGTTGCTTTATAAATAATCATCAAATTGAATCGAATTTAAATATATTTTATTTACATTCGTATAGAATACATCAAATTATATTTAATAGCCATTAAGACGTAAGTATTCGTTATGACGGGTGCCTGGTTTCAATAGCTTACCGAAAAGTGTATAGATGAATAGCTCGATGAAGATGCACATGCAGGCCTGATTGCCATTGATGCAGTGTAGATGTTTTTATGGTGTTAATAAATAAACAAACATACGTCCAACCTAGGTTTCACTCTCACGGCACAATATAAATACGATCGTGCTACTATCCAGTTATGAAGCACAAATGCTCTATCCACACGGATTCATATATAATTGATCCCAGACAGATAAGTAGTTGTAAGTTAATATAATAAATAACTTAGATTAAATTAAACAGTATCATCCCTCCTTTAGGTTATGATGAAATTCCGTCAATGGTTAAAAACCATATTTTATGGAAAATATTTTACTTACCTCTGTGTGAAATAGAGTGACTGTATAACTTAAATAGCAAATTGTTCTTTGATAGTTTCAGATCGTTTAAATAAATTATACCTATTCATATTCCTTTCAAAATCATCAACAATATTATCACCTAGGAATGGTCATCTTTAAGAATTTAACATAAACCATATATCTAAAGACTAGTTGAACATTCATCATTTCTTACAAGTTGAGGTACATTTAATGTAAAATGCCTATTACAACTACAGTTAACTGGACCTCCAAGCTGTCCTTTAGCTAAACATATATTTGGTGAACGAAACTTTGTTTCTTTTGTTGATTTTTTGGATCTATTCCTATGTGCCTTATGATCTACTGGTATACTTAATTCCTCACTTCTACTGCTTTTACTGCTCTTACTCTTTCTTTGGTATCGTTTATTCTCAACATACTCATTGTTATCTTTCTTTTTTTTGTCATCATTAATACTTTGTATAATGGTAGAGTAGTGTAAGTTTTGTTCAATATCTTCTGCAAGAACTGAGCTTATATCTTCATTTACAAATTTTTGGGACATCCAGACATATCTTGCGAGTGGTTCCTTCGGTCCCCAAAGACGAGAGGGCTTAAATGCCGACGATATTTTCTGAAAGTTAAGTAAAAAATATTTTGTAAAATGTTTAATAAACTTTTGAAAACTGATAAATTTATTTCTTATCATAAGATCTATGGAATATTTTTTATCTACCGTATAAATAGATCTGTTTCTTTTTTTCTTTTAACAATTGGAGTTTTTACTTTTCCATATTAATTGCTTATTCATATCTTCTAGATAATTAGATACATGTATGTTTACTGCCGCTACTATGATCGAATATAACATTGGGTATTGTTTTACTTTTGTGACCGTTTGATGCATTGTTATTTATTACTTGTAATTTTTGATAAATATCATTATAATTTTAATCTATGGTGGTGTTCTCTTAGGCCCGGCGACGATCTTTTAATAAATTCAGCCACCAAATATAAACACTTTTTCACAGTCATATTTTTCAACATTATGGAGAATCGGCTGCTCTTAAGAACCAAGTACCCATTTGAAAATTATTGTACGTTTTACCAGAGAAGATAAAGGTTGACAAAAAAAAATTACCTCTGCACCTGTTTACAGGGTTACTGGTTAAGTCGACCTAGATTCGTTAAGAGCGTGTAATACCCGTCTTTTCCAACTAATTTTACTATGAAACACCCTACCCCAAACCTAACCATTTCCGAGATAATCGACTTTTTTTTTTACAAAAAAAATGACGGTTTTAGGTCGACTCAACCAGTAACCCTGTATATTTTGAAATAAATAGTTTTAATTGTTAGGTACAGGATTTTATCCATGATTGTAATGCATTTCTTTCATGTCACGAAACCAGAATAGACTCAGATAATTAGTAAAAAATTATACTCAACGTAAACTGCAGCTGTAACTTCCAATAGTATTTTACAAAAAAACTTTCTTTATACTAATTACGAATAATATTTCAAAAACTCTTACTGAAAATAGATTGAATTGTTCCTCCTTAGCTACAGCAACAGCAGCAGTGACGATCATTATAACAAGAATTCCAATGAACTCTCCTATAAGAGGCCAAAGACTGTGAACTCGGTCCATCCACTCGGTAGTAAGCTGCAGAACTGATCTCAACCACCAACCCGTTATAGCCACAAGGATGATAGGGGTTGTCCACCAACCACTGACCCAAAGACAGGGTAGACGAGACTTTGTGAGAAAATCTATGTCTGCCAAGATATGCTGCCAACCTGAAATATAAGCAGATGACAGAATTATATTTTTGCTATTTAATTTAATTTATGTCAATTTTCTCTAAACCATAAGTCGATAAACAAAGGTACACATTTGAGTTTAAAAATTTAATAGAATTACTATAAAAAGTTACTATGCTAAATCCGCGACTTGTACTTGCACAGGATTTTCATGCGTAGGTTCACCGCCCTCCCTCCCGCAAGCAAGAAGCAAGACATGCAATGAACACACACTTGGAAACCACACCACAAGCTATTACCGACACGTGTTTCACTTCAACCAGAAGCATCCTCAGGGCGCAACGACCACCACCGAGTTCGCGGAATTAGCATAGTAACTTTTTATAGTAGTTGTCATGGATTTCCGCAAAGTAACGCCTGATTCAATCAATTTAATAGAATTATTTGATACAATATTGACGACCGGCTGGTGTAGTGGTAACATACATTACATACATGGTAACATACATGGCATAGAAATGCCAGAGATATATTAAAATAACTATGGGAAGGCTATCCATTTTAGTAGCTTATGCAAGTCTAAATGCAATAAGCTGAGGTAACAGAGGTAAGTAGTACTGTACTATTATAGCGGTGGCTAAGTGAAATGCAACACCGATTTTTATTCATAATGTATAAGACAGTCTAAGTTTGCACCACATAAAGATGATAAAGTATACTAATTTAACCTATAAATAAGAAGTCGTAGTTCGAAAATTAACGCCATACATTAACAAAGCCGTCCTTGACAAAACCTTTGACGGTCCGGCGGTGATGTGTTCCGGCAATATTTAATGAAGAGCCAGTTCTTTTGTTTTTGTAGGACCATGTAGTTTCGTCTTCACTTACCATCAGATGAGACTTAGGTCAAACGCAAAAATAGTTTTTATAAAAAAAAAAACGAATATCATATACAGAAGAGTTCAAAACCAGCAAATTAACCTTCTCATCTAGTAAGTGCAATAAATTTTGTTGCCACTAAAAGCTATTTGTAAATTGTAATTGTATTTTCATTTATTTCTAAAATAATGTTTCATTTTATAAGATGACCTCTACAAAACTGACTTTATACGGGTACATAAATCTGATACTTAGATAAATAAATTACAGGTTAAAATTGGTTAAAACTTTATGTTAAGCAATTTAAAATAAAGTTCAAAATCCCTTTACCGTAAATACATGTGAAGCCAACAACTTCAACAGCGGTAGTGAACGCAGCAAGAATCGGCAACACCATTTCGTCCAGCAATGTGGCCACCATCAAACCTCGAACCAATACCGCAATGGACAGCGCTGTGCCAATAGCAGAAAGTGCTATCGCAAAAAGTCGCCAATTTTCTCGGGATATTCGTTGAAGTTTATCGAATATTGGAAAGAGAAGAACCAACTAAAAAGAAAAATTAACGCTTTAGATTACTTTATGAAATATTAAATGTTAGTCTGGATTTTTAGCAATATTTCTGTTGAAGTATGAATGAATGAATAAATGTTGTTGCCATGTTGATGAATAGTATGAATATGAATAATATGAATGAACAACAAGAAGTTTGGTTCAATTATTAGTAAACATCGTATTTTGTTATTATTTTTATAAATCTTGTATTATTTGCTTTAATCTGAGTAAGAATGTATAAAAATTTGTGGTAATAAGATAATAAATTTTAATGGCAATGCATCTTTAATACTCATATTATAATTCTAATTCACTCATAGTTTATGTTGTCTATGGGCCTGGATGTCATTATTATTTGCCTTCTTACCAGTTTTTATAGAAAAACTTCCAGATCTCCGTTTTATATATTTTATTTACAGTTAACTAAACCCCCAATTGACAATCTCGTTTATTTGAAGATACGTTGAGATTGGAAGTGAAGTCAATGGATTTTAAATAAGTTTATTTATAAAACTAGCTGTGACCCGCGACTTCGTCCGCGTGGATACCGTTTATTAGAGTTGGATAAATACTATTATTATATCCTCCTTGAAGTTAAAACTTACCTTATTCTAAATTTCGTCAAAATCGACTCAGCAGTTTAGCTGTGAAAGCGTTTTTGATAGATAAACAGACAGAATTACTTCAAAAACTGTTACAACAAAGCAGTGATCCGCAGTTTCACCTAGGTTTTGTGAAAAAGTTTAGGTAGGTAGGTATATTACATAGATGATGCCCGCGACTGTATTGAATTAGTATTTCGAGTAGGTTATTTTCTTCTCCAAGGTCCTAACTATCTTTAATAACAAAAATAAAAATGAAGAATCTTCGCCCATATAATATGTTTAACTCCTTACCACAAACATAGGTAGGTAACTATCTATTAGGTACATTACAAAGGCACATAGCGTTATAAACAAATCGGGTGCCAAAGTGCCTTAAATTTTAATATTGTCTTAAGTTTTCGCGATAACTATTATGTATGACTATTAAACAAAACACTTTTTAACCGGATTTATCGCGTATATTTACATTTTAAATTTTAACAGTCGCTCGTGACCACGGCGTCTGCAAAGACACCGAAACGTCGAGTTAAAATGTAAAATATAAATTATACGCCATTAATCCGGTTAAAAAGTGTTTTATTTAATGCCTTTAATTTTACTTAATTCATGCAATATCTTCATTACTTATACTTAGCTTATTGTTATTCTAGGTAAAGCTAAGTAGTTTTTGCGTGAAAGAATAGCAAAAATCCATCCATCCAGCCATTATCAGTGTACATACAATACTACCTATAGTAATGTATGGCTGCTTTTCACTGCCAAACGGCTAAGCCAATATTAATGTAATTTGGTATAGTAGTGAACACATACGTTACTTTTTATTCCAAAGAAATCTACGGTTTCTGACTTCCAAGAGGCAGACTTACCTATATGAAATCGCGCAAAAGCTTGCGCTCGCCTCCCGCCTTTTTATACCCTACCGCCGCGAGCCGCGTCGAGCGCGGCAACCGTTACGCAAAAATAATCCCTATATCATTCAGTATTCACGCGCGATGGGTTATTAACGTATTTCATGTATAAGTTTGGTGTTTCTATACCGATTTCTATGATTCTTTTTTTATTGAATAGGTAATAATGTTATTTTTTTTAATTAGGGATGAGTGAGAGTATTATAAACGTAAGAGTAAACAAATATAATCAGAAAGCTCCGAACTGCTAAGCTATCGGGATTTACACGTGTTATTGTGAGTCAACCATAAAATATAGATATATACTGTTGTGGGATATTTTTTATATAATTTTATGAAGAATATTTCTGTCATACATGATTTCTATGTAGCTTTAACCATTAAGGCTGCACACGCGACAGAAGCTTAAAAAATGAAGTAACTTCTCCCGTTTTTCCAACATTTCCCTTCACTGCTCTGCTCTTATTGATTGTAGCGTGATAATAAGTATACTATAACCTGCCCAGGAGTATGAAGAATAGTTTTACCAAGTTTCGTTAAAATCTGTTGAGTAGTTTTTGTTTCTATAAGGAACATACAGACAGACAGACAGACAAAAATTTTACTGATTGCATTTTTGGCATCAGTATCGATCACTAATCACCCCCTGATAGTTATTTTGAAAAAATATTTCATGTACAGAATTGACCTCTCTACAGATTTATTATAAGTATAGATTATATCAGAACTCATTGAATGCTCATTTCTTATCTAATGTAAACTTAGCCCGTTCAGACACAAAAAGTTCCCTTAAGCAAGACACACTCCATGACACACAAATCCAGGGCGTTTTAATAGGCTATACTTATCTGACAAAACGGCAAAGAATGCCGCCTACCCACTTGAAATTTGTTTACGATTAACTTATCTAATAAGAAGACATTTTTTAAGAATTTATGGTGTTGACCTTAATATTAAGGTAATCCACTTTTATATTGAATTTTCAAGATGGCAAATATGTACTTTACTTATTGCAAAGATTAAAGGAAAAAGATGGAATATCATGTTCGTCAATCTTTATTTAGGTTACTCCTGGGTGTTGTCATAATCTTATGTACTTACGATTGTGTTTATTCCAGATAGTAAAATCATTGCATACAAAAGAAGAGGCCAAATTTTAAATCGTCGTTCTATCATTGACGTTTCGTATATGAGGACTAGAATGGCCACAAAACTTCTGTCCTTTAGCCCATTGATACTGATGGACTCCCACAGAAACACCCATATCCAACTAGATAGCAGGTTTGTTATTATAATGAACGTTGCTGTCCTGGAAATAAATGAACTCAGTAATAAACTAAGGTTAGCTGATATTGACACAAGAGTATTCGAGATAATATTAACTAGCAATTACAGTAATTAAGGTGACCTGTGAGATACTTTGATCACACTTGCAAATTCTAAAAGTTTCGTTAGCGTGTGACCGAATATACCTTGGCGTATATGACACTCAAAATATAAGTTCTAGTTTGTGGTATTGATATTAGTTTCGTTTGTTTATAAATGTTATCATTTATCTCTTTTACCTTCCATGCTGGACTGGGAGCGAAAGAAAAACATAGAATGTGCCAACTGCTTCTGTTCCCGGGCATACTGTAAAAGTCAGTTAAGGGACGGAGGTTTCTTGACGTTTTTGTGGGCGATAGGCTGACCACCTATCACTGCAAGTCTCTTTCCATCATTATAATACCCCCCAAGTCAAACGTGACATCAGATGGTTTTATAGCCTCTGTTTTTCTGCCTACCTCAATAGGGATACAGGTGTGACGTTATGTATGTGTATGTATGTATCTCTTTTATGTGAGACATTTTGTATAATTTTACAAACTCTATTTATATTAACCATATATTTTTAACAGTAAAAAAGAGATGTTTTATACATATTTAGAGCACTAGTAAATTAAATAAAATTAAAATTAGATTTGTTTGTTTTTGATTAAAATGCAAGTAGACTAAATTTGGTTATCTCCCAAATATAATATTTACAGACCAAATACTGTCATCACATATTTCTTAAGTGAGTTCAGTTTCGTGAGTGTCTACGCTACTTGTATAACTATCGAATAATGTTAAACATCTATACTTTGTAATGAAAACAATAAAATGAAGAAATACTTTACCAACCATCTGACGTCAGAGTGTCTGTAAATCGAACCTCCGGAACTAGTGAGGTATCCACTCATAATTTGAGTCGATATTATGACTTGCGCCAACGCACTTTGCCAAACATACGGCTCCAAGATTGACATCCATTGCTCGCAAGACTTCAGTATTTCATTTAATGCTTTAAGGTCAGAAATAAATGTACAAATAATTATGGCAATTATCACAATTATTAATGCAATAATATTCAGTGAAACTTTTAGGGATTTTCTCAGGCGGTAGAGTCTGGAAAATAAAGTATGATGATTTCATGGGAATTCAATATACTCAAAAAAAAACTGAATATCTCGAACAATAATATTTATGATACGACACTTACAATATTGGAATAAAAAACCATAAGATGAACATCAGAATTGCCATTACTCCCAAGTACTGGGGATGCTCCATAAACGGTGATAAAAATGTGCTACTGTAACACAAAACAACAAAATTAACATAAATGCAGTAAACACAAAATTTATCTTTTTTGATTTAAGAAATAAGTTAAGCGTTTCTTAACACTAGAGTCTACGACTTTGCCTCATGATGAAAAGTGACAGTGCGACGATAAAGATGACCATTGTCTACGTCCATCCACGAGATGTATTTTTACTCCATACTTAAAAGTCAGGCCCATATTGTCTGGTTCTTTTTATTGTTGACTAAACCCATGTTTGAACTCAACTAAAGATGAGAACTGTGACAGCACACGAGCCAAAAAAGGAACTATTTAAAATATAGCATACCATCACGTCCGGAGCACTGACACCTGGTTACAGTTCTAATATGTATAGTGGACAAGAATAGGCTGCACCACCAAACGGGGTCATCTGGTATAGTCGTCTTTGTGACAAGCTTATCCAAGAGCGGTAGACATTACGCGACAGGTAAAAATGCAAAGGTAATAGTCATTCCACACCTTAAACTGGGACTTTAAAATACAATTGTTAAATCGTTTTGTTCTGCACTTTTAAATATGGATATCTATTATGTAAAGATGGAAGCCCAGTTAAGGTTTAAGAAACCCTTCAAAACAATTAATGTCTTCTGATAACTACCTTTATATATTGAGCAGTACAAAATAAAAAAAAATACTGATGGCATATTGATATTATTCCCATAGTGGGATCATAAAATCTTATTTTTATGGATGATTGATGATTTATTTGTTTGTTGGAAAAGTAACATTGATTGATGATTTGGAACAACACTGTTGTTTTCAAAAAGCGACGAATTAGTCAAATGTTATAAAAAACGGTATTTTTATTGTTAATAAAAGGGTCAACTTTTTTTTAATTCAACTAATCTTTCTTTCTAATAAATGTGAAAATTTGGATGTATGGATGTTTGTTCCTCAATCACGGCAAAAGGGCTCAACGGATTTGGATGTTTAGCATGGTGATAGAGTACAGTCTGGAATAGTACATAGAGTACTTTTTATCCCAATATTCCCACGGGATTTGAAATTTTGTAAAATGACAAAAGAACCTTATTTTGTGACAACTCCGAGCACTTTAATTTCTATAAAAAAAGGTCTTCCACGAAACCTCAAAAACATATTAACACATGCATGCAAATATACTCAAATATTTAAAACTACTTTTGATACTTACTTAAAACATTCCGTTCCATTCATTTTATTTTCATATCCGTTCTGTAACCAAAACATATGTCCAAATACACACAATGTCGAATGTAAATATATTTTTGGTAAAAGATACATCAACGTATAACAGATAAAAATGTTTTAACCAATAATTGCCTGGGGTGATTGAGTATTGATAAAGGATTACAGTGCTTAAAAAAACATAATGTAATGGAATAAAATACAGTAATGGACGTAACTCTTCTCTGCTTGCGTGTTTTATTTTAGTTTTTCGTGCGTCGATGACTAGTAATAATAGTAGTTTAATTGCTTTGTTATCAATATGAGCCTATGTCCTTTGTTTCCCTTTGTTAAAATACGTTGATTTACGTGATTGACTTCAATATTTTGGGTTTAACCCGAATGCATTTTTATTGTTTTATGTTTTACTCTATCTGTTTTTAGCTCTATTCTATGGTACATATTAGTGAAACGGATCTAGCTTATTTGGTTTATAATTAGTATTGCATATTTTATTACTGATTCGATTGGAAATCCTATGAAATTGAGCCGAAATAGAATTTTTTATACTTTTATACCATATATTAATTAAAACTTAATAATGATTAAAGATTTTTTGAGGTTAAATGTGTTGATTATATGATACGCTTAAAAGAAAGGAAGCGAGCACAGTTTCAAGATTAAAGTGGCTCTTTTTAAATCATTACTGCAGAACACCTATATTTCTTTCACAAGGCATTTATTACTCAGATTATTCTGGCTTTCTAGCACACACATACTTATCCCAGGATAATATAGGCGTATCGTATGACTTTTAATGGTTTTACATGAAGTGACTAAGATTATTTAAAACCTAAAGAAGTTTTTGGGTTTTTTCTGTCATATTATATTAAGTATTGCAAATAAAGCATTTCCCATCCCATTTGCATGTGAATCTAACTAAGGACGTCGGCCATCATTTAAGAATTTATTGAAAACACTTGTCAAGGTTAAATCGTTTACTAAGTAACTAGTAAGAAATATTGTCTTAAGTTTTCGCGATTCATACTATTAAATAAAACTCTTTTTAACCGGATTTATCGCGTATATTTACATTTTAAATTTTAACTCGACGTTTCGGTGTCTTTGCAGACCCCGTGGTCACGAGCGACGGCGCTTTAACCAGTAAGTAATTAATAACTTAATTATGTTCATTAAACACTGTTCTATTTCTCCCCAGTTATCAATATTTTTGTTACCATTATGTAGCAAAATAACTGCAGGTAGGTATTTATAAAATAAACTCAACTTAGTACATGAAAAACCATAAAATATCTTACCGGTGTAATTTGTAGTCTAGTACAGTCTTTCAACGGAATGTTTCCTTTAGCAATCCACAGTAAATACGCTGCGGATAGTGCTATGACCACCATGTAGTAAACACAGCAAAGGTACGCTGTCAGGATCTTTAGGTGGCCTACACCTGAAAAACAAATACGTGTAAATTAAACCTAATATCCAAATTAAAGTCAATATTTTTCACTCTCTTGTTGGAAAAATAAAAAGAAACAGCAGCTAGCAGATGTGTAGAAAGTATAGAAAGTGTAGAAAATATGTTTTTACAATGTTATTTTTTATATTAATTTGAAATCAAGCCAATACATCCTATTAAATTTTTATTTTTTCAATTTTAATTTTTATTTTCTCTTCCAAACATGTGAGACAGTTCAAACACAGGCTTGTGAAAAATGCATAAAAAATGTGGTATTTTTCCCACCTAAATTAAACTTGTCATGAAAGATTGATCAGAAGATTTTTAATAATGATAAAATTTTTACATCACAATATCAAAATAAAACATTTTTTACAGGACTTGTTTTTGTAATTTAATTTTTAATTTTAACTCGATGTTTCGGTATCTTGATAGGTCCCGTGGTATTGAAAAGTTTATTTGGTCACTAATTCATCATCATCATCACAACTCCTTGGAGTGGCCCCACTGCAATGCTATGAACCTCTCCCCTAGGTGACGAGGAGGTCTCGTAGACAACCAAGCCGGCTTAGTGCTGGTTGGTGGATGTCAGAAGTTTCAGAGTGCCGAAATAACTCAAATTCTAAAGACTACTGTACCAATACAAGTATACAACACCTAAGACTGTTCGTTTACGTGACCTCCAAAGCACGGAAGTTATGGTCGCCAATTATACGCGTCAAATCAGATTAAATGTTTTTTATTGCAAAATTCATTTACCAAATATCATAATATCAGAAGGTCTCCAGCTAACGATATGACAAAATAACAAACAAATAATGGCATGTTTTTTTTTCATTAAAACTTTCGCAAAGCTAAATGATAGTTCTGAGCCAGTTTCGCTGGTTATTTATTTTGGCAGCCATTTAAAAATGCTTGCGATACAGCTATATGGCAATTTTAGAGTTTGGTTTTAACATAATTAGGTACTTGCATGTTGTAACTATTACTACGAAACATAAGAAACTAAATATTGACAAACAACGAAGTGTCTACACTTCGTCCATTCTTATAGTCTGTTTATTGTTTTTTAAGACAGAAATAGTAAAAAAAGTGATGTCTATCTTCAGAAGATGACGAAGAGCCAGAAGAATATGAAAAAAATAACCATTTTTCGTGGTGTTACTGGCACAGGTATATTTAAGACGATGTGTTAAGGAACGGGCTCTCTATGTTGGACCGCATCGCATCTTATACATTTTGTATGAAATGCGGCCCGCTGCGTCCCGGCATAGTGTTCGTTAGTTCATATAAACTATTGAATGAAGGGTCATCGCTATCCAGGTGAACCCTGAAGGTATCCTAGGAAGCTTATCCAGACGCAGCCAGGCTATTCTAAGCTTAAACTAAATGGCTGATCACGTTGAATTATAATTCAAACATTAATGATAAAATATAACTAAACTTGATAGAGTCCGGTTAAAATTTTTCATTTATAATATATAAATGTAACTTGAGGAAATATTATTTTAATTGTTACCTCTTAAAATAGGAACTGCTCTCCACACGCCCACAGGGTCCTGATGACTTAGCTGCCCCATGGCCAACTGCATTAAAACAGTCGGAAGCCCCACGATTACCAGCCAAAATGAGTAAACCACCAGGTAAGGTACCGCCCCATACTTGGATGACTCTTGTGGCAAGCGGACTGTTGTAAACAGGGTCAGTGACAATCCTATTGTGCATATTTGAGTTTTGATAATATTCCACATCCATTTTAGTGTCTGAAATAAATGAAAACTTTTATTCAAGCAGGTAGTTTGATAATAGCACCTCGATTAAGCAAATTAAATTCCACTTATATTGAAGGGATATCTGTCAAGGTCGCATATTATTCATATTTCTTATATTTTGGCTGTCAATTTCATATTTTCGAGTCTCTGAAATCCAGAATAAAGTATATATAAATAAGTTTATATTTAATATCAATAACATATTTTAAATCGCTCACCTGAATAAAATGTAATTTTTTTATGACGTTATTACAGCAGGTATGCCAATGTCATTTAAGATAATTATACTAGTTTGAAATACTAAGTTATACAGTGCATTATCAATTTATCGAGTTATATTAAATCCATCATTAAAAGCATAGTTTAACTAGTATGGGTTTAATTACAAGCAATCAAGTCTTTTTATTTTCCTTCATTTACGAGTTTACGTACGAAAAGCGAATAACCAGAAATAGAATGAATGGGGATTTAGGCTGCCCATTCCGTTCATTTACCCATACCAACTCAAGAGCCCTCATTTCACTATTTGGTGCCAAATACAAATTATATCGTTATGTTTTGTCTATATTTAGGCTAATTGGTAATCAGCCAATAGACGGTTATGCCAATAGAAATCATTTTGAAATTATGAACTTAATAAAATCCATATTTGAACTCCAATTTTGGCGCAACTTAAGGAATAAATATCAAATGAATTTAAGTAATAGAAAATAATAAAATTGATATGCCGTTATGTGAAGTTTATTAAGCAATGAACACAAAATCGTTACATATTTAAATAATGAAAAAATAAATAATCACACATTTGCGTCTCAATTATCGTGTGTCTCGAGAACATGTCCTTCTCAGGAAGTTGCATAAATAAGCAAGGTTTTAGCCAAACAAAATGATTAGTTTGAGTAAGCGGCATTCGAACTCTTAAAATATACAGCTGACTGTAAAATTTCACATTTATTTTCATAACGAACTTTAACCTTCCACGACGCCCTACATGACCCTATATTCAATTATCAGGAATTCAACAACCTTCTATTTAAAGGATTATGTGTGTAACATGATACGTACAGTTATTATTATGTTTCGTATATAATAATAGCGGTATTATATGTTTAAAGTTAGATTTTAAATATTACAGAAGTATAAGGAAAATAAAATTATTAGCATATTATTTTATAGCTAAGAATAACAAGCGTATTGTTTCCAGTTATTGTTTAGTTGTACTATTTTAGTTGCTTCACAAATATAAATCGTGATTTGATAAAAAACTGACCGGAGTCATTTCCGTATAGGAATAATTAAAAAGTGATTAAAATCTCGGTTTTTTTCCTGTAAAACTGTTGCAGTTTTGTAAATTTAATCAAAATTAAATTAAAATTTATAGTAATAATGTAAACATCAATGTAAAACAATAATCAGAGTACCATCATATTAATATTTTTACTTACTTAATGGAATAAAACACTTAATTTATCGTGATGTAACAATATTATAAAACCGCATTCAGACCACACGCGCACGCCAAGCGCCTCATCACTTGTTTAGCAATTTGATGTAAGTACATTTTTTTAATCTTATTTTACACTCCTATATATCTTAGATTGCAATTATCGAAGTCCGATCGCACCCGCCCTGCGCCCACCCAGAGCCCGACTAACGCTCGCCCCCCACCCGCGTCCACTGGGTCAACCTACGTCCACCTATGTCGACTTGTATGTGATGTGTATAAGGATGTGTGAAATAATGGATGGTGTTATATAAGACTCAAATTAAAGACACAACAAATGACACTGCTTCTTGACATTGGTGAGGCGGGTGGCGGGCGCAGGAAGTGCCCTCCCTTTGTAATAAGCCTATTTATTGCATAACTACTTAATAATTTTTTGCAACTGTATGCAAACAGTTCTTAAAATGTTATTTTCACCGATGGCAAAGCAAAAAAGAGGGTTATGATTTTGACCTGTATGTTTGTGGGTATGGATGTTCATCTGTTCCCTCATAACTTCTAAACTCGTTATAGTAATTGAATGAATAAACTTTCGTTAGAAGCCTCTTAATTTACCGCTGGTTATAGGCCACATGACGTCATGACATTGACTACAGCGCCCTCGAGGGGACTTAAAGAAAAGAACTAAAAAAAAACGGCTTCGTGTGGGGAATCAAACGAATGAGCTTTGTTCATCATCATCATCACAACTCTTTGTAATGAGCCCACTGCAGGGCATGAGACTTTCCCCTGAGTGACGAGGAGGTATAGGCCATAATCCACCAAGCTGGCCCAGTGCTGGGTGGTGGATGCCAGAATTTTCAGGGCGCCGAAAATGGCTTCTGACAAACCCTAACGACTACTGCATAGAAGTATACAGCACCCGGGACCGACTGCTTAACGTGCCCTCCAAAGCATGGAAGTCGTCGTGAGAAATGAATTGTCGGCGGTCACCCATCCAAGTACCGACCGCGCCGAACGTTGCTTAATATGTGATATCGTATGATACACACATTAACCATGGCGCAACGAAGACTTCAGCGACTTCATGAGCTATGTTAGCATAATTCAAAATAAGTGAAAAAAGAAGTTAAAAAACTTAAATCCGACGACTAAAAACACACTCTTAAAGGTACTAAACAAGAAAACAGTCTCCGCTGCAATATTTATATATTTTTATACCTCATTCAGATACCGATATGTTTTAAGGATGTCTGTGTTTAAAATCCAAAACAATTAAAAAAAGTTTACGAGAATTATAGGAAAAAACTTTTGTCAAAGAACTGAAAAGTTTAATAATTAAGTTTAAATGTAAACATACTTTGTAAATATTTGAACTAATATTTTGACTTTGCGCGGTGAATGACTAGATCAGGTGATAGGGAAGACACTAGATGTTTAAATTGAGCCAATAAAAAAAATAAAAAGCATTCCTGTGACTAAACTGTTGCGTACATTGATCTGATTTTTGTTGTGAGGCCTGATTTACAAAATATGTGGTTACATTTAATGCCTTTTGCTTGTATCAACTATTGATATCAGGCGGAAACTTTCAGTCATTTCTGAAATACTCTTTATATTAAAACACACAAATATTGGATTAAAAATTTCTCTTGAAGTTATTAAAATGTTTCAAAAATTTTTATCATTCAATTTATCTTGAATTAGATTGTGTAAGTTTGAATTTTGTGAAGTTCGAAAGCGATTGACGGGCAAGTTGTTAATGGGAAATGATAAAAGCAATGGCTTCAGACTAAATTTTTTTAAGTTATTTTCTATTACTATACGCTTGAAATTATTTAAAAGGATATACAAATCATATCATAAAATAAAAGCCACGTCATAAAAATTGACAACTCAATTTTTTAATTTTTAATTTCAACCAAGTTACTTAAAAATTCGAAATAATTAGCCGTATTGGCTTTTTTTATATTGTAAGGATAGGATTCCATGCCACCACGTCCATCCACGACAAACTTATTCACTCGATACTTAACAGTTCCAGGACTGTAGTGGTCAGGAAAAACAGATGCAGGCAGATTGTTCCATACCTTAGCAATCCGTACCAAAAAGGAACTACTGTCGAAGCGTTTTGCTCGACTTCTTGGTAAATCCACTATATAGGGATGGAAGTTCTGTCTGCGTCTGCTAGTCCAGTGGTAAAAAGAAGTTGGTTGGATTTGGTCAAAAAGAGCACTCGCACACTCACCAAAATGTAGCCGATAAAATATTGTCAAACAAGCAACTTTACAACGATGCTCTAGCGTCTGCAATTTTTTATTTGTAAGGTTGTCGTTATTTATAAGTTTACGGGCTCTTCGGTCAACAAAGTCTAGCGCTTCGAGCTGGTATTTGGCAGAACCATCCCAAAGGTGACTACAGTACTCCATGCACGTTAATGGGAAATGTTTTTTCAAAATATTTTTTCAGACTACATTTTTGTTTGTTGTTTTCTATTACTAGATGCTTGAAATTATTTATAAAGTATAAACAAATCATATCATAAAATTAAAGCTAGGTCATAAAAATGTTACATCATTTTTTTTTTATATTTAATTTCAACCAAGTTACTAAAAAAATTGAAATAATTAGTCGCATTAATGTGTAATAGTTTTTTTTTCAGGTCATTGCTACTAAAAATAATCATTTATGTTTCGTGTGCTATTTTGTATTGCATAAATGCTAATTAATTTTTAAGTATGAAAGGCTAATTAAGAGTTTACTTAAATATTTAGACATTGTTTAACTTTAAATATTTACAAAAAAAGGAATGTAGTATAAGTGATTCAACAACAATTTTACACTTTGATAATAATAGTGCAAAAAACGTAAACAAAAGAGCATTAAGCATTTAAAAGACATATAAAGAAGTCTGTTCAATTCATGTGACAGTGATAAGTGTATAATAACTTCTAAAAATAATTTGTAAAAAAATATTTACATTGGTTTTAATCATGACAAAACTAGCTGCCCCCAATATACATCTTGGCAGGAGTACCAAAAACGTTGTTTTGATTGAAGTGACATAATTAAATATTATCCGATTTCAGGAATGTTACTCGGCTTCTTTCTGATCAAAAGCTCAAGTATCACACTTTAACTCTCCCTGAGGAGCGTAAGATTCTCAGAAACGTGCCCTTTGAGTTATCGAACAAGCAAGTTCAAGAGGAATTGTCGTCTCGAGGTTTCCCCGTCGAATTTGTGCACAAAATGCACAGCCGCCGAGCTCGACAGTGCACACTTGCGCTAGTGATGCTAGCAAACAACCCGAAAGGGCTGTCCATCTTCAGAGAGAGCAACCACACAATGTTCCGGTCAATGCCACTGCTGCCAATGCCTTCTGATCCGTCCTGCATCTTGTGCGGCTAGTCACGCCACATGGTAAATTATTGTGGTTGCCCCAAGGCACTCCTCCAGCCATTCTTAAGGCCCCTAGGGCTAATCCTACTTCCGTTTCAAGTACGAGCAGCCGTGTTGTGACTCAATCATAACCGGCTGCCAAACTGGCTTCCCAGTCCCAAAACGCAAAGGCCTCCCATGACCGTGTGGCGTTCTGGATCCAGCTCGCTCTCATTGACGAAATTCTGGGTTTCGGCGCCGCTCTCGACGCCCGGGGGTTAAAACGTTGCTCTTGCGGTTTTAACTAAGTTCTCTCCCCTTATTAGGAAACTCCAGCAAGCTAAACGTTTCTAAATGTTTTCAAGACACCTAACATTAAAGGGGACAGTTTAGAGTTATACTCAGGATTCTGAGGAGAAGCGTGGCCACTCTCGCTGTCCCCACACTGTCAGGATATTTTATACTTATTAGCCTTTGGGGCTAGCAGCACTTTTTCGTAAGTAAAAATATTCATCCTCCTCCTACTAGAGCTTGCTTTAGTGTGTGCCAAAGCTTTCCTTGGCGGAAAAATAAAAAAGAAGTTAAATATTAGTTAGCATGTGTGAACTAAACGTATTTTGGGCTTGTGAATTCTAAAATATGTTTGGAAAATATGTTTGTTTATTGAAAGAAGTACCAAGAACCTAATTAAATATTAATAAAAAAACTTTGAGTTGAGTTATTTTAAAACCTTTGGCAAAAACTAGGTCAATGGAAAACGTTTACTCAAAGTTTGTTTTATAAACTTCTTACGTTAATATTATGAATATTATGATGTTTAATTTTGAAATTAATAATATTATAATAATTTTAAAAAATCTTACACATAAAATAGTTATAAATTATGAAGTAGATTAAACTTTCAACGTTTTATAATCTTTGAACAATGATGGTAATCACAGACAATGGATGTTTCTGTATTTCTAGTTCCTTATGATGATTTTTAAACTCCAACAAGTTTAATCTCTTTTTTTATAACATTATCTATTTAATTATTCGTATGCAAAACCTTTACCTCTTCAAGAACATTGCGCGGATTTCTGGAAAAATTATCGTTATATTGTAGGTTTTTTACAACAATATTTAATTGTTTTTTTATTATTATTATTTTCAAGTGTTAACTTTAATCAACCTTTATAAGAAAATATTTACAGCAAATACAGACAACTTAACCTTAAGATACTTTTATTATTTTCAAAACTCCTACCTACAGCTGAAATTACCAAATTTTGTTACTGTAATATCATGTATTTTGATGTACCTATATATTTCAGTTTGCTTTATTGATCTTTGTCAACATTTATCTTTACCATGCTAATAAACCTTTAACAGTTGAGAAGACTTGTTATATAATTTTACAATGATGTCATTTGTGACATGATGTTAGTTGATTCGCTCAGGTTTTACTGAAAAAATCATATTGTTGCTGTAAATGGATATGAAAATACTACCTCTTTGTATTTTAATATCAATTTACAAACAGCAAAAAAATATAGTTTACGAACTTCTAAACCGTGATGAATTTTGTATATAATTGTTACGCGTAACGTGTGTAACATTGATTTGTTAACTCAACTCTATTAATATTGGCCACTGCGACAGGATGATCTAGTAGTAATTAGTAACGTTTTATAAATATGAAATTCCTATAAATTGACGTTATAGAATAAGCTTGGATTGATGCATTATCTTACTAGCCCAAAATACATTTAAATATACAGGAATTTTAAGCACACAAGACATTACTAGTGTCAAGATACCTAACTATTTTTTTTAAACTGGCGCAGCTGGGAACGATCTTAGAACCTCTTGCGTTATAGGCAAGGCAGGTACACTGATTTCTTTCAGAGACCATTGAGAACGTTGAGTTACTATGTACTAACGTGCTAGAGAAGACATCACCTATCTTTGCTTTGTCATATCAAACTGCGGTCTCTTAAGCCGCACTTCACTTAGGCGTTTGCTATCAATGTATGTAATAGACCACAAATTGTTGTTTTGTAAATAACGATTAAAAAACATAAAAATGCCTTGCCGTGTATTAAGATAATGCAATAATATCTTCAATAATACTTTCAAGCGCAAACGAATAATTTTTCATCAATTAAGAAATTCGATTTTATTATTTTAAAATTAAATAGGAATAATTGTTATTGTAGCCATGTTCAATTATTCATTTTTTTTTATTGTTAGGATAGGACGTTTGTCTTCCATGCCACCTGATGGAAAGTGCGCATGAAGACTATGGTGTTACACGTCCATCCACGAGAAACCTATTCATCTGACTAAAAACAGTTAGATGGCAAAAGTAGGTAAAATAATTTAAGTACCTACCTAGCAAAAGAAAAAACTTTTCAATAATCGTAATTTTTATGATTATTTTACTCTAAATGTGTTTTTTTTTTTTATATACAGGGTGTTTATATTTTTTCAAAAGGAAGACAAAAAAGTATGGGCGCACTACAAACCATTGACTTACAAATTATTAATAAGATACATAACAACGTTTTATAGGGATACCGACACTTTAGTAGATTTTAAACTAGCGAATATACAGTGTGTTAGGCTTCGGATTTCCGATACTTCACCCACGCGTACTACGTTAAATTTTATCGACAAAATACTAGACAAAGTAAGGTCACACCCCACAGCCCTCTGGATGACAGCCATTTTAAAATTTAATATCTCTTACTTCTACGAGATCCCTGAAACTCATTTTTTTCACATTTTCATGGCGTCCCATTACACAAAAATAGTCTTAAATGATTTAAGTGCCTATCTAACATTATCTACGCCTGAAAAAGCTTTTAAATAATCGTAATTTTTATGATTAGTTTACACTAAATGTGTTTTTTTTATATACAGGGTGTTTATTCAAAAGGCAGAGAAAAAAATAAATGGAGTTTACGAGTAAAAAATGTATGGGCGCACTACAAACCATTGACATACAAATTATTAATGAGATACATAACAATGTTTTATAAGGATACCGACACTTTAGTAGATTTCAACCAAACAACCAAGAATATACAGTATAACACGTATATAAATAAAATATTTATAAAAACTTAATAAATAAAACGTCAAATATAAAATTAAAACAAAACTTAATTCATAATATCTGAATTCATTCGATTTGATGTGTTTTGAAATCGAATAGGTAAAAAACCTTCGTGTTCACTTCTGTAATTATCTTCTATAAAAATGACACGTTACTGTCAGTCCATACCGCGCATGCCCCATACTTTTGTCATATTTTGCAAAACATTTTTCCTGTGGAATAGCTACTCTATACGTAGTAATAATAACTCAATGGTTGAGTGAGAGTAATAAATAATTCGAAATCAAAACCAAAACATGCAAATCTTTTCCAAACTCTTGTCATAAAATTTTGCGATACATTTTTATTTGGGATAGCTACTCAATACGTAATAATACTAACTCAATGCTTAAGAGTAATAAAATAAATAATTTGAAATCAAAACCAAAATATGCAAATCATTACTCTTTTCCAAACTATTTGAAATTGCATCCAACAGTAAACACATTTCCCGACAAAAGACGTGTCCAAAGTAACAATTATCGTTTAGAAAAAATGGATTGTTAATTATCTACGTGGAACCACTGTGCGTGTTTTTTCCTGGTATCTGCATTGTTTAAAAATATTTCTTCGATATTAGATCGTGCAAATATTGAACAATTCTTCATTGTGTAAACGACTTAATTTGTTTGAGAACAAGCAATTTGTGAAAAAATATAAACAACTTATTTATTGTTTAAGAAAATAAATCGTTATAATTATTTTACCTTATTTATGGAATTGAGGAAAATTTACACTTATTTACAGAAGGCAGCTCATCAAGCTTTAAAAATCTGTCACAAAATGTTACTTGAATCTGAACTCTATGCCCTCAACATTAAGTTATAATTGGTTGGGGAAATTTGACAGGTAATGTAACGCTTGATCTTCTGCCTTCTGTACATGTTTATTGATAGATTGATGTGTATAATATAGATTTTAACTGTTCGCTTAGAGTGCAAGGTTGGCAAAAATAAAGTGATAATGAACAGAGCACATATTTCAAAAAGTTAATGACGGTTGAGGCAGTTTATTTCTAGTGTAAAAAGTTTATTATAAAAGACGCCATTATTCAAAACAGATGCTAGCTCCATCAAATATAGAGCTTAGTTTAGAAGTCCTTTAGCTGATATGATGATGATAAAGTTTTTTTCCTGTTACTTAACAAACTACGGAGGGTTATGATCTTGACCTGTATCTATGTATTTCATGCTGTTTTTGCATCGTCATTATCATAAGTCGTTTTAATGATCGCAGTGCTATGCCTCTCTTCTTGAGATAAACATGAGATTTGACCAGGAAAACAGTACAAAGCTGGCCCAGTCCTTGGATGGTCATCTGTCTTTGATCATAACGATTGCAAGTTTTCTTCTAAATAATTTTGACTTCTCATTCTACATTTTTATAAATAAACACCAACTAGGTATTCTGGCGGTATTATAGGTCTCTATCCTAAGTCATAGCGATCACTTGATACGCACACTCGAACTGAGATTTGCTTGCACTGCTTAATAAACAAAATACACAGAGGTCACTAGTCCGCTTCGATTATGTATTTAATTCTTATTGGATTTATATCTACTCATAAATTTTATAACAGCGATTAAGGCAAACCAAACCAAAAGATTAGCATCAGCGTATTCTGTTGTAGAGGCTTTGTCTACTAGTGTTCGAATATAACTGACGTGATATCGATAACATTTTTCTAAATTTGACTATAAATACATGTACCTAAACGTTGCTTTTTATGAAAAAACAATAAATAATGTAAAAAGCCTTATCTATTCGGAGATAAGCATTAATACATTAATATCATTGGATTTAATGTAAAAAGCAGTGAAAGCATATTTTTATTTCCACTAACAAATAGATTTCTGATGAAATCGACAAATCAGTCAATCAAATGAAAGAAAAAACACTGTTACGCCTGATGGATATAAAAGAACATTACTTGCGTGATGTCTATCATTTCACTCTCGGTAATAAACATAATGAAAGGTTTTCGTTTCCTAATAGTTTTTATGCCGTGCACCTTTATTTTTATCGTGCCATCATCGTTTTGAACATTATTATATGAAATTGTTCATGAACTGGGAAATCAGAAATATGCTTTTCGATGATTCTTAGCTGTGTCAAATACAACAAAGACGTAGCTTTCTCTGAATAAGCCACATAAAAAAAATCTGCTTCAATATCATGACATTTTATGTTCGAATGCTGTGTTTTTTTTTTCATACATATTGAAACTACCTGTGTAGTGCTTGAGTAATGTGTTTTCCTTTTTTTATTAAAAAAACTTCTCGAAGTCTGCTAAAAACTCATGGAAGGCACAACTGTTTTCATGCTTGGCTGCCAATAAATAAACACGACTTCAAATACAAAACTAAAATATAACTTATTCATCCATAAATCTACGGGAACGTTTTTTTTTTCTTTCTCGAGATTATAAGAAAGTTAACGAAGCGTTACGAACAGCACATGGGATCAATATCAATATTAATTCACAACAACTATAACAGAGTTTCTGAAAAAATAATTAAATTAATTTCCGGAATAATATCACTTTAAGATTTAAATTTATTTTTATTAGCTTTCGAAAATTATAATCTTAAAATGTAATATGCATGGTATAATTAAACTTTATTTTCAGGTTGAATGAAATTTGGTTATCATGATCAATGTATCATACAGGGTGATTGGTGACAAATTTTAGATACTGAAGCAGAGCACTCTGAACTCGATTCTGATCACAATTATGTAATAAAAGTAGGTATTTAATTTCATCAGAAATCTCTATGAATAAATAAAGAGACCTTACTACATTTTTCCCAACGCGCTGCCACAGTCAACACGCACACAGCAGTGTTCCCGCCATACGCACACCACCACCCGCAAAGTATCTATTGCATAACGCTCATGTAACCATGCGATGCGTAATGAATTCTTTAACTTTCGGTTAATTTTACTCAGTAAATAATTAATATTTATTTTTTATATTTCACGCGTCACCCTGTACAAACTTATAAAATAAAATACAGCAGATGAAATTAGTACTAAGTATTTTGATTTACGGTTCGTTTGTTTACGGCCTAAACCTCCTTGTCAATCAGGGTCGAGTCATGTCCCTGCAGTGGCCTCATAAAAAGGGGGTTGAGATGATGATGATATTAACTATCAAGATTTAAATAAATAAATAAAATCCGCAGACATTTATTTTTAAATTTATTATGTAACATTTAAATTCTTTTTATATTTTTTCTACGTTGCCGTGAAATGCAATAGTTCCATAAAGATATGTCCTAAAATTATAATTCGAATTTTATAAAAAAACCAAGATCTTAAAATAAAACTACTTTTTAACCGAATTAATCGCGTATAATTTATATTTTACATTTTAACTGGACGTTTCGGTGTCTTTGCAGACTCCATGGTCACGAGCGAGCGTGGTGTCAGGCGTCAGATTGATAGTGGAAAAAGTTATACATCATCTCCATCTATTTCTCAGTCTACGAGCGTAGCGTTCAGGGTTAACACAAAATGAGCTGACAGTGTCTTGAGTTTCAGGTCGTGCTGTTTGTTGGATGTTTGATTTAACATCTTTGAGAATAGGGTCCCATGCTGGTGATAGTGTCCAACCATCTTCTCTGTTGGAATTAGGGTGCTTTTTGTAATGTTTTTCCCTAGATAGAACTTTCACAGAGTCAAACCTTAAATAGTGGTTGGGCTTGTGTATGTATCATACAAACTGCAGACTTCGTTACTCTTCGGTTTTTAATGTCAGCTATGTGTTCTTTAACGCGGGTTGATACACTTCATTTAGTTTGATAAAGGAAATCCTAGAGTCTTGTAAAGGGATATTGCATTTAACTGGACAAAGATGTTGACTAATTTTTGAGTTTGGTTTAAATTTTGATTTGATATAAACAAAGAATTTTTGAAATCTTATCGGTAATTAATTAATTATAATTATACGCGATTAATCCGGTTAAAAAGTAGTTTTATTTAAATTATGAATCGTGACAACTTAATACAATATTAGCAAGATCTTATTTAATAGTAATGTAAACATTTTCTTTTAGGTATTTAAATAAATTATGAAGTCAAAGTAACTTTCACGTCGACAGTAATGCCATATGTAAAACATCTGATTATGCGCATCCGTTTGCCTCATCTAAGATAATTATTTCTTAATAAACATAGTTTCAATATTGATAAAGCCGATGCGTCTATAAATCAATAGAATATTTAAATGCTGAACATCCAAAAAAGCACATTATATGATTGTTTGTATGTAACCATGTATGTGGTGCTCAAGAGCATACTGATCTTCAGGTATATAACTAACTTTTTATTACATTATAAAACAAACATTCCCAACTTAATATATTTTTTAATTTGTTTACAAGAATAGATTTTTTTGACCAATACCACATTTTCACATAGTGCTTGGTATTCCCCTAGAATTTCAATATATTTTGAATCTTAGAGAGTTTATGTGTACTCTTTGAGAAATTGAACCTCTGTCGTATTGCTTATTTAAATATTGCATAAAATTCAAATAACTTCAGTCATTGCCGTCGCGCACTAGAGGTTCTCCACGAACATTGCACTTGTATACATAATACAATTTTGAATATATTAACTAATTTTGCAATCACTTATAAGATTCAAGTAATAATTTTATTTCTGTACATTGTATCTGCTATGATTTTATTTATATTTTTACAAAAATCTTTAACATTTTCAACCGACTTCCAAAAAAGTAGGAGGTTCTCAATTCGTCTGTATATTTTTTTTTGTTTGTGTCTTTGTTACTCGATATTTCGGACAATTATGAACCGCTTTTGAAAGTTCTTGTTTCATATGATAGAGGATACTTCATCGTTGGTCAGTACTTAATTGAAAATTTCATATTTTGGAAAAAATATGTATGGTTTCGGAGAATGTCTACGTTGACGACATTATAACTCAGCCAAAGTTTTGACGTGTCGGTTTTTTAATGCTCTGCATTCGTTGATATATCACATAGCACTTATTTCATTGCACTTCTATATAACATCAAGGGCAATATTCTGCAGATAATAACTGTACATCTTTATTACATTAACAATTTAATAGTACGCGTACGAACAAGTTCAAGTTCAAGCTACTCCATGTTATTTTTAATGCAAAGCTGTTAGTTTTTCAGGTGTTGAAAGACGTATGTCTGGATTGGCCTTCTTGAGTCTCTGCCTACTTCGAAGTCGGTATGTATGGATTAAACATGTTGCTATATTGATGAAAGGTTTTCTGGAATAAATCGATTCCTAGCGATAAGACCGCCAATTGTGATACTGTTGAGTTATTTAATTTCCTTGTTGTGTATATTTTTGTAACTATGGAATAAAGTGTTAATAAATAAATGAAATTCAAGACTAACAATTTTATAATCAATCAAATGGGCGATCTAAACTTTAAAATACGAGTACCTTAGTAACGTGGAGGCTTGGGCTATCAGCGACTGAGCTGGCCAAGTGCTCGTTGGGTAATAGACTTCTTACGCGGCCAAGATGCTACTGGTTTTGTGTGCTACCATTCCTAACATCAAATTCAACGTGTCTAGAGTCTTTTAGGGTGTTACCACACCAATATCGATAGGTGAGGTAGCACCCTAAAAGACCCTAGACAGACACGTTGAATTTGATGTTTTTTTTTTTAAATTGTAAGGATAGGACGTTTGTCTTCCATGCCACCTGATGGAAAGTGCGCATGAAGACTATGGTGTTACACGTCCATCCACGAGAAACCTATTCACTCGACACTTAAAAGTTCCAGGACTGTAGTGGTCAGGAAAAACAGACGCAGGCAGATTGTTCCACACCTTGGCAATCCGTACTAAAAAGGAACTATCGAAGCGTTTTGTTCGACTTCTTGGTAAATCCACTATATAGGGATGGAAGTTCTGTCTGCGTCTGGTAGTCCGGTGGTAAAAAGAGGTGGGTTCAATTTGGTCAAAAAGAGCACTCGCACATGTTAGGCTATACTCTTATATTTATCAATTTGAAGGAAAGTTGTATAACAAAAAGTACTTTTGGGTAAATACATATACATAGGAGGATTCCAATAAACAGACACAAATAAGATGATACACATAGAGGCTTCTACGCTAATAAGTCTTCGGAAGGTCTATTAGTTTGTATGAAACGGCAAGACAATCATGTTTTAACCCCCGCTGCAGGTACTTGTGTCTTACAGCTATTCCGATGTTTACAAATAAATAAACGGTGACCAACAACATTGTCACCAAAGTTTCCTGTTTACAGTTTAAATACTTTTATTTTAGTGTCTCTATGCAAAATTGTGACGCAGAAATAATTTAATGTCTATCTTTATGTTATGTACTAACGCTATTAAGGGTGGCTGGTTTATGCTTATTTATTGTATAAAACTCATTAAACAAAATTTGACGTGAAATGTTGACGCAGACATCGTAAAATCGCTGTGGTAATTCATTATCAATATTTATTATTTATGAATAAACTTGAAAGAACTATGCAATAATATAAACGCGAAATGATGAGTAGGTGGATAAAAAATATTAAATTGATTATATGATATTAAAATTTTATCTTAATTTCTCGTATTCTTGGTTCAGTTTTCCAGTTAAATATAAATAGGTAGGTAGTAGGTACCTGAATTGTTCCTTATCATTTCAAAAGATCTAAGAATAGACTTTAAATCCTCAAATTCGCATTTTCCTTATTTTTTAACAAAACGCTACTCAAAATGACAGACTTACAAGTTTATTTAAATGCTCAATTATCTTTAACAGCAGAAAACATCCTCTCTTGTAAGAAGAAGGTCAGTGTTAAATTAAATTATCACTTATAGTATTTACCCTGCCATGACGGGAGGATCCGAATCTGTTACCACTTGTCACACACGGAAATGTCAAAGTCGGTTTTGTCTTCACTGCCATATAAATTCTATTTTCAAATGACTGTCAAAGCCGTCGAAACGAAAGACGATCGAGCGCGCGCGCAAGTTTCGTAGCACTGAGTTGTGACAAGGAAGGCGTGTTAAACAGTGATGACCTTGCATCTGCTGATTTTCTTTTGTTATCGATTGTCTCGAGTTTTTTTTTGTTTTTCAAGTATTCTAATTTTTCCGAGATAAAAGATTTTAAGATAATGCATGTTTTTGTTTTGTATATGGCGTTTGAAGTCTGCTATTGTTCTAATGGGAGGAGCAATGGCTCCTTAGAATCATTTAAATAATATCTATATTTTAAGTTTTTAATATTGCAATGTTCTGGAGAATTAATGTGTATCGGAGTTATTTTTAAGTTAACTGAGTCAGTTACAAAAATACTTTCTGTAATGAAGTTTTCTTGATCCTGGGTTCGAATCCAAAGTAGATTTTGTATAATGACAATAAATATAAGTTGTTCAATTATGATTTTTATACGTTTTTTTTTTAAATAGTGTAACTTCTAATATTAATTCTTTAAAAAACTTAATAAAGCCTTGATAATGTCGTGTGTATGGCTTGCATGAGCTCTCCAAATATATTATTAAACTAAAAAAACAGCACCTGCCAGATAGTTTATTTTCATAGAAAAATCATCAGACATTGCACAGGGCCAATAAAACTACCAACAGATAGTCGATAAATAACTCTGTACATCCCTAAGCTATCAGATATCCACGGTAGAGCGCGTGCGACACTGGCCAGCTACTTAAATTAACATAACTTAAGTTAAAATAAAAACACTATGTAATTACTTACGTTATGGTCACTGCCCATAAACGCTGAGAGTAAAGAACTTCATTTTATAAGGTTTTTATCATTTGTAAATAGAAAAATAATGCTTCGTTATGATATTCTATATCCAGTAAATATGATACCATATTCGATTCGTGTGAGAATATTTTTTACCTTTACTAATGAATGTAATGTTAATTAAAATAAACGGGGTTATCATTATGCATAAACAACACTTGTGTTGAGGCTGACGTTAAATTATTGGGACAATTTAATATGACGTATCTTTTATATCAAACAAAAACATAATTAATGAAAGGAATTTATAAAATAAAAACTGTTTTGTGACTTATAATTTAAATTGCATTCGAACCTATGCACGCATGGTCCTTTAGAGGATACACAAATCTTTAATTTTTCTTTATTTGAATTTGTGACTCATGATAATATGTGAAATGTTAGTTTTTAAAACATCTTCACCGATGAAAACTGTAAGGCCCCTAGTGTTTTTTTATTCTGTTGTTTGGTTCAATCGGGGACAAGCTGTATTTTTGATATCGTCTAACCATCCACCGTAAATTTCGACCTCGATGTGTTTCTTATAGGTTTATATTGTACTTAATGGAAAATGGATTTTTTGTAAAGAAATTGATACTCATGGTCATTTGGTCATGGGGTGTTCTCTTCAGTAGTCTGTCCGACTGTGAAGTAAAGGCACTCGGGTAAGCGACCCCGGCCTCCCTAGCTACTGCGTACACAACAAACGTCCCCTCCGTGTATGCAGCATCCTCATAATACCTTTTTCCTTCCCGTCATTCATAATTCCTTTCCAAATTACCCAATCCTTTCCTATCCGATGAAGTAGGAGAATCAGATATGATGAGGAGGGGAATAAGAAATACACTACCCCAGGAGGGTACCAGTCGAGCTGGAGAATCCCTCCCTGAGGTCAACTCAGGCTGCCCCATCGTATCTGGGGGGGGCAATATTCCCGACGGCGACGTGCATTGCCACACGTCACGTCTTGTCCCCCCAGCAGGCAAAAAGAGGGCAGGGGAATGCTTATTTGCGACGATGAATGTTTGTGGAGGAATAGATGATAAGATTGACGAAATATGCGAGGTGATGAATGCCAGGAAGATTGACGTGTTAGGTGTGAGTGAGTCGAAAAAGAAAGGTTGTGGAATGTCCACGCATGGCCGACTCTCTGCTTACTGGGCGGGAGTAGAAGAGTCTGAGAGAGGAAGCCAAGGTGTGGGCGTTCTTTTGTCGGAAAGAATGAGTGATTGTGTGAAAGGTTATGAGTATGTGAGTCCCAGGCTCCTGTGGTTGAGACTGAAAGTAGGTTTGACCAGGATTTTTATCCTTTGTCTGTATGCACCAGATATGTCCAAGCCACAGGCAGTCAGGGAAGAGTTTTGGGACAATGTAAGAGATGTGCTTGGAAGGTGTGAAGATAATGAAAGGATTGTTATGTTAGGCGATTTTAATGGCTGGGTGGGAGTAAAGCGTGATGGGTATGAAAGGGTGTTAGGTAATTTTGGTGACGAAAGAATAAATGATAATGGCACAAGTCTGTTAGATGTATGTTTGGAGAGAAAGCTTGTGGTGACTAACACTATGTTTAGTCACAAAATGATTCATATGTATACATGGCAGAGACAGTCTGAGAGAAGTATGATTGACTTTGTAATAGTGGATGAACGATTGAGAACGAAAGTTAAGGATACGAGAGTGTACCGTGGAGTAAATGTCGGAAGCGACCATTTTCTTGTGGTGTCAAGAATAGCAGGTCTGCTCAAAAAATGGCGACATCGCCCACAGGTACGTATGTCTGGAAGGAAAAGAGTGAAAGTCGAAAATTTGCAAGATGAGACTGTCCGTGAGAAATATAAGTTAGAACTGAAAGAAAGGTTGGAACCGCTATTGAATGATGAAGACTGCGAGATAGAAGAATATTGGAGTAGATTTAAGAATGGTATCGTAGAAACGGCCACCCAAATTTGTGGGGTAAGTGTGAAGAAGAATGTGAGAAGAGATAAGAACGAGTGGTGGGATGATGAAGTGAAAGGTTGTGTATTAGAAAAGAAGAAAGCGTGGCTAGATCTACTAGCTGTGAGGGGCAGAAATAGAATACGAGATGACTTGAATGATGATGAAAGAGTAGCAAAAGAAAAGTATGATAGATTAAAAAAGACTGTGAAAGATATTGCAAGCAAAAAGAAAGAAGAATGTAAGAACAAGCTTGATAGGAAATTCTCGGAAAACTTTCGAGCCAATTCCAAACTGTTCTGGCACTTAGTCAGAAGAGCCCGAGGGCAGGTTGGAGACTCGAAAGTGGGCGTGTTAAGAGATCAGGATGGGAATATTGTTAGTGAGCATGAAGATATTATGAATCAGTGGAAAGAATATTTCGAGAATTTATTTGAACGAAGTGCGAGTGATGTTTTGGAAAGTAGGTGGTCCAGTGGTGTGGCCAATCGTGAAAGTGAGATAAGTATGGAAGAAGTTATGAAAGCAATGGCAGGTTTGAAATTGGGTAAAGCGGCAGGGTATGATCGAATAGATGCCGAAATGCTCAAGGCGGGTGAAAGTGTCACTGCAAACCTGTTGTACCAGCTTTTTAATAAGTGTTGGCGGTCCGGCCGTGTTCCAGGCGACTGGTGCAAGGCCGTTATTGTGCCACTTTATAAAGGAAAGGGGTCACAGCAGGAATGCAAAAACTTCCGTGGCATTAGCCTTTTGAGTATTGTGGGCAAAATGTATGCAAAGATATTAATCGAAAGAGTGATGGATGAAACAGAAAGCAAGATCTGGGATGTGCAAGCGGGATTTCGAAAGGGGATGGGATGCACGGATCAAGTCTTTGCCTTAAGATCAGTAACCGAGAAGGTTCTGGCTAAACACCGAAAGGTTTTCTGCTGCTTCATTGACTTGGAAAAGGCGTATGACAGTGTGATGAGGAATGAACTTTGGTCAACACTATCCGAGTTTGGGGTGGACAGTGACTTGATACGGGCACTCAAATCCTTATATAAGGACTCGAGTGCTTGTGTCAGGTTGAATGATGACTACACAGAATGGTTTAGCATCGATCGCGGTGTTAGACAGGGCTGTGTAGCGTCTCCATGGCTGTTCAACCTATTCATGGATAGCTGTTTGAAAGATCTGAAAGAGTCTGAATGGGGTTTAAAAATGAATGAGACAGTGATCAAAACTCTGCTTTACGCCGACGACCAGGTTCTACTTGCATCGTCTGCGTCGGAATTGCAACAAATGGTCACTGTGATGCATGAGTCGTTTAAAAGAAAAGGTGTGAAAGTGAATGTTGGAAAGACGAAAGTCATGGTTATGGAGAGGAATGAAGATATGACGGAATGCAATATTATGATAGGGGACGAAAAAGTGGAACAAGTGAAAGAGTTTGTATACTTGGGGTCCTTGTTTACAAGAGATGGGAAGTGTGAAGGTGATATTGAAAGGAGAGTAAAAGCAGGAAATTGTATTAATGGCGCCATATACTCGATAATGGCAAGCAAAACTATACCAAATAAGGCTCGTCTTGCCGTACTTGAGGGAGTTTTGGCGCCAACGCTTATGTATGGTAGTGAATCTTGGGTGTGGCAGAAGAGACATGAAAGCAAGATTAATGCTGTGGAGATGAGAGCGTTGAGAAGCATGTGTGGAGTGAAATTGAGTGATAGGGTGCGCAATAGTGAAATAAGAAAGAGATGCGGATTGAAAGAAGATGTAGTGACTAAGATTGAAAAGGGTATGCTACGGTGGTTTGGACATTTGGAAAGGATGAGTGAAAGTAGATTTACGAAAGAGGTTTACAGAGCAAGAATGGATGGTGCTGTCGGAAGGGGCCGCCCTAGGCGAACGTACGCCGATCAAATCGGTGACGTTCTTAAAAAGGGCCTAGTTAAAAGTACCCGTAACCGGCGATCATGTATGAAAAGATTAATGAACGTGGAGGAAGCGAAAGAGGTATGTCTGGATCGAAGCAATTGGTGTTCCCTTGTCTCTGCCTACCCCAAAGGGAGACAGGCGTGAGGTTATGTATGTATGTATGTAAATTGATACTCTAGGAGAATTGAGGATCAAACGAACTTCTAAAGTGAAGTTCGATCCTAATTATGTGAACAGCTTCTTTCGAAGCGATTGAGGTTTACTTTATGTAGTAGCGCCACCTACTGCTAGCCTTTGCACGGATTTTAGAGTCTATGATAAGGGTTTTTTCTTTTTTTTTTTTTTTTTAACAACTGTCACATTTTGCTCCCTATGTCAGCATCCAGTCTACAGAACTCATTTTGTTTAAAGTCAATCTGTCTTATTCCTGTTTGTTCATTTCACTATATTGGGGTTGGGTAAAATACAAATATAAATTGAAATTACTCCATGTTGAAACATATTCATATTATGCTCATTTCAAAGCATAATAACGGGTGGGTTTATATTAAATCGCTTCGAAAGAAGCTGTTCACATAATTAGGATCGAACTTCACTTTAGAAGTTCGTTTGATCCTCAATTATATTTCACAGCTTCTTTCTTTGCGATTGAGGTTTACTTTATGTAGGATGTTTAAAGATTAGTTATAGTGAAATGAATTGGCAGAGTAGTAAGGTAAAACTCTTCAATAGTAAATAAACATACTTATTGAAAACAATTCAACAATGATTAGGCAAATTATTTTTCGTTACAAAGTTTGTTATAATTTCTAGCAAGGACTGAGGAAGAATCCGACCATCCTGCAGTCTTTTTGATAGGTCAATAGAAACTCCTAAATAAATAGCTCTTTATGTAGCAGCATGTCATGTACTATGTGCACTAAAAATATTTTCATCAATACCACTGAGAGTTAAAGTGTTTTTAACCCAGTGACTTAAAGTTTGGAAACCTATATGTTTCTTAAAACTAATAAACAAATTATCAGGTTTCCTTAAATTTTCGTTTTATTTATTTATTTTATACCTACATCTGTAAGGTTTTTGCTGGACAAATTTCTGGACGAATATTAAAAAACGGAAACTTTACCAAGGTCTGTTTTTTTTTTTTTTATAAACCCTTTTATAAGTACTTTTTTAGTTATTAAAATATTTTTAATCTTTGTCACGGATAAAATTTGAACACGATGTTCCGTTACAAGAGCTATTAGTGTAACAGTTTTCTTGGAAAAGAGTCTTTAAGTCAAGGTCTTCATTAGGAAATTTTGTAGGTAAGTAGCTCAATACCACTGCTGGATCCCAGGTAAGATCATACTTGATGTGGTTGGTCTTCACATAACGACTCCTTTCATGAAACTTTTTAACCTGTCATATTGGGAATTTATGTTTTATATTAATGATAATGCAGATCTATAGCTATTAATAGTACCGTACTTAGCACCTTTTTCGAAAATTTCAGTTAGAAAATGAACAATTATTGGTTTAGAAGTTTGAGTAAAACTAAAAATATTATTTTTGCAATATTCAATCCACGCCTTGATACCTCCTTCACACTGTCTCGGTAAGAATTATCCAACAAAGATGCCAACATAATTTCAACGGACTTTGAAGACAGTGATCTTTTTACTAACGCTTGCTGAACAATTTCGCGGCAACCAAGGTTAACGTTTAATGAAGGTTGTGCGCAGATCTGAAAGGAGATTTCAGCGAATTAGTATTTAGTAAATACAATCACAACACAACCTTTTAAACAATGGCAACCATAGTTGCGTGGGCCAGTATGGTACTACCACAATACCCACAGACTTTTCACTAACAATTTTCTGAAGAGTTTTTGCATCTGGGTCACTTTTCCAGGTTACATAAATAGGACATTATAAGTTGCATCTGTTTGCAAAAAGATCAACCGATAGTATTCCAAACCTATTTGTTATATTATTAAAGGTATAGTCACTTAGATCCCATTCAGTGTCATTAAACTGTTTTCGTGACAAACTCTCAGCTTCTATATTATCTTTTGAAGTAATATAAGATGTAAAGATATTGATCTTACGCATTTCACGCTATTTCCATTGGTCTCGGGTAATATGATCCATATGTGAAAACTGAACACTACCCATTCTATTTATACAGGTAATGGTAATATCTATTCTTAACAATATATCACAATCGTAAGTACCATAATTATGCGAATGTTTTAAGTCCGAAAAAACTGCTTTTAATTTCAGAGTATTAATGTGTAGCGACGACTCGCTTTCCTTCCAATGACCCGCTGCCTCTTTTCCATCACAAAACCCGCCCTAGCCAGTATATGATGCGTCAGGATAGATAGTTTTAGTGTATTGGCCTGTTCTAAGAGGAGAAAAGCCCTCTTCTAGATAATTTAACCACCAAGTAAAATCATCTTTATTATATCTGGGTAAATTCACTACCTGATCATAAGTAGGATTTTTATTTGGTGACAATATTTTAAATTGCTCGAATAACTTTGTGTATTATTTTTTCTATTTTAAGAACTCTTTTTTTTTTTTTTTTGTGGGTAGTTTTAAAATAATTTTCTCTGAATCAAAAATAAACCCAAGGAATTTACATTGTGTTCTAGGAACAAAGCAACCTTTTTTCGTATGCATTATGAAACCTAAATTTATTAAAATATGTTTTGTAATCCAAACATTCTCATTACAATCATCACAATCTTTGCCAATGTAAAATATATTATCTAGATATATTATGGATGAAAAAATTATCCCGACGTAAAAATTCCATGACTGGTTTTAATATTTTAGTAAATACTTATATAAAGAGCGGTGCATAAGTCAAACGTTTAATATTTGAATTCATATAAAACGTTGTTATATTCAAATCGAAGGTACTTTCGGAAAGACTTATCAACATTGATGAAAAAATAACTATCTTTTGCATCTATTGAGGCCATGTAGCATTGTTTTGTTAACTTATCAGCGGTTCTGTAATCTTCTATTTTGAAGTGTTTTGTAGTAAATTAATTCAAAGATTTTAAATTATGTATGAAGCGATTTTCACCGTATAGCTTGAGCACAAGAAAAAATTTGTGATAAAATTTACCTGGCTCATGAGAACATACGAATATAGCATTTATTTTTAATAGTTTATCCAACGCTAAAATATAATCTTTATGGCCATGTATTGACCTTGGGTAAACACAAGAGGTACTTTGTTTAGCGGGCAGATATTTAAAAGGTCTTTAGTAACCAGCTATTCACGATAATATTAATGGATCACTCGTTATCTAAGCCCATTTTTGATGAAAATATCGTAAATGTCCATCGCACTGCACCTGGTGGTTTATTTCCGCTGGTTGCTAGTGTTCCACGACCGTTCGTGGTAGGTCCCACGTGGCGGGTACGTGTAGCTCTGCTGTGGAGCTCGAGCCGGCAGCTGTGGCTGCGGAGATGACGTCGTCGTTTTTTGCAATTTGCAGCGTTTCAGCAACATCTCCTCCCAATAAATAATCATCGCAACTTGTATTGGTCAGCGTGTCACGCAGGCATACGTTTATGGAACTCATTATTATGTTACGATGAGTTTTAGTTTCCCTATTCTGGCTATCGCGACAAGCGTAACTCAGCAGTTTTAAACGTTTTTGCTTCAAAGTTTCATTGAAAATGATGACCATCGCTTGCGATAAAGCTGCCAAGGCGATTCCAATTTGCCCTTTTTTTTTTTTTGTTGAAGTATAGAATCTCGTTTGGTAAGAGTTTCAGCCAATGCTGCTTTTGCTTCTAAATTTAATAAAGGGAGCAAGTAAATATTTGCAAATTGCGGGTACAAGATAGTCCTCAACAGGCTTATCTTTAGATTCTTTAGATCTTCAGCCGACAACTGCTGGTTTTTAGACCTCTACCGGGACATAAATCGTATCAAAAAAAAAAGGCTGATAATGACGGAGGTAGCTCGGGCACTTCAAATCTTGGATTCGGCGTGCAAGATCGTCTCCACCGCAAATCAGATTAATCGCCAACGGCGATATTATCTGGCAACTGACTAATCAAAAGAATTAATTATATGCATCGAAACTCGATGACTACACGCACATACCATGTGGGTAGTTTTGTGTCAACGACATTTTTTCTAATATTTATTAAAATTATATAAGAGATTCTCCACCGTACATCAGATTAATCGCCAACGACGATATTATCGAGTAACGGACTAAATAGGAGAATTAATTGTATGCATCGAACCTCGATGACTACACGCACATACAATGTGGGTAGTTTTTGTGTCAACGACATTTTCTCTAATATTTATTAAAATTATATTAGAGATTCTCCACCGTACATCAGATTAATCGCCAACGACGATAATATTATCGAGTAACGGACTAAATAGGAGAATTAATTGTATGCATCGAACCTCGATGACTACACGCACATACAATGTGGGTAGTTTTTGTGTCAACGACATTTTCTCTAATATTTATTAAAATTATATTAGAGATTCTCCACCGTACATCAGATTAATCGCCAACGACGATAATATTATCGAGTAACGGACTAAATAGGAGAATTAATTGTATGCATCGAACCTCGATGACTACACGCACATACAATGTGGGTAGTTTTTGTGTCAACGACATTTTTTCTAATAAGTCCCAACACCGTTGGGTTCTTCGGAATTTGTAATTTGATGACTCAACCTCCTCGAATTATTTTCTTGAGAATTTTCTCTTCCTTCGATGCACAATTTTTACCATTTAAACTTTTAAAATTTAACTAGCTAATTAATATATTTTAGTCGACGTGCGCAGGCTACAGCACGGAAACGCAGAATGAGTTCTGTACACTGGATGCTGACATAGGGAGCAAAATGTGACAGTTGTTAAAAAAAAAAAAAAAAAGAAAAAACCCTTATCATAGACTCTAAAATCCGTGCAAAGGCTAGCAGTAGGTGGCGCTACTACATAAAGTAAACCTCAATCGCAAAGAAAGAAGCTGTGAAATATAATAAATCGGAGAAAGCAATTGTGCCGCATTCAGTAAAATCACTTGCCGCCAAAAAATACATACATTTAATCTAGGAATCTTTATCCTAAATACCCTTTTTCTCAGAAATAAAACCTTAGGATGAGTAGATAAAGCTTTTTCTCACTAATGTTTTCCTTAATTCCGAAAATATAATTTAACAGATGTTCTGTATTTTTTACTTGATAATTGTAATAATTCGAATTGCTTTTTTTATTTAATATATATAGCTCAGTAGTACTTCATGTAAATTAATATATACCACACAACATATATTTTAATGAGGGACTCTTTTTGCTATGGTATTTTTTGAGATATCGATGTTTAAAAACTATATGTCCAGACAAATCAGAATTTGTTGATTTTTGCAGCACAAGTTTCGACAAATAACTGTATTTTTTATTTTCAAGTAGATTTTTTTGCGAACTCTTACGAACGCTTGACTTGTTATCGTCTTTATAATCGTTTTTCTTATTCCGGCAGTTTTAGCGTCTCTTTTAAGATCTTAAATCGAATTGCAGTGGTAAATTTACTGAAATCTGCATAAAAAATGTTCCAAGGCAATTCCTTTAAAATAAAAAAAATCTTGCAGAATAATAATCGAATGATATTATATGAGTCGCTTCATTCGAAGATATAACAACCTACCCGACCCAAACCCAACAACACAAGTTCTGTACCTATTTAATTAATGTCTAAAAAAATGACGATAGACTATGAGAGTTGCCATATGGTTGACAGTTGCGAATCTGTTTTAGTAAATCTCTGAAATGTATGCGAGGCTATCTTGTAAGGACTACCTGGTTATATTATATCTGAAGAATGAAGCGATGATGTAAAATTAAGCAATAAAAGCGCTGCTTTTTGGATGGAAAGTTAATAAACCACCTAAACCAAATACAGATGACACCAGGATCAAAGCCCCTAGCAGCACATCCTCTTCCTAGCTCGTTTGTTACAAGACTTGCTTATCCCTGCACAGGTAGATATATTCCTAATTAATTCATCTGACCAAGTACGGTCACGTGCAGCTTATGCCATATTAATCAGTATTATACGCCGGATACTTATCACAATCACACAAATTTTATTTTCTCAGAGGTCAATTCATTACCTTACGATAAAATTATAATTTATGTTTATTTATAAAATAGATATTGATACATAGACGTAGATGATAAAATACAAAAAAAATTACAAGCGGACGCGCCATATGAATCAGGACATCCAACTTGTTTATTTTTTATTTTATACTTAGACTGCAATTATTGTAAAAATATAATTTGCACTAGTGAGTGATAAGACTAAACTATACAAAAAAAATAACATGCATTTATGTTAGTTAGTTACAGAAATATGCCCAAAGATATCACTAAATTTGTCTTTGGAGAAATACACTAAAGATAGTCGGAAACCACATCGGTGGTGTGACGACGACGCCTTGAAAATTCGGATTTCCACCAACCAGCACTTGTTCAGCTAACAGAATAAAACATTATCTTCACCTAGGGAAGAGACTCTTGGTGCAGTCAAACGTATGATGATGATTATCAAAAACATAAAACTGCAAAGAAGTTTTATTTTTTATTTTGAAAGTAATGAATTAAATTGAGCGTAAAAAAATGAAACAATATTTTAACCTTTCTGGTACTACACTCATATTACTCATACACTCATATTTTAAGCGTAAAGCTATGCTGAAAAGAGAAGGATAGTTAATATAATAACTGGTAACGGCTTTATGTTAAGACATAATATAAGGAATTTTTGGATGACTTACACATTTGCCGCCATAAATCAACTGTGTATTAAAACTAATAACGACACATTATTTCATCATAAAGGCACATTAATGTTGACACAGATGATTAACTTCTTTACTTAGTTTTATATTATTGTTATATTTGTGAGTCACGACTGCAACTAGTAAAAATCTATGTACCTTCTCAAAGAACATACCTTACAGCGTTAGGTTTAAAGCTTATTTTCTTTTACGTTCATTTTTACAATATTTTGTTTACAATGAGCTTGAACCACGGTTAATTTGAAGCGTTTGCAAGAGCTTAAATTACGGCTATCTAAGATAAGAATAATGTGTAATTTTACCTAGGTACCATAAAATTGTTTACATTTTGTAAACCATTTTTTAAACGTCGAGGATCGTTGCATTAATAAAACCGACTTCACGTCAAAACTTTGGCCGACTTAGAATGTCATCCACGTAAACATTCTCCGAAATCATACATATTGTTTCAACTATTTGAAATTTTGAAGTACTCAACCGATTTAAAAGAAATTTATATGGGACAAACTATGAAGTATTCTCTATCATAAGAAGAATTTTCAAAATCAATTAGTAATTTTCCGAAATATCGTGTAACAAAGACACAAAAAAACATACAGACTTGAATTGAGAACCTCCATTTTTGTAAGTCGGTTGAAACAAAAAAGTTCCGGGTCTGGGTATTTATCCTATGTATGTATTTATATTATACGTTCCCCCCTAGTTCGCTACGTGGTATAACCATAACATAACACAAGCTCAGCTTTCTTTGAGGCCATGTAGTTGGTGTGATTGTCTGGGGATTTTTTATATTATTATTTATTATCTCATTTGATTAAAAGTGAAGCTGGAAAATAACAGCACATGTGCTTGGGATAGGAAGGCACTGACCCTTCATAGAAGAATTGCCGAAACGGCAATTTGATGGAAAATTTTATATGACGCCAGGCAAACCCGGAAGGAGTCCTACTGCCAAGCGATGGTTTTAAAAAGTAGGAAAATATGAAAGTAAGAGGCAAGTGTAATACGAAGACAGAAAAGATGGACTATTTAAATCACGATTTATAAATTAACTTCCATAACAAAACGTGTCTTTTTAAATTACCTTATTACAAATATAAAATAATGATGTTATTGATTTATTACAGGAAAATATAGAACGTATGCTATTTAATGGTAATTATTAACCGAGCATTGTTACCTTGGCGTCTTGATTTAAATTCTGTTATTTTTGTTCGAGTTAAACCTTTATCATGTTTATTCTTTTTGTAGTATGTAAATAAATATACATTATTTTCGATACGTTTGAAATGTATCAATAGAATGAGAATAAAATTTAGTTTCAAATCATTATTCCAGGAAATGTATGCATACTTCAATAATAATTATTAAGTACTCTCAAAATTGCAAGTATAGTCTTTATCAAAACTAAAGTTCTTTTTTTGGTCGGTATAAACTTAAATTTTATTATGTATCGTTTTTTTTCTTAGGGCTAAAGTGACAGGTCTGTCACTTTCTGACGGTTTATTTAAAAATAGTACCTACATGTTTTTAAATATTTATATTTTAGATTGTAAAATATATGCCTTTAAACTGATATTATATTTCGTCGCTTCATTCTTCAGATATTATATAACAGGTAGTCCTTTTTAGGTACTAGGTAACTTCGCATAATTTAAAGTATCATAAAAAAAACACTGTGGTGGGGCGCCGCGTGGCATGATCCACCCGGTTCGCGCCAAGCCCTCATTCTTTTTTCGTGCGTGGTAACAAGCATACGTCATTTACTTTAATCATTTACTTAAGTTTTTACAAAATGCCTAAACGTACAGCAGAAGAACAGCTTCAACATTATAATATAAAGATAAAAAAGTTGGAACAAAAAATAAATAAAAACGGAAACAGCGAATTATTTCTTCCGATGAAGAAGAAATCTTACAAGGTAAGACCTACTTATTCGGTTTAAAAATGTTATTTAAAACATCAGAGCAGAAAATGCGTGTAATCTATAATAGATATATCACGTTATCCGCTCAATATCGTAATGATGTAAACTTTAATAAATTTTATCTGATCTTATCGATCACCTTTTGTTTTCAATACGATTACAGAAAATGCGGGTAATCTCAAGGAGATTTATCTCGTTGTCTGTAATACGTTATGGGCGTTATATTAATATGAATTAGACATAAACATGTCGCCTCCAAGGTTACTTAAAAAATCAGAGCAGAAAATGCGTGTAATCTATAATAGATATATCACGTTATCCGCTCAATATCGTAATGATGTAAAATTTAATAAATTTTATTTGATCTTATCGATCACCTTTTGTTTTCAATACGATTACAGAAAATGCGGGTAATCTCAAGGAGATTTATCTCGTTGTCTATAATACGTTATGGGCGTTATATTAATATGAATTAGACATAAACATGTCGCCTCCAAGGTTATTTAAAAAATCAGAGCAGAAAATGCGTGTAATCTATAATAGATATATCACGTTATCCGCTCAATATCGTAATGATGTAAAATTTAATAAATTTTATTTGATCTTATCGATCACCTTTTGTTTTCAATACGATTACAGCTGAAATAAATGCTGAAATCTCAGCAGCCATAACTGACATAGCACGAGCACGTGACAAAAAAAAAACCAAAACTTTCAGCAACAGCTTGGGTACGGTATTACCACCATAAATCGAGAGATGGACGTCCTCCCTGAGAAGGAAGAAAACAAAATGAAGGCCTTCCGTCACGTAAGTGATGGATGCTGCCTATTTTCAGACCTCCACTTTATGTTCACCAAAGATAGGGTAAAACTGATTTTACCTAATTTGGATACAAACTTTAAACATGTTATACAAGACTCCGAAAGAGACGAAACTTTATTCGGAAGTTCGTTGCCGGAAAAAATAAAGGCAAGTAAAGCCATTGAAAAGTAGGGAGCCCTAATTAAAAAAGGCCCAGCCAAAACAGTCTCCTCTCAAATATCAACGGTCAACCGGTCGTCTCAGCAGGGAAACTGGACAGGACCTCCTCGTTACCCGTCGTTCAGGGGGGGGCGGGGAGGTCAGAGGAAACCGATAGCAGCTCAAACACAGCGGTGCCCTCAATCGAACTCTGCGTTCAACGCCAAGTTCCAGCCGCAGACTTAGTCCAGGACGCGTGCTCCGACCCAACATTAATCAAGGTACATGCAGGTCGAAGTAATTTATTTTATGATTGTTGGACAAAAGTAACTAAAAACGAAGTTATATTGAAGTGGATAAATTATGGATTTAGAATACCATTTGATACTCAAATTTGTCAGTATTCTATTCCTAAAAATAATTTGTCATCATGTCAAAAAAGAGACATGAAAATAGCTATAAATAAATTATTAGACTTAGGGGCTATAAAACCTTGTTCTCCTTCAAATGATCAATTTATTTCAAATATATTTTTAGCTCCGAAACCTAACGGAGAAAAAAGGTTTATACTAAATTTAAAATCTTTAAACAAGTTCGTAACAAAACAGCCTCGAAATTAATTCCTCGTAATGGATACTTAGCCAACATAGATATGAAAGAATCATATCTACTTATGCCGTTTTTTGTTAGTTACAGAAAGTACCTACGATTCGAATTCCAAGAAAATGATTCGTCTGAGCCGATCACTTACGAGTTCACAGCAATGCCGTATGGATTACCGGTAGCTCCGTGGGTATTTACAAAAATTATGCGTGAAGTAATGAGTCATTTGAGAAAACAAGGTTTTAAGTCTACTACCTATTAAGACGAGCTTCTTATTGGAGATACATATGAAGAATGCATGATTAATGTAAGGGAAACTTTGAAGTTATTACATTGTCTAGGTTTTATTGTAAATTTCGATAAAAGTCACATTGTACCAAAAAAGTCAATCAAATTCTTAGGTTTTATGTTCAACACAGAACAGATGTCTATTACGTTACCTGGCGATAAGCGGTATAACATTGCACAGTTAATAAATAGGTACATTAATCTTAAAACTTGTTCATTACGAAATTTCGCTAAACTTATAGGTGTATTGATCGCAGCCTGTCCAGCCACAAAATATAGATTCTTATATACAAAAATATTAGAGAGACAAAAGTTTTTAGCCTTAAATAAGTTCGGAGGAAACTATGAGGTGAAAATGAATCTTAATAAGATATTACTAAAAGATTTATGGTAGTGGAAAAATAATATTAATATTATTTCTTGTCCAATCATTACTCAAAATTATAAGTCAGAAATTTACACCGACGCATCTAGGACAGGCTGGGGAGCAGTATGCAAAAATAATAAATATAGTGGTTCATGGACGAACAGTGAAAAAGAAAATCACATGAACTTTTTAGAATTACTCGCGGTTTTGTTAAGTCTCAAAAGTATAGCTAGTGAAGGAAAAGATTGTGCAATATTATTACGTATTGACAATACTACCGCCATTAGCTACATTAATAGGATGGGAGGTATTCAGTTCCCACATTTGAATATTTGAAGTAGAGAAATTTGGCAATGGTGTGAAAAACGCAATTTATGGATATTTGCTTCTTATGTTAACACCAAAGAAAATCGAGCAGATTTCGAGTCCAGAAATGGGCCCTCTCGGATAGCGCTTTCCAACTTATTGTAAATAGTTTCGGGCCCATTAAGATCGACTTGTTCTCAAGTCGAGCCAATGCCAAATGTTAATTATTTGTCACCTGGAAGCCTGAACCTGATGCAGTCGCAGTTGATGCATTTACAATAAGCTGGGCTGACTTGAATTTTTATGCATTACCTCCCTTTTCTCTTGTATTAAAATGTATACGAAAAATCATTGATGATAAAGCCGAAGGGGTACTTGTATCCTTCTGGCCTTCCCAGCCATCAAGTCAGCACCCACTGCACTCCAGCCTTACCCTGGTTGCCGCGAGGCTCTCCGGGCGTCGTTCAGCCGGCGCAGCTGCCCACCAGAGGCTCTCACGTTGATGCTCGCCTCGCTCGCAGACACTACTGTTCGCCAGTACAACGTCTCATTGAAGTTATGGTTTCAAGAAGTGTGGTTATGAATTAATAGTTTCGAAAAATCCATTCCATTATTTCTTTGATTCTTAAACGAGCAATTTAATAAGGGATGTTCTTACGGTTCATTAAATACACATCGATCTGCATTATCTCTTTTATTAGGAGAAGAGATAAGTGATAATAGTTGTGTTAAACGCCTCTTAATAGGAGCCTATAAAACTAAACATATTAAGCCTAAATATTCATTTACTTGGGATCCAAATTTAGTACTAAATCTACTGTCTTCTTGGTATCCAAATATTAATTTATCATTAGGAAATATTACAAAAAAAAAAACTCGTTACATTATTAGCTTTATGTACCGGTCAAAGAGTACAGACATTGTCTTTACTTAAATTAGAAAATATTGTTTTTCAATCTGATAAAGTAAATATTATTATAACAGATATAATCAAGACTTCCGCTCCAAATCGTGAACAGCCCTTATTATCTCTCCCAAACTTTCAAAGCAATATCAACATATGCCCAGTATCAACTTTAAAAGAATATATTTTTATTACAAAAAATATCTGAGGTTCAAACTCCGGGAATCTCTTCGTAACATTCAAAGCTCCCCACAGAACTGCATCGAGTCAGACGCTAAGTCGATGGATTAAGCAAACGCTCGCCACGAGCGGCATTGACATGAGCGTTTTAGTGCGCACAGCACACGACACGCGTCGACCTCAGCCGCGCGCGCGGCCGGTATCAGTGTCGATGTCATTCGAAAAACGGCCGGGTGAAAAACAAAACTCACAGGTGTTCGCAAAGTTTTACCATCGGCCTTTAGATGATCAACAAAATAACTTTGCTTTGTCGATACTTAATCGAGACATGAACAATACTTAACCTAATATTAAAAATAGTTATTGAATATTACGTATTTTGATATTAAGTAAATTACTACATTAAAAATTATGTGTCTATAAATAGACTATCACTAAGTTTCATTAATTTAAGCTGATTATGTTTCACGGCTTAATTCTTTGCGATTTAAAGTTAACATGTTGTAGTAGTACTTCCAAGCATCAGCCTTGCACGGTTTTCAGAGACACGTTTTTTTTTTTTTTTTTTTTTATTTGGCAACCCTGATCCCCGCTCTTGAACTCCTCTCCACTTACTTCCTCTCATCATCCCTCCTCAATAATCATTCTGTATTTCCGTGCTCAAGCCTTCGCACGTGCGTCTATAATTTATTACTTAAATTAAACGTTAAATAGTTTGTGTTATAGTTTAAAAATTTAAATCTCAACTTATTATTTGTCGTTCGTAAAAATGGTGAAAAGGAAATATGAAGACATCGAGACCATACGCAAGAAGATCAGAAAACTGGAAAAAAAGCTTCAAAAGAAGCAAATGCCAAGTGAAATTTGTACCTTATCACTATCCATGGCTCTTTACATCGCATAATTGCGTTACGAATCCTTATTCGAAAACAAAGTTCAATGATCTTTATCACTGAATTTGAATGAGCCGAGTTTAAAACTCACAAATTTACCAGGGTGGTCTGAAAAGTTTCCGACCTTAACGCAAAGATGGCGCCACTCGTCAACAAAAGCTAGTGAATGTAGTTGTGCATCTTTTGACAGGTTACTCACCAAAGTTTCGGCCATTTTGGACGCGCAGTTTTTAGTTGACAGTCGTTTGAGTGAGTACATGTGAGTGTTTTTGTGAAAATGGAAAAAATTGAGTATCGAGCTGTTATTAAATATTTGTTTTTGAAAGGCAATACGCCTACGCAAATCAAAAATGAGTTGGACTCTGTGTATGGGGACTCTGCACCATCATTTACCACAGTGAAATTTTGGGCAGCTGAATTTAAACGTGGCCGTAAGAGCTTGGGAGACGATGAACGTTCGGGACGTCCAAAAACTGCAACTACTGACGATAACATTGCTAAAGTTCACGAAATGGTGTTAGACGACCGCCGAATTAAAGTGAGAGAGATAGCAGAGGTTATGAAAATGTCCAAAGAACGTGTTTGTCACATATTAAAACAAGATTTAGACATGAGAAAGCTGTCCGCGCGTTGGGTGCCGCGTTTGCTCACGTTAGAACAAAAACGTGTTCGAATGAACATTTCCAAGGCTCTGTTGGCGCAGTTTAGGCGCAATAAATCCGAGTTTTGGCGCCGATTAATTACTGTAGATGAAACTTGGATACACCATTATACGCCCGAAACAAAACTACAGTCAAAACAGTGGACTGCAAGGGGGGAACCAGCTCCAAAAAAAGCAAAAACTGTTTTTTCGGCTGGGAAAGTGATGGCGACTGTTTTTTGGGATAGTCATGGAGTTATCTTAATCGATTATCTTCAAAAAGGAAAAACCATTACAGGAGCATACTACGCATCATTACTTGACGAGCTGAAGGCACAAATTGCGGAAAAACGGCCACATTTGCAGAAAAAGAAAATCCTGTTTCACCAAGACAACGCGCCGTCTCACACCTCAGCGGTTGCCATGGCAAAAATCCACGAGTTACGGTTTGAACTGCTTGACCATCCGCCTTACTCACCAGATCTGGCCCCAAGCGACTTCTTTTTGTTCCCTCATCTAAAAACTGCGCTCGGAGGACAAAGATTTTCGTCAAATGAGGAGGCAATCACCTTTGTGAACAATTATTTTGCAGAGAAAAACGCCGAGTACTATTTGGACGGGTTACAGAGATGGGAGCATCGCTGGGAGAAGTGTGTAGACTTACAAGGAGACTATGTAGAAAAATTAAGAAAAAAAATCTTGTATCATTGTTAGGTTGGAAACTTTTCAGACCACCCACGTACCTAGTAAGAATCTTTATTCGAGACGATGGTAAATGTCATTGTTTAGTGATCATTATCGCTAAAATGACTTTTCGAATCCTTATTCGAAAACAAAGTTCAATGATCTTTATCACTGAATTTGAATGAGCCGAGTTTAAAACTCACAAATTTACCTAGTAAGAATCTTTATTCGAGACGATGGTAAATGTCATTGTTTAGTGATCATTATCGCTAAAATGACTTTTCGAATCCCATGGTAGGTAGTAATAGACAGGAGATGCCCATTAATTGTTTACTGTAGGATATATGTGGCAAACGTGCGATGAATTTACGGACATATCTTTATTCCTTTCTAACAAGTGTACATTTGACATGAGTGAAAGACTCGAAGTCAAATTCTTCCTTTCCTTTTTTTGGTTTGATTTTCTTTTTACGCTATGTTGTCAGCTTGGTGAAATGCAGTCGCCATTTTACTTATACGTTTGCGTCAGTGTGTTTTGTTAACTTTCAGGAAAAGTGCAAAATATTCGGGATTTTTTAGAGATTTGACTATGAAATGCTTTAATAAATATCAATTTTATAAGTTTGATTTGAATTATCGTGTACAATATGCATAAGTGTTTGATTTTAGTTTGTGGCGCTAAAAAGTCGCAAAACATAAGTTTACACCAGTAAGTTATCTCAAATACTTATGTTTTGTAATTATTTGCGTATATCATCATCTGGTTTACTGTAACAAGTACCTATAAGCGATAATAATTGAGTAATAGTGAATGTTTAGAAGGTTTTAAATTTATAACCTTGCTTCCTAGTTACCAAGTGTAAACATAGTGATGGGCATCCGTAAACCGTCTTTTTTATCGATATTTTTCAGTTTTCCCACTAATTTAAATATGCGGCGAAGGTGGATAAACGCAATTGGATTAGAAAATATAAGTCAACGTCATAGGAAGAATCTATTTATATGTTCATTACATTTTGAGGATGATAACATCAATAGAACACTTGGAGTCATCAGGCTAAAAGATGATGCAGTGCCCTCACTTTACTTATCAGTAAGTGTTTTGTAGAGAATTGTTACTTTGTACCTTTTATAATTTATATAATTTAAAATCTTTAAAAATTTACATAGTCATCGAAGGATATAACTTTTGCATGATGATAATTAAAAGAAAATTTAATTTTTGGAGAATTGCTATTTATTAATACAAACTTTGTATTCATTTTCAGTCTCCAACTATTACTAGTGTTCGGAGCGTGGCTTCACAGAAAAGAATCCCACACTCAGCACTCACTGAAGTAAGTGAAATAAACTTCAAGTTTTCATGTGACATTCCGCAACAGCAACATTCTTTCATTCCATTTTTTTTCAACCATTTTTTTCCATTACAGTTGACAGACTTGAAAAACCAGGTCATACCACAAAGTTCTGACCAACAAGAACCAAAACTAAATTCAAGTCACGATATGGTTGGTTTTACAATATAACATAAGTAGTTATTGATTCTAACTTTTTTTAGTAGTAAAATGAGTGAAAGATAGCGTGAACTGTTTGTGCATAATTTCCTGAGGATACCAGGCGTTTCTAACTTGTGTTTATTAAATAAAATATTTTTCTTTTAATATTTTCAGGCTTATCAAAATGAAATCAAAATTGTCAAGTTAGAAAAATTATGTGACAGCTTAATAAAAAAAAATAAAAATCTGAAACTTCAAGTATATCGAAAAAATAAGAAAATAGCAGAACAAAAAGATGTCATGGAGAAATTAAAAGCTGAAAAGTTAATAACAAACGAAGAGTGCAACATGTTGAAAGAATGTGCTGGACCGCACTAAAATTAAATTAAGGGTGTCCTGCGCAAGGTTTCTAATTTAATTTAAGCTGTTATTAAAATATTTTTTTTAGGAAAATTTGAATCAAATTAACAGCTTAAATAAATAAAATTATTATGAATACCTATTCAAAATGTTAAAGATATGTTTACTTTATTGTCTCTAAGTGACCTTGAAATTGTACTTATCTTATTATCTGTAAATCAGACTATTTTTTATTTAGAAACAAGCATTAAAAGTTCAATTTTATTAATATCTATTCAAAATGTTTAAGATAAGGTTTAATTTAGTGTCTCTAAGTGACCTTGAAATTGTACTTACCGTATTATTTGTAAATCAGACTGTTTTTTAATTAGTAATAAGTATTAACAGTTAATTCAAAATGTTGACACCTGTTCAAAGATAAGTTTACTTTAGTGTCGCTAAGTGACCTTAAAATTGTTGATTTCAATACATCAAAATCTATTCACAATGCAGGTGTTTTATTTGGTAATTTTAAATACTAATTTTAACCATACAGAATGACTATAAATAGAATACAGAATGAATATGGATAGGTATTATAAATTAATACGAGCTAACGTATCTACTGCTTCCAAGTTGGAAAAGTCTTGTATTAGGTTGGTGGCCGCATTGATCAATTTTTTTAGGTATACGAGTACCTACATAAGTAAATAAAAAAATATTTCTGACACTCACACTACATTATCTAGCCCAAATTAAGTTTCTTAAAGAACTTGTGTTATAGATACTGGATAACCTGATATACTTAAGAAATGTATAAACATACGTATTAAAATATTACATACATATTGAGTAAATGCATATTTTTATTAGAATAAACTTAAATAATAAACATCCATGACTTGACGATAGTTCATCGCACAAATATCCGCCGCCACCGCCGGGATTCGAACCCAGAACCTATGGCATAGAAGGCAATGTATGTTACCACCACAAAGCAGATACATAGTAGAGCTGCTGTAAGCAAAGTTGCACAGCTTCAATTTGGGTTGTCCTGACGTCACAGCCTTTAGTTCAAGCTATTCCTCGCTAGAGGCACTGGCGTCAGTTCTTCGCTGACTTCTGTGAAGTATGTACACGCGTAAATATTAAAAAAAAATTAAATTCTCCATTGTTTCTCGATGTAAAATTTAGTTTTCTATACTTTTTTAAAGGAATTACATTGACAATCCAAATAAAATTAACTTACCACGAAGATAATTTCATTCATAATTATTTTTTACAAAATTGTTTGTTGTCCAATTATTTGTGTCCAAAATTCCAGATTGTTATTTGTTGCCTAGGTGATTTTTATGCCGCGAAAAAAGGTTGCGCTATCTAGCGTCAAGTAGAAATACTTTTATTGCGCGGTTTTTTTTGACAGATTTGGAACGTATGAAATTTCGTTAAAAAACTAGAGCCACCTAGTAAAGTATAGCTGAACTTTTTTGATGATTATGTGAATATTTTAACCTTATGTTTCAACCGGTTTTTACTACTCACTACTAGGTGACTAATGCCATCGCCTGTTTGGCTATGATTGGCCATAACCCACCGCTTACCCCTCCCGCACCCCGCGCGTAGGCTTCACTTGAGTCCCTAGAAAATACTGGATAGGGCAGCTCCTCTATATATTTCCGCCGTGGTTACCACTACCTCATAAGACAATTGTTTTTTATTATTACTAAACAGCGGATTAGAACATGAAAGTTAGGTATAATATATCGGGTGTCCAGTAATTAATGGATAACCCAGTAGTGGTAGGTAGAGGAGCTAGTGACTGCTTAGAAAAAAAATCTTCAGCAAGTAGGTCTGTGTTTTTTTAAATTTGTTTGAGGGAATTCCCTCATTTTCTAACTAAAATAGCCATATTGGCCACAAGTATCGGATTTTGTTTCTTTTTTTTAATGAATAACAATTTTGAATAACCACTAAATAAAATCAGAATAAGCAGAATTCCTTCAGCAGTTTTTGTTTAAGAAGCGCTAGAACTTTTATTTTTGTGTTTTCATAATTTTGTTGCCACACTTTGGAACTTCTCAAAAAATTGCCTCATTCTAAAGCGATATAACATTTACTATTTGATTAAAAAATATAAAAGATATTGATAATTTAATGTGTTAAGAGCTATTTTTCGGCAATTACCTAAAATTGGATAGAGTTATCGTAGTTTACGATTTTACAAAAATAATGTAACCTTATAATGAAGTCACTACTCAATGAGAGATATTGGCTATTTTAGATAGAAAATGAGGGAATTTCCTAAAAAAAAAACATCTATTTTTTTTAAGCAGTCACTAGTTCCTTTACCTGCCAATACTGGGTTATTCATTAAGTATATGTACACAATGACTACGAAAACTTTATCGATATCGATATGTAATTTTAATTAGGGCTCAACTCTTCAGCAGCCATTTTATAGCCACTGTCAAGTGTTTCATGGTTTTCATTCTAAGGGCATCTCCTGTCTATTACTACCTACCATGTCGAATCCTTATTCGAAAACACAGTTCAATGATCTTTATCACTGAATTTCAAAGAGCCGAGTTTAAAACTCAAAAAGAAGAATGGCAAGGTCCCATACATTGTAAGTACCGCTTTTATTTCACATAGCATTCACGTACTTCAAACTTAATATGTGCGTTTTATTGCTTAGATAACGAGTAATCAGAATATAATTATTAGATTTATACAGAAGTTGGGAATAAAAAGTCAAAACAATAATCTAACCTAAAAATTACAGGAATTTATAGTCCGTCTTTTCTAACATGGCGTCGTATTTTGAAACCATTACATTACATAAGCAGGTATTAACCAATCCAGAGGTTTGAAACGGGGTGGCGGCGCGGGCGGCTTAATTCAAGTTTGACAGTAGGACTTTACAACTATTATTTTTTATTGCCGGGAAATTAAAAAATGTGCTTTCGGCAAGTTTAATTTGATTTTATTGTATTTCTAAATATTCCCAACAACTATCACAACAATAGATGTTGGAAAAAACGTGTCTCATATTGACCTATTAACTACATATAGCCCGGTTTTGATACGCTTGAAAACTCTAAAATTAAGTGATACCGTGGCCGCCAATCCTCTTTACCTAATTCGAATCTTTATTCGAGACTATGGAAAATTTCTTTGTTTAGTGATCATTATCGCTAAAATGACTACCCTACTTTTTGCATTTTATGCTCGTAGGTGCTAAAAACACTTCTTTCGAATTATTATTCGAGACGCTGACTACTTTCGTCTTTTCAGTGCCATCTACCTCAAAACATCCACCAGTAGATGGATGTTGAGGATATAGAATTGGATAGCGATATCTTAGAGATGTTGGGAGATGCTCCTAAGATTAATAATAAATAATAATAAAATTTCTTTATTCATGCCACAAATCTTGAATGTTTTTTACAGAGTAATCTTACAGTCTAAGTACAAAATAATTACTATTTACTATTTAAACATCATACAATAAGGCTAATATAATTGCTGAAGGAAATTTCAACCCGGTGCGGTGGTCTGAAATCCTTTTAAAGGGACTACCCAAAGAGACAAGAGATAAAATCCTAGAGGATTATCTTATTCCTAGTAATTGTCAACTACTCCTTGCCCCTGCTCTGAATCCGGAAGCAAAAGTGGCAGTTATCGAAGCGGTCTCTAAACGGAATTCCTCCCTCATGTTTAGGCAAAGACAAACTGGTGTGGCTATAGCAGCTCTGGGAAGAGCTACCGAAACACTCGTAGGATCATCTTCATTAATACCACAGAAGCAACAAATAAGCAATGGTGCCATCTCGAAATGTACTTATATTGAAGGACAATTTTTATCCAGTATATTTCTTGTACCTAAGCTTAATGGTGATATTGAAAGGTTTATATTGAATTTAAAAAAGTTAAATAAATTTGTACTTGCTAGTCATTTTAAAATGGAAGATTACAGAACAGCGTCAAAATTATTGACTGAAAACTGCTGTAGACAATAGACTTAAAACATGCATACTTCTTTGTTGCGACAAATGAAGCTCACAAAAAATATCTTCGATTCAAATACAACAATATATTATATGAATTCAATTGTTTACCGTTCGGCCTTTGTACCGCACCTCTCGTGTTTACTAAATTAATGAAACCAGTTATAGAATACCTGCGTAGTCGGGGTATGATTTCAGTTATTTATTTAGATAACATTTTTTTATCGGAAAGACTTACTCGGAGTGTGTCACTAATGTATCTACAACTATAGATCTATTACAGAGCTTGGGTTTTTTGATTAACTTTTCAAAAAGTTGTTTAATACCTAAACGTGAATGTAAGTTCTTGGGCTTCACTTTCGACTCAAAGCAGATGATTTTAAAACTACCCGAGGAAAAGAAAATGAAATTGAAAGATTTTATAAATAGATTTCTTTGTATAAAACGATGCAAGTTACGCGAATTCGCTAAACTCATTAGGTATTTAATTTCCGCATGTCCAACAATAACTTATTCGTGGTTATATACAAAAAAGCTTGAACAATATAAATATAATTGTTTATTAAAAAAAAAAAAATCCAAACTACGATCAGACAATTGATATCTTAATTACCCTACATGAAGAATTATATTGGTGGTTAGAAAACATAGATATAGGCCATTCAAGAACAACTTTGTTTTAGAATTTTTTTTCTGATGCCTCCTCTACGGGATGGGGAGCGTATTGTGATACAGTTAGAAGTTGTGGATATAGGAAAGACAACGAAACTTCTTGTCATATAAACGAGTTGGAACTAAAAGCAGCCTTTCTAGCTCTGAAACGTTTCACCAAAGAATTATCTAATTGTGACATCTTATTAACAGAATGGGCAGTATTCAATATGATCACCTAGATTATATATCTAGAAGTATGTGGAAATGGTTCGAAGAACGTAGAATAATCTTATTCACTTCTTACATCAATACTAAAGATAATTGTGAGGCAGATTCATTATCTCGAAAACAGTTCGAGGATACAGAGTGGGAATTAAATCAAATTACATTTAATGAAATAGTTCGCAACTTTGGTATGCCAGTATTGATTTGTTTGCAAACAGATCCAATACTAAGTGTAAACAATATGTTTCGTGGAGAAATGATCCCGAAGCATGTGCTGTTGATGCCTTTACACTGCCATGGACCAATATGTTATTTTGCGCCTTTCCACCATTCTCGCTTACAGTAAAATTAATGCAGAAAATCATTTGTCATAAGGCAGAGGGTATTGTTGTGGTGCCATATTGGCCAAGTCAACCTTGGTTTCCTATGTTTAAAAAGTTGTCTGTTTCAATTTTTTTGTATTTTGGACCAGATATTGACCTTCTAACATCTCCTTTCAGTAGATTGTAGATTGTGTACACAAGAATCTACGCCTTGTTGCCGCGAAATTATCAGGCAAGCATTACTAAGGAAATATTTATCGAATAGGTCAGTAGATATTATGCTAGCTTCGCTTGCAAATAATACTTACAAACAGTACGATGTTTGCATAAAATCTTGGATAATTTACTGTAGATTACATAATTATGATTATTTTAATGCTTCTATTCCAATTGTAATACATTTTTTAACCGATATTTTTGATAAAGGCGCTAAATACGGGACCATCAATTCTTACCGCTCTGCCTTTTTTTTTTTTTTTTTATAAAATATGGATGGGACGTTTGTCTTCCATGACACCTGATGTTAAGTGAACATGAAGATATCTCTTTTGTTAGGTAATAGCTTAAATGATGATCGAGTCAAACGTTTCATGAAGGGTGTTTACAAGTTGAGGCCCACCAATCCAAAATGTAATACTTCTTGGGACCCAAACATAGTGTTAAATTATTTGGCCACTCAATGGCCAAATGAAAGCCTTAGTTTAGAAGATTTCTCTAAGAAACGCTGGTGTGCTAGGTTTGGTGACAGCGCAAAGAGTACAAACATTTTCTCTCATTAAAATAAATAATATAACTCAAAACAGAACAGAAATCTTCGTTAAAATACCTGACTTAGTAAAAACTTCAAAACCAAACTCCTTTCAACCCCTTCTAAGGCTACCATTTTTTCATACAAATCCTGCAATATGCCCTGCCAGATGCATTTTAGATTATATAAATAAAACGAGTGGTTAACGTAGTTGTGACACTTTATTTATTAGCCACAAAAGACCTCACTTAAAAGTTTGTCTCAAACTTTGAGTCACTGTATCAAATATACTTTACAACGCAGTGGCGTGGACACATCAGTGTTTAGCGCGCACAGCACGCGCCATGCGGCCACTTCCACTGCTAGCAGAGTCGGTGTCAATATTGATGTCATACGGAAAACCGCAGGATGGAGTAATACATCCTCAGTATTTGCCAAATTCTACAACAAAGAAATTGTATCGGATGCCACTCAATTTGCAACTAGTATTTTATGTAACTCCTTAGAATAAATAGATGTATATTTGTGATTTATTACTGTTGGTTATACTCTAACAATTTTACTTATACCTATACTGCAAAAATAATTCACATTAAAATACTCTGAACATCCTACAACATGTTAACTTTAAATCGCAAAGAATTAAGCCGTGAAACATAATTAAGGATCAAACGAACTTACCAAGTGAAGTTCGATCACAATTATGTGAACGGCTTAATTCGAAGCGATTGATATAAACCCGCCCAAACAGTATTCCTTTAAAGTAATATCACCCACCCATAATTAATGTGAATTATTTTTATGGGTACTACCTAGGAACTTTAGCTCTAAACAAAATGATTATTGAGGAGGGATGATGAGAGGAAGTAAGTGGAGAGGAGTTCAAGAGCGGGGATCAGGGTTGCCAAATAAAAAAAAAAAAAAAAAAAAAACGTGTCTCTGAAAACCGTGCAAGGCTGATGCTTGGAAGTACTACTACAACATGTTAACTTTAAATCGCTTCGAATTAAGCCGTTCACATAATTGTGATCGAACTTCACTTGGTAAGTTCGTTTGATCCTTAATTATAATTTCTAGCGACTCAAATAAAGTAAGATTATTTGAAGCTCATTATGTAATAATACTAATTATTAAGTACTATAATAATAAAATATGTAATTACATATTTATATCTTTACTTATTTCAATTCCAAGTATATACCTAAACAAAACTTTCTATCTCTGAAAATCTACCTGTTATATAATATCTGAAGAATGAAGCGACGAAATATAATAGATGATTAAACGAACTTCTAAGTGAAGTTCTATCGCTATTATATGAGTCGCTTCATTCGAAGATATGACGTACCCACCCACCCAAGAACCCATTTAAAAGTTTCGTTTAGGGTCTCTAAAGAATGAGGGCTTGGCGCGAACCGGGTGGATCATGCCACGCGGCGCCCCACCACAGTGTTTTTTTTATGATACTTTAAATTATGCGAAGTTACCTAGTACCTAAAAAGGACTACCTGTTATATAATATCTTCGAATGAAGCGACTCATATAATAGCAATAGAACTTCACTTAGAAGTTCGTTTAATCATCTATTGTATCGCAATATCAAAGTTTCTTTAATATTTATTTGTTATTTGATTACATACCCCGATAAAGCACACTAACCCAAAGGGTGAACGAGCTACAAAGTTGAAAAAAGTATCGCAAGTTTATAATCTCTGGGGTCAAAATCAAGAGGTTGTTGTATAGTATCCGGATTTTTACGCTTTTTCTCCGGCTTTTGAAAAGTTTATATGAAATCCGAAAATTGAATTTATTTATCAAAATCTTGTTTTCTTTTTGATATGTAGGTATTTTTAATCTCGATAAGGATCAAGCATCAAACTTATAAAATTGGACTAAAAAAGTCAGTGCTTGTTTGTCTGAAATAACAAGACAACCAATTTAATACTGACTGCCAACTACTTTATTACATTTTAGGTTATATTGAGCTCACTTGCCATTGCACTCTCTAATTTTAGGTATTTCTAAGGTATGTCAAATTAGGGGACAGTTGCTTACAAATACTGATTTAGCTTAACATTAGAGAGTCTTATGTCGATTTCAGTCCAACGTCTTTAATATATTTTATGTTCACTTGTAAGCATTCTTCATATAGAAAGTTTGACTTTGACTTTGAATAGAATATTTAATGAGGGAATTTGATGAAGTAAGAAATGGAGTACAATGTAGTAGTTGCAATTTCGATTTTAACTCAATAAAACAATACCACAAGGCTAAAACGGTGAGGATACTTAAATAAAAGTTTTTGGCTTGATATGGACCGCGAAAGACGTATCCTGCTTCTGTTGCCGTTGAGACGACGAATGAAGAAAATACAAAATCAAAAAATATGGGGTAAATCCATACTTTTCTATAATGAACCATGATGGAGATAGTTTTAAAACGAAATATGAAGCGTACAGCTGGATCCACGCCCTAAAGCACGACCGATGTAAATGACTTGATTGGTTTTGAGGGGACTTAACCAACAGGCACTAAAAGAAGAATAACAAAAAGAACATTGTTTAAATACTACTTAATGATTTATGCATTTAGTACTCCTCAACTATTCTTAAAAATCTGAAAAAATATACTAAACAAAATCTTTAACAACAACGTTTGTATCACAGTGGTTTCGTACACCTACACAATTTACTAAACCTAGATAAAGGTTATTTTTGTGTCAGTGTAAAGTGTAACAGAGTCAATGTCATACTCTGGTTTGCTCAGGTGTCACACAGACGACCTCAAAGTGTCATTATTATTTATATCTACTCTTGCCAAAAGGGTAAATTTAGTATTTTTTATTGTTTCATTGAGCAAAATCTTATTTATTGTTTCCTTTGCTGCTTTTTAATCTTACCTAAATCTTGATGTTTAAGTTGTTTGATTTAAAAGGGATATTTATTTTTCGTTTCTACTCCATTCATGAATTTAAATAGTCTGCTAATAAAGTAATAGTAAATAGCTTCAACAAATTGGAAGAAATCTGATCACTTGATAAAGTTTTACTTCCATGTAAAACTTAATCAAGTGATGGGGAACGGCTCTTGAATCATTAATCTGTAAAAACTCTGCCAATCGGCTCATCAGAGTCTTAACCTTCAAATCGTATCATTTAATTAAATATCCATTGACTTCTGTTTACACAATATGGCAAAAACTTACTGTTTACCCAAACAATGCACAGTATCCCATTGACTTCATTCAAAAGGCTCGTACGAAGTATGATAGCATTGCTACGGACGTATTGTCTCACAGCTATTGTCAACAAACTCCTGAACGGTTCTAAGGAAAATTAATAGAAGAGTGAAGAAATAGGGCTGAAAAACAGAATCGTATGTAGAAAATTAGTTTTCTTTTCAGACTAGCTTTTTGAATATCACCAAATATGAAGTATCACCTAATTTTAAATAAATTTTAGTTCTTATATCGTAAGGACACATTCGATTGTTTGTTTACTCATATAGGGTTATTTGTTTCGTAATAATAATCTAAGTTATACGAGAACAAAATTTGATACTACTTTATCGTAGTATCAAATGTTCTGATGAGTCTGCAACTCATCTTCTTAAAGACAATGTTTACATGAAAGAAATCAAGTGATAGTATTTAAGAATAAAGAAAAAAAAATAGGAAAAAATATAACAACGTAGGGTATTTCCGTAACCTAATAAGATACTCCAATCAGACAAAGATTTCTTAAGGAACCACATTTTTTTGTCTGAAGTCCAAAAAAACTTTAAATTTTGAAGAGGAAATACAAGATTGATACACCTACGTAAGTCAAAGGTGTGTGAGAGAGCTAGCAGATCAAATGTTGGTAAATGGATCACGTGAGTGTAGGTACTTCTATTCTGCTACATGTTGAAGTTTAATATCTTGCCTTACACTAGTTGTCCTATATTTATACTAATCTATAAAGCTGAAGAGTTTGTTTTTTTGAACGCGCTAATCTCAGAAACTACAAGTGGGATTTGAAGCATTTGATAGCCCAACTCTTGAGGAAGGTTATAGGCTATATTTTATTCCGAAAAGTTACGCGGGTAAAACCGCGCGCGGTGGCTACTTTTATATAAGAGTATTTGAAATAACAAGGATTGTTGGGAATTGAATTTTTGACCATTTTCTACGCCCATAATATTTAAAGCTTTATTTAAACCTTTTGATTGACCCTCACAAATAACATTGGCATACAAATTAACTTATATTACATTAAGGCATGGATAATGAAATAAAAATAAGTATAAATTCAATTAAAATTCTCTGCTTATTTCTGACGTGCAAACTTTGTAGTACACAAATAATGTAACCTACGATATCTCGGTAAAATTGAAAGAAAATTTATTCTTAATTTTGCCCACCCTAGCAACCCTATTCACGATTTCGCGCCCGAAGCCCTATTGTGGTCTGATTTATCGATGAAGAACAATGATAAATCAAATCGGAATTGCCCCGGCTAACGGTGCGGGATTACTCAGAGTTAGAATTAGTTCATACATGGGGTAACGTGAGACGTAGAACATTGTGTCCGTAGTGATAGGTTTTGTTAGAAACACGTACGAAAACGATTCGAAGGATTCTAGTTCGCTTTTTGAAAATTACGATAGATTTTCCAAAAAGATAGAAAATTGGAGTGAGCTTTTTGTACTTTAATTTGATTGTCAAATACTTAATTCCGTTGAAAACTTCATCAAATTTAAAAAATGTTCATTCTGTAGTATGTGGCGTGTCTATTTTGTCTATTTTGTAGTATGTGGCGTGTATTTTGAAGTAAAATCTATTATTTACTGATTAGGATTATATATACCTATGAATAGACTATTTTGTTGCTAATTAATCTATTTAAAAAAACAGGCGTACGATCATGAATTTACAATCAATATATTTTAAATCAAATAAATTGAATGTGTTAAGGAAGTTATCTTCAAGGATGCATTTTATTTCCCCCTTGGGTTATAAAAAAATTGCATGAATGTTCGCTTGCTTTCTTTGAAACTTAACGTTAGCATGTGCACTTTAAAGTTTAGTATTCATCAATCCTAACTAAAGAAAATAAATTAAGAGAATCTTTGTTAACACAAACCTATTGTGTCCACTGTACCGATGCGTCTTACTACCTGCGAAAGAAACTAGTACTGATCGCTGGTTCAATATTTCTCACGATCTTTCAGGGATGTGTGTTTGTTTCACTTTATCGCTTGATGATGATGTATAATTATTTCCTTTTTATATTTTTCAGCTACAAGCCTCTCTAGGCATGTTTAACCGTGGATGATGGAAACAGAGGCTTGAGATTGGTCAACATGCTGAAATAAAGCTACAGCTCCGAGAAAGCTAGTGCGGATCTTGCCTCCAACCACATCATCTACACGCTATAAACCCACAAAAACATGGAATAGTAACTTCAAACAAAATCTCTTTGAAAAGCGGCCGTTTCATTTGAACATTATTTGAACTGTGAATGGCTCCTTTTGCTAACGCAAGTCGCTACTTGGGTAGGCAACGCCATATAAACAATATTTTATCAACAATATCAGTTATTATTGATCCTTGCAATGAACATTTACGATACTTTACGAACCTGAAAGAGTTATCACGACTCTGAATCGTCGGGATTCGATCCAGGACCTGTTGCATAGAAGACTGTTGTGTCGTTATCACTATCACTATACCAGCCTGTCATAGAAATTAGATTTTTAATACATGGCTCATACATAGCATCGTCAGAATGAAAGGAAGACGCTCAAGCAAATAGGGAAGAGAAGTATGACTTTTAAGGCTTTTATTTTAAGGCAGACAAAGACACAGACACTTGATCCAAGTGTCTAATTGACGACGGATGTTCAATGGTTTGTTGTAGACATTCAAGAATAGCTCAGCATTTGTTTTCTTTTATAGATATTACCTATGTATAGTTTAAAAAAAGGTGCACAATTTCCAAAATCGAGGCCGGCATTACATTCGCCAAGCAATACTTGTAAACTTATATCACGAATAAGCAAACTAATTTTACGAAATATCATAAGGATCATGCTATATAAAGAAAATGTTTCCCCATAGTTGAGATTCCAAGTAATGAACTGTGGGTGTACAAAATCAACATTAGGCGTATATTTAAATTAAATTAAATTATGAAGCTCAGGTTATTTAAGATAACTTAAGGGAAATCATTTGAAATCATTTGACCTCAAATTGGGTGAGAACGTGAACCTTTTTTAAAATATATGGATTTTTTTGCTTTTTTTCTGAAATTCCAGTTGAACTCTTTCAAGCATCCTATTTCCTGAATGATCCTAATTTAACTATTTTTATGTATGACTTAAAAATTATCTAGAGTCAAGGTATGATTTAAAGAATTTATGATTCAAAGAATTATCTAGAGTCACTGGACCGCATACGTCATTGCACTGATAGAGGTATCAAAATCATATTTTTTCAGTAATATATGATTTTGACGATGATTGAAACAAGTCTGCCTCAGAAGCCAGGGTTCGATTCCCGCACGGAACAAGAAAAAATAATGTTCCGTGTGTTTATCTATTTATGTATTTTTAATCTAGGATCCCCCCTAGTTCGCTACATGGTATCCCATATCACACTCTATGCTAACTTAAGGGCCATGTAGTTGGTGTGATTGTCTGAGGATTATATTTATTGTTTATTATTTATTTATTAATTCGTGAGTCTTGAGTCCTCTAATTTGAAATAAGAGAGACCGAAATTTTGAGAGAGTAATTCCGAATGAAAGCTCACTGTGGCGTTTACTTCGATTTATTTTGAAGTCGGCAACTACATACTAGTATATTTTTACTGCCTACAACATTTTTTGATTCATAATTTTAACAGACCAACATACAAATTAGCCTACAAAACTTTTATGACAAATTTTAGCGCCACATAAAATTCAATCAGGAATAAAATACTGATCGATCAGGTGGATATACGCGGTCAATGCTGAACGGTGATTGATGGATTCTGTACCAATCTGCTAATAGCTGCCGACCTCCATCAAATAGAGATGGTAAACTGCTGGATTTCTTCCACTTACATTAACCGGTAAATCGATTTAACTAGGGATGTGATACGCACTGGTTTGAAAGAGAAGGCGTTTTATTTTTGAATTCACACAAATTGTTGCTTTTTTTTTAAAGGTAATTTTTACAAATATTTTATTTAACGTAGATTTATAACTAAAAAGACAGTGTGTAAGTAAGTCGGAATATTTTTTCTTTATTTTACTTATGAAGGGAAATGTTTGAATAAATAAAAAAAATACAAATTTTGCATTTCACACTGCGATAAACATCTGAATTTTGAGTTCTGAGATTCTCCGGTCCATTTATGTATGGTAAGTAAAATTCGCCTTTCACTAGATTACTGAATTCGGTAGTATTGTTATGCGAATAAAGAAAATGAGAAATATTACTAGAAATTCATTGCACACCTTGCCTTAAGGATTTTATGATAAAGTTAACAGTTTACGGAACGACAAAAATATGTAATGCAGTATGAATTGCACCCGTAAGCAAGAACTTGTCAGTGCCTATTAATTTATTGCACCAAGGAGTTCGTCAACATGATACTCTTCGATTCAATATTTCCAATAAAAATGTAGGTTTCTTCATAAAAACCGAGTCTTGGGTTTTCGCCACAGTGCGTATATTCTATAGAACCGTCGATTATATATGCTTATCACGAAAACTACAAGCCTCTGGGGCTTTAGGGTTTTAGTACAGTCCACATGTTTTCATGCAACCAATTTTGAACTGTTTCTTGAAAGAAAATTCTCAAACTGTAGCCCGTACGCAATGCTTTCTTGACCATTAGTCCGTAATATTATGATTGCTTTTGAAACTCATTTCACGTTTTATTTTTATTCTCAGAGGAGACATAAAACGTAAATAAAAGTAAATGCAATGTCTTTTATTTACAAAATTAGTCTAAATCCTGAACTAGGTGGACCGGTCTTGATCCGCCTGTATTATGGTTTGGAAATATTTTGTGATGAGCAAGAAATTTTTACACCCTTGTACCATTTAAAACCATATCGTCATTTATTTTGCTCGTTCAGTGATATTAAGGTCAAACGTTTTTCAAGCACCTATAAATTTATTTTTTTCTTTGTATTTTCAAATTGAAAACGATACTTAATTAAACAAAATTGAACTCAAGGATTGCTTTGCTAAAAATAATAAATTACTTGTTGTGGCAATTAGGTAAGGTCACTTTTACTATACTATGTAACACTGCAGTAAAAGTGTTGCTGACTTTTCATAGAAATAAAATAAAAATTGAACAATATCGGTCACCATCTTTTATTTTATTTCTATAATTAGAACGATAAAAGAAAAAAACAAAACGTTTAAACCAAGTCTTTGTTGTCTTTTTTCTTTCCTTATAGTTTTTTATTTGTTTGAGTTAATCCTATATGTACCTATATAATGTCTTGATTATGCAGCGATCACAGGAATAGGAAGGAGGTACATGAAATTGCCCAACGCGTTACGGTTGCGGAAACCAGCATTTTAAGAACATGTAGATAACAATATTTAAAATACCTAATTTTAAATATTGCTAGTTGCGACCGCTAGAAACTAACTTAATCATTAATAACAATAACTGGAAACTTTTGACGATCACCGCAAATCGACTTTATATGTGCACAGTGCCATTATGATATAAAGTAAATAGGTAGCTAATTGCCAATAGCCAGTTGCTTCAACAGTTTTTCCGTGGACAAAAGGCCTTTTATACCATGATTGGTCATTTTCAACTTTTTTAGACGTTACAAGAAAATAAATACAATTCAAAATTGAATTGGATTCTAAATCTAAATATTCTTTAATTCTTAGTTTTATGATAAAGTTACATACATACTACTTTTTTATTTTTCATCATGTCTACAAAAAAAAAAATTGATTAAATAAAACACTTTTTACCCGGATTTATCGCGTATATTCAAATTTTTTATTTTAACTCGACGTTTCGGTATCTTTGCATACCCCGTGGTCGCGAGCGACCGAAACGTCGAGTTAAAATTTAAAATGTAAATATACGCGATAAATCCGGTTAAAAAGTGTTTGTATGAATCGTGAAAACTTAAGACAAATTTTTGATTCTTTAAATTTTATATTTATTCAAGACCACATTTTCTTCAAATATAGAGGTCTCCATATAAAAACCAGAATTTAAAACAGTCAAAAATGTTCAAATCTAGCTTCATATGAAATCAAACTCCGACTCCTCGCTGCACTACAAAACTATAGCCACGGCTTATAGGAAAGAAACCTGTTAGAAAATCTTTTATTTTACAAACAATTACAAATTAATAGACGCCAGAACTGTGACTGTTTAACAGTCTTCTCCGGGTAGCTGTTTAGATCGAATTCCTGCCAGTTAAGTTGAACGCTCTGTGCTGTTTCCATACTACAAATGTAGTTTCCACAAGCGGCGTAGCCTTAGAACAGTTTGCTTACATTGAACTATAAGTCAAACATAACTTACTTGACGAAGGCATATTTAAGTTGCGATCTTACACAGCACAGTAAAGTTAAAAGCATAGCTTAAATCCAATATATTATCAATATTTCTAAGCTCTTCAACGCCAGAGCCTAATGTGACCAACAAATAATGTAGGTAATTACCGAACCTAACCTATTCCTGCATTTTATAGAAAATATGAGGATGGAGAGTTTCACCTGTAAAAAAACCTGGGTAAGTATTCGGCGATTCTGAAAAACAATAGTCTGAACTAAGCTTGAATGTAAATTTAATTTTCCTTGTTTGGTTAAAAGAGGAACGAGAAAATAAATCTTAATAGGTTTACGAAAATGTACAAATTAATTTCATATTAAAGGTCAAAGTTCAAATACTAAAGTCTGGCCCGAATTAAGTACAAAATATGAAAGAATTAAAATGATAAATTAAGAACAAAGTTCTGTATAAACAAACTTGACAGTATAAACTTCATTCAGAGACCGACGAGTCCTTAGCTCAGCTCGGTGCCCAAATTGGCACGTACAAAACTTATTTCAAATGGTTGAAGGGAGAATTCACTGGTTTTTGTCTGTCATGTAAAACGTAAAACAAAATGATGCAAAAATAATGATGTTACTGAGAATATTTATGGGATACGACAAGTAAAATATTATAAGCATGAAACTGTCTAATGTGAGACATTCTTCATAAAATTGCATGAGTGAATTGATTCCTTTTTTGAGCAGGTTTATGATTGCACTAGTAGCCTGGCAAAGGATGCTGTTATCCTATGATTCCTCTTAGTTTACCTCTGTACTACATTCATATAAATCCAGTCTTCAAATACCAAAGCTTCAGCACTCCGTAAGTTTAAATGTTTTATTTAATATATTTTTTAGGCCCAGTTTCGTCAATTCTAAATGAAAATTTGAAATTTCTAGTTCTTTATAGTAGAAAGTGTATCAAAGGTTCCATATAAATCATCATCACAATCTATTTAAAAAAAATTGCGCTTTTCGAAATAGTAAACAATGAAGGTAAAATAAATATGCATGACGTTTTGGTTTGTGGAAGGATCAAAGTAGTGTGGACGATAATTTCCAGTGTCAATGATTAACATTCGTTCCTTAATAATTATGAATTATGCAACTTCTTTCTTCCAACCCGCATCTGTAAAGGTCAGAACAAGTTTGACCTTTACAGATGCGGGTTTCGAAAGAAAACTTCAAGCACAGAAAAAGAGTAGATACAGCTTATTAGACGAGCAAAATTAATATTCCCAACGTACGGAAAATTTTAAAATTTAATTTAATTTAATCTAAATTTAAGCTCTCATTAAAATTGAATTCCTGAGATCAAAGTACCTGAGTAATTAATTTTCTTTAACCGTGGGTTTCAGAATAAAGTACCTACGTATACCGTATTGAACATACTTAATACGCACTGAAATTTTGTTTCTTGTGACAGCGAAGATATTCGCTTTCCATGTTTTCTTACATTTTATAAGAAGCTTTTAATATTTTATATTCTTAGAATATTATATATTTTTAATATTTCAATCATTTTAAGCTACAAATATCTCCTGTAGGTTAAAATCTCTTAACAGCTTACAAACAAATGTTACTGTAATCAACAGCGTTAGCCCGACCTCCTCTAATGAAACGCAAGTGTTTTTGAATCTATGCAGTCGTAATCGGCATCTGTGAATTCAGCAGTTCGGCAACGTGCGCAGAACGGCTTATGATAATAATTTATTCATCTAATTCAATAAAACTTGGTCTAAAGTTCTAAGGTACATCGATTGTAGATAAGATTGTAAATTTTTGAACTGACTTTGACTTTGCTTTGGGGGAGTCTTTCGGCTGATGATGAAAATTAAGAAATGGCAACTATAGAAATGGTCTTGCACTTGTCGCAGTGAAAAGGCTCAGTAAATATTTAATAATGGCAGCGAAAACATCAAAATAACGTAAATGTTTTTCTGATAAAGCTATAACGAGTTCAAGGCAAACAAAGTGAGCCCAACGGCCATCTTGGGACATTTTTTTATGTGGGCATTAAAAAATAAATCATGTATGCAGCTAATTTACAGTTGCCAGTTGCTGCAATAGTTGATCTGGGGGCAATGTGCTTAATCGTCGTAAAGTGCTTAGTATTATAAATATGTAGGTATTGTAAAGAATACGTTAGTTAGATAGTGTTACAAGCATATTATTTTCAAATAACAAATACAGTTTCAATCGGCTTACGAATCGTGCATTGAAGTACCTCTAAACGATTTATTTAATTAATGAAACTGGGAAATACGCCGATTGAATTAACAATATCAGAGTTGGCAAGGACCCGTAGCTACGAAGACTTAATAACTGGGGACTACAAATTCCAATAATTTCTTGTCGCTTGTTAGAAAGCTTGTTAAGAGAGCACAGGTTGGGGATAGGACGTAAATTTTGTCAACTACTCCCCAAATATTGGGCCATAAAATTGGATGTTACGGCTTTTTCTATTATATTGGAAATTGTAAATATTGTTCAATTTTGATAATATTACACATTATAAATGACTTAAAAAATAAAACACGTAATATTAATGATATTTGTAAAGCTCTAAAAAAAATTATAGTACTACATTGGTTGAAAAGTTCGCGGCCTGGCCATTAAAAAAAAACTTTTGTTATTTTTTCTGCCGTCATTTTGAACTGTCACTATTCAATTGTCAGCCCGCGAATTTTCAATTTGATATCTTGTTTAAATAAAATTTTACGAACAATATAAATACGTGTGTAGAACAAATTTTCACTAATGGAGAAATTTGAACAACGTGCTGTGATTAAATATTTGTTTAAAAAAAGATTAACACCAAAGGAGATCCATGATGACATGCAAACAACATTAGGGGAATCTGCCCCGTCTTATACCACTGTGAAAAAATGGGTTGCAGAATTTAAACGTGGACGAGAGAACATCGAAGATGACCCTCGCTCCGGCAGGCCAATGACGTCTACGACCGAAGAAAACATCAATAAAGTGTGTGATCTCATATTGAAAGACCGTAGATTGACTATCAGAGAAATTGCAGACACTATGGGCATCTCATATGAAGGAACGCAAAACATCATTGTCCATGAACTCGGCTTTTCTAAGGTTTCGGCTAGGTGGGTCCCCATTGCTTTCAGTAGAGCAAAAGCGAATTCGACTCACGATTTCTCGCGACTGTTTGGAGATGTTCAAGGTTTTCTTGACAGATTTGTGACAATGGATGAAACCTGGGTTCACCACTATACCCCAGAATCAAAACAACAATCCAAACAATGGAAAAAATCAGGTGAACCAACTCCGAAAAAAGCAAAGGCAATTCTGTCGGCTGGCAAGGTGATGGCATCGGTTTTTTGGGATGCTAAGGGTGTCATTATGGTGGACTACCTTCCAAAAGGCGAAACAATAAACTCTGCGTACTATAGCACCCTTCTGCGCCGTTTACGTGAAGAAATTAAACAGAAACGCCCAGGATTACTGAGAAAGAAAGTGTTGTTTCACCAGGACAACGCCCGAGTCCACACGTCTGTCGAGTCTATGGCTCAAATTCGTGATTGTGGTTTCGAATTGTTGCCACATCCAGCTTATTCTCCTGATTTGGCACTTTCGGACTTTCATCTGTTTCCAAACCTGAAAAAACACCTCGGTGGGCAGAAATTTTTAACGAATGAAGAGGTCGAAGCCGCTGTTAACCTGTATTTTGAAGACCTTGAGGAATCTTTTTTTAAAACAGGTATGGAAGCTCTGGAAAGCAGATGGAAGAGGTGCATAGTGCTAAATGGAGATTACGTCGAAAAATAAAAATATTTTTGTATGTACTTTATTCTGTTTTCTTGACTAGGCCGCGAACTTTTCAATCCACCCTCGTACTTTATTTCTTAGCCCGCAAAATTAAGCTTAAAAACTTACAAAACTTTTTCTACAGAGCTATTATACGAAAATTTCTAACTATCGTTAAAAATTCTAATAGATATGAGAGAAAGAAAGATATTTAACTCATAATATATTTTTTCGGTAAGTTTTGATTTTATTCAATATAAATAAACATATACATAGATATTCAAATATATTCTCTTTAGGTTTTTGATAAATCTTTAAAATAAATAACTAAGGGCAAAGGTGAATTTGACTTTTTAATTCGAGTGGTCTTTATAGTCCATTTGTATCCCAAGTAGATTTTTAATTTGAAATAAATATAAACTGAAAAATTTAAGAGAGAAATCCTTATTTTAGGACTAGGTGGACAGAAACCTTTTACCAACAAAAGGATTAATACCTCTTATAATCGCAGATTCGTGACCATACAATTGTTCTTCGGCATAGAACCTCTAGTGTAATGGCCTAACTTTTCTTAGGCTGTCTAATAAATTAGCAGCGAGCATTGTGTGGCCTCAATGTTGGCAGACTTATTTACCTCAGTGTTGGTGTACCTGCTCGCAATTCAGACGGCGTGATTGCCTTTATTCGTCTACTTTGGTAATACACAACAATAGCAATAAACGATACTAAATATAGAAGGTAAGGTTTAAAGAAAGTTTGAAAACAATGATGAGCGAAAAATGTTACGCTTGTATTCTTAAATTGAAATCTTGGTTTAAGCTTAAGATGTTTCTAGTTTTTTGGTATAAATTTGGTTTATGTAATTTGAACAGTATACTGATTAATTGTAATTAGACACAGTAATTTGAACTACTACAAGTCACGTAGGTAAAATAACAATAAAATTTTTGAAATGTCAAACAAAAACAAGCACTTGAAAAGTTTACATAAATCAAATCATAACAAGTTGTTATGAAAAGCTAATAAAAAACGGATTGAAAAATATTTTATTAGAAATAAGTTCTTTACATACGTGGCCGAACGTTTTCAAAGTTCAGATTTTTTTTTATTCTGAAGGGTCTGTTGTTACATTTAATAATATTTTGCTGGGCTATCGAAAACTCTAGATACTAAATTTTAAAGATTTGTACAATTAAAATTGTATAAGGATACCAGGAATGGTATTTTGACGATGTTAGAACTTATAATTTGATAAAGGAAATGTCCCACAGTGCCTTTTTTGTGATTTCTTAATTTTTTTTATCGAATATAGTCAGTATTAGTCACACGAAAGGTCCAACAATTAATTACACCCTCACTCAAATGCGTTCTATCTAATTATGTTTTTATTTTTAATATCAAACATTTAATGATAGAATTTAAGTTAAGAGCTAAACAGTTTTGATTGATCTATGAGTAGGTACATGCAATTTGTAACGCTAATCCTAAGACTTGGTTAAATATATTCTTTTTGCATACCGTAAAACATTCCTACTTTGCACCAATTTTGGCTCCACTTTCAGAAGTTGTCCAGTAAATTGAGAAAGGTCAATTGTATATAGGTTTTAGTTATTCTGATTAGATTAACCAACAGAAGATTAAAGAAAATAGAATAGAATAGAATAGAAGAAAACCAGAGGCACATTATGGAAGCCATTTTATTTTTATTTTTAATTGAATAAGATAATAAAAATAGTTTAACCAAAAATGTCAAACAAGTAGGTATCATTAATACAAATTACAAAATAGTAAAATAAATCAGTACCCAAACTCTGAACTTCTTTTTAATTTAATCAAGATTAAATTAAGTCCCTTTTGATGCAACCCTACTCTATTTATTTGTTGGGATGAACCCATCGAGTCGACACAAAGTAGGAATCTGTAAAATTTAATCCTGGATAAAGAGTATCATACCCGAGTACTTTCTGACTAGGTTGGGTATACGTTTCATAGGGTGGATGGTAAATAAGTATTTGTTTTTTTTTTCTGAGGTTCTTATGGTTATGCACTGAATACCTTACTCTCATTATTATAATGAGAGTAAGGTATTAAGGATAATAATTGACTTTTTATTACGAACTTTTCCATTTCTAGGTTTACTATTTTTTTATACTTGCTCTTTTGTTCTTCTTCACAAGTCCATGGTACACAATTTTTAGAGTTTTTTGGCCTAGGTCTTGGCTATATTGACTATATATAAGTGCATTACCATTTGCCTTCTTAATTACTTTTTAGTATAATTTTATTTTACCAAAACCTTCGTAATAAAGGTCTCTATAATTTTGTATTATTATATTGTAAAGTTGGTATAAAATCACCAAAAAATTCATTAAAATATAATCATATTACAGGGCAGATGTCCAATGTAGAGGAATTAGGTTAAATTCCGTCAAGTGGTCACGTGAGGAATTCGCCAAAAGATTTTACTCCCTAAATTATGGCATGTTTTAATGTAAGGGTATTATTAAAATGATAATATATATTTTGAATTATTAAAAATATTTTTTTTTTAAATAAAAGGTGTAGGTACTGAAGCTTTAGGCCAATAAAGAAATAATACTATAAGTGCTTTGTATCAAGTGCTTTGCTACGTATCAGTCAGCTATTCGTCTACTGCACCATTGAGGATGTCATCAACTTTAACAATAAACCGAGACTAGAGAATTTGATGAAAATTTCATGATATGAAAATTAACGAATGTTATTTATATCTTTATATTGGTTCTATCAGTGGAGACTTTTTAATGATTGTAAAAGTGCTATTGTCCTTTATTTATTAAAAATAAACTATAAAATCGATAGTCTTCCTAAGATGTAAAAATAAAATAAAATGTACCTATCGTATAATGGGTCATTAGTCATAATATCATTAGTCAGATATCTTTAACTATAAGTAAATTCATTTTATTAAAGATATTTTTATCAATCCTCAGTTATTTTCTTATATCAAATTACAGGTTTATTAAAATGGAAGGAAACTCACTAAACATCCTTAACATCTGGGAAAAAGTTATTTCCAATTTATCTTTGTAGAGGAAGTTCAGTAATCAATTTCAGATTACGCAAATCTAATCTCAGATGAAATCAACTTTTCTGCTTCGAATTAACTTCGTTCTATTTCGGTATAAATACTATCCGAAAGGGTTAATTTAGATAAAGTTGTAACCTTATTAAAGATTAACGATACTTTTGTTTAATACATTTAGAATTGTAAGTTATGACATGATCACATCTAAGAAGGTTATTATTTACAAATCAAGGTGATAAACTAGGCGACCATCTTATGTGACTCATTATTTGGTCTGTAAACAACCCTGCACATTAATTAAATAACAAAGTTGATGACCTTTTCAAGTGACCAATCTTACAATATATCTGTATTTTGTAGATGCGCAATCGCGCATATAAATCTTTGATCTTAGTGGTTAATGCTGATTTGCTATTTTAAAATTTAAGGCGCTTCTACTACTAAGCCATCATGACTGTCTTAATTTACCGAGTTGAAATTTGTACCGCGCGGCAAATTATAGAAGATCAAACGAACTTCTTAAGTGAAGTTCGATCGATATTATATGAGTTGCTTCATTCGAAGATATATTCATTTACCAAGTAGTCCCTTTGACTCACACGGTAGCACGCACGAATTTAAGAGTTATGAAATGACTAAAAAGGTCAAAACACGTGTTTTCGATCGTTTTAGTTAAAATTTTTCACACCAGTCTGGATCCATAGGATGCGCCTCTGTCGAGCTCATTATTTTAGAGTTCTTCATTTTATAGTTATGGAAAAACTTTAAGGGCAATAGTTTACTACATTGACAGGGCGGGTGGGACCTTAATATATCTTCGAATGAAGCAACTCATAAAATATCGATCGAACTTCACTTAAGAAGTTCGTTTGATCTTCTATTATATTTCGTTGCTTCATTCTTCAGATATATTCATTTACCAAGTAGATGTTCAGAGCATAAGGTAAAGTTTTGCTTTATAAAAAATCATTAACTAATATTCAACAGTTATTTAATCAACTCAATGTAAATGTATAACTTTGAAACATTTTATTTACATGCATACTGAATAAAATTACTTAAAGTAAATTAATAATTAAGGATCAACAAAGGAGTTTACTTCTACATTTGATTGAAAAACTGCCCTTCCAAAATTACTTTTATTGATCGACCATGGGGCGGTTATAAAACTTAGCGAATGTTTGAGACTGAGCGGTCCTGCAGGCCGTGCTGCGAATGGCTAGCAGCGATAGGCCGCCACGAGCTCTGGCCGCGGACGTTGCTGCGCGTGCCGCGTGCTGTGAGCGCTGAACGCCGCGCGCCGCCGCCACGCCCGCGCCGCTAGACCCCATGACATGCTTTATCCAGTGACTGATAGACGGTGAGATCGTTGTTTTGTAAGGTCGCTTTGGTTTGACTATAAGGCAATCTACACGCTCTGGCCTAAGTTAACTCGTTACAAATAACTAATTTTCTAAAGCTAATGCAGGGCATATACAGGAATGGCATGTTCATGGAAATATGGCAAAACTAGAGTTGGTTACTAGCAGTAGCTGAAATTATAATCAAATCCAAATTCCCTATTTTGATTTCATTTTCAAAAATTATAAGAGAAATTGCACACGGTGTGCTAGTGGCCTAAAAGCCAGTAAAAATACCAGTTACTGTGTGTGTACTTTGCTCAAGAGTTAAGTAACTATTGGGATACCATTTTGAATTATATTTCGTCGCTTCATTCTTCAGATATTATATAACAGGTAGTCCTTTTTAGGTACTAGGTAACTTCGCATAATTTAAAGTATCATAAAAAAAACACTGTGGTGGGGCGCCGCGTGGCATGATCCACCCGGTTCGCGCCAAGCCCTCATTCTTTTTTCGTGCGTGGTAACAAGCATACGTCATTTACTTTAATCATTTACTTAAGTTTTTACAAAATGCCTAAACGTACAGCAGAAGAACAGCTTCAAAATTATAATATAAAGATAAAAAAGTTGGAACAAAAAATAAATAAAAAACGGAAACAGCGAATTATTTCTTCCGATGAAGAAGAAATCTTACAAGGTAAGACCTACTTATTCGGTTTAAAAATGTTATTTAAAAAATCAGAGCAGAAAATGCGTGTAATCTATAATAGATATATCACGTTATCCGCTCAATATCGTAATGATGTAAACTTTAATAAATTTTATCTGATCTTATCGATCACCTTTTGTTTTCAATACGATTACAGAAAATGCGGGTAATCTCAAGGAGATTTATCTCGTTGTCTGTAATACGTTATGGGCGTTATATTAATATGAATTAGACATAAACATGTCGCCTCCAAGGTTATTTAAAAAATCAGAGCAGAAAATGCGTGTAATCTATAATAGATATATCACGTTATCCGCTCAATATCGTAATGATGTAAAATTTAATAAATTTTATTTGATCTTATCGATCACCTTTTGTTTTCAAAACGATTACAGAAAATGCGGGTAATCTCAAGGAGATTTATCTCGTTGTCTGTAATACGTTATGGGCGTTATATTAATATGAATTAGACAAAAAAAATGTCGCCTCCAAGGTTATTTAAAAAATCAGAGCAGAAAATGCGTGTAATCTATAATAGATATATCACGTTATCCGCTCAATATCGTAATGATGTAAAATTTAATAAATTTTATTTGATCTTATCAATCACCTTTTGTTTTCAATACAATTACAACTGAAATAAATGCTGAAATCTCAGCAGCCATAACTGACATAGCACGAGCACGTGACAAAAAAATAAATCCAAAACTTTCAGCAACAGCTGGGGTACGGTATTACCACCATAAATCGAGAGATGGACGTCCTCCCTGAGAAGGAAGAAAACAAAATGAAGGCCTTCCGTCACGTAAGTGATGGATGCTGCCTATTATCAGACCTCCACTTTATGTTCACCAAAGATAGGGTAAAACTGATTTTACCTAATTTGGATACAAACTTTAAACATGTTATACAAGACTCCGAAAGAGACGAAACTTTATTCGGAAGTTCGTTGCCGGAAAAAATAAAGGCAAGTAAAGCCATTGAAAAGTAGGGAGCCCTAATTAAAAAAGGCCCAGCCAAAACAGTTTCCTCTCAAATATCAACGGTCAACCGGTCGTCTCAGCAGGGAAACTGGACAGGACCTCCTCGTTACCCGTCGTTCAGGGGGGGGCGGGGAGGTCAGAGGAAACCGATAGCAGCTCAAACACAGCGGCGCCCTCAATCGAACTCTGCGTTCAACGCCAAGTTCCAGCCGCAGACTTAGTCCAGGACGCGTGCTCCGACCCAACATTGATCAAGGTACATGCAGGTCGAAGTAATTTATTTTATGATTGTTGGACAAAAGTAACTAAAAACGAAGTTATATTGAAGTGGATAAATTATGGATTTAGAATACCATTTGATACTCAAATTTGTCAGTATTCTATTCCTAAAAATAATTTGTCATCATGTGAAAAAAGAGACATGAAAATAGCTATAAATAAATTATTAGACTTAGGGGCTATAAAACCTTGTTCTCCTTCAAATGATCAATTTATTTCAAATATATTTTTAGCTCCGAAACCTAACGGAGTAAAAAGGTTTATACTAAATTTAAAATCTTTAAACAAGTTCGTAACAAAAGTACATTTTAAAATGGAATCTTATAAAACAGCCTCGAAATTAATTTCTCGTAATGGATACTTAGCCAACATAAATATGAAAGAATCATATCTACTTATGCCGTTTTTTGTTAGTGACAGAAAGTACCTACGATTCGAATTCCAAGAAAATGATTCGTCTGAGCCGATCACTTACGAGTTCACAGCAATGCCGTATGGATTATCGGTAGCTCCGTGGGTATTTACAAAAATTATGCGTGAAGTAATGAGTCATTTGAGAAAACAAGGTTTTAAGTCTACTACCTATTAAGACGATCTTCTTATTGGAGATACATATAAGAATGCATGATTAATGTAAGAGAAACTTTGAAGTTCTTACATTGTCTAGGTTTTATTGTAAATTTCGATAAAAGTCACATTGTACCAAAAAAGTCAATCAAATTCTTAGGTTTTATGTTCAACACAAAACAGATGTCTATTACGTTACCTGGCGATAAGCGGCATAACATTGCACAGTTAATAAATAGGTACATTAATCTTAAAACTTGTTCATTACGAAATTTCGCTTAACTTATAGGTGTATTGATCGCAGCCTGTCCAGCCACAAAATATAGATTCTTATATACAAAAATATTAGAGAGACAAAAGTTTTTAGCCTTAAATAAGTTCGGAGGAAACTATGAGGTGAAAATGAATCTTAATAAGATAATACTAAAAGATTTATGGTAGTGGAAAAATAATATTAATATTATTTCTTGTCCAATCATTACTCAAAATTATAAGTCAGAAATTTACACCGACGCATCTAGGACAGGCTGGGGAGCAGTATGCAAAAATAATAAATATAGTGGTTCATGGATGAACAGTGAAAAATAAAATCACATGAACTTTTTAGAATTACTCGCGGTTTTGTTAGGTCTCAAAAGTATAGCTAGTGAAGGAAAAGATTGTGCAATATTATTACGTATTGACAATACTACCGCCATTAGCTACATTAATAGGATGGGAGATATTCAGTTCCCACATTTGAATATTTTAAGTAGAGAAATTTGGCAATGGTGTGAAAAACGCAATTTATGGATATTTGCTTCTTATGTTAACACCAAAGAAAATCGAGCAGATTTCGAGTCCAGAAATGGGCCCTCTCGGATAGCGCTTTCCAACTTATTGTAAATAGTTTCGGGCCCATTAAGATCGACTTGTTCTCAAGTCGAGCCAATGCCAAATGTTAATTATTTGTCACCTGGAAGCCTGAACCTGATGCAGTCGCAGTTGATGCATTTACAATAAGCTGGGCTGACTTGGATTTTTATGCATTTCATCCCTTTTCTCTTGTATTAAAATGTATACGAAAAATCATTGATGATAAAGCCGAAGGGGTACTTGTATTCCCCTTCTGGCCTTCCCAGCCATGGAGTCAGCACCCACTGCACTCCAGCCTTACCCTGGGTGCCGCGAGGCTCTCCGAGCGTCGTTCAGCCGGCGCAGCTGCCCACCAGAGGCTCCCACGTTGATGCTCGCCTCGCTCGCAGACACTACTGTTCGCCAGTACAACGTCTCATTGAAGTTATGGTTTCAAGAAGTGTGGTTATGAATTAATAGTTTCGAAAAATCCATTCCATCATTTCTTTGATTCTTAAACGAGCAATTTAATAAGGGATGTTCTTACGGTTCATTAAATACACATCGATCTGCATTATCTCTTTTATTAGGAGAAGAGATAAGTGATAATAGTTGTGTTAAACGCCTCTTAATAGGAGCCTATAAAACTAAACATATTAAGCCTAAATATTCATTTACTTGGGATCCAAATTTAGTACTAAATCAACTGTCTTCTTGGTATCCAAATATTAATTTATCATTAGAAAATATTACAAAAAAACTCGTTACATTATTAGCTTTATGTACCGGTCAAAGAGTACAGACATTGTCTTTAATTAAATTAGAAAATATTGTTTTCAATCTGATAAAGTAAATATTATTATAACAGATATAATCATCGTGAACAGCCCTTATTATCTCTCCCAAACTTTCAAAGCATTATCAACATATGCCCAGTATTAACTTTAAAAGAATATATTTTTATTACAAAAAATATCTGAGGTTCAAACTCCGGGAATCTCTTCGTAACATTCAAAGCTCCCCACAGAACTGCATCAAGTCAGACGCTAAGTCGATGGAATAAGCAAACGCTCGCCACGAGCGGCATTGACATGAGCGTTTTAGTGCGCACAGCACACGACACGCGTCGACCTCAGCCGCGCGCGCGGCCGGTATCAGTGTCGATGTCATTCGAAAAACGGCCGGGTGGACACAAAACTCACAGGTGTTCGCAAAGTTTTACCATCGGCCTTTAGATGATCAACAAAATAACTTTGCTTTGTCGATACTTAATCGAGACATGAACAATACTTAACCTAATATTAAAAATAGTTATTGAATATTACGTATTTTGATATTAAGTAAATTACTACATTAAAAATTATGTGTCTATAAATAGACTATCACTAAGTTTCATTAATTTAAGCTGATTATAATTTCTAGCGACTCAAATAAAGTAAGATTATTTGAAGCTCATTATGTAATAATACTAATTATTAAGTACTATAATAATAAAATATGTAATTACATATTTATATCTTTACTTATTTCAATTCCAAGTATATACCTAAACAAAACTTTCTATCTCTGAAAATCTACCTGTTATATAATATCTGAAGAATGAAGCGACGAAATATAATAGATGATTAAACGAACTTCTAAGTGAAGTTCTATCGCTATTATATGAGTCGCTTCATTCGAAGATATGACGTACCCACCCACCCCAGAACCCATTTAAAAGTTTCGTTTAGGGTCTCTAAAGAATGAGGGCTTGGCGTGAACCGGGTGGATCATGCCACGCGGCGCCCCACCACAGTGTTTTTTTTATGATACTTTAAATTGTGCGAAGTTACCTAGTACCTAAAAAGGACTACCTGTTATATAATATCTTCGAATGAAGCGACTCATATAATAGCGATAGAACTTCACTTAGAAGTTCGTTTAATCATCTAATATAATCTTAAAACGACTTGAAGATCTTAATCTTAAACCAAGTGTAATTGTGTTATGTTGGTAATGGCCTTAACCTAAGGTAATGGATTAATTAGTTCATGTGATCCTATATTGTTTCCTAATTATAAGGCCAACCTATGACTATTTACTATATCTATTAACTGTGTTTATTAGTTTTACTTTAATTGTTCCTTAAAAAATGATAAAATTCAGTGAAATCGAACGATTAAAGATATCTCCACTGTTATTGTGACAATAATTCTAGTACCGATACGTTGTACCATGCTACGTTGTACTGAGCTTAAGTTTTGTTAGAAAGCGACGAGACCACGACTAGGTACTGTGGTGACCGCCTACACGTGTTCTCTTAATGAAACCGAGTCGGGAAGCCTCGCTGGTTCGTTCTGGAAAGATAAATAATTTCTTTTCAAAATCGTTAGCTCAGTAAAAGAGCACTCGTTCGGCAAGCGAGAGGTCCCAGGTTCGTGTACTGATCGGGTCTTTTTTTTTTTTTTTCCCGTTACCTATTTTTTTTTTTATTTTTTTTTTTTTATAAGTGACTAAACCCGCGTTTGACCTCAATCTCACCTGATGGTAAGTGACGATGAGGTCGAAGATGAAAGCACACGGGTTTAGGAAGGAACTGGCTCTTTATACAATATTGCCGGAACACATTACCGCCGGAGCGGTAACATTTGGCGGCAGACTTTGTATAAAGGGTGGTCGCTAGCCAGTCGGACCCAGAAGGGATCCTACCACCAAGCAAGTGGTAGGATCCCTTAAATAGGTAATCCCTAAATAGGTAATCCCGTTACCTATTTAAGAATAATTGGGCATTATTAAATGCAAAAATTTCAAAACGGCTTGAATGTTTTAATTTAAAGCAATTTGGAGAGAGAGTAAACGCGTCTATAACCGTAGCTTCAAGATCTCGTTACCAAGAAACCTATTGTGAGCATTTAACATCGGTGCGAGAAGCAAACAGATTTACTTGAGGTTGACTGAAAACTTTGATACGCATAATTGGGTAGTGCTGTATTTTTTCCCGAGTTGATATACGGAGCAAATAGTCAAATATTCATTTTCTCAAACTATTACCAAATACTTAATGCATTTAAATGAGGAAATCGAATTCCTCCCATTAAATTAATATAGATAGTACCTACATACAGCGCAAACGTGTTTATCCTTTGCAAAACACTGTAACCCATTAAAAGCTGAAAACATGTCTCACTATTTTTCCAGTTTCCATTTGCATGATTATCTTTATAAATTACCCCCCCCCATCAGGCTGTGACGCAAATATTCGCTAAATATTTCTATGACAAGATGTCTTTCACATGTTTTTCCACCACTGTAAATCTTCTAAAATCTTACTATGTATTTGTATTTTTGTATCGTTATTATTGCTATTTTTGAGAGCTTTGTATCTATACTTTCGAAAGTTTGAGTGGTAGTATAATCACTAATATTTAACCGTTGGACAAGCTGAAGTTAATGGTTAGTTAGTTGTGAATTGTGCTAATTCTCTGATGGTGCAACACCTTACTTTTTAAAATTTGTTCCTTACTTTTTAAAACTGAATTTAGGATGGCAACACAGATTTGAGATAGTGAACACTGATTGAAACTGGTTGATTCGATATATGTTTTTATACGTGTTGTTATTTATGACAAATTGTTTACTTCGTATTTCACTTTTTTCTTGCAAAATCACTGGTTATATTTCCACGGAGCAGTATTAATTATCTTTACTAATATTTGCAATTCACTTTGAGTTAATTTTAATATGTTGATATGCGACTTTGTTATAACTTTTCCAAAAATCTTTAAGAGACCGCGTAAACACTGTATTCATTTGACAGATCCGAGTTGAAGTCCTCGAATTCATAAGTTTGTGGTAAAAACTGAAATCGTAATTATTTACGATGTTCCTTTAATATAGGAACTAAAAGATAAGATTCTCTGAAATTAATGCAAGCTAAAAAGTACTTTTTTTGTCACTATGCTCAGGGAGGTTCTAAAATGTTCTTTTAAAATGTGATTTGTTATTAAGGAATTTATAAAATTTGTATAAGATTTAAAATAAATCTTTTGTCTCCATTTGATTTTGGTGCAAAAAATATATTCGGAACAAACTGATCAGACTGAGGAGAGCAGGAGACTATTGCTCCTAGATTAATTGATTTATCTATGGAGAGAGCCTATCTCGAAAGCCTGATTTTATTTAGGAGCAAAATTGTTTATAGGAGTTACGATTTGTATAACTTGACAGATTTTTGGTAATGAGATGCCTTTGGAGATCCACTTTAAACCAACAGAGTCATTGGTAATAGCTGTACCAGAATTATAAAAATATGCCATTTTATTGATTTATTTATTTATACTTCATTGCACACTTACAAAATAATAAAAGGAAAAGAATACATTAGAACAAAAACAGTTTTGAAAGGTACAATAGGCGGCCTTATCGCTATAAAGCCATGTACCTGCGTTAACGATGGGCTAGGGATCATTGTCTCGTTGATATCGTCCACCGAGTTCGGGGGCGTAGCGCTGACAATAATACTGTTGCGTAGTTGCGAGCCGATATTCGGTCCAGTTATCTTGAAACCGCGGGCGTGTGTTCGCTTGACATGTGGATATTTTAGGCATGTCAACATGCTTTTTTATGCCTTTCTTCATTTTCCAATATGTTAACAAATCTAGACCTTCATGGCAGTTTCGTTCTTGTTTCAGTTTCAAAAAAAAAATGTAAATCAGACAGAACTCTGCAATGCTCCACTAGGAATTTTATTGTGTTTACTTTAATATCCAACCAAAGAATAGTCATAGCTTGGCTTATGGCTTGTTGTTCCGAGCCCAAGTGCTTACCTTCAAATTTTTGGTTTCAGACTAAGGGTTTTCAATAATCTGGTTGATCTTAAACCTCTCTGGGTAGCCCTTTGCGCAATAACGGCAGCCATCTTTGAGCTAAATCTTGGTGAATACATTCGCCATGTTTAGGGCCTTTGTTAACGGGAATTACCAGAACCGTTAAGATTTAAATTGGAAGCGTTTGTATTTCCGCTTGAATTATTGGGTTTTAAAGGCGTTTTTGCGGGCGATAGGTGGACCACCTATCACTACAATAGTCTCTTCATCTTTATAATACCTCCAAATTTGTCAAAAGCGACATCAGATGGTCTTGTAACCTCTGGTGTTCTGCCTACCCCATAAGGGACACAGGCGTGACGTTATGCATGCATGCATGCGTATTAGTTTTTATTTGACCTCCGTGTCGATTTATAAAATCAACATCTTGGGTACTACCTCCGTGTCGATTTAAAAAATCAACATCCTGGGTATTTTATCCTTCGTGTTAACGCTAGTTAAAGTTCCTGAAGATATTAAACAGTTTCCTTGAATATCGTTGTATTTGAATACCTCCGTGTCGATTTATAAAATCAACATCCGGGTACCACCTCCGTGTCGATTTAAAAAATCAACATCCGGGTGTTTTATTCTTCGCGTTAACGCTAGGTTAAGATCCTGGAGACATTAGATGCTTTTCTTGAATATTGTCTGTATGAAATCACTCGTCTATGATTTTTTCCGCTCCAACCTTCTAAGCTTGCGTTTATAATATTCTTCTTTTCTTCGGCCGTCTTCTTCGGCATTTTATGACAGGTGTACTTGCTACCGCGCACGAAAAAGGAATGAGCTCGACAGAGGCGCATCCTATGGATCCAGACTGGTGTGAAAAATTTTAATTAAAACGATCGAAAACATGTTTTGACCTTTTTAGTCATTTCATAACTCTTAAATTCGTGCGTGCTACCGTGTGAGTCAAAGGGACTACTTGGTAAATGAATATATCTGTAGAATGAAGCAACGAAATATAACTATAGTCATCTAATTGACAATATAACCATAAAATTAGACCATCTGGTGAAGTGGGCTGACAGTCAGCCTGGACACGAAGGTTTTCATCTTGCCCTATGATATTTTAATTAAAATGGGTTTTTTAAATTAAAACCAATAAGACTGAAATTTGATTTTAAAAAAAGTTAAATAAATAAATTAATTAGTTAATTTTTTTTTACAATAGCGACTTAGTAGTCTAAATGCTCTTAATTTCACAAATCTTTTTCCTCCCACCATATTCAACGTAAATCTTCGCTAACAAATATCTGTAGCAAAGTAGAACTTAATTAAAAACTGTTTAACTCCCTTGTAAGTAAACAACTAAAGTTCGTTTGTACAAAAAACTTTATGCCCCATGTGATTCCGATCATTACCGCCAACGGGTTAACTTAAAGGTTCAGTTAAGTAAAACAAAGTGCTATAAGTAATTAAAAGTTTTATTACGGCCCGTAGCAGCAATATCATATTGACTGCTGTAAATGTTCTGTTTGTATTTGTTTAAGCTATTCCTTGTTTTGGGATCTTCAATAATTTTTGATGGGGAAATCATGTTTATACAAACTGAATGTTTATGAAAAATCGTTTCAAATGTTCGTATATCATTGTTGTAATGTAAGTTTGTAATGTTTCATGTAATACGGGCCGTCTAATTTTTAAAAACTACTGTAGTTACGTTTTCAAGTTTGAATTTAGTATATAATATCATATCTTACTTTTGGCGACCACTTTGGCGATGTCTGCCTCAGACGCCAGTGGTCGCGGGTTCGATTCCCGCGCGGAACAAGAACAAGAAATGTTCCGGGTCTGGGCGTTTATCTATGTATGTATTTATATTCTATATTCCCCCTAGTTCGCTACATGGTATTCCATATCCAAAGCTCTGCTTAGTTTGTGGCCATGTAGTTGGTGTGAGTGGCCGTGGATTTTTTTTATTTACTATATCACTTTCGGTTTACTGGATGGGTAATAAATAAGTTTGCAATATTTATACCATTTTCTATTTCAGATTTTTATTGTTGCATTTATTACATCTATATTTTATACCTCAGAAATAAATTATGTCTAAAATATGCATTTTCATGAATTAAGCAAAGGGAGTTTCATATAAAAAGCCGTTACTTACCCAAATATAGTTTAGTTTTATAGGTAAAGTTAGTCTGGAGTATTGCCAGGTTTAGTCAACGTTCGTTTTATTATAGGCATCTATCTTTCGCTGACTTTAGGAGCATTGTGATGGTATGACAGTTGTAAAAATATAGACTTCAGCTTTTGATGTCTGTGAAAGCGTATATCGATTTTTATAGCACTGCGGAAAACGTATTGTAGGGACAACTTTTTCCTTTCTTATTTTAAATATTCTCGAGCTTTATGGTGATTTATATGCAGTTGCTCGACCATTTCACGAGGCGTTTTAAAATAAAAAGTAGACTTTGAATTGGTTTTGTTGATATAATGGCCTAATAAAAACACTTTATGTAATTTATTTATTTGAAAAAGCAAATCTAGTAAACATACATTAATAGTATGTTGATTTGTTTGATATAATTTATGTTTATGATGTATCAGAAAAAAGGTATTACTTAACTGTGTTTAGCTGTAATTATTGAATATCACTACACAAGCTACCGATGTGCTCATTTTAAAGGCATATAATGGCAGATATTGCTGTATAAACATACAAAGAAAATTTGTTACTGTTAGTAACAAATTTTAATATTCCTCCTCTATTTTTTCCATTACTTTTTTATTTTATAAAAATAAATAATTTAATTGAATAGACCTCTCCCTAGAAGCTAACCATTTCTAGCCTGAAGGTAAAGTTATCATGATTATAAAACAAGGGAAGTTCCAGTACTCTAGATAAGATTGAAGATTAAGGACCTACCAAAAAGCTAACACTAAAATATAATATAAAAAAAGTGTACAGAGCACCTTCAGAAACATAAAGACCTAATCCGAAATTTTAGGCATTTGACTTTTTGACATAAATAGACTCACTATGAATTGTTTCATCGTATGGTTTTGAAAAAGTGACCTAAAGGACAGTAGAAAGGGATGATATTATTATTGGGTCTATCTAGCTTACTTAACCACACACTGCTTAACATTAACTTTAAATTTGTTTTTCTCAAAATCTGTGTTTTTCTATTAGTTCTCTATATTTCTAAAGGTGCGAAGAGTACTTCATCAGACATAAACAAAGTAAAACATTTTCTTCTTTCTCTTGGTACTTGGATTTTTTCTAGTCACATATACTTGTAAATAACGGAAATGGCCAGTGTTTGAAAAACGAACGAATGATAGAACAAAACTGCCAGACGGTACAACATCCGGTTGGCATTTTTCCAGGAAAATCGATGGATAAATCTCAGAAAAGTATCACAGCTTATTAGGAATGATGTGTAGTTGTTATTTATTTTCCTTTAATCACTAACGTAGATTCGAGGAAGAAATATATAGGATTCTTAAATGGTTTTCAATTTAGATGTGTTCTGTTAAGACATTTTTGGATGTTCATGAAAATGTTAGGAATTGGAGATCATGAACTGTGATTGATTTAAGAAGTTATTCCGATTACTTAATTGATTTCAGTTACTTCTAACCAGATTATTAGTGACGACCAGGGGTTACATTACACTAACTGCTTCAGACGTTGTCACAGGTTCGATTCCCTTATGTGTCGTTGTCGAATCTTGAAATTTGACACATAGTGAATTATTACATGGTAAATTCACTTTGTAAAGCGTAGGTACACAGAACCAAAAAAGCGATGTCATGTCGTTAAATTGATTGCCATTTGCAAAATTCGGTAATAAAGATTAGTTTTGGGTGATAAAATGCCAATTGCTAGTTTTTTTTTATCAAGCAGAATTTGGTTGTCTGTAGAGTCTGTATTATTTTGTTTAGAAACATCTAAATATGCTCTGCTGTAATAATTAAATTATCCATTTATTACAAAGATTCATCCATCCCATAACTTTGAGGTTTTGTTCCTTGCTAAAAAAAAAAATTTTTGCTAAAGAATATGTGGTTCAAAAGTGCTTACTTTCTAAGATATGGTCTTAATATAATGAGTTCAAAAATTTAAACCCTTGTGAAATCTCTTTAACATTCATTCAATATTGTTTAAAAAATTTGAAATTTTCAATGAAGCACTTAACCGATTTCAATGAAATTTATATGGAACCAACTCTATCATATCAAAGAATTTTTAAAATCGATTCATAATTGTCCGAAATATGGTGTAACAAAGAAAAAAAATAAAAACATACAGATGAATTCCTCCTTTTTTGGAAGACGGTTGAAAAAGGGATAGAAAATGCCACGTTGTCATACTTCGCATTAAGATGTTTTACATAAGATGTTTTGACTTAATTGATACTAGCAGTTGCGCAATTTCAAATCTTGCGGGAATTTTAGAAGCATATGTACTATTCCAGACTGTACACTATCACTATGCCAAATTTCATCCAAAGCCGTTGAGCCGTTCTCCCGTGATTGAGGAACAAACATCCAGACATTCATTCATCCTAACTTTCACATTTATATTATTAGTAAGATGAAAAATTTTACAAAAAAAAATTATTGAAAATGATTCACATGTTATTTGATTCTTTTACATGGTACAATAACCTAGAGTTATGGGAAATCAAAAGGAACGTCTTGTATACTAAGGATATGATGTTTGTCTTTAATGCCACCTGATGGTAAGTGCGCATGAAAACTGTGGCTGTACACATCCACCCAAAAGAAACCTATTCACTCGACACTTAAAAGTACAAGGACTGCTGTGGTCAGGAAAAACTGACGCAGACAAATCGTTCCACACCTTGGCAATCCGTACCAAAAAGGTACTACCGAAGCATTTTTGTTCGATTTCTTGATAAATCCACTATATCGGGATGGTAGTTCTGTCTGCGTCTGGTAGTCCGGTGGTAAAAAGCAATTAGTTTAATTTGGTCAAAAAAGGCACTTACACACTCACCAATATGTAGCCGATAAAATACTGTACATCTGGCTGACAAGGAGGTTTAGGCCGTAATCTATCAAGCTGACCCAGTGGTGGTTGGTGGATGTTAGAATTTTCAGGGTGAAAAAATGGCTTCTGACAAACCCTAACGACTATTGTATACAAGTAGGTATACATCACCAGTCATACTGGAGCCGTCGTGAGAAATAAATGATTGGCGGTCACCCATCCTAATACCGGCCGCTCCGAGCGCGCTTAATCTGCGGTATCGTTTGACATGCACAGTGACCACGGCGCCACTACGACTTCATTAAAAAGGTTAATAAACACTTATCAATTAGGTTTACGTTATTACTATTTACACCACATTCAGTGATATGTAGTTTGAACCTTGTTGTACCACCACCGGCTTTCTTATTTCCACATTTAAATACTTTTATTATTTTCCGGATAAAAGAGAAGGATATCAATTCATCTCGACAACGAGCCATAGTAAATAATTCACTATAATCTTCTTCATCAGATCATAATCAGCCCAGAGACGTCCACTGCTAGACGTCTCTTAATCCTTACCCGAATTTCTCCACGTCACTCGGTCCTGCCTAAATAAAGCGTTCATCCAATGAACACCGCATCATCAACACGCACTATTTTCATCTTTGTTTATCGGCTAATAATAAGAAAAGAGTTTACTACGTAGTTACGTCACCGATCCTAGCACCCACGACCGTAATAGTAAGAGCGCGATACTTTTTTTTGTTTTTCCGCCATTGAAAGTTTGTGCACCCGCTAAAACAAGATTTAATACAGTAAAGCAAGCTTTAGCGGGAGGAGGATGAATCCTGTTACGGACGAATGGGCAATCTATAAGCTGTTAACCCCAGTGGCTAACGGAGTATAGAGTGCCCAGACAGTGTGGTGACTCACTCAGATCCGGCTGAGCATACCCACTAAACATCCCCCTTTATCGACCTACCTTGATTCAGGTTCTTGATCATTTATCGGAGCGACAGCCAATTGGTGAAAGAGGCTGCGCAGTGAGCGGCATTCGGACGGCTGCCACCAAAAGGAACTGAAAGCGAGCGCGATACTGCCAACGCTGCAGTTTTGAGTGGTATGGTTTGGCGAATAAGTAATTATGCATAGGAAGATAAGAACTGTGATCGGAGCGACAGCCAATTGGTGAAAGAGGCTGTGCAGTGAGCGGCATCCGGACGGCTGCCACCAAAAGGAACTGAAAGCGAGCGCGATACTGCCAACGCTGCAGTTTTGAGTGGTATGGTTCGGCGAATAAGTAATTATGCATAGGAAGATAAGAACTGTGATGTTCTTATCTTTCAGTTCCAGATCTTACACTCTAATAAAATCAGTTGCATCTAGCTCTGCGACCATAGGTTACGTCTCTATAAGTCTCTACATTAAGTTTCTTTATAAAATTTCAAATAAAATCTTTGAGTATTAAAACAAAATAAGTGTTTTCAAAAAGTGGATTCCATTGCTCCCGAACTTGACTAGGTACTTGACCTGCAATTTACTCGTGTATTTTTGCTCAGGCACTCCATTAAAGAGTGAGTGCCTACTAAGTCTGTAATTACTTCATCTTGGAGAAATTGCTTGTAAATTAGGGAAGCTAATTTTAAAAGAAAATAATAATAATAATAATAATATAACTCTTTATTGTCACTATCAAATATTTAGTTTTACAGAATAGCATACATCGACAACTAGGTGACCTTATCGCTATTAGCGATTTCTTCCAGGCAACCTAATAAAAATAAAAATACAGTAACTTACACATAGGTACTTATAAATAAATCTTAACAGAAAAACATTTCAGAGAAAAACAGAAAGTAGTTAAGAGACAAAATAATACAAAAACCAGAACATTCCGAATAAGGACATAAAAATAGAATAAAATTAAATAAAAATAGAATAAATAATGTACATAGTAAATAATGTACATATATAAAATAAATTTCATATAATATATATAAATTTATAACAGAGGAATAAATAAATATCATTTGCGCAAATAAAATAATTTCAGATTTCGTTTAAAAGAATTGAGTGTCTTCGAGTCCTGTAAACTGGATGGTAATGAATTCCATAAGCATACTGCGTTAACGGAGAACGATCTATGGAATATTTCAGACGTATGAAGGTGTTTGAAAATGTAGTTTTTCTTCGTTTTCAATACTTTTAGCGCAAAGGTAAAATTTAAAGACATCTAAATTCATCATCATCATCATCATCACGACTCTTTGTAAAGAGCCCACTGCAGGGCTATGATTCTCCCCTGGTGACGAGAGGAATCCACCAAGCTGGCCCAGTGCTGGGTGGTGGATGTCAGAATTTTCAGGGCGCCGAAAATGGCTTCTGACGAACCCTAACGACTGCTTTATACACCCGGGACCGACTGCTTAACGTGCTCTCCGAAGCACGAAATTCGTCGTGAGAAATTAATGTTCGGCGGTCACCCATCCAAGTACCGGCCGCGCCGAACGTTGCTAGACCTGTGATATCGTTTGATACACACAGTAACCACGGTGCCACGACGACTTCAATCTAAATTATATTATTATAAATATAAAAAATATTTACAAGTATATCATTATATTATTATAAATAATTATAAGTCTTAAGATCTAATAGTTTTTAATCGCTGTGAATAAACACAATATTTTGCTCATATGTGCCTCCACTTAAATACAAGTTGTACCTTGCAACTTTGCCCATTGTTGGAAGCCTTTAAAATGCACGTTCAACTATAAATAGCGTATCGATGTTGACTGAAATCATAGAGTAAGTCGGTAGAATAAAATACCTTCTTTTATGTTTTTTTATTAAAGTTTACTTTATTATCTATAGATTTTATTACAATTGACACAGTTCTATTGAGTTTCGGGTAATGTTTACAATAATTAGGTAAAAAAATCATTCACAAAAAACACTGACCTTTATATTTACCACTGGACTGGCGGCTGTCAAAGTGCTTTTGTGCCCGTTTGATAATCGCCATTTTGGCGCTGTCGGACGTAGTGAGTGTCCGTGGTACTAAAACTAGTCGCTGACAATATACACATGTCCTCATTCTTGATAACTTTTATATAATGCTTATAACAATAACAAAATAAAATTCGAATTAATATTTAAAAAATATAAAATCACTTAACAATAAGCAAGCACTTCTCTGGCGGCCATTTGCAATATACGTCAAAATTTGTTCTACGGACACTCGCTACTCACTAGTGGCGCTTCAAATAGGCACAAAAAAATAGCTGTCAAACTTACGGAACAGCCAGTCCAGTGGTAAATATAGAGGTCAGTGACAAAAAAGGTTTTAAGCCACAAGAATGCTTTTTACTTTTGACCACATTTTCTGTTGATAATTACTTGTTATTCACATGCAACAGTTTGTAAACAGTTAACTGAATTTAAAAGATAGGTAAGTTTTTATGAGATTTAAGGTCAGCCGTTGGTCCGTAGTCAACGCGGTAGCACAAGTATAAGTGAATACTTCTAAAAAATATTCTTGACTGTCGCCAAATATGTTACAACTGATCAACAACTACGTATTAAATTTGAAGCATTGCAAAGTAACAAATGCCCTTTGGTAAGCTTTGTTGTTCCTATCAACTTAAGACCGTTGCGTGAATTGGTGCTACATTATAATTAAGTAAGTGCTTATAGGTAATTAAGTTATTCATAATAGTACACGGGAGGCGGAGAAATTTAAGCCTTCATTATGCCTACCACCCCCGGATAAGTGTGTTGCAAAAGGCGATTAATTTCTTAATCCTGCTGCTTGGTGGTAAGGGGGTCCTAAGGGTCTGCGTGACTAGCAAACTAACAACATAATATAAAGTCTACCGACAAGCATATGTGTTCCGGCAATATTTTTTGACGAGCCAGATCCTTCCTAAATCCGTATGCTATCATCTTGGACCTTAATATTCACTTACCATCAGGTGACACAATAGACAGGGTGACTAGTGACAAATTTTAGATATTGAAGGAGAGCACTCTGTGCACGATTCTGATCATAATTAGTTAATAAAAGTAGGTACTTAATTTTTCACCAGAATTCCCTATAAATAAATATAGAGACATTACTACACTTTTCCCGACGCGCCACCGCCTCAGTCGACGCATACACAGTAGTGTTCCCGCCACAAGCTCACCACTACCCGCTGGGCATCTATTGTATTTCGCTTACGTAACCATGCGTCGCGTAATAAATTCTTTAACTTTCGCTTAAGTTTATTCAGTAAATAATTAATATTTATTTTTATTTTTTCTCTTCATGACCGAAAGTGACCCACTAGTCACCCTGTATAACTGTGTACCTATTTAAATAGTTGTACATACCTATGATTCTAATACAATGCGACTGTCGATGGTATAGTGTTTTTCAGATAAGCTGACAACCATGAAATTTTCTCGAGCACTAAGCATTAAAAAAACATTGCTACTGTTGATCTTAAGGATCGGGAGGTCTATTTTGTAAATCGAAACGATAGACGAAAGACGGATTTCGCCCTTCGTTTTTACGAAATGCTATTCCGTGGGGCTTGCGTATCGCTTGCGGATACGAAATACGAAACGAAACACGAAATCATTCAATTTTTGACGTATTGTGCTATTCTGTGAACCAATTGACAGCACGTCTTTCGTCGGTTTGACATGCCTCTATTCGTAGTTTAATCTCAATTATTACGATATCAAAGTGGTTGTCGTTTTTGCTTCGTGAGTTAACAACATATTTTTTTATTCATGTTTTCTTTTGAATTTAGTATAGTTATTGATTTTGGTGAATTATAGGAACATCATAATGGCTACTTTCATTATGGCTGACCTAATTGAAGCTGAAGAGCACCGAGAACGCCGGCGTCTCAGACAGCGAATGCGGTTGGCGTTTTTACCTTAATTTATTTCATTTTCTTTATGACTCATTTAGTCAACTTTTATTCGAGAACGTTGTATGAAAATGAAAAGATATTATATTTGTTATGCCACAGGAGAAATGATCAAGAAGATATGTTAGTTGATTTTTATATTATCTTATATTAAAATGTTTACTATATTTGACAATGAAATTTTATTTAATAATTATATTTTAGCCCTGAAACAATACTACAAGTAAATACTATCTATGATGAGATGGAAAGATGATGAGGTTCAAGCAACCCCACAAATTGGTGACTGTCAGAATGGTCTATCTGATGATGATAGGCAGCAATTTATAGGAGCCATTTCAACGTTAAATACGAGTGAATACCATCCATTCTGCAGTCACACATTTTGCAGGCTGTATGTATGTGGGAACTCAATATTAAAACAAAATTATAAATTTGTTCAGTTTATTTATTCAACCCCATTACGTGAGCCAAACGAGTATTTCCATACATACTAGCAGCGAAGCCCGATGTTGCCCGGGTCATACATCACACACTTTATAGCTATGAAATACAAAAATCAGTTATAATTTTCAGTGTTAAGGTATTTGGGTACATAATGGCTACTTAAAGTACTAAACAATATTACGACTGATAAATCTGAACAACACCACCGAATTAAGTGTTAAAAATTAATCAAAAAAATATTAGTACTTATAGAGAAACCAATTAAACCACTAAATAAAACACTTTTTAACCGGATTTATCGCGTATATTTACATTTTAAATTTTGAGTCGCTCGTGACCACGGGGTCTGAAAAGACACCGAAACGTTTTATTTAAAAGTATGAATCGCGAAAACTTAAGACAATATTACAATTAAACCACGTTCACTCCCTTATTTGCCGTAGCACCAACACTAATTCCCGTAGGGCGCTCTTAATATCCCCTAGCTCCCTACGGATGCCTGCAAGCTCAGCATTCTTTTGTCTTTCTGTTCTCCAGCATATCTTGGTGCTGGTCCACCACCAGTGGCCGAGGCTGAGCGCCTGCATGCTGCAGCCGCTTTTTTGCGGCATATTTGCGGTCAGCCCTTACCTTGTCAGCAAAAGAAGTTGCGTTAGCTTCAGGCTATCATGCAATATGCGTTAGCAAGCATTTCATTAATTGAGGCAATAAAACTTACTTTTTGCCACTGGGTCACCGTTTTTATGGCCCCATCAGTGGAATTTAGTGCGGATGCAAGATCCGCCCAAAGTGCTTTGGCACGAACCCTACCCTCCACACTTTTAATCAGCCGCCCTCGCGCGAAATCACTGTGCTCCTGCATAAACTGCAAGAGCATTTGCAATTGCTCCCTCGTGGCAGAGCTCATTGTAAATATTAAGGAGGTAATGAAATGAAAATGAAATGAAATGATAACTTTTTTATTCACAGTAGGTAATTTTATACACTTTACGAACGTCAAATGCTGGATGAGGGCGGCGCGGGTCCGGACGACATGACGAATCCTGGGGGAGGCCTCCGTCGAGAAGTGTGCGTCTCTCGGCTTATGAAGATAATGATCGCCCATTATCCACCAATGTCTTGGTGTTGTCAACTACTACTTCTTCATATATATATTGTGATGCAAAGGTCAAGATACCAATCTCTTTAAACTTTTCTCTTAGAGATTCTCTATTTCCAAGTTTATACATTCCACGAATAGCCCTTTTCTGCAGTGTAAATATCGTGTCAATGTCTGCGACATTGCCCCAAAGTAGGATACCGTAGGACATTATACTATGAAAATAACTATAATATACGAGCTTCGCCGTATTAACATCAGTCAATGAGCGAATTTTCTTTCCCGCGACGCTGCAGAACTAAGTCTACTCGCTAGCTGTGAGTGTGGGCGCCCCATTGCAATTTAGAATTTAAGGTAATTCCAAGAAAAACAGTACTAGATTCTTATTTACTTAATAGGTAAGTAAATAATTTGAAAGAAAATATTTGCAAGTGTCAAAACAAAATTGGCTGGTTAGTTGAATGATTGACAAATGTGGTTTTTTATTAAGAGGCAAAGGCAAAATTCAGCCTACGATTTTACATATTTTTAAACTTTTAATTCATAAAACAATAAAAATCACTGAAGATAAACACGTCGTTCAAATATTTAACGCCCTTCTAACTGTATAATGTGAAATAACTACGTAAAAACACTTAAATTATGAACTGATAGTTTTTTGATTGATAACTTGCCTAGTCTGTAAAACCCTAAGATATTTAATTCAGTCCGCCAATGGGTCTATAATTTGTCTATGGATCCGAAAAACGTTGAACGATACGAAAGCCGCACAGAATAGCACTTTTGCACTACTCACGTATCGTTTACGTCGTACGTCTTTCGTCCTTCTTTCGATTTACAAAATAGACCTCCGGGGCACAAATTTCTCAGAATCCGCCGTCTTCTCTGTAAATATAAAAACGAAACTTTCTCTTTCAATATAAAATTGGACACCTGTGGCCGAACATTATACTATTTTAAATCGAAAATTGCGTCTGTCATACCTTACCATGTGATTTTGGTCGGATAAACTTTAATAAAAGTTAAAGAGTAAGTGATTTAGTAACAAAGAAGATGCTTTGATTTTTGATGACATTAAAATATCGAGGTGGCTTAGATGGCTTATCATATTGAGTGGTTTATGAATATTAATGTAAAAAATTAAAAAAAGGATTACCGGTAACAAATTTTAAATTTATTTTTTTTCGATTATAAATATTTTGGCATGACCCACGTTTTGCAATTAATTGACATCAATTCAGTGTTTTGTTTGAACAATTATTGAAATCACTTCATTGATTTATTTCATGTTTTACCTTAACATGCTTTAATTGCAAAATAGCCTTTCAGCAACTTCCACCATAATAATGAAGAAATATATAATACGTAGATGGATGTAAGTATATCATCTTTATCTTCACCTTAGTTTTCCACCAGGTGTCACTGAAGACAAATAACCCATTTTTATAAAAACATTTTTATCATATCATTTATAGAAACGATTTTTGCCAAAAAAAGGTATGATGTATTTTACAACCAAATTAATTTATTCGCTAACATATAAAACAAAGCATGGTTAATCTAAATTAAAATAAAGACGACCACGCGTTATTCAAAACATCTTGTAGTGCTACGTATTATCAATGAAATGCCGCGTCGTAGTAGCTAGGTTTATCAACAACGACTGTTAAGCTATTGCATAGCTTCTATCGCGGGCCTTGAGCGTGGGGACCGAATCCAGAAATTCCGTGACGAAAAAAACCTAACACCCCCCACTCCGACCGGCATAGATTATAATTGCATAAGTTGATAAAAAATACTATGCAATAGCTTTACCGTGGCAGTCTCCGAGTGCCACACGTCTTTTTTTTTGAACTGAGCGATACTAAAATAAATATGTAGGTATGATTATATCGTATCAAAGAAAAATAAAATAATAAAATTTGGCAGGTCACTAAAAAACCACCCTGTCTATTTGTATAAAAAAAATTTCATTCAAGAAATGCATATACATACGTATCTGAAATCTTTATTCTTTGTCCACTATTGTTCTTTATCAATAAGAGAAAATATTCTAAATTGTTTGCGTTCCTGTGCTGAAGTTGTAGAGCTTATTGTTATATTTATTACTTCTATCGAATTCACTTATTTAGGTCACTAAAATAGTTTCTATAAATATGCCTAATTTTATACTTTCGAATAACGAAATATTGCTTTGAATAATCACAAAATTTATAAAAAATGCATGTATGAGGAGTGTTGAAGTAATCATAGACATGAGTTACATACCCGTTCGTATTGTGGTGGATCGATAAGACATGACAACATTAAAGTAGAAAATATGAAGTACTAATATAATATCCACGAAATAAATATCTCAAAAATACAAAATGTCCTACCATTATTAAAATACTCGTAGATCAAGATAATTAATAATTGATTAAACTTTTATTTTTAAAGAAATTTCAGGTTATTTAGTCAATTAAATAAATCAACACTTTGTATCAGGAAATCTTTTTAAGTGGTACTCGTACACCAATTCGCTGGAAGGGTTTACCGAAAGTTTTGACATTGAAACCTTATTTTAAATAACCTACCTTATACGAATCTACATTATCATAACGAGCAACAATTAGGTGAAATTTTTTAGAAAAAAACTTTACTATATAAAACTTGGTATAGAGTTGCAATAAGGAGGGAATTCGAAAAATTCCAATAAGCTCAAGCTGCTTGCAAAGTTTGGTCTTTGATATGTGCTGCTATATGTATATAATCAAATATTTTTTAAGATAAGCCCTAAGCTTGGCCGTGCCTGCCTTATGATTTTGGGAAAAGTTTTTTGTCTTTAATTTAACAGGCTCTTCTTGTATACTTCTTTTTGGGCCGAGTTTCAACCACAGGTACCAGCCCAGCGCATGCCACGCGCTTCATCCACGTCCAACAGGCGTCTTGTGGTTTTAATTTAACACTTCAATCGATCTAAAATTGTGTGGGCCGGTTGGAGGAGGGTGGGCCCGTGGCAAACGAGTGGTCGGCACTGGGCGGGCGCTGAGCAAGCGCTGAGCAGGCACAGGGTGGGCACGGGTTGACCTCGATAATTGCAATTTGCAATGTAGTGGTCTGTAAAACAAGTTTCAAATTAAAAACAACAATGTGAAAAGCGAGTGATTAGGCGGTTGGTGTAAGCTGGGCGTGCGCGGGCGTTCTTATTCTGAACACCACTTGACAGACGCGGGTATAAAACGAGGTTGTAATAAAAAGGATGATTATATTCATCCTCACACTTCTGAATAGAAAATTCTACTGTAGTTGATCAGTTGGCTCTATAGGTACTATATTACACTGTCTTATTTTAATTATACTAGGAACTTTGATAGATTGATTAGGTTGAAATCTCTACAAATATTAAACATACAAAAGTAACTTTGTCTAGAGGTTAAGATCCCTAGAAATATTAAACATGCAAAAGTAGTTCTGTCTATCTGTTATTTTTTTACGATTCACAATACAATAATTTTAACGAAATTAAATAAAGATTAGGAATAGAGCTGGTGAGAGGACATGGAATAATGAAACCTTGGCTCAAACCGAAATAAGTCTTAAATACTTAATCCTACGGCATCAAGATTTACCCGGGGAAACAGCTAGTTTTCAATGAGAATATTCATTTACAGTAAAGTAGTTGTGGCAAAATGCACCAATATAGTGAATCATTTCATTTTTATTGTTTTAAATGGCAGATAGTTTTGTTGAAGTTCATAAACGAGTCTAATATCTATGAGTAAGTTGATGAAGTAAGTGAAGACCGAGTTTCAAAGTTTCCTAACGAAGTTCTACAAATCAACACCAACTTTTTAGTTCTCTACGCGGCGCTTGCTCCGTGAATGTAAAGCATATAAATTTTACCATTCAAACGATACGAATAGACATCGGAAACGGACTAGTCTTATCAATTATGTATCGTGTATCGATTTTGAGTCATTTACTTATAGTTCCCCCTATCCCTAATAGGTTAAGAACTTTCGAATGCGTTGGTTTATGTATGGACAGAGGAAAATGGTTTTCTATTTAAATTTTTAAACATGTTTTTTGTAGACTCGTACACAAGTTTAGTCGACAAAAGTTAAAATTCAAATCGGTTTAGATTTAAGATGTACATCTTTTATAAGTCTTCTTTTAGCTCTCCGGCCCGAGTACCTAGATGTAAATTATTTTTAATTACTGAAAATTCTTCTTGGAATTTTTGCAAACAGCGAACAAATTTTTGAAATTTTTTTCCTATCCTAACTTTTTTATGGAATTAAAATTTGCTACGGGCACTGCTAGTAATTAGTAATGATAAAATTTATTTCAAATATTGCTAAACTAACACTATTTTTTATATTTATCAGAAATGAGTATCATTTAAGCAAAAAAAGAATAAAAATGTTTTATGAATTATTGCGTATGTTTGTCGACTCTATGACGTACATATCGTCATTTAACCTTGTACTCTTTTATAGTGTTGGCAGATTCATACTGTCATAACACTTTGCGTTGAGGTAGGTTTATGATTTGTCTTTGAGTTTTTAACACTAAAGTTAACCTTATCTAACTTTGAGTAATTTACACCGACTTCAATAATCAAATTACAACTCAAACTATTAAAAATAAGCAAAAAGCGCGCGCGCTACATTTGCGTTTTTAAAAATAGAACCGTCAAGCTCACTCTTCAGCTGCAATTAATTTTATCATCCATAAATTTATAGCAGATCTCAAAAATAATCATACTTTGATGTGTCTATTATGAAAACACAATATTTATAATATATGTACCTGCCTACAATGTGGGGTAAATATAACTATCGTGCGGTCAGTTGTCAGTTAGAAAGTGCGGAGGACAGCTCGTGTTGTTCGCGGCCATTTTCATTTTCTTTTTTCCGGTCCTTTCCCGCTTTTTATGCAACACGTGGTTTTTGGCGGTAAAGTTTAGTGAATTCGTTTGATTAGGGATGTTTGTTTGTCTACTAAGTTTATTTGCCAAATGTAATCACATCCAAGAGTGCCTTTATTTGTGTGTGTTTGTGTTGTGTTTTATCATTTAAGTGGTTTTGGAGTTTCGTACTATTTGTCTACTTGCGAGGTAAAGAGAACTTTTATATTTGCTATCGGATTAAGTTTACTAAAGTCTTAATTGGTATTAAATAAATAAATCAAGAGGATTTCTGTATCATTTATTAAGAAGAAAAAATGTTTATTGATAAATCCTTGGTTCTTTGAAAGTTTTTTTTTTTTTTGATAATGGGAAAGTTAGGTATTTGGATTTGAGGTAATTTTAAGACATAACATATTTTTCATCTTATACGTGAAAGGCCACTTTTTTTTCTATGAAAATGATGAAGGGGTTTATTTTAACGCATTAGTGTATTATGAGGGCAGGCTATCAAAGTCCTTAGTATTTGAATTTTCAAGGAGAAAAGATCGCTTTATGAATTCATTTTTAGGGTACTATTTTTATTTGGTTTTAAATTCACATGATAGACTTATACTTAAAAATAGTTAAAAATAGTTACTAGAGCTTAACAAAGTTTTATTCATCTATTATATGCATGCAGAATACTTTTTTAAATTCGATAAGAATTTTTCAATTTTAAAACTAAAGCCAAGTCATAAATTTTGAACTCAGTCAATATTATGTGGAAATAAAGCTTAAAGTACACCTTCTGCAGCCAACGAAAACAATATTCTCAGCCACCTTAGAAGGTAAATATTCTTCAATACTGGTAAAGTAGGTCATCTAGAAAATAGTCGATTGATTCATATGACGACTACAAAGCGAGTATTAATAACTTACTTCAAAGAAGGAAGTTTCTCAATACGTTATTTATGCTTTGTCTTAGCTTTAATATTCGCTTATCTAGAAGGCAATTTTATCCAAAATTGTTTAGTAAAAGTTATTTGAATATATCTATGATGCTTTGTAACATGTTGTAGTGTCCAAGCCTTATATTATTTCTTATATTAGTTAAATGAACCATCAGTTGCATTTGCATCTCTCATAGGTAAGACATTTATAATTCCGATTGCGTTTACTGACACAGCTAAGAATTAAGGTGTCATCATGGATTCTTTTCTCACTTGGAACGCGAACGTCAGGTCAGTCGGAAAGTCCTCTTCTCATTCTAGTCCCTGAAATTCTTACAAAACTTTTTTGCCCCTCCACACCAAAAATTTCCCGGTACAGACACTTGACTCGTTCAACCCATTCTGGATTACGGCGATGATGCGTGCAATTTGGGCGCCACGAAGGAGCTTTTAGATAAGCTCGAACGCGTACAAAATTCCTCCATCCGTTTCATCTTTGGGCGTAAGAAGTTCGATCATGTGTCCGAAAATCCAGCGTCGTAATGCTGGGATTTTATGTCTTCTTTTTAATATCATTTATAATTCATTCACTCCTCCCTATTTGCGTGAAAGATTTACATTTGCTCATTCTCCGAATACGCTATGCAGAACACATAAGCGTACTTTTTTGAAAATGCCAAAACATAAGACCAATTACTTGACCTACTTGTTTTCCGTCCATGCAGTCAGATTGTGGAATTCGCTGCCCTATGACATTCGTGAGTCAAAGTCACTACAAGGTTACTACCTGTGTTTAAGAAAAGAGTTCGAGAACTTCTTCTTTCAGTTAATCGTTAACATTTTATCGAAATGGTCCGCCTTGGTAAGAAACATCCAACAACATTACTTACGAAAACAATGTCTATACAAACTACATATCCGTAGAAAGCTCACACTTAAGAGATATTTTAAACACCTCAGAAGTCATCTATCACTCTTACTTTTTTTTTAAATGCAACGCGAAGTTGAGTTTAAAAAAAATATTTTGCCCTTTTTTATGTTTGAGGGTCCATAACTTTATTTCTAGTTATGAACAATGTGCATCTTTTAATTTTTAAAGGACCGTTTAATCACCTCAATAGTAATAAAGAAAAAAAATTACCAGTCCTTGAAAATAAAATTTGACGGGTTTTAAAAGTACATGAGCGAAAAAAATCCAAAATTATGAAATAAAATCATTAATAAAAAACCTTGATTCCTAGGCAAAATCTTTTGTGCTGGTTAGTTAACTGATCACCCCACCTACCCCCCATATTCGTATGATCAACGTTGTGCCGAACACTCTGTATATGATGATACATATTTTGTCCTTTACGACTTTACATAGTTATTTATACAATGAGATTTTTTATAAATGGAACGTGGCTTATTATAACTAAGATCAAACGTGAGACCGGCTGTAAATATATTAAAAACAACTCATCTTGAGATAATCGCTGTCACTCCAACAAATAAATTGTATCTTATCTTTTAAAGCTTTCAGTAATTGATAATAAAAATAGCTTAAATTGACCTAATTCAAATTTACACGAAAGTAAAGAAATGTTACTATCATTCATAAATTATTATTTAGTTCACATTAAAGTTTTATTAAGAAGTTGTGGGCGTCGACGATGATGATTATAAAACAAAAGAAACATTTTGTAATAAATAATAAAATTACTAAAGCATATTAAAAATTAACATGCAAACATCCATGAGTAGCTAAATTATATTTTTACTGAAAACCCAGGGCTTCTTTTACTGATGGGTACTGTTTTTATAATTTAAATTAACTACCGATAGTAGTTCAGAAGATCGTATAGTTCGGGAGGCTTTTAGGAACAGGACCGTGGTCCCAATATTTTTTTATATTTTTATTTCAGGATCAATAAAAATATTTATATTAATTTTTAGTATCAATTTGGGACCAAAAGAAAGAATAGAACGCAGAGTACATTTTGCAAAAAACGTGATATTTAGATCCTATTTGTTTAAATGCAACGCGAAGTTGAGTTTCAGAAAAATATTTTGCCCTTTTTTATGTTTAATGGTCCATATCTTTATTTCTAGTTATGCATCTACACAATGTGCATCTTTTTATTTTTAAAGGACCTTACAATCACCTTAACTGTAATATGTAAAAAAACAGCCCTGTCCTTAAAAAAAAAATTGACGGGTTTTAAAAGTACTTGAGCGAAAAAATCCAAAATTATGAAAAAAAATCATTAAAAAAACCTTGAGTCCGAGGCAAAATCTTTTGTGCTCGTTAGTTAACTGACCACCCCACCTACCCTCCATTTTCGTATGATCAACGTTGTGCCGAACACCCTGTATATTTATAAAATATAAAATAATTTAAGAAGGAAGGTAATATAATTATAATAATTATGGTAATATGTATCATGTAATATCATTGTGGTGATGAATATACTCTGTCTGAATACCTTCCGCCCGGAAAAGATTTGCCATGGCCTATTTGGAAGTCCCTTAACAGACTCCGGACCCAGGTCGGCCGTAGTAAAGAAAACACTTTGAAATGGGGTTTCAGCGTTGACGGAGATGAGCATTGTTTGTGCGGCGCGACTCCAGAAACAATGTTACACCTTCTCTCCTGCCCCATGTGCCCGGAAACCTGCACTACCGAGGACCGCGCACAAGCCACCGATAACGCCATAAAGGTGGCATGTTTCACACGCTAAGAAGAAGATTTAAGAAGGAGTTTTTACAATGTTCTTGCTCACTAACAATCAAATATTTAAGGATTACGCTGTTTTAAATACGCAATCGGATTTTGAAACAGCAGGCTAAAACTCTGCTGGGATTCGTCCAACAAAAGAAAACAATTTTGGCGAGAAACTTATTAAAGTCTTTACGTCTGTTTAAATCACGGGTTTAAATCTTCTACCTCACACTAAAAAATGCTGCAATATAAATACTTTAATTAAGTAGCAAAAAGGACTAAGCTCTACATGTGACAAACCAGTTTATTCTAAACCATGTTCTAACTACGATTTTTCGGGTTAGTTCCGCTATGAGATGGTACCGCTATGGCACCCTCTCTAAATACTAACTAATTCATCCCGCTCCGGTGTCCGTCACTTAGATTTATGTTAAACAAAAGAAGGTACAATCAAAAAGAAGAGTGCTTTCTATAAGTTTTAGCGTCTATTATATTTTATTTTGGGAGTGAAAATAAAAATCTGCATAAAATATTGAATCGCAACCAGTGGAAAGAAATATAAATTGCACAAAAATATATTGATTTATTACTTGTACTTGCCATAATCAACAACTGAAATATAAAAAATAACATAGCGGAACTAACCCAATTTCTCGGGTTAAGAATTTTACGGTCTGAAAATTTTACCGTCAAGTCAGAAACTACTATCCATCCAATATTCCTATCAGTCCTGTCAAAATAGACAAAAAAGTCGGAACCTAGGAAAAATTTTGCTTGGTGGTAGGATCCCTTCTGGGTCCGCCTGGCTAGCGACCACCCTTTATATAAAGTCTGCCGCCAAATGTTACCGCTCCGGCGGTAATGTGTTCCGGCAATATTGTATGAAGAGCCAGTTCCTGCCTAAACCTGTGTGCTTTCATCTTCGACCTCATAGTCACTTACCATCAGGTGAGATTGAGGTCAAACGCGGGATTAGTCACTTATAAAAAAAAAAAAAAATTCGCATAGAGCTGAAAATTGGTACATACGTGATTAAATACACCATTATAAATAAAATCTCAAAATTTTCAAGGTAATAAACAAATTAAAGGTTTTTTTTAGTATGTTTGCAAAACCGGTAAAATTTCTGTTGTAGATGTAGATCATACAGTTTTCAAAAAAAAACCGTTTTATCATTTATTTCGTACGACTCACCATCCTGGGATAAAAAAACATATTCTACATTATGTTGACAGTCAGCTAAGCGAATTTATTCCTATATTGTGATAGTAATGCTATAGATAGAATATTACTAAAAATCGACCTATAAATATTAGAGACTACCGATATTATTACTAGTTTTCTATTCTCTCACAGAGTGAAATAAATCTAAATAAAATAGAAAATAATTTCAATTTACTTTATTTAAGTTATCTATATCTATCTATATTTCGGTCGGCTTACATAGATGACTTGATACAATTAAATAATACATTACATTATATTATAAATTCACTGTGAGTACCTATTAGACTTGTTTTCACAAATAATATATATTTATAATCTTAGGAACTATAAAGTTCATATAGCCATAATTTCAGAAAGTCAGTTCTTTTTTCATTTGATAGACCATTTTAAGAATGGTTAAAAGCAATAAATTCATCCTGGAAAAAGTTACAGTGAAACCACGCGCTATTTGTTCGTCACATATTTTAATATCAATTCTATTTTGTATGCAAAATCTGCGATAAGTTAATTCCTTTGCTTTTTTGCCTTGTAGTCCCTGTTCAGAGTTCGCTCGGGCTAGCGACCACCTTTCATATAAAACCTGCCGCCAAATGAACCGCTTATGAAAGAAAGCCAGTTCCTTCCTATGCCCGCGTGATTCCATCTTCGCCCTTATCTTCACTTACTATTAGATGATCATCATTCAGCCAGGAGACGTCCACTGCTGGACATAGGCCCCCAAGGTTTTCCACGCGCTCGGTCCCGTGCCGACTTTGGGGCCTTTGGTTACAATTCATGTATATTTTTGGGGGGGAAATGCTGTATTTGACAAGCTTGGCAGGCGGGTTGGCGATCGCAGTAAAGTGTTGTAAATACGCAGAAGAACGCTGCTGCCCGTCCTCTGGATTGTTGTCCCTTAGTCGCCTCTTACGACACAGGAACAGATGGTGTAGCGCTATTCTCAAGGCGAAGCCACACGCCAAAGTGGCTTCGATTAGATGCGGGTTTTAATTAGTCAAAGACAAAAAAGGCCTTGTTTATTTCTAAGTTCAACTTCAATAAATAGCTGGGAAGAAATGCTCTTTAAGGTCTTCTTTCTAGGAGTTCCGCATCGTACTTCAAAGCTGGCGTGAAATGAAGTGTAAGAACAGGATTTTCACAACAAAAATGTATTACTTATCCTAGCGCAGTCTTATCGTGCTTGACTTACAGGTCAGTGCGTTCTTGAAGTAGCATTCTTATCTAATTGATTGCAAAGGCCACGTACAAAAAACTGCATTATTTTGTGATCGAAACAGACAAAACATGTATATTTGGACTGTTTTATAAGGACTGTCATTAATGTGAATGTAAAAGTGAAAAAAATGGGTAAGTAATCCGACTCATTTAGCGACAAATGAAAAAATATAACCATATGATTAAATATAGTAAATAAACTTCCTCGTAGGTATACACAATAGTTCACAACGCTTGCATAGTTATCTAAGAACAGAAATAATATGTTCATTGCAATACAATTTCTTATCTTATAAATATGCGGAAATAGTTAAGTAGAACAAGTGTTATCATTTGAACTTAGATCTTATAAATAAACTATCTAATTTAAGTGCATTCTAAATTGAATACTCAAGACGCTCTAAATTAAGTGTTTATCCAAATTTCGCGGTTAATTTTCATGTCGATCTAATAAGATAACTATAGATTGTGACCACGGGGTCTACAAAGACACGGAAATGTCGAGTTAAAATGTAAAATATAAATTAGCGATACATCCGGTTAAAAAATGTTTGATTTTTAATCATGGATCGTGGAAACCTAAAGCAATATTAATACTATAGCTATACACATAAATAAGAAAGTGTCCGTTTGTAATTTTAAATTAACAGCTGTACAGCATATAGAAGTATTTATGGGACTGTTTTGGTCTTTGTGTCTGTTTGTTCCAGCTAATCTCTGAAACAGTTGGATCGATTATGACGTGTCTTTCATTCGCAGAGAGCTGACGTGTAAGAAGTAACGTAGCTAAGTAGGATGTAATAAGTAGTAACTTAGGCTACTTTTATTATGGAAATTCAACCGATCTTAAAATATTGTATGTACAGGGGCAAGGCCGTTGGATTCAGCTAGTCGTAGATAAAAATAGGCGTCAGATGACCCAATTACTTCGAATCGCAAGTAATGCACTAGGTGATTGGCTTCGGATTATATTATATAGGTTATCCAATAGAAAATTAATACATTTTGATATTAAAATAACTATAAATCACAAAAAGGAATAAAGAATAAAGAAATTTCGAGGTAGACACGCATCCAAGTTATATGCACCCATGCAAAAGCTTGAATTGTATAGAGGAAATATTCTGTATGGCAATAACTTTGTATAACAAATTACCCAAGTCAATAAAAATCTTAACTGTGATAAAATTTAAAATAGTATTGTATATTTTTTTATTAGAATAAGCAATATTATAATATAAATGATTTTTTAAATGAATGATAATTATTTAGTGTGCATGACATTTAATAAGTTACATAGTTTTTAAGTTTGGACATAATAGAATTATCTGGTTTAAATGTGATAAATAATTTTATAATATGAAATATAATTCCCAATATAACTGAAATGGAATCACAGTATTTAATGGACAAAAATAAGTATAAATTGCATTATATTATCATCATCATCACGACTCTTTGTAAAGAGCCCATTGCAGGGCTATGAGTCTATCCCCTGGGTGACGAGGAGGTATAGGCCATAATCCACCAAGCTGGCCTAGTGCTGGGTGGTGGATGTCAGAATTTACAAACCCTAACGACTACTGTACACAAGTATACAGCACCCGGGACCGATTACTTAACGTGCCCTCCGAAGCACGGAAGTCGCCGTGAGAAATGAATGTTCGGCGGTCACCCATCCAAGTACCGGCCGCGCCGAACGTTGCTTGACCTGTGATATCGTTTGATACACACAGTAACCACACAAGCGCCATTTATCCTTTATTTAAATTATGACTTTGTAATTTAAAATTTTGAAGTGTTAAATTGAAAATTAGACAAAAATTTGCCGATTTTGTCGGTTGAATATGCTGTACATATGTATGTATGTGTACTAGTTGCCTATGAAAATGAACCACTTTCTGACTATGTTTAAAAATTTCTAGAATAGAAATACTTTAAAAAGTTTTTTTTTTTTTTATAAGAAATTAATGGGACGTTTGTCTTCCAAGACACCTGATGTTAAATGAACATGAAGACTAGGGTGGTACACGTCCATCCACGAGAAACCTATTCACTCGACCCTTAAAAGTACTAGGACTATACTGGTCAGGGAATATAGACGCAGGCAGTTCATTCCAAACCTTGGCGATCCGTATCAAAAATGAACTGTCAAAGCGCTTAGTTCGACTTTTCGGAATATCTACCACGTACGGATGGAAGTTCTGTCTGCGTCTAGTAGTCCGATGGTAAAAGGGTGAGGGTTCAATTTGTTCAAACAGAGCACTCGCGCACTCACCAAAATGTATACTGTAGTACGCGGTTAAACAAGCAACCTTACGTCGATGCTCTAAGGTCTGCAGTTTTTTGGTTGTAAGGTCGACGTCGTTAATTATTTTACGGGCTCTTCGGTCAACGGAGTCCAGCGCTTCTAGTTGATATGTGGCTAAACCATCCCAAAGATGACTGCAGTACTCCATGCATGATCGCACTTGAGCTGTGTATAAGTTAAGAAGCTGTGCAGGGCCGAAGTACCATAAAAAGTTACATAAAGGTGAAAAGTATTCCCTTTTTCCTGGTATTGAAGTTTTATTTCATCTTGTGCAAAATCAAAAAAAGAACATTTTTGATACATCATCCTAAGATTTATTTTATTATTTTATTGGACTCTTACTAAAAAGGAAATATTAAAAATATTTTAAGAAGCGAAACCGCTTTCTACTCTATTTCTACGGCGCCTCCTCTTATTAGTAATTGTTTATTTTTTTATTTTTTTTAAAGAACTAATATTTTTAAAAGAACGTTACATATTACTTTCACATGGCGCCAGCTGCTTGTTCTAAACTGATATATTACTTATACTGGTTCCGTATAAAACAACCAAACCAAAATGACAAAAACCTGCAAGACATACAATCATTTATCATACATACCTCGGAGATAGCTAGCGACTGACACTATGAAAAGGAAACACTATTATATATTTTTACAAATGAATCAATCAATTTTTATCGACTTAAATAAAAGTTAAAAACTCATTTGTTGCCTACTCCTTAAAATTGCTTTTAAATATAAGATACCAACTTAGATTTAGCCCTAAAACATATAATTTATATGTGAATACATTGATACAAAACAACTGACCACGTCTTTTCACGATTTTTCCACGTCTATCTTCAAAAAACACTCGCAAAATTAACCTATAGTCTTAATTTAGTGCAAAACAAAATGTAGATAGCAGTTCCCACAAAATGGCCGTCTACAAATCTGAAAAAAACAAAGCAATTCTAATGAAAGTTATTGCAGTATAAAACCGCGTTGATGCACAGAGGAATATAAAATGTGGACGTCGGTGTGACCTCGAAATAATTATTTTAGTCTTGCAGTGCGAAAGATCATTGCTCTACACACACGAATTTCGGCGGACGCGATTTATTTTAATGAGTTTAGGTATTTTTATACTGAGCAACGTGAAATTAAAATGTCCGAAGTAGCGTATTAATTGAATCTTGTTCAGCGTATTATCGGCACATATTTTATAAAAAAGATTGTTAAATTATGGTAAGATCCTTAATAGTGAATGTTAAATATCAATGATATGCTCTTTTAAAATTTAATAATTAGAAATATTTTTGTCACACATATCACGTAAAAAGGTCACTTTAAATAACAGCCCAAAACCTACCTACTAATATTATAATCCTATATTATAAATAGTGAAAGTGAGGATGAATAAAAGTAGTCTACAAAGTAAATATGGCTGTCAGTTTTAATCAAACTACAGCGACATCTATCGAATAAAATCAAACTAAAATTTTGTATATTACAAATGTGACAGTTTGGATGGATGGATGTATGCATGTCTGGAAGTTTGTTACTCTAGCACGGCAAAACGGCTTAATGGATTTGGATGCATAGTGATAGTTTAGAGTCTGCAATAGCGAATAGGCTACTTTTTGTTTCGATATTTCCGCGGGATTTTAAATGGTGCGGGTAAAACCGCGGGAAACAACTAGTGTAACAATAAAAGACAAACGTCTTACTTTACAAAAAAATCGATGTGAAAGAGATGAAATGAATGTTTTTTATTTAAGTTATATTTATTGTCACTTTGTCATGCATCTTTATTACTTCATAGTGACAGAAAACCAATTCAAATTTAAAATCAACAAATAATAAAAAAATATACAATATATAAATCTAACAGCTTTTGGCGAAGTGGGATCCGAGGAGTCAAATTCCGGAGAAGGAGAATCCTCGCCTTAAAGTGGCGTTACGAGAGTTCAGGGATATTCTAAATAGCCAATGTGACGTGAATACAGGTGTGTCGGGTTTTTGGAAAGTGGCTACTCCTGGGGGCGGGCCAACAGGCCTGACGACTTCAGAGCGCAGCATTCTATAAATTCAATAAAGAAATGCCATCTTACATCAGTTATGTTACAACCACAGTCCAAATAAAAAAAAAAAACTGTGGGATTTTTCCACTCATTTTATTGTAATAATAAGAATTACAATGAAATGAGAATAACTAAACTAGACTCTGAATGAAGCTCTGCATTTTTCTGGGAAAAACTCACTACTACATTTTAATAATGAGGATCACATAAAAGTCAAACACTAAACACCGTCATTGACAGTGTATACCGGGTGTAGGTACAATCCAAATGGGTCAGTCAGTATAGAAAAGTCGGAAACTATGAGAGATAGCGAAATCTGTTCTTAGGAACCATCACCTCTTCGATTGATTGTAGATAGATTATTATTGTGTTATGTACTATTTGTATAGTGCGTTTAACGAATGAATAACAGTTAGATCTGTTGGAAACCTATTTTAAATGTGATAAAAATTGTACACGACCTTTCAATTAATACCGAAATAGGCATGCGAGATTTGGACCAGGTTCGATTCCCGGGTTCGAGAGTTAAGAAAAAAGTTTGAATGTGATTATTATTAAATCAAAAATCGACGCCATGGTTCCTAAGAACAGATTTTGCTATCTTACTTAGTTTCTGAGTTTTCCATACTGACCCATTTGGATTGTACACCCTGTGTATAGGTAGGTTTTTTTTGCCGCTAAGATCTGTTTCTGACCAATACTAGTGAACCGCGTAAAACAAACATTCTTTATATAGCCGGAAGATGGCGCAAATAATGATCGATCTGATGGTTTATACGCAGAAAGCCAATAAATACTGGTTAATATACAAAATAAAAGAGGGACTTTAAATAAAATATGCAGTTAAATATTTTTTTAATCATTTGTCTGTTACAAATAACCTGCGGATGGATTGAAATAAAAAAAAATACTAAAAAGAAGTTCTATTTTCTAAATCATACATACTTTTTTAACGTTTTAATCTCTTTTTAGCTTGGAAGTAGAGAACAAAATACATAGGCTAAGGAAACCGTTTTTTTATTATAGCCTAAGCGCGCATTTGACCTGAATCTCACCTGATGATAAGATCGAAGACGAAAGTGCACGGCCTCAGGAAATAACTGACAATTCATAGAATATTGCAGCAACATATCACCGCCGGAGTGGTAATATTTGGCGACAGATTTTATATGAAGGGTAGTTGCTAGTCAAGTGGACCCTGAAGCACTACCACCAAGCAGCAGGGCTAGCACGACCACTCTTATCTCCCGATTTTATCCCTTTTTGAGGGAGAAATCTATACCTGGGGTCACTCGGATTAGTCGCCGTTTACGAAATGCATATCTAGGTGTGAGCATTGAGTGAACCATATCTCAATGGGTACGAGCAATTCTAAGTTCTAAGTCGACCCTACACGGCCGACCTATTTGTATTTTGAAATAGATCACAATAAAGTGATTTGAACTGTACCAATTCCATACAATTTTTCAGTAAAAATTTGTTTATTGTACCTATGTGGAAATACAGGAAAAATAATACATAACAAACCCCATGTAACACTTTGAGGGCATTATTTTTTAAAGTATTTGCAAATCTTTACTCTCACTGACTTCGTTGCCAAAAATTGTTATGTCCTGTAGTATGCCCCAAGACTACTCTTAAGGTGGTATAGAAGGCGGCACATCGAGCGTTACAAATCTGTCAAACATTTTTCCTTAAAACTGAACTCTATGCACTCGACATTAAGCCCCGATTTCACCGAGTTCCTTCTAATCATAGATTAACAAATCTCGGTTTTGACTAAAGAAAAATTGAAGGTGGAACTCGTTTTAACGCGTAAACCGAGTTCAACTCGAATTGATCGCGTTTTATTACACGGTGAAATTGGGGCTAAGTTCACATTGGTTCGGGAAATTTGACAGGTAATATAACGCTTGATCTACTGCCTTCTGTACATTCAAATTAGATCAAAATCTGTTCCGTAGTTCCAAAGATTACCTCGAACTCACAGATAGATAGAAGTATTTTCAAAATATTATTTTTAAGTAGTAATCTATACTAATATATAAAGCTGAAGAGTTTGTTTGTTTGAACGCGCTAATCTCAGAAACTACAAGTGGGATTTGAAAAATTATTTTTGCATTTGATAGCCCAACTCTTGAGGAAGGTTATAGGCTATATTTTATCCCGAAATTCACACGGAATCAAAAGTTACGCGGGTAAAACCACGCGCGATGGCTAGTTTAAGATATTAATAGCGCGATGTAGTTATAGTCTTCATAATGTCATCATCGTCAGCGTAATTTATGTTTACTTATGTTTACATATTCATATACAAGAAAAGTTATTAATACAATGTAAATATATTTAATATTAATATTTTAATATTATACATGAGCTAAGCGATTCATCATACTTCAAATTTTCCTTCATGAAAAGACCTAATGCTTTCAAATACCCTTTTAATTTACTTCACATAACTTTGATTTTATTCATACAGGCCCAGGTATGAAGAAACTAAGAAACACTAAAAATAAATCACGCTGTAGACATAGGTAAGTAGTTCATAAACTAATTATCATTCTGTGTTAACAAAAAAACTGTAACTACTTAGATTTACGATCGGTCTAAAACTCACCTTGTGAAAGATTAACATGTTAACGCCATATTAAGTTTTGTAATGAAATCCCTCATTAACCCTATAAATAAAGCAATTAAATTCCGTAATATCAAAGTGTTAACGTACATCGTAAGTATTTATCTTGGAGCGATTCCAAAACAATTAGTGCTGACAGGGTACCGCATGCCAACTGGTCTTGCAATTGGTGGAATACTGTAAATGCAGTTAATTCTGTCGCAGTGGACACTTAGCACTTGATTATTGTTGTACTGTTCATGTGCATACTTGTTTTAACAATGATAGAATTTCGTTTGCTGGTTTTTCAATATATTATAGAAAATATCATTTGAATTTTATAGAAAATTCAACTTGTCTATCATTTCTATTGATAAAGGTTAATATTTTTTTAAACGACTTCAAAAAAAGGATGTTAACAATTTGACCCGTATGTATGTAATATTTCCAGAAAAGCCTAGTTTTCGTATATGTTAGTCTATATCAGCGTCTGAGCAAATTTGCCAAACTTCAAAAGTGTATGTATGTAAGTATATTTTTATGTTTGTGTTCGCATATCTCCGGAACTACAAGTACAATTTAAGTAATTTTGGGTGTACTAGATATTGTCCAACTAAGGGCATACTGCAAGTTATATTGAGATAGGGAATATCAACACACGAAAGAAAAGAAAAATTATATCTACCTAAAAAAGAAAAATATATATCTACCTACACTACCAATGTGAGAAACCTTTAAGTACCTAGCCTTAACCTAAAATAAAAAAACGACTTAAATGTACATTACTTACGTAAGTTTAGAAAGAATACAACACAACTAAAAATATACTTATAACTGCAGAAAGAAAGAAAAGTATGTCTTCCTACAATACCAATATTAGGTACCTTTATGGAGTTACATACAACTAAAGTTGGTAAAAAAATAGTGAGTTTATTTAAAACATAAGCTATCGTTTTCATTTTTAGTATTTAGTTCAATTTTGAATTAGGTCGAATATCCACATATGTTATTGATCTCTCATCATTAAAACCGCTTCCAAGTATCATAATTATGGGGATTATGTGTTCCGGTAATAATTTATAAAGAACCAGTTCCAAAATAAATTCATTCATTTCATCTTTGACCACAATTACCATCAAATGGTTTGAGTCCAAATTATAAGTATTGTCTGTACTATAAAAATACCAACAATTCAGTGGTGGATGTCAGAATTTTCAAACCGAAATGGCTTCTGACAAATCCTCATGACTACTGTATACAAATATACAGCACCTGGGACCGACTGCTTAACGTGCCCTCCGAGCAACGGATTTTTTTTATATCGTACGCAAATAAGTTGGGACATATCATTTGTTTTCAAAGTGCTATTGCGGGTGTGCTTGTTATTATGATGGCTTTGATGTCGTGTGCAGTAGCCAATCAAACATACAAGAGAAACAGCAGTCTATATTGCATATTTTAAGTCTATTCTATCAATAATTAAAAAATTATACAAGAGGTAGATATTATCTGGTTGAAGGATATTTATTTAAGAATAACTTATGTTCTTCTAGTTTATCAGCGGGTAGTAAATATTTCGCACCAACATCGTTAAATAAAACGAATAACTGAAAAGATATTTAAATACCAGATGAAAGTTCTGTCCGTTTTCAATTAAGATAGTAATTTCTTACATCAGTAGTTTAAAAATTAATTTATATTCCGAAGACATGAAAATTTGACGGCGTTGGCAAATACTTTATCTAAAAGCCCAGATAGAGTCTGATAGAGAATGTTAAGCTGTAAACAACTGATGCAAGTAGACAGTAACAATAAAAGTTCATAATACATTATATCTTCATAATAATATCTTGGCTCTTATTGGGTACAATCAGCATCGTTGACAAGAAATTACGCCGAGTGACCCACGCTTGTTGGCTGTACTTTTATATGGTTAGCCCCGTGGGTTAGCCTTGCTTGCGGCCACTATCAATATGAAGTCTCCTGCCAAATAAAATAGTTGTGTTAAAAATATAAGTGTATGTTCCTGGTATGTTTTATCCCCGCATTGAGGTCAGGTTGAGATCAAATATGGGTTTATCTATTCAAACAAGCTTGATACTAATAACACAACATTGTCAACTAATCTAACCGTTTTTGAACTTACTTGACGGATCAATACAAAGTTCTATTAAAAAAATAACTTTTTAACTTCTAAAAATTCAATTGAAAACCCAAAATTCAAATATTGAAGATACCTTCAGCCCTTCAGAAAAGAATATTATATTTTGCTCTAACGATGGCTGATTTTTTGAGCACGTTTTTTATTTTATAATACCTATTGCGAAATAAAAATAGAACTTCCAATTATTTTTGTTATTTTTTATTTGTATTTATATTCTTAATTCAATTCAATGTTTCAAAATGTATGAATATGGAAAATTGCATTGCTTGTGATAACATGTGTGACTACCGGTCGTATTTTTTATTTGAAACTTAACTCGTGTGAAAGGAATTTATTTTATCAAACATCTAGGTACAAATGAAAACTTTACTGCCAGATTTAAAATCTAGTGTCAAAGCTTCAAACCAAACCTTAAAATTTAGCTACAAAGCCTTTTATTATTAATTACCTTAACGGGCACAACAACTTATATGTGTCTTTTTTTAGTAAGCTTTTTATATAAGCTCGTGTTATCTCACCTTACAGGGGAATTGATACACGATCGATTTAGTGTTTTGAGTAGCAGTAGGTTCAAAACCTATTATTATTTCTATTGGTCAATACTGGAACGACCGACGACGCAACGTAGCAGTGTCACCGTATCCAAGTAACAAGGTATCAACTTCATCAACAATTGAAGGTTTGTTATTGATTAGTCTTCAGTCGTTCGATAATACCATTCAAATAGGTAAACATGCGTTTTGAAATGCACGTAGTTTTTATGTAAAAGAAAAGCTTTTTTCAATGTTATGTGGACTAGGCTGAAAACTGTAGTGTTAATCGTAATTTTTAAGAATACCTATCATTAAAAAATACTTTATACAGGGAGACTGTTGGATCACTTTTGAAATTTGAGGACGTGATATTTTAAGATCATACATGAAAAGAAAGAATAAAATAGAAAATAAAAATAAATTATTTATTGAGCAAACTTAACCGAAAGTTTAAGAATTCATTACGCAAGGCATGGTCACATAAGCGTAATACAGAAGATACTTAGCGGGTGGAAATGTGCGTGTGGCGGGAACACTACTGTGTGCGTGTTGACTGAGGCGGCGCGCCGAGAAAAGTTTAGTAATGTCTCCTTATTTATTTATTCTGAAATATTCGATAATTCTAGTGAAAAATTAAGTACCTGCCCTTTATTACATAATTATTATCAGAATCGAGTACAGAGCGCTCTCCTTCAAAATCTAAATGTCAATGTTCTTGAAATCTAGATTATCAATAGTAATTATTTGCATATTTTACTAAGGTAGATACATATTTCTGTTTGTATCTAATGAACAATTTGCCATAAAAAGTACATTTTTAAAGAATTTTATCGACCCACTTAAAATGCGCTGATATCTTGTTGAAACAAAGTCACTGTCATCACAAAACTATCATGAGGGTTGTATTAATTGCTATTTTTGTTCGCGATTGACATCAGCATGTAGTACAAAAAACAATGAAGCTATGTTATGCAATTTCCTTATATAGCTAAGCATTATTTGTATTAGCACTTATTTAATCCAAGGAATCAATGTTCTTCAATCATCTTTCAAACATTTTATCGATACTGTCGGAGACAAATATTCAATCAGATGACTTTTGTGACTCAGTGCCCATCACTTTATCAATCATCACTCAATCCGAAATGCACCAAAACAAAAACAAGGTTATTGAATTATTCTGTAATTACAAATAACATTGTGAAGTCCTAAGTGAAAGCTCATTACAAAAAATCTATCGTCTAATGGTTATATTTATATTACTAGATATCTCAGATATTGCATTCAATGATTTCGGTCCTATTATATATTTATTGTCTAAGTGATCATATCCCCAAAATCTGAAATTCTTAGGGTAAAAACAAGGTGTAGCAAATTGTCCGTTTCATGAAAAATACATTAAATGAAATGAATAGTAATTTTGGATATAAAAATTATTTTTCCACTGCTCCTGCTTTCAGGGCGGCCAATATTGCAAGCAAAGGCAAAGTCCTTTGTCACCAGTCACCCTGTATATTAACTAAAATACTAATGTTTTTCAAAGTTTTTTTTTATAAAAGCAAACTTTGGACAATTAGTGAAGATATTAACGTTGTTCAAAAATATGTATAAAAAGTTAAATATTCAGCTAGGGTTTTCCTAAGTTGTTTGAGCAGACTGATTTTTATGATGATGATAAACATATACAAATAGTATTGTGACAAATCTCTTTTTAATAAACACTTTTTCACTGTTAATGTAAGCTTTTAGCAAAGGGTAGCTCTGGACTATAAACTATCAAGTTGGTATGGTGCTGGTTGGTATGATGACCAATATTAAAATTTTTAGAGTTCCAAAATGGACTCTTAAAAATCCTATCGAACATTTTCTCGACGACGACGCCACGCTTGCACGTCCAAGAAAGTCTAATAGATAAGTATAGAAAATTCAACCAACACCGTACGTTAGTAGGTACCTTCCATTTTGAATGACTTCAACGCCACGCCAAGACGACTTCAAATAGTAAACCATAATACATTTCAAATTAATTTCCGTAAATCAATCTTCAAGAATCATCATTTTACCAATTCTAAGAACTAAATATTTTACGTTGAAAATTTATCACTTACCAAGAAGTTATTTACAAAGATTTATTACCAGAGCTACGCCCTAAAACTGTTCACATTTAGATAGTACATATAAATATTGCTGTGACCACTGTCGCATATTCAGTATACTAATTAATTTCAAACAGTCTGATCAAAATGCAGGTCACTGTATCATGCAATGATAGTGTTAAGACTAAATATTCTTAAGATCAAATGAAAAAAAAATCTTAGAACTCATATCTTTATGGTTTTCGTAGTGTCTCATTGAGGAATGGAAAATTCATTGATCTTTTCGCTATGTAATATGCGAATTGTCACCTGTAAAATTGTGCTTGCAACATAATTTGTAGTGTATATTTGCAATGTGACGACCACTTTGGCGATGGGGTAAACCTATCTGCCTCAGACGCCAGTGGTTGCGGGTTCGATTTCCGTACGCAAAAAGAAAAAAAAAAGTTCCGTGTCTGGGTGTTTATCTATTTTATATTCTAGGTTACCCCCTAGTTTGCTACATGGTATCCATAACACAAGCTATGCTTACTTTGGGGCTATGTAGTTGGTGTGATTGTCTGCGGATTTTATTTATTTATTATTATTTATATATACTATAAGAGAACAATAAACCTGTAAGAGAACCACAACGTTGGCTTTTGTTTGATACCTTATTTTCTATTTTCTTAACGTCATTTTATACTCCTTTACACTTTGATCATAGGTTACACATATATAACGATACTTAAACAAGAAGGAAGTCGTAAGTGTTTCTCTATAACTAAAGTTAACCTTTGAAATATATGGTAATAAAAAATAAATTATTATTCTGATGATAACGAATGGGTAAGGTTGGCAAAAAATCAACAAACTCAACCGAAAACTATCATGATAAATTAAAAACCAACAAAAAGTTTCCGTTATGGAATTGTTTATTTTTATGCATTGGTTGGATAAAATCTACAAAAATTATTGGATTCAGACAACTGTTTTATTTGTTACATGCTGTAGTTTGTTTTAAATTGATTTTAACTTTTCAAACTTTCAAACTATATGTTAGTTAAATGTAGAACTCAACATGCTTTACTCTATAAAATATAACAAATATGCCCATAACTATCTCTTTACAATCTGAGTACCAAGATATGGTACAGAATAAAGAAAAAACACTTTTTAGTAGACAAAAATAAGTAATCAGCTTGGTAAAAAATGAAAAAAAAAATCCGTCGATCCCGCATATGCATTTTTTTTATTCAAAATTTTCCATCTTCCAGGTTTCACTAAAATGGTAAGTTTTATTGTGATAATAAATTAGACAAAAGTTATAGATCACACAATTCATAGAAAAAAAAATTCAATTATTATTTCGTTGGTCTCACCATTCGTGAGATATTAGAATTTGAACTGTTGAGAAAGCTTATATTCTAGAATAATATGCATATATTTCTGCACCGCCTATGAAGAATGTATTTGGCGCATTTTTTAACGTGGTTTCCCCGTAGGCAGACTCCACGATCCATATAATTTAAATATTTAAATAAATAACTTTTTTAAAATGCAACATACACATGCCATCGATAAAAAAAACTTATAAGAATTGCATGATCGTTTGCAGTAAAACCTCGGAATATGTTTTGACAACATAACTGGCAACTTGTCATTTATTATTCATTTTTTTTTAAATGACATATCATTTAAGTTTTCGGCAGTAGTGAGTCAAATGGCAGAGCAATGTGACTAAAATTTTAGTTATTATTTTGTGTTGTGTGTTTTTTTTTATTTTATGTAGTCTTTTGCTTTTTATTTTGTACGAAATTTTTAGTGTCATAAGTGCTTTGATCCTACCAGAATCCGTGACTCTAGTCCGTTTTGGGGTAAAACAGTGTGTAGTGGTGACACTACGATATTTTTATTTATTTACCAGGTATGCCTTTGATTTGGTTTCTTTCATTTTTCACTCATCTTATTCTTATAATATGCCTAAATACTGAAGCGGAACTGATAAAGAAAGGTACCAGCTTATGCAGATTGCTTGAAAATAAAGTTTTAGTGTTAGAATCCTTAAACTGCCTAGGCGAGAAGAAAATGTTTTTTTTATTGTGATAAAATTGTGATTGGCATTAAAAATATTTAAAAAAACTGCACACTTTGATGATCCTGAGTTCTGCCAAAGTTTCAAATAGAATTCGCAATTATTAACACACGCGAAATAATTATTAAAATACGTTTGAATATGTATTTAATGTTAATGCGTAGTTTATGTATAAAATTTAGCATTTCGACTCCTAAACTAAAACTCTAACTCAAAACTACAGCTTCCTCGTTCAACGTCTGAAATATTGCTTAATCTCCAATTTTAGTAAGTGCAAAACATACACGTGGATCAATAGTACGGTTTGATAAACAAAACCTTGTTTATTCTAGATTAAAGGTATTATATTTCCTTTAATCTAGGTATCATAGCAATTTGTGGTTATGATTGTTTAGACAGGAAGTATTCCCAAGTAATTAATTCTGTACAGTTCATAAGAAAGGGAAAGCGAATGATTAAGGTATTCCATTTAATTATATGTCATGCTCAAACAAAATATTCCATGAAAGCTCTGCTTTTTAGTCTTCCGTGGGTCGTCATTTTTGTCTTAATGAATGTACATGAACGGTTGCGGAACGGCAAATGGGGAAGTGGTCACTGGTACTAAAAAAAGTTTTATTCATTTCAGGGCTGATCTAGCATAATTTTTTTTATCCGATATAATATTAGTTGTTTTCTACCGAAATTGAAAGTAAAAGCATAAAGTAGCACATAACAAAGTTCATCAAAGTCAAAATTAAAGTAAAGTAGTGAGTTCCGTATCAAAAATGGATTAATTTAAAAGGGAACTATAAAGATATTATTTGCTTAAATATGAAATATTTTGAGAAAATTTCTTCAAATATGAAATTTTTCATGTTATACTCAAAATGAAAGACCTACTAAGGTGATTTTAAATACAATGAATAAACTTTTCCATCACTTTTCAATGAAAATATAGCCGAAAATAAACTACATTTTAAATTCATAAGAACTTGGACGGATTATAAGGTTGAAATGTGTTTTCTTTAAAATAATATACAGCGTGATCTCAATGTACTGTCAGCAATTGTTCTCTAACGAGATATTAAGCAGAAGCGCTGACAAAAGCAGATTGTAATCACGCCCTGTATCATCCTTGGACAGGCATCACGCTATGTTAACGAGCGGATTTTGGATTTAAATACTTTTATAGCAACACATACTTTTTTGAATTTCATGAAAAATAAACTATGTAACTTGGTATGAGTTAATAGATTTTATAAGAATATTTAATGAATTTTATTTTTTTCAAATAAATGTAATTGAGCAGGAGTTCAATAAGAAAAAAACAGCCTTTATTCCTATGAATTTTAGTAATTAAAGAAATTAAGTGAAGAAACCACGTGATAGAAACCTATTTTACCCACTGACAAATTTTGTTGGATTGTTCTTGTCATAGTATTTTTGAGTATGAATATCTTAAAACATTATACATACAAACATAACTTCACGCCTTAGGTATGGGGTAGGCAGAACACCAGAGGCTTTTGAGGTAGGCAGAAACCATCTGATGTCACGTTTAACACGTTTGGAGGAATTATAAAGATGGAAAGAGACGATTGTAGTGGCAGGCGGTCAGTGTCACATTTAACATGTTTTGAGGAATGATGAAGATGGAAAGAGACGATTTTAGTGGCAGGCGGTCAGCCTATCTCCCACAAAAAAGCCAATAATACCTCTGTCCCTTAACTGACTTTTGCAGTATGCCCGGGAAGAGAAGCAACTGGAACATTCTATGTCTTTCTTTTGCATCCAGTCCAGCATAAACACATTTTTAATATTATGATATTTAAGACATTTTATGTTTTTTAAATTATTTCTATTCGTTTTGAACTACACCATTGAGGCTCCATAATTTTTTTCTCAACCAGAAAACTCCAATTAAATTGTTTTTTTTTTTTAACCAAAAACATACGTATATTTTTTTTTGGTGGTGACTATCTATGTAAAGGAACCTTCTGTATATGTTGAAAACAGAACCGTGAAAATAAATAACGTGAGATGTAAAAAACTCAGTAGCACTATTTTACGAAAGATTTTTTTTTAATGAGACGAGCATCTAATTTAATACAGAAACGGTGAAAATTTAATCATATTCGCAATCTAAACATATACAGGGTGTACAGAAAATTACTTTAGAAAAAATATCGCAACTAGGGCTAGTCTTCTCCATGCGACTAATAAATTGCTTTTTATTGGTTGAGTATATATATTTAATTCAATTTGTTAGTGGATGAATACGATCACATACAACATTATATAACTTACAAGACTCCTTCATTAATTCATTCTCTAAAAATAATTCGCTCTCTTGCTAGCCAGCACCATACCTGAAAATAGAATCTGTCACCGACCAAATCAGCTGGAATCGAAGGGGTGAAAAGCGCTTACCGGGCTGTTTTGCTCATTATTTGATTTGAAGGGAGCATCTGTCAACCACCCCGAGCTGTCTCCAAGAAATCATTACGTGGATCGCGCTTTGCGTGTCTGAACAAGTGACAGTTTGACAAGTTTGCGATATTCTGCTGCGTCTTAAAGGATGTCGTAAATTTTGCATATTAATTGAATATTTATTCACGTAAGAGTTTTACTAATCTAATGGAAGGGAAAGTCAAAAGAAAAGTTTTGGTAGTCAGACTTTTGAAATTGGTGTAATGAATTTCCTCGTTTTATTTACTAAAAAGTTGATGTCAATGGAACAAATTTACTTTGCAGTTTTATTATTTACTCCCTGTGCCAGCAAAATTATTGAACTATGAAACTGTTCAAACCGAGCTTATTTTATATGTATTGATTTGAGTTAACTCTTTTTTGTTATTCGCAGGTCTTCAAATTCAACAAACTGGCGCACTTAAGTAAGTGTTTTATTTACATTGTAAACCATAGACTAACAGTAGATTTTGACTAACGCCTGATAACGCGACACCCAGTTGCCACTCTTGTGTTTGATCCACAGGAAATTGTGTATTTTTACAATATTTAAGGAGTTATTAAGAAAGTATCAAAGGAGACTTTACAAAATTTGGGAACATGACACTGGCTGTGTAAGTCGTGTCAAAAGATGTCAACTGATAATAATGCGGATACTCTACAGCGATGCTTCATACATATTGATTAGTTTGAACTCTTTACACTTCATTTGTCGAAAAATAGGCATATAAACGGAAGTTATTCACATCTTGTTTTTTATGTCTATATTGTCTAACTTAGATAGACAATATAGACATAAACAAACATACATAAAACATAGATAGAAACGTAAAAGTCTCGAAGTAGAACTCCTAGAAGCCATTGAAATCATAAAACCCTTATTTCAATGAGAAATATGATTGAAACCTTCTAACTTGTAGTCCTGCATTTATCTATAAAACCTCAAACTTAAAACATGATCAGCGTATTAAATGTTTCCTGGGACTCAGAATTTTATTACAAACAACAAAACTCTTCCGGTCATAGATCAAAATACCTACGGAGATGATTTATTTTATTTCAAGTAGGTACTAAGAATATGCCTCGTAGAATCGAAGAATATGATCGTAGCCAGAAAAAGAGTTTGAATTGTAATATTTTTATGACGTGTGTATTTATACTGAATAAAAGGATCAGATACTAAATTAGATATCCAAAATACACGCAGATATGTATGTGTCGCACGTTTTTCATAAAATTAGGTTTTTGATCAAAACTTTACATAAATAACGAAATAGCCAAAATGACACATGGCAACAAGGGCTATAATTTCCTTCACGACCACTGACTGACTTACAAACTTTCATGTCTGTCACTTTAATAAGCACCTAATCACAACCGTTTTAAATTCAAATCTGTAATTCATTATTTTATAGCGACCTGTCTGTGAGATCATAGTTTCTGACTTAGCGTAAGCTATGCCTACATTTTAACTTCGACCATCCATGAGCTTTGAATTTCTAAGCAGGTCAATATTGAGCATGACATACATAGAATTAAAATAGAGCATACGGTGGCATGGAATAAAGTTTCACCGGAAATCGCACTCTGCCAAAAAGATTTTGTTTGGTTATTAGGTATTACGTTGTTCAAATTGAATATCATTAACTTTGACATATTCACCCAATTTTAAATTAAGCCAATTTTAATAGGCAAACTATCGAAACGAATTACTCTAGTCTGTAAAACCGTACTTTTTTCGTCTTAATGCTACTGTTACAAATGCTCTAGAATAGCATACCTAAAAGCTTGCTATTTAGTATGCTCAATACGAGCATTCCTAGGGCCAGTTTACATTTGCTAGTAATAAGCAAGCTAATTTTAAGAATGCTTATTACTAGCAATATCTAATATATATAAAATTCTCGTGTCACAGTTTTCGTTGCCATACTCCTCCGAAACGGCTTGACCGATTTTGATGAAATTTTTTGTGCTTATCCGGTATTTATGAGAATCGGCCAACATCTTTTTTTTTATTTTTTTTTATTTTTAGGGCAAAACAACGTTTGCCGGGTCAGCTAGTACTATATATAATTATGAACGACTCAATGATCTCACACTAAGCAAACCTGTTAAGATGCGCTTAAAGCACACCCCTTTCTACCCGCGTTGCTGGTAGCATGCTCAAAAAGCGCAAGCCCGTCGTTTTATTATTTTATTATTTATTATTTACGAGCGTGCTCGAAATGAGCATGTTATTTTTGGGCAACATTCTGACACATATGCTCAATTGAATCAATTGCTCAATTTAAGCATGCTTTCTTGCTTGAAATGAGCATGTGTAATAGTAGCTTTATATACATATGAGATCTACTTCAAATTTAAAGTAATACAGGAGATATTATTATAATCTAATGCCATATTGCCGAATTTTTTAGTTTTTTTTTTTTTTTGTTATTTATTGTAGATTAAATGAAAGGAGATGTAAATATTACCCAGGTGTTGATATTTTTATTTCAACAATTAAAGCTTGCTGTTAAAGGTTATGTTTGCTCATTTTTATACACTACGATTAAAATTATAAAAATTATAAATTATAACATAATTTTTCAATTATTTACCTATTTATGCATAAATTCGTGTCTCAATAATAAGAAAATTATTTGTGAAATTTAATTGCAAATTGTTTCAATCGAGTATTCATGTGTCAAAATAATCAAGAAATAATAATAAAATAAAGATGTGATCACAAATTGAGATAGTACAAAAATATACCTAATGAAAAAGTTACTAAAATAGTTTATTCTGTAACCTTCAATATAATTGAAGACGTACTAAAACTTTTGTCATAAAAACGCAAGTAGAAAGTTTCTCCACACCTGCCTGAAATCAAAAGAAGTATTTTCCAAATTTCCGAAATAAGCGAATGAAAAAAGTTTGTGACATCTGCCGCTGGAATTCTCACCGCATTTTGAGAACGCTGAGCTCAACCAACGCTTTTTAAGCTTCTTATATTCTTAACATCGATTTTTTTTTCTTTCGTACGAACGTAATTTCCGAAGTAACTTTTCACTTAGGTTGCTTGAGAAGTTTGCTTTTCGAGTTTAGAATATTTTTGGCAAACTTTTTGGAGTTCTTCCAATAAAACTGATAAGATTTTAAAGAATATGGAGACAAAATTATAAAGTATCACATTTGTTTTTGACTATTTGAAAGTTCCACGTATACAGTTATTACCTCACCGTTATTCATTCAATGAGAATAAAGAACAAATGTGTTCTTAGTCATGAATAATAAATATTTCTTTTTCTGTACGAAAAACTGCAAGTGCAAATTGGTATTTTAAAATCACGACTAATGTAAAGATCTTCAATGTATTCTTAACAAGCGTTCAAGTCCTAGTTTTGTTTATTTTATGGACGGCTTAAACTTATACTTGCCAAATGAGTTGTTGCTTGTAATATATACATAACGTCACGCCTGTATCCCTAATGGGGTAGGCAGAACAACAGAGGCTATAAAACCATCTGATGTCACGTTTGACAAATTTGGGGGTATTATAATGATGGAGAGAGACTTGCAGTGATAGGGGGTCAGCCTATCGCCCACAAAAATGTTTATAAAACCTCCGTCCCTTAACTGACTTTTGCAGTATGCCCGGGAAGAGAAGCAGCTGGCACATTCTATGTTTTTCTTTCGCTCCCAGTCCAGCATGTTGCTTGTTTTCTTAAATAATTAATAAAGTTCCTTTTTTATCGTGGCAACTAAAAATCCCTTGGGAACATACATTATACTTCCTAGAAAATTCAGTTACGTTACTATTTAATATAATAATTTATGTTTTATTGGCCTAACTTCTCTGTTTCTAAGCCAGAGGGAAATTAAAAAGTGCAACGATAGCTTTTAATTTAAAAACTACATTATGCTGATACGAAGTTTAACAACCATAGCCGGGGCAATTACTATTAAAACATTACATTACATTCGTTCATATAGGGTCGGCTAAGTACTGCCGCCCGGTAGACATTTTAGAGGTAGACCATTGAGGGTCCGACTACCTAGCAACTTCTCGCATACAAAATCTCCCGCCAATTATTTCGGTATCACTCGAGTAGTGACGTGTTCTGGCAGTATTATGAAGAGCCAGCTTTTCCTAAGCTCGTCTGCTTTCATCTTAGACCTCATCATCACCTACCAAGAAGTGAAATTGTACAAGACCCAGGTATACAAGATTGACTGTGGCTGTGGGCTTTCCTATATTGGTCAAACTAAAAGAAGTGTCAACTCGCGTTAAAGAACACATAGCTGACATTAAACCATAGACAAGCCCAACCACTCTTTAAGGTTTGACTCTGTGAAAGTTCTATCTAGGGAGAAACATTATATACCTAGGATGATCAGAGAAGCCATTGACATTAAAAAACACCCTAATTTCAACAGAGAAGATAGTTGGAAACTATCACCAGCATGGGACCCTATTCTCAAAAATATTAATTCAAAAATCCAAAAAACAGCACGACCTGAAACTCAAGACACTGTCAGCTCATTTTGTGTTAACCCTGAACGCTACGCTCGTAGACTGAGAAATAGATGGAAATGATGTATAACTTTTTTCACTATAAATTTAACACCTGATAACTCATTCGCTCGTGACCACGGGATCTGCAAAGACACCGAAACGTCGAGTCACGGCTGGTAATCTCCATAGTGTATATTAGCATCAGTCTATGGATATTGTCCATGGGCTCACATAATGATATTGACACTTGACTGCTTGAATTGTTTGAATAGTTTGATTGAATTGAAAGTTTCAATTCGAATTGAACAATCTTTGTAGAGATTGACACAATAACAATCTTTGTGAATTGATGTGTAAATGAATTTAATCATAAATAAATTATAAAAATATTGTATAAGTTGTGAAAATTGTGTTACCCTTATGTGAATTTCCAAGAAAATATATCAAAGGAAGTACCTAACTATAACTCAACAATACCTGAAATATACTGACAGCGAGGACTGAAATTATATACCTATATGAAAGAAAGAAAGAAGAAAGAAAACTCATTTATTGCCAAAAAAAAAAACAACAAAAAAATACAAGAGCAATCAGAATACATAACAATATACCACTGAACACAAAAAAAAATTGAGAAAAGAAAAAAAAAGAAATATACAGCAGTAATAGCTTAGGTAGTAGGTATGCACATAAAAATGTTCATTCTATAACAAAGTAATAAATAAAAGAAAAAATAAATAAATAATAATAATAACATTTCTGTATGTGTTTTTTCTTTGGCAAACGGCCGCATGCTCAGCATAATGTCATTTAGTTAGACTAAATGACGCTGGTTTTCAGCATGGGCCATTACTTTAAAGTGCTCAAAACATAAAAAAAGGTGCACAAGGCGCAATTCATTAAAAATATCATTAGGTACACTTCAAAATAATATATTTTTCTAAAGCACTTATATAACTCAAGGTATTGTATTTGTATAGTGTTATGTTTTTATTCGTGTAGGAATGTTAGTGTAGGGTTTGTGTAGATAAGTTATGTTTTAAAATTGATGTATTTTATCTGTGTAGGGCTATTGTTTAATTGTGAAGGCACGTTGCTTAAGAATTTGTGTAGGTGAGCTAAAGTGTTATATTGGATTTGTAATTGGATTGTCAGAAAAAAATATTTAATCGCACCACATTGTCTAGGCTAAATTAAGTCTCATTAAGAACTTGTGCTATGGATACTAGATAACGGATAAATAAACTTAAGATATATATAAACACATAGATATTTTTTATTTTTCATATAGAAAAACATCCAGACCCATATTTATTTATTTGTAAATTTTATTATTTGGCAAAGGAATTACCTATAGGCATAACATACTAAGAAAGTTCTTTGCCATGTCCGTAGAAAAAAAATTGCTACACCTCCTTGTGTAGAATAACATTTAAAAAAAAACAAGCTGTCAAAATCAATATGTGAGCCTCGTATAGACCGACATCTATGACAAGGGAGTTGTCCGTCTGAACTTGTTCTCCTTATTAGTCTGTGCGTCGAGTTAAAATGTAAAATATAAATTATACGCGATTAATCCGGTTAAAAAGTAGTTTTATTTAAGTGAAATTGAGGTTAAACGCGGGCTTAGTCAACAATAAAAAAGTACTTTGTTTATAAAATACAGGAATACTTAATACAAATTCATTAAGATTCGCAAAACTTGTTTCGCAGTAAATAAAACACTTGATTATTTGTTTATTGAGAGTTTCCTAATAAAAAACAATGCGCTCTAAAAGTACAGCTCTCGAGCTTCACGGCGGCGCTCATTTTGTTTAACTCCCGACGGGGTAGAAAATACTTTGGCGTCCATATTTGATAGTTATTTACAAGGCGGGAAAAGTAAATTACGAAGCAGCTTGGGATTGATTGCTACTGGCAGCCCTAGCTTTTAGGTTGGGGATAAGAGTATAACTGAACGAGCTGAAATGAAATTATTGTTCGTTGAAATCTGTAATTTGAACATATTTATTTATATTTGTTTAACCGGAAATTTTGTTTGAGGTTTTCATTTTGAATTTAGTTACGTAAGTTATTTGAGTTTGTCCTGATGCTCAATTATTATATACAGGGCTGTTTTTTTAGTCACCGACCAATTTTTTTACACAATTATTGAAACGATTTTTGCAAAAAGAGGGTATGTATTTTTTACAATGTAATTAATACATTCGCTTAAATATTAAGCAAAGCATGTTCAATCTAAATTATGAATAAGGACTATTACGCGCTACTACAAAATTAATTTTGTCACAGGTATTTGAATAAAAAAAATTCCATACAGAGGAAAGACTTTAAAATTTAATTTTTAATCATATTTTTAACAATATTACTGATTTTAAGCTTGGTGGGAAATGAATGTACGGACAATACGTCATAATTATACTCTATATACAATGACAGAGAAGAATATATCATACATTTAACTAATTGGTACTTTCAATAACCAGAACTTTAATAATCTGAAAACATACAGTAAAGTACCTACAAAACAGTAGGTAGTTTAGTCAGCATTGAAAAACCACGCAGGATGTCTTTAAAAAAAATATATTCTTATTTATCGTTACACTTATCTGTCGTTTCACTAAGTAACACAAGCGATATATGACGCATTCTAAACTAAAAAAATTCTATAAATATTGAGCATAAGGCTTAACTAAAATCCTAAGTCATCGAATTGCGTACCTAGTTTCTTTGTAACAATAATAAACTGAAAAAATCCACTCTGGTAACACACAGGACTATCAAAGCAATTTGTTCGACTCTACGTAATATCCACTTTATAGGCATGAATGTCTATTACAGTAGTCGGATGGTAAAAGGTTGGGGTTCAACCTTTTTAAAAAGAGCATTTGCACACTCACACTTCAAAATTTATTATTTAATATAGGCACTGTTAAATAAACAACTTTAATCAGTTGCTTGGGAAACTCCTATTATTAAAGGGTATCGTACTCAAGTTGAATGACGAAGGCTCAAATCTCAATACCTTGATGTCCCTACCTCGATAGATCTTTTTTCGATGAGTGTACAGTCACAGTACAGATATCTACAGTAATTTAACTCGGCCGCATCTTTGAAATAAATGCCTACAGCGCCGTGGTCCGTTCACATGTGACAAGGCTGCCCGCCTTCAGCGTTTAAACTACATTTGCCCACTTGTTGTTTACTTCCATTTAGTTCTGTAACTGCAAACATACTTTTTTTATTTAAACAAATTTATTTATTTATTTATTTACTAAAAGGCATGCCAACAATATACATACATAACAAATTCAATAAACACTCAGCAAAGTTCTTAAATCTAGTATATACATCAATTACAGGCACACACAACATTCACAGAATTCACAAACCGAGCACACACACAATTAAAAAAGAAAAATAAAATTAGAATTAATTAATCAAGTTACGGTTAACAAGAATAAATTCAATTAAACTAAAAATACATTAATATAAATACAGTATGAAATGTCAGTTTTGTTATTAAATTTAAATAAAAAAGCTATTTCATAAAACAATAAATAAAAACAAGTCATCGAAATATTATACAATTTAAATTAAAACTAAAATCAAAAATTAAAGGCAATAATAAATTGTCAGTGAAACTATGAAATTCATTACAAATAAGTGATTAAATCGACAGTTGATTAAATTAAATTAAAATACTTACATAGAGAAAATAATTTGTAGCAATAAAAAATTTATGAAAAAAATATGAAAAATTATGAAATAATTAAAATTTGATTTTGATTAAATTAAATTAAAATACTTACATAGAGAAAATAATTTGTAGCAATAAAAAAATTTATGAAAAAATTATGAAAAAATATGAAATAATTAAAATTTGATTTCATTAGGTATTTAAAATACATGTCAAAAATAGCAATATATACACAATAAAATTAATATTCAAATTAAAGAAGTGTTCTAATCTTTTTTTGGAAAAGCAATGGTGAGTCATGGAAAATATCTAAATCAGGGATTTCTGAAGTCACTTTATTCAACAAATTAGTATTCAACAAAATAAAATACTTTGTAAATTCAATTGGAAGTGTTCAACAAAAATACGTAAAAATTTGTGTCAAAACACCATGTTTACGTTTGAATTTTTTTTTTAATTTGTCTTATAAATTAGCGACCGAAAAATACTTGCGCCTCGACTGAGACGCACGAAAAGATGAATTATTAAATTTCAAAGTATAAGCAATCCGTATATTAACGTAAAACTCAATCAACAATTGTTTCGGTATGCAGATACTCGCGACTGGCCGCATACCGAGCGCTTGCCGTGATCGAGCCGCGTAGGTGTAGCTCGCATTTAGTCCGTTTGTATAAAGTTGAATTACTGTAGATATCTGTACTGTGGTACAGTAGTACTCAATGTAGTGTGCATATAGAGAGTATGTTCATAATGTCTTAAAATTTTCACATTTAATCCACAATTTAATTCAAATAGAATCTGATTATAACGTCTTGTTTAACATTATGTTTTTAGCAGTATACGCCTTAATTTAATCACTTGATAAGAAATACTTTATATATTTTTTTTCCTTATAGTTCCTTTTTATTACGAGTTGCCAAGATGTAGAACGAACTGCCTGCACCTGTTTTTCCTGACCACTATAGTCCTGGTACTTTTAAATGTCGAGTGAATAGGTTTATCGTGGATGGACGTATACCACCATAGTTTTCATGCGCACTTTCAATCAACATACTATACTTACTTAAAAAAAAAAAAATTTAATAATAGCGAAACCTAACATATTCCATTTCCGCTTCACCTCAATGTGCACGACTGCAAACTGTGATATTGCGATTGCACGCTGCAATTTTATTGCATGCCCTGAGGGACTACTGAAGACGGGCGGTCATCCAGGTTTCATTTGAACACGACTTTTGTAGGTACTGCAAAGCCTTTGATTAAGGATTCACAGTGCATTTAATAATATTAATTAGTAACACTACGAGGTATTGAGCTAACCGCTAAGCTTGCCTGACAAAATGAGCAATACTTAAGTCTGAATTTATGATATCAATTCAATTTTCTTTTTCTCTTTTTACCTTTTCTGTTTAATATGCTCCTTGATTATTAATAAGACTTTACTGAAGTTTTTAATGTAAAGAGTGATTTTAAAAGGTTTCAAGCTACTTTTATAATAAAACAAGGATTTCAGAGATAAAATTTATGCTTATATTATGTGCTTCCCCATATAGGAATGTCTGTCCCTTATACAAGGTCTTCTTGTTGATTTCCCATAACTTGAAGGTTTTGTTCCTTACTAAACACAATACTTTTTGCCAAAGAATATTTGGTTTAAAAGAGCACAATTTCCAAGATATCATCAATTTTAATATAATTATTTCATAAATTATCACCCTTGTAAAATCTCTTTAATATTAATTCAATAGACGCGTGTCACTAAAGCCATGCAACAAAAACATTTTAAAAGTTGAGGAACGTTGCATGCAATGTACAACGCAAAGCGTTGCCAACTGTACTTGTAAAAAAAGGGATAGAAAATGCCACGTTATCATACTTCACATTAAAGGTGTTTTACATAATTTTTTTGAGTTTATTGAATTATTTTGTATAAAAAAAATATAAAAATTATTCACATGTTAATTGATTCTATTACATGGTCCCATTAATACCCTAGAGATATGGGTAATCAACCGGAACACCTTGTATAAATAAATAAATAAAATCCCCAGACAGTCACAACAATTACATGGCCCCCCACAGTAAGCATAGTTATAGGATACCATGTAGCGAACTAGGTGGGAGTATAAATACATAAATAGATAAACACCCAGACACGGAACATGTTTTTTTCTTGTTCCCTGCGAGAATCGAACCTACAACCACTGGCTTCTGAGGCAGACAGGTTTACCCCACCGCCAAAGTGGTCGTCATATGGAATTCATTTACGCCCGAACACAATATTTGATCCCAATCCACAGATTGTAATCAATCTTAGATCGATACCAATCCTTAGATCGATCTCCAATCTCCGTCTCAATAAAAAAAGCATAAACCCACAATCTTTTTTGTGCCCGGATAGCCAATGATCCTTTCCCTCCCAGCGTTCGGTTTTGCGCAAATCTGCATGTTTCTCGTTTATATTTTTATGGAAATATTAATCACATATCTTCGCAAATTAAATATAATAGTCTTTAATTTAAGATATAAATTATTTTAAAAACATAAAAATGTACAAATTACGCAATTTTGCGCTTGACAGTTACTTTGGATTTAACATAGGAATTTATGTAGTTATGTAGGTTTGTCGTTTCTCATTACTTACCTCGACGAGGACACACGTATAAAAGGCATTATTTCATTTAATAACAATTCTACTGCAGGTTTTGATAACCTAAACCTAAAAGTGAAATCTGCTTCATCGAGACTTTGCATGTAGTTCACTCTTCTCATCCTACGTGAACAGCGTCTCGGAACATCTTCATCGCTCGAACTCAACATTAATAAATCCTCCAAATCACTACTATCACTTCTTGATAATACGGACATGTTTATTTTTCAACAGTAAAACCGAGAAATACGAAAGATTGCAGATTTGGATCAAAAAGTCAATCGAAAGAAACGTCAAAATTGTGGGATAGGTTATGGAGACTGGCAAACTGTCATTTTCATACGGAGGACAATCCGTAATCTGAGATTGAACCTCCCATGGATGGCTTGCATCCACAGATAGCAAATGCAATCTGTGGATACATTATTGGCACACTAAAACACAATTTCGGATTGAAATCTCAATCTCGGATAGGCAAAAATGGATTGGGATCGAATATTGGGTTCGGGCGTTAGCCAACACTTAAAATAATTACTCAAATATGACCCAAATAATATTATTTTTACGTCGACGAAGTGAAAATAAAACTTTATTTATCGTTTACAGCGTTGCTTTTAAAATTCCAAATATTCAAATAACGACGCAGTAAACATTCTGTAATGTCACAATACTTCTTCAGTTTCCGCGTCTAGCTATATCCTCTTTGTGCTCAACCTGTTTGTAGCAAAATCACTTAAGAGCTTAGAATAGGCAGCCAGGCAGAGGCTTATTCAACTTTTATCCCTTATCCATAAAAAATATTTTGATTTAAAGATGTTCAGTTAGGTGCAGTGCGATATATCAATTTCGCAGAAGGGCGTTATAATCGATTTAGGTTGAATTAACAAATCAATGACAGGCTGTCATATCTCGTACGATAGCATTAGTTCCAGTATTGTTACCGGGTCATATATGGGTAAGGCCGTAGATTTTTCCACTTTGTAACATAAAGTAACATAGGTACTTTTATGTTACATAACATAAAAGTAACGTAGAAGTCAAGAAATCTATAGTAAAGCTGCGAACATAACGAAAAATTAGGTATAATATTGTGAAAAAAAATTTTCATATTTTTTTTATTTGATTTTAAATTTATTTTGAAGAGATTTTAAGTCTTGATAAATTTTATAAATCTTTTCGTAGCTTTAAATTTTCGCCCTGAAATTTATATTCAATGCGACGTTCAATGTTTTTCAAATTTGCAGCTTTTTCTACAGCATTTTTTGTAGGGAAGTTGACGGCATTTGTACTTTTATTTTGTCTCTATCTTGCAGGTTAATAGTTCAAGTAGACGTATTGTATTTATTGGTTTAAGGGCTTGTTTTCGTTATGAGATAATATTTAAAAGCAGTCGGATTTTTTTAAAATTTTAGTATATTATTAAATATATATTTTTTTATACCCATTTGGGTTAAAAACTAGTAAAATTACAATTATAAAATTATGATAAGATTTTGCATTTCAAATGTATAGATTGATAAGCGTTTTTTGTGTCCATTGGGATTTTTGTATGTTAAAACTATCTTATTCGAATTTTTTTTGAGCTCCAATGGGCACGGGGCTTTATTATGTATGTATACGTTACGTAACATAAAAGTTTATGCTACGAGTAACAGAAACGTAACATAAAGGTATCATAAAAGTATCGTAAAAGCGTAAAATTATGATTGTGATTAGGTTATAATTTGAAAATTGAGCAGATTTACGTACTGTAACCTGCTTTGTCGGTCAACATTAGCTTTAGCGCATCAATAAAACAATGTAATGATGTGAAAAAGCGTCTACTTACCATAGATAATTACAAAATACTGTTTTTCCTTTAGCTGACGAAACTCAATTGTGCACTGTTGACACAATCTATTGACTACAAAATGGTTTTTTTTTACAGTTTGACAGATAGTTCACCTTAGGGCTGCCTGCTTTATCATACTAATCTCCGAAATATTATACAAACACTTCCTTTACTCACCATATTCGTAACATAAAAATAGTAACATAAAAGTGTAAAAACTGAAGACATATGTTTAAAAGTTAGTAAAAAAGAAATAAATGCCATTTAAACTTATTAGTATTTCGAGTTCACTAGCTTAACTCTCTTACTTTACCGTATTTTTGTTTCTATAAGGCTTACTTCAAAAAATGTCAGTCAAATTGGTGGTTGTTTTCGCATCGTATTTTTGGGACAACAATTTGTTGTATGAAATTATGAGATGATCAAGATTTTGGTAATTGTTTTCTTTAAATATGTTTAGTTAGAAAGCGTATACGCAAAGTATATGTTGCCTTAAATACTGTACTATGTGATAAAAATAAAACAACTGGAAAAAGTATTATACTTTTTAAAATATTAGTCGAACCTTATTGGTCGTGCAAAAAGTGGAAAAATCTACGGCCTTACCCATATGTCTTTGACCTTATAATTATTGATCCGATTTTTTTTCATTTCGTATGTTTCATGTTTCATGTACATGTGGCATATTCTAAAAATAATGACATCCTTGTGACGTAAAAAAAATAATCACATGATACGCGAGAGGTTTTCCGTCGATAATCGTGAAATGCTCAAATCAAAAAAATCGCTCTACAATAAATTTTCTAAGTATTAACGATCAACAAATAAAGAGGATTTAATGCGTGGCAACGTATGTTTCTGCTATCAAGAAATGTAAAACGACTGAAACCAACTGAATTGGCAAAAAGAAAATACTGCGTTTGGAGTATTTACGAATAGCCTTATTTAAAATACAGTACTTGAAATATTTGTATAAATGTATAAAGATTTTGTATTTTATTTATTACAAAATCAAGAATTTACATTTTCGGTAAAACAATGATATTCCGTTTTTATACATCCTGTTCTGTTTGCGATAAACCACAAGACTTCCGTTTGCGGAAGTCCTTTGTTGCTTTTGAAATAATTATGATCATTTAAGCTCAAAATAACGTATGATGAACCGTAATAATAATAATTTTAATTTTGTTTCGTAATATTTAATCAGAAAATTATTAACTTGGAAATTACACAAAATTATTTATAATTTACGTTATTTTTTACGACAGTGTATATGTATAGGTAGCTAAATGCAACCAGGTAGTCTTATCTATATCAACTTGTATATCAAACAAGTTGCATACAAACAGAAACACAGAACACAGAACAAGAAACACAGTTGATTTATTATATATTTTTTTTTCTGAATCTCTTGTAACTCTATAGAAGGTATTTAATAAATTAGATATTTTGTTTTTCCATTTGTTTTAATAACTTTTGATAATTATTTATAAAATACCATCAAAATAAGGTTTAGGACAAACCTGTCTCTATAATACTTATGGGTACACACAATGGCCGTAGCAATATTGAGAAGCAGACTTATCAAGACGAGTCGCTTCGGTATTATTAAATCTTGCTTCATATTATTTTTTATTTATTTTATTATTTAATTCTTACTTTGAGGCCCTGTAATTGTCTGAGGATTTTTAAAAAATATTAATATTACCTCATTTAAAAAGAAATAATATTCCATGCTAGACTGGGAGCGAAAGAAAAACATAGAATGTGCCAGCTGGTTCTCTGCCCGGGTAAACTGTAAAAGTCAGTTAAGGGACGGAGGATTTATTGGCGATTTTGCGGGTGACAGGCTGACCCCCTGTCACTGCTTTAGTGTCTCTCCATCATAATAATACCTCCAAATTTTTCAAACGTGACATAAGATGGTTTTTATAGCCTCTGGTGTTCTGCCTATCCCGTTAGGGATACAGGCGTGAAGTTATTTATGTAGGTATTTATTAAAAAGATGCAAGTTCAACCACAATGCTTCATTTACAGTACAAACGCAGATAAGAAAAAAAAACTCAACATTCTAGTTAATTTGTTATATTCAAACATTCTACACAATTAAAAATATTCTTGATACATAAATATCGCAGTCTTTGAGGATTTGGATTAGATTCACCTTTAATAGTATATTATGTAACAAGTGAGCTAAGTTGCTAATTACAATCGAGGCTGTGATTTGACGTGTTCATAAAATCTCTTTGTTGTTTCTGAAAATATTTTATAGTTCGTCTTTGTTGGTTCCACTTAATGCACTAGATGCCGTTGATTGTCTTTTAAATCGCGCATAAACTGAAATAAATAAAATTATGTATACTGCTTTTAAGGTTGTTAAATTGTTCTCAAATAAAGAAAGCGGTTTCCTATAATATACATACGTATGAGTGGTTTCATTAGTGGTGTAATAGTATATAATGTATAACCCGGATCAATAAAATATGCTCTGTTTACTCGCATGTAATTTGCACTAAGGTACAATTTAACTTTGTAGGATTCATTATATTATGCACTATCGTATAATATATTATGCACACGTGACTTAAAGCCCAGTTTATAGTTCTAAATTCATTAGAATAAGGCTCACTTTACGAGCAAGTGTGTTGAAAAGATTCGACAATACCGACATAATTTCCAATCTGAGCTGAAGCCTTACCAACGCAGTGTGGAATCCTTACAGTTGCGCATGACCCGAGCTGAGGTAAAGGGTTATTCGCACATGGGTGACCTGTTAATAAACTGCATACGTGTAACAGATTTACAACAAAGTAAATATTCATGTCTTTATTCGTTCCTGCATTCGCTTAATTAAGTAATCTGATACATACGAAATAATTCATTACCTATTAGTATTGTTACAAGATACTTCGTTAATGTTTAAAGAACTTTAAGAGGAATACAGTTTTTTTTAGAATCTGATATAATAAGATAAACACTGCTTTAAATTTAACTCAGCGTATCACCATCGAGTTAAAGATTGGTCATGATCGTAGTCACGCGCAATAGCTGTTCTTATATTTTGCCTATCTTTAGAATTTTACATAGTGAATTCTGCGTATTTTAAAATATTTTGTAACATACAAGTCACGACCGGCGATTTGACGACCGGCTGGTGTAGCGGTAACATACATTGCCTTCTATGCCAGAGGTCCTGGGTTCGAATCCCGGCGGCGGCGGATATTTGTGTGAAGAACACAGATATTAGTCGTCAAGTCATGGATGTTTATATGTTTATTTAAGTTTATTATAATAAAAAAAAATGTATTTATTCCAGATGTATGTTTATATATTTCTTAAGTATATCAGTTATCTAGTATCCATATTACAAGTTCTTTAAGAAACTTAATTTGGGCTAGATAATGTTGTGTGAGTGTCAGAAATGTTTATTTATTTATTTAAGTCAAAATGAAAATAAATTGAAGACCATATCGTTCTCCGAAAAAGGTTTACCAAGTGTAATATACACAGTTCATAACACAATTCATTCAATTTAACGAACATTGTTAAGTAATTTACGGATGTAAATTCCTTCCCGAAAGTTGAAAAAGTTTTATGAGTATATTGGCAGTATACTTCTTGTTTCGAATCCAAATTAATAGTCGGGGACTCCAGACAATTATGTTCATTTACAGCAAGTGTAAGTTCCCTCTGCTTCAGTAAGACTAAAACTTTGTAATGTAAATCTGAACTACTTGTGTGTTCAAAAAATATTTTTAGAAATGTTAGTTTGTTTTGTAAATTTTATAGAAATATCGGTTATGTAACTTATTACTTAACTTATATATAACTTAAACGATTCTTGTCCAAGGCTCTAAAATTTTTGAGTGAATTTTCCTATTTTTTTCGGACCATTCTATTACAAATGGCATAATCTATAACTTACTTCGATAAAGTTTGTCAAGCATTTTGATATTTCTATTGGTTCGATACAGGTGTTGATTAAGCTGTTATGTATTTTATTTATTTGTGGTTAGTCCAATATCAAATCTCAACCACATCTGTAGGAAGCCGACGTAGAGATTGGAAATTTATTTATTTATTTATTTAATGTTCACAGAACCAACAGCACTTATGACTATTATAACAAGAAAAATTAGGTTAGATACATATTGCCAATAACAGGTTCACTATTTTTACACATTAAAACTTTTTAGAGTAGGTAGAATTAAACAAACAAAAGTACACCAAAGAATCAAATTAAAAATACAAAATTAAGCATGCAAGTAAAAATAATAATAGTTTATAACAATAGATAAGCATTAATTTAGAATTTTTTATTTTTATTTTAAGACAGAAATAACTTATTAATAACAATATTATAATCTCAATAACTATACAATAATTAACAATACACGAGCGGTGTGGTACCTATTCGACTAGAGAAGAGAACAAGTTTGTGTGTTAAGAGTTCTTAAGAGATAAATAGAAATAGCTAAATGATGTGGTTGAAGATTAGAATTCCGATTAACCCTGCTTTAAGTACATATCAATTTGACGATAAATATATTTGGATAAATATTGACACTAACCAAAAAACTTCTCAGAAATTTCCCTTTTTTTTTAATAACATTTTCGTATAAATATTTTTTGAGTTAATGGAGAAAGTATCTAAATAAATTCGATTTGTTCTATAAATATGGACCTTTTTTAAACAATGACTTCCTAGAATATTAAAATACCTTAACTGAGCAGTGTTAGACGTGTTCAAAACAAGCTATTTTTGCTGTTTTGTTTGACTATTTTACAAGCTCTTTGATAACTTTTTAAACTTTTTTTCAGTCTTCTACAAACATCTTTAGCTTTTCCATCGTTAGCGTCATTAGCAAATGACAAGTTAAAAGTATTATCAATTGCGTACTACAAAGAATTGCTCAACGACACTGTTTACCAACAAACAAACTGGATGAACCATCAATTTCAATAAAACAAAGGAGGTTGGCAAAAAGTTGGTGTAATCAATCATTTAATGTGTCAATATTGACTGAGAGATAGGGTCGCCACTCGAAGCGGGGACTATCCGATTCTATGAGCTGAGCCGTACTTGAATAAATTTTACCATATTAGAAAAAAAGGATGTAGTTTATTTCTGTAGTAAAGGTCTTTTTGCGTGAAATTACAAATAAACAAAATGTGTGTTTTTGATTTTGCCATCGTGATAATCACTGTGTTTAATTACCCAATAGTGTACACATATAAAAATCATAGGCGACTGTATCAGAAAAAAAATATCCCAAAAGAGAGAGAGAGTGGAAACCAAGTACAATGAACAATTATGACTTGTGCAAATATAACTTTACAAAACTTTACAAAAGAATTGTAAAGAGCATGAATCAATTCTCAACAAGAAAGGTACTAGTGGACTGATAAACCGATAACATTTAAACTCTTTAAGCCTTGACGTAATAAATTGTATATCTTGTTTGAATTTTATGTATATCCGGAATTATAATTTTTCTCCGATAAAAGGATCGTAGATCGATTAAAAATAATAGTACTATAAATATTCTAGTTCCACAACATAATACAAGCTTATAATAGCTAACTGTGGGACCACATTGTTGGTGTATCAGATTGAGCATTCATTTTAAATTTGTAATTAAGGAACACCTGGGCTAAAATGCAAAATAATGTAGGTTTTAAATAAACGAAGTTCTAAAACGAATCATTATAGTTAGCAGTTTGTTAGCATAATCTTTATTTTTTCTCTAATATTTTATTTTTTATTACAAATGTTTCTAATAAGCCACTATGGGTAAGCTATAACTAATCTGACTCAGTGAATTACCCTTCACCTCACCCTTGGATATCCAAATTTCAGCGCATCGAAAATGGTGTCTGACAAACTAACGAATGCTGATAAAAGTGTAAGTATAACGGCAAAGTGTAGGTATAGCACCGGGACCGACTGCTTCACATGCTTTCGAAAAATACAAACTTACACTTATACTAAAAAGCATTCTTTAAAATTTCCGTGGAAAAACATAAGAAGGCTGATAAGTTTAATACTTCTCTAGTTAACTAAAATTCTGTCAGATTTTAGTATACATACGTGGTGAATATTATTCAACAGAAACAACTAATACATTTAATTAAATCTGAAAATGGATAAAAGACTCCCTTGGAGCGGTTATTTCAACTTTAAATCATTAAAAAAACAAAAGATAGGAAGCATTGTCTTATGCAGACAGAACGGGATCTCGTGAAGAGCTTGAGTTATGAAAACATCTTTCAAAAACAGAGGGAGATATTTTATTAAAATCTAAATGATAACTTTGAATAAAGTAACAAATAAATCAGAAAATATCTTCAGTTAGACCCTTTATTGTGGCAATTTTAATTCAAACATGTATCTAAAGATTTGATTTTGACTGGCGTAATCTCGAAACTATAATGTGAAAATCTATTATGTGTTTAAGTTTTAAATTGTATTTCAGCACATACACTGGGTATGTTACCGATGTACCGATGTTAATAAGAAATCTTCAATTGCATTTTCTAATAATATTATATACGGTCCCAATTAACTTGAGTTCTTGGACTACATGTAATTTTGTTTATTAAGTTTTGAAACGACATATTTTACGGAATTTCTCTATAAAATTTTGCACAGCAACGCAACATTATCAAAACAAAACTTCTTATCGTCTGTTTCTATTTCTTTCAATTCCTCAATTGAATAAACAAATATCCTGAAATAATATTCGAATAGGAAAGTAAATTGTGACGTGTAGCACGATAAATAGCTTTTTGCTTTCATTTTTCTCTTGTGTATTTTTTGCTTTATCGACTTAAATGCGGTACCGAAATAGTATACCATTTCGGTTTGATTTTACGAAGCAAAATTGTGTAGCTCTTGCGTGAAATTGATTCAAAAATAGTCCATTTACTTGAATAGTCAGCAAGCAGCTACCCCTAACTTGGCTTTACGATGCTCCCCTCGAGCTTGTGTTCAAGTGGGGACAAGAAAACAATTACTTCGATAATCGAAGAGTTTTAATTTTTATCTACTTACGAATATTCTGAGGTTTTAATATAATTGAAAGTAAGTTAGGTTACATTTATACATTACATAGACGGACATGTAAAAGATATTGTATTTTCAAGTAATCAAGTTCAATCAAGGGTTTCTTATTTGCAAGTATGACTAGTAGAAATGTCAGTTTGCAAATCTACGTGTGTATGAGTGTGACTTGGTTTAGTTCACTTGGCACGATTCAAATGATGCTTATTCAATTTATCTGTGTGGGTGCCAGCTTTGAATCCATTATTTATAACACTATAAGCTGTATTATTTCAGATATTGATTTTGAAAATATTTTTCAAATACAGTCTAATTCATTGATCTTGAAATAAATCTATATCATATGACATTTAGTGTCTATTTAATATAACGAAGTATTAGCTCTCTTGGCTTAAAGAAAAGGAATACTTTGAAAGCGATACCTTTATCTAAGGTATCATTAAATGAAAATATATTTTAGACAAATAAAATTCTTGTAGCCTTTCTGTAATTTTGTTCTACCCCAACTTATTACATCAAACACATTATTCTCAATTTGTTTTCTGAATAAAAGGGGGATTTTTTGTCTTAATAAGTCTGATGATGGTTTTTTAAAATGTTTCATGTTGCGTTAACAAACAAAAAGCTATATAACTAGTAGAATACGAGTACCCTTTACGCAAAAGAAGTCAAAATTTTCCAATTACTTCACCCTAATGTCCTTAGAACGTGTATTACTATAATAGACAGTACTGGCCCTTCGTCCATGGAATATTGATATTCTCCCGAAAAGTAAGGCTGAGGTTAGAGCCATACAAAACGACCGTTTTTGTTTTGTTTAATTAGATTAAGATTTAGTTTGAATTATAATTAATTATAGTAGAAACATCTTTTTACTCTGTATCAGTCAAAATTAGAAATCGGTAAAAGATGGATGAGTGCCAACGCAAAGAAAAAAATGATTTACGCCTAAGGAATATTTATCTCTGATTCTTCTACCTCCCAAACCTTACTGTTTTTATTCATTTAGTCCATGCAAAAGAAATATATTTGAACGTACTGTGTATATTAAGAAAAGTTTAAATGGTGAGAAAAGCTGACTATGATAAAGTTTTAATGAAAAAGTATATTTGCCTATCTGACCTCGGTGCAGACATGCCAGATAGGGTCTGAAATGATCTAGAATCTAGCGCAGTGAAAATACATGCTAGACAAATAAAACAACAGAGAGGCGCTGACGATACCAAGCATACAGCGAAGGCATGAAATATGTTGATATCTAAATATGCATATGTTGATATCTAAATATGCAAGCTCATTAATAAATCAATAGGTTTCGTAAACATGTTTCAAGAGAGTGCGATGAGATTGCAGTAATAGCAACGCCATCCAGATAAGTGCTTTTAGTACTTACGTTAACTTGTCTACGAAAATATCTTTCCGCTTACGTCTTACATAATCCTTAACTGCAATGTCTGTTTATAGGCAGAAGGGGATGGAAATCAATACACCTTTTGAAAACTTTAAATGCTACGTTACTAAGGATTTTGGTGAGGGTAAAACCACTGACTGGATTATTAAAGGGGAACCATTTTAATGATGTGCTCTTTCATTGATTTCAATAGTTTATCGTGATATTTTGACATTGATGGGGTGTTGACAAGGGCGATATGAATCAACAAATGCACATGAAAAGCGAAATCTTAGTAATTAGTTGTCATATTAATGTCTGTTTTTAGGGTATAAAATTTATTACAATTTATAAAAAAAAAGGGATTTCAAAGACTTATGTATTTTGTAAAATTATTAACAATGACGGTTATAGTTTTAACTTTTTCTATTTACCTCCTTACTGCATAATGTTTGGGTTATTTATTGATTACAATTATAATGGAGTTTTATTTTTAAATGCTTATTTTAAGATACCTACATAGTTAAGTTTTTTTTTATTTAAAGTTTTGGTATCAATTTGAAAGGAATCTATATGCAACTTAACCGAAGGAATTTAATTCACAAAAACTTCTTTTGGAATGACCTATCTATTAAATAATGACGACCATAGCGTGCGAATATTTGCAACACACGCGAAGGTTCATCGGTTCGACTCCTAAATTATGCAATTGTTTCTGTATATAAATACGTTTTTTGTATTGGTTTGAGTGAATCCATTAATTCCAATCCAGTTGTCTGTACGAATCAAAAATGTATATATGTATGTATACGTAGGTACGTCCATATCGTCTGCTGCGCAACCTCTATCTACCGATTGGCTGTCGCTCCGATGACGATCGCTGGCCCTAATTAAGGCTTGATCAGCGAAGGGGGTGTTTAGTGGGAATACTCAGGTTACTGGGGAGTCTAATGGCTGCTGACGCGGTCTTCACACTGTCAGGGTACAGCTGTTGCTGCTCTTTTCTATAACTGCTAACATTCAGAATAACAGATCTATAGTGGATACCATTTTGTGCGTAAATGCATTCATCCTCCTCCTAAAAGAGCTCTACTAGGCGCCAAATCCTAAAAAAAAAGTATCTCCATAGCCTAACCCAAAAAGTATACAATCACTACGTTCTAGCCCAACCTATATACTTAATGCTAGATGGCGATATAAATTCATATCCAGTTATTTATTTTCATTCAATTAAGTATCAAATAGCCATATACCATCATCCATCTATGACGATATAGCTTAGATTGATCGTAGATGCGTCTCGTAAATAAATGTCCCATCTGTTTATTTTCATTGATTAATAAACAAACCATGTGCTCCAGAAGTAAGCCGGTGTTTTAGTGTTCACACGAGGAACTACTTAAGCAAACATGGATCTTAAACTGCGCAAGTCTGGAGAAGTTTCGTAAGCCGGACCCTCTGAGAGTAGAATTCAAAATTAATGCCACTGCCGTCATTATCAAATAAGGTTATAAGCAAAATTTATCCTTAATATTAACAATGAAATGAAAAAATATAATGTCCGTTAATCCATTAATATTACCAGAGGCCTTTATAATTCTTTACCCTTGTGATAAAGAAGATATGTATGTAGGAATGCCTATAGAATTGGGTTCATTCATTGATCGGTGGGTTATTGGAATCTCTCGACAAAAGATTGGTCAACCTTTTTTGGCCTGGAACTATTTGGAATTTTTTGAAATAGATACCCTCGAAGAAAATACAAATTGTAACTTTCATTTACCGGAGCCATGTTGTATTCACTTCCTACATACAATTATAAGTACTACGTGAAGTTTTACATAAGTTCAAGATTTAAATTCTATAAAAGTTGTAAGAAATGGAAATGCATAATAAAATTAGGCGTAAAAGATTTTGACATGACTAATTTAATCGTGAATACATTGATTTTGGTCCAGAACACTTATGTCTTTTAAGTTGCCATAATTTAAGTTGCCATTGATAATTAACTCCAAACCTTATAAAATAATTCATGGACTTATATTTTAACCAGAACTTTTGCAATACTTTTACGGAACACTGTCTAAGTTTTTTTCTGTTAATAAACCTTAGAAAGACGTTTACCTTTCGGCATTAATTTCTTAAACTTAACTGGAAAGTTTTGGCAGAGTCTCAACTTTTGACAACTTCGTAGGTATAGTACCCGCTTTTCATTTAGAGCTATAAACAATCCAGACGACTTTGGTTTGCTTCACATTATTTTTTTCATGAAGGAATTATTTATTTACCTTTAGCTGATTAATTTTAAACTATATTTATACAGTTAAAAATAAAATACAGTTGTCTCCCTGATACCATACATACGTACATAACTTCACGCCTGTATCCCTTATGGGGTAGGCAGAACAGCAGTGGTTATAAGACCGTGTGATGTCACGTTTGACAAATAAGGTATTTTAATGATGGAGAGAGGCTATTGCAGTGACAGGGGGTCAGCCTATTGCCCACAAACACACAGTACAGTATGCCCGGGAAGAGAAGCAGCTGGCACATTCTATGTTTTTCTTTCGCCCCCAGTCCAGCATGGAAGCTTGATGATTTTTTCCATGAAAATCAGCCATCAAAATATAAACTAATAAAAATATTCTGTTAAGAAACCTTTGAATTAAAAACCCAAATGTTTATTACTAATATTTTAACGAGAAATGTTTAGATATTACACATTATAATTTGTTTAAAACATTGCAAAAAGATGCCGTAAAAATATTTAATCTAACATGAACCCATTTACGTACTGCATAAACGTATATATCAAAGTATTTGGAAATACCCTTTTCATCGTGTCCTTTTTAGCAAGGATACGGGGATTCCCAGGCTTTGTCCTGATCGACATTTCCAATTAAGCAGTATTTATTAGAGGGTGCAGCAGTAAGCAGGGTTTTAACATAATATATAACGTAGGTGTGTTAATCTCTAAATATATTGCCGGTGCCGAATAATTAATAGCATATATCAAATATTATATAAGACTTCTGCTTTGTTTAAGAAGTTTCTCGTATTAGAACTTATTATTTTAGGTAAGGTGATTTTTATTGTCTATGATTCTAACAATTAGGTTTTATTAAATAAGTCATTTTTGATGAATTTATCGCGTAAATTGTTTAATATATTGAAATGGCTGAATGTTTGGCTTCAAACGCCTTTTATTTGAATAAGTGACTAAAAGGTCAACTTGCTTTAAATGTAATAAAATGATGATTTACATACATCTTAACACTCCTTAATCGTACAATTTATGTTTAGCCTCATATTAATCTTTTTCACATAATCCTGAATATCTTGAACTTCGGAATTTTATTATAACTTCGGAATGACATTCCGAAAAATAATTTGCTGCTGCTTTTAGCCAGCCTCAAGATAAAGAAATTTTATGGTTATATATTACAAAATATTAAAAAAAATATGTTGCAAAATTTAAAAAAAAATATGTTTTTGGTCTCCTCTTTTTCTAGTTCTATATAGTTGATAACAACTAGTTTAGATTTTGGGTTTAACCCTGATTGTACAGTCACGTCTAATAAGATGCATACGTTTTCATTGGAATTTGAACCTTTTGACAAACGAATAAATTGCGAAGTGTATACATCTTACTAAACGTTAACGTACATGGTTCTTTGGTTGCATAGTAAAAAACGCTTACTGTGGATAAGGCCGCCTATAATCTAACATGGTATTTCTTTTTCTTTGTCTTTGGGTTTTTTTTTCTGTTTAATGTATAATAAAGGGTTAAAAATAAATAAATAAATCATACAACGTAGATTTAGAACAGATAGGACTCGACAATATCGCGCAATAGATGCGAAATCATGAATTACTTTCCCAGAAATAGTAATTAGTTCAAATGTGTGTAAAATCCAATTTAACGAGGAATAATGTGACTAATAACTAATATTCAATATATTAGTTATTACTGTGAATTCATTATAAATGTATCCTACCGAACGCATTTGATCATGGTCTGAAATAAAATGATTCAATTTGATTGTATACAAAATTTTATTTAAATTAAAAATTTAAATCAAAATGGCAGACATTGTTTAATTTTTTTGGTTAAAACTTTTGTGCAAAAGGTAATGACAGTTAACATTATTATATACCGACAAGGATCTTTTGGCATGTGGCGAAAATTGGAACTAATCACCATCTTGGGAAGTGTCACTTCATGACTTTTTTTTTTTTTTTTTTTTTGTTTTTCCGCCACAGAAAATTTTGGGCACCCCCTAAAACAAGCTTTAACCAGTAAAGCAAGCTTTAGCGGGAGGAGGATGAATCCTATTACGGACGAATGGGCATTCTATAAGCTGTTAACCCCAGTGGCTAACGGCAAATAGAATGCCCAGACAGTGTGGAGACTCACTCAGTGAAGCCGAGCATACCCACTAAACATCCCCCTTTACGACCTACCTTAATCCAGGTTCTTGATCATTTATCGGAGCGACAGCCAATTGGAGAGAGAGGCTGCGCAGTGAGCGGCATCCAGACGGCTGCCACCAAAAGGAACTGAAAGTGAGAAAAAATAAAGCTAAGATTAGCAGAAATGACAAAGCTGAAACTAAGATATTATCTAGAGTGATCAGACTCACTCTGAGATAGGAATGCTGGAAAGAAGGACTACGTTTAGAAACGTTGAGCTTGCTGGAGTTTCCTGATAAGGGGAGCGAACTTGGTTAGGACCGGAAGAGCACCGTTGAAACCCTCTGGGCTGGCGTCGAGAGCGGCGCCGAAAGCCAGGATCTCGTCGATGGGAGCGAGCTGGATCCAGAACGCCATGCGGTCTTGAGAACCATTTGCATTCTGGCACTGGGAAGCCGATTTGGCGGCCGGTTGCGATTGAGTCGCTACCCGGCTGCGCTGACCTGGAACGATAGAAGTAAAGGCCTTAGGGGCCTTTGAACTGACTGGAGGGGCGTCCGAGCTAGGCTGCGGTCGCTCTCTCCAGTTCTCGATGGGCTTCACGGTAGCCCTGGCAGCACGCGGTGCCTTGGGGCAGCCGCGAAAGTTTGCTGTGTGGCCTGACTGGCCGCACAAGACGCAGGACGGAGCGGTGGGCGATTCGGGAGTGCGAGAGCACTCCTTAGTCCCATGCGGTTCTAGGCACTTGACGCACCTAGGGGAAGCATGACAATTTGCCGCCGCATGACCATACAATTGGCAGCGGTGGCACTGACCTGGAAAACCACGCTTGTGTGGTACCTCGACGCGGATGTTGGAGAGACCGCACACGGTGAGCTTGCCTCTGAAAATGGACTGCCCTTGCGGGCTCCTCGCTAGGATTACTAGCGCTAGTGGGAACTGCTTGCCTCGGCGGCTGTGCATTTTGTGCACAGATTCGACGGGGAAGCCTTGAGAAGACAAGTCCTCTTGGATTTGCTCGTTCGAGAGCTCGAACGGCACGTTCCTGAGGACGGCACGAATCTTACGCTCCTCAGGGAGGGCGTAAGTGTGGTACTCGAGCTTTTGATCAGCAAGAAGCCGAGTGAGATTCCTGAAATCGGGAATGGAATTGACAACGACCTTAATAGAGTCACCCACGTTGGATGCCTTACTATACTGGATCTTGGGATTGTGTCTACCGCAGAGAGCTGAGACCTCGGTCCAGCGGCTCTTGTCCCGTAGAAAGACGGGGGGCGGAGACTTGACTTTCGGCGGAGCCGAATCTGATTGCGACGCAGGCTGTGATGCCGGGATCGCTGAAACAAAAGGCGCAGGAGCAGACGCCAGTGCGACATTTTGCGGAGCAGGAACAGCGGCTGGAGCAGCTGAAACGGATGGAGATAAAGTCGAAGAAGAATCTTTCTTCTTCTTCTTGGACTTGGACTTTTTGCGAACCTCGGTGAACGGAGCAGGAGATTCTGGAATCAATGGAGCGGAGTCGGAATCACTGCCCGGTGGGGTAGTTTTCCGTTTGCATGCGGAAGAATCGACCGACATGAAATCTGACATAGTATCGACAGGCTCGACATCTGGGGACGCCGGAGAATCAGTTGGGAAACTAAGAGAAGGAGGAGTGGCCGGGAGGGACGCGATGGCCGGGAATGCTGCTGCGAGTTGCTGACTTAATGACTTGAGCGTCTGATTCATTTGGAATTGGAATTGAAGGAATTGATACTGACTTACCGGTTCCTGGAGCTCATCGGGCCGAGCCCCGGATTCGGTGGGGGCCTCCATCGAAGCCGGGGAGTCTGAATTATTCTGAAAGGAAGCCTATTCCTAACAAAAACCTTACGTGCCGGTGAACGGCGAACTTGCTGCAAACTGCGCTGTAAGAAAAAACGACCTAGTACGGACCTATTGCCGGTGAACGGCGGACGATCAGGCTTAGTTGTCACGGTTACGTATCCACCTGACCAGCGATGCTTCGGCCGGCAGCAGTCGGGTCCGCCCTGAAAAGGGCAGATGAATTAGCCCCGACACCACACAGCCTCCACAAGAGAAAACTTTCCGAAAGAGCTTAACTTGGCACCTGACCCGCACGAGTGCGGGGGAGGGAACAAGGGCAGCGCAATACGAACACTCGGGAGCGGCCGCAGACACGACCGTTCGGGAGCGAACGCAAACGGGAAGTCCATGACTTTTACCGCTCATATTTGTTATTATAGGTACTTTTAAATTCAATATTAAGATATGAAAAACGCCAAAATTTACAAAATGTGGGCTTACTTATTGTAGTTATAAATTTGAAGAAGTTGTTTTCGGAAAGAAAAACAATTTAACGTCTGAAAAGGTCCCTTTTTAAGAGTAAAGAAACCTCTGCAATGTTTACATATTGCCATGCTTTGAAAAACATACTTAATAGTTTTTGAAAATTAAATAACGATTTCAGGAGAATTCTCTCTTTAGAAAGACTGTATGAAAAGTGACGAAAATAAGCGGATTTTTTACAAACCTTTAAAATTACGAGCATTTCTAGATACGATTAGGTCCCTTATAAACAAAATAGTGGTGACGAGACTGTCGAGGAAATTAATTTATCATAAAAACATGATTTTACATTTCATGTCACTATGTTTTATTATATTTTCTTGCTGAATCATATATTTATATCTTCAACTCTGTGTTTTTGTACCACCAACGCTTTTCTCAAAGTTAACGCGACAAACCTTTTGTAGTACATAAAATGAAATAATTTCTGTTTCCAACCTTGAAAAAACTAAACGTTTGTGCATTCATATTTTTCCCTGAGAATAGGTAAACTGTACTTAATCATCATCATCACAACTCTTTGTAATGAGCCCACTGTAGGACATGAGTCTCTCCCCTGGGTGACGAGGAGTTATATAGGTACCGGTAGGTAATAGGCCATAATCCACCAAGCTGGCCCAGTGCTGGGTGGTGGATGCCAGAATTTTCAGGGCGCTAAAATGGCTTCTGATAAACCCTAACGACTACTATATACAAGTATACATCACCCATGACCGACTGCTTAACGTGCTCTCCGAAGCACGGAAGTCGTCGAGAGAAATGAATGGTCGGCGGTCACCCATCCCTTAATGGTAACCCTTATTTCACCCTCACGCCCCTCTGACGTAATCATCCAAGCGCCAAAAAAGCCTTGTCGGACTGTAACATTTTGAATTCAGTAATTTTTTCAAGTCTGCATTATGTATTGTTTCTTTGCTATACTTCAATTTTCTGTTATGTTTATCTTATTACATAAAGTAAGTAAGTAAGTAAGTACTACAGTGGAAAAACAGGCTCCTAGGCTTACAACGAGAAAATAAGTAAAGAAATAATTTAAATAAAATCCTTTGCCTTGTCTTTCTTTCATCTGAATTTCTGACTCAGGGTGTTACCACACTAATCGATCGACCGTCGGTCGATGGCGTCGATCGACGTCGGGTGATTTTTCGATTTCATTGATCGACGGATACCGTTTCACTAACCAATCAATCAATTCCATCGATCGGCGTTGATCGATAGGTCTGGTAGCTTTAAACGATCGATGGATACCTTTCGGCCGACCGTCGATTGAGGTCGACGGGCCGTCGTTCAACATCTACTGGCCGTCGACTCTCGGCCGACGTGGATCGGCGGTCAGTCGACGTAAGTTTCTTTCAGTTTCTTTCGAAATGTATCCAGAAGAGAACTTGTTATTGTTGGTTAGTACGATGTTACTCGTGCTATTATGACAGAGACGTAAACGCAGAAGAATTTGGATGCGGCAGTTTTTTAGTTTTTCCACTTGTTCTGGAGTAATAGTGTCTACATATTACAACTGTGCTAACAAAACTCTTTCATTTGATAATCCACACGAAGCCGTCGATATTTTTTTTTAGTTCTTTACTTTAAGTCACCTAGAGGGCGCTGTAGTCAATTTAACGTGATGTCATGTAGCTTATAACTAGCGGACACAATCAAGACGCTAAGAAAGACACCTCATTTGTCCAATTGAGATGTCTAGTTTAGAAGTGTTGAGGGAACAGATGAACATTTGTACCCACATGCATATACAAGTCAGAATCATAACCCTCCGTTTTGCTTCGCCATAATCGGGTACTCGATAGTCAATCATCTAAAAGTTTAGTTGACTATCGATCGACGTCGACTGTTTCATTCGTCCTTCGATCGACGGTCGATCGATCGTTGTGATAACACCCTCAGTGTGCAATCATTGAAAACGCTGAGTTGATATTCATATGAGAATGAGGAATAACTTACAAATTGTTTTTAAGTTATTTAAAATTTATACATAAATATGTCGGTGTCATGACCAATTTTAGAAAACTTGAAAAAGTGAAAATCTTCAATCTTCCTATATACCTAGCTAATATCTACTATATTTATAAATACGTAAACTATTTCTCTTACTGAGAGTCAAGTAAGTGAAAAACTTTAAACAGTCGTCGGCGAGAATGAAACACGTCAGGCCCAGCACTAAAGGTAAAGAACTCACAACTCCGTGTCTTTTAAATTGCGGCCGCGAAGTTTTCTTAAATAGCGTGCGGCTCCGGAAATACTTTTGTTTTGACTTGCCTCTAAAGGTGTGTTGACATGGATTATTACATAAATAAATATTTGTAAAATGGAAACCAAATTATGAAGCCAAGTTGCTTAAAAAGTTTTTCTTATTGAAAGGTACTAGAAATCGAATAAATAGATTTAAGAAATGTACAATCATTCACATTGCATAATATGTAAATATTAGATAAAAACTGAAGTAAACTTTGAAACATTAATGATTTGACGGCCAATATCAAATCAAATAAATACAAGGTGTTCTTTTTGATATTCCATAACTTTGAGGTTTTGTTCCTTACTAAAAAATAATACTTTTTGCCAAAGAATGTGTGCTTCAAAAGTGCATACTTTTCATGATATCATCAATCTTAAAGTAATGAGTTCATAAATTATCACAATTGTAAAATCTCTTAAACATTCGTCCAATAGACGCGTGAAACTGAAGTCAAACAATAACCAACAAAAACATTTTAAACGTTTAGGAACGTTGCTTACAATGTACAACGCAAAACATTGCGATAAAAAAGGGATAGAAAATGCTACGTTGCCATACTTCGCTTAAGGTGTCTAACATAAGATGTTTTGACTTAATTGAATTATTTTGTATGAAAAATAAACACAAAAAAAATCATATGTTATTTGATTCTAACACATAGTCCCATTAATACCCTAGAGTTATGGGAAATCAAGCGGAACACTTTGTATATAAAAATGTCTTCCCCACGAAAATTTGACCCAAGTACCTCCGGCATGTTTGTTAACACAATACCAACCGATTGTCACTGAAACTAAGATACCTTGATATAATGTGACGAACTAATCTGTGTTTGTGATTATTATAGTCGGCGCGGCGAACCTTGATCCCTATGACACAGACAATAATTTCCACAACATAACCTTGTAGTGCCGTCACCGTTACATTAGAATCGTATTGGAGGCTTCTAAAAATGGCATTTATTTATTTTACGTAGCTATAATCCAAAGCTACGTAAAATAAATAAAAAGGTTATGTTGTGGAAATTACTGTCAGTGTCATAGGAATCATTTGAAAACAATTCAACTATAGAATACTTGATTATTGACCGCTTATTAGTTATGTATTTTTATTCAATCCTTAATAATATTCCATTAGGTATAAGTTTTTTGTTTTTAGAATCCCCAGACAATCGAACCAACTACATGGCCTTACTGCAAAGCTTGTGTTTTGAGATACCTAGAATATAAAATACATTGTAGATAAACGCCCAGATCCAGAACATTTTTTTTCTTGTTCCGTGCGGGAATTGTACCCGCAACCACTGGCGTCGGAGGCAAATAGGTTTACCTCATCGCCAAAGTGTCGAATACAGGGTGATTGGTGGGTCAGTGAGTGAGTGGCGGAGCCGTTAGGGAGGCTAATTCTAGGCGAATTTATTATAGGACCTACTGTCCTTTTCAAGATATACCTACTTAAAGATTTTTACAAAAAAATCCTTCTCAAAGTCTTGAAATATTAGTAAATCCTAAAGACTGGTAAGTATTTCCTTTCAATTTTGTTTTTGTTTGGGATATTCTAATCACCCTGTATAAGTTGGCCAGGGAGGCTAATTCTAGGCGAATTTATTATAGGACCTACTGTCCTTTTCAAGATATACCTACTTGTAGATTTTTACAAAAAAATCCTTCTCAAAGTCTTGAAATATTAGTAAATCCTAAAAACTGGTATTTCTTTTCAATTTTGTTTTTGTTTGGGTACAAAGATATTCTAAATAAATAATATTAAATAAGATTTAGCCTATACTCTCACTCCGTAACTCTTCGCTTAACGCTTCGCCACTAATTACCAATCACCCTGTATAAGTTGCGGCTTTGAATATCCCCTCCACACCTGCCTGAGTAAATTAGATCTTTAAGTATCCACCTGGTTAGAGAACAGATTGTCCTGCATAGGTTGCTCGCCAAATACAAAGGCTTTGATTTTATGTCATCCAGTATAGTTCAGATGTTTCATAATAGTTTTTTTATACATACCTATGTAATCCAATTTTTATGAGGTATGTGGTGAGATGAAGTTTGAACGTGAATATGTTACCCAAAATAATCTTTTTTACCAATGGCATTTTTCTTCTCGATCTAACTACCTATATTACGTTTTTAAAACTGAAGTTGCAAATTGAGGCTTTTATTTGTATTTGAAATACCTACTGTAAATAAAATAATAAAGCTAAAAACCATATCTAAAGCTTACCCATTTAGGGACAACAATACCACTTACAGATACCTAAATGTTAAGGTCATAAGTATTGTTTTAAGTTGTTATTTCTATTGTCACATGTGTAACAATATAAATTTTAGGGCATCGACTTAAATTTGTCATTAAGTTAATATTAATAGTAAAGTTAATAGCAAAGTTGACATTATGAAACTACCCTAAGGAAGTCCGCGCTCTGTAAAAAAAGCAGAAGTAAGGCAGCACATGCAGCTTCCTATACAAAGTTTTTGAACGAAAACATGAATGTTTGTTTAATTATATGACATTATTTTTAAATTCACATTCATTTAAAAATAAATAATGATTTACATCACGCCCGTATCCCTTATGGGGTAGGCTAAATACCAGAGGTTACAAGACCACCTGATGTCACGTTTGACAAATTTGGAGGTATCATAAAGATGGAAAGAGACTATTTTAGTGACAGGGGGTCAGCCCTTCGCCCACAAAAACGCCTTATAACCTATTTTTTTTTTTTTTATATTGTAAGGATAGGACGTTTGTCTTCCATGCCACCTGATGGAAAGTGCGCATGAAGACTATGGTGTTACACGTCCATCCACGAGAAACCTATTCACTCGACACTTAAAAGTTCCAGGACTGTAGTGGTCAGGAAAAACAGACGCAGGCAGATTGTTCCACTCCTTGGCAATCCGTACCAAAAAGGACCTATCGAAGCGTTTTGTTCGACTTCTTGGTAAATCCACTATATAGGGATGGAAGTTCTGTCTGCGTCTGGTAGTCCGGTGGTAAAAAGGGGTGGGTTCAATTTGGTCAAAAAGAGCACTCGCACACTTACCAAAATGTAGCCGATAAAATACTGTCAAACAAGCAACCTTACGACGATGCTCCAGCGTCTGCAATTTTTTATTTGTAAGGTTGTTGTTATTTATGATTTTACGGGCTCTTCGGTCAACAGAGTCCAGCGCTTCGAGCTGGTATTTGGCAGAACCATCCCAAAGGTGACTACAGTACTCCATGCACGACCTCACTTGGGCTGTGTATAAGTTGAGCAGCCGTTCAGGGCTGAAGTACCGCCGGACCTTCGAGATGATACCCAATTTTTTTTAAAGCTGTTTTTGCCATAGACTCAATTTGTTGTCCGAAGTTTAATTTGGACGTTATAGTGACGCCCAAAAGCCCTAGTTGGTCGGTGATGGGAACAGATACATTCTGGAAAGTGGGCGTAAAAGTAAAGGTGCTCTTTTTTGCGGAGAATAGACACGCTTGTGTTTTGGAGGCGTTGAATTTGACCAGGTTAGATTCGCCCCAATCGGACACATTCCGCAAGGTCGAATCAACGCGCTCAATCATAGACTTTCTCAAAACCTGGATTTCATGGGCGCTCGTTCGCGCATTGGATATATATCTCTCAACAACAGTGCTGTCATCAGCATATCCAATAATGCCTGGTGTTAGGAGGTCATTAATGTGCAGCAAGAATAAAGTTGCAGAGAGAACAGATCCCTGAGGTACCCCGGCATTAATCGCCATTAGGTCAGAGGAGTAGCCGTCTAAGACTACTCGAACAGATATCCAGTCGCAGAGCCCGGTCGGTATGCCATATGCTGGAAGCTTGCTTAAGAGACCATCATGCCAGACCCTGTCAAAGGCCTTGTATATGTCTAAGGAAATAGCTATCGCTTCACCATGACCCTCCAAGGCCTCACTCCATAAGTGTGTGGCATACACGAGAAGATCGCCGGTCGAGCGTCCACTGCGGAAACCATATTGGCTATCGCTTAGGAGCTCGTTGGTCTCGAGGTATGCCAGGAGTCGATTGTTCAATACACGTTCCATGACTTTGCAAAGTATGGAAGTGATTGAGATTGGTCGATAGTTGACAGGATCAGCACGGCTTCCCTTCTTCGGTACTGGTTGTACGTTAGCCAGCTTCCAGGATTTTGGGACTTTACCAGATTCCAAAGAAAGTCTATAGAGACGCGTCAAAACGGGAGACAACTCAGCTGCGCAGCGTTTCAACACCACTGCAGGAATATCATCTGGACCGCTAGCCTTATTCTAGTCTAGGTGCAGCAAGCATTTAAGAACCTCCTTTTGACGAATATGAACGGTACCCATTGTAGGACCGAACTGAGGTAATTGGGGTGGGATTTTTCCTTGGCTATCTAGACGAGAATTTACCGCAAAGATACTGGCAAATAAATCCGCCTTTTCCTTAGCGGTGTGGGCCAGGGAACCGTCAGGTTTCCGCAGTGGCGGCAGCACTGGGCGACAAAAGTTCGTTTCGACCGACTTGGCGAGGGACCAGAAAGCTTTACTTCCCGAAGGGTATGACGCTATTCTGTCTCCAATACAGCCTATGTGGCGAAACGAGCTCTTTTGATCACCTTCTTGCAGGACTTGGCGGCAGCATTGTACCTCTTCTTGTGTTCATGCGAATCCACGGCTTTGCTTCTGCGAGCGGTTGCCCAGGCTTTGTACGCTTCTCGCTTACGCTTTTCGGCGGAAAAGCATTCAGCACTAAACCATGGGCGAGCTTTTGTTTCAAGGGATAGATCAGCGTAGGGAATGAAGAACTCCATTGCTTGACCTATCACACTTGAGACTGCATCAGCGCAGCACGATGGATCGGTTGATGTAAAACAAGCTTGCCGCCACGGATAAGATGCGAAGAAATGTTGCATTTCATCCCAATCTGCCGACTTGTAACGCCATACTCGCCTAGAACCACTTGGTTGGGTGTCAGGTGGCGAGTACTGCGATACAGATTTCACCAGACAGTGATCGGATGTCCCTAAGGGTGCAGTGACGGACACCGAATATCTGTCGGGATCGGTTGTCAGCAGAAGGTCCAGGCAGTAAGCAGTGTGGCCAGCAACGTCTGGGATGCGCGTAGGCTCGTCAACAAGCTGAGAGAGGCCATGAGTGAGCGAAAACTTAAAAGCCTCTCTACCAGCATGGTCAGTGTCCTGAAACGGGTATAACCACTGTCCGTGGTGTGCGTTAAAATCCCCCAGGAACACCAACTGCGCTGTGGGAAAACGTTGCTGAACCTTGTCCGCTGTTCTGCTGAGATAGTCCATAAGCCTTGTTGTCTCCCGATCTCCGCTGTGTGACCGATAAATACCAGCGTATACCATTTGGTCTAGGCCGGTATCTATGTGAACCCACATAACTGAAAGGTCCGGCACTTCCAAGTAACGGAGACGCTGACAACAGATCTTGTCACTGACATACATGCACACCCCGGCATGCGGGTGGAATTTGGACTCCAGGATGTAACCTGGGTAACAGAGGTATGCCGAGTCTGACGGATCACAGATCTGCGTCTCCGTTAGGAAGAGTAGGTGGGGTCTCTCCGTCTCGAGGTGGTGGTGGACATCATTGAGATTGGAGTGCACTCCTCGGATGTTACAAAAGTGCACTTTAAACGAGAGGAAGTGCAACCGCTGTGTTACCTTACTCTTCTTTGGACCTTTCATTAATTTTGGAGTGGAGTGAATAGGGAGGAGAACAGAAGTTGAGTGAAGTGCTGCAAATGGAACCAAGCAACTCGATAGTAACGCACCTTTGGGAAACTCGCTTGGAGACTGCGGGGACGCCCGAACCCCCCCGAGTTCACCATCGGGTCCTCTCAAACCGGTCGCCAGCCGGCACGATGGAGCCTCCCGGGATTTTTCGCGAGGTGGCGGGGCAGCCTTTTGCATGTGGCTGGCATGCTACTTGGGCCCCCTACTAGCTGCGGTCGGCCAGCGGTGCACCGTGCTTCGGATCCCGCTACCCTCCAAAACGAGTCACCCGGTGAGTCATTATCCTACGAGTTGAAAACAGTTCTCCGATGCAGCACGATTACTCAGACCTATCCTCCTCAATGGCTACACTAGACATCATGCCGGAACGCAACTAGGTTACTTGGCGGCATGGTTTTGTCTAGTGGGTGGTGACAAGCCACGGCCGAAGCCTACCACCAAATTTTACTGCTCGTTTAGCACCACCCAGGGACCACGTACAAGGCATCGACGGCTAAACCTTGCGGACGCGAGCAGTTTTCAGTCCCCAAAACTGCTCAACCTCTGTCCCTTAACTGACTTTACAGTATGCCCGGGAAGAGAAGCAGCTGGCACATTTGACTTTACAGTATGCCCAGGAAGAGAAGCAGCTGGCACATTCAACGTTTTTCTTTCGCTCCCAGTCCAGCATGGAAGCAATAATGATTTCTGCACAGATTTAATTGGATAGATTGCAAAAAAAATGCATATAACTACACTAACCGGTCCCTGCAGTTCCACCTGCATTACTCTCGTTGCCGGGACAATAATAACCTATAACCGTCCTCGATAAATGGACTATACGACGCAAAAAGAATTTTTCAAATCGGACTATTAATTCCTGAGATTGGCGCGTTCAACCAAATAAAGAAACCTTAGACATTAGTATTTAAGAATAGATTATCTGTGAAAACACAGGGTGACTGGTGGGTCATTTTCGAAATTCCAGCGCGTGATAGTTTGAGATCATACATGAAGAGAAAAAAATAAAAAAATAATAATTATTAATTATTTACTTAGTAAACTTAACCGAAAGTTAAAGAATCCATTACGCATCGCATGGTTACATAAGCGTAATGCAATCGATACTAAGCGGGTGGCGGTGTGCGTGTGGCGGGAACACCGACGTGTGCGTGTTGAAAAGTGTAGTAAGGTCTTTTTATTTATTCATAGGGATTTCTGGTGAAACATTAAATTCCTACTTTTAATACATAATTATGATCAGAATCGAGTTTAGTTAGAGTGCTCTCCTTCAGTACCTATCTAAAATTTGTCGCCAGTCACCCTGTATAATATGAATCCTCAATCATAGATTTATATATTTATTATTTATTTATGTTAGATACCATTTCAGGAACTTTAAAGTTCTGATCAACCAGCCCTGGACTTTTAATCATAGTCAATTAAAAAACATTATATCACCAATATTGAAGTTAACGCAAAAAGCTTACATCCTAACAAATATCCGAGAGTAAGATCAGCCATATATTGTACCTACTTTAAAGAATTTCCATCAAAATACTTCAAATTATTTAATGGTTTTAATTGTGTATTCTTTTACTACCTAATTGATTTCCCTGATGATATGAACATTTTTATTTGCTTGAACTAGTAAGGTCAGCCATATACTTTAAGGAATTTCCGTTAAAACACTTCATAGTAGATTGTTAAACTAGGGTCGGATGACATCAGTTCCTATACGAGGTGTTTAGACGCCCGAGCGCAGCGAGGGCGGATATAATCCGAGTATGAATTGATGTCATCCACCCGCGGGGAACACTCTACTTTTCATTTCGAATATGAGGAAAGTAAAAAAAATAGTTATATGTAATTAAGAAAATTAAATATTTAATATTTTTTTTAAATGATAGTGACAAAATATAGACATATATAATATTTTAAATTACTTCTTTTAACTTGACTTCTAAAATTAAAAAAAATCATAAAAAAATCTAAATTTTTGACAGCTGGCTTCATAAGAAATGTATTAGTTCTATTTTTGAAATCCATTCCGGCCCTCGGTTCGGAATGAATTTCTATGAAACATTCCGACCCGCAGGTCGGAGGGAGCATTTTCAGACCGATACTTGGATCAAACATAGACTACTTTCCGAGTATGAGAAATGAAAAATATTTTAATGCTTTTATTGTGTAAAGAATAGATCTTTTACTATACAATGGATTTCCCGTATAATATTAATATTTTTATTTGCTTGAAGAATTTTCATGTAACACCCACCCAAGAAATGTTGCTATAGCAACCTACTCACTTCATAAAAAAAACCATCTGTATTCTAGTCAGAAGACGCCGCAGCAATGATGACAGCTCGCAACGACATTATGCTAATGTTAGTGTTGGTAATTCACTTACGTTGATTCTTTTTTGCTTCAATTTCGAACATTTTGTGGAAGAAAATTTAACGTTTACGAATGATTTGGAGGTGTTGCGTAGAATAGATAAACCTGGTCAAGTACGTGTCGATCTCGCATCGGGAGGGTTGATGTGTTTTTTTATATTCAATTTGGGGCACCTCACGCGTGCTTGTCTCTTTCTGAATCTATCATAAAATAAGCTTTTTTTTATGGTCAACCATGCAATAAAAACATATCTTTTGACGACCACTTTGGCGATGGGGTAAACGTATTTGCCTCAGACGCCAGTGGTTGCGGGTTCGATTACCGCACGGAACAAGAAAAAAAAATTCCGAGTCTGGGCGTTTATCTATATATGTATTTTATATTTTAGGTTCCCCCTTAGTTCGCTAAATGGTATCTTATAACCCAAGCTTTGCTTACTTTGAGGCCATGTAGTTAGTGTGATTGTCTGGGGATTTTATTTATTTATTTTATTTATACCTAGTTTAATGTTTGATTAGTTGCCGCATAGGTTTGGTTAAGAATAGTTCTATGGCCTCTAGATAAGTGTAGTAAAAGGCGACCAATCTGAGCGTTCCCATTTTGTACAAGGACCTCCTCCAGGGCGAGCTGACACCGTGTAATTTACCATCCTTCGCAAATCGTCACAGACAGAAAAGTCTCACTTAGTGATAACATTGCTTATTTAACTAATCCACACTCTTATTTGTATCTTTTGAGAAGAGAACGATTTACATCTAATGCCTTAAAACCTAACCATATAGAGTGAAAAAGGGCGAGTCGGACTCGCCCATGAGTGGTTCCGTAGCAACAAGTAATATAATATAAAAGTTCTTGTAGTTTGTTGTAACTTTAATCGATGTTTCAATAATAGTGTACTTTTCATGCATAAAAAAACTATTTACTAGATCTCATCAAACAAAACTTTAGGTGGAAGTTTAATTGGATAAATGTACATCATGTATTTTTTCTAATTTTATAATTATCTTATTTTAGAAGTTACAGGGGGTGGACACACGTCTTAACACTTTGAAAATATTTCTCGCGCAAACTATTTAGCTTAGAAAAATAAAACATGTGAAACCTAAATACCATTTTTAAAACCCATTCATAGGAACCCCGCACGAATGGGATTGATGAAAAAATATTTTTTAAGTTTCAGTATGGGGAACCCCCAAAGTTTATAGTTTTTTTTTTCAATTTTTTTAAATGTTAATGCGGTTCACAAAATTAATCTACTTACCAAGTTTTTCGGAAAAAAGTGTCCGTGACATACGGACGGACAGGAAGACAGACATGACAAATCTATAAGGGTTCCGTTTTTGCCATTTAGCTAACTAGCTAACATGTCTGTTTTTTTCACTAAATTCAGTGTATATTGACATACGCATCTTCCTTCTATGAAATCTACACTAATCCTTGTACATTGAGAAGTATGTAGCTTTGGTCAGTTTTCACCTTTATTTCAGAATAATACAAGCATTAAAATCGTCTCCATTGATTGCTTAAAATACACTTCGTCACTGTGGAATCCTTCTTATTAAATATTATCACATATAAAATTTTGTACTTTCAGTATAGAACATGTACAAATGAAGTTAACTACCTATTTACCTTTATCATACGAAGGCAAACAACGGCAGCCATACTATTCATTCTGAGCTTTTGGTAAGATTGGTGCAAACCTAACTCTACAGGGAACCAACTGCTCTGCATACTACTATTGCAAGCACTAACTACGGACAAAACTCAATTTATACAGATCTTAGCCCCAAATGTAAAATTACTTTCTTTTATGCTTATTAAACTTAACGTTAATGTAATATTTTTGGCTTATACGAAAACTTGATTAACTACCTTTACACATGTCAATGGTACGTAGGTACTGTTTTATTTGACTTTGGAATAAAATGATATATGTTTGTAAATATATCATATTATGTATATCATTTTGCCGTCAGCTTACCAAATAAGTAAATAAATACAAAGTAAAATCCCCACACAATCACACCAACTACACGGCCTCAAAGTAAGCAAATCTTGTGTAGTAGAATGACTTCATCATGCATCTAGGATCAAACCCGCTTTCCGCTTACCAGCCGCCGGAAATAGCCTGCTTCTGATATAGTGATCTGGGTGGAGGCCGTCTATAAATATAAAGTAATACTCAGAATTTTCGGAAAGCCTGAATTAATGCTCCAATTCCAAATTGTTATTCTTGTATGCTCAGGATTAATTTCTATTATGCTAAATTATACGGTGGCAACAAAATTGGCATTATTGAGCACCCTCTTTAAAACTCTGAAGAAAAAATCTAGTGAAGTTTTTATCACACCTTTCTGCTTATGCTTTCATTTGCATTCAGTCTGTGTCTTTTGCACGTGACACGATCTCGGAGTTTCAACTTTTTTATTATAATTTACCTACTCAACCTTTGTCGAGATGATTTTCTTTTCTTTGACGAGAGCATGAAGGTGTCTTTTTATCGATTTCAGACGAGTAGGTTAAGTTTATAGATAAATAACGTAGGTTTGTGAAGTTTTGTATCTTGGTATTAGGACTCAGTACAAAAGCAGTCTAAAATTTGAGATAACTTTGTAATAAAACCTTTTAAGATTCGATTCTCATCGAGACTCATCGTGTATAATCGTAATCGATTGATCGTCGATTGAGGTCATCGATCGATTGTAGAATGGACTAGTGGACGTCGATCGATAGTGTTTACTAGATCAATGCGATCAGATCCGATGAGAATAACCGAATTATTTTCTTGAACAGAGTACCATGTCAGCGATGACTCCGAAGTACCTTTTCCATTGAAATAAGAGTGATTTTTATTGTTGCAGTAGTTTATTTCCTTGAAATAAAAAAAAAATGGTCGCGCTTTTCAATGGAATACTTTCCAAAAGCAGACTTTATTGTTCCTTGGTATTTAGAATCAGCTGTGATATGTTATATGTGATATGTACTTACGTTTGAATAACAAATCGGTTTTAAAAATTACCGTTTCCAAAAAAGGAGGAGGTTCTCAATTCGTCTGTATTTTTTTTCTGTTTTTATTTTGTGCCTTTGTTACACGATATTTTGGACAATTATGAATTGATTTTAATTTTTCTTGTTTTTATGATAGAGGATACTTCATAGTTGGTCTCGTTTAAAATTCATCGAAATCGGTTGAGTACTGCATTGAAAATTTCAAACATTTGAAAAAAACTTTATGATTTCGGAGAATGTTTACGTTGATGACACTCTCAACTCAGTCAAAGTTTTGACGTGAAGTCGGTTTTTTTAATGGTCTGCATTCGATGATTATTTTTATTTTTATTTGTCTAACCAATATAAAAAGTTCACAGCCACAGCAAATCTTAAATACACAGGGATCTTGTAGACGTATTTTATTTGTATTTATTTTACTGAACAAAGATATGAGCAAATTCCCGTGATCAGTTTGATATTTACATTTTGGATATCTGAAATTTCACCCGTTCAGAAATAGTAATGTAAGCGCTTCTCTCTTCTACAAAATGACGTGTACACGTATTTAAGAATTAATCGTGAAAACTAAACAATAATAATTAAATATTCTTATGAAATTGATGGTGAGTCAATATAAAAACAATGTATTTTTACGACAATCTAAGAAAAACTTCATCACTGTAAACTTTAAAAACTATTTGGTTTATACTCAGGAACATTCGGTGACCGGCCAAATAAAGGTCTTTTTTGCTATAAAAAGCTTTCATTTCTGCTAGTAACCTGAGCACGTGCGAAATCGCAGAGGGCGGAAACCTGTAAAACTTTTGAATTCCCCTGCGTTCTTTGAAAATTGTTTTTTACCCCTCTTGTGCCTTCATAAAATTCGAAACTAATTTGCTACATTACAATTTGGTTAAATAAAAAATAATAACGACCTTTAACTTTAGAAAGTTCATTTTATTTGATTCTTTGAATACAGAACTCCAGGTAAACTACAGAATACACGGAAATGAAGGTTAAATATCCTTGCATGGTTAAATAGGTAATATAATATTATTTACCGGGATTTGTTGTGGAATTAATGTATTTTAGTTTGATTGTTTTGGGGACTGAAAACTGCTCGCGTCCGCAAGGTTTAGCCCTCGATGCCTTGCACGTGGTCCCTGGGTGGTGCTAAACGAGCAGTAAAATCTGGTGGTAGGCTTCGGCCGTGGCTTGTCACCACCCACTAGACAAAACCATGCCGCCAAGTGACTTAGTCGCGTTCCGGCATGATGTCTAGTGTAGCCATTGAGGAGGATAGGTCTGAGTAATCGTGCTGCATCGGAGAACAGTTTTCAAATTGTAGGATAATGACTCACCGGGTAACTCGTTTTGGAGGGTAGCGGGATCCGAAGCACGGTGCACCGCTGGCCGACCGCAGGTAGTAGGGGGCCCAAGTAGCATGCCAGCCACATGCGAAAGGCTGCCCCGCCACCTCGCGAAAAATCCCGGGAGGCTCCATCGTGCCGGTTGGCGACCGGTTAGAGAGGACCCGATGGCGACCTCGGGGGGGTTCGGGCGTCCCCGCAGTCTCCAGGCGAGTTCCCCAATGGTGCGTTGTTTCCTACGAGTTGCTTGGTTCCATTTGCAGCGCTTCACTCAACTTCTATTCTCCTCCCTATTCACTCCACTACCAATTCACAATGAAAGGTCCTAAAAAGAGTACGGTTCAACAGCGGTTGCACTTCCTCTCCCTTAAAGTGCACTTCTGTAACATCCGAGGAGTGCACTCCAATCTGAATGATGTCCACCACCATCTTGAGACGGAGAGACCACACCTACTCTTTCTAACGGAGACGCAGATCTGCGATCCGTCAGACTCGGCATACCTTGGTTACCCAGGCTATATCCTGGAGTCTATTTTCCGCCCGCACGCCGGGGTGTGCATGTATGCCAGTGACGCGATCTGTTGTCAGCGTCTCCGTTACTTGGAAGTGCCGGACCTTTCAGTCATGTGGGTTCACATAGATACTGGCCTAGACCAAGTGGTTTACGCCTGTATCTATCGTTCACATAGCGGAGATCAGGAGACAACGAGGCTTATGGAATACCTTGGCAATACAGCAGATAAGATTCAGCAACGTTTTCCCACGGCGCAGTTGGTGTTTCTGGGGGATTTTAATGCTCACCACGGGCAGTGGTTATACCCGTATCAGGACACTGACCATGCTGGCAGAGAGGCCTTTAAGTTTTCGCTGACTTATGGTCTCTCACAGCTTGTTAACGAGCCTACGCGCATCCCCGACGTTGCTGGCCACACTGCGTATTGCTTGGACCTTCTGCTGACAACCGATCCTGACAGATACTCGGTGTCCGTCACTGCACCTTTAGGGACATCCGATCACTGTATGGTGAAATCTGTATCGCTGTACTCGCCACCTGACACCCGCCCAAAAGGCTCCAGGCGAGTATGGCGTTACAAGTCAGCAGATTGGGATGAAATGCGACATTTCTTCGCATCTTATCCATGGCGGCAAACTTGTTTTACATCAACCGATCCATCGTGCTGCGCTGATGCTGTCTCAAGTGTGATAGTCCAAGCAATGGAGTACTTCATTCCCCACGCTGATCTATCCCTTGAAACCAAAGCTCGCCCATGGTTTAATACTGCTTGCCTTGCCGCTGAAAAGCGAAAGCGGGAAGCATACAAAGCCTGGGCAAATGCTCGCAGAAGCAAAGCCCTGGATTCGCATGAACTTAAGAAAAGATACAATGCTGCCGCCAAGTCCTGCAAAAAGGCAATCAAAAGAGCTCGTTTTGCCCACATTGGCCGTATCGGAGACAGAATAGCAGCATACCCTTCGGGAAGTAAAGCTTTCTGGTCCCTTGCCAAGTCGGTCGAAACGAACTTTTGTCGCCCGTCGCTGCCACCACTGAGGAAACCCGATGGTTCTCTGGCCCACACTGCTAAGGAGAAAGCAGATTTATTTGCTAGTATCTTCGCAGAAAATTCTCGTCTAGATTGCCAAGGAAAAATCCCACCCCAATTACCTCAGTTCGGACCTACAATGGGTACCGTTCACATTCGCCAAAAGGAGGTTCTTAAATGCTTGCTGCACTTAGACGAGAACAAAGCTAGTGGTCCAGACGGTATTCCTGCAGTGGTCTTAAAACGCTGCGCAGCTGAGTTGTCTCCTGTTTTGACACGTCTTTATCGCCTTTCGTTGGAATCCGGTAAGGTCCCCAAGTCCTGGAAGCTTGCTAACGTACAGCCAGTACCAAAGAAGGGAAGCCGTGCCGATCCTGTCAACTATCGACCAATTTCAATCACCTCCATACTTTGCAAAGTCATGGAACGTGTATTGAACAATCGACTCCTGGCATACCTCGAGACCAACGAGCTCCTAAGCGATAGCCAATATGGTTTCCGCAACGGGCGCTCGACCGGCGATCTTCTCGTGTATGCCACTCACTTATGGAGCGAGGCCTTGGAGGGTCATGGTGAAGCAATAGCTGTATCCTTAGACATTTCCAAGGCCTTTGACAGGGTCTGGCATGATGGTCTCTTAAGTAAGCTTCCAGCTTATGGCATACCGATTGGGCTCTGCGACTGGATATCTGATTTTCTGAGGGAACGGTCAATTCGAGTAGTCTTAGATGGCTTCTCCTCCGACCAAATGGCAATTAATGCCGGGGTACCTCAGGGATCTGTTCTCTCTGCAACATTATTCTTGCTGCACATTAATGACATTTTAACACCGGGCATTATTAGTTATGCTGATGACAGCACTGTTGTAGAGAGATACGTATCCAATGCGCGAGCGAGCCCCCGTGAAATCCAGAGTTTAAGAAAGTCAATGATTGAGCGCGTTGATTTGACCTTACGGAAAGTATCCGATTGGGGTGAGTCGAATTTGGTCAAATTCAACGCGTCCAAAACTCAGGCGTGTCTATTCTCCGCAAAAAAGAGCACCTTCACATTAACGCCCACTTTCCAAAATGTATCTGTCCCCATCACTGACCATCTAGGGCTTTTAGGCGTAACTATAACATCCAGTTTAAACTTCGGTCAACAAATTGTGTCCATGGCTCAAGTAGCTTCGAAAAAGTTGGGAATCATCTCGAAGGTACGGCGGTACTTCAGCCCTGCACAGCTTCTTAACTTATATACAGCTCAAGTGCGATCATGCATGGAGTACTGCAGTCATCTTTGGGATGGTTCAGCCAAATATCAACTAGAAGCGCTGGACTCCGTTGACCGAAGAGCCCGTAAATTAATTAACAACGTCGACCTTACGACCAAAAAACTACAGACCCTAGAGCATCGTCGTAAGGTTGCTTGTTTAACCGTGTACTACAGGATACATTTTGGTGAGTGCGCGAGTGCTCTGTTTGAGCAAATTGAACCCTCACCCTTTTACCATCGGACTACTAGACGCAGACAGAACTTCCATCCGTATGTGGTTGATATTCCGAAAAGTCGAACTAAGCGCTTTGACAGTTCCTTTTTGATACGGGTCGCCAAGGTTTGGAATGAACTGCCTGCGTCTATTTTCCCTGACCAGTATAGTCCTAGTACTTTTAAGCGTCGAGTGAATAGGTTTCTCGTGGATGGACGTGTACCACCTTAGTCTTCATGTTCACTTAACATCAGGTGTCATGGAAGACAAACGTCCCATCCATATTTTATAAAAAAAAAAAAAAAAAATACATCCAGGTTTCGTGAAAATGATAATTGATAATACTTGTACATAATACATGAACTTTAATAACTTTCATTAGTAGCGAGAGGCACAATGCACGGTCAAATTTATTGTGAATTCAAGGGAAATATTCTCAATAGTCGGTTAATAACTTTATATTATCAATATGCATCAAAATATAAATGAAGCTAAAAATAAAAAAGCCTTTTCGTCCAAAAATATCCTAAGGTTTTATAAACGTAGGTAGTTTGTGAACGCTGAAAATAGGAAATAACTGTACGTGTGAGTTACGTGACTAAATGTTTGTGGCGAATAAGGAAACAGTTTCTGTTAGTTTGCCATAGGTCACAACTACTCAGATTGTGAATCTTACTTTTATCTTAGCTTTACCTTCTTGTACAAATGATCTTGGTAAAGGCTAAGAGAGGTGGCTGCCCACCCAACATCTATCGAATGTTGTGCTAGTAATTCACTAATCGATGCGTTGGATACTTTATTGGAAACCAGGTTGTGTATAAGACTTCCACTATGGGCTGCCCTCAGGGCTCAGTTTTAGGACCGACGCTTTGGAACGTCTTGCTGGACGACCTGTTTCGCTTGCCGCTGTCAGATGGGGTGAGGATGGTATGGATTCATGGTAGCTTATGCAGACGATGCAGACGATGTCACGGTGCTGATCGATGCGGACTCTAGAGCCGCGATTGAGAGAAAAGCCTCCTTGGCTCTTCAATCAATCGCTGACTGGGGCACCCGCACCCGTCTCGGGTTTGCTCCCTCAAAGTCAAGGGTAAATTCAAAAGGCCACCTACCATCAGAGTGGAGTCTGTATCGGTCTCATCGGTGCATTGCACAACGGTGCTGGGCGTTGCAATTGACTCCAGCCTGTCTTTCGCGGAGCATGCGGCCGTAATAGGAGAGCGTTCTAGCAAGGGGTTTGGTAAGATATCTAGAGTCTCCACAACCCGGTTCGGTATCCGGTACCCGGCCCTTAAATTCATCTATAAGGGCACCTTTGTGGCAACTATTACTTATGCGGCTGCATGCTGGCACGAAAGAACGTCTGTCTACGCCGTTCGTAGCGCTTTACTTAGAACGCAGCGTCCAGCACTGATCCTGTTGACCAAGAGTTACCGGTCGACCAGCACACCGGCACTCTCGGTGCTTGCAGGGGTTCTACCAGCAGACTTGGAGGTATCCAGTGCAGGCAGGTTATACGACGCACGTCAATCCACGGCCAGTACGGAGAGAGTGAAACTGAAGCGCAAATTCTACGATTTGGCAGTGGAGGCGTGGCAGAAACGATGGGAATGTGAATCGAAAGGAAGGGAGACATACTGTTTCTTTCCGGACGTGTTGGCTCGCCTAAGGGCAACCTGGGTGGAGCCGGACTACCAATTGTCCCAAATTCTAACAGGTCATGGTTTGTTTAGGAAATGATTGTATGATATGAGACTGTGTGACACCGATGAATGTTTCTGCGGTTTTGATGTTGAAAACATGCACCACGTGGGAATGTCCTCTTTATATGGAAGAAAGAAAGGCGATGCTTGAAGGGATGAACCGAGGTGCTGAGGAAGGACCACTCTACTAGTGCGATCTCGTTTCTGAAGCGGCTAACTTTAGTAGGTTGCGGGCGTTCGTGGCACAAGAGCTGCCTTGAGAGAGAAGAAGAGACGCCATGAACTAAAAGCAAAAGAGAACTGCCAGGCGACACAGTTCAACGTTATGTGTAGTAGTCTCAGATCCCTAAAAGGGGGGAACTGAAAAGGGACAGAGGACATAGATTACTTGTAGGGAGATCAAGCAGCCGCGCCTAGAGTAAAGCGATTACGCAGTTCGGCGCGGTCTCCCGCGATTCGGCCCTTATAACCAAGGTGTTGAAAAGGGCCATGGGAAGGTGGTGGTTCTGTACAAATAAACAGAATGTGTCCAAAAGTCATGTTTAAGTTTGAATAACATATCGGTTTTAAAAATTAGCGACCGAAAAATACTTGCATCTCGACTGAGACTTACGAAATATACATCATTTTATTAAACTTTAAAGTATAAACAATCCGCATATTAATGTAAAGCTCAATCAACAATTGTTTGGCATGCAGACAGTCGCGCGCGACTGGCCGCATGTTTAGCGCATGGTGAGTTCGAGCCACGTAGGTATAGCTCACGTTTGGTCCGTTTATATGAAGTTGAATTACTGTATATAGCATTACCGTGACCTTGTTGTCGGTCCGTTCGTTGCAATTTTTAGGAACGTAAAGTATGAAACACTGGCATATATCTATACAGATAACGCAAATACATGTACTTTGCGTGTCCGTACCCCGCTAGATACAGTCCCGAGCGTATCACTGTTAGAAAATCGATATCACGTAATAGATATCGTTTTTAATAATCGATTTTATCAGCGACATCGGTGTTTTTGTATCAGTTTGTATTTATATCAGTAAATATCAGCTGTGACGTCACAGTAGGTGTTAAAAAGTCGGCACGCTTGGTTTCAATACAAATCCTGACACTTGCGTCATCTATGTAGATGTATGTCTGTGCCATGAAACATAATTTATGAGTAAAGTCTATAAACAATTGAAGAATAGACAAAATTCAACCTTCTATGTCAACTGAATCAAAAGAGATATATGAACGTTTTTGTCCCGTGTACACCGCATATGTTCGCGCTAACAGGGTAATCAAATCCAGAATCTTGAAATTTGGCAAGTACACTTTCAGTGCAAATATATTCGTTTTTCACTAGATCGGTTTGCTTCAATTTATTTGGAAAAAACAGTAAAGAATATTGAAATTTTCATTAAAATCTATCGTTATATTATTTTTGGTATTTTTATACATTGGTGAAAAGCATTTTTTCATAGTCTTTTCCAAGTTGGATAGGGCTTGAATTTGCACACTGAAACCTAATTTCTTGTTTTTAATGTTCTCCATAGAATACTTCAAATTTCATTTAGATCCACAAATTTATAATTCTAGTTAAATTTTTTCAATTTTGATGTTCATGAGAAAAAATCGTAATTCACTTTTAAATTTACAAATTAGTTGCGAGGGACTGACTATTAGTGTTCTCACATTAAGGGGTACAGGGCTTAGAGTAGTAAAAAATTTGGATATTTTTAAGATTTCAACAATTTAAATACTCTTCGAATGTATTTTGGCACGTTCGATAATAGATGAGAACGAGGCCATCAGTCATCGAACTAAGCAATCATTCTGAGCACCCCGTTTTTAATTATGCAAAATCTGTCCCATTCATTACGGCCCGGGCCGTCATCCCAGCCCTGTCATCTCGCCACGGCCCGCTATTCTAGCGAAATGGACAAAATTATTTACATTGAAATTATGAAAAATATTTAAAAGAGATGACGCTATCAATCCCTGTTTGTGTTTAAGAGTATAACAACGTTTGTCATTTTGATTGAATCGATTCGTTTTCGGCTAGGTACTCTTATTTGCGTTATAATAAATCAGATCAATGTCTAATTGCCGTATTTCCTTTGTTTAAAGTTTCTTTCCTTATTTTGAATTTTCTTGTGTTTTTAATGTCTACGCGATGTAGTTATGAATGCAAATTAGATCATTTATATCACAGCAGTGCTGATTTAACTAGTAATTCTTCATTTGTTAATTCAAAACGACATTTTTGAAGTTGACATAGAAATTTTTTGGTCCTCATGGTGAATATGGTAATTTGTTTTCATGTCAAATAAATTGTTTGATTTAGTGTGTAATGAAATTAGAACATTGTTGATGTCGGGCAGCGTAGGACTGGGCGGTGTGAATAATCTTGGGAGGCATTTGTCCAGCAGTGGGCGTCACCTGGCTGAATGATGATGATGTAAAAAATCAGTAAACATTGTGTACGTGCGTTGAAAACCAAGGGTCACAAACAACATTTTATAGCATTCTTAATTGCTCATATCATCGTTTTGTTACAAAATCATGATTGAGAATTATTAACCAGTCTTAGCGTGTGTGGTAACACAAATCGATCTCGATCGATAGTAGAATGAATAAGTCGACGTCAATCCATAGTTTTTTAGTTTTTCGATCAATCACATCAGATCCGATCAGAAAAAATCGATCGAAGACAGTCTATGACCATCAATCAACATTGATCGGTTGGTCTAGTAGGACCCTTAGGCACACTAGTCTTAGTTTGAACAACCTAAACTATTTAACATACATACATAACTTCACGCCTATATCTCTTATGGGGAAAGCAGAACACCAGAAGTAGAAAAACCATCTTATGTCACATTTCACAAATTTGGAGGCATTGTAATGATGGAGAGATACTATTGCAGTGACAGGGGTCAGCCTATCACCCACAAAAAAACCTCCAATAAACCTCTGTCCCTTAACTCACTTTTACAGTATGCCCGGGAAGAGAAGCAGCTGGCACATTCTATGTTTTTCTTTTGCTCGCAGTTCAGCATGGAAGGAACTATTTAACAATTAATTGAAAACCCGATTGAGAGTGAAAGAATAAGAAAAAATATTCTTCCACCTATCTATTTATCCTTCCTCACAGATTTCCACAATTATTAGAATATTAATAATCAGGTCCACAGCAGTATTAAATACTTACTCCGAACTTAAATAATAGTGCCGAGTCTATTACCGATTCAGTTCGTTTCGCGGTAGTTGGCTGTCAATATTCATTTAGACCGTGGCCACGGCCGGCGCGTGATTTGTACACTCGCTATTACCGGCGGGTTGTTACTATGGTAAGAAAAGTTATTTATAGGCTAACAAATAACAGGTTAAAAATTATTTATTCACAAAATCCGTCGTATATGACAGAAAAGTAAAAAATATCCATCAAGGGACAAGAGGAAGACCATGTCGAAAGTTTACGTTGAAGCTGAAAGTTAAAGGGTGAGATAACCCTTTAACGATAATGACACTAATAACTAAATTGTAACTCTTATTAATATAGAAGAACTAGGTACTTACATTCTTGGATGAATAAAGAAACAATTACCAGTACCAATTTCGAGTCTTTAATTTGAGACTAGTCAAGGTTTAAAGTGCTTTGCAGCTACTTCGATTCTTAAACTAAACTTATTTTATAACAAGACATAGATTTCCTTTTACCTTTATGGCAATAACCCACAGTAGGGACGCGAACGTGCAACGAATACGAATGTAGGAATCTCTGCGAATCACACGAGTGCTGTCGAAAATCGTTCTGTCATTAATAATTCCCAATTCGTCGCAATAGATATTCGGCCATTATTCAGTTACTGTAGCTTTGGAACGTCTAGACGAGCAAACAAGTCTTATTTCAGGCTGTTTGAAAGTCACTTTTATTTAGGCTTTAGAGGTATTGACTTTGTATAGAAATATTTACACAGAGGTATTCATCTTAAAGTGTGGGTTTAAATTTATCTACTCAACCTCAAGCAACCTAAGATTAATTTTAATGATGAACGTATGTATGTAGTTGCTTCTATACAAAAAATTCAAAATTTTTGAAAGGCTTCTATTTTCTCACAACCAATGTTTACGCTCTGTCTGAAACGTTAGTTTTTTAAATTGCCATTTATAAATTGTTACTAGAACACAATGGGTCGTATTCGACATTGCATTTGCATTTCTTCTTATTTTTAAGTCTTTCTAGTGTCAAATTTTATGATGTAAAATGTGACAGCCTCACACAAAAACTATTTTTTCTCTTTCTGATACGGCATTAAGAAACACTTATATAATAAGAGAAAGTCTAGGCACGTTAAACTGGCCTGGGTTTGCAAGAATTACTTTTAAACATTTAACTTTTTTCGTTCACATTCAAAACTTTAATGAGTACCTCTTATGAACTATAATGAAAACAATTTATGTTTCTTATTTATATCCTAGATTTTCATTATTTCACAGTAGATAAAAGATTAAAAAGGAAAACCGTATGTTGAATATGTTGATACTCTTTTCATTGTTTTTAAACAGAAAAAAGAAACAACAATGTTGAGTTAATTAAACTTATACTAAGCAAGAATTTTAAATATTTACAATTAACACGTTGTTTCAGATTTTTCTTACATTGGCGATATGGAAGTCCAAGATTTCAAGACGATGTCCGGAGCAAATGACAGGTTTGTCCTTTTATTTTTATAACATAGGTAATAACATATTACCTACTAGCTAGATGAAATATTGCTAACACATTTTTTTGAATTGTAAGCTTTAATATTTGCTAAAATTCCATATCTTATAGCCAATAATATTCTTGTAAGAGCCTAAACCTGCAATGCGTCTATATACAACAATGCGTCTATATACATCCACAGTTAACTTACTTTTAAGCATTCATTTTCGTCGAACCACCTACATGCAGCTTCAAACACATTCAGTTGTTAATTAATAAATGCTTAACTACGCAATGACTTTGATAAATACTTAAACGATTTTATACCTTAGGAACAGCATCACAAATGAGTATCATGGACATTTTTAATCAACCTAAAAGCATTGATTCCCTGTCAAATTGCTCCACCACAGGTCGGAGATAAGGTACTTATCTTGCAAAAATAGACGTACGAGTACCCTTGTAAGTCTTTCCGCTCAACTGGCTCACGTCATTCATCTTGTTTCTGTTTTTTTTTTTGGGGATCGTCAAAGTGCAATATCATCAAATCACTGTGAAAGAAACTTCACGATTGTATGGGGGATAAAATATTACAAAGCTTGGGCTTCGGTCCTAGCGGCACGGTTTTTATTAACCTTGTGGTATAGTGTTAGCTAAGCTGCTCAGCTATTTGGAATTATAATGTATCATTAATGCAGCATGGTGATACTTTCTTAAATAAGAAAACATAATTGATAACATACTGGGTACAATTTAAACTAACCATCGGTTTCAATAACTTAACAAAATGTTAAAGTTAAATTAAAGATTTAATAATAATTTCCTAAACTTTCTTGAGTGACAGATTTTATAGTATAGGAATTTTGTATATTTACTTTTACTTTAACCTTTTGGTAAGCTACTGGAACTGGCCGTCAGATGTCATTCCTACCCGTGGACACCACGCTAAAAATTAAATTGTCAGACAGTTTAGAAGAGTAATCATAGGGCCAATTCAATTGATAATTAAAAAAAATAACAAAAATTGAAAATTTTACGTTTAGAATAATAAAACAGCTTCAAATAACATCAAAAATCTTCAAACATCCAGGGTATCACTTCATTTTTTGATTTCACTAATCGCTTAGCTGTACCAACATGAAATATTGACCACTAAAAAAAAAACAAAATTACATTCGCTGACTATATTTACACTGACCTCTTTTTATCTTTATTTACCGGTTTTAAAGTTTTGTCATGAAAGAAAAGTATTTATAATTAAAATAAAAACTGTTATTAAGTGTGCCATGTGAATACTTAATTTTAAAATTTATCACGTAAAAATGATAACATAGAATGTCTTACAATTTTAAAGGCAATGTTAGAAAAATATCACATCGCTTCGCATAGCTTGCTGTGAATAGAACCACTATAATTTTTAGTGGCAGCATCTTCTGTCGAGTCACTCAAGGCGTATTTCACGGTACGTCAACCTGCGGAATTATATCTAGGAAATATGATTTGAGAGTGTAACAAATATATTATGATAGCCCCTGAGAATATATCGTATGTTTGATCTCCTAATGATCTATTGTTGTGATAGTTTTCGCACTAATAAAATGTCGGGAAATGTGAGGTAGAGGCAAAGTTTGGGACGGGAATTGACTGAACTAACTCTTGATCGATATATTCGTTTTGTGTTATTGAGGTGTTTGTTAAATGGAAGATAGGCAACGGCTTAACTTTTGAAGATGATATTTAATTTTCTGGAAAGTTTTAATGTGGAAAAAGGTTAAAAATGTTAGTTGCTTCGGGGTAAAAAATAAACAAATTCAAATGATAATATTTGGGAATGTTGTACAAAGAAATGTTGTGGTACTGGATAATCCAAAAACTTATTTAGAAGTGAGTATTTTATTCTAGAGATAATATTTAAAACTCAAATTAAATGAATATCTGAAAATGAAAATGAATTTTTTTTTATTCATCATTAGACCATCGAATGGCCGCTTAATGACGTCACAATTTTGTATGGAAGCCCTACTAACCTAAGCAAATCCGAACAACACCCCTACGAGTACAACAATAACGCATTAAGTTGGCCATACATTGGCCGAGTGCGCAATTAAGGCAAAACTTCACGCACGCGTGCCCAAGCGCAGGGCTGGATGGACAAGCGACCACCGGATCACGCTTCAGAGGTCCTCTGTTCAGCTGGATCTGGGACGGACGGGCTATTCTTGTCCGGTGCTGATTTATTCTGTGGTGCAAATGAGAATAGGTATTGTGAAACTAGCACTTGAATACTTGCCTTATAAGTAGCTAATAGTTTTCTCCTTCTTAAAGACTTCTATTTAAACATACAAAAAAATCTCACTTGATTTTTATATAAAGGCACCACAGTTAATAATTTGCCTGATACACTTAATATTATATTACGTAACAAGTGAGCGAAGTTGCTAATTACAGTTGAGGCTTAATAATGAGCCGAGACTGTAATTAGCAACGCTCACGAGTTACATACGACGTTTTTCAACACACTTGTGAGTAAAAGACAGACATACGTGGTCATAAATTAACAAACACATTTGATAACAAAGCTGTGAATTGTGATTGAAAAATGGCGCCAAACCTCGCGCATGCGCGTAAGTTTTTTTTTTCCGCCAAATGTGTCAATGTCTGTATACAGCCTATTTTAAGTGAAAATGTTTAATTTGGAGTGGTAAATGAAAATATTTTAATATTTTATAACAAATTATTGTAAATTGTGAATAATTTGTTTTACTTGTTTTACTAATATAAGGCGCAAACATTTAAAAACGTATATGGATTTGAAGTGGTATAAAACCTCTTTGTTGTTTCTGAAAATATTTAATGTATAACCCGGACCAATAAAATATGCTCTGTTTATTCGCATGTAATTTGCACAAAGGTACAATTCAACTTTGTAGGATTCATTATATTATGCACTAGGGAATAATATATTATGCACGCGTGACTTATAGCCCAGTTTATAGTTCTAAATTCAATAGAATAACGCTCACTTTACGAGCAAGTGTGTTGAAAAATATAATATTATCTTTTTTCACAATTCATTTATTAGACCTGTTTTTAAGAGTCTCGTGACAAAACGAGTCTCGTGGTCAAACACCGTCTGCAATAACACTGATACATGAGTTAAAATCTAAAATATCATTATACCTACGCGGTAAATTCGTTCAAAAAGTGTTTTACTTTACTTTAAATGCATACACAAACCTAAAAATTCTTTAGAAAACAAGTAAGAAAACAGAATGGTCCACATGCTGTTTTAATTATTTCATGTGCTTGCGTTATACGATGTCACTGTTATTGCCAATTACAAAAAGCTCGTACGTGAGGATCGTAATAAAAACGCTTCATCTTCTGTCTTATGAGACATATTACCTGCAGCGTTCACGGCAAAGGGGTAACTGAGGTGTACCGTAATGAAGTCAGATGAGTAAGGTTGATTGTCCACTCTGCAGGACATGGAAACTTATTATAAAATGAGTTTAATTTCCATTAGTCAACACTAGATACAGATAATAATTATTTTCATTTTTAAAATATTATTTTATTTTATTAAACTAACATAACTTTGCAAAGTGTATAGGTACTAAAAAAGAAATGATACTGTATATAGTATCTAGTTCATTTCCCACTTAGAAATTGAATTTAGCACTTACAACGCGGTAGCTAACTTCTAAATCCATTGCGCCAACGAATCGGATTTGATCACAATTACTCTAGAAATACTAAACAAATACAGATCTATAATATTGTCTTAAGTTTTCGATTCATACTATTAAATAAAACACTTTTTAACCGGATTTATAGCGTATATTTACATTTTAATTTGTTTATTTTAAAATGTAAATATACGCGATAAATCCGGTTAAAAAGTGTTTTATTTAAAATACAGATCTAGCTGCAGATAAGTAGAAAGCCTATCTACGAATACGAAGAGTTTGAGGTTATATCAACCCCTTATACTTCAGAATATGATATTGATTTGCACCTGTCTTACCTTTGTTCACATTACAAGTATGCTCAGGCTATTTATCATGTTACGAAACTGAAAGTTATTGTTATGTAATCTATTTGTAATCAAGACTAGCCATAGTTCAGTTGTATAAGCTATTATGTTATAAGCAATGCATTTGACTCTTAGCCAGATCGGGGTATAAGTTTAAGAGTGTCCGATTTTATAAATATTTTTCATTAGTACTCAGAAAAACATAGAAAAAATATTATTTTTTAGAGCGTATCAATAAATAAGCACACAAACAAAGAAGAACAATATTCTTCATTATGTTTTTGCTCCATCTCTAATCCTAACAATAATTGGTGATTATACTTTTACTCATGATGACAACAGTAATCGCTAAAACTGATATGTATAAAAAAAAGCAAGATTATTGTCTAGGCTACATTAATTGTATTTGTTTAATTTCTTTCAAACAGTCAAAGTAATTACCTATATCGTCAACATGTCTAAATTAAATTACAAAACTTATAACGAAGGTGTAAAACTCTGATTGTGAAGGCGCTTCAATTCGGTCCCAATAAATAACTGTAATAGACCTATTCTGTACAGCCATTAGTCGGCTCTGTTAGCGGCGAAGCATTATAGCTTATTTTGCTCTAAATAACTGCAGCAAAAACGAAGCAGACACCTTTATTACTCGCTGGTTATTTCCAAGCAGCTATCGATAACGGAACTATCTTTAGCTCAGGAAGCCGCCAAGCAAGCTCAAGTGATTCTATTCGGAATTAGAAAGAGAGCTTTGAAAGCTTTGTGTTCTGTTAAATTAAAATGGTTTTTGTTCTTTTGAGAATACGACACGTAATGAGAACTAAGAAGGGGAAGTGAATAGTGTAGAAACTTGATAGGAATTTCAGTTTTTCAAAACAGATAAAGTGTTTAATGTCTGTTAGTCCGATATTAAGAAAATCTTCCTTATTATCAGTTTTCTTATTAGAACTAAAACGGTTTCAATGTTTTGGAGTCATATAAAAGTATCATTTGTAAAAATTCATGAATATCGAATTCATTCAATCGATATTTCATGGACAACGTCCAGAATAGTATCTCTAATCGATAACCAATCAGGCCGCGGGCTGCAGCTAGAATTACCTGGCTTCGATTAGGTACACTAAGTACTCAGAGAGACGCACAGATATAGTACATCCAAAAGTGAATATTAGGGGACTGAATTATGGTGGTTTTATTTGTGGGTTAAATAAAAAAAAGAATAAAATTCAAAAATTAAAAAAAAAACCTTTTTGAGGTTAAGGTACTATTTGATAGATCTATTGGTTTAAAATTAGTCCCACGAATTTTAAACCAATTACGATACAATTAAACCAGTTACGTGTTGTGAAGAATCTAAAACATTAAAATTTTTACAACTACCTATCTATTTAGATTTTTTTCATTGCTTAAATCTAGATCTTTGTATAAAGATAAGGTTCGTTGCCTTTTTTTTTCAGGATTCACGGGTTCGAAACCTGGAACAGGCGGATATTGATTTGTATGATAAATACAGATATTTATACTTAAAATTCAAATACTGAACAGTTCTTTACTTTATTTAACCATTATTTAGTGTAAGGATGGTACAGCTGAAAGATTACTTTCTGGATAACATCGAGTTCTACCACATTGCTTTGTGCCTGGATAACATAACGTATTATTACGCGGCATGAATTGATTACTATGAGATGATAGTTTCATTCTTTTGAAGAAAGCTATGTTTTTAAATATGGGGCAGTATGTGATTGAGCAAGTAGGTAGTGATATTAATAGTTATTATGGATATATTGTGCAGATATTTCAATAGTTTAATTTCAAATTCTCAATTTATGTAAAAATGCAGAATTATAAAGAAAATAGTTAATTCTTGAAATTATAATTCTGAGGAAGCAATTAAAAGTAAAAATGCAAAATTTCTAAGCCTTAATGCTATAGCTCTATTACAAAAAAAGGTTTAAAACATTGTCTGTTTTATTTATAACGTTATTAAACTGTACTCTTCACACTTAAGAATACAATATTATGAAGGGCTCTTAAATCACTCAAATTGTTTAAAATACAGGTAGAAAACCTCTTAATAGCCGATCAATTAGTAAGAGCTCTATGTAAATCTGAGAAGTACAGGCTAACTGTAAGTGTGTTATATCCGCCATCAGCTAGTCTCGCAAACTGTTGCTGAGGAAATCCATTCGTCGCCTGTATCATTGTATTCATCGAAGTTCATGAATAATTTGACATAGCCTGGCCCGGTACTAACTGGCTACTCTGATTGGCTTCATAATTTTTGTGTTTAATTTACTTTTGCTGAATAATTCTTCAATTAATTATGTGTTCCTAAGAATTAGAGAAGGCTTTAACTATCAAGTAATTGAATCAGTTTTTTTTTCTGTAACTTTTCCTAATATCTTCTGTTTTGATGAGTATTTCCATAGGTCTCTAATACTAACTTACTAACCTAAATAAAAAAGACGTGCGTTGTCCTGCCCTAAGTATATTATATTGTAGAAAAAAAACTACTATATTGCCAACTAATGCCAATTAGAATCACCAAATTATCCGGCTCATCTGAATCATCAGAATTATGTTCGCAATGTACAACTTAATTGGACGTTTTGTTTCTTTTCATAATTTCAGGGTACCACCACTGCCTCTGCGCCTTGCGCACATACTATATCGGGCCGCATCACAGCACCAAAATCTGCCTGCGCCACTCATATATATTTTATATGAACTATCGCACAAGACTCCGGGGCGCAGTGCACCGCATGATCCACCGCAGATTTTACGGTGCGCTGCGATGCGGCCCACTCCGTCATAATGTTCTATAGCATACGGAGGGAAGTGAAGCAACAACGTCTGGACGTAGACTGTACTCAAAATCCGCCGAAACGCCGCGAACCGGCCGCGTATTTACAAAGTATACCATTAGAGTGAAAGTGCAAACTGAACTGGCTTAGCTTTTGTATCACAAAAACTTGCCGACGCCCTAATCTATTCTAGTACAGAAATTGACCGAAGTCGTGTAGACTTTGTGAGATAACTTCAATTGAACATTGCAGCAACAAAAGCTATCCCATTGGATATCGATATTTACCGATCTTTGGCTTCAATTTGATACTTAAGGATGCGTTTCCGAAAAGGCTAGGTATCGAATTCTACTACTACATGTATAAGATTCAGGCACACAAGCGTGCCGTGAAAAAGACGAAAGGTTTTGAACAGTTTTGATACTTTAGTTTTAAATATTTGCAAATTCTTTTATTAAAACGATTAAATTGGGTAAGATTAATTAAAGTGCTCGGAAAGTTTGAGCTCGTTTTATTCGTAACGATAAAACCTCACCATCGAACCTGATGAGCTGGTGGTACACTCGAGGGCTTCTACTGGAATTCCTATTCCTAGGCATGTCAAGTTCGAGTTCAAAAGACGAGACATTACCATCAGTCCTGGTAGTGGGAGCTGAAGGTATGCCTTGAGGTAGTACTGGAACTCCTAGACGAGTAGAGCTAGGCATGTCGAGTTTGGGTTCATTTTGATTCTTAGGACGAGACCTTACCACCCGTTCTGGTAGTGGAAGCTGAAGGTATACCTCGAGGTGCTACTGGTACATACACCTAGACGGATAGAGCTAGGCATGTCGAGTTTGGGTTCATTTTGATTCTTAGGACGAGACCTTACCACCAGTTCTGATAGTGGGAGCTGAAGGTATACCTCGAGGTGCCACTGGTACTCCTAGACGGGTAAAGCTAGGTATATCGAGTTTGGGTTTATTTTGATGCGTAGGACGAGACCTTACTACTAGTTTTGGTAGTGGGAGCTGAAGGTACCATATTTGAAAAGAACTGAACAGGACACAAGGAACTGAAATCTATAGGCGGTCAGATTTGGTGGAATCGGGTTTTCATATTTTAAAAGAAATAATAAAATTTATGGACAAAGGATAATGCAAGTGATTGGGCTTCAAAAAAACAGTCATTGTGCAGGAATGAGATGAAAGTCAGATTATAGATTAGACACATGTCATTCATATTTGTTAGGACGCTAAAAAAATTAGCCCTGGGAAAAAAAAGATATGACCAAAAATACATTTTGCATTTAATAGAATAAAAATCGTTTTCTTTTATGATACAGAAACTGAACGCCCGTAGATTTCTACGAGTGTATTCGTATAACCTTTACAGCCATTGACTACGAAACTAGTGAATATTGTAAATAAATACGATTATTGGTAAAAAAAGTGCTTGTGTGATCCTTATAAGTACCTAATGGGTTGGCTACACAGTTGTAAACCGCGATTAGTTCGTCTCTTTTCTTAGTATAGTGACTTCCCTTCTTATTATCGTCGACACACAAAAGAGATGTTAATATTAATCTGTCTCTTTTCTTACTATAGCGAACTTTTTGCGGCACTGGTTCAGCGACATTGGAAGCACGGTTTACAACTGTGTAGCCACCCCTTTTGATTTGATTTGTCTTTTTTCTTACTTTAGCGATGTCTCTTATACGGCACTGGTTCGGCGACATTGGAAAAGCAGTTTACAAATGTGTAACCACCCCTTATGAAATAATGGTATGTATGGTTCATCTAGTACTGCCGTTTAGAATAAGCTAGTATGTTGCTATAAGTGGTTAATAAAGTCTAATAGTGGTTATATAATTATTCCAACTAGATTTCATTAACGTTCTCTATCTCTTTCTCGGAGCACATTATTAGCGCGCATTGTCCATTTTATTCGAAACATTTCGGGGTTCGAGTCGAAAGTCGAACTTCTTTTATGATTATGATATTTAATTGTATTGTTAATATGAATCATGTGTTTAAAAGTACTATTCCTTTTATAATTTATGATGTTTGTTTAATTGTACTGAAATAATGAATAACGTCTTCAAAAATAGTACTTATTTTATGTTTAAGAACTCTTACCAATGGTAATGAATGAAATAATAAATCATGTGTTTAAAAGTCTTACTTTTTTCATTAACGATAACCACTTATACCAACACATTAGCTTATTCTAAATGGCAGTATTAGATAAACCATAAATACCATTATTTCATAAGGGGTGGTTACACATTTGTAAACTGCTTTTCCAATGTCGCCGAACCAGTGCCGTATAAGAGACATCGCTAAAGTAAGAAAAAAGACAAATCAAATCAAAAGGGGTGGCTACACAGTTGTAAACCGTGCTTCCAATGTCGCCGAACCAGTGCCGCAAAAAGTTCGCTATAGTAAGAAAAGAGACAGATTAATAACATCTCTTTTGTGACAGCGCACTGCTGTCTCGCTCGACGATAATAAGAAGGGAAGTCGCTATACTAAGAAAAGAGACGAACTAATCGCGGTTTACTACTGTGTAGCCAACCCATTAGGTACTTATAAGGATCACACAAGCACTTTTTTTTACCAATAATCGTATTTATTTACAATATTCACTCGTTTCGTAGTCAATGGCTGTAAAGGTTATACGAATACACTCGTAGAAATCTACGGGCGTTTAGTTTCTGTATCATAAAAGAAAACGATTTTTATTCTATTAAAGGCAAAATGTATTTTCGGTCATATCTTTTTTTTCCCAGGGCTAATTTTTTTGGCGTCCTAACAAATATGAATGACATGTGTCTAATCTATAATCTGACTCTCATCTCATCTCTGCACAATGACTTTTTTTTTGGAGCCCAATCACTTGCATTATCCTTTGTCCATAAATTTTATTATTTCTTTTAAAAAATGAAAACCCGATTCCACCAAATCTGACCGCCTATAGATTTCAGTTCCTTGTGTCCTGTTCAGTTCTTTTAAAATATGGTACCTTCAGCTCCCACTACCAGAACTGGTGGTAAGGTCTCGTCCTACGCATCAAAATGAACCCAAACTCGATATAACTAGCTTTACCCGTCTAGGAGTACCAATGGCACCTCGAGGTATACCTTAAGCTCCCACTACCAGAACTGGTGGTAAGGTCTCGTCCTACGCATCAAAATGAACCCAAACTCGATATAACTAGCTTCACCCGTCTAGGAGTACCAATGGCACCTCGAGGTATACCTTCAGCTCCCACTACCAGAACTGGTGGTAAGGTCTCGTCCTTCGAATCAAAATGAGCCCAAACTCGATATACCTAGCTTTACCCGTCTAGGAGTACCAGTAGCACCTCGAGGTATACCTTCAGCTCCCACTACCAGAACTGGTGGTAAGGTCTCGTCCTGCGAATCAAAATGAACCCAAACTTGACATGCCTAGCTATATCGGTCTACGAGTACCAGTAGCACCTTGAGGTATACCTTCAGCTCCTACTACCAAAACTGGTGGTAAGGTCTCTTCCTTCGAATCAAAATGAGCCCAAACTCGATATACCGAGCTTTACCCGTCTAGGAGTACCAGTAGCACCTCGAGGTATACCTTCAGACCCTACTACCAGAACTGGAGATAAGGTTTAGTCCTAACAAACATAATGGTTTCCAAGTTTCCAAATTCAATCCTAATCATAAAAGGTTTTGTAATTTTTTTTTTCAATAAAATTATACAATGTGTTAGGGTTCCGACTTTTGATACTTTACCTACGTGATATACATCAAATTTCATCGACAAAAGTCACCTTAGGGGGGGGCGCACCCCTCACCCCTCGTGATGGGTGTGATTTAAAAATTTCGTTTCTCTGGTTTGCTTTAAGTTCGTAAAACCATTTTTTTTTTCATATTTATTGTGTGTATCTTGTTGAATTACATCTCATTTTAAAGCTTATTAAATTTACCAACTTTTGATACCACATTCACTAAAAAGTCATAAGAAGAAAAGAATTAATTTTAATGACTTAGAAAAAAAATCTTACTTTTTTGTAGTATTTTTTTAGTTTTTTGTCATTAAAAAAAAACGAAGCCCTTAACAATGCATTTTTTTCTTCTTAACTAGTACTATTTGAGTTTATCTTTCTAACGATGCCAAAATTTAGGCCCGGTTCAGTAATTAGTTAAAAGGAAACACGAAATTAAAATATCAAAAGTTTATTTTACTAAGGTAATACGTCCTAGTTACAAAATTTAAGTACTATCAAGACTCGCGAGTTAGAGCGCGCGCGCAATGCGGTAGCAGGTTGCTTCAGGTTTTCGCCTGACTGCCTCTGCGCTCGCTGCGTTGGCGAGGGATGATCAGGGCGAGGCCCGTGCCGAAAGGCTAGAGCGCACCAATCACGTCGCCCCGCGCATCGTACGAGTCGAAACATGAATCTCTTTCAGTCTAATAGTGAATGAGATAACAATACTAAGGTACTGGTTAGGATTTCTACTTGCTAATCAGTTGTCCTTCGTTTCTCGTTGCGATTGCTACAAAGTTTTACTTTCGAATTTAGCTAAGTACTACTTACTCGATACTATGGCAGTTAATTATTCACCAAGTGAAGTGGCCGACATTGTATTTATTTATGGATACGCCAATGGAAACGCTGCGGCTGCTGTTCGGGAATATTGAATTAGATTCCCTACAAGGCGCATACCTTCTGCTCCAACTTTTGCAAGCGTTTTTGCAAGATTGCGCACTCATGGAATCCGACAGCCGCCTAATGAACGTGCTGTTGTGGGGAGACCAGACATGGAAGAAGAAATCATTGAAATGATTGCCAGTGACCCGCGACTTAGCACTAGAAATATTGCCAGAAGACTTGGGATTTCGCATTGGTCGGTGTGGCAAGTTCTACGTCGGGAAGGATTACGGCCGTTTCATTTTCGTCGAGTTCAGAATTTAATTGAACCAGATTATGCTGCTCGCTTTGTGTTCTGTGCGTGGCTTAATAGGAAAGTGAGACATGATGCAAACTTCGTACGGCGAATATTATGGACTGATGAAGCCAAATTCACAAGAGCTGGGATAACCAACCACCGAAACCATCATTTGTGGCTTAATGAAAATCCCCATGCTGTGAGGCCCGCCTCGTTCCAACACGAATTCTCAATCAACGTGTGGGCAGGCATTATTGATGATGAGCTGCTAGGTCCCATCGTCTTACCAGACAATCTTAATGGTGAGAGATTCTTGGAATTTCTAAGAGGGGATTTCCTACATGAGCTACCATTGGAGTACAGACGTGAACGCCGGTCTTTTTATTTGCAAATGGATGGAGCTCCTGCCCATTTTGCCCGGAATGTACGAGCATATGTGGATGAACACTACACCCCCTGGATTGGAAGAGGAGGAACAATTGCCTGGCCGGCTCGTAGCCTTGATTTGACACCTCTAGATTTCTTCCTGTGGGGGACCATGAAACAGCGGGTTTACCTAGAGGTGCCTACAACAAGAGAAGAGCTGCTGCAAAAAATTATGACCGCAGCTGATGAATTAAAAGCCGACAGAGCTATGATTAAAAGAGCTACACAACAAGTAGCATTAAGGGCTACTTCTTGTTTATTAAACAATGGTGGTCACTTTGAACAATTGTTAAATTGACTTAAAATCGGCAAAACTAAATAAAAAAGAGATTGTAAATTTCGTGTCTTTTATTTTGATGTCATTTTAGCTTAGCAGTTAGGACTGTTTCTTTGAAGTTAAACTGTCGTATTCTGTATTGTTAGAAAGATAAACTCAAATAGTACTAGTTAAGAAGAAAAAAATGCATTGTTAAGGGCTTCGTTTTTTTTTTAATGACAAAAAACTAAAAAAATACTACAAAAAAGTAAGATTTTTTTTCTAAGTCATTAAAATTAATTCTTTTCTTCTTATGACTTTTTAGTGAATGTGGTATCAAAAGTTGGTAAATTTAATAAGCTTTAAAATGAGATGTAATTCAACAAGATACACACAATAAATATGAAAAAAAAATGGTTTTACGAACTTAAAGCAAACCAGAGAAACGAAATTTTTAAATCACCCCCATCACGAGGGGTGAGGGGTGCGCCCCCCCCTAAGGTGACTTTTGTCGATGAAATTTGATGTATATCACGTAGGTAAAGTATCAAAAGTCGGAACCCTAACACATTGTATTATTACCTTTTCAACTCAGTTCAGAGAGCGTCAAGTATCGAGACTTGTTTGATGTAATAAATTGTGTATGTACAGCGATGTTTCTTAGCACGAAAAATAACTCAAAAGCGATACAGGTCCACTCTCGACAGCGGCTGAGCGCAGACTGAAGATATCTAGTTTTTGTTTGGAATGATTGACATTATTTGCTAAAGTATAATAACCCTTACCACAGTGTGTTAAGATTTACGCATTTATACAAACATGAAGAAAATTACGTGTTTGGTTTTATTTTTTTTTAAAGGGTTTTTAGTAGTAATTTCAAAGAAAAAAATGCGTATTATCAAAAATGAACATGTCAACCATCGAATAGTATTTTTTTTATTCATAAATACTTAGTGTTTTCATACCAAAAGTGGTACCGTAAATTGGCTTAAAATCGTCATTTTCGTGCGACGAGGCATCGCAAAATTAGTTTTTAAGCCACAAAAACAAATTTATTTATATTATTTTTATATCATAAATGGAGATGAAAGTCTTATCTATCTATTAGTACTTGTAATTATACTAAACTTTGCGCCATTTTATCACAATATGTACCAGAAAATACCCTATTTTGAAGATTTGTGGAAACGCGTCTTTAAATGGCAATTGTTCTGATTTTCAAAGATAGAAATAAAATTTGCATGCATTATGACCATCGTTATTTTGATGACTTACGTTTGACTTTTGACCATGTTGGGATTGTCCAGGGTTGACTATAATAGCTGACCAGGTTTATGGCGCTTCGTTCGCTCGGCTCGCGCACGTGTATAACTATATGCAACCTAACATGCTCCTCCTCGCTGCGCTCGTCGTCGCACCTAGCCGTACTGATTCCGCCTTCCGGTGCGGGAGCCCTTCTCGTAGCTTATCTCTTTCATCGCAATGTATATCAAACAAAGATATACCTACTTTTCATCTTGACAAGAGCTTATCTATTTGAGTGAATATGTATTATACAGTACTAGGTTTTGTCATTGCATTTCTTTGAAAATTACAAGAGCAAAAGCTAATCCATTTCAGTATTTTTTTTACTGAGTTCAATTAGGTATTGTCAAGTAATATGCATAAACAAAAACTCCTCTATTAGAGTCTGACTCGTGACTCAAATAGTATAGCCTTTGTATATTCGCAAACCGGCCCCTCACAATGCGTTATGTAAGCGCTCCGCCTCGTCCCGGCATAGTGTATGCGTACCTTATGACTACACGCCTCATGTGTTTCAGTGATCCTCATCTGCTGTCAGGGTAGCAACAGCTGGTTACATGACAAAGAAAGTGTGTGGTGGCTCTCAGCGTCCTTCAAAATTATTGATTAGTGACTTGCTCTACGTTTAACTATCACTACAAAGTCAACTTTATCGAAATACCGGGAAAATTTTAAATTGAATATAATATAAATGACATTGACGAGCTGCTGCACATATTTCCATCATGGATCCATCGCAAATCATTTGGAAATCAAATAAGTACCATGGATACTACGCCAAACGCAAGGCGTTTTAAATATCTTGAAGGAGTTCTTTCGTTGCTCAGATAAGGTTTCACGAAATTATTCGGAGATGCTGTTCGCCAGTTCAAGTTTTTTGTAATTATTTGTGGGGTCTAGTTCGTTCATTTCCTATTGGAATTTTTTTTCAATTATTTTACGCAAACAAAAAGTGCTGCGGACTCAAAGTTAGGCATGAATACGATATTTTATTTTATATTTTTGTATTTTCGTTGAAGCTCGGATTAGAAACTACGTTTGATTCATATTGAAAAGTGCCAATCAGGTTTGGGTCTTTGTTGTTGAAATTGAGTTGAAAAATTTATTATTGTGGGCGAATACTTTATAAATGTAACTGTGTTGTTTGAAATCAGTTGTGTGGAAATGTGAAGTCCTCTTGTAAAAGTTATTGCGAGCGTCAAGTAAATCGAATGGCAATTTAGAAAAACAATATTAGTCATAACTTTTCCATACATAAAAACGAAATTAAACGTGAACGTCTTATCGAATAATACATATTGCTTTACTTATTTACCATAGAAGGTCATGCCTAAGTGTAAAGCACAAAAAATATCTAACATCACTTTTTTTTTTTTTTTTTTTTTTTTTTTCCGCCACAGAAAGCTTTACTACCGACTTGACGCCCCTAAGGGAGCCACAGAAGGAGAGGAGGTGAATGCTTGATGCACGAAGAGGGGACCTTTGGGGGACTACCCCATCAGCCAATCCCTAACAGTGCGGGACTCACCGAACCCAGCGATACCCGCTAAACACCCCCTTTGCTGAGACATCCCGAGTTGGGCGTGTCTCCTCATCTGAACGACAGCCAATTGGAGTCAGAGGCTGCGTACCGGGCGTCCCAAGAGACAACCCGTCACGAAAGCTTATCGCAGGACCGAATCTGTAACAATAAAAAAATTGAAAACTACGTCGTAAGAGTTATAAACACATGTTGTGTGAATTAATTGTTAAGGACAACCTAGAACCGGTTGGCTTGTTGAAGCTTCCTCACGAGGGAGGCGTGCTTGGATAGGATGGGGAGAGCATCGGCGAGAGAGTCCTGGCCGGCGTTGAGTGCAGCGCCGAGCTCAAGAATCTCGTCGATAGGAGCGACGGTGACCCAGAACGCCAAGCGATCAAAACTGACCTTCGCGTTCTGTACCGCGGGTTGGGCGGGCGGCCGCGACGGAGTCGCGGCCGCGCGCCCAGCCCAAGCGGTAGGAGTGACGTTCGAAACGGGTTTCGATGCGCATTCCACGGCCTGAGGGGCCTTAGCTTGAGGGGAGCCCTTAGGGGGCTGGGGGCGGTGTCTCCAATTAAGGGGATCGGCCGCCGCTTTGGAACGGACCGAGCGCGGCGCCTTAGGGCACCCGCGATAGTTCGCCGTGTGGCCGGACTGGCCGCACAGGACGCAAGACGGATCTGTCGGGGACTCAAGGGTGCGGGAGCACTCCTTGGTAGCATGATCCTCTAGGCACTTAACGCACCTAGGTTTGGCAAAGCAATTATGTGCCGCATGGCCATAGAGTTGGCAGCGGTGACATTGACCGGGGTGACCTCTGTTGTGAGGTTTTTCTACACGAATTTGCGAGAGGCCGCACACAGTGCGGACCCCATTGCGAAGTAGGGAGTTCCCAGCTGTGTTATTCGTAAGAATAACAAGCGCAAGGGGAAACTGTTTGCCCCGTTTGCTATGCATCTTGTGCACAGACTCAACGGGGAAGCCTTGGGATTTAAGATCCGCGGCGATTTGCTCGTTCGATAGCTCGAACGGCACGCCCCTAAGGATAACGCGGGCTTTACGCTCTTCCGGGAGAGCGTAAGTATGATAGGCGAATTGCCTTTGAGTGAGTAGGGAAGTCAGATTCCTGAAATCGATCAGAGTACATGGCTCGATCTTAATGAAGGCACCGGTGTTGGTTGCCTTCTTGTAATTGATCTTGGGGGCAGTCAGACCCCCCGAACAGAGGGTCGACACCTGTCCCCAAAGATGTTTATCCCGAAGGAAGACAGGGGGAGGGGGCTTAGAGCTCGGGGGAGGACCCGCGGGCTTAGAACGCGGGGCATCCTTGGGGCGCATTGCCGCCTTAGGGGCTTCAGCCGCCTTAGGGGCCGCTACCGCCTCGGAAACCGCCGCTGGAGAGGGCGTGGGAGGAGCGGAAGAAGCGGTATTCTTCTTTTTCCTATTAGAGGACTTTTTACCTCGGACTGGGGTGAATTGAGTATCATCCGTAACAGTGTCATCCGAGTGGGACGCACTGACGGGCGAAGCCTTGCGTTTAGACGCAGCGGATTGGGCGGAGGACTCGGCAGACTCGGAAACGGAAGATTCCGATTCGGAGATGCCGTCCATGTACTCTGAGGGGCCAGGAGACACCGTAGAGCGTTGGGACTGGGCATCGAAACCCGGGGGGACCTGAGGGGTCATAGCTCGGACAGCCGCAGAGGCAATCGCAGAGGCAGAGGCAGCCGACGTACGAGCCTGGGCGGCTTCCGAATGAGCGTCTTTCAGCAAGCTTTGAAGCTGCGTTATTTGATCAATGAGGCGTGCTTCATGCACGTGATAAGTGGCAAAGAGACGGGCCTCAGTGGCCTGAACAGCTTCGGCCACGCGGGCCTCAACTGCTGCATCAAACCTAGCTTGTTTAGAGGGCTCCATGATGGAGTACCCCCTGAAAGAAGTTGATCGTGCCGATGAACGGCGAGCGAATTAACTAGCGAAAAACCGATGCCGATGAACGGCGCGATAACTGAAAAGAAGAGGTGCGTGCTCCTAACTCGAGCAGGCACCTAACCGTCCCCCGGGGAAAGGCCCAGTGCAATGGGTTCGGGTCTGCCGGATTTGTTAGCCCTGGAGAGCTAATAGCGTTCCGGGGCCACGCTAACGAGCTTCGTTGTCACCGTAAGGTATCAACTCGTTCAAACGCGGAACTTGGAAGTTTGTTTAAAGTTCGTCCTTTTCAGCACGAAAATCACTCAAACTTCCAAGTAGTAGGATAGCGAAGTTCGCGAATGCGTCGTTAGCACGCAAGTGGCGCCACTGTCGCAAAACGGCACTAATACGCGGCAATACCGACCGGAGAGCCTCGGAGTCGATAAGCGGTACAACGGAACGATAACGATAAGGGTCCTGCCGAGTCGACAAGTCCCTTATCGATAGAGACGGAGAGCACTGAGAGCACGATAAACACGACCACTGCGCGCGAACGATGAAACGGAACTCCTAACATCACTGTAAAAATATTGTTTATGGCTGCGTCCCCAGTAGGCAAACTGTTAGCCTGAGTGAGCCGCATGGCGAACTGAAACATGAGTTTGCTGTAAACTCTGATCAATTTCCGTACGTCGCATGGAAGTAGGCGAGCGTAACAGTGGGCGCAAAACTAGCAAATTGTGTACACTCCATTTTAAATAAATGGAAGGGCATACTAAATCGATACGCCACACACTCAGTCAGCCGCTAACTGTTTGCCTACGCAGCCTAAGTAGTAAAAAATAAACTTTGTGATATGCAGTGTATTACTCAAAGAATCGCCAATCGTATCGTGAACTCATAGAATCACCAATCGTATCACGAAATCACAGAATCGCTAATCGAAAACCGATTGAAAACTCTATATTCAATTGTTATTTATGCTTGCATACCATTTAATTGTACATACTTAAATCAACAATATATTGTGCAAACTGTAGCTCTGTTTGAAATAGTACAGCAATGGCAGTTCCCTTGGATTCTAGTGAACAAGTTCACTCATAAATAAAGTCGTCAAGGGCTCTTGTACGTCGGAGTCTGGCAGACGTCTCTTGCTTTGACTAGTTCCTTTGGTAGACAAGTGATGTTTATTTGCTATCTGTGCTATTGTTGGCTGGGGGAGGAAGTTTTTATTTTGAAGAGAGAATTTTAAAAATAGAATTCTATATATATTGGGTTTTGAATATATGTGTCCTTTTACAAATTTTTGCAAATATAAAACTTATTTTTAAATCCATAAATAGCGAATTTTCTGGAGCAAAGGTTTATTATTAGATAACATAATAATAAAAATCGTTTGCTTTAATTATTGGAAAGACTGGTTACAGAAAACTTTTAAATTTTTTAATTTATATATACCATAGATACAACGGATTTTTCTGTGTGATGTCTGCGACACAAATTAAATACATAATAAAGTATTTTGGTTATACCTGGGTGGGTCAATGTCCGTGACTTTTTGAATTTCTGACCTCTTTACTAAAAAAAGCAATACTACTCCTGTCAACAAGCATCAGTTGACTCCTGTCAAAATTTTAACTTGCTGCGTCAGTTAGTTTGTGTTTGACAGATATTTATCAGACTACCCAGTGATTTGAGGAAAAAATGGAAAAAAGAGAATTTCGTGTGCTTATTAAGCATTATTCGATTGGCCGACCGAAGATTGAAAGTGCGAGAGATTGTGGAAGCCGTAGGGATCTCGCTCAGTGGTTTCAATTTTGAAGGATCACTTGGGCATGAGCAAGCTTTCCGCAAGATGGGTGCCGCATTTGCTCACATTCGACCACAAACGCAATTGTGTAATAACTTCACATGAAGGTTTGGTGTTGTGTAATCGCAATATGGAGGATTTTGTAACCGTGGACGAAACATGGATCCATCACAACACACCAGAGACCAAACAACAGTCAAAACAGTGGGTTTCTAAGGGTAAATCGGCGCCAAAGAAGGCCAAGGTGGGTTTGTCAGGCAATAAAATTATGGCAAATGTTTTTTGGGATGCACGCGAGATAATCCACATTGACTACCTTCAAAAGTGAAGAACAATCAATGGGGAATATTATGCCAACTTATTGGACCGATGCAAGGAAGATTTGAAAAAAAGAAACCACCTCGTTTGGCCAAGAAAAAAGTTCTTTTCCACCAGGACAATGCAAGGTCGCACACATGTGCAGTTGCCATGGCAAAAATCCATGAATTGGGCTATGAATTGCTCCCTCATCCACCCTATTCTCCAGATTTGACTCCTTTTTCCCAAAACTGAAGAAATGGCTTGGTGGAAAAAGATTTGACTCCAATGATGAAGTCATCTCGCAAACAAAGGCCCTTTTTTGAGGACCTCGACAAATCCTATTTTTTGGAAGGGATAAAAAAATTGGAGAGCGTTGGACAAACTGTATAGAGCTCAAGGGAGACTGCGTTGAAAATAAAATGATTTATTTATCAAAAAATCTGTGTTTTATTCCAAAAGTCACGGACTTATTGACCCGCCCTCGTACGTCAAAAATTAAAAATTATAATCAAAAATTTAATGCAAAATTTACTTCGTAATATAAAATCCTTATTTTATTTTAAACTCACAACAAAGATATTTCGACGGCCAATAATATAATTGAAAAACGAAAATAACCAACAGGGTTATTTTCGTTTTTCAATTATAATTATGTTTTATCAGTATAAAACATATTTTGTAATTTAAAATTACTTCATTGCGAAACAATTTAAATAACAACATCCACAAAACTTTCCCTGAATTGAATTATAAACCCATAAATAACAAACTAATCGCGAAGGCGAGGAGACGTTAATTAAACAAATTAGTTTCGGGGTTCCCGCGACAAAATCTCGTGACGGATTCCAAGAGTTCCAAGTACGGAACCCGGTGGACGTGTGCAATTTACTAATGCACCAGACTTCGTCGCATGCTGGGTTAGTAATGGGAAATGAAAGTGCAAACTTTGTTCACGGTGATGCGTGCAGCGGAACGTGTGCTTTTCTGGACGAAGAAAATAAGATTTTTGATTTATGATGAAATAGTATTCCGAAAAAAGAGTTGGTAATAAGTCGGAAACGGAAAGGTTTTATTAACAAGGTAACCTTTTATCACTTTAAAAAGATTTGTATGAAAAATCACGAGGTTACGGTTGCGCTAGAGCCGTGAAAATCTAAGTCTGAAAATATTGGTATGAGTGCTGAAATGTCAAGGTTTCTACAGAAAAAAAATGTTTAGGTATTAGGATCTAAAGCACAAAGTTTTGAGCAGAAAGATAGTTGTTATGAAGATAAATGTAAATCTAGACAAATAATCTATGGTTTTAGACATAGAACCGCTGTTTAACATTTGCACTCTGTTGTATATTTATTTTATTTATTTAACAATTTATGTACACATAAGTTTGGACACAATTTAAAGATACATGGATCAAAAATAAGTACAAAGGTACAGCTTATCTCTAATGAGATCTCTTCCAGCAGACCTAGGACTGGAGAGTTTGTTTAGGATGCAATGATAGTGTGCATAAATCTATGATATCGCATAAACTGCTTAAAATATTTATGAATATAAATACTTATATACATATATAATATTATATAAACATAAATACATATACAATATATCATAATAATATTGTTTAAATTCATAACTTACAGTTGAGAAAAGTAGTGATCTTTAACTTACCTTTTAAAATTAGATATAATTTTACACTCACGAATTACATGAGGTAGTGAATTCCACAACCTGACTGCATGGACGGAGAAAGAGAAAATATATAGTAGTAATAATATGCCTAAATACACTTTGACGTAATCACTCGCTGTGTATCATGAATGTGACCGCAGTGGGCAATGTTAGCGCCTTGCACGGCGGCGCATGCACCCTCATCATATTTGCCTCTTTCATTACACATATTAAAAACCAGAGAAGAGATAGGATTCATTAATACCACCGTTCAAACATTGCGGCTAATTAAAGTACACTTGATAAAACTAGACGTACTTTGCAGAGATTTTCGATCAGACACAATGGCGTCAAGGGTTTTCCGTTTTGTATGTGATAAACGAGTAGCAATTTTTTTGGGCATGTGATAAGAGAAAAACATATAGTAAAGAATTTACAGAACAACAGTAAAAGAGTAGTATCTACCGTTTTTCCAAAAATTTGGATGTAAGATTGTAGTCTAAGGCAAAAAAAGAACTTCATGCCTTTTCGCTTTATTTTGAAAATCATATGTTACATTCTTACCAATTTTTTGACTTTTTGTTAATAACAAGTTTAATTCCTTTGCAGATATTTGTTGATTGTTAACATTCGTGTTTCCTACACTTAAAAAGCCATTTGATAGAACATTTGAAAACACATCTTACGACCTAGCATAAATTAATTTTTGACATGAACTCAGTACGAGAATATACAAGGCAAGGTGATTTCTAGTCAGGTGGTGAGAGTTCCTGAAACTATTCAAGCAAGTTGAGACAGCTACTTCAACGCAAGCAATGTCAAAGCTTGCTCGCCATCACTTCGCCACTTCGACTTGTAAGTAGGTTCGAGTCTGGTGAAGTGAGTACTGATATTCTCAATGGTCATGTTATGTTTTACGAATGTAACTGAATACTTTCTCAGGATGTTTATAGCGAAATCGAAAAATCGAGTATGTTTATAAAATGATAAAACAAAAACAAAATGATAAACAAAGATAAAGTATTTTGAATATTAATATACCCAATACATTGTAGTAACTATTAATAATTCAAATTTATTTCACAATTCGTATCAGTATCTTAGTGGATAATCATCTTCAACAAATCGTCAACTTAGACGACCGGCTGGTGTAGCGGTAACATAAATTGCCTTCTATGCCAGAGGTCCTGGGTTCGAATCCCGGCGGCGGCGGATATATGTGTGATGAACACACATATATTAGTCGTCAAGTCATGGATGTTTATATGTTTATTTAAGTTTATTCTAATAAAAAACATGTATTTATTCAATATGTATGTTTATATATTTCTTAAGTATATCAGTTATCTAGTATCCATAACACAAGTTCTTTAAGAAACTTAATTTGGGCTAGATAATGTTGTGTCATTGTGTTAGTGTCAGAACAAATCTAGATTTAGTATTTCTAGCGAGTCCAATAATAAGAAAAAGAGTTACTCAACCTATGCATACGAGAAAAAAATGTAATTGGTTTCCTTTTTGTATATAGGTACTTAATTACACTTAAATAAAAGTACGGGAATTTGATTGTATATGAAAAAACACATTTTCAACAGCAAAAGGATTCGAAGAAAAAATTTTGGAACCATGTACGAGTAACTCTTGAAACTTCAGAAAGACTAATTGTTGATTATTTTAATTCTGAAATGGATATTATAAAAAATAATTTCTTTTCACATACAAACCATGCCAAAAGTGTTAATTAATAAAGCTTTGCTTTTTTTAACTTCTGTGTATAAATAAGTCGTTTGTCGGTGTTTTATATGAACACGATGGTCGAGTTGTATTACTGTAAGAAAGCTTTACCAATACTGTGAAATATCCTCTCTAATATTGTCAACCGACTCCCAAAAGGAGGACGTTCTCTATTCGGGTGTACGTCTTTTTTGTGTATACGAGTTTTTGGATAATTGCTAATCTATTTTAAATATTCTTGTTATATTATGGTAGAGAATACTTTACATACTTCAGCCAAAGTTTTGGAGGTGAGGTCGGTGTTTTTAATGCTCTGCATTAGTTGATTATTTAATCCCAATTCTCAATTCTAGTAAATATAATGTGAGCCGTATTATTTAACTTTCACTCTTTTTTAATTCATGATTACGGAAAGCATATCGCAATTTGAATTAATTAGTGTACTAGTAGTATTTACTTTCGAAAAGTTCGTTACATAAACTAGGCCGGCTGAGACGTGCACCTAAAATTATTGGTATGGTTATTAAAATATCTTTTAACCAGAATAAGCAACTTTAGAACTTTTTCAATAAAAAAATACAACATACTTAATCCTTTGTGCCGTAAAAACTCCATCAGATAGGAAATACGATGGTACATAGCATACTTGTCTTTTAACAGTTGATTTACTTTATATTTTTAAGAACTTTATCATAAAATAAAGGATGAATATACGATTTACATCTTGCTGTTTTGCCTATCAATTTAACTCCAACCACCAAAATATACTCGAGTGACAAAGATGGGGTTAGTAACTGGTTATAATAGACATAATTATAATAAATAATATAGTGTATTAAAGCGTAAGGGTCGTTCCACTCCTGAAAATTGCAATTTACAAATTATGACTTAGATACAGCTATACCACGTTCATAGTTTTGAAATCATTAATAACTGTGATAATTTCAATGAAACCTGACCAGAATATTCTAGTTCACAAATAAAATTTAACTTAATTCTAAATCTAAGTGGTACTGTCACCCGCACCATGGTACAGCGCAAATATAATAAAAGCTTTTTTTCCATTTATTTTTATTAATTAATAAACTTACAGGTCAACTCTATCGTAATAGTATATTATGTAACAAGTGAGCTAAGTCTCGGCTCATTATTAAGCCCTCGCCTGCAGCTCGGGCTTAAATCACAGCCTCGACTGTAATTAGCAACGCTCACGAGTTACATACGACGTTTTTCAACACACTTGTGAGTAAAAGACAGACATACGTGGTCATAAAATTTATTTGAAGCAGCTGTTAGCTGCTGCGCGTCAGTAACCCTGTCCCATTACACGTACACACGCTATTGTTGCTTGGACGCGCTGTACGTGCCGCTGCTGCTGCACGCGCGCCGCCTGGACGCGCGCGCTCGTATATTTAATGTATAACCCGGATCAATAAAATATGCTCTGTTTACTCGCATGTAATTTGCACTAAGGTACAATTCAACTTTGTAGGATTCATTATATTATGCACTAGGGTATAATATATTATGCACGCGTGACTTATAGCCCAGTTTATAGTTCTAAATTCAATAGAATAAGGCTCACTTTACGAGCAAGTGTGTTGAAAATTAAATTAACAACAATCATTACCGATTTCAAGTTACAACGTTTATTTTATTTGTCGTAGGTCAACTGACATTTCTACACTTTTGTTGAGTCATCAAAAAGTTTTTCAATGCCGAAGTAGTTTTTAATCAGCACAAATAGACTATCGGACAGTTACTCGATATTTGTATGAAGTAAACTTTTCATGTTCAACGGAACGGGGGGGGGGGTACCCAAGCAAGGGCTTGGAAAATATACAGTTGCAAAAAGTTGGGGATTGATGTTTTTCGTGCACCTTTTTGAAGTTAGAATATGGAGGGATGAATTTATAATAGTAAGTTTTAAAGTCTTGGTAAAATTTTTGGTGTACCTACTAAGCAAAATATCTATTTATTACATCGTACATTGTATTTTATTTTCATTTTTATGAGTGTTAATATACGTGGTAGACATTTTCATCATTGGCGGAACCCAGAAAATATTAATATTTAATTTTAGAATTACTGAGAGTTTCTTTACTAAATAGTAACTCTCAGTAACTTAGAATTGTTTCCTAGAATTAAAAAAGTAAATTGAAAACGAGAAGTCAAAATCAATCATGCTCGTATTCTTTTAAAGCAGCTTTTTACGCGATCAATACAAATTATGATGAATGTTCCACCGACCGACCGGTCGAAGAGATTTGTTGAATGTTGTCTTGTACAGTGGAAAGCAATTTGTAACTGTCACGGTGGATATTTTCAATATTACGAGTTGTGTTAGACATGCATAGTGTTCGGTAGTCTGGGGTTCGACACCTGTGCTCATGTGTGACTAACTGTGGGGAGTGCAGGCGGAGTGACGTCGGCGCTGTTTGAACTTATTCTTGTTGATATATCGCGGAGAGGAATGTTTTTGAAGTGTTGTGGGATTTAAGGTGTCTAAAAGAGTGGAAGGTTGTTAACTTTTTTAATGATAAGTAAAACTAAAGCTATCATTTTGACGATAATGAAGAGGCTTTTCCAAAATAGGTAAATAAGATAAAATTATACCTAGGTGGAGGACATAATTCTGTTACAAAATAATGTTTTTTTTAGGATTCTTTTTCGTACAATTTTCAATCGTTGATTACTTTTATTACACGTAAAACGTTTGTTTTTTTATTTTTATTTAAATGTTTTTGAGCTTCACACCTCTTTTTCGAACATGATCATTTATTTTAACATGATATAGTTTTACGAGTTCATTATAGTAACTTTTTAAGATATTTAAATACTTGTAAATTCACCACCAGCCTACTAGGCATATTTCGAATTTTATTTTAAATTAAATCACCGTAATTGAAAACATAATTCCATTTAAAATTCTTGCAATTACTTCGACATCGAGCTATCAATATTTCCCCGTATTTATTTTGTCCCTATCAACTAGAGGCATTGATATTCTGGCAAGCTTGAGGGCGCAAGAATCAGAATAAAGAGCACATTTCCATTTTTATAAGGAGCCATGGAAACACAATCTTTTCGTTTTAACGATCGGAATACCAATTCTCAGCGGGCGACTTCTCCTACAAAATTTACATAAATCAATTTCAATACAAACACCTCTTAGTGAACTCAGTCCGCGGTTTGCAGTGATTGTGGGGCTGCATTGATAGCGAATACGAATAAAATGATTGATAATATGATGGAACTGTAATTTTCAATAAGTTTAATGTTTTATGTTTGTATTGCAAACAATTCTCTCGGTAAAACCTAAAAATGCTTAGAAATGTATAGAAAATTGTAGCTTTTAAGTATGTATACGTTCAATTTTTTTCTTGACAACTCGTATGTAATATTGTCTTAAGTTTTCGCGATTCATACTATTAAATAAAAATAGTATTTAACTCGTATATATCGGTGGGTATAAATAACTATCAAGTTAAAAGTGACAAGAATTTTAAAATGCCTGCTTTCATGGCTTAAATAAAAATAATCTTAACAAGTCAACTTGTTCTACTAATATTCTAATTGAATGGTGATTTCATTATTATCAAGCGATAATAATTAAATCACCCTGAAATTACATAATGCGTATACAAAATTAAAACATAAGAAAAAATAAAAATAAGGTTTTAAATAATAAGTTCACGGCGACATGTTTATAGAATTAATTAGAGTTTGTGAAAGGGCTGCGTTTATATTGACAAAGATTTAGATATCAAAGATATGTGTGTCATAACAAAGGCATAATGAGGCAAGCCAGTGAATAGATTGCTCTGTAATGGCATATAATGTTTTGAAATTTTTATGCTGCTTATTTTCCTATTTATTTAAAAAAGTAGTCAAGCGCGAGTCGAACTCGCTTGCTAAGGGACCAATGGAAAAATATTTGAAAGATTGACAACTTAAATCAAAGTCCGTTATTTTCTTTGATATACGTTTTGGAGTAATTTTAAAAATAAAAATATAGCGATAGATTATTTTGAATATATTGTGATGTACATTTAAGCTTCTCGGTTTGTTTTTTGGTTATATAGTTTAAATGATTTTTATAAAATTTATATGAATTAAAAAACCCCATTCATGCTAGAAAGCTTCATATGCTATTCAACAGTACCTACCTGTTAACTGGAATTTCGCCAATACTGGAGGGACAAAAAATTGCACAAATAAAATATCTAAAACTACTATTTCCATCAGAAAAGTGTACGCTGTGATAACCACGTTGATTATTTTTTTGTGTAATAAATGAAAACCAAAACAAAACAAGCCAGCAACGAATGGTCTCATTTTGCATATAGTTTTCTTTGTAGCTCTATGAGGCTTTATTTATAGAGTTACAAAGATTTATACTTTCCGTAGTACCCTTTGTATGTGAATAACTTAGCCAACCCTAAAATATCTGTAAGAAAAAAATATCTCACTAAATAACACTTGTCCTAGATGAAAGAAGTGAGAAAGTCAATTTAATACAGGTCTAAGACATCAGCCGCGGCAGCTGCGACCGTAGCCCGGTCCGTGACTTGGTTTACCAAACGGGCGCCGGTTACCGGCCGGCGCAGGCGGGGGCAGCCGGGCGCAGCCGTCATAATCAAATTGAGACAGTCGCTTCGACTACAAGCTTCAACGACGGTTTTCCGGTTATGGTGAAAACCTACGTACTCTTCTGAGTTAATGCTGAGGCGCAGTTGCGGTGCGAGAGTAGTTTTGAGGAAATTGGAAACAAATGGGCTTGTTTTAAGTTTACGTTTCAAATATTTACTCATAGACTTTTGTATGTTAGAATCAATGTTTTTTTTGTTTGACATGAAACATCATTGTACTTATGTTTGTACTTTTGTAAATCAGTATCAGTCACTTTCAATATAAAGTTAAAATAAACAAAAAATAAAACACAAAACTAATTAGAAGGAATTAGACAAACACTATGAAAGCAGCCTGAATTTTTATTTCGAATCCTTCCTATTTAAATATAAAACTTAGATAAGCATTCAGCATTATTTTACTATGAGATCAACTAACTCTTACGCTAATCATAAATATATTCGTAGCAAATCAAAACCCCACACTTAGGGTTGCCAACCATACCATACATAGTTTTTTGTTTTCGAATTCAAAGTCAAATGTATAAATCCAAACGGGGTTCAAAATTAATTTACAAAAAAATGTCAGGCTTTTAGTGGGGGGAGTTCATCGTCAAATTGCGCTCAAAGTCTATTCAAGGTTATAACAAATAACTATTTATACTTTAATACCTATAGTTGTAAAGAAAAAGGAAATAAAAAACCAAAAGTTACAACTTAAACTCCGTATCTTCCAAGATTTCCACCTAATCATAGCCGATAAAACGATTGTCTCCAATATTTGTTTCCTATGCACGACTTGTAATAAACTTGCTTCAATATTATTAGACTTTGGACAGCAAACGTGACAAGCATACCAATTGGGCACCCTTGGACTCGAGGGGCTAGGATTCGACGCCCCAGGGCAACTTGTAAATTCAGATTTTTAGATGTTATGACTAAGACGTTATAAGAAATATTGAAATAAAAATTATGTTTCCATCATCGATTTTATGTCTAAGCTTCGTTTCAGAATATAGAGATACCTACTATGTAAGTTTAGACATTCTTAGTAGCGTTTTTATAAATGCAAACTTTGTTTAGAATATTGCTCTTTAAATTGGAGAATTGATACTTTGGCTTTGCAACAATGGTTTTAAGGATCTTTGAGATTAACAAAACAACTGAATAGCGACTTTTATACATTTGGAGATTTAAGAAGTGACGGTAGGGTTGCCAAATTATTTTTCTAGATATAAAGTATACTTGGGTCCGAAAAGAATATCAAACCGTATTTTGAAAAAATAGACATTATTTAATGAAATGTTTTAAACTCATATTTTTAAAGCTTTTCGCACAGCTTATCAATTTAAGTCTAGCACATAAAGTGTTTAGAACTTTATGCCGAAAACAGTGAACTTCATTTTTACTCAACGGTAAAAAGTATAATGTGATGAAAAACAGTATAATTCTGTTTTTAACAGTACGAATAGTTATTGAACGATATTATTAACGAATTATTAACGATAGCTTGAAATTTGATATTAAACTCAAAACTCTGTACAAGGTTGATCTGTAGTCACCGGCCAATTTTTTTTTAAACAATTAGTATCATTTATAGAAACGATTTTTTGCAAAAACAAGTATTTTTTTTACAAAGAAATAACTATATCTGCTAACATATCAAGCAAACCATGTTCACTATAAATTACCATTAAAATAAAGACAACTACGCGCTTCAACAAGCATATGTACTACGTCGTAGTATTATCAAAGAAATTCCACGTCGTAGTAGCTTTGTTCATCAACAGCGACTATTTGCATAAAAGTCGGGGTGCCATATCTTAATTTTTTTGTACTGAGCTATTCTTAAATAAATGTGCATGTACGTTTATATCGTATCAAATTAACTAACATTGAAATTTGGCGGGTGACTACAAATCAACCCTGTATAAAGTAGCAATTTTGCTTTGGACTTATTTTACCTATTAGCTAAAGCCGCGTCATTCAAAGCAGGCGTGTCATAAAAAAATGGTTACTTACTCAAAATTACGACGAAACAGAGAGCATAATAATATCTTATAAATAATACACATCACAAATATACATTACCTACATATCTACTTTGAATGCCTTTACACTCATACGTACACTTTCATTTAATTATAAACAGGAACACAGATAAAACTAGCTACCCACGACACAGGTTATCCTAGTGTGGGAGCTAGAGCACATTAATTTTGTTATACATTAAGTTTAATGTTGTACCCATTTATTAGTAAGTAAGTATAAAATGTAACTTGAATGTAAAAATTTTAGCAAAATAAAGCAATTATTATTGATTTGGCGTTAATTTAAGGACGGCCAAAATATACTAGTACCTGCTAGCTGTATTGATGCTCAGGCTTACAAAGCTTACCTTCAAAGCAAATAGAAGAACAGAGGAAGTTGCTTTTAAATTTTCTTCCATTAATCGGGAATTAATTTGGCAATATTATGACTAAAAAAAAGTAAGACCTGATATTGGCATTTAGTCAACATTTTGAATAATAGTTTATAAATGGAGTTACTATTTTGTGATTAGTTTATTTAATAAATCAAAAATAAGATCATCTTGTTTATTATCTTTTATATTTTTTTATTTACCTACATTTTCCTTTTCAAATTTCAAACCACAATTTTCAACCTTATGCCCAATTCATATCAGCAAGGGCATTTGAACCATAAAAACTTTTGTTTTCTCATATAAGAGTCGAACAAAAGGTCCATTGTTTCTCTCGTATACCTTTAAGTCTGAAGGGCCCCTAATTTAGCTCTATGTAGGGATATACAAAACATGCGGGGTCGAGATTACCTGCATGCTTTGTATGGAGATGTACATATTTATTAGATATTTATCCTTGGGGATGAGTAAAGTTTATTTATGAATTTTATTTGGTGTATTTGTGTGTTTGTTCTACTTTAATAAAACATTATATTTATACAGTATTTAGCTTTAATCAAAAATATAAACTAAACTAAATTCAGGGTAGAAAACACCATGCACTAATATTACTTTAGTTTCTAAAAGCATAATTATATTATAGGTGTGTCGTACTCGTTGACAACACGGGCTATTCCAATTTAATCTAAGCAGAGAAATCATAAGATAATTTTATATAATTTTTAGGTTTGAATGAGCCTGGATGTGAATTAGGTGAAATGCGGTATCATTTTTTATAAAATTATATTCGATAACGACATCAAAAAACAAAGTGCTGAGGCGTCAAACAAACCTTTGTACGGAAAAGTATAAATTAGAAAACATTATAAAATTGCTCCATTAACAAGTATTGGCGTAATAGAATTCAAAATAGAGATAATATTGATTGATACAGACAGAATGCAAACTCTTTGAAAAAATGAAGCCGTCACTTCGTTTTCGCGTGATCGATTGGCGTGGCACCCCATCCAACAAGGGGCCGGTTCTTAAGTAAATATTAACTTGCGTTAGCCAGCAAGAATTACAATTGATTGATTAAAACGGCAACAGGTACTTGTAGGACCTCAGGTGCTTTTTGTTGCGGATTTTAAAGCAATAAAGTAGAGTGGGCTTGCAAAATACTTTTATGGCATCTCTATTTTAGGAATTGCCTGCGGCTATTACGCTATGTGTTTCAGTATTGGCGTCGTATAACATACAAAAATATTTTAATATGATATTTCACATTGCGTAAAGCTTAATTTTTTGATTTACCGTAAAAAAGTAATTTATGTAACAACCTCGTCAAAAAGAATTAAGAAAGCAATCATCTTTCATGAAAATTCTTATTTTAATAAGATCTCAATAAATATAATATGACCACGCACATGATTTACACTCACATCCACTTAATTTTTACGGAAGCAAATTTTGTATTCCCTTTTCTTGTTAACAGGGATTTGATATATCATTTCCGTAAAAAACACATACTATAGTAGCAATTCTTCGAAACAAAACTGTAAAATCTTTCAGAAATACTAAAAAAATCGAGTTTTAATTGCACAAAGTGGCTTTGCAGTTTTCTTGTCATCCACAAGCAGTTATATATCACAACAGGTGTTCTTTTTCGTCATCAACAACTCTTTTAATCTCAACCGTCTCAGTGAGCCCACAGCAGTCTCTCCCCTGGGTGTGCTGAAGTTGTACCAGTAACCGAGCTCTCCCAGGGCAGAATTTTCATAACGCTGAACTATCGACTGTTCGCTGTCCGTCTAAACGTGCTTTACTTATACTTAAAAATTTTGTGACACTTACGCATCTTGCGTATACAGCATGCCAATTGCATGCCAATTGCCTCTTAGTCGTTACTTGAACTTCCGACATCTAAACTTAAGAATTTTTTAATCAAATAAATTAATGTTTGCGTATACTATTTTACTTTGAAGTTTATATTTACATAATAATTAAAATAGTGAAAATACTTCATTTCATTAATCCCTCTCTAAGCACAACAGTAGACGCTATGATCTACAGCGCTTCAAGTTACAAACCAAATTAAATGTTAATTTAATAAAATATCAAACACTTCACGAAATTCAATGTTCCGAAAATGTTCGAAACTCTAGTTTATTATTTAATATAGTAGACCGTTCTCTCATGTATTAATGAGAATAGTTTTATAAACAAATCTCATATTGTTACACTAAAATTGTACCAGAGCTGGTTGCCGGTTATTTAGAGGAGGAAAGTTTTTTATTACCATTGTGTTAGGGAAGGCCGCTGTTATAAATAGAATTAAGAGGCTGACAAGAGCCAAATTAAATTTGTATGAGAATAACGACCTTAATTCTAGCTTGGAATATTGTAATATTGTATTGTAAAGGTATAATTTTGTTAGTTTAACAAGAATCACTTATTTATTTTTGGAAAACGTACTTATAATATTTCTGTGAAATTGATATCAAATTCAAATACTGTAATTATACCTGTTTTTGCGAGTAAGATTTTCGGAGAAAAGATAGATAGTGGCCTATTTTCATTTTTTTTTAATAAATCAAGATACTTGAACTGATTCCAACATCTTGGCTGAAAATCAAAAGAACCAATTGGCACAGTAGTAAAAAAATCAGATTTTTCTTCTCTAGTAACTTTGCCTAACATTTCTGACCTTTGGGACCTATTTACCGTTCATTTAGTCACTACTAAATTGTGACTAAGTAAACGTCACTTGGCAGAAACCTTGGTTACTGTCCGTGTAGGGTCGTCTTAGAATAGCTCTACAGTCCGTGGATAAGCGTGTCTTAAAAGACGACTATTCCGAGTGATGGTAGGATCCCGTCAGGGTTTGGCTGGGTAATATTTGGTGGCAGATTTTATATGAAGGGTGGGCGCTAACCCTTCATATAAAATCTGCCGCCGAATATTACCGCTTCGGTGGTGATGTGTTCCAGCAATGTTTTATGAAGAGTCAGTTCTTTACTAGGCTCGTGTGCTTTTTCATCTTCGATCTCAAGTTCACTTAACCTCAGGTGATATTGAGGTCAAATGCGGACCTTCAGCCCGTTCACACATGGTCTGTTTTACTGGATACGTTTTACCGGATACATTATTTTTTTACCGATGGCGCATGGAGTTGTATGAGCGACTTCACATATGGCACAGTATTCAGTATACGTATTTTCGATACAAAAAAGGTATCCAGTAAAACGGACCATGTGTGAACAAGCTGTTAGTATTAAAAACAAACAAATCCAAACGAGTAACTTGGTCTTCGTTTCTACGTTTAAATTTGGCAACCTGTAGAATACGAAAAGCATTTCTGCTAATGTCTCCTATTAATTTTAATTTGACTTGTTCCGTTATAAATGCTTTCATTTCTTGTAGGTGAATTATCTTTTTTTTTGAAAACTCATTACTGCATTGAAACATAAAACAAAATCTATATTTTTTTTCTTTTTCTTAGCATGAGTCTATTTTTGCAGTTTTGGCGTCTTATTCTTTTTTACTTACGCATTAAAATTTAACCTCTCTGGAATCTACTCATTCGATGAGATTTACAAGCTTGGTATGCAGTTATGTATACTTATGCTTACTTGTATTAAGTACACACTGGTAAGTAATGCTTAATAAGTTAATCTCAACTATATACAAAAGTTTGAATTACTTTTTTTAATCAAATTTGTCAAATGTAAGAAGAGATGGTTTATAGCTTCTGGTATTCTACCTATGACACAGGATACAGGCGTTAAGTTATGTATGTATGAAGTACTTTCCAACCGGATAAATTGTGTATTATAAGGCTGTCGAGTCACTCGTGGCCACGAAATCACCGAACAGTGTGGTTAAAATAAAATATTTATACGAGATTAATCCCGTTAGTAAAGTGTTCTTAAAGATGAATTGTGAAAATTTAAGATGACAAATAGAACTAACTGACTGCTGTAGATTCAGTATATACGTTCCATAAGATTTGTCTTATTTGACGTGATTGCATGGTACATGCATGTATACATTTCCATTGAAATTTGAACCTTATCACAACTAAATACGTTTCGATGTGTGTTCATCTTATAAGACGTGACTGTACCTATAGAGAGATGAGTTCATTTGATCTAAATGTAAAATCTAAACTTTATATGAAAGGCAATACGGCATCACTAATTTACTGAACACTCGATATGCAGTTATAGCCTTGCTCATAAGTAACAAACCTTACTAACATAAACTAGCTCACTCACAGTTAGCGGTACAAAGGAAATGACGATGACAAGCAGCAGCCGATATTGTGGTCGACAATTGTGCGAGTTTATATCGCAAGCGATATTTTGTACCGTCAGCAAAATATACATTATAAGAAGTTCGTTAAAAGTTCATGCCTTAGATCAAATCTGATATTATCTCAAATTAAGTCAGTTATAAAATTAATTGCTGTAAACTAGTTATATAAACGGCAAAATATTAATGAATTTAAGCTGATCTCAAAATAAACTTCGAAGAAAATTGTCTGGTATTAACATTTTCGCTGAAAATTCACTGAATATAACCTTAATAAAGCATGATAATTTCTATTTTCAATATCTGAATGCCTGAGTGTAATTACCTACTGATAAATTTTGTTTGCTGACCATTCTATTGACAAACAGTTTGTAGCATAATATTGAGACAATACTCAAAGGTGTTGCACAACTAAATATGTTACTGATTGAACATATCCTGACAATCTTAACTATTCGAAATTATAACATAGTTTTTTGTGAAGTATTTGAATTGAAAATATAAAATATTGTACAGCGTTTTAAAAAGTGCTTATCAAAAATAATATAAATATAATGCAAGCAAGGTAAGTTTGATGATAAAAACGATGTAATATTAGAAGCGAACACAAAGGATAAATAAAATAAGAAACACCTAGAAATAAATAACAATGGTAATGTTTTACAACTAAGTTTTTAAGGCTTTATTTAATAATTAGCTAACTCATCATCGCCAGAGAAGTAATACCTGAAAATGGACTTTATAGGCTGCGTGGTCGCTAGGCAGACCAATTCGAAAGCGGTTTTAACTACAGGCTTCGGGAGTCAGTTGGATAAAGTTTCCTTAGCAATGCGTTGTAAAGTTGTATCTATAATACTTTCTAAAATATAATATATTTTAATACATACTAAGTATATTTTTATTGCATTTTTTCTTTGAATAACCACTTTACTTCACCTCAAGTTTATATTTGTATTGTAGATTACGTGCAACGACTACGCTTCGCGTGGGTATTGATATACCTACTACGGATGTACAGATGCTACGGGTACGCCATGTGTAGTTCGAAGTACATCTACGACAACTACATACGGATATATTATCTTGTCATGACTGGATATAAAATTTTGTATTTTTATGGATTCTTTATAAAATACGTATTCCTTATAATTAGTAAAATTGTAATATTCCATCGTGTCATACTGAAAGTGCAAACCATACTTTCAATTTGTTTTAACCTAACTACGACCAACAAAACTTATACATGGAGTGCGAGCACAAAACTTTTTTGACTCTTATGTTTACGAATGTTCGTATAGTATGGAGGCAGTTTGTAAGCAACAATTGAAATCTATCTATTGCCGCACGGCCAGCTTAAATAAATGTGTGCCTTGTTGATTTTGATAGTGTGTAAACATGTTTTACTCTTAAATGAGTGTAAAATAAAAAATTACAATGTTACTAAACTTGCAACTGACTCCATAATATACGAACATTCGTAAACATACGAGTCGACTAACTTCTGTGTTCGCACCGCTGAGCCGCAACTGTTATCTAGATCCGTAGTGTTATAGCATCCGTAGTGTTTTTGTGGTGACCACGAGTCCATATTTTGGCTATACAATAAACCACAAAAACATTTTAAAAGTTGAGGACGTGTGCATAGCCACAAAAAAGGGTTTTATACAGGGTGCCCAGAAAAGAATGGATAACCTCTGAAAGGCTAATAGTAGAACTAAAGGCAAGCCCAAAAAAAAATAAAAAAAATTATAACCCTTACACTGCTAGAAATATGGCGCTTTAAAAAAAAACATCATTTTTTTGTCTGATTTCATATTTTTACTCGTAACGAGGTCAAATCAGTTAATACCATAATTATTCTGTGCTTAAAATATTTAATATTAACCACATCAGTGAGTAACTATCAAATAAAATAGCTAACTGGAATATTTTTGTCAAAAAATAATGTTAAACTATTGTTTTGTGTAAAATTACTGAAGAAATATTTTTGATGCGAAACTTTAAACAGCTCTGCTGTAAAAAAATAATATGGAAGCAATAGTGGCCAATCATTTTAAAATATTCCTGGTTTAATGACGTCTCTAAAAAGATGTAATATGTCGTTATTGTTATGAAAAAATATTGAACTATTGATATTAATGTGTAAAATGGGATAATTATTTAATACTAGCAAAATTAAAAAAAATCAATAAAACAAAAAAATATGATTTTCAATTGATTTTTATTGCATACATATTACAATAATTTAGAGCAACTGTTCAAATTGTCTGCCCCCATCCTGATACAGGCCCCAAATCTACGAATAAAGGATCTTTGAAGAAATCGCGCGTGACGTCGATCATTGATTTTGTTTGCAGCGGCCTGAACACGGGCTCGTAGATCTTCTAATGAAGTTACTGGCTGCCGGTAAACCTCTTCCTTAAGACACCCCCAGTAAAAAAAGTCCAAAGGGTTTAGATCCAGGGATCTTGGGGGCCATAGAATAGGTCCCAGGCGGCCTATCCACCTGTTAGGGTAGGTTTCGTTCAAGTATGCAGGTACTGCAACAGCATAGTGTGCTGGACAGCCATAATTTTGAAGCCAATATGTGTCGCGAAGCTCTTCGGGCACGTCTACCAATAAATTGGGTAAGCATTTTGAAGAAAATTTAGATAACTTTCTCCTGATAAGTTACCTGGGAGTTCAAAAGGGCCTATAATTTTGCCATTAATAAGCCTTCCGGGACCAGCACCACCGACACCGCCACCAGGCATTCTGCCTTCGGAATAACAGCCATGAACCCTAATAAAAACGCGGTAATCTGGATGATGTGAATTAGGATACCGTTCGCGATAAAGAGCTGCAGCAGCATTTGCATTACTTCTACACTCCCCATAGATAAACTGCATATTGGCATATTCTTGAGACGAATAAATGCATCGAATAAACATGCGATCTTTTATTTCACCGATTTTTTCCATAAAAATGACAAAACGGGTTTTGTGATCTAAAAAGGGCGCAGGAAATCGTGGTCAAAATAAAACAACACCCAAAATTATTTTCCATTTTTGAAATTGTGTCTTCTCCATCCCAATCTACTGTTTTACTGTGCCCGAAGAGCTTCGCGACACATATTGGCTTCAAAATGATGGCTGTCCAGCACACTATGCTGTTGCAGTACGTGCATACTTGAACGAAACCTACCCTAACAGGTGGATAGGCGATTTCTTCAAAGATCCTTTATTCGTAGATTTAGGGCCTGTATCAGGATGGGGGCAGACAATTTGAACAGTTGCTCTAAATTATTGTAATGTGTATGCAATAAAAATCTATTGAAAATCATATTTTTTTGTTTTATTGATTTTTTTTAATTTTGCTAGTATTAAATAATTATCCCATTTTACACATTAATATCAATAGTTCAATATTTTTTCATAACAATAACGACATATTACATCTTTTTAGAGACGTCATTAAACCAGGAATATTTTAAAATGATTGGCCACTATTGCTTCCATATTATTTTTTTACAGCAGAGCTGTTTAAAGTTTCACATCAAAAATATTTCTTCAGTAATTTTACACAAAACAATAGTTTAACATTATTTTTTGACAAAAATATTCCAGTTAGCTATTTTATTTGATAGTTACTCACTGATGCGGTTAATATTAAATATTTTAAGCACAGAATAATTATGGTATTAACTGATTTGACCTCGTTACGAGTAAAAATATGAAATCAGACAAAAAAGATGATGTTTTTTTTTTAAAGCGCCATATTTCTAGCAGTGTAAGGGTTATAATTTTTTTTTATTTTTTTTTGGGCTTGCCTTTAGTTCTACTATTAGCCTTTCAGAGGTTATCCATTCTTTCCTGGGCACCCTGTATAAGATGTTTTGACTTCATTGCATTATTTTTTTTGAAAAATATAAAAACAAAGAAAAGTTATTCACATGTTATTTGATTCTATTACATGGTCCCATTAATACCCTAGAGTTATGGGAAATCAAAGGAACACCTTGTATAAATATACAATTTAAAATCAACCGGGGACAATTAAGATTTTTTTTCCACTTGTTAAGATTTTTACTAGCATTTTTTTATTTAGTTATTGTTAATTTATATGTGAAATTTTGTGATTTTGCTCCATTTTATATTCTTAAACTAAGTAGTATACCTAAATAGTTGTATACCTAAAGAAATATTTTGTGAATAAAATGTGCGTTTACCATAGATTATCTTGTACCATATGTAGCTTCTATGCTGGACTAGGAGCGATGGAAAAACATAGAATGTGCCAGCTGCTTCTCTTCCCGGGCATACTGTAAAAGTCACTTAAGGGACCGAGGTGTTATGGGAGGTTTTTTTGTGGGCGATAGACTGACCCCCTGTCACTGCAATAGTCTCTCACCACCATTATAATGCCCCCAAATTTGTCAAACGTGACATCAGATGGGTTCACAACCTCTGGTGTTCTGCCTACCCCATAGGGGATACAGGCGTGAAGTTATGTACGTATTATTTTTTATCTTCTCGTTTAAAAGCTTGTATTGTAGTAAAACAGTCGTATTAATTTTTCGTAAAAAAAAAACCCTAAAAGCTATCGCGCACTTTATTCAAACTATTTTTTGGAAAAACAGTCCCGTCTTGATGATTGTTGATGGTTGTATGTTAATTATACAGCATGCGTTCCGCCGTGGGAAAGTCTGGATGGCGCGGAAGGGTGTCTGTCCGAACAAAGCTGACCTGCCTTGAATTATTTATTGCCCCGCGGCGTAGTACATGAAATTAATAGTAAGACAGCTGTGTGGAATATATTTCAAAATAATCGTCAGTAACTTGAATCACATACTTGTTATTTGGTAAATAATTGGTCACTTTATGATAATTAAAAAATATGTTTTTAGCAATGTATATTTTGGGCGCTTATTACTTTGGTATAGACGCTCTTGTTGTCTTATTGGTAATCAATATTTAAGAAAAAACTTTATGTATGTTTTTTTTTCAAATAATGGAGTAAAAAATTATATTTTTAAGTGACTTACTTTGTGAAAAAGATACTAAACTAAAGTAGCAAAAAATAAAAAATTTTAGCTTCTTTGTTCGGTTGTAGGATCCCGCCAGCGACCGCCTGGCTAGCAACTACCCTTCATTCAAAATCTGCTGCCAGATGAAGATGCTTGCTCTGGTGGAAATATGTTTTGGCAATAAGAGCTAAACTGCTCATACAATCCAGGTCTGCGCACCTAAAAGGAGTGTCCTTCTACGTTTGGTAATGAAATGTACCAAATAAAGAAATTTTGAATTTTTTGAATTTTTGAATATAGGCTTAGTGTCTAAATCCCTTCAGTAGAAAACAAGAACTTTATTCCCAAGCAGGATACAAAAACATTTAAATTTCGCTGGCCACAATCCTCAAAAGTTTTTCTGACGTGCCTTGACTTGGTTATTACATTTTTAACATACGATAATTCGTGACCCAAAAAGTGCACTACATTTTACCATTTTCATGCATTCTTAGGAACTTAAAAAACACACTTTGCCATTACAGTTTATATTTTCAAAGCAAGTCGGGTAATATAAAGTATACTTCTGTGATTACTTACTGTTATTTTCATCAGCTGCGCGTATCTTGTGAGGGTAATTTGAACAAATTATAAAGGTAGACGCAAAATTACACTGTCGCGCTGCTACTCGGCCCACAGTGAAAAATTACCGACGTTAGGACTGTATTTTTCAGAGCCCTTTGATGATTAGTGTAAAATAATTTAGTTTAATTTGAAATAAATTGTAAATTGTATGCTTGCTGCAAGTTCTGTAACAACGCAGGTCCTGAAACCAACTATTCTTCCGCTCTTATTATTGGTCTTCCATATTCGGTGTGGTGTTCTTTTGAGTTTTTTGTTTTGAATCTATGAGATAAATGCGCTCGACACGTTGAAGATTCAAAAAGTGATTGCTAGTTTTAAAAAGGTACGATTTTTTTATGTTTTGCTAATTATGAAAGAACAAAGGCGGATCCTTAGTTACATGATATGATGAGCATTTAGAAATCTAATCATCACTTATCTTAAAAGCTTCTTCTACGAATTTTCATCACGTCGGTTTAAAGTGTGTAGCGTAAAAAAAAATACATTGAATTGTAAGTGCCAAAGACATACAAAACATATAATATTCAAAATGCAATATCTTTTCGTGTAACATTCGTCTACTCAGTTACTCAGTTACTCAGGAATGAATTCCAAATGTTCTTGTTTGTTAAACGCCACAAAATAACATCGACTAAAATAATGTATGGCCCGCTGCCACTGTTCTTCAATTACTATTGTCCCAGAAAACAACAAAAAAACAACGAAAAAACTTGTGAAATTATTAGTTTAATTACAGACCGTTCACTATAAGATGTCCCCTGCCTGCTGATGTTGGCAGCATTGTGGCAGCAGTGTTACCAATAATATGTGTCCATTTTAACCCCGTAATCTAACTTTGTTTATACCTACCACGAATAAATATAGGTATGTTTAATTTTCTGATTTGTAAATAATAAACAACTATAAGACTGGGAAGGTTTTGAATGACGACACAATTTATATTATACGAGGGCGAATCAAAAAATTCTTAGAATGAATACAAAAAAAAAATTTAAACAAGAATATTTTATTTTTCTACGCAATCTCCTTCTAATCTTATACACTTAGAATACCGCATCTCCAACTTGCTTATTCCTTCCGCAAAAAAAAACATTTTCTCGACTATTAGAAAAACTCCTCTGCGGCAGTCATAACCGCGTCATCGTCGTCAAATTTAGTTCCACGAAATAAGTAGGCTAGAAATAAGTGAAAATCACTCGGGGCTAAGTCAGGAGAATATGGTGCGTGATCAAGGACTTCGAAGCCAGCACTGCGGATTGCGGTGAGCGCAACTTCCGGACGATGAGGTGGAGCGTTATCCTGGAGAAACAACACGCCCAATGACAATTTCCCACGACGTTTTTCTTTAATCGCTTCACGTAATTTCGGGATTAAGTTTGCATAATAGGATCCAGTTATCGTTTGCCCTTTTGGCAAGAAATCAATAAAAAGGATTCCTTCACTATCCCAGAATACCGACAACAGCTTGACAAGAAATAGTGCCAACATAACGGCAGGGGACATCTTACGATGAACGGACAATAAAGCTATACTCCTAATGTCAAAACAAAACTGATTGCAATATGGAATCTAACTCCTCTTTAACCACTTCCTACAAACCACTACAATATCTTTGCATTGCCATGACAACCAAAACTCAGATTTCTGTTGGAAAATCAAATTCAATTGCATTGAGTTTGGAAATAATCGTAACGATGATTAAGACACTTTGTTGAGGAAATGCCATGAAATTACAATAAATATATTTTATTTTCAACCGACTTCCAAAAATGGAGGAGGTTCTCAATTTATCTGTATGATTTTTTTTGTGTCTTTGTTACACGATATTTCGGACAATTATGATTCGATTTTAAAAAATCTTGTTTCATATGATAGAGGATACTCCATAGTTGGTCCCATATAAATTTAATCGAAATCAGTTGTGTACTTCATAAGGGATTTCAAATTATTGAAATAATATTTTGACGACCACTATGCAGCTATGGCGTTGGGGTAAACCTATCTGCCTCAGACGCCAGTGGTTCCGGGTTCGATCCCCGCACGGAACCAGAAAAAAAAAATGTTCCGTGTCTGGGTGTTTCTCTATTTATGTATTTATATTCTAGGTTCCCCCCTAGTTCCCTGCATGGTATCCCATATCACAAGCTATGCTTACTTTGGGGTCATGTAGTTGGTGTGATTGTCTGGGTATTTTATTATTTATTATTTTATTTTAATATTGTATGATTTCGGAGAATGTTTAAGTCGGCCAAAGTTTGACGTGAAGTCGGTTTTTTTATGCTCTGCATTCGCTGATTATTGTTCTTTTCCATCATCCACATTTATTTTATAAAACAAGGATGTTTTATTTATTTCATTTGTTTCAGCTTTGCAATCCCGAAATCACAAATAAGGGTTCCATTTAAGTGCATCATCATCATAATATATTCGAACTTATCTATAACTTAAACTTTTAACATTAATTGAATGGATGCGTAAAATTTACATAGACCAAGAATGTCTTGTACTCATAGTTTAACATGCAAACTCGTTACAAGCGAGGTAGGCTTACAAAGTAGACAATTTTATAGAGATGCAGGTATCCATCATACGTTCAAGCTAGCACTGTGGTTATTACATGTAAAGTTTAAACAAAATGTACTGTTTTAAAGCAGCTCTCCCAGTTACCTATTTCCTTTATTAACTTCTCACAACCCCAATGCCTGTTTTTTGTAAATTAGTCCACATATTAAAAGTCTACTTAAAATTTATTTTGAGAAGATTCTCATGCAAGTAAAAAAGTAATTTAGATTAAAAGGTGAAAATTTGGGTAATTTTTAAAAATTATGAAAATACTGTCATATTTACTAAGCTATAAGAAATAGGCTAGTAGTACTCGAAGCAAGTATGTTCAGAATAAGCGCGCCATTTCAATTTGGCCAACTGTGTACCAAACACCCTGAATTTATATTTATATACTATATAATTACTATAGAATTTATATATTATATTTAATATATAAAGCTGAAGAGTTAGTTTTTTTTGTTTGTTTGTTTGAACGCGCTTATCTCAGAAACTACAAGTGAAATTTGAAAAATTCTTTTCGTATTTGATGGACCAACTCTTGAGGAAGTTTATAGGCTATATTTTATCCCAAAATTCCCACGGAATTAAAAGTTACGCGGGTAAAACCGCGCGCGGTGGCTAGTATACTGATATGTATACGATCCCTTAAAAACGTCGTCATAATTAATCATAGAAAGGTGGAACATAAAAATGACTGACACTTACCGTTAAAGTGTCCATAGTAGAGCATTTAAATTTCATTGAGAAAACTTTTTTTAGAGGAGTCTTACACTCCACTGTAAATAGCATTCGTCACCACCTCATAACTTCCTAAAATCTTCCTTGGGTGGCAAAACAAGCATTTAAATCTCGAGCGAATCTTACATCGCAAGCTCCTGAGGTAGCACTGTTCGTTTGTGAAAATGAAACTTTTACTTAGTTCCTGGTAGCTATTAGAATTTTATGGATGCTTGGTGAAAAGGAACATATACATATCTCTTATCTTGAAACTTATGTGGGTTTCTAGGTACGAACAAACTTAGGAATATTACTTTCTTCCATAACTTCAGTTAAGCTCACAACTTTAACAACTACTTTTACAACTTAACAAGAGTTATAATATTGTTAAGATTAGTTTAAACTATAAGTTTGTTATTTAAACGGTCTTTCTTTGTTTTTTTTTAAATCAAACAAACTTTCACTTATGTTGTTGGTATTTACATAATATGATAACTGGTGAGGCTATGAGACTACGAAGCAGTATTTTAGCCTATTAACTCAAGATGTAAAAATAATTACTTCAATTAATATCCCATTTTCCTAAAGCCTACATAATATGTGTCAAATAAACTGAAAATAAATCCTACAAATATAACATTTTTGAGTGTTTCAGCTTATATTCAGAATTAATTTACTAACGGTAAACCAAAAATGTATTTTTGTGCCATTAAGGTAATATTTTGGTGCTATAGTATAGTATAGTAGTACATTTTATGCTACCAGTTAAATAGTGCTTAGAATGGCTATACGCACATTTTTGACACAGATCTCTATGTCTATGTATTTGCTATGATTTATAAATATTTTTTTACAAGAAAATGTTTTTTGGCTTTTTTCGTTGTTTTTTTTTTCTTATTCCAAAGGCTCGGTTTAATTTAAAGTTAGATAACTCTAGTAATAATACTGCACAGATCTACATTAAACATTTAAGGGAAAAAAACTTACAAATAAAATTTCACATAACAAAAAAGCTCTCTGTAACAAGTCTTTTGAAATCGCTGCTTCAATACAAGCTCTACAGACTATAAACTAAAATTACTTGTCATTTTCACTCAATAAATTTCATAATGCCCCGCCATATATAGTCTTAGTTTTCTTTCAAAAACCACGAGTTGCGAATCAATTAACCGGCCTGTCGAACGCATGCAGACATTTAATGAAGAAAACTAGCTTTTATCGGCTTGTTCCCGTTTCGCCGAGTAATAATTTATGTTCACATTACATTTGGCTTTAATGGTTATTTGTGATTAACTGCGTTTGGAAAAGTTTGGTGAAGTTTGTGCATGCAGTGTGTTGCAGTTTGCAGCGGGTTTTGGAGTCTCTGGTAACCGAGGTGCGATCAAGGTGAAGTGTTAAAGTAGGTTTTGTTAAGGCCTCCGTAAAAAGTAGCTTATAAAGTTTTTTAAGGTATCTTTAAATTTATAAAAATATATTAAAATAATTTCAACGATCACCGTGATGCAGTGGTATAGACGCTTTTGTGCCAATCGAGTGGTCGCGGGTTCGTATCCGAAACGAAACAAAAAATATAGTTACTAGTTGGGTATTTATCGATATTTTATGTATTTATATTCTAGGATTCCCCCTAGTTCGCTACATGGTATCACACGCTATCGCAAGCTATGCTTACTTTGGAACCATGTAGTTGGTGTGATTGTCTGGGGATTTTATTTATTTATAACTATGCTTTGCTGCTATGCAAAAAAAAAAAAACAAATAAACACATACCTCCAAATTTGTCAAACGTGACATCAGATGATCTTATAAGGGATACAGGCGTGACTTTATGTATGTATGTATTTTTAATTATATTTACTGGCCCATAGTGTTGGAGTTCAGAGAATATTGAATATTTAAAAATACCATGAGGCTAAAAAGTTTGTTTGGAACCTGAGAATTTCTTCAACGTCGGATTCAAAATTGTAAGATAGATAGTCCACAAGAAAAGATGATTGGCTGTTTTTAAGATTAATTCTATGAAATCAAAAATAATGCGAGAAAGACCTCTCGAAGCAGCTATACTCCATTTCACGATTAAAGAGTTTTTTGTAAACAAACAAAGGTCATTGTCAAATTGACATGTCTGATGTATTCAACATTTTTGGATGCATTCATTTAAATGAAATATATTTTTTTATTCAAAAATATTGGAAATACTCATTAATACAGACAATAAATTAATTTTTAAATAAATAATAATAAAAGTATATACCCATAGAGTGTCACAAAAAACAGTATTGTTATTGGATCCTTCGGGTGCTCTATAGTAAACGGTACTATACCCCGTGTACAAATAAATAAATATTGTTAAAACGATTTTGCATTCGTACATGTACAGGAATTCTAAGCTTCAACTTTCCTTGTACAGTCAGAAAAAAATTTGCATGTTGTTGTGAGGTTCGTCATTGGCTTTGGTTAATAAATGAATGAATTGATTTTATCGGACGTTTATTTTGAGGTTTATAATAAAACTTTAAATGGTTCCGACAACATGGCTTTTGATAAAGCTTTTGACTTCCCAAACCAAAAACGTTTTGTAAAATTTGTGTGAATTTTGTAAGTATGAATGCAATATTAATCCAAGCAACTTGTTGACTCCAGCTAAATTATTTGCTATATAAATCGGTATATCATTGATATCCTTCATTTGGCATAATGGCCTCTCGGATTAGTTGACTTTTATTTCACGCTTATCTATAGGCGGGAGAGCTATTCTAAACCGCCCCAAGGCGGGCAAAAAATGGTTGTGTACTGAGTGTCTTGTTCATGTTTAAAGTCAACCATAGAAGTTTTGATTACCGCAAGTGCATCCAAATGCCAAAAGCGCGACCTAATGTTGTTGATGTCAATAATGCACCCTTTCTATAAGTAGTTCATTCCATATCATGCATCGAATCCTAATTCTAAAAAAACAGCAACTAATTGAATGGCAGACGTTTAGAAATATCGGACATGCTTAAACCTCAATTCTACAAAATAAAGCAAGATTTCTAGAGTCTAAGATACACGAAATAGTATTTGGTAGGTATATCTAAAACTAATCACTTTTGTCATTCACGCACCGGTCCATTCCAGCTTTTCAAGGTCTTTGTCAAAGTCAAGGTTTCAACCACCCATGTGACTGGGGTCAAACCATTTGCGGATATTACAACTGGGAAAATTTTAGTCGACACAAAAAAGCTCTTTAATCGTGAAACGGATTAAAGGTTATTATAAAATCCTTTTATACCAACTACTCCATAGTTCGAAAAATAAACAATAGTAACGTTTGCTCGGCCAGTACTTGTATGAATACTCTAGTTCTTCGGAGGGCACATAAAGCCGTCAGTCCCGGTGCTGTATATGTAAATACAGTGGAAGTTTATAATAGTAATAAATTGTTGGACATATATTCACACAACTCCATCTAGCCCTGACTATGCACATAGCTTGTTCTTGACAATGGATATAACATAGGTACTTGTAAAATAATATGACTTATTTTTTGGGTATAAATAAATATATTTCATACATATTATACTCATACATAACCGGTTTACACAGTGGATTTCAGTTCAAAATCCTTGATTAAAAACAATGAAAGAGCATTGTATTGACAACTAAAATCCAGGTTTGCTTTTTCATGCAAAAATCTGAATTAAAAATAATATTAATTCTCTTTATTCTCTTTATTGCATAAATGCCCATTTTTTTTTTTCAGAGAACAATAATGTTTTGTCATTTGAATGTCATTTAGTTTTACGATTAATGATAAAAAAATGTATGTAAGTTCATTTTTAAAGTTCAACCTCATAATATAGACACTCGCCCTCTACTTCAAAAACCGTCAATTTCACAGAAAAATTCACAAGACATTTTTGTGGGAAATTTTATGATGAATAATTATAATTGGCTCAAAAGCCAAATATAATTATTTTTAGTCTTTGAATTATATTTGAGATTGACAATTGTGATTATCATCCTTATTATTAATTTTAAATTGTTGCTTGATATTGAGAATAAATTTATCTTTTTAATTTTTTTGCGTTGGCAAAAATCCTTCTCCTTAATTAAAACATACTGGGTCCATCTACGCAGGGAATTTATACAGAGGAAGAATTTGGCTCAAGCTTTATGGCAGGCTTAGGAAAGCAAAGCTGGATAGTAAACTCTTTATTTATTATTTCCTTTAATCAAAAAGTTGTTCCACTAAGTACGTGAGATTTCATGTTTAGGTTTTTGTTATAAAATTCTAATTACGGAACAAGGTTTCAATAAATGTTTACGGGTTACTATAAGCATTAGAGTCGCCATTTTTTACACGGCTCTCGAAATGAGACAATTAGCCGAAAACCCGCAAATACCAATTACATTCTAGTGCACTAACCACAAAAATACAGATGCAGTATTATGTCTTTAATTATCGAATAACTGCGCCTTACTTTGACCCTTTCAATATCAATTTATTATGACAGGTTTACTCGCCTAATAGCCCAGTCCTTTAAGATTTCATCTGCGGAGAAAAATCTAGTGGGCTGAATTTTTGTGTACACCTCAATAATATATTTATTTATTTATTTATTATTAAAGAAACATACAGCCATTATATTTCTTATAAATACAGTTAGGATAAATATTTCATAGGCTAACACAGTTTCCAACGTTAGACATTAAATATATTGTAAATACTTAATTAAGTGATATTACTAAGAATTAATCTAAGTTAAGAATATTTACTAAGAATATTTTGAAATAAACAATAAATTGAGCATTAAGAATTGAAATATTGAGAAAAATTACTATTTAAACTGTAAAACTTTATGGAAAATGTTATTTTACTTTTTTCACAGATGAAATGTATCCATTCAATGTACAATGGAATATATCAATATGATGGTAACATTTATTATGTATATTGCAAGCTCTTACAAGGTATCGATTTTTCGAATAATTCTTACTACATTTAGGAACTGAAAATACTGCATTGGAGCGACTACTATTAGACCTCGGACATCTAAAAGAGATACGACTGAGAAGGAAGGGTGAATCAATATAATTATTAATAACTTTAAATAAAAATATGTTCGCGACGCAATTCTAATTTTTGCAATTGATGGTCAATATTTGGAAATTTGTAACCTAGTCTCTTTAAGAACTTATTTTGAATTCTCTCAATTTGGTCCATGTAAGATAGATAAAAAGGGTTCCATACTACAGATGCATACTCTAAATGGCTTCGGACTAAGGAATTATATAAAATTATGTAAGTATTTATGTTTTTAAAGTCTTTACACTGTCGGAAAACAAAACCTCACATTTTATATGCCTTAGCTGTTATAGTTTCGATGTGAGACGAAAAATTTAGTTCACTATCGAGGTATACTCCCAGGTCTCTCACTTGGGAAACTCTACGAATTGTTGTGTTGTTAAAATTATAATTAAATTGAATTGGATGTTTCTTACGGGTATAAGTTATAGTATGACATTTATTTATATTCAATTTAAGACCATTTGATGAGCAATATGTATAAAAATTATTAAGCTCCATTTATAATTAATATATACTACCGTAGTAAAATGAAGATGTAAAAAAATTACATTGATATCGTGCCGGCTAAAAAAGTTACAGTGGTAAAAAGGTTAAACGTGGATATATAATAAGGATGCAGTATTTTTTTTATCTTTCATCGTCAAACTAAATAAAATTTAAATGAAAAAATATTATTGTACACTGAACAAAAATGAGCATTTTCACAACAGTTTTTCTTTACAGCTTTTAGATCTTTATTGTAACGCCGTTACAAAGGTGTGTATACAATTCAGCCTACAAGGAATTTTTCCGCAGACTGGAGTTAAAAATGTCTAAAATGACTTCGCTATAACAGTAAACCTAGATTTACTTTAATGTGGGGTTGAAATTGGGATATAAAGTAATGTTTCGTAACAAGAACAAATGCTGTAGCAATTCCGATATGATTTCAGTAATAAGTGAAATGAAGATAGGTGTATACAAATAAATGTAAATGTGAAGTGTAACTGCAAGATTTTTACGCTCCAACTAATATTGTCCGACAAACCAAACTATTTTGGACTAGTATCAAAACGGTCATAAGCTCTGATGGCCATGTAAAAGAAATAAATGAAAACATGGTAAATATCCCGTTTCAAAGTGAATTTAAATGTAAATGACCATATCAGTTTAAAAACTTATATTAACATGTAAAAAAAAATTAAAAAAAAATGTGTTGGTAGAGACCGAAGAGCTATTCATCCACAGGGGTGGGTCGTTTTTCAATTTGTTCATCTAGTATCAGAAGTCTACAAGAAATCCCTAATCGAGTCAGATCAGGAAATAAATTAACATAAATTTGGTGCCAAACAGTCGATTTGGGAATGTTATTTTTTATCATTTTAGGATTATTGAAGTTATAACGTCGCTAGATGATGAAGTACTTAGTTTCATAAAACTGCATCTTTATAAATAAATCATATCCGAAGTGGGTGATTTATTTATTAAAAAGAGCGAAAGGTTTGTAATTAAAAGGCATTTTAAAAAACTGGCTATGTGCCAATCGAACTCGCTCGCGAAGGGTTCCGTAAAACCGTATTTTCTAGACTAATATTATAAATTTTCTAATGAATTTTAGCTCAAATATACAGGGTTAATTTTAATAAGCACATCTCCTCTTGCAGGTAGCCTCTCCACATCAATCCCAAAAATATTTGTTCAACAACTGTTTACAATCTTTATAAACAAGAAAATTAAAAAGGGAAAAGCGTTTTCTCCTAACTCCATTTTGTAAGAAGTGCCTATTATTATTTTGAAGCGATATTTTATCACGCAAGGTGCGTGGCATACCTATGCTCAGAATAAATAAAGCTACGCCACTAAACCGAGGCTATAAATGTTATTAGTATAGGTTTTTTTTTAAACTATTAATTTCAATTAGTTCTTGAACAAATGTTGTTTGAATTCATGTGGAGAGGCTGCCTGCAAGAGGTGAGGTGAGACGAAGTGTGATAGTTTTTTTTATAGATTTATGGTTTTCCAAGAAAACTCCAAAATTTAACATTAAATCTCTAACAGTACTTCTGTTACTGTAGGTACATTTTTTAATTTTCTTATTTGGCTTATCTAATGTCTCATTGTATACAGTCACTGCAACTTGAAACATCTGCGACTCAAGGAAAAAAAAACGAAAGGGATTTGAAAATAAAAAAGTATTAGAAAATATTTAAGAGTTTCTTTTGTGATGGATTACAAAAACTAAGCTACTCTTGGTTATTCAAATCATTATATAAACTCGCTTGACAACTGTTCTTTCAATTAAGTTATCTTTTCAAATTACAGTGCCATTATAAAATGGACATGAGACAATCCGAAACACAAAATAAAAAATCTACCTATAGTAACACAAGTACTGTTGACACAACACAAGTAAGACAAGTAACACAGGTAAAGTTGAATGTAAAATTTTAGAGTTTTCTTGGAAAAGCCTAAAATCCTTAATAAAAAAATTATCACCGTTTGTCTAAGACATGTAGGACTCAAAATGTTCTAAATGGTCTAGACTATCACCTTCTTCCCGCTTTGCATCCTGTTACCAAACACCCTGTATATACCTGACTATGTAACTCGAGAAGCTAAGAAAAATAAGAAATGAAAGTTTGTGATAAGCATCATCACACACATTACCTACAAGCCAAGTAAATAGGTACTTAGCCTTTGCGTCAATAAAATCAGTGAAAATAGTGATTTGAAAAAAAATTAAGCCCGAGCGAAGCTTATTATAGATAGTTCAACTCAGTTGTGCGCTATGTGTGTGTGCGCTTGTAAATATACAACTTCCATTTGTGTGGCAGTGACGCTGCAGTCGTCGTCACTGTACGCACACAAAGTCACTGTATACGTACTGTATACGCACACATAGGGCCGCGCGCACAACTGAGTTGAACTATCTATACTACATATTGTTAAATCAAAAAAAATATGATTTTTGTATGGGAACATTGGGAACCAACTAAAATGTTTATTTTATTCTGTTGACAAACAGCGGGATCTTAGTTATTAGGGGATTTTATCGATTAAATACGGAACCCTAAAAATTTACAAAGATAACCAAGAAATCGTTGTTTTGGTTCAGTTTTTTAGGAATAAGCAAAAAATATAAGTTCCCACTTAAAATGATGACCACCGTATTTGGTGCCATGGTCGAGATACTTGCAGTATGAGAGATCTTTTATTCAGGTCTCCACACAAGTTAGAGAAGTTAATTCTTTGGAGCGAAGTGTGGCGCTGGTTAATATGTTACTTTGAGGTTCATTTTGTATCATTGGTTATCTAAAGTTTTTGCCAAAATATACCTACCTACTCCCAGAGCACTGGTAGTTTGGTCATACTTTGTTAAACTGTCAGGACATGATGGACAGTAAAATAAGAGTACTATCTGAATACAGGTAGTTAATTACAATAAATGGAATAAATACCAACTATTAATTATTTCAAAACATTTCCATAAAACCACTGAAAGTCATGAAAGGGCTAAATTGTTTGTATTTTAATATCTATAGGTGGTAAACAGTTTGCACTGAGGATTCCGTTTTAATTGGGCCAATTAAAATGCGTAACCACAGAGTCAAAAATTATTTGATCTGAGATGTTCTTTCCCAACCTTCATAAAATGCTTTCTATTTATATATTTGAGCTTTAAGAAACGAAGAGAAAGTTCGTTGCGCACATAGAACCGTGAACCTTTGTATGTCACCCACTTATCTTTATTCTCCTGGATTTCATTCAATTTGAGCGTTGTAAACTTTTGTGTAAATATTTTATTTTATCCATACCTATTTTATATCTCTTAAAGCTGCCCAATAGACGATATATTTTTTAAATACAAATGTGGTTATTAAAGTTTTCATACTTTGTAAAGCGACCTGTACGAAAATTACGATGAAAAACACAGGCTTATTTCCGCATATAACTCCCCCCGGGCACATGTCGTCTATTGTCCAATGACAATGACGTGTACGCCCGCCGTCATCTATCCACAGTCATCAATCAAAGTTGTCGATGCATACTGTTGGCGTTGTGAGCACTATGGGTTTTACGCGGTTAAGGGTGGAGTGCGAATGCCGGCAGTGTTGTATATGTTGCGAAAAGGTCAGAGTTTGATTTCCAGTTTTGCTAATACTAAACCTGAGTGGCTTTGGCTGATACATCATATCCTCTAGTACCACCACAGAATAAGTAATAGTACCGGTACAGAAGAATTACTCCGCAAGAAGATCTAAATAAATTCGAGTCTTGCTACGACGCGATTCAGTGGAATTCAGCTCGCACAGCATTTTTTTTTTTTTTTTTTTTTCCGCCACAGAAAATTTTTGGCACCCCCTAAAACAAGCTTTAACCAGTAAAGCAAGCTTTGGCGGGAGGAGGATGATCCTATTACGGACGAATGGGCATTCTATAAGCTGTTAACCCCAGTGGCTAACGGAGAATAGAATGCCCAAACAGTGTGGAGACTCACTCAGTGAAGCCGAGCATACCCACTAAACATCCCCCTTTACGACCTACCTTGATTCAGGTTATTGATCATTTATCGGAGCGACAGCCAATTGGAGAGAGAGGCTGCGCAGTGAGCGGCATCCGGACGGCTGCCACCAAAAGGAACTGAAAGCGAGAAATTCAGAAGCTAAGACTAGCAGAAATGACAAAGCTGAAACTAAGAGATTATCTAGAGTGATCAGACTCACTCTGAGATAGGAATGCTGGAAAGAAGGACTACGTTTAGAAACGTTGAGCTTGCTGGAGTTTCCTAATAAGGGGAGCGAACTTGGTTAGGACCGGAAGAGCACCGTTGAAACCCTCTGGGCTGGCGTCGAGAGTGGCGCCAAAAGCCAGGATCTCGTCGATGGGAGCGAGCTGGATCCAGAACGCCATGCGGTCTTGAGAACCTTTTGCGTTCTGGCACTGGGAAGCCGATTTGGCGGCCGGTTGCGATTGAGTCGCGATCCGGCTGCACTGACCTGGAACGATAGAAGTCAAGGCCTTAGGGGCCTTTGAACTGACTGGAGGGGCGTCCGAGCTAGGCTGCGGTCGCTCTCTCCAGTTCTCGATGGGCTTCACGGTAGCCCTGGCAGCACGTGGTGCCTTGGGGCAGTCGCGGAAGTTTGCTGTGTGGCCTGACTGGCCGCACAAGACGCAGGACGGAGCGGTGGGCGATTTGGGAGTGCGAGAGCACTCCTTAGTCCCATGCGGATCTAGGCACTTGACGCACCTAGGGGAAGCAAAACAGTTTGCCGCCGCATGACCATATAATTGGCAGCGGTGGCACTGACCTGGGAAACCACGCTTGTGTGGAGTTTCGACGCGGATGTTGGAGAGACCGCACACGGTGGGCTTGCCTCTGAAAATGGACTGCCCTTGCGGGCTCTTCGCTAGGATTACTAGCGCAAGTGGGAACTGCTTGCCTCGGCGGCTGTGCATTTTGTGCACAGATTCGACGGGGAAGCCTTGAGAAGACAAGTCCTCTTGGATTTGCTCGTTCGAGAGCTCGAACGGCACGTTCCTGAGGACGGCACGAATCTTACGCTCCTCAGGGAGGGCGTAAGTGTGGTACTCGAGCTTTTGATCAGCAAGAAGCCGAGTGAGATTCCTGAAATCGGGAATGGAATTGACAACGACCTTAATAGAGTCACCCACGTTGGATGCCTTACTATACTGGATCTTGGGATTGTGTCTACCGCAGAGAGCTGAGACCTCGGTCCAGCGGCTCTTGTCCCGTAGAAAGACGGGGGGCGGAGACTTGACTTTCGGCAGAGCCGAATCTGATTGCGACGCAGGCTGTGACGCCGGGATCGCTGAAACAAAAGGCGCAGGAGCAGACGCCGGTGCGACATTTTGCGGAGCAGGAACAGCGGCTGGAGCAGCTGAAACGGATGGAAGTAAGACTCAAGAGGCATCTTGCTTCTTCTTCTTAGACTTGGACTTTTTGCGAACCTCGGTGAACGGAGCAGGAGATTCTGGAACTAAAGGAGCGGAGTCGGAATCGCTACCTGGCGGGGTAGTTTTCCGTTTGCATGCGGTGGAATCTACCGACATGCAATCTGAAAAAGGATCGACGAACGCAGTTGGATCTGGAGACGCCGGAGAATCGGTTGGGAACCCCTGTGAAGAGGAGGCGACCTGAGGACGAGCGGACCATTGCTCTCGCAAGGACTCGATTTGAGCGAGGAGGGCGTCCTTCTCGGAGAGAAGGGCTTCCTTCTCGGCGGCATGTTGGGCTTCCAGTGATTGTTTAATGCTGGACAACTGACTGAAATCAGAAGACAACTGGCTGAATTCTGAAGACGAGGGGCGAGCAGATAATTGCTCCTGCAAGGAACCGATTTGGGTGAGAAGGGCTTCCTTCTCAGATGCATGTCGTGCTGCCAACTGTCTGATTTTAGACGATTGGGAAGGGGGAGGAGCGGCCTGTAACTGAGATAGTTGATCTTGTAAGGACTTGATTTGAGTCTGAAAGCTAGCTTTCTCGACTTCAAAACTCTCTAGAAGTTTGACACGAGCTTCTTCATGCTTTTGCTCAATGAAGTCGCTGGCCATTTCATAAAACTGGATTCTGTCGCAGTTGGTTTCATCGCACCTACCACGACTACTCATGATGCTGGGCTGAAAGAATGTTTATCCTAGACGATCCTGCAAGCCGGTGAACGGCGAGAGGGCTGCACAAACTGCGCTGAAAAAGAGAACGACCTAGTACGGACCTATTGCCGGTGAACGGCGGACGATCAGGCTTCGTTGGCACGGTTACGTATCCACCTGACCAGCGATGCTTCGGCCGGCAGCAGTCGGGTCCGCCCTGAAAAGGGCAGATGAATTAGCCCCGACACCACACAGCCTCCACAAGAGAAAACTTTCCGAAAGAGCTTAACTTGGCACCTGACCCGCACGAGTGCGGGGGAGGGAACAAGGGCAGCGCAATACGAACACTCGGGAGCGGCCGCAGACACGACCGTTCGGGAGCGAACGCAAACGGGAAGTGCTCGCACAGCATTACATACCTGCAAATTTATATACCTAGAAGTTTTGTCTCTTTCTATCGCATGCCTCTTATATTTTCTTACGCTGCTGCTACCCTAAGTTGCTGCCTAGTGAAGAGTAATTAATCTCCTTATTTGTAATTAAGTATCTACCGATGTAGGTATTACTGTTATTCTACCTTTGTAAAAAATATTATTTCAACTTACCTAAAGTACAAAATGAAAAAAAAAGTTACGACGAATAATTAATAATAATAATAATAATAATAATAATATAATTTATTGACACAAAAAACACTTTACAAAAGAGAAATTGTTAACAAGTTATTAAGTAAATAGTCAGTTTATGTGTCAAAAGGGCACTTTCAGCAGGATGTTGCCTCAGTGTGAGGCAACGCTGGTTTTCAAAGCACCCCTTGACTAAAAATCCAGATTTAAAGCGGTGGGTTACATAATTACATTCTATTCAATACATTTAATTTAATACAATACAATTCACTAAAAAGCAGAAAAACAATTTTAACAAACATAAAAAAAAATACAATGAATTTAAATGCCAAACAAATCACAAATTCTCAAAAATAAAAGAAAACACACTTATATACTTATCTAGTTCTAAACAGAATACTAACTACATGGGATTATAAACTATATTAAAATTACTAATTTTACACACATATTACTCATAAAAGGAGTACAGAGTAAATAAATTAATTCATAGCAATAAATAACAGAACAAAAACACAGTCCAACAATACACAAATTAGTTGACAAACAGGAGCAGGTACGGTTAGTGCTTAATTTTAAAAAGGAGGAAATGTTTTTGATGCATACTTGTCGCAAATTTGAGTTTCAATAAAAAATGCTTTAAGCCTCATTCTAAACGACACCTGGGACATGCCTTCACGAAAAGGAGGAGGGAGGTCATTCCATATCTTAACAGCACGGTATCTGAAGCTGCCCCTGAAGCTGTCTCTACAATATTTACTGTACGGTAGTGATATTTTATTTTTATGGAACGTGCGGGCTTTTTCTTCTCTGGAGGTGGACTTCCATTCAAACTTTTCAAATAAATACTTAGGTTTTTTTTTCGTTACAATTTTGTTTACCAAGCAAGCTAGATGTAAGTCCCGACGTTTTGACATCTTCAAAATACGGTGCTCGTTAAGAAATGGAGTGATGTGCGCTCGCTTAGGAACGGTGAAACAGAAGCGGGCGCATGCGTTCTGTACCCGCTGAATAGCTCGAGATGTTTTTTCATAAAGCCTTGGACCATATACCGTGTCCACATAATTAAAAAGTGACAAAACGAGACTTTCCGTTAGTGTAATTCTAACATTTTCTGTTAAATATTTTCTAAGCCCGTATAAAACCCGTAGTCTGTAAAATGCTGTTCTAATTTTCAAATTTATGTGTTCTATGAAACGAAGTTCAGCGTCCATGTATAGCCCTAAGTTTTTTGTAATCTGAACGCGTTCAATTTTTTCAGTTTTAATACACACGTTAGGACTAAAAGCAGATATTTCAGTAATTTGATGTTTTGTTCCTAATATCATATATTTAGTTTTCAACGGGTTTAAGATTAAACAGTTTCGTTGCGACCATTCGAATATAGTGTTAAGATCGCTGTTTATCCTATTCACTGCCTCTATTGTCTGGTTTGGCTTGAAAGAAGTATATAGCTGGGTATCATCAGCGTACAGATGTACCGAGCTACGTCCCGTAAGTAATTGAACAAGGTCAGCTGTAAACATTAGAAATACTACCTATGTTTTGTTTACTAAATTTAACATAATCAAATCTAAACATAATCTAATTGAATTTGTTTCTTTTTATGTCCATTTTTAAATACTATTTGCGACCTCGATCATAGAATTACTGTGAGTGCTAGTAGGTAGGTAGGTATCTACAACGTCCCGACGACGGGCGCGCGCGTGACACACGACCCATTCGAAATACGCCGGGCGCGGAGCGCTTCGCTGTAGGTAAATAACGAATGTACCGCGCGGAGTGAGCAAGGCCTGGTACCACTTTGGTGTGTCTATAGTATAAATTAAATTATGTCACTTTGGAGTCGTAGGTTTGATTTGAAGATATTATTTTTTAGTTTACATCTCAATAAATCTATAAGAAAAATTACGTTACCTTATTAGTATATTATTAATCAAAATTATAAAGAAGTCAAAATATGTAGGAATAAAAAAATATAATAATAATAATAATAATCATTTATTTCAGGCAACACAGAGTTTATAAAGATGGTATATACAAAACAAAGGGCCCATAGATAAATACCTTAAACTAACATATATAAAATATACTTAAAACTACACTTAAGCACGTAAATTCGGCGACGTGTGACGCGAGTCATGAGACAGTCGCCCTCGAAATCTCCGGAAGACGACTCCCTGCGGCCAAAACTCCTCCTTCATGAAGGTTGGCAGATGTTGGGTAGGCACTCTCACCACAAAAGAGTTAAAACTCACTTTATGGCGAGGTTCCAAACGCTCAACCCTCAGTACAAAGGTGGTTTTTCTTCTTATGTAATCTACGACCTCCTCGACCTTCGTAGACCAGTGTACTCTCGATACGTACAACTGCGTCGATGGTACTTCACCGCGCATCAGCTGGCCTAGTACGGGCGGTGCGGTGCCGCGATGGTTGCGGACGGTAGGCTTCTTCTTCTTCCTCTCAACTTTTATGAAGCCTTCCTCATCACACTTCTTGTCCTGCCGAGGACGCGGAGGTTCAGTTTTGCGAGCGGGTCCGCTACAACTTTTCCTCTTCTCTGGTGTCACCCGCTGCGATGTAGTGGCAGCGGCGGCGGTGGCATACGCGCGGGAAGTCGGTGCGCGTTGAATCATCGACTCCGTCACAGGGAGGGAGCGGGCGGCGGGGAGCGGGGCGCTGCACGCGGGGGAGCCGGTGGCGGTGCACGGGGCGTCGCATGCAGCGAACTGCGTCATCGGCGACGCCGGCGCGGGACTGCTGACCGATGCAACTTGCGCTCCGCGACGGCTCGTGTTCACTTTAGACGCATCGAACTCTGGTGACCTACATAAGAAGTTATTACTTTTTAAATGTAATAACTCGGAACGAAGTTCACCAATTATGCAATCCGATGCCTCTTTCTTTCGTTGAACATCAGCAAGGCTTGATTTCAGGAACGTGATGTCCTTCAGCAACCTGCTTACGTCGATGTGGTCGAACCCGATGCTGGGCAACTTATGAAGTTCCTTCGCCACGAATGCGGGAACGTCGTCCGGGTCGGTCTCCTTCAATAGGGTGACGATGTCCTGGAGGCTTCTTTCACCACCGTCCCTCCTGCGGGAAGGCATCTGCGCGGTCTTGCCGAGCGTCTGATAGAGCAGCGCCTTACCGCTACTTATCTCTTCCTGTGAGAAGCCAGACTTGCAGATTTGCAAGATGCTGACTTCATCCATGGTGTCGATGGCGTGCTGAATAAACGCCAACAACTCATTGGCTATGAGTTTTTCAGAACTCAAAGCCATAGCACGTGCAGCGGCTTAAGCCGCGCGGATCGCGAATTTAATCAATTTCAATACGGTAGTGTAGCGAGACACGTCCGTTTCCGAGCGCACCTCACACCTACTCTGATGACAATAAGACTTTGTTGGCAATAAGAAAATATCCATTTTAAGAATGTCATAAAAACTTTAGCGTGTTCCGTGAAGGAAAATCTCAACCAGTTAAAACTTTGAAAACACAATCATATTGCGTATTATAATTTAAATTATACAATGATCGCTCATAACTTGATTACAGAAAAAACTTGCAGTATTAGTAAGTGCTCATTACAATCAAATATGATGCTTAAGTTAGGACTGACCAAGCCGCACTCTTAAAGATCAAATTATTCTTTTACTTTTTTGAGGAATACCAATATTATTTGTGAATATCACCCTGTATAAGAATGTCGTAAATGGCCCCGATAAAAATAATAGGCTTTTCATCTAAAGGCTGCTGCAAAAATCACTGCTCTTCCTTTCTTAGCTCGTGTACCATTTTTTACCTCTTTGGTATCACTTCGGTACATCAGGTTAGATGGAGGTCAAACACATTACGGGTTAACTCAACGGTAATGATAAAAAGAAACTAACGAAATCACGCCGGCAATCATTCCATACCTTTATCCGATGACGTAATTATGGTTGCCAATGTACAAATTTACCTAGTAGCATCGCAGGATTAAAATAAAATGAATGTATTATGTATTAATTAATGGGGTTATTTTGAGATACTTTGGATAGTTGGGAAGATAAGATAATACTGAATTGCAGGACGTCTTAGGTATGACAATCAATGCTATACTGTAAAACGTATACAAGTTGGAATCTTTGAATGTCCCTTCGAGGGAAAGTACTCTTAATAATAGACATAGCAAATTTTACTCCAGACAAACATTCCTTTACTTTGGAAAATTCGCTCGCCTCACCCGGGAATTGAACCGATTAAATTCGGAAAAAATGACACCCTGTAATTTTTTTGCATCTATTGTTGGGGTCGATCCCATGAAGGAAATCTCTCTAAAGAGTAATAATAAATAGATAAAGGCTGAAAGTTGACATCTACATTAATCATTCAGCATTGTTTATCTTACGTTTTTTCTATCTTAATTTAATGAAAGAAAAGCCATGAAATCTTCATTTTTAGATTTTAGTTGGTTTTATTTCTGTGTAAAACAAGTAAATTTTCGAAAAATCTTTGCATTAGTTTTATTTTTTTTCCAAAATTAGAATGTTTCTTTGGAGTAAAATTTGATATCTCTATTTAGAGTAATTTCCCTCCAGGGGCATAACCATTGGGTTATGTATGTTAGGTACCTAAAACAATTGAATTTCGAAACAGAATCCTCAAACAAGGAAATTTCCAAAAGGACACGGTTTAAGCAGAAATGCACTTAATTAAACTTAAAATTCAGATAAAATTATATAAGCTAAATTAATAAATCATCTCTTTTCTTTGATATTATTAAAATTTATGGTGGTAGATCCGGAACCTGACAGTAGAGTGTCACTATTAATGCTGGAAGAGGCAAGGCTGGACGCATGGACATAATCCATATAAACTCAATCCTCCACCTCTCATCGAAATGGTTATTAATAATAAATGTTTTGATCTGTTTATACATGTGATTGGGTGAAAATTTATTCAAGTCTTACTTACTGCCCGTTCACACATGATCCGTTTTACTGGATACGTTTTAGTAGTACCTCTTTTGTATCGTAAATACGTATACTGAATACTGCGCCATATGTGAAGTAACTCCAACTTCATGTGCCATCAATGGAAAAAAAACGTATCGAGTAAAACGTATCCAGTAAAAAGGACCTTGCGTGAACGTGCTGTAAAGTTTTGCATTTTATTTTATTTAGTAATTAACTACAGTTACAAATTAGTACGCGTAATTAGTATTAGTTTTTTACGCGCCACTTGACATTTACATTTTACATTTACATTTTTAAACAACAATTTTTTACATTCTTTACGTTTCAAGTATTTTTTTAAAGGTTTTATTGTAAGGTTTTGATACTTTTTTAAATGTTCTCTTATTGCCAACTTTTTTAGCTGTCCAACCAAACTTTTACTTTACTTTTATGTCTGTAGGACCTTAACATCGGTTAATATTACTAAACGAATAAACGCATCCGAACTCAGAAAAGGAAAAATTTAAATCCCCGCCGTTTCTAAACAGTAGGGGCAAAATGCCTTTTTACTGTGGTTTTGTTGATATAATGTATTACCATATTACTTCGCCTAAACGGATCCGAAATCGGTGACCAGACACACTGTTTAATATATTCCAGTCTGACTCCAGACTGCTATTCCTATGTGCGTAGTCATAGCTGTTTGATAACAAAAGAGTATAAACCGCAAAACTTCCTATTTGTTTACAACCACCGCTTGTAAACCAAACGGCGTTTGTTTCGTGTGTAAAAAAAATTGGGTAGGATTTATATTAGTTTCAGGAATTGATTATAAAAGTACAATTTCTCATTTGCCAATAATTAAAATAGACTTATAAATTACATTTCTTTTTTATTTATTTATTTATACTTTATTGCACACAATTACAAAAGGGAAAAAAAAAATACAATGAAAAAACATACAGATAGGCGCAACAGGCGGCCTTATCGCTGTAAAGCGATCTCTACCAGACAACCTTGTAATTGAGTAAAGATTTTTTATTGTATTACTTAATATCCTGACAGTAGATTGTATTAAGGAATATTTATGGGTAAACAAAACAACAAAACAGCGACCCAATATTTTCAATTCATTACCGCTATATTTTCATTCAACTTTTCGACATTTGATTGAAGTCACGTTGAAGACTACAAAAGTAATGAAATTATGTTCATATAAACAAAAGATAAAAAATATAATAATATATAATATATAATAAAAAAGCATTTTGGTCGAAAACAATGAAATTTGAACCTTTGTTTAAAACTTCATCACACGTGCCATCCGTCAGGCCAATGCGTAACCATGCATTAATTTCAAAGATGAATTGCCTCAATGTAATTAAGCTTTATGAATTTCTGGTTGAAAAATTTATTCCACCGGTAAAGAATGCGATGAAATACAATATTGAGTTTTGGAAAAGGTAACAGTTGTTATTACTCAATATCGAGTCGACTGGACTGAATATTGAGTCACTTCAATTATACCTATCACCGCAGTACAGGGGGCGCCACTTCAAAGCGTCTGGTTGCGTAGCAACGCGGGCAAAGCCTGAGCAACGTTGCGTGTCAACCCGTAACACGGAGACTTAATTAAGCCATGCAGTTAACACCTAGAAGTGGCTTCAGTCCTAAGGCGAGCTTTAATATCACATGTTTGAAGGTTTTTATTAAAATCTTTTATGTATTGTGCATTTTTGAGATAACTGCTTTTAGGGTTAAGTACTTACATTGAAATAAACATGGAGTAACATGTATGTTGCGCTTTATGTGACTGTTACTCGCTGAGCTGTGTTTCTCGCTGCTATAGTTTAATAAACTTTTTTTTACTAAACTTTTCAAATTTAACCTTGATGATGGGTATTTGTCCGTGTTTTAAGCAATATTTATATCTAAACACCTTAATAAATTAACGTTAGTACTTGCGCCTACAATAAACAGAAAGTTTTATAGAGTCTTACAAAAAAAACTGTAAAATAGCAATAAATTAATTTATAAAACAGAAAATAAATTTTTCATTTTAGGCATATTCTACAAAAAATTTAAGTGTAATCTCTCATTTACATAGCGATAAATAAAAAAGTAAATATCCATTTCAATTAAGAAAATGGTACAATGAAATAAGAGAACAGCGGTGCGAGCACAGAACTTTCTCGACTCGTTTTTTTACGAATGTTCGTATAGTATGGAGTCGGTTGCAAGTTTTTAGTAGCATTGTCATTTTTTATTTTACAGTTATTTCAGAGGACAACATGTTTACAACCATTCTAAATTAACAAGGCACACATTTATTAAAGCTGGCCATGGGGCAATGGATAGATTTCAATTATTGCTTACAAACTAACTCCATACTATACGAACATTCGTAAAAATACGAGTTGAGAAAGTTCTGTGCTCGCACTGCAGGATAGTTTCGTTCAAATAAAATATTTGTTCAGGAAAACTGAATTAGAAATAAACTACAATAATTACTTGTCAAACAAGGGTAATCTTAAGAATTTGTGAAAGAAATATTTTCCTGCAAATAGAGATGAGCCAATTAATTATGCAGGATATTTAAAAGGACATTTAAGATCTACTTTTACTTTGCAAGCGTTTTATTTACGTCGCTTTGCATCCTTATCACTAAAGTCATGATAGACTAAACCTAGGTAATATTAATTTTAGTCTTTAAAGACGAAAACTTTAGTCACAGTCACAAAGAATCAGACTTTAAGAATGATTTTCGGAGGTATTGCTGTGTTTTCTATTTTTGTAGCCTAAATGTACGCGTAGTAGTTTGTGGTTCGGTTAAAAGCAAGGATGTGCCAGGAAAATTACAGTGCGGTCGCCATGGTGACATTAAGAAGATTTATAAGTTTTAACAAAAAATACTGTGCAGTAAAATGTAGAAATATAGCATCGGTTGAATTATAAAAAAAAGACTTTCAGTCAAGTAAGCGCACACATAAGATTTAGGCGTATTCTACTAAAATCAAAAGTGCGAGCCAGATCCTCTAAAAAAATATTTAGCGACAAAATTATACAAACCATAAATCAATCAATCCAAACACTGTCTCTATTGTGAAAATATATTTCAACTATACTATTTGGCTTATATACCTAATATGACGATAGTCTCGTACTTTCATTTAATTTAACAGTCAAAACAGAAATACCGTAACTTTTCGAAAAGGTGATTTAATGCAACAGGACACCAATTCCACTTGCTTTGCTATTTTTGAAATTCCAAATATAATCGTTTTAAAAACATCTATTTTTCCGCCAATAACATTAGATAAATCACACATGTCCCGGCAAAAGTGCAGATCTCGAGTGCACGTGATACATAATTCATTGACGCGTCTGCTTGCCCCGAGATTCCCGGCCACCTGTCGTTTGCTATATCGACCGGGTAATGTATTGTGGACAAAAAGAAAGTCACAATTACTACGATGCTTGTTTGTTTTTTAGGAATCAGGTGTATGCAGACAGTGATTTGAGTTTTTGGTTTTTAATTTATTTGAACGCTGAATGTTCGGATTTCGATTGATTACGACAGCACCTATGAAAATACAGTCGCTTATCTGTAAGGGTTACATGTTTTAGGGCAATGGGTGAAACTCTGACCACTTACTATCAATTAAGATGTTGATCAAATGAGGTTTTCAATGATAATAAATAACCTTTATTAACATAAAAAATATTAATTCGTTTTAAATGTCACAGGAACACTGGGACTGTAATATCTTGATATTACTATACTAGCTGCTGCCCGCGACGTCGTCTGCGTGAACGCTATGCAGCACCAAACGCACCTACGATTATAACACTGCTAGCGTGATAATATGTAGCCTATATGTTGACCCGACTTCTTAACTATCTTCATGCCAAATTTGAAGTAAATCCATGCAGTACTTTTTGAGTTTATCCCGGAAAGACAAACAGACAAAAATTCTAAAAACTATATTTTTTGTTTCTGTTTCGATTGTAGATCATACCCCAAGTATTCTTTTAAAAAAATATTCAATGTACAGTTTTGACTTTCCTACCATTTTATTATATGTATAGATTAATAGCCACTGAATTCATTAAAAAAATCCATGCATTTTATTAATAAACTCGAAATGTTAATACACTCGAAATATTTTAAGTTTGGTGTATGTAGATAATAATTTAAAAATATTGGGTTGCTTCACTTGAAATACTGCATATTACTACGAAATTCACTACCAATAATTTACAGATTAATTCAACAGCAGATTGTTATAACTGTAGTGTTGAAAATTTGAATTTACGCTACTGCGTGGACACAACGTTTATTAATTATCACATAATTTAATAGAACGGTGCCGAAACCTGCTCTCAGCCTATAGTACCATTGACCTCATTACAGAAAACCACGCTTGTTACCAATATTTGTTGAAATATATAAACAATATTTTGTCGTTAAAAATTGTCGACAAAATTTATTGAGATTTAATTGAACATCCTCACCTTCAGATTACTTCAGATTACACTCATCAGATTAGGAGCCTCACAACTTCTGGCACAAAAGGCATAAAATACAATCGTACTGTGCTGACGCTTTTTTGTCAGAAATTTTAAATGATCGATTTATAAATTTACCAAGATTTACCAAGTTTATTGTGATTAATGAAAATGAAAATCTAGTTTTGGTGAACACCTCAGAGTATTTGGCAAAAATCTTACCTAAACTATTGGTTTCCTTAAACCATTGGATTTATCGTTTCTTACATAAAATCTAGAACCAGCTTCGGCCACGAACAGGGCTGGTGGAGAAGTGTGTGCGCGGAACATGGCTGTGATCTCGACTTTCCTTCCAACTGCTTTATATTTATTCTTGGACCATTTCGATTATTGTTGCTTAAATGATAAGCCCTAAAAACAACCTTTTTGATACTTATCAAACTCCAATCCTAATTTTAAAATACTTGCAATTTGCAGTAACACCAAAAAAATCTATTTAAACTATTCAAACTATCCTGAAATATGGTGTGACAAATGGATAAAACCCTTTTGTTCCGTTTTGATATAAATTTCTTCAACAGTTATTATTTGGAAATCCAATGTTTTTTTCCAAAATGTGTTCAAGGATTAAAACATTAATAATATTTATTTGAAAATTCCTATCTTGAAGTGCTTGAAAACATCCGAAAAACATTTCCGCCTGTATCTCTACATTGGATCACAATAGAATTCAGCAGTAGTCTAAAAAATAAACCAAGGCATTCAATGGAAAACAGTCAGATAAGGGCAAAACAAGATTTGTATAACTGAATGCGCGTGCATGTTACATGGAAACAAAGAAAGCTCAGCAACGGTAGAGCGGGGGCTCTTAAAGGGCGGGCGTCAGTACCGCGCGAGCTTTCACCGCGAAAGCTCGTATTTACACGGCTGTCCCCATATTGGCAAAGCGTTTCGTAATCCGTGCTCGTGTTTTGATAATAAGTCCATATCAATACTTGTAAGTAGGCTAAAACGAGAGTGCAATTGTTTACCCCCACTTAATCACATGGTCGTTGCGATTCAAGAACGCGTAGTAATAAGGTTTTACCATCCGGCATCAGTGTATTATAATTCAACTATGACCAGCAGTGTACAGATTTTGAATGGTAAGTGCTGCTATTTATTTATTAAAGGGCGATTTTGGATGCACTAGTGATTTTTCACTGTGGAATGAGATAATTATTTTGGGTTAGATCGGTTTTGTGTTTGTAATTCGATTGTGTTACGACCAACTGTTTGGAAAGTGCATTTTCCGCAGACTTATTTGGTCTGTGCACCGGCAATAATAAAAATGATTACACAGTATTCAAATTGTTTAAGCTGAAAGCTAACAAAAGTAAGATTTAATAAACTTGTAATAAGGAGACCACCCTGTGTAACTGGCTCAACGAGAACTGGATCGAGAACTGGACCTTTCATGCATTTGGAGATTAGTTGATATATGATCCCCGAAACCATTTAGCTAAACCACCCTGATTTAATGTTCACCATGTTTACATAGTATTGAAATCAATGAGTATTTATATCAGTTTTAAATATCAAATGGAAATAAATTGAAAAGTTTCCATGAAAACTATGAAAACCGATTTTCAAGTTAAATGACATTTTGTAGAACGCAAAATATTGACAGCACAACCCGCACTTGATGAACTAGGCGTATAGATCGTAACTATGTTTCAAAATGGAAAACACTCAGGTAAAACTCGGTTGGTTTCGCTCTCCGGCGCAAAGTATAACAAACTAACTTGTGTTTTGAACTATCCGTCTACAAACTAGGTATAACTTGTAAAATCGACATGTATGGTCTAGTTTCCGGTCCCGAACAGGGTTATATGAACAACCAACAGTATAGACAGCTTGATTATCTTGGGACAACATACGTAGCACATTACAAATGTAGGTACAAACTTACGAAGTCAAAGGATGTTTATACCACTCAATAGTTGATACCACGCCCGCAAAAAAAAATGAAAATCGTTTTGAAAAAGATAGAAATAAAAATGAGTAATCGATTAAATTTTATTTTTAGTAACCATTATTCCTGATTTTTGGTATGAAAACATAACATGCCATTACCGATCACGTGGTGTATAATTATAAAATTATAAATAAATAATTCATAAAGGTCTTAGACCTTTTAATAATCGTTAATTAGCAGCCTAGAACAAACCTGGCGAATTTAAGGAAAGCTTGGTTTGGGAGACATACATATATTGATGAGTAATTATACTACAATTCAATGTCACCCGGTCAAAAGTAAAAATTAGTTTATTAGTATGGAGTAACCCACTTCCCAAAATGGATCTAACAATCTCAGGAGAGCAGAGTTTCGAAGTGTATATTAAGTATCAACACTCAGTGACGTCTTGTTCTGCCATTTTTTCTGATCTGCATCTTTGAGCTCAGTATCATTACCACATGGGATTGCATACAACAAGCTTAGTCAGTCACAAATAAATAAAATAAGCTAATTAACAAGAAAAAAATAAACGACATGTATTAAACATATTTGTCATGCCTCTCAAAAAACTTTGAAACATAGAAGTGTCTTTTTAAACTATTAATTTTAAAGTATGATAAATCGTAGTTCTGACTGTACCCTTACATGCAGCTTGGCGCATCGCTCAGAAGTGTGCCGTCAAACCACTAAGTTTATTACAGCCCGAGTTTGACTTATAGCCGTACTGGGAATCGAACGAGGAAACTCTGTTTCTCCTTAGTGCTCTACTAATATCCTTAGATATAATGCTTTTGATTTACGATGACTTAAATAGTTTTGTTTTCGTCGCATTGGTAAAAATTTACGCTTTTATGCTACTGGGTATATAAATATGAAATTTCAACGATTTTTCTCTATAGCTCTTTCAATATTTCATGATTTGGGTAAAAGAATAGATAAACGTATTCGAAAAGGGCTAATGAATATAGTTTTGTTGATATAGTCACCCGCGTGACGGCGACCGTTAGATAAAGGCTTCCCCCAAGAGTCTTTATGTCACTTAGTTTTTCGTTGCTTACACCTAACATTTGCCAATGACCTTGAAAATATCGTCAGTATATTTTACGAAGGAGCTGCCTACGCTCTTTTTCCCAGTACGTGGCCGCCACTCGGGAACCTTATTGGCCAAATGGCCGTCCGTTCTGCGAGCTATATGTCCTGCCCGTTGCTTCTTGTGCTTTGCAATCCTTCTGGCTTTGGTAGTGACTTTGGTTCGCCTTCAAATCTCCTTATTTTCTATTTTATCCTGCAGGAATACTCTGAATATGGGCCCTCCCATTGCTATCTCAATGACTTTGAGCTTCTTTATAAAAATTCGTGTGTGTAAAAATTTTTTTAACGACACTAATTTTGTTTTGGTACTAAAATGCACCGAAATGCTTGAGAATTGTTTGAACAAGTTTTTGAATTTCAAAAATATAATGCTTTTTATCCTTTGTATTGTAAGTCTTTTGTAATAATATACAAGCATGATTCGATTTCCGTACTTTTGACATTTTAAAAGAATTCATACGAATTTAAATTACTTGTACATTTATGTTTTGAAAATGAAATTTTGTGAGACAAAAGAAAAATAAAGTAGTACCGCGGAGCCATGTCGATGTGTTTAGAAAATATGAGCAATAGTAAAACAAAGGTTGTATTGCGTTTGAAACAATTCACTTGGGAAAATCGAGTTGAATTACTATACAAATAATATTTGACAAAAGTTTGATTCGATTTTACATTTCGTTCTTCTTTTATATTTTGACTGTCTTCTTAGTCTAGAGGTAGTAAATTCGTTCAAATGGTCCCGGGTTTAGATGATAAGGACCAATATTTCTGTAACAAAAACAGATATTTGATCTCCAATCATGAAGTGTAACGTACTTGCTCATTAAAGTTTTTTTTAAATACGTCCGGCTTAAACCAAAAATTGACTTTCTCTAAATTATTAAAGTCAAATTATGTTCTACCATTCTACCATAATAGTTAAAAAGTGTGTAGCTGGTAAAGTATCAGTTCCAAATGTATTTATTTTGTAAGATGCAGTTACAAAACAAAATTATGTTGCTTCGCTGCCATCCCGCATATTACACCCTGCACACGTTACCTCCATGTTACATATTGTTCTAGTTTTCCGCAAGGCTGCTCTTCTTGAGACAATGCCTGGTAATAAATAGCCCACCAATGTACGGCCCCAGGTGGTTTCATAGATATGATGGATAATAGCGAGGGTTTAAAATGATCTAGGTGTTGAGATAGTTTCAATACCGAAATAGGTTATCGATTACGTGTGAAAAAAATTTTCTCTCCCTTTTTTGTTTTGTAACTAAGCGTATAATTAACACCTGATAACTAATAACAATATAAATAAGCGCAACTAAAACCTAACGTATGAGGTATATAAAAGAAAATTAGAAAAGTATAACCTTAACACTTTAACTCTAAAAAAATCTATTTGTTTATGTACGTTAGCCATATTGGCGATTTTTTTTAAAATTCTGCTTTCAATACGTTCCAAGAAACTTAGCAGTAATTTCAAAGTTAAATATTTAATGTAAAATTTTGCACACTTCTTTAATTTTTTATTTTAACTCAAACTGAAACTTCGAAATTTAATCTCTTCCAAAAGTATTGGCAACCGGGCCTACTGCAGATAATTCATATTTAAAAATTTCTATAACAACTTATTACATCAAACCTACTCTTATAACATCATATTACGTTCCTAAAATATCGTTTAAGAATTTGTTTAAATTTGCCTCGTGTCTTATAACGTTTATATTTCTCGACTAAAATAATTTCGTGTTTTGAATTGTTACAAGCGCGGTGATAAATTTATGTAAGTATATCACTGGCTTTATAATATCATTTATACATTGAAATTTACTTAAACGGCAATATGGTGTATTCAAAGTCTTAAAAAAACTCATACAATAAGTATATTTTTAATACATGTAGATGGAAATATTATTCGCATGCTTTATTATTATAGATAGTTATCACTGTTTACTACAAAACTGTATCTTGGACTAGAATAAAAAAAGTTGAAACTAAGAAGACTGCTTTTTAAGTCATACAACAATCATTCTTATTTCATCTCAATAATAAATTACAACAACGCAACTAAATGAGCACACTTGTTTTTGAATATCATAAGCAACATAACAAATAGCAAACAGAAGTGAATATTGTGTAATGTTGATCGCTTGTTATTGAATGGATAATATTTATTTAATTTCATTTTAAACTCTTGCTTTTATCAAAAAACACAGTTGCCACCCAGCACTTAGGTTCCATTAATGACATTTCTATGCTGGCTATAAAATTCAGGCTTCTCCTCACTGATTTTTTTAATGTGTACGGTATTAGGTAATAATTATATTTACCTCATAGTTTTAAAAATACTAAGTACGTCATAAGGTTCTGTTTTTATGGAATCCCAAAACAAAATGGTAAAGCAAAATTAAACAAACACGAAATAAAAAATATGTTCTATAATAAATATAATACAACTTGGACTACGGAACGTGCACAGAATAACGTAGTCCACCGTAGCATCTTACAGTACACTGGCGTAGCAAATATTTCACGGACATAAAAATAACTAGGTATTCTTTGATTGATGTCTGCAGATTAACGCAATAACTATAAAAGGGCATAATTATAAAAGGTAGGCCTTTATCACATTATGTCGTACTAAGAAATCATAACGTGCCCTCCGAAGTCTCCGTGCTTCGGAGGGCACGTTAAGCAGTCGGTCCCGGGTGCTGTATACTTGTATACAGTAGTCGTTAGGGTTTGTCAGAAGCCATTGAAATATCTGACATCCACCAACCAGCACTGGGCCAGCTTGATGGATTACGGCCTAAGCCTCCTCGTCACCCAGAGAAGAGACTCATAGCCCTGCAGTGGGCTCATTACACGGAGTTGTGTTGATGATTTGATGATTGATGGAGAAATCATATCCTTGTGACCCTTAAGTCATTCGAAATGGTTTATACACCAGCGACTCTGTGATTTGTGATCAGCGTTGGCCCTAAAGGTTTTATTTTTTGACATAATTTCAAAAATCGATTGTACATACATCCAGTATTTCTGTTGTTAAATAATTTTGTCATCAATAAACTATAAATGCCAACAATGGAACGCGAAATACTCGTTCAATTTATGATATGAAAGATGAAAAATGTACGTTGTTTAAGTTACGTTATGAAAATAAAATGATTGAGTATGCGACTATCAAAATTAAAATGTGATCGGAATTTAATAAATATCATGTCGTAAAAATACTAACTTTGTTTATATCTGTTGAAACGTGACGTTCAATAAAGAATTTCATATAATTATGCTCCTATACTTCTATTACATTGATAATAAATAAATAATAATAATAAATAAATATTTCTGACACTCACACAACATTATCTAGCCCAAATTAAGTTTCTTAAAGAACTTGTGTTATGGATACTAGATAACTGATATACTTAAGAAATATATAAACAAACATATTGAATAAATACATATTATTTATTAGAATAAACTTAAATATATAAACATCCATGACTTGACGACTAATATCTGTGTTCATCACACAAATATCCGTCGCCGCCGGGATTCGAACCTAGGACCTCTGGCATAGAAGGCAATTTATGTTACCGCTACACCAGGCGGTCGCCAAATAATATCTATTAGTTATCATTTTAAATTGAAAAATATAATCAACCAGCTGTTGCGCGCGGTTTTACCGGCGCAATTTCGATTCCCGCGGAATTTTCGGGATAAAAAGTAGCCTATACGGATTCGGAAGAATCCCTCTAAGTAATGGTAAAAGAAATTTTGAAATCGGTCCAGTAGTTTTTGAGCCTATTCAATATAAACATACAAAAATACAAATGATTCCTCTTTATAATATTAGTATAGATGACATATGCTGGCTGCCAAATACAGACTAAACTAAATGAACGAAATGTAATGAAAGTTATGCCACTGTTATTAAGGACGATATGGACTGTATGGGATGACTGAATGAAAAATGCAATTAAGGATTAGATTATTTCATATTTTATAGAGAATAACAAAAACACAGGTACGAACGACAACTGTAAAAAAAATCAATAAAACCAAAAACAATTCTAATTTAAAAAAGTTTAAAACTATTTACAACTGTTACACATGCTTTGAAAAAGCATGCTTAAAAGCTTGCTATTTAGTATGCTCAATACGAGCATGCTTAGGAGCAGTTTACATTTGCTAGCAATAAGCATGCTAGTTTTACTTTTAAATTAAAGCATGCTATTGTGCTTAAAATGAACAGTAGCTTAAGCTTTTTGTTGGGCCATTTTCAAGCACTAGTTACAATAGCATGTTTCATTCACTGATCAATGTTTATTTTTAGGAATCAAACAAAATGCAGCAAAAAACATAACCTATAATCAACAATTCCGTGTTTGAATTTTGACCAGGCTTTATTGTTTAATATATTTTTGTGGGATTCATATAATAGAATATGTCCTATAACATTTGGGTGCCTAAAATTTTACAAATTAAATGCTACATAAAACATTGAAATCCACCAATCTGGTTTAAAGAACATTTCAAATAAAATTCATACATAAATGCAGTGGAAAATCATTTCCTTCTCGTTAGGACAAAAGAACAAAGTACAACAATAAAAAAACGTACATGAAATCTCTAAAACCACTCCTTTAAATTTTATCGCTGACCTTATAAAGCTGAGCATGTTTTTACTCAAACCCTAATTCAAAAAAATTACAGCTACACAATGAACCTTATAAAACGGATAACCACAGCAAATATTACAAAGTGAGGCAAACGCTGACACTCATGGAACCTTCGTTCTCTCATTAAAGAACAATTAATGATGGTGGAACAAAAAACCACAACGGTCGACCCCCGGTCCTAATGAATGTAGTCATGCGTTTTATTAAATAAATTAAAATTGTTTTGTGAACATTATTGTTGCGATGCTATGATAAATCTGCTAAATGAGTTATGGTTTTAGGCATAGCTTTTATAATTGCGTGTTTTGATTGTGTTATACCGATTAGGGAGTAAAGTTGTTATCATGGTTGGGAAACATTTGATGCTTCAGTTTACTAAGCAATCCTATGGTATACTACTTAAATCAATGTACTTTAAGCAGTCTGCATGTATTAAAACCGAAGCAATTCTTTCCAAATGTATATATTTTAAAATAATTAATATTAGTTTATATATTTTCTTTAGTTAGCTTTTTTGAGGTATCGTGACTATGGTTGATTTTAGTCATACAAATATGTACTATTTATAAAAAAAATTACAGATTTTTCATCGTACTTCAACCACTATTGGCCGTATAAACAATAACATGTGAATAAGTTTTAAATTTTTTTCTGTTTTTATTTTTCATACAAAATAATTCAATTAAGTCAAAACATTGTATGGCTTCAGTGACACGTGCCTATTGAATTAATGTTAAAAAAAATTACAAGGGTGTAATTTATGAGATATTAAGATTGATGATATCTTGGAAAGTATGCACTTTTGAACCACATATTCTTTGGCAAAAATTATTGTTTTTTTAAGTAAGGAATAAAACTTCAAAGTTATGGGAAATTGACAGGAACACCTTGTATAAGCATAGTTGTTTTCCGTAAAAGGATCAGCCAGACAAAAGTTCTTTCCATTATAAGCCTTGAGTTGGCAGCGCGTTGTTAATCCTACATCTTTAATTGTTGATTGTTCTTTCCGCACACAGCTACTACTAAGGTACCTACTTATTTACTGGTTTCGTTAAAAATAATAATGACATTCATTGTGAAAAAAAAATATTGGAACTATGAGTTACATATTTACATGTAACTCTAAATTAAAATGATGGCTATAGCAGTTTTGTAATAGCAATAGTCACGACGGACCCTATACAGGGTGACTGGTGACAAATTTTAGATACTGAAGGAGAGCACTCTGTACTCGATTCTGATCATATTTATGGTTATAAAGGTAAGTATTTAAGTTTTTACCAGAATTCCCTATAAAAATAAAGAGACATAACTGCAAGTGTTCCTGCCACACGCACATCACCACCCGCTAAGTATCTATTGTATTACGCTTATGTAACCATGCTTTCCATAAAGAATTATCTTAAGTAAACTTAACTTTCGGTTAAGTTTACTCAGTAAATAATTAATATTTATTTTTTTATTTTATTATTTCCCTTCATGAATGATCTCAAACTATTACAACTTCGAATTTCGAAAGCTACCCATCATTAACCCTGTATAACAATACATCGAATCAAACATTTTCGATATCTATTTTACTTCGTGATATTGTGTTTTAATACGTTACCTGGTATTATTATCAGCTGCGCCCTGGGACAAGATGTACTTCTTTACCATATTCACGATTTTTACCAGAGTAAAAACATAAAACATTAACATTTTTTTAACATTTTAAGACATTAATTTGTAACCTACCAAAGATATTTTTTCTTCAAATATTCCTACCTTATTCTTTTTTACGCTCACTGCTTGTAATATTTTCAGATAAAGAAACTAAAGTCAATATAGGTTTAACGTATGTTTAATGATTCATTTCGTTGTTCTATAATAACCATTTAATCAATTATTTGTCGCCCTGTATACTTCTATATTTCGTTGGGAAAATCGAACTAACAAGTGTCTAAAATATTCCAAGACCATAATATAATTTTTATTTAAAAATATCCAGTAATATAAATTGCTATATATTTATTTTAGAGTAACTAGTATTTACTTTCTACAAATTTACGTTTAAAATATTTTTCGTAAATGACTTCTTGAATCTTGAAAAAGGTTCTCTTTGTATAATAAAACAAAGAAAAATTACCTTGCTACTAAATATTTATCTCCCACCGCGTACAAAACGTGATTTAATAATTATCGAGAACATTAAGATTCCACGAGCAAAACACAACATTATTAATGCAACATTATACAAGTGAACACACTTTGTGCAAGGCATTTACTATTGATCAGTCTGAAATCAGGTTTCCGTGCCGAATGGTATGCATTGATATATGAATAATTTAGCAGACAGCCTAATGTGTAGCCCTTAATAACATTTGAAAGGGTTGTTATATACTGTAAAGCTTCTTAAACTTTGATTCTATAAGTATCAAAACATATTAACATGAGTAGAATTCAAGTTGCTGGGCTGGGAACGAAGTAAAAACATAGAATGTAGCAGCTACTTCACTTCCGGGGCATACTGCAACAGTCAGTTAAGGGACAGGGGTTCTATTGGCGTTTATTTGTGGTTTTTTTGTTTTTTTGTAGGCTGACCTATCACTGCAATAGTTTTTCTCCATCATTATAATGCCTCTTCATTTGTCAAACGAGACCTCAGATGGTTTTATAACCTCTGGTGTTCTGCCTACCCCATAATGGATACAGGCGTGAAGTTATTTATAAGGTTATGTAGAATTCAAGTTTTGAATTAAATTTCATTATACGAGCCTCAGGGTTAAGTTAGAGATTTACGACTAATATATTTATGACACAAGTCATCTAGCTCTTAAATAAGCTCAGAGACTTGTGTTATAGTTACCCAATCTTGTATATTTTTTTATTCGTTGAAACGTAATGTTATCTATACATATAATAAAATGGTAGGAAAGTCAAAACTGTACATTGAATATTTTTTTAAAAGAATACTTGGGGTATGATCTACAATCGAAACAGAAACAAAAAATACAGTTTTTAGAATTTTTGTCTGTTTGTCTGTTTGTCTGTTTGTCTTTCCGGGATAAACTCAAAAAGAACTGCATGGATTTACTTCAAATTTGGCATGAAGATAGTTAAGAAGTCGGGTCAACATATAGGCTACATATTATCACGCTAGCAGTGTTATAATCGTAGGTGCGTTTGGTGCTGCATAGCGTTCACGCAGACGACGTCGCGGGCAGCAGCTAGTAAAAAATACATCTAGAACTGAATGAACAAAATATTTCTTCACATTATCAATCCCATCAAAATATTCCATTATCAAAATACGGCTCTTTAATTTAAAGAACCTTTTAATTTAACCAATAGTAGCTACTTCCTTCACCGTCCTCACTATTTGTCACTACATCACGTTCACTTTTTGGATTTCCGTCGACACAAACGTAGTCTGTAATAGATCGTTGCGATAAGGCCACCTTTGCCCACCCTAGCTTAAAGTATTTTTTGTAGTTGTAATTTGTAATGTTTGAGCAATAAAATGTTTTTTTTATTATAATTACTGTTTTACTGGCATAGTAACTAGGTGCAAACATAGTTTTGCTCAGGATAATAGTAGTGATCAGTCAGGAAAGTCACATCAGAAAGAATAAATAAGCGTTGAATCGATAACGCAAAATGTAGAATACCTTTGCTTTATAATTACCATTATAATAAAAAAGTCCATTGCCAGTTTGTCAGCTTTCGGCCAACTTAAATATTACTTATTAAAAACGTTACACCTATACTAATATATAGCTGAAGAGTTGGTATGCTATTTTGAACGCGCTGATCTCGGCAGCCACCTGTCGTATTGTCTGTTTTTCATCGGATTTCCTAACTTACTCCTTGAAAATGGTTGCTCGAAACAGTTTTTGACATGATTGTTAAAAATACAGTTTTTTAGAAAAATACAATAGTAGCTAAAACTTAAATATTTTTTGTTAATCTAACTGCAACAACATTTTTCTTTTTGAAAAAAGATCAAGATAGGTTGGTGTTGACGCCTACTCATTTTACGAAGCAATTTCAACACAAACTTTGCTACCATACATTTTAAAGTTCAGATTTGATATTAATATTTTTTAAGACTACCTGTCGAATCACTTAACATTATATCGCTTCTCTCGTATCTTCGGAGCTTCACTCAATGAAATTGTTTTACAAAAATAGAAATTTGTAGAAATCCATATTATACTGTGCTTGAAGATATTTGGAGACTTTTATTTACACACCGAGTTCGAGAAGAAACAAAGTGGCGACCGTCAGGACTGCAAATCTAAGATACGAAGTTTGATATTTCGAGACAAAGGACAGCGGGTCAAGCATCAGCGCCTCAGCCAGCCTTCGTCCAGCAAGACCGCTATTTCGGGATCCAGGAGCATCTATAAAGCCATTGCAGCCGCAGCCGGTCCGCGATCAGCCATCAGCGTCGTGCCGCAGCTAGGCCAATGCAGCTAAGTGCCCTTCCTTGTGATTCCACGTAGATAACCTAAACTACATTCATACATCATATCTCCATCTTCAAGCGATTTCTACTAATTGTACAATAGTGAGTGAGCACTTAAATCTATCAATAAGTCATAATCTATCAATTAGTACAGTCAGTAATTAAAATTTCATGTAAAATTTGTTAACTGCGCAATTACGTAACACACCTGTTTCTCCAACAATTTACCCAACATTTCATAGCAACTTGTAGTAAGAAACAATAGTAATATAAAATAAATATACCTAGTGAGTTTATTTAGGAGTTTTTGTATGTTCAAACGTGCGTTTCTATTAAATATATTTGCCTATCGAGTTTCGTTGTAAAATTGAAGGTGTACTTTACATTTAATATATGCAGAATGATAAACTAATTTAATTTAAATAATAGGTCTTACATTAAATTGTTATATATTTAAGTACCTATTTAGAAGGTTTAAAATCCAAATTGCTTAATACAGAAGTTACAAGATTATATTTAGAAAATCCTTAGTTTTACTACTTATAACATTTTCAAAGATATCAAGTTTTATCAATATTGAAGTAGTTATTTTGGAAAGTAATTGTTTATTTAAAAAACAAAATCATTGAGTAACCTAGCATTCTAGCAGATTCTTTTAATTATTAGGGATATTTGCAAATAGGTCATTGCAATATTAAAGCCATATTTGCCGAACGTTTCAGTGACTGGTGTCCAAATATACCGGCGACGGCCGCCGTCTCCTGTCGCCCAGCCTGGCTGCCTCGAGCGGTCGACTCCAGGCAACCCACCAAAGCGAGGAACGTGAGCGAAACTTAATTATTCATATAATAATATAAAATTTATATTGTGCAGAGTTTCAATTCCATAATCAGATAAATTAATTACATTTTCCTATTTTGTCGCAAATTTGTTTTAGGATTAAGTAACTTAGTATTTAGATACTTAATTTATACAGTGAATCATAGCACCTAGTGTATTTTGTTTTTATTAAATAAAGAATAGTTTGGGTTTATGATGCCTAAAGATTATGGAAGTGAAACCTCTACAAAGGAAGAGCTACAAGATCTTATAGTCAAACGTAGCTCAATAAAGGGACAAATTACAAAATTCAAAAATTTTTTAATGCACGCGCGTTCCAAGGAAACGTTAACTCCTCTTGAGTTAGCTGAATTTACTTTGAAACTTAACAAATTTGAATCACTTTCTAGCCGCTTTGACGACTTGCAAATTCAAATAGAGGTCTTGAATTCTGATAATTTAGCAAACGAGATTGATGAACGTGACGATATTGAGCAGCTATTTATTTCGAATATTGCGATAGCCCAAGGTATAACTCAAAAATATAGCTCGAACCGCCATGAAGACAGTAATTTTAATTCAAGTCATATGTCCTCCGCACAGGGAAACAATATAGAACATAATGAAGTTAGTTTTAAATTACCTCAAATACAAATAAATAAATTTGATGGTTCATACTTCCGCTGGCTCGAGTTTCGTGACACATTTCTCTCATTAGTGCACAATAATGATCGCATCGTACCTATTCACAAGTTTCACTATCTCATCTCATATCTAGTAGGAGATGCAGCTCGAATGATTGCTAACTTGGAGGTGTCCAGCGCCAACTACAATAACGCTTGGAAATCATTATGTGATCGATACGATAATAAACGTCAGTTAATAAATCATCATTTAAACTCATTGTTAAACGTACAGCAAATCACACGAGAGTCTGACAAATCATTAAGGCTTTTTGTTGATAACTTAAATAAAAATTTACGTGCACTGAGTAGCCTGGGGCAACCTACACATAAGTGGGATGTTCTCATAATTCATATTATGTGTTCGAAGCTTGATAGTCACACTCTAATGAAGTGGGAGGAACAACGCGGCACATTAGATGAAATACCAAATTTGCAGCAATTTAATAATTTTCTTATCAATCGCGCTGACGTCCTTGAGTCCATAAATCGATCAAATTTTTATTCAAACAAACCAACGACTTCAAAGGCTATTGTGTCCAGTGCTAAGCCAAATCAAGGCTATACAAGAACCTTCGCGTCAACTAATGATGCGAATGCGCATAAACTCTCATGTGTGGTATGTGACGGAGAGCATCGGATTTATGACTGCCCTACGTTCAAGGCCATGAGTATAGAACAGCGCATAGCCAAGGTGCACCATTTAAAACTATGCTCCAACTGCTTAAGGACTGGTCACTCTGTACGCGAGTGCCGATTAGGTCCTTGTCGTATTTGTAAGTCAAGGCACAACAGCCTAATACACAAAACTAATGCAACGCATAACAATACAACCAGCATGGCCGCCACAGAGCCTAACAATGCTGATAATACTTTTTCTTGTTTACAAAACCAAAATTTAAATCAAGTTCTTCTGTCTACCGCTTTGATTGAAGTATGCAATCCCAAGACAAACCAAACTGCACATGTTCGTGCTATTTTAGATTGCGGTAGTATGTCATCTTTTTTCAGTCAATCTTTAAAATCAAAACTTTGTTTACCTACCAATTCTAGTTTTTGTGTCAATGTAGTTGGCATAGGCAATAATACAACCAATCAGGTCACAGAAACTTGTGTGGCGCAATTGAAATCGTTACATAAGCACTTCAACGTCACATCAACCTTTATGGTGTTACCAGCTATAACTGGTAACCTACCTAAGATGTCAATAGATAGGCAGCAATTAAATATTCCCAACGATATTTTCTTAGCAGACCCAAATTTCCACCAGCCAGCACCAATCGACGTTTTGATAGGTGCCGATATTTTTTGGGACATTCTAGGCCGAGAACAGATTTCTCTTGGTCCAAATTTTCCTCAACTTAGAAGTTCCAAATTTGGTTGGCTTGTTTCAGGTCCTATTAATACACAAATTAATACAAAATCTTTTCACTGCAATTATGCAATTGTGCAAGGTGAATCAGTCGACGATAATATTCATGAACTAATTACGAAATTTTGGGAAAGCGAACAAATTCCGCAAAATTTACGTTTAACTCCTAGTGAAAGAGCATGTGAAAATCACTTTTTATCTCACACATCACGCCTTGATTCAGGTAAATTTTCAGTTAGGTTACCTCTGAAGGATTCTCCCGACTGTCTCGGAGAATCATATACACTAGCAAAACGGCGATTGTACAATTTAGAAAAACGCTTTCGTAAGCATCCTGAGATGAAATCTCAATACATTGAATTCATGCGAGAGTACGCTCAGTTAGGCCATTTATCGGAGTCCACTGTACTGAAACCTGATCCATCCTACTTCCTCTGTCATCATGCAGTTTTTAAAAATAGTAGTGAGTCTACTAAAATTAGAGTCGTATTTGACGGCTCAGCTCCGACGTCTTCAGGCCAATCTGTTAATGATTTGCTATTAGTTGGGCCAAACATGCAAGATTCTCTTTTTTCGATATTAATAAGAGCTAGGCAATACAAGTACCTCCTCACTGGTGATGTCGAAAAAATGTACCGTTGCGTAGACGTTAAAAAAGAGGATAGAAACCTTCAATTAATCTTATGGAGAGAAGACGAATCTCTGCCCATTAAGACGCTACAGTTAAATACTGTTACTTACGGTATGGCAAGTTCCAGTTATTTAAGTACGCGTTGTCTTTGGCAGCTTGGTGAAGAATGTTCGGATCCGATAATCAAAGACATTATACAACATTCTTTTTTTGTCGATGATTTGGTTTGTGGAGCAGATACAGAGGATGAATTACGCTACATACATCAAGGGGTATCTCAAGCGCTCAAACAAGGGTGCTTCAATTTGAGAAAATTCAAAACAAACTTGCCTTCAATTTTCAACTTGAACTTCCGTAAGTCTAATGAGAATTTGCTTGTGAGTGAATCATCTAGTACTTTAGGAATAGGTTGGAACCCTGCAACAGATCAATTAAATTTTTCTATTAAGGTTCCACCCCCATCAAACAATAATTTAACTAAGCGTAATGTGCTATCTCATCTATTTAAGGTATTTTTTGATCCACTGGGGTTGTTGAGTCCTTGTGTCGTAAAAATAAAAATTCTCTTGCAACAACTCTGGTTATTAAAGTTGCCTTGGGACGATCCTGTCCCCTCAGAATTTCATAGAGCATGGAATAAATTTTGTGAAGCCTTACCGGCTCTTACTACCCTTCAAATTCCCAGGCGGACACTTGGTGACGAATCTGTTCATACAGAACTTCATTCTTTTAGTGACGCCTCTCAAAACGCATTTGGAGCCTGTATATTCTTGCGTTCCATTAATGCTAAGGGTGAAATCACAGTTCGCTTACTTACATCTAAATCTAAAGTAGCACCAATAAAAGGTACTACAATTCCACGTCTCGAACTAAATGCAGCATTGATGGCTGCACAACTATGCAAGGCTGTTATGCAATCGCAACATTTTCCAATTGCAAGACAAGTACATTGGTGCGATTCTACCGTAGTACTCGGGTGGCTCCGCACTAGCACTAGAAATTTAAAAACTTACGTAGCAAATAGGGTTGCCGAAATATGGGAATTGACGGATGCTACATTATGGCGCTATGTGCCCACCTCTGTCAATCCTGCAGACCTAATATCTAGGGGAGTTAGTCCGGATCAGTTGAACGAATCTAAGCTGTGGTGGTCAGGTCCACCCTTTTTATTAGAACCTGAAGATTCGTGGCCTACACTTAATAAGGTAATAAACATTAGCAGCCTGCCAGAAACAAAACCTCAGACCACAACATCCACAATTGCAACTCAAATTAATCCTATAATACAATTTAAAAATTATTCAAATTTTAATAAACTAAAACGATCCTTTGCTTATTTACTAAGATTCATTAATAATATTAAAAATCCTACAACTAAAATTACTGGTATCTTGACAGTTGATGAACTTAAAACTTCTTTCTTGATTTTATGTCAACTTGCTCAACAAGAATGCTTTCCGAAAGAGTACAATTTACTAATTAATAATAAATCACTAAGCAGTAAATCAAATATTTTATCGCTGACACCATTTATTGGCAATGACAAGGTGATTCGAGTGGGAGGGCGTTTGGAATCATCCAATTTAAACTTTAATGAAAAACACCCGATTCTTTTGCATTCTTCTCATCATTTTACAAAGGTGATATTTGATTACGAACACAAGCGATCATTACACGCTGGACCACAGCTCTTGTTGTCCGTAGTCCGAGAGTATGTATGGCCTATCAATGGTAGAAAGTTAGCACGCCAGACAGTTCGCAATTGTTTTAAATGTAGACGCTTACAAGGCAAGACAATACACCCCTTGATGGGAAACTTGCCACCCCAACGTGTGACGCCAAGTTTTCCGTTTGAAACTGTAGGGATAGATTACGCCGGACCTTTCACAATATTAAACAGGAAGGGTCGCGGAGCTAGTTTAATAAAATGTTATTTAGCATTGTTCGTTTGTTTGCGATATAAATGTCTGCACCTTGAGGTAGTTAGTGATCTTTCCAAAGATGCATTCATTATGACCTTCAGGAGATTTGTGTCACGCCGAGGTCGTCCTGCTGAAGTATTTTGCGATAACGGTCGGAATTTCGTGTCAGGTGCTAAGGAAATAAGTAAATTTTTTAATGCTAATAAAGACATCTTATCTGATTTTGCAAGTGAGGAAGGCATCAAATTTATATTTTCACCGTCGTACGCTCCTCACTTTGGTGGAATCTGGGAGGCTGGGGTTAAGTCCGCTAAGTATCATGTTAGAAGAGTCATGGGTAATTCGCATTTAACTTTCGAAGAAATTAGTACTCTTTTCGCGCAAGTAGAAGCAATATTGAACAGTCGTCCCCTATATCCTTTATCTTCCTCTCCTGATGACTTCGGTTGTCTTACTCCTGGGCACTTTCTCATTGGTCGAGCTCTTGCGGCACTGCCATCACCATCGCTGGATGACCTTCAAACAACCAATTTTCAAAGATACGCAAGGCTACAACAAATTTATCAACATTTTTGGCGTCGTTGGCAACGTGATTATATCACTGAACTACAGCATCGCCGCAAATGGAAAACCAACGCATCGACAGTGAACATAGGAGACTTAGTACTTCTGCAAGAAGATGAAGTGCCTCCGCTTTGCTGGCGACTGGGTCGCATTGCTAGATTGTTTCCCGGACCAGACGGCATTTCTCGCGTTGCTGATGTGAAGACTACTCGTGGTTGTGTGCGACGGCCTTTAGTTCGCATATGCCCTCTACCTACTGCTGAAGATTTTAAGAGTTGAAATCCTTCGCCTTTCAACGGAGGGGAGGATGTTGACGCCTACTCATTTTACGAAGCAATTTCAACACAAACTTTGCTACCATACATTTTAAAGTTCAGATTTGATATTAATATTTTTTAAGACTACCTGTCGAATCACTTAACATTATATCGCTTCTCTCGTATCTTCGGAGCTTCACTCAATGAAATTGTTTTACAAAAATAGAAATTTGTAGAAATCCATATTATACTGTGCTTGAAGATATTTGGAGACTTTTATTTACACACCGAGTTCGAGAAGAAACAGTTGGAGTATTAATTTAGATTACTACGCATTTTAAAACTTCTAGAAACAGAACTTGTAATGTTTAGTTTTCACAATATTCCGACACAAACTTCCGAATAATGACACTGCTTTTTAGTATTCTATTTTGTCACCCATGAACGGTTAATTAATAATGTCAAAACTTGAAACAGGAAATTTAAATTCTCTACGTGGCTTTTCCTAAATAAATCGTATTCATAAGTCTGAACCACAAATCTTGGAATAAAGAACACCATGACTCAGCTTTTTTAACATGAATAGGCAATAAATCAATTTTATATCCTTTAAGGTAATTTCAATCAGTCAGAATGAGGGTCCTTTGAATGCCGTCAGCTCATTTGGACTCCTAGCTGTAGTGGTGATTTTATACGTACGGTAAAGTTCAATAGAGCCCCTTAACATGGAAAAAAAGTTTTTGTAGGAAATATGTAATTTATGAATTAGTTTATTTGGAAAAGAGACAAGCGTGAGCTTACGTATATGTATGTATGTATGAAGTAGAGCCTAATACAATCGATTATTAAACAAACTTAAATCAAGTTTCTCTTAAGTTAGGTTTTGGATATTGATATTGTCTTACTTGGAGTACCTGATTACTTATGTTTCTAGTTATCGTGCAAAGGTGCACTTATACTGAACTTTTTTGTATTGAATTTGAACTAAAAAAAACAACCATCTTGACCTGCGCGCGGTCGGCGACCCCGGCCTGCAGCGCCCACACCACGGCGTCCAGCTGCTGCTGCTTCTCCGTCATCCACTCGGCGTGAACAGCTCCACTATATAACTACAAGAGCTAAAGTAGTAGTAGCTCTGAGTATGCGAAGTGGTAGGTTTCTCTTAGCAATCAATGTGTGACGTACATACTTAGCTTAAATCTAACTTAACTTGCCTGTATAATGGGCCAAGAAAGTAGTGTACCAGTTTTCATTTGATTTCAGTTGAAGATTTTGGTTCCTTGGATTTAATCAAACTAAGGACAGCAGACATAACAAACAATAATCAGATAGAAATGCCAATCGATCTGCAAGTAAAACTAATCGTTATCGCCATTGATGTATAAGCGGCAACCAACCTTAGGATTAACTAATTTTATTCTGACTGTACCAGGATTCAACTCCTAGCCACCTCTATCTGACTTTGACGTCAATTTACCCTACAATTACAATTGGCTGGAGGCATTATTGGAGCTATTGCCCATAAGCGACGCGGTATCTAATAACTAATCTATGCTTGCACAGTTTATCACCTTTATCACTACTTAAGTGCACTGCTAAGCTAAAGATCTCTTCTCTTGTTTGTAAGCCACTAGTCTTAGATTGTGTCTGAAACCAATACTGCACTGAAAGAAAGCACCGACTGTGATGACTTAAAAACTACATGGAGTGTAACGTGCCTCTGAAACACAAAAGTCGTACTGATTCGACCGACCATTGATTAATCTGCCACATAGACAGACTCCAAGAACACCGTTCCAATATATGTATACTAATAATAGGAGAACTATGACTTCAAAGTGGTCATCATATGAATAGCTGCAATGAACCAAACACTTTCAGCATAAGCCCCCCCTAAGGAAGGGATTGGCTGTGCAAAGTTCATACATGGCCATCGTAGGTGAGCTGAGCTAAACAAACTAAAGAAACATTTTAAGAGCTCATTTTTAAAGCTATTTACTTAAATATTAGGAAATTTTATAATATGATCTATGTTTTCTCGATCTATCCAAATAATATATTAATAAGTGTCATTACAAACTCATTGCAAACCATAACATTTAAAGTGAAACTCTTAAATGAAGCAATCAGTTATTGCCAATTATTTCAGTGAGTTTTGAAAGCTGAAAAAATACTTTTCAACCAACTGCTAATCTATTGATTACTTATATACCAAACAGAAGTACAAGAACAGAACTTTACGGTTTTTCTTTTAAAGTTGAATGGCGTTCCAGAACGCCAAGAATATCGAAATCAAACTGTTTGCTTTAGTTATATCCCGTTCATTTTTGTTTGATTGAATGAAAAAGAATAAATTCACCCCCTTTGTTGAACAAAGAACGAAATATAGAGAATTGTAGATTTCCCAAGAGAAAATGGAATCCATTTTTATTGGAGTAATATTAATTTGTAACGATTCTGGATATTTCTCTTTTATAGAGGTGATGTTAAATGAATATTTCAATAACAACATGAAAAAAAAATATATATATTTTTTCAATTAATTATTTAATGGGATGTATGAGTAAATAAGTTTGTAGGTTATCTCTCGATATTCCAATCATTATATTTATGAAAGGTTAACATTTAAATTAATGGTTAATCTTTGCTGTATATGGCCTCCAGAACATTTGCTTAGGAAGTATTTCAGAGCTTTTTACTACACGCAAAACAAAAATCTCTGATATGTAAAAGGTAAGCAGCAGATGCCAATAATAGACTGCCAATCATGATTATTTGTTTCTCTTTCTGTTTTTTTCCTAAAGTTTAGTTATCTTCATTGATATTTTCCAGTTGCATTGTGAACAACAAATACTTTTTTAACAGTCCGTTTTTGACATAAATTTTTAAATTACAGTTTTTTTACGAATGCTCTTTATTCGATTATCTCATTACGATTTTGGTAGTATTTTACTCCTAACAAAAGACTCGTCTTTTAGTAATTAAAATAATCGTGTACCAACAGAATTAGAAATACAGAAACAAGGAAAACAAGACACGATGAACGGAAAAAAACATGGAATTTAACAAGATCATTACTTTTGGCTCTATTTTTAATACTCGACGCTAATTGGCTTAGCAACGTATTGTAACAATAAAATAATCACGCTTCAAGTGGATGGAAATTATCAATGGCTAATTAAAATATTCGATGCCTAGTAAGCAAAGCGAGGCACAATCCACTTTGGGGCGATTTCCATCGCTATTTATAATTCAATGTTTTTTTCCGTTCACTACTACTACACGAGGCAGGTCTACGCGTAGCTACGAGTACGTAGCAAACGATAGGTGACCAAAAAGTTGCCATGTAGTTATAGTGTTGCGCCGAATATTCGGTACATTCGGCATATTTTTTGTGTAGCTGGATATTGAGCCGAACGTTCGTATTCGGCATTTTTAACAGAACGGCTTTCCTTAATATATGAAATCGAATAATATCGTTATTCATTCAATTATATTATACATTTTAACTCGTTGCGGTATCTAAAGTCGAATGCAGTGTATTAAGTGTACGTGTGAATTGCAGACGAATATGTGAAAGTGGGTGTGATTTGTAAATTCGAAGTTTTACCTGTTCAAACGTATTGAACTTTGTTTTTTATCTAAAAACCGATATATTACGATATTCTTCACTTTAACAACATATTACTTAGAGGTTATTTTTAAAATTTTATGTATATGGTTGTTATGTTATTATTCAATACTAGCTTTTGCCCGTGACTTCGTACGCGCATCAACATTATTTATGTTTAACCTAGCCAGTCACTCATTGAAGAACTTTTATGCCAAGTATCACATTCGTGATCTCAAAGAATAATATTTTTCAAACAAACTATAAAGTCTAACAATTTAATATTTTTTCCTTCCATTATACAACCAGACACCTATTGAAGAACCTTTATACCAAGTTTAACATCCGTGCGCTTAAGGAAAAGGATTATTTTCATACAAATAAAAAAAATATATATTTCCCGTTCCCGAGGGAATTTCGGGAATTCCTTCGATAATACAAACAGACACCTATTGAAAAACCTTTAGGCCAAGTATCACATCCATGCATTTAAGGAAAAAGGTTTTATCCTACAAACTAAAAAATCATATATTTCCCGTTTCCGTGGGAATTTCGGGAATTCTTTGCACAAAACAACCATTAACTTTGAGGATCCTTTATGCTAAGTATCATATCTATACAAACTAAACAGTTCAATAATTTCCGTTCCCGTGGGAATTTCGGGAATTCCTTCCTTAGTGCTCCGTCACAACCTCTAATGATTGTATGTTCCAAATTTCAGCTCTCTACGGCTAGTAGTTATGGCTCTACGTTGTCTGTCAGTCCCTCAGTCAGTAACGGAAGAGTTTTATACATATATACTATCTTTATCCCGCAACTTCGTATGCGCTTAACTACCCTTCTCGTGGAAATTTCAGAAGCTATACAACCAGACACCCACTGAAAGAACCTTTATATATACCAATTATCACACCCATGCACTCAAGGAATAAGTTTTTTTCATAAAAACTAAAAATCATATATTTCCCGTGCCCGTGGGAATTTTGGGATTTTTTTCGTAGCACAACCAGTCACTCTTTGAAGAACCTTCATGCCAAGTATCACATTCGTACACTCAAGGAATATGATTTTTCATACAAACTAAAAAGTCCAACCCCTTCCCGTGGGAATTTCGGTAATTCCTTCCATAATACAAACAGACACTTATTGATTAATTTTTATATCAAGTATCACATCCGTGCACTCAAGGGATGGGATTTTCTCATACAAATTAAAACATCATATATTTCCCGTTCCCGTGGGAATTTCGGGAATTTCTTTCATAACACAACCAGACACACATTGGAAAACCTTTACACCAAGTTTCACATCGGTGCACTCAAGGGATAAGATTTTTCATACAAACTAAAAAGTCCTATATTTCCCGTTCCCGTGGGAATTTCGGAAATTCCTTCCTTAGTGCGCCCCTACATCCCCTAAAAAATTTATGTTCCAAGTTTCACATCGGTGCACTCGAGGGATAAGATTTTTCATACAAACTAAAAAGTCCTATATTTCCCGTTCCCGTGGGAATTTCGGAAATTCCTTCCTTAGTGCACCCCTACATCCCCTAAAGAATATATGTTTCAAATTTCAGCTCTCTACGCCCAGTAGTTACGGCTGTACGTTGTCTGTCAGTCACTCAGTCACTCAGTACCTCAGTCACTCAGTCAGTAACGGAACAGTTTTATATATATTGATTGATTAAGATTAACTTTTTGCATCATAAACATGGTAAAGTTAATTCAAATGTTGATAGTGCATGATAGTTAAAACCTTATACTCGTAGAGCCACATACATCCTTACTTAAAATTGAACGAATTCAGGATAGCGGACCGGGTCTCAAATGGCCGACCAAAATTAAAAAAGTTGAAAACTTTCATTTCGTATAGTATGCAAATAAAAAAACTGAATATTTTCGAAGCAGCAACTGAATGACCTAGAATGTTTGAATAAAACTCAGGGTTGGAACTTCAGTGATCCTTAAATTTTAAAAACATATCAGATAAGAATAATGGTGGTTATCTTAGTTAATTATGTATTCAATATTCTATTATGATGTATTAACTTTTACAGCCTTCTAAAAAAATCGTTTCAACTATTTTTAATACCTTGTATAACACAACTTTCGAAAGTAAAATTTCCACAGCCAATTTGTTCTGCTTATCCTCTGTAATATTTATTTATAAAAAATAAGTTTTCAACTTCAACATTTGTTTTTTAGTTAATATTTTATTTAGATGGAACTTGTTTTTATGGAGCACAGCTACTGTTGTAATCATCTTAACACATATAGAAAATACACCTACTACAGAAATTAATAATGACCTACCTAATCTCCGTACTTTACTGTAGTATCAATATTGCAAACATATGCTCGACATTATAACACGGTATAGACACTGTAATGCCGATTTATCCGTCTGGTAGCAATTAAAGCGGATAAGGGCCAATAAAAGTCGAACCGAACGGATGAATTGATCAATTTGTGTGACCCCCGCTTGTACGTGTGTATGGATTTAATGACCACTTAAAAATATATAAGTAAGGATCTATTATTTCAATCACTTCAATAATTAATGAAAAAAACAGGATTAATTGCGTCCTTTTTGGCACGGTTCCCTGCAGACACAGAGTTAGGATCAATACTTAGGCTATCAAACGTTAAAAGTTATCACAAGCTGTAACTGAATTGCGGGCCTCTCAGATTATGAAATTTTTTTTAAACAAATAAAATCAATAGATACGATGATGGATATCACGGTAAATATAATTAGAATCAACACGGAAAACACAATTGTTTTAAATATTGATCTAGCAAATAAAACGTATTTTTTATCAAAATTATCCTACACATAGTACTGCCTACATTTTTTCATGCATACCAGACATAATAATCGTTTGTCTCATACTTTACGAGTATGAATGTCACAACGAGAGAGAAGTTCTAAAAGTGCATCTCCCCCTTGCCTCCTCCTGTAAGGCCCATTAGATGTGTCCTCGAAAATCGTCATTTGCATAAGCGGCTTGCCTCCCCTCACATAGTAATTGGGACCTCGCTTACATTGACCAGCATTATCAGGAACTTGACAATGAAGAGCGCTGTCAAACTGAAAGGATCACGTTAAAATGGACTGACCAGCATAGGTTTAAGTTAGTTAGATACAATTGTTTGCTTAGCACTTAGTATGGGGCACTCTTCGTCTGGATGCTTTAATCGAGTGCAAAATTTCAATCCCGATTCGTACTGGGATAATGGAACTTCAATGTGAGGAATGTTTAAGAACGCCCGCTGATGAGTTCGCGTTTTAATTAGCTGAAGACTTATTAAAAATTCCTGGAATAATTTTCGTAGAAGCAGGCACAGATAAGAATAATATTTTCTTTTTTTATACGTCTACAAGATGAATTTAATTTAATATACTTTAAAAATTGTGTTTTATTTTGTAGTGCTAAATTAAATTAGTAATTGACATAATAAAAGTCACACATAATTATATTTTTTTTATCTCGAGGTTCACAAATCCCATCAATGTTTTGCTCCTTTTTTTTTTAAAGTTTAACTTTTTATAGTGTGCTTCTCTCACATATCCCACATAAATGTACATATAAAAATAACATTAGTTATATGTCACATGAGCGCTGCCAGAATCTTTTAGTTCACCGTAGAGCCAGTTTATTATTATTTATTTCACTGTAGTCTCAATAACGCGATTACTAAGCTACTTACGTAGTTGGTGTCAGTTTTTGTTACTATTAGAAATCTACTTATTTCGTGTTGGTTAAGAAGAAAATATAAATACAAAATACTCCTCCGTGTGTGTGCTCAAAATAACTTTTAGATAATATGTAACGTCTATTACAGCATCACGCTCCGAGTTCTCTTGCTAATCCCCAGGGATTAAATATCTTCCCTAACGACTATAAAGCGCTATTTTAGTATCAAAAATGTGCAGTCAATGGTTAATTCGATGCGGGGATACCTTTTTAGGTCTCGTTTACACACGGAGTAAGGCGTGTTTCTGTTGAAGAAAAGGACTTATGGGGCTTTGCAAGGATGAACACGTGAAAGCGTAAAAAGATTTATTCCGGGTTTTTGCACAGTAGCAATTTATGTCGATAATGTGCTAAATTTAGGTTTATTAACTTTTGCTCAATGTTACTATATTATGCAACTAGTGAATAAAGAACAGATTAGGACCGTAGATGAGTCACGAGCAAGTGAAGGATTCTAACGATTGAATCAGGAGCGTAGCTTATGGTGCCTCTATATTTATGCTTGTAAAGTTCGTTTTTTTTTAAATAGGAACTATCCTAGAAGACTAGTAAAGCTAGTTTCCAAAATATAATGGTTGTAAATCCAATTCAGCCTCGTACTACACAGACAACTACACCGTAAGAAGATAGAACTAAAGCAACGTTTAAAAAAATGCTGCATGTAGTAGGCGCAAAATTGCTCTTTTTTCCACATTCCAACCTCACAATTGCTGGAAGACAAACATTTGTAAAATGCTCTGAACTATTTTCCTCTTTAAACTAACTGATGCGTGGAGCTGCATTAACTAAAACAGGAATATAATTTCTAGATGCATAGGACCACAAAATAATATAATCTCGACTTATTTAACCAGAAACATAACAAACATTAGCCGCATCAAAACTCTTCCTTAAACCTCATGTTGTATACAAAAGCTTAGCTTCATGAACTCTTTAGCGAGATAGCGCTGAGGTTGCGGCTCTGCCTGCATTAAACTCGCTCCGCACTCGGGCCAGATGGGGCGTAAACTTGCCTCGTGTATCGCGACTAGCGAATTTTAACCGGAGCGAATTAAAAATGTTTTGAAGTTAACCGGCTTAAAGTGCAACCTAGTTTGTTGGGCGGTTTTAAGTGTGGTTGGAAAGTTTTTCGGAATGCGGCTTTTGTTTACACAGCTTTTCATTTGTTTACGCTGGAATAAAAAGAAGAGGATTGTTAAGCTTGAATAAATTCAGGAGAAGTAACATGTTTGATGTAGATAAATAAAAATTGTTATGGGTACCATTTTGTTATTAAGCCATCCATAGTCAGCTTATACTACAATTAGCATGTAATTAAAGATGTCTTATCAATTTAAAATACAACCTTCTTATATACACAATCTGCCGCAGCTGTAAAATAGTACAAAAAACATTCATTAAATGATTTAAAATACCAAAACAGCTTTAAGTTAGGAACCACGTAATAATAAGTTACACTTTTAAAATTATTATTTTTTTTTATATTCCGCACGCCATTCAGTTATCGATGAAACGACAGTATCAAAAGTAAATACGATTTTATTAAAGAGCTTTAATTGATATTATCCAAATTGAAAGGAAAATATTAAATAAATTCCAAAAATCACATTTGTTTACATTAGACAATGTAATTTTCGCTTGGTGGTAGGATCCCTTCTGGGTCCGCCTGGCTAGCGACCACCCTTTATATAAAGTCTGCCGCCAAATGTTACCGCTCCGGCGGTAATGTGTTCCGGCAATATTGTATAAAGAGCCAGTTCCTTCCTAAACCCGTGTGCTTTCATCTTCGACCTCATCGTCACTTACCATCAGGTGAGATTGAGGTCAAACGCGGGTTTAGTCACTTATAAAAAAAAAAAAAAATAGTAAACAAAAAAATTGTATTTTGAGACTTGAATACAGGTAGAAAGGTAGCTATAGGTTAATCTGTAGCAAAATTTAATAAAGTCCGTTTCCACGTTGTGCGGGTATTTACATCTAAAGTGCCAATTATTTGACGTCATTAGCGCCCCCGCCAGCTATAAAACGCACCCAACACGAGCACTTTAACCCTCCATTGCTACTATAAATTAGAAATGAAATTATTATTCTTTTTTTGAAACCCTGTCTGTCCACGTCTGCTGCATGCGTCATTAAGGGTAGAGAAGTGCGTGGCATATATAACAATGTTGCAGCTCTGAAAAAAAAACGCACATTTTTAAGGGTTTTTCCGAATCAATCTAAAAGTAGTCATGAAGGATTAATAAATATGTAAAAACTCATGATTCACGGTACTAGAGCTGTCTTTCGCTATTTAGAACTATTCAATTATTAGTGTAATTTCGTACGTCTACGTAGGCAATTGAATAGTTTTAAATAACTCTTTCGCAATCGCGTTTTTGACTTTACGACTTCAAGCATTTATAATATAATGATTTTTTACTATTTTTTTACATATTTAATTCAATTTAAGCCAAAGATTACCAATAATCCAAAAAACCATAATTTTTTCGATTCGACACATTCTAATTTTTTTTTAACTTGTAAAGTTGTTTTTAATTGCTTTTATAATTGACCTTCAATTTTTAACCAATTTGAAGTATAGATAATTACTGAAAATGAAAATGCCCTGAGGTGATATGCTTCAATAATTTTGTTTTTATTAAATTTTACTTACAGAAATTACATAACACTTCGTGTAAAAATGTAGCAAGAAACTGCTGGTATTTATTCAGAAAAACTTAAATGCAAAGACCTAGCTGCCACCCACGACTTTGTTCCCATGAAAATTTTCAGGATTCCAGTAGTGTTTGTGTTAACATGTAAAAACATATATAATTCCAAAATTTCTTAAATTTATAAACATAAATTTTAGATAAAATAAATAATAACCTCAAATAAATCAATTTTAAAATGGATTTATCGCGTATTGTCATATTTAACATTTGATATATTTACAGTCACCATGTTCACGAGCATGTTTTAACAGTTTAAAAAAGTTTCCCAATTGATCCCTTAATTTTCTTAACAGAAAGTTTGTTTATGTCTCTCATTCGCGAATTAATCATCTTACCCAGCCATGTCTTCATGGCGCCGCCGTGTTGGCGTTATCTCTTCTAATTCATGAATTAATCTTTAACGCTTGACTAAACAAAGCTTCCGCGTGTAATTGCACACGTGCTATATTATATGCGCTGTCGATTATTCTACGGTGATTAGTATGGTGTTAGTGATAGTACTGTAAATCCACTGTGTGGTCTTTATTACCAAAGTCACTTAAGCAATGTGTAATTTTTAAACGTTGCGTCACATTTCTCACGAGTAAATAACTAATTTTCGACACCAAAATGAATCCGCAAATGTGATGTGAATTTAAAATGACGTTCCATCTCTTACCAAAAATATCAATCCGGAAAGTTGCTATATTTAACTCTTACCCTACGGGTGAAATCGATAAAGAGCTTTATCTGACGAGAATAAAAATAAGTTGACATTCAACCGCAAGGGCCCCCTCACATTATACTACCGGGCAAATCGAGACACGCGTGACATGACACACCCGTCCACCCGTAAAAAGGGATATCAATTATATTTCGAAATGGCAACCCCACGTTACACCATTTTAACTTGATCTGCCTCTTCCTGGTTGACAATACAAATTTACAACTTCGCGGGGTCATTGTTGAAGCTGGACTCTTAAGTGAAATGGGCGATAAGTTCGTCCCAAAAAGAATTCGATTCTGATATTGGATTTGCCCTAATGAATTCTGAATTAAGAGGATATTCATAAAATTTTCTTTTTGTGGTTGAAATAATGATTTCATTTGGCATGGCGTGCTTTTTTCTACCAATATAAAAAGCGTATGTGTAGAAATATCGTATACTATTTTCCATATAAAAAAAAATAAAAAGAGCAGTAGAAACAAATATGTAGTTTACTGTTAAAAGCCATTGTTTTAAATATTTTGTATTTCTGTGATAATCTGGTCCCGATAGTAAAAAGGTTTATGTAACAGTTCTGAGATAAATTCACGGAAAGTACAGGATCGTGTTTGAAGCTTCTCTTATAAAGCAAGTCGTACAATATTAATGTCGCAGCGGCGCGCGGCGAGGCGGGTTTCTGGAACCACACGTTATAATTGTTTGACTGTAAATTCAAATGAAATTGGAATAACCGCAACTCATCTTTTTATATTCCTAGGAAGTCAACTGAAGGATTTCATTCGGAGTTTTGTAACTTTCTTTTACGTAAGTATCTTCTATAATTTCTTATGCCAAGAAAAATAGATTATTTTATAGTCATACATACATACATAACTTCACGCCTGTATCCCGTATGGGGTAGGCAGAACACCAGAGGTTACAAGACCATCTGATGTCACGTTTGACAAATTTGGAAGCATTATAATAGTGGAGAGAGACTATTGCAGTGACAGGGGGTCAGCCTATCGCCCACAAAAAAGCCTCCCATAACACCTCGGTCCCTTAACTGACTTTTACAGTATGCCCGGGAAGAGAAGCAGCTGGCACATTCTATGTTTTTCTTTCGCTCCCAGTCCAGCATAGAAGCATTATTATTTTATAGTGATTCTCTATTTTTTGTTATTTGTTGTGTTTATTAACAGCATCTCCCATTTTTTTTATTCTCTCAGCCTAATTTACGAACAAAGACATTGTTTGCATAAACAAAAGCAAACAATAATTGCTCTATCATACTTAAAATATAATTCACGGCATTTTACGTATAGCTAAAATAAATTCATAACCTTTAAAACATTCTTAGTGCCTCTCGAAATTCGGTAAACAATCGAGGGTCTCTTCCTGGTACAACAAAGTGTATCTTTCCTTAAAAAAACTGCTGTGATGTTATGCGGGCGAGCCCGTTCACTGTAAAAATTGATGTGTACACAAGGAAAGAGCGCGTGTAAACAATTTCGAGCTAAACTAAAGCATGTAGGTGAAGACCGCTCATTTAAAATCATCACATTTACTCGAGGTTGTTACAGTGCGAGCCATTTATAGGTGGTCAAGATTTTTAAATAATTTTTAACTTGACCTTTCTATTTTGCGACTTAATGTTTTTGATAATGCTGACCTCTAAGCTTTTATCCCTGTCAATTTAGACATTCGAGGTTACATAAATTCCCACGAAGCTGAAAATTGGTAAGATTGTTTAAAATACGATTAGGAATAAAATTTGCAAATTCCCCATAATTCCCGAGTCGTAACTTTCAATTTCTTCTTCTTTTTGTGCTTGTTCTCCTTCTTCTTGATCTTCCTCGTCTTCATCCTGAGTGCGTGTAAACTGCGTTAAAAGCGATGTGTTCCATGAAGATTAGTTGGAATCAAAGGGGTCATCTACTGTTGGTCATTCAATATTAGAACACGACAGGCCTAGACAATATTTACATGCCAGAGAACAGAAGAGCCCGACTTTTTTGCAGCCACATTTAGCACTACGCCTCTTTATGCAATAGCAAAAATTGTGTTGAACAGTTTTTCCGACGCAGGTGGAAGTAAAGTTTGAACTAAGTGTAAGTTCTCCTACCCTCAAACTTATGCTTCTCATTATTGACGGCTCAATAGGCAAATCACAGAATTCTTAAAACGCGATAAAAGCCGTTTTTATACCGATCGTATAAAAACGGCTATTCAGCAGAGCTGAAGAGGTAATGGGTAAGCCACATAGCTCGCAGAATGGATGGCCATTGAGGCAGTAAGTTTCCTGAGTGACGACCACGTACATAAGGAGACGTAGCGTTGGAAGATCCAGCGCTAACGTTGGTGGACCGACGATCTGGTCAAAGTCACCGGTAAACGCTGGATGAGGGCAGCGCGGGACCGATCTGTATGGAGAACCTTGGGGAAAGCCTATGTCCAGCAGTCTGAATGATGATAATGCAGTTACAATGACCGATAGCAACATATTTGAAAATTTATTACAACTATAGAGGTGGGTACTCATGCATATTATGACGATTACAACTTTAGAATAGTTATATTTCCAAAACGGTGGTTCGTAGGAAAAAGTATTGGTACAGTTTTGGTGGATAATTTTATGATCTATAATTTTATTCTAGGCATTTTTATAATAAAGCTTACCGTTTTGCTGAAAATCGTAAAAAGTAATATTTTTGATGTTTGACCTTGAATAAAAAATTCCACGTACAATATGGGGAACTTACAAATTTTATTTTTAATCATATTTTAAACAACCTTACCGATTTTCAGCTTGGTGGGAATTTATGTAACTTAACTCTTTCTTGTCTAATTTTTCTCGGCTATTTATAACGTTGAGCTGTAATTACTGCACTTTTAATAAAAAGTTTTTGTGATTTGAATCAAATGAAATATATATGTGCTACATGAATACTTAAGAAACATTAAATCTTATTACATAGTTTGAAATATTATATACATTTCATATAAGTATTTGATTAAAAAAAATAGTATTATGCCTACAGCAGATTTTTGCCGATGACTTGGTTTTTTTAAGCTTTGCCTTGAAATTAGATAATAACATTGAAATACTAAAAAAATTGAAACGTTACTAATACAAGAAAATGTAGATATTTAAACACAACAACATTGGATACTATTACAACAATAAGAATCAATTGTTTGTTTACTGTTCGTATTATTTGAGTTTTGGAAATTCTTATGGATGTTTTGTTGACTTTTCCCTGTCCCGGCGTGTATTCGATGTTTAGTTACCTTGTGTGTTTTCTATCTTGCTTTGCTTGTTTTGTAGACGTAGCAGGGGGAGGTGGGGGTAGGAACCTGTTGCCACTTCGGGTGTGGAAGCCTAATCCTATATATCCCCTTGAATATGAAATAAATACAAACATTGTCATCCGTGATGTCTTGAGTTTGTTAGAGAATAGGTAAAGTTGGCTGTTATCTTGTTAGATGTTTTGATGAGAAAATGAAGTTGTTACCAGACCAAGTGTAGGTACTTATAGAAAAAATTTAAAAACGATGCATAAATCTTACAAGATTTAACTGTGATGTTTGTTTTTATTATATGCTGAAAGCCGCGGTCATGTTCTATTACTGAAATTGAGCAACTCAAAGAAATTAAATCCAATTCGTAGTAATGTATAGCACTTGATTTTTGTTTTCTGAAGCAATGTATCATGTAATAATAGTATATTTTTTTTCTGTTTCAGGTAATTATTTTATGAGAACATATTACTTTAGTAAGTAGGTAACCTGCGGAAGTTATTTTTTTTAAGCAACAGAACATGAGTTTCGTGAAGCGTTCTCTTCTGCCTTAGTACCACGGTAATGTTTTTCCACTACCTAACAGATTATCTGTATTCCACAGAAGTGAAACCATAACAAATCCATAAAAAGTTTTTAGTTCTATATATTAAGCTTAAAAAAAACTTATTTCTTGCAGAATAATGGCGAAGTTTTAATTATGATATAAACCATAAACTAGTATAATAAGTTTTAATATTATTAGTATTTTAAAGTTCTTTGCATTTAAAATGCTTAATTATTCTTAAACAATTGAATCAATCCTTTTTATTTAACACATTTTTTCATTATTTTTTTATATTATTCTCCGGTCTACGGTCTCCGGTAAAGTTCATAAGTAAAATATCGATGCCTAATCTACACTTACATATCATATTTAAATGTATCTCATACGGTAATAGTGAATAATTAAAGATTATTATTAATAATTATCGAAAGTCGAGGTTAACTTTCCGTTTAACTCTGTATTGTGCGATTATAAAAAAAATTAACCAAGGAGGTTAATAATAATAATCAATCATTTATTTCAGGCAACACAAAGCTTACAAGATGGTAAATATAAAAAAGGCCCATAGATATATGCCTTAAACTAACATATATAAAATAAGCTTAAAACTACACTAAATTTGACACTATTTCCTCCGCTTTGCTTCGCTCCTTGCATTAACCTCCCAACTTAACCGGTCCATGGCAACCAGTCTCAGCCTCAGCAACCAGCCGTTATAATTATTAATAATAATAGATAATTATTAATAATCTTCAATTATTCACTCTTACCGTAACATATCTACAATCACATCGCGTTAATTATATCTATACTTTCATTTAACACGGGGTGAAAATTGATCTTCTGTAAAAAAAAAAAAACTAAAAGCACATTGTCTGATGAAAATACATTCAAACAAGCTTTTCTGGCCTTTCCAAGGTCTCTTTGAAAAAATATAATTCAACACATCGAAATAAGCATGACAATTAAAATATTTTTCAACAAAAAAGTAATACCATTTTTATAATTTCTTTGCAGAACGTGGCTATTTTAAACACGAATTTGATATTTTAACAATTCAAGTTACATACTGTAATAAGCATTTAAATATTTTGATGGAGGACGCGACATGTGGAAATGAATTTATTGTCAAATGTTCGCTGGCGGAAATAGAAAATGTTTCGCGAAATAAAACGAGACTGAACATAGTGACAGGGAAATTAATATATCAATGCTTATAAATAGTATGCTTCAGTTTTTTACGAAGTATTCATTATAAAGGACGGACAATAATTGAACAGAATGTAACAAAATCAACCTCTTTATCAGAAATACTGATCTCGTCTCTCATTTATTCCGCAGTCTGTATAAATTGTGTCATTTCCTCGTCACGACAGAAATATTCTCAGAAATACACCATTTCGAAATCAATTCAATAGATAGAACGTCACATCACGTAACATGTAAGAGGTTACGTCCCGACGCCGGATATATCGTCCACGCAGGCAGAGCTGCAGAGGAAACTGTTTCTGCTCCACTTCCAATGAATAATAAACCTTGATTCTATGTAGGCAACGTTTGAAATGATATGTAGGAATGACATTAAGAGGCGTCGTCCGTCGTCCCGTTTCCGTCGTGGCATCGTTACGGACTCTTTGTGTATGGATGGACTGTCTACGTACGAGTGCATATCACATCTTTCAATGAGGGATTTCTCAGTGATTATTTTTAAGTACAGGAATGGAGATGTTTTCAAGAAAAGCTCTTTGAATATACTCGCACTCTACCGGAGACTGCGTCTGCTTTGCTTTGACATTTTTTTAATGACTGCCCTGAATGATACGACTGGAAAGCCGCTTTTTGGATTTTTTAATGCAATGGTGATGATTATTTTGTAATTATTTCCCTCAAACCAACCTGTTAAGAAAACAGTATGCATAGAACATCAAAGTAAAGCCACTCTTTCACACATTGTGTCATTGTTATCTCGTTTATTAAACTTTTTTCTTTATTATGGTATTTTTTTGGTAAATTTTTTCGAAGGCACTTGGTTGTCATTTCTCCATGTGAGTAACATAAGAGCCTTCTAAAGGACTTAAAGGACAGGAAAAGGCGACCTCGTTTTCTGCGCAGACCAACCACTTTCGGGAACCCCATTGCTAAGCGAGACGATTATAGCACTACCCTTCCGTTTGAGAAAAGCTCTGTCCCATTGTGGATGTTTTGTGACATGATGATATGTGCAGATAGATAAATAGGTCAACTTGACTTACCCTTATTTGGACTGATATAATTCACTAAGAGACTATAAATTCGATGATATGAAAATTGATTTTATAAAGATTTTGACTTTTCAATTTTGTTATTATAAATGTCACTTTCAAAAAGTTCAAGTTTACTCATCTTTTTTATAAGAGTAGGTGGAATCCGTTTTTTATCGACCATCAATGGAATGGATAGAACTATAAATTATATTGTATAAATTAAAATTTTAAAAACTATTACGAGCCAAATCAGAAAAAAAATATTTTGATCACTTTCAAATATGACGTGAAGTTGGCTACAAGTTTAATCCTATTCTCATTTGACTCGCAAAGTATACATTAAATAACCTCAAACTTGATTCGCTCAAATACTTTACGTCCCAGCATGAATTTTTGACGCTGCCTCACGCGCCACGCCACTATTGGATTTCCCGCCTTTTTTTTCACTTTAACAGGAATTGCTTCGGGTCAATTCGTTCCGCCATACGGTTCGTCCCGCACTGCTGGTTGGGATTTTTCGTGTTTGCTAGGTTTTACATGAGAATATTCCTAACAAGTGCAACGTGGACAACACGGAATATAGTACCTATTTTTGTGACCAGAATGTGTTGTGTGCGATGCAGTGATGTCCTCTTTTTACACTTGATTTTTGTAAAAATATTGATAACTGTTTATTTTTTAATCTTGTAAGCGGCTAATGAAGCTTTCGTTGTGTTACTTAACGATATTTTCAAGTGAAATTTCACAAATATTTGGATTTCACTACAAAGAGCCATTTCGCACATTGTTGTAACTCGCTATAACGTATTAAAATAAATATTAAAAAAGAAGCAAAAATACAAATTAAAAACATGCAAATTACTTACTAAGAAATCAACATTTACTATATCTTTTATATTTTTTACAAATATAATCAACGAATGCAGAGCTTTAAAAAAAACGACTTCACGTCAAAACTTTGGCCGACGAATGTTTTCCACATAAACATTCTCTGAAATCATAGATATTGTTTCCAAAAATTTGAAATTTTAATGAAATATTTAACTGATTTCAATGAAATTCATATGGGACTAAGTATGAATTTTTCTCTATCATATGAAACAATAATTTTCAAAATCGATCATCGTGTAACAAAGACACAAAAAACACCTACAGACGAATTGAGATCCTTTTTTGAAAATAAAGACAATTCACTCGTTAAATAAATCAACACAGTAGTTCTGAAACCGTTCAGTAATACTGAACGGTTATGTATCTAAAAAAATATGAAATTTCAGTCCAAATATTTTGGCAGCCTTCAATGTCGATTTCCATATGGTACAAACACATAATATAATACCTCGGTAACTGTTCTGTGTTGTCAAATAACAAATTAATATATTTCTACTTTGAAGAGTGATCATTTTTTGTAGAGAGAACTTCCATCCTACTTATTTTTAGTAACAATTTATATCTCCCAACATTTAAAATCATAGGACGAAATATAAATAATTGTAACTTGTTAGGCCAAAAAGTTCTATCGTAAATATCACTTATATAGGGATTTTCTTTTATTTATTCGAAATTTAACGGTTTTTAATATTTTAGACGGCCACTCGATCACTGGTACCGGTGCACAGAACAATTATCTTGAATAAAATAGATTTGTCCTTCTGGATATACATTTCGCACGGTTGGATCATGACGTCTTGTAAAATTTCTAAATATTTTTCTGTTTTCATACGTCCGTCGAATTTGACTAGTTCCTCTGAGCCCATTGACGACATCCAGCCCCAAGAACCTATAAAACAAAAATTACATTACTTTAATCTACTCTGCGTAATACATTATAAAATATTATATCATAATTAAGTAACAAACCTTATGTGATTTTACCAATAGTTCTCAGAGGTAAAACATTTTGAGGGTTAGGGTTATATCTTTTACCAGGTCTTCACCACCATTAAATTTAAATTATTTTTTATTTTATTATTTTAGCTTTTACAAAGTCTGATTATCTATTTCTGGTTATCGAGATGCTTACTGAATTAAAAGGTATGATTTAAAATGAATTACAAGATTGGTGACTTGGTTACACGCCAAAAGCTTATCATCAGAATCATCTATCTAATAGGCGCGACAGATGGCGCTTCGCAAAAGTAAAAATGAAGTTTTAATACTCAGATGGTCAGATAATTCATCAGTCGAGTATACCAGCTGCTTCTCTTCCCGGGCATACTGTAAAAGTCAGTCAATGTACAGAGGTTTTCCTGGAGGATTTTTTTTGTGGGCTATAGGCTGACCCACTATAGCGAAGTTATGTTTACTATAGTTTACTTTAAATAGTAGTGTGAAAAAATCTAAATGACTCCTTTTTTTAAATCAAAAATGAAGTTGACCCTTCTTAATATCGAAAATAGGTACTGACTTGCATTTGTGTTGTATTTTTAAAAGTAATTATCCTGTGCTTCGTAGAAAAAGCCTTATAAAATAGCCATAGCAAATAAATTGTTAAGCAACCTTCGTCCTCGTCAGCTGGACAGCTTAATAATCTGAAGCCGTGTCCATTTTAGATTAATTTCTGCAGTGCGATAAGGCCATGTTGTGTAAAGCTGCCAGTGGCTGGCAGAATCGTTATCTATTTTGGGCTTACGACTAGACGAGCGCTTTTCATGACAGTGCTAAAACTATACATTAGAATAAACTTAATATTCAAGGTCTTAATAAAACATGAATAAGATATTTTTGGTACAATTATGTTTTTCATATTGGACATACTATAAAGTATATAAAACAAAAAAAAAACATATTATCGTCTGAAGTTTTGCGATTCGTACTATTAAAAAAAAAAATTTTTTACTGGATTTATCGCATATTGGATAAATCCAGTAAAAAATTGATAATAATGGTTTTTTTAAGCTATTGCATAGATTCTATCGCGGGCCTTGAGCGTGGGGACCGAATCCAGAAATTCCGTAACGAAAAAATCTGCGCTTTTATGCGGGCTTTAATAAACAATCAGCGCCATCTATCGAGAGGCATCCATTCTAGGCAACATGACAATTTTTAGAGTTGACAGGTAAATAAACAATAGTTGGCTTTCATAACAAATCCTTTATTTCGCTAATCTGAGTAAATCGATGAGTGGTCGAGTGGTAACGTCAAAAGGTTCCCGGTCAAGAGTTACGAGTTAAAGCCCTGATAAATCGCATTGACATGAATCCTTTTTTTATGTTTTCTTTTCTCCTTTTAAAATTATAAATACATTTTTTTTAATTTTTTTTATATTGGAAGCTTACTTTGTTCTAAGAGGATTAAATAAAAGAAAAGGCAGTTCCAAACTAATTGATTGAATGACTAAGTTAAACAGAAATGATGACACCAAAATACGACATTAAAAAATTTTACAAATGTAAAAAGAATATATTGAATAATGAAAACCTGAAATGTATAATGAATAAAATAATGAAAACCTAACCTGAAATTGTAAATTAATTTATCACATAGAATGCGAAAATATTTCGACTCAAAGGTTTTATAATACCTTAACAGCTGAGCACAAAAAAAAACTGATAATTTTTTCCCGATCAAGAGTTACGAGTTCAAGCCCTGATAATCGCATTGACATGATTTCTTTTTTATGTTTTTCTTTTCTCCTTTTAAAATTATAAATATTTTTTTTTAAGTTTTTTATATTGGAAACTTTCTTTGTTTTAAGAGGATTAAATCAAAGATTTAAATCCAATCTTTGGATTAAATAAAATAAAAGGCAGTTACAAACAAATTGATTGATTGACTAAGTAAACAGAAATGATGACACCAAAAAACGACATTAAAAAATTTAACAAATGTAAAAAGAATATATTGAATAGGTAATGAAAACCTGACATGTACAAATTGTAAATTAATTTATCACAAAGAATGCGAAAATATTTCGACTCAAAGAAAAAAATGGCAGTGCATTAAATGTATACGGAAGTGCTCCAAGCCAAGAAAAAAAAGATAAAGCTAAAAATAAGCCGGGTACATCAAAAAGCCAGATAAGTACCGTCACTACTAGGAGGAAAAAGGCTTAAAACCTCCGGCAGCCAAGTCGCCTAGCATCACGCACACACATTCATGTGAATCCCTGGATCACAATTTGTCTCTATACCCGGCGCGGCGAACCTTGATCCCTATGACACTAACAGTAATTTTCACAACATAACCTTGTAGTGCCGTCACCGTTACATTAGAATCGTATTGGAGGCTTCTAAAAATGGCATTTATTTATTTTACGTAGCTATATTCCAATAAAATGATATTCCGTTGGAATTACAACAATTCATAACATTTGCAAGAAATTATCTCGAATTATCTCGAATAATCAAAGAATTAGTAACTTTTGCACAACGTAAACGTAAAGTGTGATTGAGATTGAGATAATTTCTTGCAAATGAATTGTTATAATTCCAACGGAATATCATTTTATTGGAATATAGCTACGTAAAATAAATAAATGCCATTTTTAGAAGCCTCCAATACGATTCTAATGTAACGGTGACGGCACTACAAGGTTATGTTGTGAAAATTACTGTCAGTGTCATAGGGATCAAGGTTCGCCGCGCCGACTATAGACACTATTGATCTTGAGTCTTGACACAGCTTCAAAAAGTTTTAATTTATCGAGTGATATAAGTGCAGACGAAACTTGAAATAATTAATTTACAGAGGCAGTTTGAAAGCACGTACATGGAAATGGAGAATATTATAGTTGAAAACATTGGCTTAAAAAAAGAAGTTAGTCAATTATCTCGACAAGTGCACTTACTCAAAAATATGTGCACCAAAACGCTTGAAACTAAAAACTCTACGAAACAAAACAAAAAGACAAAAAAGTCGTCGGCAGACAATAGCTAATACACACAATGAAAACGTAGAGTAATTACAATCATTGCCACCATCACCATCGTACTCACTATCTTCACCATTGAAGGAGAGTAACAAGGATTGTCTACGAGTGGAACTGGAGTCCTCACTACTAAAAACAAAAAAAAATCTCCAGGCAGTGGAAGAGGATAAGGTATTGGTGACATCTAAGAAAAATAGACATGAAGATTACAGAATCTTTGTAATTGGTGGACAGCAATGTAAAGGTAACAGATTAGTAAGATCAAGATTTAATAATCCTTACGAAAAGTATGAAGTTATATCTTTTACTATACCTTACGCAAGCACCGAAGAAATATTGACGATGCTTAAGAACCAAAGAAAGAAAAGGACAAAATAATAAATTATTATTATTATTTTATTATTAATCATTTACTAAGTATCATATTAAGAATAAACATTCAAAGGTTAAAAAAATATACATTCAAGTGCAGATTATAAATATAATTCAACTACTACTCAGGGTGTAACTAAAAAGGGAACAATTCCGTAATACTTTTTAAAAATGACTGAAAATAAAATAGACATAAAAAATGGACATTCAAATGCAAACTATAAATCTCATCCGAATACTACTCAGAATATAATTAAAAAGGGGACGATTTCGTTCTACTTTCTTAAAAAGACAAAAAAATAACTTGGAAAATAATGAATTAAATTTTTTTCGTAAATAAAGTAAATTTAAATAATAATAATGATAGCAACTCAAATCAACTAAAAATATTTCAACAAAATATTGCGGGTCTTTTGTCTAAAACTAACTTGTTGGAAATTACCTTAAATGAATTACGGAAAAAGCACAATATGCCGAATGTGCTTACTTTGAGACTTTTGTTAAATTTAACAATAGTAATTTATATATGCATGCCCTAAAAAGGTAAAATATGTATGACCTATTTTTTTAATTTTAAGTCCTAAATCTGTACCATATTTTATGCAAATAAATGATTGATTGATTGATTCATAACTTTACATGCGGGCTTTAATAAAAAATCAGCGCCATCTACTAGGAACTTGTGGACTTCATATCAGATCAAACATTACTGCATTAATAAGTAAATAAATAATTATAATTGCATAAGTTGATAAAAAATGCTATGCAATAGCTTTACCGCGGCAGTCTCCGAGTGCCACACGTCTTTTTTTTTTATTGGATTTATTACATTTTGCCCCCCGCAAGGTGGACCAACGATCAGATCAGACCTGCACCGGTAAACACTGGATGAGGACAATGCAGGACCCATTTGTGTGGAGAACCTTAGGGGAGGCCCATGTCCTGCAGTAGACGCCTTTTGGCTGAATGATGATGATGATGGTGATATACTACATTTAAAATAAATTTTTAACTCGATGAATTACATCCAACAAGCTGCACGACCTAAAACTCAGGACACTGTCAACTTGTTTTGTGTCAATCCAGAATGCTATGCTCGAAGACTGAGAAACAGATGGAGGTGATGGTGTGTTACTTTTTCGACCAGTAAATCTGACGCCTGACAACAAAGACACCAAAACGTCGAGTAAAAATTTTATTTCTAATTATACGCGATGGGTCTGGTAAAAAGAGTTCATAACTTCACGCCAGTATGTATGGAGTAGGCAGAACACCAGAGGTTATAAAACCATATGCTGCGACGTTTGACAAATTTGGAGGCATTATAAAGGTGAGAGAGACTGCTGCGATGATAGGGGGTCAGCCTATCGCACACAAAAAAACCTCCAATAAAACCTCGGTCCTCTAATAAAACTGACTTTTACAGTATGCGCGGGAAGAGAAACAGCTGGCACATTATATGTTTTTCTTTCCATCTTTCTATGTTCCATATTTCTTTCTATGTCCAGCATGATAACTAAAAAGTAACTTTATTATTTAAAGATTATATTTTCGAAAGAAAAAGGTGTCGCTTTTAGTTGGTGTTTTATTTGTATTGAAACCGTGAACTTTTTTGTTTTTTTGTTTTTCCGCCAAGGAAAAAGCTTTATCCAGTAAAGCAAGCTTTAGCGAGAGGACGATGAATCCTGTTACGGACGAATGGGCATTCTATAAGCTGTTAACCCCAGTGGCTAACGGAGTATAGAGTGCCCAGACAGTGTGGTGACTCACTCAGATCCGGCTGAGCATACCCACTAAACATCCCCCTTTACTGACCCACCTTGATTAAGGCCATCGATCATTATCAGAGCGACAGCCAATTGGAGAGAGAGGCTGCGCAGGCAAAACAAAACTGTTTTAGTGATAAGTATGTTGTTAAACTCAAACCGCTAAATGTTCAAAACAAACATAAAAATAAATATTCCAGCATTTTTTAATGACAGGTGTTGTGTTAACAAGTCTGAAGCCACATATGGCACCAAACAACCTAATGTGTTTACCCCATTAGATCAAGAGGTTTAACAACCAAATTCCCTTGGTCTCTGCATCAAGCCTCAGTTTTGGGAGCGTGACTCGGTTCGGTGAAAAACGAAGGATCTATAAACTGGTTATGTTTTACAAGTTTCGCGTGGATTTCGACAAACACTGCTGTCGGGGCGCCGAGTTTACATTAAGTTTTATTAGTTCCAGGCTCTTGTAAATTATATGTGTGATTTAAAGAGAAAATATGAGTAAGGGTTGGTTAAGATGCTGGTATACGATATGTAGATGAAATGTTGTCGTCCTATGTATGTTGAAATGCTTAAATTTTTGAAACGAATTTTTAAGCTATTGCATAGATTCTATCGCGGGCCTTGAGCGTGGGGACCGAATCCAGAAATTCCGTAACGAAAAAATCTGCGCTTTTATGCGGGCTTTAATAAACAATCAGCGCCATCTATCGAGAGGCATCCATTCTAGGCAACATGACAATTTTTAGAGTTGACAGGTAAATAAACAATAGTTGGCTTTCATAACAAATCCTTTATTTCGCTAATCTGAGTAAATCGATGAGTGGTCGAGTGGTAACGTCAAAAGGTTCCCAGTCAAGAGTTACGAGTTCAAGCCCTGATAAATCGCATTGACATGAATCCTTTCTTTATGTTTTCTTCTCTCCTTTTAAAATTATAAATACATTTTTTTTTTAGTTTTTTATATTGGAAGCTTACTTTGTTCTAAGAGGATTAAATAAAATAAAAGGCAGTTACAAACAAATTGATTGATTGACTAAGTAAACAGAAATGATGACACCAAAAAACGACATTAAAAAATTTAACAAATGTAAAAAGAATATATTGAATAGGTAATGAAAACCTGACATGTACAAATTGTAAATTAATTTATCACAAAGAATGCGAAAATATTTCGACTCAAAGGTTTTATAATACCTTAACAGCTGAGCACAAAAAAATGGCAGTGCATTAAATGTATACGGAAGTGCTCCAAGCCAAGAAAAAAAAGATAAAGCTAAAAATAAGCCGGGTACATCAAATAGCCAGATAAGTACCGTCACTACTAGGAGGAAAAAGGCTTAAAACCTCCGGCAGCCAAGTCGCCTAGCATCACGCACACACATTCATGTGAATCCCTGGATCACAATTTGTCTCTATACCCGGCGCGGCGAACCTTGATCCCTATGACACTAACAGTAATTTTCACAACATAACCTTGTAGTGCCGTCACCGTTACATTAGAATCGTATTGGAGGCTTCTAAAAATGGCATTTATTTATTTTACGTAGCTATATTCCAATAAAATGATATTCCGTTGGAATTACAACAATTCATAACATTTGCAAGAAATTATCTCGAATAATCAAAGAATTAGTAACTTTTGCACAACGTAAACGTAAAGTGTGATTGAGATTGAGATAATTTCTTGCAAATGAATTGTTATAATTCCAACGGAATATCATTTTATTGGAATATAGCTACGTAAAATAAATAAATGCCATTTTTAGAAGCCTCCAATACGATTCTAATGTAACGGTGACGGCACTACAAGGTTATGTTGTGGAAATTACTGTCAGTGTCATAGGGATCAAGGTTCGCCGCGCCGACTATAGACACTAAAAAAAGAAGTTAGTCAATTATCTCGACAAGTGCACTTACTCAAAAATATGTGCACCAAAACGCTTGAAACTAAAAACTCTACGAAACAAAACAAAAAGACAAAAAAGTCGTCGGCAGACAATAGCTAATACACACAATGAAAACGTAGAGTAATTACAATCATTGCCACCATCACCATCGTACTCACTATCATCACCATTGAAGGAGAGTAACAAGGATTGTCTACGAGTGGAACCGGAGTCCTCACTACTAAAAACGAAAAAAAATCTCCAGGCAGTGGAAGAGGATAAGGCATTGGTGACATCTAAGAAAAATAGACATGAAGAACACAGAATCTTTGTAATTGGTGGACAGCAATGTAAAGGTAACAGATTAGTAAGATCAAGATTTAATAATCCTTACGAAAAATATGAAGTTATATCTTTTACTATACCTTACGGAAGCACTGAAGAAATATTGACGATGCTTAAGAACCAAAGAAAAAAAGGACAAAATAATAAATTATTATTATTATTAATCATTTACTAAGTATCATATTAAGAATAAACATTCAAAGGTTAAAAAAATATACATTCAAGTGCAGATTATAAATATAATTCAACTACTACTCAGGGTGTAACTAAAAAGGGAACAATTCCGTAATACTTTTTAAAAATGACTGAAAATAAAATAGACATAAAAATTGGACATTCAAATGCAAACTATAAATCTCATCCGAATACTACTCAGAATATAATTAAAAAGGGGACGATTTCGTTCTACTTTCTTAAAAAGACAAAAAATAACTTGGAAAATAATGAATTAAATTTTTTTCGTAAATAAAGTAAATTTAAATAATAATAATGATAGCAACTCAAATCAACTAAAAATATTTCAACAAAATATTGCGGGTCTTTTGTCTAAAACTAACTTGTTGGAAATTACCTTAAATGAATTAGGTACGGAAAAATCACAATATGCCGAATGTGCCTACTTTGAGACTTTTGTTAAATTTAACAATAGTAATTTATATATGCATGCCCTAAAAAGGTAAAATATGTATGACCTATTTTTTTAATTTTAAGTCCTAAATCTGTACCATATTTTATGCAAATAAATGATTGATTGATTGATTCATAACTTTACATGCGGGCTTTAATAAAAAATCAGCGCCATCTACTAGGAACTTGTGGACTTCATATCAGATCAAACATTACTGCATTAATAAGTAAATAAATAATTATAATTTCATAAGTTGATAAAAAATGCTATGCAATAGCTTTACCGCGGCAGTCTCCGAGTGCCACACGTCTTTTTTTTTTATTCTTTTCTTCACAATTTAATTACATTTTATAAGTAATTTGAATTCCTTTCTACATTTAAATAGCTTACCGGTTCATTTGCTTACCTTCATTTTTAGAATATTTAAATTTTGTAGTAATACTAAAAACTAAGTCTGAACTTTAAATTAAAAAGTTTATAGAAAAATAGATTGCTTTTCATAAGTAAGTCTTGGCGCTGTGAAAATTAAAAGGTTCGTCATCGTAAACGATTTGCGAAAGAAATATCTACGACGTAGTAGAGCCTTTTGAAAGAATATAGCACGCTTCAAAACAAAATCAATCATTCATCTAAATTGGAAAAAAAATGTATTCCAGTGACTTTGTAGTCAACTAACCTTATGCCAAAATCTGAAACGTGGTGATTATTTAGTTAAGAAAATATAAACATCTTTAAAGGTTTATGCTTACGCAGCGTTTTCTCACTTTTTTGAACGGTTTAAAAACAAAACCCGACTACTCAGACACGCTCTAAAAAGTAGGAAACAAGTAATAGTCTCCACTGAAATATTGATGTAATTTTATATGTCATACTGTTATACTATCCTGTAAACTTGTTTCCTACTTTTTAGAGCGTGTTTGAGTAGTCGGGTTTTTGTATTTTTTTTAACTAATTTTGGAGTAATAGTGTTTACATATTTAAACTGTGATATTTTTTTTTATAAAATATGGATAGGACGTTTGTTTTCCATGACACCTGATGTTAAGTGAACATGAAGACTAAGGTAGTACACGTCCATCCACGAGAAACCTATTCACTTGACGCTTAAAAGCACGAGGACTATACTGGTTAGGGAAAATAGACGCAGGCAGTTCGTCCGAACCTTGGCGACCCGTATCAAAAAGGAACTGTCAAAGCACTTAGTTCGACTTTTCGGAATAACTACCACATACGGATGGAAATTCTGTCTGCGTCTAGTAGTCCGATGGTAAAAGCGCGATAAGACCGCCTTTTGTACCTTTTGTTCCATGTTGTGTATTTCCCAATTTTGTTACTGTACAATAAAGTGTAAATAAATAAATAAATAAATACATAAAAGGGTGAGGGTTCAATTTGTCCAAACAGAGCAGTCGCGCACTCACCAAAATGTATCCTGTAGTACACGGTCAAACAAGCAACCTTACGACGATGCTCTAGGGTCTGCAGTTTTTTGGTTGTAAGGTCGAAGTCGTTAATTAGTTTACGGGCTCTTCAATCAACGGAGTCCAGCGCTTCTAGTTGATATTTGGCTAAACCATCCCACAGATGACTGCAGTACTCCATGTATGATTGCACTTGAGCTGTGTATAAGTTAAGGAGATATGTAGGGCCGAAGTACCGCCGTACCTTCGAGATGATTCCCAAATTTTTTTATGCTGCTTGAGCCATGGAAACTATTTGTTGACCGAAATTTAAACTGGATGTTACAGTTACGCCTAAAAGCCCTAGATGGTCAGTGCTGGGGACAGATACATTTTGGAAAGTGGGCGTAAATGTGAAGGTGCTCTTTTTTGCGGAGAATAGACACGCCTGAGTTTTGGACGCGTTGAATTTGACCAAATTCGACTCACCCCAATCGGATACTTTCCGTAAGGTCAAATCAACGCGCTCAATCATTGACTTTCTTAAACTCTGGATTTTACGGGGGCTCGCTCGCGCATTGGATAAGTATCTCTCTACAACAGTGCTGCTATAAAAAGCAATAAAGCTCTTTCATTTCATACCCCACACAAAGCAGTCAACTATTGACTTTTTAATGATTTTTTACTTTTATTATTATTTCACATGTTTTGGAGTAATAATAATAAGGTTGGGTCAAATGCTTGGTTAAAGAGAGGTGAGTTGTTTCCGGAGATGGAGGGATTTAAGTTTGCCATACAAGACCAAGTAAAAGATACCAAAAATTACTGCAATTACATTATACGACACCGCCTTTTACACTCTGACCTTTGCAGAACCACAGTGATGCCACAGTAGTCCAAAAACTACTCAGCACATAACAGGAGCCTGAAAAGCAATAGCCCAGACTGATTATAAACACAGACACGACCAAGTATCAGCAATCATCCATCAGCACATAGCCTATAAATTCAAATTGTTATAGTAAGGGATCTTACTAAAAATATAAGCCAGCTATTGTCATTGAAAACGCCAACGTAAAACTTTACTGGGACCGAACTATACTCAGTGATAAAACAATATCATACAATAGACCAGGCATCACCCTCCATAAAAAATCAACAATACTGTTTATCTTATTGATGTAGCTATACCTACTACACACAACCTCTAGACGACCCATACTGAAAAACTCAATAAATACATTGACCTAGGTATAGAAATTAAAGGGCAATGGCGTGCTCATTCCACAACAACATTTCCGATCATACTCTCATCTACAGGCGTAATTACCAAAACACTCCATAAGCCACTTAAACTATCAGAAATGGATCCACTATCTTTCATACAGCTGCAAAAAGCAGTAAAAATGAACACTTGCCGACTTGTGCGAAAATTTCTATCCATATAATTCAGTTCTGAGCATCATGTCTTATCCAAAAGCTCGTATCGGTGTTCCATCTAACCCTTAGTCTTTTTGACTAAGGTGAATGTCAAGACAAAATAATAATAACCATTTATTTCAGGCAATAGTGTTTACATATTTGAACTGTGAACTGAGGTTCTTTCGTTTGATACCCCACACGAAACCATCGAGAACTTTTTATTAGTTCTTTACTTTTATTCCCCTGGAGGGCGCTGTAGTCAATTTAACATGACGTCATGTAGCCTATAACCAGCGGACAATCAAGACGCTTTTAAGGACACCTCATTTGTCCAATTATGGTAACTACTCGTAGTTTAAAAGTTGTGAGGGAACAGATAAACATCCATACCCACATACATACCTTCATACAGGTCAAAATCATAACCCTCATTTTTGCTTCATCGTAGTCGGGTAAAAATTAACCATATAACCAACCGCTGTGTAAAGATAGGAACATGATTTATGAGATATGGCTCGATAAAAAAAGTCACAAACATAGCACTAATGTACGATTTCAAACGGATATACCTAACTACGTAATGCCGTAATAGACAAATGTGAAAGTTACATAAAAACATAATACGGATTTCTCTTAACGGATGGGCAAAGCAAAATTTGAAATTGTTACAATTTCTGAAAAATAAACCAGTTAAGCTTTTTTTTTTTCGCTTGCTCACGTCGGAGAAATCGTATGCGATATCTGGGTGGGGAAGTTTGGAAAAGTACGCACCGCGCTACAAGAGGCCCCTAAGTGTAATACACACACATTACATGGCTATTCATAATTTAATATAGCCATGTAATGTGTGTGTTTTAACTACGAATGCTGTAGAAATGCTTAGGCCTATTAATTGATATATGTACTAGATTTAAAAAAAAATTCTAATATTACTGCGATTGTTTTATATGCATATTGTTGGCGTATCTTACTTAAATAAATAAATAATAGAATTGATTTGCAAGTGGAATTTCCTAAACATTTTGAAGATATCTTAGAGATTCACCTGTTCAAACATTTTCTCGCTATTAAAGTCAACTTGATCCTCAATGATATTCTACGATATCTATACCTATTATACGGAGTTCGCATCAAATTTTTTGACAAAGGTGCAAAAATTTCACCCTCAAACCTGACCGCAAGTCTCGATAACAGATTCAAACTTGAAATTGAGTTGATATGAGGGGGGATTAATTCTTTTAGATCAAAAGTTTGGTATCTATCTGATATTATATGTCCAGTGATAAGATATGTCATTTCTCATTTAAATTATTAGATGTATGTTACTGACAGCATACATTTTAAGGCGATAAACAATAGTGAAAAAATGGCAAGAAAGGCGCAAAAAGATGAAAATAAAGTAGGTATTAGTTAACCTTGAACTTTGAAGATTTCTGGCAATGTTTCACTAAATCGAGTTTATTTAAATTTTATAGAAAAAAACCTGCTTCTTAAAATAATAATAACAAAGGTACTTCTATCGTTACTAGGCTCAAAGATACTTAAAAGGGGATGTTTTTAAAATATAAGGTACCTAAAATAAAGTGTTACGCAAACCTATGAATATCTTAATGAAAATGTTTCTTTAAAGCGTTACAATTTAAATTACTCTTAAAATTATCAGAGTTGTATAAGTTGGTGAGTAATATAATTAATTCTAAATATTAAATCATACTTAGAACTCCCAATTATACAGGGTGTCCCACTTATCCTATACCACTTACCTTCTCGGACGTATTCTATTACCCATAAGGATTACAGAAAAAAAATAAAAAAAAAAATTTCGAAATTTATTTTTCAATTTTTGTATATTTTTTGTATATAAAAATTATCCTTATGGGTACTAGAATACCTCCGAGAAGGTATTATGGTAAGCGGGACACCCTGTATATCGAGAAGTCGTTTTGCATAGATATAATATTTTTGATTCATGATTAGGTACTATAAAAAATAAACAATTTGTTGCATTCACATAGATGATTCAAATAAGTTTAAAAAAAATTTTATCTGTGTTGTTTTGAGTATTTTCTTAAGATAGAAAAAAAATTCTTCCTTGTAATTTTTACATTGAGGGTATGTTTCGTGATCAATTTAAAATCCTGAAGGTAACACTTACTTTGAAGGTATTATTTTTCTCAATCTCTAAATTAAAATAAATTTTTTCATTTTCTTTTACAAACCTATATTTATTTTGATTTCAACATAACGAATGTGTTGACCCATGATTTATTATAAATGATAGAGAAGAAAACCATCGATACCCAAGCCAATGTTAAAACTGACTCGGTTAGCGATGTAACTACCCCGACTCCGCCATTGTAGCAACTTAAATTGCTATCGAATCATGTTCGTGGCACGTCACGGCACATGTCACGCCTCAAAGCTGTACAGAGAGCTACGAATTATTCTATCGTTAAATTGTCATTATGTTTTCTTATTTTGAGGGCAGTGTTTAATTAAACTACTATTTTAACTAAGTTAACTATAAAATTTCAAACAATAATTGTTAATAAACAAAGTGACGAATGTCGAGCATTAAAATGATCGACTTTTCTAACAATTCTAAATCCTCATCAAAACTTTGGTTGAATTATAAGGTCAACAACGAATATATTCGGCGTTTTCTTAAATACTTTTTCAGAAAAAAATATTTTTTTTCAGAAATCTCTCTATCGGTTTCGATGAAATTTATATGGGACCGCCTCTTAAGTATCCCTTATCATATGAAGTCACAATTTTCAAAATCGATTCTTAATTCACCAAAAAATCGCTTACCAAAGATACAAAAAATAAAAAAACATACACATTATTTGAGAACCTCCTCCTTTTAGGAGTCGGTGAAAATAGGCAGTGATTTATTAGGTGATAAATAGTTACAACTCATCCCTTAAAGCGGATACTTGCATTGAACCTCAATGAGCAATCTTACGAATATTATAACAATACAATATTGCCGTTGAAGCAAATATGCAGACTTCGGTTTCTGTATGCAAAATACTGTGATTAAAAATTTTGATTCAACGTTGAAACCAATTTTAAAGGTTTATGTACTTTGTACAAAGGATATCTTTATAGGCGTCTTCGTCATGAAGACTCATTATTATAACGTCCATGGTGCGAAAATATGCTTTCTAAATTTACAGTGCCAATATAATCATTCTGTAATAAACAAATAAAGTGCATTCTCATTAAACGGCTTTGACTGTACTTTGTCTGGTTTTAAGCGCGTTGTGACTCTGTACACGGACATGTGCCAGGAAGTTTAAAATGGTCACCTGGTTGTGCCGGTGACGTGCCGGCGCCGGCGAAGGCTCTATTATTCTGTCTAACGAGTTCCAGTGTGCTGTGTAACGAAGTAATGCTGGCCTTGTCAATGTTTTTACGCCAGGATGAAGAAGCTTTTTTTTTCTTTTTCAATTAGGCTTCAAAACATTTGAGGTTCACATTTTAATATAGGTATTTCTTTTTTTATGGCTATTTAAGCAAATGAAGAATTTCCGTTTTAAAACTAGATTTTACACTGAATTAGAAAGACCCTTGTGCTTGTGGTAGATGTAACTTTTCATTGATGATTCATGATATAGTCCTTCAAGGTAAAGGCTACTTATCTTGGCCCTTTGCTATTCATGAATTCCACCCACCTTTTCATTTCTGAAGAAGACAGTTATATTTAAAAAAAATAAGTTAAATTTATAAAACGAATGACTAAAATGATATGATTTATTTTCCTTATTTGATATTTTAATAGAATCCTTTGACACCGAATGAAGCGTTAAAACGCCTAATCAGACAAGGGTGGTACCTCATTAAAATTCAGATGTACCTACATTGCCTACGTCTGACACATTTTTAAGGTTAATTTATATGTGCAAATAAATGGAGACGCCTCTAACATGACTTCAAAGGCATTTTCTTGCTCAATTATTCGATTATGCAAAACTTGTTACGGATTTTTTCGGCGAGATCGAAAAAGGTCGAAACCGTGCTGTGATTAGCTTCATTTTCTTAGAGCACGCGTTTAGCCGGGGGCGACTTGGGCCTCGAATTCGCCCCTTCATTTCGCCTCATCAAAATGTCAACACGTTGACGTGTATTTTAGGGATTTTAATCGCGGCCCTGCCTCGGGTGATTTCGCCCTGTATGCAAATTTTGTCACCCATTTCGGTACGTAATTGTTTTCGCTCCAAGTTGACATGTTGCGCGTTTTTAGTTTGACACGTTTCTGACGTGCGCACCTACACGCTTCTCATTATTATTATTTTAAAATTTGATTTTTGATGTAATACTCAAGGTATCCATCATCTTATCCATAAAATTAAATATATGCTGAAATATTTCGAGTCCTACCGTAAGTAATTAAACCCGATATAATTGGGATCAATATATTTTGTTCCCCTTGATCACGACTCTTTGCTCCAATATGACAAAATAAAATACTGTTTTTAAACGTAATATAATCTGGTTAAATGTATTTTACCCAATTTAGTTCTTATCCAAACATGCTATTCATTCGTAAATAATATTTTAAAATTTCTGCGTTTTCGTTGGCTTCTGAATTCTATTGGTTCCCAGAAACCAAAAGTTCACTTACCACAAAATAATAGTAATTTACAAACAAAGCGTATTTGCTAAAATCACCTGGGCGCATACTTAAATTTTTAACCACCTATAATTAACCACCTATTATATTTTTAACCACCAAGATTTTGCTTGAACCAAAGTATGAACCAAAAAGCTTTCCAAATTATCGAAACCACCGTGTTAAAATAGAAGTTTTCTCGTAGGCGCTTCTTGAAAATCGGTATGCCTTTTAATACAATAATAAAACATAACTTGTGATTACTTAACCACGCAACTATTAGCAGCGCTATTAACGTAGCTCAATCATCCTAAACGTATTCCGCATTGACATTAATCTTATTTGCCTACCCAATAGGATAAAATACTCGCACTACATTATATGCTCTTCTATCCTATAAGCTTATTCAAAACATAATGTATTCAGTGATCCCGAGTCTAATCTTTGGCCCACTTAGCCATATTTCTTTGCCACAAAAACGTTGTGCCGAAACATAATTATCTCAGTGGTTGGATGCGCATTAATTATTCATAATATTTAGTGGCTTGGGGTTGTGTAACGAGCAACAAATGGTAAGCGAACCCGGGGCTAAAGAGATGTTCCCGAAGGATCGAAATTGTAGATGTCATAGACGAGGTAGTGTTGTTTGTTGAGTGAACAATATTTTGAATTTGAATACGTCTTCCTTTTATTTATGTAGACTAATTGAGACTTTAGGCATTTTTATCGGAACAACTGTTCTTTTATATTTTTCAAACATACGATTTAAATTTGAAATAATAGGTACTTTTCGTATTGAATTTTACTTTCATAACCATTTTACCAAATTGTGGCAAAAATCAGCGTATTTCTTATCGAGGCTCTATTTCTATCAAGTGTATAGTAAGACTGTCTACGCTCGAAATAGAAAATCTAGTTCTGGGTAGGTACTATCTTAACAAATAGCTAATATGAAATTATTGATTATTCTTTTCAGAATACACCCTTCTCATAACATCTTAAAAGTTATTTAAAGAAAGTAATAATATATATTTCAAACCAAATAGGTAACCTTTCTTAGATTTAATAAGTATTAAAATAAATTGTAAATTACGTTACTGTGTATTCATCTGATGGTAATTTTTTTTCTTGTACTATAAAAAAATTAGAATGTCTTAGCATTTTTCGTCAAGCTCGTTTATACTGACCCTCCAGTACAAAGGCCTAATTCATTTGTTGACAACTCCACGAGTACGTAAAGAATTTGAGAGCAAGCCCTCGCTTTTGACAGAGTCAGCTGGTACATAGAATTAGGCAGTACAACGAATACTGAGATGAATTCTTAAAGGGGTTTTACAGCTTGTGTGTCGAAATTTTCGAAAGGTGTACAGATCTTGGAATTTTGCTCGTTTGAAAAAGTCCTCGAAGACCCTTTGCTTTGATCTCACCTGAAACGGAATACGGATTTTGGTGAATAGAGTTTTCAGAAATTTACTGCTTTTAAATCATTCTGCAGCATTTAGAGATATTTTCAGTTCATTTAAACACGTTTATTTCATTCTGTTTATTTTTGTAGTTGCTTGAGGATAAAATAAGTATTGAATGTCTAATTTTGTGTACGGATAAACAATTATAGATCTTCTGAGAAAACGCCATTGTAGAGTTTTCAAGTATTAAAAAGTTTTATAGGAATAAATTTAACAAATCTCTTGTGAAGGAATGACAAGTTTGATTAATTTTTGCAGATAAGTACTACATAATCTTGTCGGCCTTGACTTTATAAAAATTGCCGCAACTTCATTTGCTTTGAAGATTTTTTTATACATATTTTATGAAATAGGATAACTCATAGTTTCCGTGTATCTTGATCACAGGGCCTGAAATGATCGAGTTTAATTTCTTTTTACACAGTAAAATCTGTTCAATTAGGTGCTTTATTTTATATACTAATAATGGGTCGTGAGTACTTGAGAAAATAAAGACTAAGGCCCGTATTATCAAAGCTTCTCAGGCGGTGATCATGACTGAAGCATAGATTGTATGTTAGTTCTCCCTAAGGAACTGTCAATAATCTAAACTTAGTAAATTTCAAGCTTGAGTATTACTACTTCATCATCTCATCACCAGGTTTATAGTAGGTAGACGCCCTGTCTGTCATGTCATGAGATCCTGTCAGCAGCATTACATTCCAAGTACGTTACATGTGTTATCTGCCAGAGCCTAATGATAGATTGATAAGCTGGGCTAGCAATTAGTCAAGTCAAGAATTAATAAATCTACGCAATTCGAGGCATTTAAATATAGAAAAATATGTTACATAGCGATTGTACATTAACAACAGTATTATAACTTCTGGAGTTAACAGGTACGACTTATATTATTAACCAAAAGACTGTAATACTAATTTAATAAAGTTAAAGGGTTTCTTATTTATTTGTACACACAAATCTACCGTTTTGTTTCTTATTACCGTACACAAATACTTGTTTTCATTGTTTTCTATATTCTATAGAGACGTTCTCGCTGGCTCCAATTATACAATGACAATACCGCGCGGGATCATTTGAATAGGTATTCGATTTAAAATGTATCTCATTGGACAAAATTATTAAGCAATTTAATTTTTCATGTACGATAAGCATCCCTTTTCTAACAGCAATAATAAGAACGTGCAAGCATATTTGTGTTTCGAAAAAGGGAAGGGAATAACCATGAAAATACAAAAACAGGCCGACTACTTATCATTAATTCTTCAGTTTTAGAATAATAATCTGTATTACCATAAGACCAGTAATTAGTTGTATGGGAGCTCGTTTCCTACATAAGCAAAAGGGTCTAGAAAAAAATTTCCCCTCCTTAAAAATATACGGACCGTTTCGTTTGCACTATTTTGGAAATGCCTCAAAAGTTTTAAAAAGTACAAATATTATGCACCTTACAGATTCTTTTAATAGAATATTAAGTCGGAAAAATATTTATTTACTTATGATGTAGAAAATGAAAGGGAAGTGTTCTATAATCTTATTTTGTAAGGCACAAGAAAAAGTTATCCGTGAGCACTTAGTAGATAAGCAATTTAATCAATGTATAACTCGTAACTGAACCTAATTTCATTATTAAATTAGTTTGCACTTCCACTGCGAAAAACTAATGAAATAGAGAAACGCTTGCATACTTCGGAAACTGTCTATTACGGCTATAGCACTTTATTCGCTTTACATAGACTACACTATCATACTAACATGCAAGTCAAGCCAAAAAGCTCAAGTTACTATATGGGGTTTATTAAAAAAGTTGGCACGCGTCCCATCTCACCCCAAAGTGTAATGAAAGAAGGGCGCAATCATCACAATGAATAGAAATGCGCGCTTGAGGACTCTCGGCTGAATGTTTCTACCACTGCTTTGAAATAATGCTTTTTCCATTTTCTAAGTGACCACGCAATAGAGTATACAAATTTGTGTGCATTTCTAAAACTTTTCGATTGCCAAATGGAATGCCAAATAACATATACGTGATTGAAAAAGAGAGATAATTTTTTTGACGAATTGAAGTGGATTGTGTTTTGTTTGATTTTTATTTTACACTTTTGTGTTTTAACTTTATATTTTAAATTAAACAAATACCTGTTTTTTATACTTATTTTCTATAAAATGTTCTATAAAAGTGAGGTAAGGACGCATTTCATTAGTAGGTCAAATGAAAAAGACAAGAAAATAAGTTTTTCATATAATGTTGTAATGATGTCACCCTACAGATGTGTACAGCAGCGTCCCGCCTTCGCGGAGCTTTATTTAAAAACTCTATGGCCATTACAAATAGGTCGCATAAAAACGCTTGCATTCAAAAAAGACCCAGAAAGGACTTCTCGCTTTTCACATTTCCTTTAATAATCCGGAGTTTTTCTTAAAAACAGTATCAAACAAGAGTTTCTTTTTGTGGCATCCGCGAAGACATTCACCCTCTAGAGAAATGTAAATAATTTACTGCCGTGTCCTTTGAGTTACCAGATCCATTAAATTTGTTGTGTTTGTTGGGATAATTTGTTAAATTATACTACAGTTTTTTAAAGGACTTAAGGAAAAGGCGGCAACGATCTTTTTATATTTAAAGTAAGTGTGCATATTATGAGGGTTTACTTTTGGACTCTTTTCTTGTATCTTATTTATTGCATGTTTTGAATTAATAAACATCAAAATCAATAGTAAACATGGTAATTATTAGGAAACTAAACAGGTATTTTTGATATCTTTTGGTTTTTAGGTCAAGAACATGTGGGATAACGGCATTGTCAATCCAAAGTTTGTACAAAGAAAAAAAAAATGGCTTTTGGGCATTAAGGTATCTTTTATTGTATTAGTCGTACATTTTTGGTAAACAACTTAAAATCCGCTGCGAGTCAGTAGTTATAGAGCAAAATTCAACATGAGTTAAATAATATTTGTGTTAAAAAACTGAAGACTTTGTTATAGTTTTAAAGTGTTCCTTTAATCTAACCCAAGTGAGCAAGATTAAAAACGTGATGTTGCTTTTGTACACGAAATGAAGACTTGCAGTAGATTTCAATTTGTTAAGTGAAACGTGATCCATTGTTTAAAGGATTGAATGTTGATGGCGTGATGGTGGAAGTAATTTCTCCGTTAAATTATTTAGTAATAAATTGTGGTTTTGCGATTGGCTCTGCCATAAATCTACGTAATTACTAACTTTGCAATTCAATTAAGCATGCCTTTTAAATTAACGAATGAAAAATGCTGTTTTGGTTGAAACTCTAGCGTCAAATTAGATTTATACAAAATAACCCAACCTATAAATAGCATTAGAACTTTGAATAACATAAATTATAATTTCAACATAGTATTTTATAAATGAGTTTGTTACTGTTTAACTACATTCGATTAAACGCAACCGTACATTTCCTTCCGAATCAAGTCTGTTGTCGTGCACAAGTGTTGAGCTGTTACTCAAATGTCGACCTTTGGGCACGCCGCCGCCGCCCGCAGACCGGTCTCATACATACGAAATAAGCGGGATTTGGTCTCAAAATGCTCGCCTGACCTAGTTGCCGGTGAATGTGTGACATTCAGACTGAAATCGCCTAATGCCAGTTAACGATGTGAATAGGCTGCTGCTTTTAGAAAGCTACAAGGGTACATCGGGAGCCGAATCAATGTTTGAATGTAATTTATTTTTAATATGGAACCAATTTTGTTTGATACGTTTGTAACGTCTTTATTTGCATGAAGAGAGAAGTTTTGAATGTATTTACCAGTCCTTATTAGGTGTTTTAATTGTTGTGATGAAGATTTAATATTAGTAGATTAGTACCTTAATAGAAATGTATTTTCTATTAAAATCGTAAGCGTATTTATAAAATATGGAAATTGTGCAGCACGTTTTGTAAAATTTCATATAATTTTAGGCTGGGTTTCCATTGACGCGGAGCTGGGTGGAGCGTTGCTAAGCAGGGCCTTAATAGACTAATCACTATGCTCGAAATCTCCGCTTAGATGGAAACAGCATGAGCGGAGTGGAGTAGAGTTGAACGAGTATTTATAAAAATACAGCGAGGTGACGCGGAGCGGAGTAGAGCGGAGCGCCGCTGTGCGGTGGGCAGCTAGGTTGTTAGTGGTCGAATGGGTGTTAAAAAACGTAAACAGAGTTTAAAATACGTAAACATAAAAAAATAAAAATAACATCAATTATCACTAGGTGAATGAGTCTGGCTAATTTATTGACATACTTATTTTTCAAATGTGTAGTGTATTCATAGATTATACTTAATTAAGTTTCATTAATAAGTTTTATATTATAGGGAATATGTATCTTAGTCTAAGCTTTCAACTTAAATGTACTTATAATTAGTAATTTTACTGAGTGAAAAAATGTGCGATCGCTAAAATATGATCCGCTCTTCACCGCTCCTCACCGCACAGGTCCGCGTCAGTGGAAACGCAACCTAAAGCTCTATTGTGACAAACATTCATTGTTTAGATTCCTAGCTTGAATGTAACTTTCTCTTATTTCTTTTTAAGCATAGGCGGCGCTCTCTTGTTTGTTATTTCACAAAACGCAACATTAATAAATTGCATTTGGCCAGTCCTTAAAAGCCAAAAAAAAAATTAAAAAAGCTTGCCAAACTCCTTTAATATACCTCCTTGCACAACGCACTATGCCCTCGGCGGTTTCCAGTAAAAAAGTTAAAGCGTAAAGTGGCTCGTTAGGTTGTTTTGAAAAAGTCCAATAGTGTTCGCAAAGAAGCACGATGCTTTTGAGGCATTATGGTAGTACGGGAAGCGTTGATTGCAACCTCTTTACGATTTGGTGTGGGTTTAGAGCAAAAACTTGAGGCAGCTTGGAGAGCTTAGTTTTAAGACTCTGCCTGTTTTTCGTTGAGTAGTTTGTTTGTTTTTGGTTTGTTGTAGTTATAAGTTTTGATTTTTTCTTAAAGCTTTTTCTGTAAGTATTTTTAAGTACATTACACTATAATTATGACACTATAGTTTTTTGCTTTGATACTTTCTGTTATATCGAACCATTTTCAGTAAAAAACTATAAAATATTGCTATAGCTAAAACTAATTACAATATTCGTATTTTATATTTATTTATATCTTCTTGTAAGTATAATAATAATAATAATAATAAATAATAAAATCATTTATTTCAGGCAACTTAAGAATAGTACAGGATGTCAAATACTAAATCTAAGGCCCATAGAAAATATATACCTTAACCTAATATACATACAATATACTTAAAACTACACTTTGAAGCTGAAGGGATTGTTTCCTTGAACGCGCTTCTCTCCACTGATTTTATAAAAGAGAAAATATTAAAATCAGTAATTTAATGTAATTATAAAAGAAGCAACTGCGTGAATACTTAATGTAAGTGAAACATGAAGATATTAAAACAAGCTGCGTTATTAAGAATGAAAAAGCTTCGGTATGGCTTAGTAAAAGAATTTTAATTAAATTCTCTCTGAATAGTCGACAAGTCTATTATGTTAATGAAAACTATTTCTATGAAAACTTGAAATACCATTAATAAGTATATTTTTTAAGTTTGAACATCATTTTACTCTATACCTATTTTGTATAGTCAATTTGAAACTGAAAAATGTGTGAATATGATGAATAAAAACTGATTTTCTCGCATTTTTTTTCGATAAAATTGTAATGGCTTTTTTAGTCATTTTAAATAACCGTTTTTTCAAAAAATTTAAAAACGAATGTATTAAATTGTAATAAAATTAAATCCTTGTTAAAATCGGTAAACGAAAAGTTCCGTTCTGAGAGTACAGTTTGCAAAAACCTTTAATATTACTTAATGGGATGTACAAAATATAAGATAAATTGCTGTCGTTTAAATACAAATGGATAATTTATATTGAAAATAACTTTTTATGACTAGTCTAGGGAGCGACCAAATGTAATTTAAAGTCCACCGCTATACAGTGTGTTAGATACTTCACCCGTGTATAGTACGTCAAATTTTATCGACAACATACTATACAATCTACTAATCTATATCTACAAAATACTATACGTCCCCTGCCCCTCCATCCTGAATGACAGCCGTTTTAAATTTTATTTCTAGGATTTCACTGTAACTAATTTTTTTCATGTTTTCAAATCGCTCCCATGCTTAGAGGTGATCTTTTTTGAAAGGTTATGGTATTTGCAAGTAACTTTTGAAGTTATGCAAAATAGTCCATTAAATCTTCTAGTTTAGCCGAAAAACTTGGAAAAATTTCACTATTTTTTTAGTTAATGAGCGCCACCTAAAAACCAGCCTCTTAATTTATCGTTTTTTTTCCATTTAATTTGTTTGCAAGGAGCTATGCTAACAAATAAACATCACATTAATATTGTGACTTGGGCTGATTCAGTAAAAAATTCAAAAAAAATACACTACTATTACGTTGTACACATAAGGAAACATTCCATTACTAAATACTGTTTCTTCTAAAATTTTATATTAATTGTTACGGACATCCAGAACCTAACCAACCTAGTGTATCGTCAACCTCGTCAGTCACCATAAGGTTGAGGTCATGTAACACCGGCATGTTTATATATTTAACCTTTCAATTGTTTTCTAATAAATAGCTGTTTAAAGTTGTCATGGCAACGATAAAACTTCAAAACGTGTCGGTGATATAAAGTCAATCCTTTTATTTGTTCAAGAATTGAAATCCGAGTTTTCAAACATCTGATTATATAGTTGTGCCGTTTCCAAGATAACTACTGCTTGTCTACTGGATCTTTGACATCTGAGCATAGTGGTAGCAGGGTTTGTTCTAGCCACCACGTGAAGGCTGTGGTGTTGTGGAGCACCAGCTTGGTCACGTTGTTAACGGTTCTTGATTGTGATCTTGGTATTGACTGTAAACCCTACTGGGAGTTGCGGCGCCAAGCAAAATTGTACAATGTGCGAATCAAATTTCTCACAGATTTTTATAAAAAGTGAAATAATTTTGCATTAGGCTAGGCTTTTTGGAACGTCGTTCCTCTAAAATATTCAAACAGTATTTCAATTAAATGTAAATTACCGGTAAAATGCCCAAGTTTTAAAATAATTTATTCACACAAGTCTGTGTACTGGTATAGTCACCTTAACAAAAACATGAACTTCAGTAGATTCTATGAAAATGCCAATTAATTCTCGTGACATTTGTTTTAATCACTTTATTAAATACAGAAATAAATAAAATTCATATTGGATTTGAAGTTGTTATTCATGTTGAACGAGAGTACGTTAATTCTGACAGTAAAAGCAAGGAGGTTAATACCTGTACAATAAGAATATTAGTATTTTAACAATATGTAAAAGTTATCATTACGAATGCTTTACCTGTGAGTAAAGTAATTGTTAAACAAATGAAAACAACTTGCTGCGGAACTTTTCATCGCCTCAAACTGGTAGTCCAACTTTCCCCGAAGCGAAGATAGAACTGAAGAGGTAACATTGTGAATTAGGTAGTTCATACATCAATAGGAATTTAAAAGAGCAACTGATTTGATTATTTGACGAAACTTTATTCCGGACATGATAATTCTTAGGGTACTTATATCCAATTTAAAACATCGGTGGCTGAGAAAATTGTGATTGTTGGGCTTTGTAAAATATCTTAATAGCTATTTCATTCAGCTTCTATCGCAAACTTTTAAAAACACTAAATTCACAAACTCAAAACAACTTATTGGCAATAATTGCAAAAAACTTAACTACTTTGTCATCAACAACGCAACCCATCTAATGAGCCAAATAAAAGGGCTATGAGTCTCACCCCTGTTTGACGAAGAAAGCCATAAACTTTCAAACTTAGGTTGGTTGATTTTAGAATTTTCAGGGTAGCAATATGGCTACCCTGTAAGTATTTTACAGATACTTACAGGGTACAGATAAAACTAATGTATACAGTACCCAAGAAAGACTGCTTTACGTACTCTATAAAGCCATTAAAGACCAAAAACAAACAAAATAAACTTAACCATACATTCTACGTGCTTTTGAAATAATCTCAACTCAAAATCGACAGATTTAAATCAACATTTATTTAATTAAACAAATTCAATTAAACACAAACAACTGTGTTCTCTAAGTGTTATTTACGCAGCTAGATTTTGTTAATTTTTACCCTGGCAATGACATCATAATTAAATATTTGAACACTCCACGGCACAAAGGTATAATCTGATTGTGAAAGCTTGATCAATAATAAAGGCAATTATTTCATTTTCCGTCGAGCCGAGGTTTGCAATAATTAGCAGCTGGCAATACGTTGTTATTACGCAAATAAATGTTATTTTAAGGGCAAAAATATGAATCTAAAGACTGAAATGATATTAAATATCTAGTTGCTGCCCGCGACGTCGTCTGCGTGAACGCTATGCAGCACCAAACGCACCTACGATTATAACACTGCTAGCGTGATAATATGTAGCCTATATGTTGACCCGACTTCTTAACTATCTTCATGCCAAATTTGAAGTAAATCCATGCAGTACTTTTTGAGTTTATCCCGGAAAGACAAACAGACAAAAATTCTAAAAACTATATTTTTTGTTTCTGTTTCGATTGTAGATCATACCCCAAGTATTCTTTTAAAAAAATATTCAATGTACAGTTTTGACTTTCCTACCATTTTATTATATGTATAGATGTAAAAGTAAAAATATTAACCAAGAAAACACACATGCATACAATAAAAGAATGTAATAAAAAGAGAATAGGTACTAAAAATATTGAAAGGTTCGTTTAGCGCCAAGTAAATACAATGACTCCATCGAGGATGTTGTGTCCTCATTTCTAGCCCCTATTTAACTGTTAAAAATAAACTAAACTGATCCTGAAAAATCGCCATCTTTTCTTCATTTCAATTCACTTAATTTGCAAAGTTTTGGACAAATAAGTGGCTTAAAAACTTGTCGCTCGCTCCATCGAGCTCCATTTGAATCGGAACCTTCATTGTGTTAAATTAATTGTGATCAAATATTGGAGAATTGATAAAGTCCGAGGGACCCAGATAATGAATATGCAAACATGCTTAACTAAGTAGGAATAAGTTTATAACTGCTTGCTTTTGGTAAATTATGAAGATTTTGATTTCAGTATCATTGATACATTATTTTCTTAAAATGGCTTTTGGTTTGAGTGGTAATTAGTGACATTCACATAAAGTGAATATGTTATTTTGAATGTATTAAAGCAACAATCAGAGAATATGAGATTCTAATTTCAAAGATAACTTATCTGGTGGGTTAAAAAAATATTCAGAATATTATACATAGTGGAACAAACAACGAAAGTCACCTTTTACAATACTCCTATCTGGGTGCAGATGGGCTATTGTAAGTTGAACCTAAATGGTTCATATTTTGAAATTATTTCAAGCATTCAATAGCCACTAGGTTAATTGACTAAAATTTAATCAATTGTGAAATAATGATACATTATAATTATAGATTTTCTTTCGATATTTTTTGAATGTTATTCGAGCCATAAACTTAAAAAACAAAGACTACGTTATGTACCAAAACTTTTAACAACTTACTACGAAACGTAGACTACGAAACGCCTACTTACTACGAAACGTAGCGCTATTCAATAACTATATACGTAAAACTGACGACAATAAGTTATATACTACATTTTTTTTAATAAACTTAAGTACCTACACTGTTTCCTATCATACAAAGTTTATTAGTATAAATCGGGTATTATTAATCGAAATATCTTTTGTTAATTAAATATAGAAGTTTATTTTCTAATGTGTGACTATTTCTATAGAACTACGTGCCCACTATATTGTGTATTGAACTTATCTATTGATCCAGATATTGTTTGTAATGTATTGATATAGTTGTTTGATTAATTGTCAGCCGTCATACCACAATGGGTTTTCATTGAAACAGTAAATCATACCGAAATCATGTATAATTATGCCGACATAATCGTGGCTTGGTTAATTTATAGCTGTCTAGCTAGAGTGGTCTATAATAGTTAAATTGTTATTGCGCCTATCAATAAAATATTTCTTTTACACTATTGACAGAACTAATTGGAAATTAAAATTGATGAGTCATTCATACCACTTTATATTTATTAGTCTGAATTATAACGTTCGCTATGAGTTTTTGTTAAATGAAAATCAAAATAAAAAATCATTTCAAAAAGTTTTAGCGCGATAGTTTTTCCGACAAAATTCTATGTATATGAATTTAGTTAAAACTTAAAAGCCTATTTTAGATTTTTTATCTACTGTTACAAGAAACATGAAAAAGCCCAGAATAGATTATAAGCATGGATATTTTTGTATTTTTTTATTCTTTTATACTTTTTTTTTTAATATTGTATTATAATAAGTTTTGATAAAGATACTATCGGGTGAAATTGAGGTCGCACTCGAGTCACCAATAAAAAAAAAGCTCAAAAAACCAACCCGTTTTTCCAATAATCAAACTGAACTTTACCGCGCACTAATAATCCCTCTTTCAAACTCTATCTATTAGCCGAGCGTTTATGTAAAATGAAGCTCTCGATCTGTTCGTTAAAGTAACTTTTACTAATTGCCGTTTTCAGTCAACTATTTGATAGAAGCTATCATATTACCATTATTTTTTCATGCGAGTTATTAAATTCCATTGAATAGTTAAACGTGCACGAGATTCATTGTTCTCCTCGTTTACCTATGGACCTATGAAAAAAATATATTTAGTATAAATGACATCTTAAAGATTATGCAATAAAGTAGTTTTTAAACTACCTAGGTTTCAGAGAATTACTTTTACTTATTTCCTTAAATTAAGTACCACGGTTACACTTTGATCCAATTTAGATTTGAAATCTTGCTGTCTTGCCGTTTAAATTGATATTATCATCGACTTTTTGACGAATAACACGGTTTGTACGTAAGTAATATCTCGTGATGTTAATAAATAGCCCCATATAGTTAGCCCCAAGATCTATTTTTAACCGTGTACTTCTGAAGATAGGCATACAGACGTTTATTATTAAGTAAGAGATCTTTCGCACATGCTGACATGATTTCTTGACTTGTTTCATTTATTTTAGTAAAAAACAATGATTACATATTGTCTACTCTGCATAACAAAGTCAATAAAAAATAAAAGTCAATTTTAGCTAAATTTTATAATTCTTCCGCGTAAAGCGAATTCAAACGCGGAATTAATAACCAGTGAAACAAATGATACGAAAAATCTAAGAGTAATTTAACCATTGTGAAATTTTTACTAAAACCATCTTTCTTATTTCCAAAACATTGATTATTAAAAAAATCTTAAAGAGCAAAACCTGAGCATCTCTATATTATGTTAAGTTAAACGCTCAATTTGCATAGAAATTATATCTTGCGTCGGTTGTTCATAGGAAATTCGACTAATTAAAACGCCTTGGTTCTAGAGATTTTGTTCCAATTAAAAGTTTCGCCCGAGTGTGGTTGCCTGTGTTTTCTATACAAGTTATGGAGCTATTATATCAAAATTGATAATGTTTTTGCACCGGTTGCGCTGCAATGGAATGCTAAGTGCTTTGTACAAGGTACACGTGTACGAAATTGTTTGGTGCAATCTGGGGTGGAAAAGTTTGTATTTTGTTTTAAAAGGTGTAACTTTTGCTCGAGTTGTTTTTTATATCGAACATGGGAAGGAAAAAAACAATGCATAAAAACAAGGCGAGCTGAATTTTTTGTGTTTTCAGGATTTATTTTATCATGGTACATAGGACGATCAGTCATTCGTGATGGGGGGACACCAAAACTTCGTGTTAAATATAATGTTAGAACAATACCTACATAAATACAAGAATTGCAGGTAGAGTGTGGATTTACAGTTTATAGGTATACCCATAAGTCACAATTATAAGATACACTGAAAAAGCTAAATAAAGCTTACTTTCTATATCAGTATTTAAATATGCTGAGAAAAGAAGTGACCTCTTTCTTTTTTCAACCAACTGATGTAGGCACACAACTCGTACTTAAATCTTCATAAACTGAGCCTACTTCACGCACTCGTCCGAACCAAACCTCGGGAGATGACCTTTTATAATAATAAATTCATTACAACAAAGCCAAGGAAAATTTATGCTCTAATACTCGAGTACATTTTCTTCCAAATGAATACGTATAGTTGTGGGGTAAGGGAAGGTATGTTTGCATGATATAAGGATGTTGAACGTTTCATTATGTTTGAAAATTATGTGCAATAAGTCCAAAATAAAGTCTGTTTCATTGCGCTATATAAAAAATGCTTTCAATTCTTTTTTTCATTTCTAAGATCATGCACAAAGGAACATTGATCTTATTGGTACTAAAATGATTATGATTGCTATTAATTTGCGAGTCAAAGTTTTGCAAAGTTTTGGTAAAATACTCAATAAAGCTTATTGCTAGATGTAATATTTGGTGGCAGATTTTATTTGTCACATCTATATTTAGACGTTTCCTTAACTTTTTCTAATACTTCTAAAATACATGCGAGTGATTCCGCAGTTGCTCTATAAATAAAAATGAAACGTTTTTTATTTTTTATTATGTATAATTGTTGAACATTTTGAACATTTCAAAAATTAGCTTTTGCTAAACTCAAACAAAAGTGGACTTGAGAAACAATAAACGAACAAGATCGACAGCACTACCACTAAGTAGCTACCGAAGCAGCAATTTTTAACTTAACATTTTATTGTCGGACAGACTTGGCGTTTTTCTTAGAAAATATCCTCGACCTTTGCTTTTAAAAGGTTCTTTTGAGTGGTTCGCTAAGTACCTATAGAGTCTAATTGATGTTGGAATTAATTCGATGAATGGGTACTTGTTCTGGTTGTTAGATTTCCATGCTTGGCTGTTTTAATGCGGTGTGGGGAGAGACAAGAGCCACAGATTAACAGTTTGCAATGTGTATCTTGAGTTTTTCTTTTGGTAGTTAATAAAGTATTTGCTTATGGAACTCATGTTGCGACTTTGAGAAAGCTTTTTTTTTAAAAAAGAATAACATTCGAATTACAGGAGAGATAAAATGATATTACTCGTATATTATATTTATTTCTTTCTTAGCTCATCGAATCATTATTTTATTTATTTCATGACTTTTTCGTAAATGCATTATTACGTCACGGATTCATTTGTAAAGTTTGTCTACTCCTATTTTAGTTATGTTAGTTTTTTCCGTCATAATATTTTACTTTTTCCATCAATCATTAAACAAGTAAAATAAATAGCCATCTTGTCCCTTCAAATTCAAACACATTTCTTCGTCACATTTAGCCTACTCTTAAGCCGTTGAAAATTCTAATTAGCGTGATTTGCCGACCCTAAGCCGAGCTCAACAGTTATTTGCCGCGGCGCTGTCTGGATATCATGAATATGGATTCCAGTTTTAAGTGATCTCACAGCTTTTGCTAAGTCTTCTCGTTAACAAGTCGAAAGCCATTGAAATGAGAGTTCAATGCACATTTAATTTATTATTAGAGTTCTATTAATAGGAAGAGATATTCTATTATCTTGTTTTTGTGAAATAAAGGGATGTTACAAAAATAAAAAACTAAGTATATTTTTTATAAAATGATGGTACATCTTATTATATATCTCATTGTTTGCATTATTTATAAAGTCACTAAAACGAAGAGTTCAATAGTAAAATCTAACTAAACGCATTTATAGCTGGTCAAAATGTGCTTTAATGTAATGAATCGTGGAAACTTAAGAATAAAGTAGTCGACAAAAGAGAATTCGTAATAAACTGACCAAGTGCTTGTCTCATAGAAAGCTGCAAGATAAATTCTAACATAAACATTCCTCAATATATTCAATACAATGTCTCGGAAATAAAATCAGTATGCATTATCGTTGATCTCTTGAGAGCGCTTAGATAAACTCAGACATTACTACTAACAGCAAAGCGGCAAAACAAAAAGATTCAATTTTCAAAACGCTTTTGATAAATACGTCAACGTCTCTCTCACACGTTCTAATCCTGATCGAGACAGCTATATTTTTACCGGAACGAAATAGTATATTTGAATAGAAGATCGAACCAGTTCCACCTTCTGGAGTATTGCCAGACGTTATCGAATTTATGTAAAAGATGTAAATTGAGGTGGGAAAGGCAAACGGAAGTGTGCGGTATGGGTAACCTGCTTTGAAGAAGGTATTTTTTTTAAGAACTGGCAAGATAGTGTTATTGGAATTTTATGAAAATTCTCTTAAAAGCAAACATTTTGATTTACTTAGTCTTGATTTTTATTACTTAATTATTTGTTTTAATAATGTATGACGATAATGTTTACTAATTGTAATAAAAATTACTCATACTGTATTTCGACAGCATACAAGTTTCATGTTACTGAATCGTCTTTATTCCGATTCCACAAATAAGGAGGTGTACTTACGCATAGTAATAAACCGGCTTTCTCTGATGTAAATATCTAATGGAATTTTAAAAGAACACTTATTTATCATTAATTAAATTCTCCTTATTGCAGACAGCTCTTAAAATCGGTGATTCCTAGTACTAAAACAATTTAGTCAAGGTGCATGAACTTGCTTCGCCGCAGTAACCACCCGAAGCCATACTCAGTTGAAAAGCGACCGGCTGTTTTGTGAGGGCTGTTACCGACAAGATGTGAAAATTTTTTAATACATTTCAATTGAAGCGATCTACAAGTTTAGCACCGAAGCATAACAACATGTTTTTTAAACCTCCAACGTCTTTGCTCAGAGTAAGCTCAACTATATAAGAAACTGTATTTTTGTATTCCTTTTATTAACCAAACTACGGATATAAAAAGTTAATATTTAAAGTATACCAACAATGCAAAATCGAATCAACAGGGCAGCATGGCGGCCCCTATCCATCGTTCGATATAGCAGTTGAAACAGTAATTACGGGGGAGGTGATCGCCAAACTTTCATTTATCACTGACTTCCAAGCTTCCGACTACACGTTAAGCTAACTCCCGAGAGCTATATTCTTGTATGCAGTGATTGTTGAGGTTTGTCAGAAACCATTTCAGAAACTTCAAATTTCTGAAGTAGCACTGAACCAGGTTGTTTACAGCTTTAACCTCGTCCCTCCAGTACAGAGGTATGTCCTTGCAGGGGGTCCATTCAAAACTTTTTATGATGATGTCTGCGACTACTTTTTTATCCTTTTGGTTTATTTATATTGATGTTAACAAGGTAGGTATGTTTCCTTATTCGCTCTTTACTTCACGCCTGTATCCCTTTTGAGGTAGGCAGAACACCAGAGATTATAAGACCATCTGATGTCACGTTTGACAAATGAGGTATTATAGAGACAGGCTATTGCAGTGACAGGGGGTCAGCCTATCGCCCACAAAAATGTCAATTAAACCTATTCCTTTACTGACTTTTACACTCTGCCCAGGAAGAGAAGCAGCAGATACATTCTATGTTTTTCTTTTGCTCCCAGTCCAGCATGGAAGCTTATTGAGAAAATTATATTTGTTTATTTACTCTTTATTGTACAACTGTAGTGCCAAGGGTTTTTGAAATGGTCCCTTAAATCATAAAACTGTTAGAAACTTATACAAAGTCTAAAAGGACACATGCAAATGCAATCGGTAATTTAGTTAAATAAAACCTCTACATAAACTTAAGAGCCCATACTACTCCAGCTAGAATCTGAATTTCGCCCCCACCTCACCGCCCGGCCGTGAAGCACCCCGCAACGCGCGTCGGAGCTATCTTACTCACTCGCGTTTTGTTTTCTCCAACTCTGCCTTTTCCGTATCTTATTTCTTTCATTTCCTATTTTGAAATAAAACACACCACAAATTTATTTATGGAAAACACGATATTTACGTGATGTTGTAGCGGCGGCGGCAAGCGTGAAAGCGACACAGGTTCCTCGTACAAATGCCGGAGCGCAACTGAATCCTTGAGCGGGCGCAGGTCACCCGTCGTGCCAAACACATTATTTTAGATTTAAGATTTATAATAAAAAAAATAATAAAATTATTTAAAAATCAGATCATATAGTACACGTATTGTCATACCTTTAAACTAAATACCAAGTTACATTAGTGTAGGTTAAGTACTAATTAAGTAATAAGGTTTCTTTGTTAATTTTAGAGGTAAGTTTGTGATTTTTTTCTATCGAGATTTTTTTCATTAATCGTGTTTTCAAAACATATGGTTCTTAGTTCATACTCTTAACTTTGCTATATGTTTGTTTTTTCTAAAATTATTAGTTCAGTACTCTGATAGATATTTGAGATCAAAATTTGGATTCGGAGCGTGTTTGAGGTAGTGTAGGCCCTTAAAAAAACATGTTTCAATTGATGCTAACAAAGAACAGCGGTTGTTCCTTGGTCTATGTAAGTCTATATTTAAAATAAAATCCCCAGACAATCACACCAACTACATAGCCTCAAAGTAAGCATAGCTTGTGTTATGGGATACTATGTATTGATACCATGGGATACCATGTATATTCTAGTTTATATTGTAACTGACACTGGGCTGCTGCTGTTGTAATTCTTCAAAGCAAAGCAGAGGCGTTTTATAATTTAAAATTAATTTCCTTTAAATCGCAATCCATGATGAAATGTCATATAAATTCTCTTACAGTAACAAATTTATAATTGAAATTTCCTTAAACATTTGAAAGCGATCATATTTTAATTAACCGAGTAATATGAAACTCGTCTCGCGGTGGGCTGTAAAACTTTTGACTGATGCCAATCTCTAGTGCCAACTGGGTGACTTATTAAAATAACATGCCTCCTAAACCTCCCTTACTGTATAAATTTTAATAAACTTCTAAGAAATCAATCTAGTCCAATTAGAAGTTCGGCATTAATAATTTATTTTGAGAGCGTTACTCGAGAAAATTACACTGTTTGGACTGCTCAATCGCTGTGGCAGATTTTATTAATAAAGTCTTGTAACAGGATTTCAAAAAGTTTTTAAGATTATCCCGTGTAAGTTACAGTTGTTGTATTTCTAAATATGTATTGACTGGTGGAATGCTTTTTAATTAAATAAATAAAATTTCGCTGGTGTTACATATAATTATGCCTAGAATATCGGACCTCGGCTATTGTATAAAACAAGTCGTCTCATACAACGAGTACAAAATGCCTGTTATAGATTTAACAAGAAGTCATTTAACCTCAACAACGCTTCAATACTTAATATGGCGTCACGTATTTTGATGTGATAATTTTAAAAACCCTGACTACCTTTTTTCTAAATTAAAATTTCTGTTACTTACAAATTGCGCGATTGTAGCCCTAGATCTGCTCGGGCGCCTATTACTATGCAACACCCTCGAACTACTGCTTTTACTGGAACTTTTCAATATAACGCAGCGAAGTGTTGGAATAATATTCCACCACCCATACGAATGCTTACATCCAAGTATAGCTTTAAATTTAAGATGAAAGCACTCCTTTAAAAGAGCAGAGAAGAGAGTTTCCCACTCGGGCGTCCCCGCAGGCTCCAAGCGAGTTTCCCAAAGGTGCTTTACCCCTATCGAGTTGCTTGGTTCCATTTGCAGCGCTTCACTCAACTTCTGTTCTCCTCCCTATTCACTCCACTCCTAAATTAATGAAAGGTCCAAAGAAGAGTAAGGTAACACAGCGGTTGCACTTCCTCTCGTTTAAAGTGAACTTCTGCAACATCCGAGGAGTACACTTCAATCTCAATGATGTCCACCACCACCTCGAGACGGAGAGACCCCATCTACTCTTCCTAACGGAGACGTAGATCTGTGATCCGTCAGACTCGGCATACCTTTCTTACCCAGGCTACATCCTGGAGTCCAAATTCCACCCGCACGCCGGGGTGTGCATGTATGCCAGTGACAAGATCTGTTGTCAGCGTCTCCGTTACTCAGAAGTGCCGGACCTTTCAGTTATGTGGTTTCACATATATACCAGCCTAGACCAAATGGTATACGCTGGTATTTATCGGTCACACGGCGGACATCGGGAGACAACGAGGCTTATGGACTATCTCAGCAGTACAGCGGACAAGGTTCAGCAACGTTTTCCCACAGCGCAGTTGGTGTTCCTGGGGGATTTTAACACACACCAGTGTTTTGTTCATTGAACAATATCATTTTCGTACGAAAATCAGCGTTTTGTTCATGGAACAATAATGTCGCTGAGCTATGGCCCTTTGCACTGCTACAACATATATACTAAATCTGTAATTATTGTTCTATTTTGTGTTTATTGTATTTGCTTTGTGTATGGTGTTTGTTGTAGTTGTAAATAAATTTATTCTGATTCTGATAAAAAAGCAGTGACCTAAGTAATTATATAAGCTCACATTTAAAAAATAAACTACTTTGGGGAAAAGACGTCTTCTCTCTTTTTAAGCCATTGTACTCCACATGACCACATCACGTTACAATGCCCAAATCCCCATAAAACACTTGACTAAGTTATTATTTGTGTATAGCCATAGGCTATACTAATTAAAATAAAGTTGTTAAACACAGATACATACATTTTATAACCTTAAGATAAATATTGTTAATAGTCGCTAGGCGGACTTTGTAAAGTTTTAACATGGAACACGGCTTATCTACCGGGGCACCCTTTGTATAAAGAATCTAACGAGGTGCTTAGAATGTGGCAATTAAAATAAATTGTTAATGATTTTGTTTACGCATTTCGGTATTCTCGTTTAAGGATACTCTTATCTTTATTTGACAACAGCTGAAATACAACATCGTTCTAGTTTCCCGACTACGGCGAAGCAAAAAGGAGGGTTATGACTTTGACGTGTATGTATTTATGTGGGTATGGATGTTCATCTGTTCCCTCAGAACTTCTAAACTACTAATCATAATTGGACAAATGACGTGTCGTTAGAAGCCTCTTCACTGTCCGCTGGTTATAGGCTACATAAAGTTATGTTAAATTGACTACAGCGCCCTCTGGGGGATTTAAAGTGAAGATATAAAAAAAAAACTCTTTGGTTTTGTGTGGGGTATCAAATGAAAGAGCTGTGTTAGCACAGCACAAATATGTAAAAAAATATATTTCACAGCTTCTTTCTTTGCGATTGAGGTTTACTTTATGTAGTAGCGCCACCTACTGCTAGCCTTTGCACGGATTTTAGAGTCTATGATAAGGGTTCTTTTCTTTTTTTTTTTTTTTTTTAACAACTGTCACGTTTCGCTCCCTATGTCAGCATCCAGTCTACAGAACTCATTCTGCGTTTCCGTGCTGTAGCCTGCGCACGTCGACTAAAATATATTAATTAGCTAGTTAAATTTTAAAAGTTTAAATGGTAAAAATTGTGCATCGAAGGAAGAGAAAATTCTCAAGAAAATAATTCGAGGAGGTTGAGACATCAAATTACAAATTCCGAAGAACCCAACGGTGTTGGGACTTATTAGAAAAAATGTCGTTGACACAAAAACTACCCACATTGTATGTGCGTGTAGTCATCGAGGTTCGATGCATACAATTAATTCTCCTATTTAGTCCGTTACTCGATAATAATATCGTCATTGGCGATTAATCTGATGTACGGTGGAGAATCTCTAATATAATTTTAATAAATATTAGAAAAAATGTCGTTGACACAAAAACTACCCACATTGTATGTGCGTGTAGTCATCGAGGTTCGATGCATACAATTAATTCTCCTATTTAGTCCGTTACTCGATAATAATATCGTCGTTGGCGATTAATCTGATGTACGGTGGAGAATCTCTAATATAATTTTAGTAAATATTAGAAAAAATGTCGTTGACACAAAAACTACCCACATTGTATGTGCGTGTAGTCATCGAGGTTCGATGCATACAATTAATTCTCCTATTTAGTCCGTTACTCGATAATAATATCGCCGTTGGCGATTAATCTGATGTACGGTGGAGAATCTCTAATATAATTTTAATAAATATTAGAAAAAATGTCGTTGACACAAAACTACCCACATGGTATGTGCGTGTAGTCATCGAGTTTCGATGCATATAATTAATTCTTTTGATTAGTCAGTTACCAGATAATATCGCCGTTGGCGATTAATCTGATTTGCGGTGGAGACGATCTTGCACGCCGAATCCAAGATTTGAAGTGCCCGAGCTACCTCCGTCATTATCAGCCTTTTTTTTGATACGATTAATGTCCCGGAAGAGGTCTAAAAACCAGCAGTTGTCGGCTGAAGATCTAAAGAATCTAAAGATAAGCCTGTTGAGGACTATCTTGTACCCGCAATTTGCAAATATTTACTTGCTCCCTTTATTAAATTTAGAAGCAAAAGCAGCATTGGCTGAAACTCTTACCAAACGAGATTCTATACATCAACAAAAAAAAAAAAAAAGGGCAAATTGGAATCGCCTTGGCAGCTTTATCGCAAGCGATGGTAATCATTTTCAATGAAACTTTGAAGCAAAAACTTTTAAAACTGCTGAGTTACGCTTGTCGCGATAGCCAGAATAGGGAAACTAAAACTCATCGTAACATAATAATGAGTTCCATAAACGTATGCCTGCGTGACACGCTGACCAATACAAGTTGCGATGATTATCTATTGGGAGGAGATGTTGCTGAAACGCTGCAAATTGCAAAAAACGACGACGTCATCTCCGCAGCCACAGCTGCCGGCTCGAGCTCCACAGCAGAGCTACACGTACCCGCCACGTAGGACCTACCACGAACGGTCGTGGAACACTAGCAACCAGCGGAAATAAACCACCAGGTGCAGTGCGATGGACGTTTACGATATTTTCATCAAAAATGGGCTTAGATAACGAGTGATCCATTAATATTATCGTGAATAGCTGGTTACTAAAGACCTTTTAAATATCTGCCCGCTAAACAAAGTAGCTCTTGTGTTTACCCAAGGTCAATACATGGCCATAAAGATTATATTTTAGCGTTGGATAAACTATTAAAAATAAATGCTATATTCGTATGTTCTCATGAGCCAGGTAAATTTTATCACAAATTTTTTCTTGTGCTCAAGCTATACGGTGAAAATCGCTTCATACATAATTTAAAATCTTTGAATTAATTTACTACAAAACACTTCAAAATGGAAGATTACAGAACCGCTGATAAGTTAACAAAACAATGCTACATGTTATTTTTTCATCAATGTTGATAAGTCTTTCCGAAAGTACCTTCGATTTGAATATAACAACGTTTTATATGAATTCAAATATTAAACGTTTGACTTATGCACCGCTCTTTATATAAGTATTTACTAAAATATTAAAACCAGTCATGGAATTTTTACGTCGGGATAATTTTTTCATCCATAATATATCTAGATAATATATTTTACATTGGCAAAGATTGTGATGATTGTTATGAGAATGTTTGGATTACAAAACATATTTTAATAAATTTAGGTTTCATAATGCATACGAAAAAAGGTTGCTTTGTTCCTAGAACACAATGTAAATTCCTTGGGTTTATTTTTGATTCAGAGAAAATTATTTTAAAACTACCCACAAAAAAAAAAAAAAAAAAAGTTCTTAAAATAGAAAAAATAATACACAAAGTTATTCGAGCAATTTAAAATATTGTCACCAAATAAAAATCCTACTTATGATCAGGTAGTGAATTTACCCAGATATAATAAAGATGATTTTACTTGGTGGTTAAATTATCTAGAAGAGGGCTTTTCTCCTCTTAGAACAGGCCAATACACTAAAACTATCTATCCTGACGCATCATATACTGGCTAGGGCGGGTTTTGTGATGGAAAAGAGGCAGCGGGTCATTGGAAGGAAAGCGAGTCGTCGCTACACATTAATACTCTGGAATTAAAAGCAGTTTTTTCGGACTTAAAACATTCGCATAATTATGGTAGTTACGATTGTGATATATTGTTAAGAATAGATATTACCATTACCTGTATAAATAGAATGGGTAGTGTTCAGTTTTCACATATGGATCATATTACCCGAGACCAATGGAAATAGCGTGAAATGCGTAAGATCAATATCTTTACATCTTATATTACTTCAAAAGATAATATAGAAGCTGAGAGTTTGTCACGAAAACAGTTTAATGACACTGAATGGGATCTAAGTGACTATACCTTTAATAATATAACAAATAGGTTTGGAATACTATCGGTTGATCTTTTTGCAAACAGATGCAACTTATAATGTCCTATTTATGTAACCTGGAAAAATGACCCAGATGCAAAAACTCTTCAGAAAATTGTTAGTGAAAAGTCTGTGGGTATTGTGGTAGTACCATACTGGCCCACGCAACTATGGTTGCCATTGTTTAAAAGGTTGTGTTGTGATTGTATTTACTAAATACTAATTCGCTGAAATCTCCTTTCAGATCTGCGCACAACCTTCATTAAACATTAACCTTGGTTGCCGCGAAATTGTTCAGAAAGCGTTAGTAAAAAGATCACTGTCTTCAAAGTCCGTTGAAATTATGTTGGCATCTTTGTTGGATAATTCTTACCGAGACAGTGTGAAGGAGGTATCAAGGCGTGGATTGAATATTGCAAAAATAATAATTTTAGTTTTACTCAAACTTCTAAACCAATAATTGTTCATTTTCTAACTGAAATTTTCGAAAAAGGTGCTAAGTACGGTACTATTAATAGCTATAGATCTGCATTATCATTAATATTAAACATAAATTCCCAATATGACAGGTTAAAAAGTTTCATGAAAGGAGTCGTTATGTGAAGACCAACCACATCAAGTATGATCTTACCTGGGATCCAGCAGTTGTATTGAGCTACTTACCTACAAAATTTCCTAATGAAGACCTTGACTTAAAGACTCTTTTCCAAGAAAACTGTTACACTAATAGCTCTTGTAACGGAACATCGTGTTCAAATTTTATCCGTAACAAAGATTAAAAATATTTTAATAACTAAAAAAGTACTTATAAAAGGGTTTATAAAAACCTCTAAATTTAATAGTAAACAGACCTTGGTAAAGTTTCCGTTTTTTAATATTCGTCCAGAAATTTGTCCAGCAAAAACCTTACAGATGTAGGTATATAAATAAAACGAAAATTTAAGGAAACCTGATAATTTGTTTATTAGTTTTAAGAAACATATAGGTTTCCAAACTTTAAGTCACTGGGTTAAAAACACTTTAACTCTCAGTGGTATTGATGAAAATATTTTTAGTGCACATAGTACATGACATGCTGCTACATCAAGAGCTATTTATGTAGGAGTTTCTATTGACCTATCAAAAAGACTGCAGGATGGTCGGATTCTTCCTCAGTCCTTGCTAGAAATTATAACAAACTTTGTAACGGAAAATAATTTGCCTAATCATTGTTGAATTGTTTTCAATAAGTATGTTTATTTACTATTGAAGAGTTTTACCTTACTACTCTGCCAATTCATTTCACTATAACTAATCTTTAAACATCCTACATAAAGTAAACCTCAATCGCAAAGAAAGAAGCTGTGAAATATAATTGAGGATCAAACGAACTTCTAAAGTGAAGTTCGATCCTAATTATGTGAACAGCTTCTTTCGAAGCGATTTAATATAAACCCACCCGTTATTATGCTTTGAAATAAGCATAATATGAATATGTTTCAACATGGAGTAATTTCAATTTATATTTGTATTTTACCCAACCCCAATATAGTGAAATGAACAAACAGGAATAAGACAGATTGACTTTAAACAAAATGAGTTCTGTAGACTGGATGCTGACATAGGGAGCGAAACGTGACAGTTGTTAAAAAAAAAAAAAAAAGAAAAGAACCCTTATCATAGACTCTAAAATCCGTGCAAAGGCTAGCAGTAGGTGGCGCTACTACATAAAGTAAACCTCAATCGCTTCGAAAGAAGCTGTTCACATAATTAGGATCGAACTTCACTTTAGAAGTTCGTTTGATCCTCAAATATTACTCTAAAATAAGTGGAATAATAATAATAGTAAAGAATTTAAAAAAAATCTTGACGGTTTCGTGTGTGATATCAAATAAAAGAACTTCGTTAGCACATTTCAAATATGTAAATATTATAATCCAAAACGTAAGAAAAAAAAAGGTCAAAAACTAAAACCCGACTACTAAAAACACGCTCTAAAAAGTAGTAAACAAGTAGGTAATAAATAGTCTCCACTGAAATATTCATGTATTACGTCATACTGATAGAGATATGTTTAAAGAATAGCCGTGGTCGTATACTACCTTTTATATCAAAACAGATTCATTATAATAATAAAATCAAATCAAAATGGCATGCGATCACGGCTACCCTTTCAACATATCTCTATCAATATGACGTAATACATAAATATTTCAGCGGAGACTATTACCTACTTTTTAGACCTCTCTTTTTTAACTTATTTTTTTAAAATGGTATTTGGTCAAATTGCAATAATGGGTTATCATGTATGAAATTCGTCAAATGTATTTCTTGATAAAATATGCATTAATTCCATGCTGGACTGAGAGCGAAAGGAAAACGTAGAATGTGCCAGCTGCCTCTTTTCGCGGTTAAAAGTTAGTTAAGGGACAGAGGTTTTATTGGCGTTTTTGCGGGCGATAAGATGACTTTCTGCCATTGCCCTTGGTATTCTCCCTACCCCATCAGGAATACAGGCGTGAAGTTATGTATGTATATGCGTAAACGAGATAGCGAGAAAATAAAATTGTGATCCTGCTGAGAGACACAGTTTTTCCCCAAAATATTGCAATAAACGTTTACCGTCGTAATAAACGCAAGTACCGTCTCAAAAAGATAGCTCTAAATTGGATTTAAATTCTCCGATAATCCGCTATTTGACGATCGCAAAATGACTAGAAATTCAAAAAAATAATTTTGCAATATTTTCAGCCGGAATCATTCCAAACTTTTTCCAGCGAACACTTTATAGCGAAAAAACTCCAAAAACTGAAACCTCGCCGCAGTACCGGGGAGTAAAACGGCTACTCGCCCGGTTCTTGTTGTTCACAAGATTAATTTGTACGTACCCAACTGTCCTTAGTAGGGTGTCTTTAAACTGGTACATTGAGACATTAAACAGTAATAGTGATAAATTAACGATATAATAATAATAATAACTTAAGGCATTTGTTTGTAAATAGTTTAAGTTACGATTAAAATATTTTTGACCGTCAAAAGTGAACTCATGTAAGAGTTGTAATATCTTCATGTTTATTTAGCTGCCAAATATGATTATTCTGATGGTGAAAATACAAACGCTCTATCTAGATCGCAGTAATGAACCGCAAATGGATAGATCAATAAATTATTATTGGTAGCTTAATGTGTATAAATAAATGCAAAACAGAAGGTACTCAAAGGGAACAACGAGCCTCCATAATAACAACCATAATAACAAAGTGAACACCGAGTCTCCATAGTACCAACTCAATGTCTTGTCGGTTTGACCCTAGTGTCCATCAACAGCACTGCTGCATAGCATTTGCGGATTGAGTTTTGTGAACTAATCGTTACTCTAATAGAGATTTCTTAATAGCAAATTATTATTGTGGCGGCCGAGTGGCCAACGCATAGCCCTAAAGCAATAGTTTATAGTGATAATTCAAATAAAATAATACAATTAATAATGGCAAAACCAAAAGCTGATCTTTATAGTGTGTAATTTATTTTTCTATGGTATCTTATTAATTAGTCTATCCAATTGTTATTATATACAATCATTAATCTTTAAACATTACAAATACACGATAAATGAAAAGTTTCAGTTCATTTTCACCCTACACGACGAGAGGGAGAAAAAAGCTTTAGATAGGCGGAGAGGCTGTCATCTTCGTAATGTAGGAGAAATGCTCATTTTGAACAATCGAGACATAGCCATTATACCTATTATGCTGCACAACTCGGGGTCTCTTCAACTTTTGTTTTAGGGAAAAAAGTTCTTACATCCCTTAAAATTCATGGCCTTAATTACATTTTTAGGGGCTCTAAATTTTTAAAAAGCTTAAGTTACGTAAAATTGGATAATGGTCGCTTTTATAACCTATTAATTTATTTATGAAATATGAAATGGCATAATTTTAGTTTTTGTTAAGTCGCTTTATTGAGTTTTTAGAGATAGCTGGTTTTTGAATTCCTTAATGTGTGAATATTAATGGCAATGTTTTATTTATGTTTATTAGACCTGGTCGCTAACTATGGTTCCTATCGACAAGCTTAAAGTCGCTCAGCGGGCAATGGAAAGGGCTATGCTCGGAGTTTCCCAGCGGGATCGAATCATAAATTATGAGATTCACAGGGGAACCAAAGTCACCGACATAGCCAGAGGGACTGCAAAGCTGAAGTGGCAATGGGCAGAGCACATAGCTCGCAGAACAGATGGCCGTTGGGGCAGAAATGTTCTCGAGCAGTGGCCACGTACTGTAAGACGCAGCGTAGGCAGGTCCCCCGCAAGATGGACCGACGACCTGGTCAAAGTTGCCGGTAAAAGCTGGATGAGAGCGGCACAGGACCAAGCGACGTGGAAAATGGCTGAATGATGATTAGGTTACATTAATACGAATATTTTATTTTTTAATACATTTCGTTATAATTAAATCTTCTTTGCAGTAAAATCTTAATTTTGGACAAAGTTTTATAAGGGCTCTTACAATATTATGATTATGTATTTTTAATTTTCTTTGAATTTCTATTAATTTTCCAGATAAACTAAATTTTATTGTTTTCAGTGACGATTTAAAGTTGAATAAAGCAATGAAGTTTGCTATTTTGCTCCAGCATTATTTTCCATTCAAACTTTTAACGGTCGTCAACAAACCTATGTATTTGGATAGTAAAGCCGAAAAACCTTTTCAGCTCCTCTGTTTAAAAAAATAACAGCTGTTTCGATTCGGGTTTACCTTTGCTTCGCAGATTTGTCAGATCAACTGTGTTGATTGGATTATGATTTCATTTTTGAACCGATATGCAGATGATTTTTGGATTTCCGCGGAATATCGATTCTGAAGCGGTTTTGATGCCGGCAGAATTTTAAAACCAACAAAAATATACAGTTCGGGTTTAGAGCTATAGTATTGCCGATTTATTTTCGTGCTTCTGTGTCGCTATACATTCAATTCAAAAAGCTTTTCCGTATGGTTTTGAGTTTTTTAGTGGTAAATTACCTTCCTCGTTTTAACCAAGGAATGAAGTCATAATGAAAACTCTATTTGATCATATATACCTTTGAAATAGAGAACCAAATTTTACCTCGAAAGTTCGTTCACTGGACAGTTTGCCTGAGAGAGTACGTACCTCGAGTCAATAGGATTTGTCACCCTTTAAAAAATCCTTATCTTTATACGTTACTTAAATCTGAAACGGGATGAAAAGTATACGTATTCTACCTTATAGCTGAAATCACGTAAAGGATTATGTCAATTGAATAGGCGTAACTGCCTCCATATAATTTAATTGCATACAGTGATTTCATTGTCTGCGTGCGTTCAGCAATATGCATAAATATACTTCGAAGGGGTCAATTTATATGCTTGTAAATCCATACCATGCGTTTTTGCTGGATTAAAAACGTAAGTCGTCGTATTATTTAAAAAAGTGCTGTACATTTTTCTTCGTAATTTTGGTGATTCCTGAAAAGAAATTTTAACTAATAATTAAATAAACGTGATTTTTTATAGTCAAAATCATTTGGTTTGATGGCACTGCAAGATTTCAGTTTTATATTTACCCACACGAGGCCTAATCTTGGTAAATTGGGTTGTTACCACTTGCCATAGATAAATTGGACTATATGGAGATGAAAACATTGTATTTTATTTATATCAATATATGGATAATTAATTATTTAATTATTTATTTATGGATATGAATGAAAAATATAAATTAATTGTCTTTCATTAAAATACGAAAAATGCATATACAGGGTGACCGGTGGGTCACTAATGAAATTCAAGGACGTGACAGATTGAGATCATTCATGAAGAGAAAAAATATTTAAAAAATATGGTAATTATTTACGGAGTAAACTTTACCGAAAGTTGAAGAATTGATTACGCAACGCATGGTTACCCTAGCGTTTGCAGCGATTCGCGTGCCATTTCACGTGCCGCGATCGACTCAGTTGTAAGTAAACACAAACCTTGTACAAATAAAAAATAATTAATTTGCTTATAGGTTTACAAATTATTGATAAGATATTAAGAATTATAGAATTGCATTACAGTTGATCTAGCGATTGATCGGTAAAAGGATGGGTGGCTATCGATCTCTAACTTACTTTGGACGCTAAGTTAAGTAGTCGGCCCTAGGTGCTATAGTTTGTTAGAAGCTATTTCAATAACCTGGAAATCTTATCTCAGCTACACCAACCTACACTAGGCCAGTTTAATTGTTTGTTTTATTGTGCATTTTACTTATTATTAAAAAAAAAAAACAATAAATACACAACTCTTTTCTTATAACGGCCGCATCAAAGCACAATTAAGAGGCGCCATATCAAGAACATCCCGTTTCCACGTTGGAGACAGGCGCCTATCGATTTTTCCGTTTTCTTAACCGTCGTCGTCGCATACACCTAGGGGACCTGTAGGTTCGAAACCCGGCCGTTAATTGACTCGAGTGGAAATTCCTCATTCGTGGAATAAAACTAATTTCACGCGTGTTCTATCTTCTTTATTGCTTTGGTTTGCGGCGGGGGCTGACTGGAATAATGATTGGATCGGTCGCCTTTTTGATGTTTGTCAATAAGGGGAGTATGTGCTAATCATTAAGATCGTGCTGGGATAAATAGATTTAATTCTGAGATACAAGGCAGTATGTTGAAGTTAACTTGATTTCTTTGTTGGTTTAATTTTTAGTTCTTGTAGATATGAATTTACTTAAAGAAATAAATGGCGATTTTCGGAGGTTCCGTAAACATCACAATTATAAAATTTAAATAAATTAAAAACGGAGATGTGCATATGTAAAAATTTTAAAGTATATAAGAAAACATGAAGAAGCATGTTTTAAATAAACAAGGAAATCAATATTTTTTAGACGAAACTACCAGTATGCAATCCAGTTCTTTATTCGTTCTGAAAGTGGCGATAATAAATATCCAGACACCGTTAAAAATCACAAAAGAAAACAACAAATGACATTACAATAACCTCCACAACGCCATAAAAGTTAATAAAGGCACCAATTCGTTTATAGTGCGTCGTGCAGAATGTTTACGAAACATTTGATGAAATTTTTTCAAACAATTTTACGCTTCGTAAAGCAACTCGAGTGGTTTATAGTAAAACAAACCTTTACTTGTGTCATCGACGCCAACGATGATTGAGATGAGCTATTGTCGACTTTATCGGTATGTGGTTTAGGTGGCAATTGCGGTGGGGTTTTTCCATTTGTACATTGAAAGAAGACGGTCAAGTTACAAATCGCGATAAACACATTCAAGCCCCTTATTGATCGGTGTTGGTGAGGTCCCGGGTTCGAATCACTTTCAATTTGCTCCGACCGCTTTATGTTTCGGACAGTCGGTCTCTATTCAAAGACTGATTCGTATTGTTAAGATGGGTTGGATTTTTTTATTTGATTACGGTTCTCCCGAAACTTATCTGAAAGTGTACTATACTATAAGCATACTATCATGCCATTACTATCTTATAATGAGACGAATTAAGTTCCTTTTTTGTATTCTATTGAATTTCAGAACTTGTGTTATGGATGTACTGGACATAACAGATAACTAAACTGAAATATATCTAATATATAAAATTCTCGTGTCACAGTTTTCGTTGCCATACTCCTCCATAATTTTTTGTGCTTATCCGGTATTTTTGTGAATCGGCCAACATCTATTTTTTTTTTATTTATAAGGCAAAACAACGTTTGCCGAGTCAGCTAGTAGATAATGTATATATATTGAACGATAAACTAAAAAACTCAAATAGCATCCTTAACCTGACAGCTACCATCAGACAAACATCCGACCCAGCTGGCGCTTGAGAATTTATTAAAAAATATATTTTAATAAGAAACAAGTGCGTAGTTGAAATTTGAAATAAAAAGTACTTTGCACATAATGGAATCGTGGTAATTGGGGAGTGAAATGATGCTGTGACATCATAAAAAAAAGAGCTGGTCATTATATATTTTTTTATTAACGCGTTTTTGGCTTGTGTGCTATTTTTCTGTATTTGAACACAAATTATATATTTTTTTTCAAATTATGACTGATCTAGCCTGTTGTGTGAATAGGCTTATTGCTTAAAAAAAATCGGACGCATCAGAAAAAACGTACGTGAGACCACGCGAAACTTCAAGTGTTTGTAGAGTCAGACTAGAATCGCTCTAACTCCCCTGGATAAGCAAGTCTTAAAAAGCGACTAATCTGATTGGCCTCACTTGGTAGAAAGAACCCTCCAGGACCTTTTCGCCGCCTTTCATATGAAATCTGCCTTCAAATATCACTGTTTCAGCCGTAAGGTTTTCCTGGAAAATTTTATGAAGAGCCACCTCTTTCCTCAGCTTGTGTGCTGTACTATCATTGACCTCATCTTCGCTTACCATCAGGTGAGGTTGAGGTCAAACGCGAGTTTTAAGCTGATTCCTTCAAGTTTTAGTGCAAAGTCAACTTTTTTACTATTTTATTTTAACAATGCCAAGTATACTATACAGCCTTTTCTAAATCCCGGCAAATCTGGGGCCAGATAGCTTACAACCCGTTACAAAGTTTTAAAGTAAACAAAGCGTTCCGAACATTAAGCCGAGTACACACGGAACCTAATCCGAAGTTAGTAAGTTGTAATACACCCAGGCGCGGTGAGGAGTCGAGCGAGCTATTGCAAACGTTCCCGATCCAGCTTGAATAGTCGTGAAAAAAAGTGTTTAATTATAATAGAATTATATGTACATACGAACTAGTTTCTGTTTACAAATAACAGTGTTCCTTTTTCATCATATTTTACAATTTAAGAAACTTGTAATTATTTAATTTAGCTTTTTAAGCATTCACTAGAGTTTTTTATCTATTTCTATCTAACGGAGGTAAAGAGAAAGTAAACCAAAATGGTTTTCACAAATACTTCTATGCAATAAAAATATTGTTCATAAATTTTTTGTATTTACAAACACTTAGAAAACAAAACATTAACATCTCAAATCTTACCTAACCAAATGAGCTAAAAACTAAGAATCTCATAACACAAATGCACCCTCCTTGATATTAAACCACTCTAAACCAGTTTATAAACTGGCTTTATTGTATTAGCGCCTCGACGCCTCGGTTTTGCGAATTTGGTGGTTTAATTAAGTATTTTAGATTGCCATATTAATGTACGCGTAGTGTAGATAGCGCGTGAGATTTAATGTTTCACGTTTCTACTTTAATAGGCTTTTAACTAGCTGGCACACGGTTAAGGAAACGTTTATATGAGGTTACGACATATTTTGATAATTAGAGTAGTTATGATTCCAAATAGAAATGTTATCAGAAACAGTGTGAACGCAGCTTTATTTATTATATTTGGTAGTAAATAAAACGGTAAAATGAAGTGACTTAGCGTTTTTGAGGGTTGTTAAATTATTTCGAGGCTCTGATAATTCTGACATCTATTTATCAAATTCGATAGAGCATTTCATTTCTCATGATCAGCCTATATTTTGGTCAATAAAGGTTTATGGTGGTATGGAAGTAAAATAAATTACATTATATTTACACTGCCTTCAAATAGTAAACAAATAAAAGAGTTGAGCTTTTCAACTCTTTTTTTTAATAGAGAATTAAGCTATGTTTGGATCTGTGCCAATAATCCACCGATTTATGGTGACAGCATTATATTTAGACAAACAAATAGAATCAATAGCAAAAAATACTATTAAAATATAGGAATTATGTCCTAAGAACCAGTGGTACTTTATCTCTGATCGCCTTAGATCGTACAAAGCGCAAGTCAAATGCAAATTACGGGTTAGTTTTTACAAAATTAAATTGGTAGGTTATGTGAATGCACCAAACAGAAGCAGGGCCTCCATCGGTTTAAATTACACTTGCCAAAGAATCGAACAATTTGTGAGTTTCTTCAATTTCTCAAGATCGATATACCTACACGTAACACTTATATAAATTACGAGCGTTTGCCCGCGACTTCGTACACGCATAAACTCAAAAGTCCTTTTATTCCGTTCCCGTGGGAATTCCGGGAATTCCTTCCATTATATTAACAGACACTTATTGAGGAACCTTTTTACCAAGTATCACATCCGTGCACTCAAAGAATAAGATTTTATCATGCAAACTAAAACATCATATATTTCCCGTTCCCGTTGGAATTTCGGAAATTCCTTTCATTACACAACCAGTCTCTTTTTGAAGAACTTTTGTGCTAAATATCATATCCGTGCACTCAAGGAATAAGATTTTTCATACAAACTAAAAAGTCCAATAATTCCCGTTCCCGTGGGAATTTCGGAAATTCCTTCCTTAGTGCACCCCTACATCCCCTAAAGAATGTATATATTTCAAATTCAGCTCTCTACGCCCAGAAGTTACGGCTGTACGTTGTCTGTCAGTCACTCAGTCACTCAGTCAGTAACGGAACAGTTTTATATATATTGATTTATAAATAGTTTAATCTCTCGCACCACATTTCAAATTTATGAAAAACTTGATTTATCGCAACTACATAGGTAAAATAAATAGAATAGATAATAAGGACTTGAAATTATCTTTTCAAATATAACCTATTTGATTGAAATTATAAAATTTTAAGTAAAATTTATTGCAATTCATTTCTAAGACTTTTTCCTATCCTGCATTAAAAAGCACACAAAATCACTTTATACATATTTTTACGATCTATATTTAAGAGCATTGCAAACTAATTTGTTTTCTTTCGTTTCAGGTAAGGCAGTAAACCGTTCAATCGTCGTTATTACCCGGGTTTATGGTATTTGGGATCCTGATCAAACTTTATTTTAGACATTAAAGATACGACTTGAACAGAAACTTTATAGCTTTAATAGATAGGATATACGATACTGAATAAATATTATTCTGCATCGAGTGCTTTACAGATAGGTTGGTTCAAATATAAATTTTCTTAAATTGGTAGTCTACAAAAGCATTTATTGTTATAAAGATTTTCATCCAAATACACAAGGTTCTTTAATAGTCACCAGCCAAATTTTTTTACACTATAAATATCTTTTACGGAAAAGATTTATGCAAAAAAAAGGTATTTGTATCAATTAATATATTCCTTCACATATTAAGCAAAGCATGGTCACTCTAAATTATGAATGAAAACCATTAAAATAAAGACGACTACGCGCTGCTACAAAACATCTTGTAGTAATAAGTCGTAGTATTATCAACGAAATGCCGCGTTGTAGTAGTAATGTTCATCAACAGCGACTATTTGTAAAAAGTATGTGGTACTGAAGGATACTTAAATAAATATGCAGGTACATTTATACAAGGTGTTCTTGTTGATTTCCCATAACTTTAAGGTTTTGTTCTTTACTAAAAAACAATAGCTTTTGCCCACGATATCATCAATCTTAATATAATGAGTTTATTTATCACCCTTGTAAAATCTCTTTAACATTCCTTTAATAGACGCGTGTCACTGAATACACGCCATACAATAAACAACAAAAACATTTTAAACTTTGAGGAACGTTGCATATAACACAAAGCGTTGCGAACTGTACCTGTAAAAAAGGTATATAAAATGACAGGTTGTCATACTTCACATTAAAGATTTTTTGACTTAATTGAACTATTTTGTATGGAAAATTAAAATAAAAACAAAAAAAAATGAAAAATTATTCACATGTCATATTCTATTCTATTACAAGGTCCCATTAATACCTAGAGTTATGGAAAATCGACAGAAATAGCATTTTTTGGCTGGTGACTAAAAAACAACCCTGTGTATGTATGTATATTCTAGGTTCCCTTCTAGTTCTTTTGATTGGTATCCCATATCAAAAGCTCTGCTTAGTTTGGGGCCATGTTATTGTTGTGATTGTCTGGGGATTTAATTTATTATTTAAATGATAAGTCGTAAAAAAATCAACCTTCTCTTATAAACGCTATTCTAAAATTAAAATTTTGCGGACTATTCACACCTGAATAACACCTAATTCACATTTAGGATTCGAACAAAAATAGATTTTTGAGAAAGTTCACCCTTGTATTTAATTTATACACTAGCTGTTGCGCGCGGGTTTACCCGCGGGAATTTTGGAATAAGAAGTGACAATGTTCACTGTACACTATCACTATGCCAAATTTCATCCAAATCTGTTGAGCCATTCTCCCGTGATTGTGGAACAAACATCTATACATCCAAACTTTCACATTTATAATATTAGTAAGGTATGCCGATCACATATAGTAGTTAGTATATTAATTTAATACGGGGATTACGGAACTTATTTTTGAAAGGCACCTTTCAGTGATTCCGGTGATTTTCTCAATCTTAAACCCTTGTGAGAGTTGAAAATAGTTAGAAAATAGTCGACAGTTTCACTAGTAGAATAATTTGTGAAAACTGTTCGAAGACTCAAAAAGCTGTAATCATCGAGATTAAATTTTGAAATCAAATTGAACTTGTTTGAAGTTTCAAACATAATATTTAATATTTTATTCGCAACAGCAAAAAAGCACTCGGTACTAACTGCGGCAATAGGCATTTTTTGCTAGAAGTTTCTCGAAGCGTGTAATTTGTTGCTATTGAGTATTGACCCTAATGTCGACCATTATTCGAACTAATGGTGATGTCGACAAAAGAAATAGCTTGTGCTGTCGTACAAAATACAATAAAACAGGATCGAATAAACATATTTTTTCACTATAATATGCTTCACTATTTTTAAAATATTATAGTGCTTCTCAAAACACAATTTGAGCTCTTTTGCCAGCAAACACATTATTGATGGATATTTATCTCAGTATTGATAACATTTTATAATAAATAAAATACAAAAATAGAACCTACTCCATTTTGTTTAAGCACCTAGTCTAAATAACAACAAAGACGTCTAATAATACTTAGTATTTAAAGCACAAAATATTAGAGCTTAAGTATAGCGTCACGATTCACATTTTTTCCATGCTATTTAATGAAATATTAAAGTTTCTTGGCGTGAACTAATTGCAAATATTTAAGCTGATTAATAACAATTTACTGAATCAAATAATTTACTGAAAAACAAGCTTTACTTCGCAAATATTTATGAATGTCAAACGAAGTCGTCGTGGCGCCGTGGTTACTGTGTGTATCAAACGACATCACAGATCAAGCAACGTTCGGCGCGGTCGGTACTTGGATGGGTGACCGCCGAACATTCATTTCTCACGGCGACTTCCGTGCTTCGGAGGGCACGTTAAGCAGTCGGTCCCGGATGCTGTATACTTGTATACAGTAGTCGTTAGGATTTGTCAGAAGCCATTTTCGGCACCCTGAAAATTCTGACATCCACCACCCAGCACTGGGCCAGCTTGGTGGATTATGGCCTACACCTCCTCGTCACTTAGGGGAGACTCATAGCCCTGTAATGGGCTCTTTACAAAGAGTCGTGATGAGGATGATGATGATGATGAAGCGACCATACATACATACATAACGTCACGCCTCTATCCCTTATGGGGTAGGCAGAACACCAGAGATTACAAGACCATCTGATGTCAAGTTTGACAAATTTGGAGGTGTTATAAAGATGGAGAGAGACTATTGTAGTGACAGGGGGTCAGCCTATCGCCCAAAAACGCCTTAAAACCTCTGTCCCTTAACTGACTTTTACAGTATGCCCGGGAAGAGAAGCAGCTGGCACGTTCTACGTTTTTATTTCGCTCCCAGTCCAGCATGAAGCGACCACGTCACGCGAATAATGATTAGAACACCTATACTGTGCCTACATTATCATATCAGTATGTGGGATATCGGATTCGGACGACTGAAAATCGTGCGAACTCGATATGATCGCATAGTCGCATTCTAATAGCACAATGATATAACAGTCGCATACAATAATATTAAATTTTTGAAATTATTTCTATGTATACTCATATTTTTTACTCATTAAAATTGTTGAAATTACTTCTATGTAGACACATATTCTTTTTTATAAAACCTATGAGTTCTTTATTTTAGAAACAGTTTATTTGCTTTTGAAATTCAAATATTTTTAAAACATTTATCTTACTTCTGACTCCTGAAGAATTTAAATACGTATCTATATATTTTATTGAAAAAAGAAAACATTTGTTTGTGTTACCTGAGGGAGATACGATTCTTCAATTCAATCGTGACATAGCAATATTTCCATAGGGATTGAAAAAAGTGTATATTCAAAACAAAGGTTAACGCACGGCGCATCCCTATTTCTTACGTCACACATCGTCCAAAATAAATGTTCTCATACATTACGCACAGCTTTTAAGGTGAAAATCTCGAGTTTGGTAGAAGATTTCCTTTACGTGTACGCTACATTTGAATGTGGTGTATTAGTGAATGGTTAGATTTATCGTCAGTGAAACGACAGCCGAGTTTCGGGATTTATGAGATGGGGGCGCGCTTCGTAAGCAATAGAATAGGTGGAACGATTTGGCAAGGGCTCCGTGTCGTGTTGAACTGGTGTGTCCGTATAGGTTTAAGTGCGAATTCAAATTGGTCGACACGTAAACGCTCGTGGTAGGTGCCGATGCGGTTTGAGTAACGAGTCGTGTGTTCGGAATTCGAAAATTGCCCGCCCAATTTGAATGTGATACCGGTAATTGGAATTGGAACAAGTTCGGTTTATTATGTTTTATAAATTTTAAATGTTTTTTTTTGTTGTAATTTCCTTTGCCTTATTATTGTTTTCACAGTTTGACTTGAGTCGATGACATACTATAAAATGACAATTCAATATGAAACCACAACGCTAAGATTTAATACCTTTAAGTATCAACAGTTGGAGACTAAGCTTTATACTACTTTTGAGCGCTCGGGTTTGAATTATTTGAGTTAAGAAAGATAAAATATATGAAATATGATCGAATGTGGAGGACGACCCTACGTCGCGGCGCTTAGACTCAACTTGAAAACGTAATTAACGTCATGTTTTATGTTCAAATAGATTACCTAGACACAATAAAAGAATTAAGAAGACAGGATAGCTCATTTACAAGAAAAAAAAAATCTAAGAAAGTACCTAAAATCAATTTTTCAAGAGCACCTCTGTCATCTATCTTTGATTCTTATCTAAGATATCGTTCAAAAAGATTTATACGCCTAATTCAGCAATAAAAAGACGACATAAAAGCAAACCGAACTCGGGCATTAAATAACACGCAGTAACATAAAGTAGCTGATTCTGTTTCGGTCGGTAACACGGCTGCGGAGCGGCGGAGGGGCGGCGGCGGCGGCGTCGCGGTTGTGGATATTTATTAGTTAGTCACGCCGATGTGAATTGAGGCCTCGTGGACTGGGATTGAAATTAATTTTAAATTGAGCAGTTTTTTTATATAACAAAATACTTTTATTAGTTGTCTGAGGAAATAAGACATCAGTCACCTTTCAAAACGCTGTCACAGTTTAATTTAAATAAAATGTCGTCTAAAGAAAAAAGAATTGATAACGTATAGGCAACAGATAATACATAAGTCTTATTAGCTAGGCTCATACAAAACAAATACTGCTGAATGGGAACCAGATAACAGATTCAATACGTCCATTACATACCTCAAGTAATTTTTCAAATATAAGCTCATACCAAGTGTTTTCAGATTGAAATAATGCAGCAGAAATCAAGCAAAATTTTACTTACGCTACGGAGGTTCTAGTACCAACTCCGCCAACGATCAAAGAAACATTTTTTTAATCAAAACATAAGGCGTCATCTAAGCTCACATCAAGCCACACAAATATTTGTGTATCAGCCCTATCTGAGCGGTTAACGAAATTTATGAACGCGTCAACCAACGTAAATTGTTAGCCTAATACAGTTGGCACCGGCAGAAACGTAAACGCGACCGCCCTTCATACATCTCTTGATGTGAGTTATGTGCTTTGTTTATTAGAAATTTAGGGCCTTCGCTGCTTGTCGAGCTGGATGCTGCAGAAATGCATACCTATTAATATTATTGTTTTTAATTAAAAATGTTTAAAGGACTGACAAAAAACCAAAACACTAAAAACTGTATTTATAATTGATTTGATAAGCCTTTCCAGAAAACTACTGTCATCATAACATTCATTATCAATTCATTTGTAATTTACTGATCATCGATCCATGGCAATATGGTAGACCTGCACGCAAAGTCTCGTATCAGAGCTGAATTTTTTATTTTTGCCAGCTATGACATCGATCTTATCTAATGTCGAATGAGGTCAAAATTAAGCACACGGATTCGCTCTGGCTCTAAATAAATTATTATAGAACAAAACACGCTTTCTTAGCCTCGGACGATAGATTACTCCTCATCTGTGTTTTCAGTTTAGGTACTCAAAATTAATCTTAAATTCTCCTCCCCAAAGTTTGTCTTTAAACAAATTTCTAAAATTGAAACTGGATTAGATGTAGCTAAGTCAAAAAAAGGTCGAAATAATATAGCCTCAGGCTAAGGTATTCTGTTTCTTAAAAAATGTAATTTGCGAACAATATCCCTTTGTCATTTTATGATTGATACTTGTTCTAAATGTTCAACCAATTTGGAACGGCGAAATATTGAATGGTTTTGTATATTGGTGTACCTTTTGAGCTATCGTTTTATGGACCTTTACTTTTTATTCAAAAAGACAAAGATAATAGGGCTTTGGAGGTAAGGTTTTATTCGTACTTAAATTTATTATAAATTTAAATATGACAAACACCTTAACCTTTACCTTTACACACTTTGTGTGATATGTGATGTGTAAAGGTTAAGTAGAAACTTAACTTTTTGTAAAAATAAAGTTTTCGATTATGTGTAATGTAGATTTTATAAAGATATTGTATTGTTGTAACCTATGTTCCGAAACTAAATACACCACGGGAATACAGTTGTGAATTTTCAAATTTGAAAGGAAGCTTAATCAAATGAAGTTAGAAACTTGCGTGATTATAATTTATGTTGATATATAAGCAAGGCTTTGTACAAGTTTGTTAGATAACTTGAGACAATGACGATTGTCTCAAGTAGATATTGGGTTTCAAAGTGATGAAACATTTAACTTTAGTTGAACAATCAAAACTTCTTACTTAAACTATGTCGTTACAACGGATAAAGTTTCAGAGGATATTTTAATAATATATTAAGACTATGATGGCAAGATCTGGTTTTGTGGTGGTTGATTTCACAAATCCACTTCTTAATACGTTATTAGCCGATTTAAATTTGTATAGTCTAAATCAGACTGGTTTTTGGTTTTCATCGTATACTGTGTTTTTTTTCCAGGAAAAATTGAGCATTGATTATTTAAATAAGTTGATAAGTTCCAATCAGAGACTTTCTTCGGTATTAGAACAGGTTTCTTATTTTTTAATTAGTTCAACTGATTTTAACGAGTTCTGCAATATTTCGGAGTCTTGAATACGGGGACGAAAAATTTTGAGTTGTTCCAATCCGATCCATCTTGTCGTGATCCACCTTTCGTTATTATCACTAACGATTTCCGGATTGATCCCCCTTATGTTTTATTCGTCCTTCATTTTTACAAATTAAATACGTATACAGGGTGGATTTCGACGAGAGACCTTTGCGGAAATATTGCATCGTTTAAGTGAACATGGTTGGTTTATAATGTTTAGAAACTTAAACGAAGTAAAAAAAAATAATACAAAGTTCACTCATTTTTAACTGTGGTGATAACCCTATATTGCATCTGCACATCACAGCAAGATGGCTAGATTAAGGAATCGCCGTCGGGAAAACTCGGGATATTACGTTTATTTCCGATAGTTGTTGTCATCGTACTGGTGTAAGAATGACACATAAATGTCAAATAAAGCAAATAAAATGCAAAACTATGAATATCAGTTACTTTATTAATTTTTTTACATACGGTGTTCAAATGTTCCTCCGTGTCTTATAATACATGCTGCAGCCCGTGCCCGAGTATGTTGGTGCACATGCGATAATGTCTGATCTTCACGATTTTTCCTACGAAGAATGTCGAAGGCAGAAATCAACCTATGTTTCATTTTGTCCGCAGTATTTCATTCCGTTTTGTACACCATATACCGTATCTTTTATACAGCCCCACAGGAAGAATTCTAAACAAATTAGATCCGGAGATCTCGGTGGCCAGAGGTGCGGCCCAACGGCAATGTTCATAAGTGCAATAGCAAACTTTGTAAGAGGTAACCCGCAATGTTTTGAATTTAATCCGATTGGTAGCCGTCGTGAAGGAACGCTTAAATTTACCCAGACCAGAAAAACTCTGTTACAAAGAGTAAGTGTAAATGCAATGGCACCAACCATTTCTAATAAAATTCCCGAATCGATAAGAATGATTAAGGATGACAAACAATTCAAGACGGTTTTAAATGAATTCCTTGCTGAAAAGCATTTTATGATTTGAAAGAAGTTTTGAATGACAAACTTTATTAACAATACGAAATACTTGATAACATTATTAGAATAAATTATTAATTTAAATAACTTTCAATAATTTTATATTGACCTTTACTGAACCTTAGTTGATAATTATAGTTTTTTAAGGTTTTAACATTTAAATTGTGATTTTATTTTATTTTATCTTATATGACTTTTGAAAGAAATGTAAAATTGACTTAGAAAATAATCTATAGACATGTACAATAAAAAGGTGACATTTTAGTTGACATATTAAAATTCATATGCCAATATGGCGAGTCATAGCTGCGCCCATAATATTTGTAACATCTCTACTATGTAACTACCTATGATTATGAATAAATGATTTGATTTTGATTTTAAATATAATTGATAGTTTTATGCGCAGTTAAGGTTATTTAAAAAAATCTAATAAATGTAATGTGGACGTTTAACCTACGTTGCTGACTGTACGGAAATTATGTTTATAACGACTAGGTGGATCTGACCGGAATAGAAAATAATTAAAAATAAAAAGGATCCCCCTGGTTTTTTATGAAATAATGTACAATAACTGCACATTTTCTGTGGTAGTACTTTTTTTACTCAAGCTAGCACTATATTCCCTTTATTTTTTTACTCAAAAGTACTAAGGTACTTGAGTACTTTTGAGTCAAAAAATAAATAGCCAAGGAAATAATTTAATAGCCTATCAAACTCTCGTAGTTTCGGGGTCGTTTCGTACATAGCATGATAGATAAAAGTTTCCCGGAGCTATAAAAAAACAATCAATGTAACATAAAAATGTATTAGACGTTGAGATGGAGGACATTATATCACCGTTTGCTTTTCGTGTTACAAAATATAATGCCGGACATTATTTCCACGTAGCGCCATTAATCCCTAAATTAAGCTCTGTCATATTATGTCCTAGATAAAATACTTTAATATCTTATTGATCATGATATTCACTTAATTTATGATTGGACATATAAATAAATAACTACAAAGATCAGACACGATGAGACAAAACTAATGCGCGAAAGGTATTATAAACATCTGTATTAATTAAACAAATGAATAATGATGTTGACTTTATAATTTCTGAAATCCTTTCGACTAATATATCCTTAATATGATTTATTCCTCGTTATGATTTTTTTACGTTTTAAAGGCTATATTTTAAACATAAGATACAGAAACGATCAGACAGAACTTATTAAAAAGACAAGGGTTATTTATAAAAAATATATATGACGACCGGCTGGTGTAGTGGTAACATACACTGCTTTCTATGCCAGAGGTCCTGGGTTCGAATCCCGGCGGCGGCAGATATTTGTGTGATGAACACAGATATTAGCCGTCAAGTCATGGATGTTTATATGTTTATTTAAGTTTATTCTAATAAAAAAATATGTATTACTTTATTCAATATTATGTTTATACATATATTTCTTAAGTATATCAGTTATCTAGTGTCCATAACACAAGTTCTTTAAGAAACTTAATTTGGGCTAGATAATGTTTTATGTGTGTCAGAAATATTATTTATTATTATTTGACGTAAAAAAAAATTCTCGTTAACGAAATCGTGTTAATTTTTTGTATTAACATGACTTATTTCTAGCCAAAGATTTAAATCCATAGATGCGCCCTTTCAGTACAAAGAACTAACGAAATGTTGTCATTGCTGAAAGAGGTGCATGCACAAGTCTTGTGACAGTCTATAACAAGCGCTTGTCGTGCATGTTCACATAGATTATTTAGTTAAAAATATTTACATAAAGACTTAATTATGCTGTCTTGTTCATTTCGGGGGTGTAGAAATACAAGTCGCAATACAAACAAGGATAAAGGTGTTACTTTTCATGCGTTAATAATTATTATATTATTTAATGCATTTCTCGATTTCGTCGGGCAAGGAAGCGGCCGGCCGCCAAAGAATAAGTAATCAGATAGTAAATAAAAGATCAACTCAATACTTAATGTAACCTATTAAAATATTATTAGAAAACCTTTGAAGTTTTTATTTTATGGGACAAAGCCGTCGTATTTTCTGGCTATTTTATGGAAATAGAAAATATATTGGTTTATTTTATTCACATATTTTTTATCATAACAGGTTTTAAGTAATAATTTTCTTATTCTTAATTGTTGTAGACCATTAAAAAATATCAATGAAAGTAGTTATATCGCGGGGAAGATATTTCTAGCACTATACCAATATTTACCCAATACGATATAAATTGCAAAATGATATCAACGTTTTAGATACAAATAATACATTGAAATTTCGAAGCAACTCGTAGGATACACAGGGTGACTGTTGCGTACTTAAGTTAACAATCCTGTTGGTATGTTTTTCATAAATAAACAATTTATAAATATTTATCTTTATTTTTGTTACTCTGTAATTCTTTATAACTGTTTAGGCGTGTTTCTAGCGTAAGTTACATCTGATCTTATTCTATGACGTTTGTTGACGTGGACGCGCCGTGTTTGTGTGAGTAAAAATGACAACCTTAAGACACGTACGGGCAAATCTATGGATTTAAATCTTTGTTTCTAGCTATGAAAACATTAAGTAAATATACGAGTATACATATAAATAAAAACGTTATTTTTTCCTCGATTCAGACCTTTTAAGTCATATACTCTCGTATACCGGTTACCTTGTACGATCGGTCCGGGGTTCGATTATGGCTGAAACACTATACTCTTGCTAGTCTTTGTCCACAAGGTTGTGTCCACCTTGAAGAGCAGTGGCTCTTAGTTGGATTTAGAATTCGTTTCTTGACAATCAAAAGGTATGTTTCACCAATCCTATATTAATTCAAATCGATCTTTTACCTCAGTAGGTAACGATATAGCCAAAGATAAAAGTGGGTCTAGAAACTTCGTCAGATAGAAATTGCGATTGGTTTCCTTCTCAATTGTTTACTAATTAACTTTCGTTGACGGTTTAAAGTTCGTAATATAAATACCTGTAAAGACTTAGCACAAAATCTACAAGCTAAAGTTATTATCAAAGATGAAAAGCACTGCAGAAACCAAATAAGCTATTATTTTAGAACGAAATCAAAACGGAGGTATTTTGTAGAAAGTAGTACGTAGTACATCATAAATAATGTTTCCTTCAAGGGGATTTAGCATTGTCTAGTGACGGAGGGAAACACGCTGGAGTTATGACCCCTAGAGCCTCCTTTTGTTTGGCTAATATCCGGACATTTTTTATGTTGTTTTTTGGGACACTTTTTATTTGCGAAAAGAGCCAGGTGTCGCGTTTTGTGATGTCGTCCATTTTGTATTAACATTTTTGTATTTTCATAACCAGGGTGGCTGAAGTTGAATAATGCTTTTAAAATGTATCAAGTGATTAATTATAATGTCTTATTGAAGTTTATGATTTATGAGCCCAATTATTAAGAATATCACTTTCATCATTAGCAAAATAGAGTAAACTAGCTGCTGCCCGCGACGTCGTCTGCGTGAACGCTATGCAGCACCAAACGCACCTACGATTATAACACTGCTAGCGTGATAATATGTAGCCTATATGTTGACCCGACTTCTTAACTATCTTCATGCCAAATTTGAAGTAAATCCATGCAGTACTTTTTGAGTTTATCCCGGAAAGACAAACAGACAAACAGACAAAAATTCTAAAACTATATTTTTTGTTTCTGTTTCGATTGTAGATCATACCCCAAGTATTCTTTAAAAAAAATATTCAATGTACAGTTTTGACTTTCCTACCATTTTATTATATGTATAGATTAACTCGTTCAGGTTGCGGAACGCGTTACACAAATGACAGTACAGGCGCCAATAGTCGCTATTATGGCCTTAACTGTGGTAGCCTTCACAGAAGGGCTAATAATGAAACACGCACGTGGACAGAATATAACACTGACAGAACTTTGTAAAGCTAGGATCAGAAGTCAGTTCAGAACATAACATCGTATAGAAACACATCGTAAAGATAGGTTAATGTAATAACTTGCACCGAATGAAAAGCTTATGGCAGTGGAATCGAATTAGAGATAAACCGTCCTTGAGATAACCTAAATCTGGGTTGCCTCGCAGAAATCGCGCTTCGGCGATAAGGCCGCCCTTTGTATGTTAATTGTAATTTTGTTTCATTTATACTATGTAACCATGTTGGTGTACAATAAAGAGTTTTATTATTATTATTATTGAAACAATTTTGGTTACCAGTATTGTCCTGTATAATCGAAACCAATGAATTATTGTCTCAAGTTGTCGTGTTTTATAAGACATATAACTAACTATAAATTGTACTTTTTTAACATATCTACTTCGGCTTTATTATTATATTCTTGTTACATCATTTCGAGTTTTTTTTCCCTTTCCCAATTATGGGATTATTGGGTAATTAAATAAAATGTGCGAACCGTGAATTGTTTTTCTTCTAGGTTTCTCTGTGGGAAATTGATCTAAAAAAATATCAGCTCTACAAAAAAGACATCCCGTATGACCTCAAATTTTTAAACAATCTAAGTGTTAATTTAAAATGAATTAATTTTAAAAAGCTAGAACCATTATTGACATTGCACGTCTAACTTTAAGGGAAAATTAATTTAAGAATATGACAATACTAATAACAATAAATAACAGGTTTGAATATCCTTAAGGTTCGTTACGCTATGATTCTCCAGGAACCTTATTTATTGACCATTAAGAAGTTCCAAACCCATAATGTTAAGGGGAAAATTTTAAAGGCTAACCGGAAGAAATTTATGGCGCTATAACAATATTTTATAATTTATTTTAAGGAGATGCAAATATCAACCGCAACAATGTAAGAGTAGATGAGGTTGCGACAGTGAACCTTATATCTTAGGTTATTAGGTGTTATTATTCACTCGTAAACTCGAATTTATGTTTTTTATCGGAAATCAAAATGAGGTTTCTGATACTAACTATGAAAGAGTTACTAAGACTATGAAAAACTTTTAATGGGTTACAAATTACTTAATATATAATATTTTACAACTCACTTTTAGTATAATGGAGTTAAAAATTGAAATTTTCACAAAATGCAAAGGGTTTTGTAGGACAAACTGATTTAGCACTTCTTCTTCTTCTAATACTTCACTTTCTAATTATCGTGCGGTTATATCTACCCTAAGCGGAGATAACTTAATTATTCTTGTGACATAAAGCTTAAAAGATAAGGTTCACAGTGCTGTGTTTCCAAACTACATTGAATTAATGAGTGCTAGAATGTATGCACCTATTTCAAATATGTTGGCCAATGCTTCAATTTCATGTAATTAGATAAATTCAATAGTAGTAAAATATTATCGTGAGAGCGGCTACGTTCTATATCCGATTCTAATCCGATACGGATCCGAGAAATGACGGTCCGGATCCGGAATAGCCGTAGAACTATTTCTACGGTAGCTTATGCACTACATCTTGCATCTATCATCCGTCCTTTTTTTTTAAATGTCTTAATTTTTTTTTTTTTTTTTTAATTTTTATCTTCTCGGATTCAGATTGTATAATAATCGGATGTAGTGCACAGAAGCTCTGAATTTTCTATCTTTGCTATTCTTCTGTTTTAAGTGGTTTAAAACAGTCAGTAATACGAATTTGACGACCACTTTGGCGATAGGGTAAACCTATCTGCCTCAGAGTCCAGTGGCAACCAAATTCCCGCACGGAACAAGAAATAAAAATTTTCCGTGTCTGGGAGTTTATCTATTTATGTATTTATATTCTAGGTTCCCCCCTAGGTCGCTACATGGTATCCCATAACACAAGCTATGCTTACTTCGGGGCCGTGCAGTTGGTGTGATTGTCTGGGGATTTTTATTTTATTTATTTTATAATATATTAAAAGATGAAAAATCGCACTCGGAGCCGTATTTTTTTTATTAAATTAATGAACTCTTGTTTTTTTTTATTAATAAATCATACGATCACTAAACCTGTGCTTTGCGACCGCACTTTTTCATATATTTAAAAATTATCTTCATAATTACTGCATATCAGTATTTTAAATTCACCGCAGAAGTTATTGGAGAATGTGAAACCGCTTTAATTTTTCTGCTTTCCTAGGACAGATCCTCATACCAGACGGCTCAGATTTGATTAATACTCTGTCTGTGGTTAAGACCATTGAGGTCACATGATTGAATCTTTTCCATATTTAAATACTCTTCCAGCTATATCATGAAATGAATATTCATAAAAAATGTACACATCTAAGATACGAACTTTGAAAATTTGACTTGAGACGTCTTAAGAGCGTTTTTAATTAATTAAAAACAAAGCATTAAACTCTCGTACAAAATGTAGCAGAGTTGTTGCTACTATTCGTATTCAGCCGCAGCTGAAAGTATAATATGGCTATGTTTTTCATTAAGAAATGCAAATAAATTGCGGTAGGAGTCATTTGTAAAATAACTTAAAATGTAAAAACTGGTAAAGCACGCTGCAATATTGTTTAACTGCAGAACGTATGGTTCTAGGTTGAAGTACTGGCCTGTAAATAAATTTAAAATATGTACATGTTGCGTGTGGTGTCGCCTTCAAAATAGCAGCTCCCTTTTTTTTCCTGAGTCATTAGACTACTGTTACCACTGGATTGTCAGAGCTTTACAATTAAACTCCACAAAGAAATGAAGCGTGGTTTATGAAAATCTTATCAAATTCTATCTGACTTCTACATTAGAAACGTTATTTTGGGGTATCTGCATGTTTAAATATGGAGTTTTCTCAAATATGATGAACAGCAGTGTCATTTGATAATAATGATAATTGCATTGATGATAACTGTATTGTGCCAAGCGAAGCTATTATAGTTCTATCACATAAAAAATTCATGGTAGTAAATCTTGGTTACAAAGGGCGTGGACACATGTCGCCGCGCGGCGCCGTTTGCCGTGCAACGGTACGGCACCACCACCAACGAAATGCAAGGTGAAAAATCAAAATCAGTTCGTTGCTGACGGCGCTGTGGCTTTGATCGACGTCGTGCCGTGCATTCTGCCGGCGCGGCGGCGCAACCGGTGCCGCATAGAGCTGTTTCCTCTCAAGATCATATTTTCTATCAAACACTCTAATGTAATTTATATATATTGTGAATTTCATTCAATGCGATAAGTATCACTACCTTATTACTTGAACAAATCTGATTATAAATCAAAAATGCTAAACACTGACCCAACATAACAATCAAATTTGTCAGCTTGATCCATAATGTATTCTAACGAAATATTTATTCATTACATTAGATGGGCCGGTCCTCGTTTCACTTTCAAGTGTACGTAATTTATTATGATCTATTGATTCTCGGGAGAGCGTGTTGCCAAACGCCCGCTTTCCCCGATTTCCGGGAGAAGTTGACTAACTCTCCTGAAATTATGTTGTAAGTTTTGTACCCTCCTATAAAACTTATTTCTCTGTGTATCCTTGGTATTTTACTTTGCTTGAGCGCGAGATTACAGAAATGAATTAGCTGTATTGATGCGAAGATTATTGGATTGTTTGCTTCGTGCTATTTAATTGTGTGTTAGCTGTTATTCAGTTACGATTTTTTTTTGTAGAGCGAGTATTAATCAGTTTTTTTTTTAAGTGAAAATTCAATTATGGTATATATTGAAGATTGTGATGATCGATTTAGTTATGTGTGTGTTTTCATAACATATATAATTATTATATAAAGTAACTACCTTATAGAATTAACTAAGAATAGCTCTGACGCTCGGAGTGTGTTACAAAAGGCGACTATTCTCTTCCTATACAGAGATGTAGGACCTGTTCAGTAAAGTACTATCGCTCCGGCAGTGATATTTTCTTTCATGATTTTAATAGAGCTAGTTTCCTTTTGAACCCATGTGTTGAAGTTAGACTTCAATCTTATCTTCACTTTATATCTGATGTAATTCACCAAGAAAATAAAGAGCTTGAAATTCAATAATATTCAATAACTTCAAATTAATTGTTATCAAAACATGTAAAAATTTAAGCGTAATATCATTTATAACTTAAAAAAATTGTCTCACTATGTGAGTAAAATTATGATAATAAAAAAAAACGTTAAACTTAAAAGCTTTCAAGTCTTCTCTAGTTAACGAGCTTACCGCGCATGTTATTACTAATAATAAAAATCTGAAGTAGAACTGGAGTAAGTTGAGTACTTATATGCGTTCCAAGTCTTCAAAGTACGTACGTCAATCCGGCGGAATATCATTTCTCCCTGAAAGTCGTAAAATAAATGAAAAAGGCTCGTAAACCACGGAATGGTGCGAATATTCATGCAACATACATGTCTTATGAGATCCAAGTTTTATATATCTGGGCTATGGGCTCGTCTTGATGAAAGTACCTGTAATTTATAACAGTGATCACATGTGAGTGATCCTGTTCTAAATTTGTGCTAATGGACCGGTTTTAATTGTGAAAAGTCGTTTTTTATTTTTATCGCGTTTTGTTTGTTACATTGTTTTACTCGACGACGACATATTATGCATCAATAGCTAACAGCAACAAGCCCTATGAAATGTTATATTTTTTTAGAGCAAATAGATTATATTATATTAATTTAAGTAGCAATGCAGTTCCAGTATTGTCAAGCGAACGTTGATATCGATGTTTGTGGAACATAAAAATCATTCGAAAAATCCCATGAAATGGTTAAAAAAACGGATGATTTATCGTTTGTGTTGATTATCTTTGTATATTACCTTTTGTAGTTTGCTTTATCATAATATGATATATTTTTTTAAACTAGCATAATGAAGTAATCGCGGAGTGTCTAAAAGTTCAGTTGCACCTGTCTGCACTCTTCTTTGTTTGTCACTCATGCCAAATCTTACGGTCCTCTGTACGTGCAAAGTGCTTTAAAAGTGGTTTTAAGTTTTTTCGTTGCGTTTTAATCATTTTAATTAATACTGATACTATTATAACTATTTTATGAATACCAAATGGCAATTAAAAACCTTCTATTAAAGATGTATAATGTACACTAAGTACCTATGTCTTCAATCTCTGAACAGAGAAATATATTGCTAAATACATATATCCTCAAAAAAAAAATATACTCGCAGAAATCTAATATCCACTTTATTAGACTATCTCACATTCGACTATATATTATAGGCATACAGGCCCGACAGTTTAACTACATCGCTTATTGGTAACGAAGCTCCACGACTTTCGATACATTGATTTATTTGTGGCAATTAATACTCGTGTCTTAAGTGGAACGTTTTGTGGTCTTCGATATAGATCCCTCGGTTTTCAATTAATTATTAATAACGAATATTGTTGTCAGACTACAATATTTGGATTCGAATACTTCGAAAATTAAGATGAGTTCAAAAATCTGTAACATCTGCAATTTGTTGTTATAAAGTTTTAATGTTATAATGTTACATTTATATATGGTCATTTTCTGGGCTACCAGACCCCTTAATTTGAAAGAATAAAGATTTCTTAAGGTAAGTACTGGTCGGTATTAACGGCGTAATAACACAGCAATTGTTCATACAGTCAGTACTTACAGGAAAACAAGGCGCTCGAAACGAACAACGTCACGAATTCCAGAACATATCGTCTCGCTACATGCTCACTGCGAATGTTACATTACCCTTTGCAGATAATTAAAACATATATATGATCCTAATTTAGTAACATAACAATATTAAGAGCTTATTACTCAATGCTTACATGACGCGTGAACGAATCCTCAACCACACTGCTTCACAAAAGCCCTTTCAATATATTCCACCCTGACGTGAGGCGGTTAGGACAAAAACATCTAAATCCGGGCATACTCGTATTACTTGAGAGATTCACAGAAGGGTTGGAATTTGCATAAAGTTTTCGCTTCTAGAAATTAACACATGAGCAGCAGTAGTGCATGAACGTGCATGGTTGTATATTTTCGCAGTAAACCTGGAAAACCTCCCAGAAAGCAGCTCAACTATTTGTGTGATAACAATAAAGTTCACAACTTTGGCATAACTTTGCATTTTAAAATGTACACATGGAATCTGATATTTTAGTTAGATTAAAAAAGGCTCCTGTATAATAAAGTCACTCAGTAATGAAAGATTCAGATATTTTTTAAATAAATAAATAACCTAAAGTAATACTCCAATGTAAGCTTGCATATTAGCTGGAGAACTAGTGAACCCTGGCAGGCGTCGGCCCTGCACATCATCAGCCCCTTTATTGCTGAAACTGTAAAAAAAAAGCAAAAACAAACTTGTTCCTGTTGTTGGAAAGTGCATAGTTGATGAGGAAAAATAATGTTTCTCCTTTTGCCTGGCAAGGTCTTGTGCTATTCAAAACCGCCTGTAATTTTACATATTTATTCTAATACATTTGCTCAAACACATATCCAAATTTAAACTTTACAGTAGAAAGTTAATTTTTCCTCATCAACTATGCACTTTCCAACTCGCCTGGCACATACTTGTGCTCATGGTAAGCAACTGTAATTTTTTTTACAAGATTAACAATCAATTAACTACATCCTATAAAAATTTTGCCTTACAGGAACAAGTTTTTTTTGCTTTTTTACAGTTTCAGCAATAAAGGGGCTGATGATGTGCAGGGCTGACGCCTGCCAGGTCATGATTTTTTGCATTAGCATGCTATAAATCGTATTTCTAGCCTTACAGGAAGACCGTTACTCGGAGGGTTCAATAGCTCTTGGACTATATGCTTGTGTTATGGATTGTGTGTGCACAGCGGACCTAGGGTATACAGCTAGACGCAAGCAGTTTTTAAAAGTTCATATCCTAAATTCGGCCTGCTGGGATCCGCAGCCAGAAACACTCAGCACCACGATGGCCATTATAAAATCTTAGAGTGAACCGCTGGCAATCATCAAAACTGGTACAAATCTAGTTGGTGGAACTACTGATTTGTAGGCATACTAAAATTTCAATAAATAATGACAAAATTAAAACCTTAAAAACATTAGGTACCAAATTGAACGAACGAACCTCTAGCGCATGATAAATACGTATTTCACGCAATCAATCACGTATCACAATATCTAACATCTCTTTTTCATGATATAATCGTTATTATATAAACGTCAGAACTAGAGCTATTATCAAACCTGGAACTTTTCGCATATAATCCGGCTGTATACCCAAAGTTATAAAACGGTCTTCACAGTTGAACTTACACGTTACAGTGAAACTTGTCCTCCTACCAATGCAGTAAATAAAGGCCGCCCGTGACCTCTGTGTGTAGGTAGAAATCCTTCTAGGTAGGTCCAACTAGCGACAATATCTTAAAATAGAAGCCCGCCAAATATTATCACTCCAACTGTGATCTGTTGTGACAATGTGTTCTTAAGATATCTATTCTAACTAGGCTCGTGTACTAGCAAATGAAATTGAGTTCAATCGCAGGCCTTAATCACAAATAAAACATACGCCGCTCACGGCCGAGACTAGCACATGATCATGAAGTTATAATAAACCAATATGAAAAGCAAATTAGGTAATGGCAGATATGGTTAAAAATATTCTAATATCGACCATCGTAATTTCATTCAAATTTCATCTGCTAAGTAAATACAGTATAGAATACCTTAATACCACACAACAGAATAAGATGACCAAATCTTCACCGAGTGATAAAAAGTTCCTTTTAATATTAAAATAACAATAAAAATTCCTTGGTTAATAATTAAATTACAGCACAGCTTTGGTTTTCAGCACCGCAAAGTAGTTGAACACACGTAAATAAAACAAAACTAACTCACATACTAAATAGGTAACCACTGTGCAAAGTAAAAGCAAAGACTTTTGCGATTATTACGAACCTAAGTCCACTCTGTGGCTACGGTAACAATTTGTGCCTGGGTATCCAGGTCATTCGGCGCTAATGTGTACTCTGGTATTACAGTCCCAAAGGAGCATTGAACCGGCATCGAATTATCGCTACACATATCAGAATATTTTATGTTTTATCCACGTGTAACAGTTTTATTTACGTTAACAAGTTTTGGATCGCAATTTAGTCCTAAAGAAGCTCCTTTTTTGGCCTTTTCTCATACTGCCGGCCAACAAAAAAAATTATATGTGTCGTTAGAGCTAATCAAACAGAACAATAGTTAATATGGAACAAAAGTTTTGGGATTATTCTGTGTCAAGAAATACAAGTTCATATGTCGATTTATAAAAGTGATGAAAATTATGTAAACTATTGATAGATTTCAGTAAAAACCTTATTTTTAACCAACTACAAAAAGGAGCGTTCAGTTTGACCTGTATGTATTATGCAAGTATGTTTGTGTGTCCGTGACTAACTTGCGTAGAGCTTTATCGATTTTGATGCGGTTTTCAGAAGATTATTTGTCACGGTTAGCAGAAGGTTCTGGTATTTTAAAGGACTTAATAATTAGGTTCTTAATTGGTCTGTATGTTTTTAAATACGTTTTAATTTCACACACCAACGGATTCGAAATATAAATCGGGGATGGTAATGCATTAAATTAAACCATAAAAAAAAACATTTTGAGGACAACAATTCCAACGTTCTTTGTCTCTTTAACTTTTTCATAAATTTAAAAAGACATAATCTTCAACCACTCAATAAATAATCAATATCTATATTATTTATTGAGTGGCTGATTTTCGGTAAATGTATACTATGATTCCTTTTAAACATTTATTAGATAAAAAATCGTGATGTTTTTTCAAAAGTATAAACCATCTTCAAACCCGAGGCACTAATATCGCCGACAAACATTTATAAATACGGATCAAACTGATTTCCTTTTTGAAGTCGGTTAAAAAGACGAGCAGATTATAGATATACTCAACAAACGATTAATGTCTCATAGCTTGAAATACAGTATATATACATATTTTTCAACGTTTTTGTTACTTGGTAGAAGTCACACACACTGTATTTGACGTTTTCACAGTTTCCAGTATCAAAAAGTATGTGTAAAAATAAAGCGGTTAAGTAGATCAGTTGGAAGAGCACTCGTCCGGCAAACGAGAGGTCCCAGGTTCGAATCCTGGTCGGGTAATTTTTATTTATCACATTTTTCATTTATTTAAGAATAATTGAGCATTTTAAATGCAAAAACTTAAAACATTGAAATGCTTCACTTTAACTGGGATTCACAATTTCTGTAAAGAAATTGGTCTCGGGTGGTCTTAGCTGCAAAGATATACCATAAGATGGGGGGGGGGCTACCTTAGCAATATAACGTAAAAACAAAAAATGTGGTAAGTAATTTCGAGGCGTACCGCCAGGCCCCGGTAGCTCAGTGGAAGAGCACTCGTCCGGCAAACGAGTGATCCCAGGTTCGAATCCTCGTCTTGTAATTTTTATTTATCACATTTTTCATTTATTTAAGAATAATTGAGCATTTTAAATGCAAAAACTTAAAAACATTAATAAGATAATCTGTTTTTATATGACATTAAAGGCCAGGAAACGAACACTGGAGCCACCTGATGTTATGCGGTATCCAAACCCATGGACATTGATATACGGAAGTGCAATGATTAAATTCGTTGCTGACCCAAGGCCTGGTTAAGGATGGTATAGCCTTTTTTCCAGTAATGACGCTGGCTGTTCTTTCCCTTTACTGGAGTACAACTACACATAAACGCGGTTATTATGGCGGTTAAATAGGGAGTTCGGACTACCTTTGTAAACGAAAGTACTAACTTACCTAGATGTCTCCAAACAAAGAGACAATTACTAACTAATAAACATAATTTTAATCAATAATCTGCTTTTCTTTTATTAATTTTTACCTAAGATGTTATATATACGGTGCTCAAATAAGTACTAAGGAGAAAAATATTCCAGGCCTTGTCTTTTCCATTCGACTACAAAAACCGTGTTTTTGGACCTATTTAAAAAAATCTAAACATTTGAATGCCTTCACCTATCCTCAAAGCTACACAGCTCACAGCCCCAGAGCGGACTTATGTCTTATTGGAAATTACTTGAGTAAAGTTGGAATGAGATGTGAAGATCAAATCAATGTATGTATGAAAATGACTAATAAAACTTTTATAACTTCACTTAGAGTAATCATACAACTTTTCTGCCATAGTAACTATTGCTCAGAACAATTAGTACTAACGATACGTACCATTTAGTTTTGTTGGCCGGCACTTTTGAAAAAGGCCCAAAAATGTATGGAGCCAAAATTATCTCCTTTGACCTAAATCATCATCATCACAACTCCGTGTATTGAGCCCACTGCAGGGCATGAGTCTCTCCTCTGGGTGACGAGGAGGTTTAGGCCATAATCCACCGAGCTGGCCCAGTGCTGGGTGGTGGATGTCAGAATTTTCAGGGTGCCGATATGGCTTCTGACAAACCCTAACGACTACTGTATACAAGTATACAGCACCCGGGACCGACAGCTTAACGTGCCCTCCGAAGCACGACCTAAATGACCTTACCTAAAGAAAAGTGAACATTAAGCTACAGCATCTCATTTTAGAAATTTTGAATATCTACTTTTCTATATTTAAAATATTGTATCACAAGGTTCATCACGCTAACTTATAAAATCCAAATATTTTGAAAAAGTTGAATGAATATTACACCAATAGACACCAAACACAATACTAAATCTTTACGCCAAAACCAATCTGCATTTTTCCTTACAACGTTCAACGGCGTTTCTAAAACAATTTCGAAACGCCGCCTCTAGATCTTCGGGAAATGTACCGTTAGCTGACGTATAACAGGCGGTACAGCGTTTTCTTTGGTTTCCCGAGGGACCTTAAAACCTTTGGGAGCCGTTAGAAGTCCAAAAGCGTGCAGGTAAAAGCAGCCGGTTCGATGGCCGTTTGAGTTATTGCTGCATTTACGCGCCAAAACTGGCAATCGATATATCGCTGCTTGCTTACTCTTGCTATATTCCGAAATACGTTTTTCGTAGATTCAGTTAGGGGATTAAATGGGAAAGATTAATAATAGTAGCATTATTCGTACTTTTCAAAACAGCAACAAACTTTGCACAGTCAGTTACATGCTATAATGAATAAACCTTTCTTTTTAAAGCAAAAACAATTAAAATCACCTTTTCCAAATAAGTGTGCCATTAAAATGATAAGTAATTTAAGTATCGCGAAAAACAAAGATTTTTAATGAAATATAGTATAGTTTTTAAAGTAAATCTAGATTCAAGATTTTTTACACAGTGTAATGTTACTTTATGCGTAATAAATTATTTAGGTATTTTTAATGTGATCAAATAAAGATTAAAAGCACTATGAGTACTAGCGATGTAAGATCACTTGGAAGACGAGTTAATCAAACGTATAAGTCTCTTTGAAGTCTGCTTCTTAAGCTAAAACGGTTTGAAATAGAATAAAATTAAATTTATTCATATGTTTTAAGAAATTCTTGAGTTGATCCATAGTAGTTCATTATTTTTGATCTTCCGCTAATTGAATATAAAGAATGTTTATTCATACCGTGCAATAGAGTTTAATGAACGCAAAACTTTTGGAAGCCGCAGTGCCGACCGAAGTCTAAAACAATCGCTTTAATTAAAAGCTAAAACTTAATTAGAATAAATTAATATTCATAACAATAATGGTTATCGTCACTGTTTAAGGCTGCTGATGGTTCGAACTATACTTTTCTGGTCATTATGTCTTAATTAATAAATAATTGTTTGTTGGTGAAAAATACACACAAAAAAAAAACATTAATTTGGATGTTTTTCTTATTAATCAGGTTGGTTTTATAATATTTGTGTGGAATGGGCTCATATTATTGGTAATTACATATTTTCGCTTAAAATATGTAGTTTTACAATTTTATCTTGCAAAGGGTTACATACACAATGTTAAAGTATATTTTTGGATTTTGTGATAATGCAGCTAAATCACAAAACGAAAAGAAGTCTAATGTTTTCAAACATTAATTGATTAACATCTTGAGTAAATTGAAAAAAAAAGTTCTTAAAAAGGGCCCAGTTAAAAGTACCCGTAACCGGCGATCATGTATGAAAAGATTAATGAACGTGGAGGAAGCAAAAGAGGTATGTCTGGATCGAAGCAATTGGTGTTCCCTTGTCTCTGCCTACCCCAAAGGGAGACAGGCGTGAGGTTGTGTGTGTGTGTAGTAAATTGAATCACACTGTTAAGTCGTTTTCACTTTTGTGACTTTTAGCACTCTTGAATTCAAGTTTAATAAAGAAGCTGTGTGTAGTAATTACGTAGGTATTAGCAAATGCTCTGCTCTACTCTAATATTTCGGGCCTCCTAAATGAAGAAGAGTTTCATGACTCGTTTTTCGGAGAAACCAACTAAACAATTGCGGTGATAATGGACACAACGAACTTCAAGTGCTTTCTGAACAAAACTTTCTGATTCTAAATTCACTGTTAAAATGGCATATCACAAGGGCTTTCCTGGAACAAGATAAAACAATTAAATTGAGATTGGGAATCGTCGTCGTAATGCAAACTTGTCATTAATTATTCATTTCATCTCAGTAGCGGTGCCTTAATGACGGCAACAACGGAATAGAATGCATCGCACTCACTTGCTAATGGTGGAACTAAGTAAAATATTTACTAATTGTGTATACTGTTTTGAGACTTAGGCTGCGATCTTTAAGATGGAAAATGTCCTGTTGGGAATAACTCTTATATTATAAATATTAATCATGGCGAATATTACTTTTAGGAAACATTCCGAAGTCGTCGTGACATAGTGGCTCATGGGTATATAATAAGACAATGTTCAGCGACATCGTCACAAATGTGTAACCGCCGACAATTCATTTATCACACACGATGACTCCTGTGTTCAGTAACCAGATAAATTTTCGCTATATTTTCATACGGGCCATGACCCGTCCACCTACCGCTTTCACCCACCAGTGGGTGGAGGGGTAATTCGCATTTACCCATGCACCCACTACGTCAAGACTGGAATTAAAGTTATAAGTTACGAAAGTTACGTTGATAATACCAGGAGCACATAACATCACAGGAGATTTTAGTTTTTCAGATTTGCTTAACCATGCCCAATAAATAAATATAGCTTGTCAGTAATAATTTTAGTAAATAATTTTTAAATAGAACTATTAGGATAAGCAATTATTACGAAAATACCAGGAACACATAAAATTACAGAAGATTGTAGTGTTTCAGATTTGCTTACCGTGTCCAATAGCTCAACCATCTTAAAGAGGTGTTTTCTCATAGTCCCATTGATTTGTTCACCTATAGTAATTTAGTAATATTTTAACCTGTGAAGTCCTAGTATTTTAAAACTTAACCTTAATTGAATTCGACAATTACAAGGGCATAAAAAAATCTGATAATTGTTGAAATAAATTCAAACTATCTTTTAATTAAAACTTAATAATTATCGTAATTTTTCTAAAAACTCACCAACACTTATTTCGTTTCTTTCAGCGGTTGAATCCGTTGGAATAATCCCACTCTCCTTTACTTTGTTAACGCTAGTTTAAATAAACAATTCACATTTTGAAAAAAGTATCCAAAAGATAAGTTTATCGACGAATAGTGCGTATACAACAAACATCACAGAACAACAATGTTAATATCAGTATGAAACAGTCCTCGTTAGGGTTTTTCAGAAGTAATTTTAATGAATGTCTATGCAATGTCACATTTAATGTCAAATGGGCCATAGCCTGAAAATTCTGACATTCATTTTTATCGTGATTCATATTCATATTCTCGTGTCACAGTTTTCGTTGCCATACTCCTCCGAAACGGCTTGACCGATTTTCATGAATTTTTTGTGCTTATCCGGTATCTATGAGAATAGGCCAACATCTATTTTTTTATTTTTTTATTTATATGGCAAAACAACGTTTTCCGGGTCAGCTAGTAATATATATATTTATGAGTAATGCTACTGTTACATATGCTCATTTCAAGCACGAAAGCATGCTTTTTTAAATTTTGAACATGTTAGTATCGAACAGTTGTTCATACTTAAATATATAAGCATACTTAAAACTAACATGCTTATTGCTAGGATGCTAGTTTTAAGTATGAGCATTTCATTAATATAATAGCATTATTAACTGAGCATACTAAATAGCAAGGTTTAAGCATTTTTTTTTCGAGCGTGAGTAACAGTAGCTTAACAGACACTTAATTTTCATAAATTAAGTATCCGTTACTCATTTTATGTTCAATGTGATTATGATAATAAAATTTGTGTTTCTGTAAGAAATGTAGAATAAATTTCAAACTTTTAAATTAAGTGAAATATTGTCTCTAGTTTCGTTTATTACTTAAAAGACTTTATTGACCGGGTATCACTTTCAGTCTCCTTCGGTCCCGAATCAGAAGAGTCGACAAAAACATTAATTCAAATTATTCTATAATTAAATGTGATATCATTCAGTTATACACGTTTTATAATGAAGTTAACCATTGGTTTTATAATAATAACAAATGTAATATCTAAGCATACAAGGGCATATAAAAACATAAATTCCTAAATAAATGAAAAAAAAACTGTTCTCTAATGTGAATGTGGCCCCTGCTAACGCTTTCCTGCAAAGACAAAGGCGAGACATGTCGACAGAAATGCAATTTGCTTCATAATATTTACTACCAACGACAAACTTTAATTATATTTTAATATAACTAGATTCCAACGCTGCCGCTACACCGCACTGAGAGAGTTTATTAAATAGTAATATTAAATTAATTTACAAGAAAAATATTCCGCTCATCCGTTTTATTGAAAATTCTTTCCCAGCTGGCGTTCTGTTTCTGTTCGTAAATGCAAGGAGATTTTGTAGGTCTTTAGTGTAAAAGAGGTTCTGCATCGTTTTAATAAGCGTTTAATAACCGTGTCTGGTAGCAATACAAATAAACCTAGTTTCGAACAAAATAAAAGAGTTATATAATGTATTTAAAAAATATCTTTAAAAAGTTTATTTTAATAGAAATCACGATTTTATTTTTATTATTTCCTTGTAGGTAGATATTATTACGTAGACTCACTCAATGAACGATAAAACTTACAACCTTGGCTTTAACAATAAATATAAGGTAGATCGACAGGAAAAGCCTGCGAAAAAAGCCCAAGGCACTATTTTGTCAAATGTGCTCATTATAAAAAATAAAGGCTATTTTGGATTTTTATTAACGAGTCGAACTTTGAATAATAATTTGTGATCAATAATTTTTTTCATAAATATTTATCATTGTTGTCTGTCACCGACATGACTCTCAACAGGGTGAAACCGAAATATGCAAGATGAAACATGGGTCGTAAACAAGAAGTGTTTGTTATTCTGGGGCCACACTAGCAGCTAACGTCAATGCTCATTAGCGCGATTATTACGATAATTATAAAATATATAGATAATTATAAAGCGCTAAAGTGGGTCTACTTGATCGGTCTACGTGAATGCCCATTATTGGCGACAATAACAGCTTTTATTATTCAGCAAGATGGACATTAACAGAGCTTTTATTATGAACTTAAATCGGTAGAAATACAAAGAATAGGATTTAGAATTTTATATCAGCCAATATGAACCCAAGACGGACAGACAGATTGAGATTTGGATCCCACAAACATGATTTTCTTTGCAGAATCTCGAGAAACGCAATTACTTTCTCGTTATTCTACTTCATAGTCACAGTACGTATTTCAAAGGACAAACACGCGCGATCACGTCGCGCTCATGACGTACACTGACAATACGTAGTGTGGGCGCTTCGTTGCATTAATTCTCGCGTTAATTTCTTTGATGTACCTACCGCCACTTGAGCTAACGCCGAACGCCAAATAGCAATGTTAATGCCGTTGTCAAATTATCGCGTCAAGTCGTGGCTGCATCGACGATTATGTCCAATATCGCGATAATTAATGGCATTTTTCTTTAATGTGGTACCAGCTTTACTGTTTAACTTTGCTTTTACCGTGTGTACTTGACAACAGGTAAAATTATATGCAAGCGTTGGAAAATTCGTTCATTAAAAAATACTTTTTTTTGTTTACTTTGGCTCATGATCACCTTAACTGCTACCTTTTCCTGTCATAGAGCCTTAGCATTTGTACTGAGATTAATCAGGTTGGTCATAAGGCTGGTGTTTCTGCTATTTAAACTTATAATCAGTAAAATTTTAATAAATTTGCTTTAAAATACTGCTATAGACACAAAAAATCTGTTTACGACTCATTCCCTTATATATTTGTGATAAAAATAAGTTTGTCATTTCTTGATTCTATCGATTAAAGTGCATTATCTTTTGTTTCAGGTTGATGTCCCACGTGATCACAGTAAACCCACAACTTTACGATAAGTACGGCTCCTAAGTTCTCATATCAACTTACTTGGTTTTTATTTTACTTAGCATTGTTAAACTTCGTTTGGAAGTAACTTTTTTATGGGAAGTCTTGCGGGGTTTGATTTCGACTGAGTATTATGTTCTGTTGTTTTATGTAATGCAGATTCCGCATTTGTTGTTTTGTGTTCTATTTTACAAACAGGGATACTTGAAAATGTTAAATACTGATAGGCATTAAATGCATCAGTATTGATATGTTAAGATAATGTATGTAGAAGGAAGTTGATTAGACAAAAATGATCTCTTATGGATTGTATCTCAGACTCTTTGATGTACCTAGGCTAAAATATTAACCAAAACATTTGCTCAAGGTGTCCATTAATTTTACACAATACCGTGAAGCTCATAGTATACAGACTTCAGATTCTTACTCCGATGATCCATTATAAAATAAAATAAAAACATATCTTAATTATTTTTTCATAAATATTTTACAACGGTGCCGTGTTAAAGCAGCAAAACTTCGAATTCAACGTATAGGTAAAAATTATCAACAAAAAAATCTGAATAACGCATTTAACTTTAGCTATATTTCTATTCCAAGACTTGTGTCGCCCTTCCCGCCATTCATCGAAGGGACCGCGGGTCGGGCCCCGTAGGTGTAACGTTTCACAGGAGGGGACAAACGAAACCAGCACAAAATTATCCCCTACGGACACATTTGCTGTAATTACTATGATTCGTTCACACCGACTTTGGTATGGTTAGCAACACAAGGAAAGTCCGTTTATTAGTTTTAATAATTCATCTCAGCTAGCTCGTGACATGACGGCCCGCGGTTGTTCTTTTTTCTTAGTTCGATAGACTAGTTAGTTTCTGCACTTTATAAGCATAGCTTTTGTTCAGCAACCGCCTTTAATTAAAAATATATCAAGCTATTCTATGGTCAATTAGTGACGGCCTTTTTAAGTACAGGTTAAGAAAACTTTTAGAGCCCCAAATCAACTCAATGTCAGTCCAAACTTGTCAACTTTTTATATGACATAGTTACATACACAATAAGTAAATAAAATATTGACACCATAAAATAGAGGCTAAGTTTAATCTTCCATAAAAAAAACATAATCACAAACCAAACGGAATCTCAAATTTCACTCGCACAAGTAAACTGAAAGTTTTTCTCCTAATCTATGAACTCATAATGAACCGGCGGTGTATTCCCTACTCATCAGTTTACCATGCGATCATGCCCCCTCCCCACTCTCGGCCGAGGTGGAATTTCATCTGCCGACACTCGCGGCCTCATTAGAGAAGGTGTAACGGTGAAGTGCTCTCCAAAGGATGTCTACATGTTTCTGATACTTATGCCAGCTTTGTTGCACACGCTGATGCAAATTATAGGGAACAAAATAAATTTGGAAATGAACATTTTTGGTGCTTTTGGGATGCTAGTTTTATAATTTTTTACTGATAACGAGACGGTGACAGGACGTGTTAATAAGTATTTAGATTTTATGAGGACCAATACTTAACCTTGCTGTGGTCTATCCATTAAAGAATTTAACAATTTGACTTGCAATATTTTCTAACCGCTACAATATTCATAATCACGCAAACTCAAAAACTCGCTCAAACTTTTGTAAAGGGTTACAGATTCGTAACTTTAGAAGTAATCGCTCAAAAGCTTTTTTCACTGATAGAATAACACGTCAGAGTTATTTGGGTCGAGCTTGCGGTTAACTTGGAAAATTACTTACTGACTCAGAATGACATGCCAAAAATGAATTAATATCTATACCTATTTAAATAATTTATCAAATATTTAATTAAAACATGGCCTAAATGCCAAATTTTTTTTTTTTCTGACCCTCACACAACATTATCTAGCCCAAATTAAGTTTCTTAAAGAACTTGTGTTATGGATACTAGATAACTGATATACTTAAGAAATATATATACATATTGAATAAATACATATTTTTTATTAGAATAAACTTAAATAAACATATAAACATCCATGAGTTGACGACTTATATCTGTGTTCATCACACAAATATCCGCCGCCGCCGGGATTCGAACCCAGGACCTCTGGCATAGAAGGCAATGTATGTTACCGCTACACCAGCCGGTCGTCTTTAAGCATTTAAAGCTTAAAAAAGCCACAGTTAAAGCTATTCACATCTTGCAGTATTCTATCGTGCTGGTTAGTTTATTTTTCGTTAAAAAAATTATAGGAAATCTTAGCGCCTGAGTACGTGGATAATAATAATCTTTGTAACAACACATATCGCTATATAAATGGACCAAACTTTACAATAAAAACTTAAAATCTCCTATACAGAAAAAGCAACTTATACCGTACCCCTACAAACACTACAACTTTAATTCTCAAAATTTTACGATTATAAAGTAAAACACCGTCTTAGCATCTCTCGAACTTTATTCTCGAAAGATCCAAACAAAAACTTAGTTCAACAAGGTTTGGAGAGCCCGGTGCAGTGCCAAGCTTCACAAAGCGCATTATGCTCCATACAGAGCGGCGCACTTTGTTCCTACGCTGCGGTACAGTTTCATGTTACTTACATCATTAACTCCATGCACCCTTGTATGGAACTCTAGACTATGCAGTATCGAGCTTCTAGAGCATCTTCGGGTTACCGATATGGGAAAAATTTATGAAAATGTTTCATGAATTTTGTTTTAGTGTTCTTAATTGTGTTTTGGTACTAAAGTTTTACTATCTTTTGTTGCTAATAGGGTATTGATTAAGATTTTATGTTTGTTACTCTTTCCTTAAAAAATGAAATTCAATGCTTAAAATTGAAACTGCTAAGTTGACTTTCGAGGCAAATATCATATCAATTTATTTTAAATTTATACATGCAAGTTGATAATTACTAGTAGAGTATGACGAAAGTCGCCTTAATTTTAAATTTTACTGGAATTCTTTACCCTTCTTAGTTTGCCAACAAATACTTTTAATGTCGAACAGCCAAACACGACGACGCCGCATAAACAACAAAAAGGTTATGTTTGAACATAAACGATTCACATCTTCAAGTAATCGAACATAGTTCAACCTGTTATTAAAAGTCCTTATCTTGAAAAAAATCACACAATCATTTCACTAATCGTTCGAAGAACAAAATTTCATATTCATACAACATTCACTTTATAGTTGCTAACAATAAAGTCTAAAATAAAAGCGCTGCTGTTAACGACTTGACTAACTATTGCTTTCAATAATTACGTGAAAAACCTTGGCAAAGTCGAGAAAAAGTAAATTGCATTTCAGGTGATTTTTCAGTACGTTTTATGCTTTTGTTTTTGAGAAACGAGCGCTTAAAAGAAAAATGCGTTTTCACTTGAAGATCTTAATTATGGTGCTTAACGGTAGAATTTTTAATGCAGGTACTAAAGGCTTGATTCCCTGTGAAATAAAAGTAAATTCATATTTGAGAACTCACCAGAAATAACTAGATTATGTGTAAGAATATCAGATTTTTATTCACTTCTGACAATTAAAGGTGATTTAAAAAAGGAAGCATGTGCGTTGTTTGAATACAATACTGCTTATTGGAAGAGTAATAATATTGAAAAAAAAATTAATAAGCAGAACACCATAACAGTAGACTGGGAAACTGATTGAAATGTTGATTATCTTTGTACCTGTCAACCTGTCAACGTCAGCCACTCGTGACTACGGTGTCAGGTAAGATACTTAATACATGGAGTTAAAATTTCAAATCTCAAAAAACCGTATTGAATTATTTTATCAAAGTATATTACAATCAAGTTTCGGCTTTGATATCTAAATATATTAAAAGTAATACTATGATGAAAAGAAAAACTACATATAGTTTTAAGTGCAGAATATATTTAATGCAATTGATTGTTTTATTTTACTTTAAATGCGTCTATTGTACATTAGAATGTCCAAGTCGCAACTTCGTAAACCTTTTAACTGTAGGCTTTTAACATTCCAAATTTGAATAAACTGTCACGAACTCAACGCAAAAAAAAACAGAGCAATTTCTAATGCAACAGCAGTACCAACATAATAATATGTATGATGTTAAAGCGGGACAAAAAAATGAGGGAAATAAAGGCAGTATAAAAGCATTGCATGTAACAGTCGGTCTGCAGACGTTAATTGACAGATCGAGTGAAAAGCCACTCCACTGCCGTGATATGGCTGCAGTATTGGTAATAAGTGGTACGGTCAGCAGAATAGGGCGTAATTGATGTATGGGCATTCGCATTCCACGCTTATATTGAATAGCTAACCTATTTGGTTTTAGGAAATAATATATTGGCAGCACCTCCTTGGAATAATATCTTAAGATTGTTTTAAAAACTAAAATTGTATTGTTAGTACGATAATTATACATGGTGACAGAAAAAAAAAAATAGTTTTTTCTTTTCATCTGGTGAGCTCTCCGAAACAAATATTTTATGGAATATTTAACCAAAGTTTTTCAAATATGATATCTGGTTTAAACGCTGATTAGGACAAGCAACCGAAAAAAAAATCTTTCTATGTAAAAATCTTCACGTCTAATAAGATGTTACACGCTTTGTATCTTATTCAATTGTGATAAGATTCAAATTCCAATGAAAATGTAATACATCATCAGACAACATCATATACATCTTATTAGACGTGACTGTATGTATGCGTTATGAAATTGTTATAATCACCTTTGTGATCTATTAACGAAACTGTTTAAGCACTAATCTTATTTATTAATAACATGAAGCACTGACACGACTGACTCAATCTGAGTCTCAGTAATACACCCTTAAGTAAGATACCTCCGCCATAAGTTTCAACTTGGGCCCAAAATTTCTTTCCCTAAAGTGCTCTAGGCAGTATTTTATTTAGAATATATTGTTTTGGGGCGCACATGGGACATCCATACACGTTTAATATCATAGTGTTTCGAGGTATTGAGTTCGAGGGACGAAAAAAGCAATTTGAACACCCATTTTGGTACCCCCCACGGCGGGTATAGCATGGACGGTTTTTGATCGAGATAAAAATAATTATTATACGTTTTTTCACATATTGTATGAATGCATTGAGTTTATTATACATTTGTTTGGAAAACTGTTTCTTTAAATTAGTTTGATAATTTATTTTGATATACTCGTACATCTTGTTATGCAATGTTAATTGTATTCTATACAAAATCGGCTAACCTCTGCACATCTCTAAATATGTTCTGAATAACAAAAATATATTTCGTGTAAGGAAGTAAAGCATTGGAAAACCGAGCATAATGTTAGTAAAAACAATTAGCAGAATATTTTCTTGTTCTGTATTTTCCTAAGCAAGATTTTAGTTATTATACTTTTTAATTAAGGAGAGCAATAGTTATTTCTACGAGTAGTACAATGTGGTTCACACTCAATCTCTTTACAGGGTAACGGTGAGCTTAAACCGTCACGCTGGCCTAGTGCGTAGTTGTTTACAGAGGTTTTTGCAATCTCTAATGACCACTGCTAGCAAATTCCACACATTGCCGATGGATTGGGGGGTGGTTAACACGCCTGCTGACCTTGTACCAACCGTACCAAAATTGCTTTACGTATGCATATATTTGTATCCTTGTCCTTATTAAATTCTCCTTTCATGCAATCCCTTTATTTAAAAAATGCATTTGTCCGATGGTGCTAGTTGTGTTAACAATGTCCACGGGGAAAGATGCAGATGTCAATTTTCTCAAACTCTCTTCTAATTCGCATAAAACAGCGATACGTTATTGCTAGCGATCGGCAAAGACCGCCACATTTCAGCTGAATCCTTTCAAAACCAGTCAATGATTTGTACTTTTTCACAAAGAATTCATCGTCAGCACCGGGTATAAAAACATCGCACTTTCTCACACGATTTAGCAGAGCAAAAAATATCCTTATCAAGTCTCGCCTCATCCTAAACGTTAGAAGATTACCACTAAATCGTATTAATAGGTCAAAACGTGGACCGTCATAAATAACTGGCCCCTACTTGGTCCGGTTAAACGAATAATTGATGTAACAAATGGACGGTGGTGCCCTCTCGCGGCGGATTAATTGCCCCTCACAAGAAACCCGGGTGCTTGAGCAGCTAGCTATTACTAGTAGGAAAGTACCAGGCGCGCAGAAGAAATGAAAAGGTTAATCTGGGGAACAAAGACTTTGAAGTAGGTACGTTTGTGACATAGCTCCTTGTCGATTCCGGTTCCAATTTAAGATCACATTATGAAAATGGGGTGATTTAATCTCGTATTTTTGATATGGTTTGATTCTTTAAAATATATTTTGTACTTGTAATTTTCACTATCATGAGGAACAAGGAAATATGATTTCTGTTTACATATCCTTCGAGGTATTACTTAATATAAGCCTTTTTTTCATATCAAAAATAGCGTACTCTAAAGTAAAATAAATGTTCTAGGACAATATAAACAGACTTTCCAGTGATTCAGGGTTATTCTGATAGCTCTACCGTGGTAATGATTTATGAAAGTGACCACCGATCTCAGTCCTGCACGGTCTGTTGAATTTAATCCGCTCTGAAATAATCAAGTTATTTAAAATCAAATTTTTGTTTGGCACGAATTTTTTAACAACACATTTATTCGTAATTGTAAATGTTCAATAAAGTAAGCATATATCACCTACATTACTAGCTGAATTTTGCCACTTCGCCCAACGCATATACATTTTGGATCCCCATATTATCTCATTTAGGGTCAGAATTAATAATACATAAGTAGCTTAAGTTACTCCTTAAAACTACTACTTGATACTAGTGAAGTCCAATCAAAACCAGTCTAGCCCTTTAAGAGATTAGCAAATCAACTAATTAAATAAATCAAACTTTACTGTCAGAGATGAGAGTTCGTTAAAGCAATCAAAATTCAGCTTTATCAAAGTATTCGCAGCATTGATTTTTACTTGAAGCATAGCTATTTTATTAGATCCCATGTTAACAATATCCAGCCAGTTCTATTTTCAATGAAACGTATGTGTCAAGTGTCACAATCAATTTGCGAGCGCACTTCCTACAAAGCATTCGACCGTGACACCTGATAGCCGGCGTATTACGGACGAGGCTGGACGCCTAATGTTTTGTAGGCGAATTTACTAACAATTTGCGCGCGAAATTATATAGCAAAAGCGGAATTATGATAAGGAATTTGATAGGTTTATCTAAAGAAACCATAGATACGCGTATTTAGACAAACAAAATTCTTTACAGCCTAAAAATAGGTGTTATTTATTTATTTATTTATGTGTTATAAAGGATAGCTCTAACGACCCTGGGTTAGCATGCCGTAAAAGGTGACTAATTCGAGTGATCTCCGCTTATTGGCCTTTAGGGCCCCTTTTTCAATCAATCTGGATTATGGGTACGTTTTATGCAGAGCCAGTTCCTTCAAAGGGCTTCGTACTATTTTTTTCGAACTGATCGCCACTTCGATCGCCCCCGTCATAAGAAATAAATTATAATCAACGAATGCAGAGCATTAAATAACCAACTTCACGTCCAAACTTTGGCTGTAGTATAAGGTTGTGAAGTATAAGGTTTTTGCTTGGTGGTAGGATCCCTTCTGGGTCCGCCTGGCTAGCGACCACCCTTTATATAAAGTCTGCCGCCAAATGTTACCGCTCCGGCGGTAATGTGTTCCGGCAATATTGTATAAAGAGCCAGTTCCTTCCTAAACCCGTGTGCTTTCATCTTCGACCTCATCGTCACTTACCATCAGGTGAGATTGAGGTCAAACGCGGGTTTAGTCACTTATAAAAAAAAAAAAAAACGATCTCCGAATTCATACATATTAAAAAAATTAAGTACTATATCAATTTCGATTAAATATGGGACTAACTGTGAAGTTTCTTCTATCATATGAAACAAGAATCATCAAAATCGGTTCTCACCCAATCAAAAGTTATGAGATAACAAATACAAAAAAAAACATACAGACGAATTGAGAACCTCCTCCTTTTTTGAAGCCGGTTGACAGGCAGATTTAGCACCAAAAAAATATTACAGCTATGGTTTCTTCATTTTTTATGCCATTTAAACTTTGGATTGCAAGACTACCCGTTTCAACAGAACGAAAATAGTATGGATATTTTCCACTCAGAGCATTCCGTATTGCAACGTTAACTTATTCGTTCTAGCTGGAGATTTTATACACAACTAAAACGTATAATTAAAAACTTAATTTTCCAGGTTTAATTTGGAAGACCCTCGTAAAGTTTTAACTAAACGAAAAAACATAAATTTGGAGCTTACGTTCTGTGAACTGGAATGACTACGTTCGAAACGCCAACAAAGCGCCGCCGTAGCTCCGCGTAGACCAAGTTTCAGACGCTAAAATTCTAATGAAAGTCTGTCTTATTTATATATTGTTTTCGATTGATTAAAATAATTTTGACTTTAAATTTCTATGAGAATTGATATAAATCTACAACCATAATACTCGGAATCACTTCAAAAACTTTTCCTTGATTGACCTTTGCGCTATGGTGTGAACAAAGTAAAAGAGAGATAGATCTCTATCCCGAACTATGATCACGAGCAATTGGTACTTATTATTTTCAGCCAGTTATCACAATCGAAATATTCATATTTTACTTCTACCTTAACAGACTTTTTTTTCTCATTGATACATGAACTATAGATTATAAATCGATTGATCTGAATAATATATAGATACAGATCGATATTTCATCGATAAGTTTAAGTTTAACTCACACTTGGGACCCAGCTAACCCCGGGATAACAATGGGTTCCGTGTCCATCGGAGGCGTCGTGCCGTTAAAAGCCTTACCCGTAAATAAACCAGGAGTTACGATAAATGAATAATTAACTACTGGACCGGCCATTTAACCGGCACTTAGTTGTATGAGAATGGCCACTTAGCCCGTTTAGCTGTGTAATGCTATCGTTTGCCTAGGCTGTGTTGTGTTATGGCTATAATTATTTTGTTATTATTAGGACCTGCTTTTAAATTGCTTGTAATTGGAGGTGTTTTTAAAAGATGAGTGATGGATGCTTTCACATTTTGAGTTGCCACTTTAGTAGCCTTGTGAAGGTGTGTATAGTTCTCATAAACAAGCATGATTTAAAGGGTATATTTAAAACGACTTAGAGTAATAGGTACCTATGATTTTGATACACATGTTCTTATTTGTAAAAAATGTCAAGGTGCATAGTGTTTTGCAGAATCAGTACTTCGGAAGCGTTTCTTAGAAAAGAAAACATAACGTGAAAGTGTTACTTGTCAGAATTGAGATTCGAGATGTTATTTTCAACGTCAGCGAAACGTTTTTCCATGAACTGAGTATGGAGTATCGGCAAGCCATCTTTTTTGGCTTTTTCCTTATTTATTTCGTTTCTCTATTCAGGCTATTTTTTTAACAACCTAAATGTGGATTTAAAATAGAGAGCACTTTTACGATTTATGTCTATATGAAACTTGAGGTAACTATGTATTCAGGAATTCTGAATAAACACCATTGAAAACTATTAAAAATACCATTAAAAAATGTGTTTGAAAATCCATGTATTTTAAATGTTTTGTTTATAACATGCAACTTATTAACAAAACATTACAAATACATTTTTCTACTCAAGTATTAATTAAATAAGCTAAAAGTCGCTCAGCTAGCAATAGAAAGGGGTGTGTCACGGAGTTTCCCTGAAGTATCGAATCAGAAATGAGAAGATTCGCAGGCAAATCAAAGTAAGCCAGAAGACAGGAAAAGCTGACATGGCAATGGGTAGGGCACAAAGTGAGGTTTGTGAGTTGACGATGTTATAGCTATCTGACGGCAGTATAGCTCACAGAACATATGACCGTCGGGGCCGTAATGCTCTCGAGTGGCGGTCACGTACTGGGAGTAGGCATGCCCCCGAAAGGTGGACCGACTATCTATTCAAAGGTCGATGGTAAACGCTGGGTTGAGGCAGCGCAGGACCGATTGATGTGGAGAACATTGGGAGAGACTTTTGTCAATCATTAGGCGTCTCCTAGAAGTATGATGTTGATGAGCTTCAATTGAAAATGCTAACTAATAATACTAAATATTACCTTTTACCTTTTTTTGACTGGAGAAAAACCTGCAATCACGTCCCCCAAGAGCCGCCCAAGAGGAAACGGCGGGGTATGTGGGGATGAGCCGGCAGAGGGCCGGAGACCCATTAAAACCCTTCAAGTGTTCCTCATTCGTCATAAGTGGAGATCACGGTACCGCCAATGGCATTACCCGCGAGATATTACCTTTTACCTACGTCCTTAAGTAGTGGCAGTGCCATAAATCATCAACTACCTATGTAACTTACCTGATGTATAATTAATATCCTCTGCAATATTCGAATGCAAACCTTTTAAAATTGAATAACCTAGAATCAATGAAGACAAATGACGTTCTACTTCGACTGTCAAATAATGAAGGCGTTTCATTGAAACCGTGGCGAATATTGTTTATGTTCCGAGGGGCGTTCCACAAGTAATTGTTACGTGAACAAATCGCCTCTCATTTACGGAATGAGAAGCATTTGTTGTAATGTAATAAAATTTTGAAACTATTTCAAATATTTTATAGATCTTAAAGGGTAGAATATGAGACTTAAGAAAGGGGGAGTGAGAGACACTGTCTATTTAGTAGAAATTGATTTCTTGAAGAGGAATTATTCAGCAATGATCTTGGAGTTATTGTTTCATGGTTTTTTAGACAAGTTAACATGTGAAGAAAACCCATTGAGGTTTTTCGATACGTCTCTTTAGACAATATATTTGTTTTCTTATCATATTATAGTAAACTTGGGTTTAGTTCAAATCTCTCTGCTAGTAAGGAAAAATCATCATGATGGCATGAGGTTTTTGAAAAGGACTGTATCCTTTTAAAAAAATAAGGGAACATACATCACAATGAAGGGTGGATTTCAGTCAGGCATAGCTTGAAGGGTTTCTTGCATCACGCGGGGATCACTCAGATTAATCGTTTTTGTGACACTTTTATCCAGAGGCAGTAGGGCTGTACTGAGTCTTTTATAAAGATACCTATGTTATCCTCGTCATTCTCGCATTTTCATCTTTTCAATATCTCTATAACCTAATTTTAATTACCAACTTAATTTTATAGAGCTGAAAGCAATATATCCAAATATATTTTTACTACACTTAGATCGTACAATTTATTCTGAAAAACTTAAAATAGTTTACGTCAAACTACAAAATTAAATAACACTCTAAAAAACGAAACTTTTCCATCGCCGTCGCCGGTAAGTTCGGAGTTTATATTCACAGAAACAATAACCTTAAACAACAAAGTCGCGGCGATAACTTCTCGCGAAAACAATTAGTTTCCAAACGAACTGGAGGAATTACAAGCGACGACTTTTCGCGCGAAATTCCCGTTCCGAGTTTGAATTGACGACTTTCAGCAACAATCGCTGCTTTGAATCGCTTCGATTGCCTGTTAACACTCTTGCAGTACTATAACTGCGATAAAAATAACAGCTGCAGGCTATGCTCCTTCAGTACGCGATTAAACAGACGTCAAGAGCAATTGTACGTAAGAAAATGAATTCTTTTGCGATCATATTAAAGGTTTTTGTAACATTATAATTTGACTTCAGACTTTAGCAAAATTGTGGCGTGATCAAATAGACAGATCAAACGATTATTGACATTACAAGCACACTCTCATGAGAAAAGCTTAAATAGAAGAATTAAAGATATCGTTCAAAGTGAAAAAAAACATTTTAGACAAAGGATATGGTTCCGTTTCTTTGTATCTGGGAAATGTGAGCACAAGGATATATTGCAGAGAATAAGTATACAAACAAATAGTAATCACTCAATTTCAGATAGACACCGTATAAAAAAAAGAACAACATTTTTACTACTCAAAACAAAATAGGGGCCACCTCGTTTTTTTCACAAAAAACAATTGTTTGACACTTTAAACTTAATTTTAAGCTAATTCAAGTGTTTTACATAAAATTGATATGTTTATGTGTATTCTTAACATTATTCTGAACAAAATTTATGAATCTTTACCCTCAAGTGGTAACACATCAAAGACTTAAGCACATCAAGTTAAAATTACCATATTCACAATTTCTTATTCACTTGTGTTTAGACTATCGTTACGAACGTTTTTCGATTTGTTTCACTACTTTTTTGAGTGTTATCATTAGGAGTCACTAAAATGCCACGTATTTGGCATCATATGAGCATAGAAACAGCTTCTAGAGCTCTAGTATTGCTACAAGAGGGAGACTCTCAAAGACCAGTAGCTCTACGCTAAGCTGTATCGCGTCGAGCTACTTAAACTATCTTAAAATTAAGTTTAAAGTGTCGTTTTTTGTGAAGAAAATCGAGGTGGTCCCTGTTTTGTTTTGAGTAGTATATTAAAAATCGCATCTTCGTACATAAGGCATTCCATTCCTCCTTACTTCAAGCGACAGATTTGTACCGAATGACAAGACAGATGACATGATAATGGTAGTATTGACACTAGACCTAGCATGATGGTTGCCATTTACATTAAACTTTAACATTTTTGTGCGCCATTATTCCAATTTGGAAACATTACCTTTATAGAATCATTATTTTCTTATTTATAAATGATATTTGTAATATTTTTCCTAAAGGTCTAACTAATCTTTTTTTTGTAAGTTTTAAGAAGTAATTGCAATATTTATGAAACACCAAAAATCTTATCAATGGTTTAACTCAAGTTATATTAAAAAGGGATGCCAATCATTCTAATAAAATCACGCAAAAGTTTTGCGACTTAATCCGGCAATAACATGCAATGTCTCGGGAAACTTGGAGAAAAGTCGTTTGTGACAAATTGTCACATCTCGCCAGTGGTGCCGTTGTCACAGCTTACAAAGCACCCAGTAGGGTAACGATGCCGTCTTTTATTTAATAATATACAAAAAAGCCGTATTCGACATCACACTCTCTAATTTTAGGCCTCTCTAATGGCAAACTTAGCTACTAGCTTTATTAAAGCAAAGATTATGTATAAAAATATACAATAAGTTACAGTTACTACGATGGTTAATAAACTGTTATAAGTTGCCTATTTGAAATGTTTGAGATTTTTTTTATTTACGAAGAATGGGCGTTGTTCATTTTTTTAATTTATTTCATACGAAAAACCGTTTCGAGGAATAAGGTTTCTGATTAATTTAGTCGATTTAAAACATTAAAAAATATTGGGGTTTAAGAGATTTTTAACAAAATACATTTGACCTTTATTCAACCTTGATGACGTCATCAAAGGCATCAAATCGACCAAGTGTTATGCCTTAAAGTTGTTTAAAAAATTCAAACTAAACTCTATAGCTCTATGGTGGTTGTTTTGTTTTGTTTATATTTTAACGTAACCTCAACGTAATAAACTCAGCTTCTTTATTTTTCCCTGCGATTGATCTAAATTTAATTAACAATTAAAATTTTAAGAATAATTAATTTAATTATTTTAAGTATAGATTATTTATACAAACTACAAAGAAAAGAAACAGAGGAAATAAAGACGGTTAAGATTTGATTTGAATCAATGTTTGAAATGTTGGTTTGTTGTCTGTTGACAATCCATTGGGTGACAGTGACATAGCATGACTTTAGCACACAGACACAGCTAATATTTTTTTTTACTGACTGACACATGTTTATAAAGTTAATGCCACTGATGACGTCATCACGTACTAATTTCATAAAATCAATATAAATTAAACGACACAGTTAAAAATAAAACTATTCAAATTGTTCTCTCAAAATAGGCTATAGATTAATATAACATAATAAAAATAATAGGTTAAAAAAAGTGAACAATGCCCATTTACTAACTCACGTGAAATTCCTTTTTATATCTGGTCAGTGAGAAACACGTGGCTTTTATTACGAAGTTCTTTAGCTCATTTCAATACATTTTTAGGATACGATAAAGTTTATGTTACTTTATTCTTTCGCGTAGTTCTTGTAACGCCAAAAAATATTAATGGCGGGTTTCAATATTCAACTGACTGCTATGCGTAACCGGTACAGGTACAAAACTGGTAGGAAAAAAGAAGCGTTTCACAATATCTACTAGCTACGGGCTGTAAGTTCTCAAATTTGGCATGGGCCCTCCTTGCGTGACGTTCTTCCAAGAAAATAGGTGATATGTGATTTATAGAATATCACGCATTCGCAAATTATTTGTATGATATTTGAACTCAATAAATATATAAACTTATTCAATTTATGTTTGCTATGTTTTAGTATTCGATAAATATATTATAGTATGTTTTTAGAGCTTTTTATTAATAATTTCGTTTAACTGCTTACGTAAAACGAAACGCCAATCCTTCGACTAATTTTGCCATTGGTTGAATCACATTTTTATGACGTCAAAGTAAATATTTAAAAGAAAAATTATGTAATTCAATAATATTCGTCCTTTTTTTCAAAAACAGTTATAGATAAGTTAGAAAGAGAAAACTGGATTATTGATATGTTGACAGATATTTGATAGGACATTTCGTTAAATGAATAAATTGTTACGTCGTTGGCTAGATAAAATGACCTATTCTTTAATTGGTCGTACGTAATGAAAACATAACTCCTTATTGGCCGCAGCAGACTGCCATGCTACCTTTACCTCATTGGTTTAAATTAATAACTTGCTACGTCGTCGTTAGCTAGATAAAATGACTTATTTTGTAAATGGTCAAATGTAACCTAGCAACCCATTACAGTCAAACAGTTCGTAAGCAGTGGTTTAGATGTCAACATTTTGAATATAGAAAGGCATTTTGGTAGTGAATTCTATTGTTCGTAGGCAAAACGAACAGTTTTCATAATATTGAAACCCGCCATTAAACAACTTGTTTAAAAAAGTACACTGTGTATACGTACTAGTTGTCGTTTCGCTTAGACTATGTAGAAGACTCGCCAACATCTCTCGTGGAAGAAGAAAGTTTGGACATAACCATTATCACTGCGAACGCCCTTATTTAACTCTGTTTTGGGGCTAAAGTAAAAGAGTCTTCTGTAGCACTCATTGAGGGTTATTAAGTTTATGGCATTTTCTTTTCGAAGGAGGATTAAAATGAAAAGAATTGATACATTGATTATTGATTTTTATTGATTATACTTTTACTCGTTCTACTCTAGAAATCTAGCTATCTTGGCCAACGAATGAAACGCTTTAAACGTTATAGCTGAGCCATTTACTCATATATTTAACCTCTGATTTGCAAAGAGTGTCTTTTCTGAAGCTTTGAACACAGTTTAATTCACCCTATAGTTAAAATTGGTATTATCTTATGGAAAGAATATTGATTTTTTATTAGGTATTAAAATTAAAATCCTTAAATCCTATAAATGGATGGATTGATGGATGTTTGATAAACGTTCACATTGATTTAACAGGTTACGCTATAATTTCGAAAATAACGTTTAGATGTGAACGCCTATGTCATAAGCAACGTTGAAATTTTGTATACTGACATTACCATGGTATCTAGACTGATTCGGGTGAAGCCGCGAGAAGAAACTTGTAATTTGAGTAATACAAATAAAATGAAAATAAAAACAAAAAAAATAAAAGTGAAAATTTTCTATTCAACCTTAGAGAGTGTGATGTCGAAACCTTAACCTAATATTCTAATAAACTTTCTAGACATGGAAGGTTTGTTGTGGATTTGAGTTTTCCTTATACTATGCTAAAAAAACTCAATTGAATTCACCCACGCTTTTCTTTCTTAACACAAACCATACATTCGCCCGCCTGTATTGCCCAAGGCGAAGATTTTTATACGACGTCCCAGGCCGTTTATTGCTTAAAAAAGTAATTCCTGAGAACGAATCTACATAATGTTGCTAGAAGAAAAAACAAGTTGTTTTCCATTTCTGCGCCCTTTCCAGAGTTTCTGCCCTAAGCTTGTCATATAAACGACTATTCGGGGAGTCATTGTGTGTGCGCTAAAACAGGGAATATTTTTATTTTAAACGCAATCTTTTAAAACGGCATGAAGTGTCAAATATTAAAATTATGTCAATTTATTTCACCCTATTTTTAATTATACAGCTAGAAAGTATTTAATTTCAAAACTGACATCAATCTGAATTGTTTGTACTCACTATATTTAAAGAAAAGTTGAAAACTATTGCATGTTCTCCAACAGTAAAGTTTTGTGATATGGCAACGACAACAAATAAATTCTCAAAGTAGATCATGAAACAACGGTATCGCAATTTAAAACTGTTCATTTTAATTTACGTATATCATTTAAGCGTTCTTGTTTGTGATTTGTTGCCAAGAAAAATTGGAGAAGCTTTATTGGTATCACTCAAGCCTTCGACAACGCTAAAATATTGTCTTTAGTCTTTTTACAACACTCTTCGTTGCTGTAATGTTAATAGAGCCGATTTATGCTTAAACAAAAGACTATTTACAAATTGAAACTCACTATTTGTAACAACCCATGATCCAGTTCACTGAATATCTAACCCTAATGTTTGTCTAAGTGACCTTTTCGGAAAACCCCTTTTATCTTTAGAGTAAATAGCGGGCCTGGAGATAAAACTATCAATATCCAATTCTGTGACTTGAAAAGAAACAAAATGAAAATAAAATACAAAGACCAAGGATGTTTTTGAGCCCGAATTTCAAATTTAAAAATAATGGGGTTCAATTGGGCCTAATATTGTGTTTACGTATGCATAGGGGACTGCGGTGAGAAGCGTAGATTAAGCGTAAAGTTTGTAACCGATTAAACAAAAACAGCGGCAAAATGAGCTTTACTTTAACACTATAAATTGAAATGCGTGCAGTTAGAAAAATGTGACAAACACATAAAAAAGAAAAGCTATTTAGGAGGCCTCATCACTTTTAAGGGATCTCTTCTAGGCAACCATTGTTGATTAAAATCTTGAACCTCGGCTTGAAAATAAAGGGTTATAAACAAACAAGACTCCCACTCGAAAACAAAAATGATTAATGTAATAGTAAACAATTAACAACTAAATTGTTGTAACAACATAAAAGCGAAGAGCGCAAGCCAACTTATAACAAGGGGTGAAGTGTAAAAAAGAATGCAGATATTGAATGTTGGTACTTTGACCAGTACCCTTCCAGCACTTAATTAACGGAGTTCTAATTAAAATTCCGATTCCATTCGTTTGACCGGAAGAAACTCTTTTATATCTTTTACAAAATAAGATTATGTGAAATTAATTAAATCGCTAAGCCGTGCTATTCGGAAAAAGAACTGTTCGAAACTTTTAACTTTTGCATATAATTACACAGCGACTTTCAAATTAACTGCATTGCTTAAAAAATAACCTGCTAAATGTGCTCAAACTATAGACGCGGTTTCATTAAATCAGCTTTATGAAGGTTATATAGTGTTCACAAAAAGTCAAGCTTCTAGACTGTGCCAGTGTTTCTTTTTCCAACGGATAACAAGACACATACACAGGTTCACTATTTAATCTATACTAATATTATAAAGAGGAAACCTTTGTATTTTTGTATATTTGTATTGAATAGGCTCAAAAACTACTGGACCGATTTCAAAATTTCTTTTACTAATGGTAAACTTAGAGGGATTCTTTCGAATCCGTATAGGCTACTTTTTATCCCGAAAATCCCACGGGAATTTAAATTGCGCGGCTAAAACCGCGCATAACAGCTAGTGTTAGATAAACCGAAAAGAAAGCTAAATGCTCACTTTTAAATTTACATTTTGAAACGTGTTGCCAAACAATAAAATAGTTTCAGAGCTTAAATCGTGTTATTTTTTTTATTTTCTTTACAAGCGTTAAGATAATTCAGATAATACAGCAGTAAGAGTGTTTAAAGAAACTTAAATCGCTTAAATTCATCAGTTCTATAACCTCATCCTTATCTTCTTCCTACCACCTATATGCAGATGATCTTCAAATTTATAATCGAGCATCGATCAATGACGTCCACACAGCGATACATGAAATGAACACTGATTTAAAAAATATATCGAAATGGAGTCGTTGGCATGGACTGAAAGTAAATCCATCTAAAACCAAGGTTATTCTTATAGGCAGTCCCAAGATGCTAGCTAAGGTTGACCTTGCATCACTGCCAGCAATTAGGTTCGACAATGTCACTATTCCATATTCAACCTCTGTTAAAAATCTTGGTATCTTCATGGATAATACCTTATCTTGGAAAGACCAAATTGACTATGTTAGACGGAAAATGTTTGCTGCAGCAGGGTCACTAAGACGCCTTCGAAATTTTCTACCTATACCAACAAAAATTGCGCTCGCACAGTCCCTTCTTCTCCCCATACTGGATTATGCTGATGTAAGCTATCTTGACTTGTCCGAGGAGCAGCTTGATAAACTTGAGCGTCTTCAAATTTGTGTATACGATTCATATTTTCTTTGCGAAAATATGACCATGTTTCCGAATTTCGTGATAAGCTCAAGTGGCTCCCAGTTCGTCTTCGCAGGAATACTCACATTCTCTCACTTTTATACAATATACTTTTTAATCCGAACACGCCAAAGTATTTGAAGGAACGATTCAAATTTAGACACGAAACACATGATCGTGCATTACGTTCTAATGATAACCACTATCTGTCTATACCTCAACACAGTACAGGATTTTATTTATTATTATTATTATTATTATATATGTATCTAGTAAGTATATTTTGTTATATTTAACTATTATTATTACTCATTATTATTTTATTTTCTTTATTTGTGGCTCGAATATATGTTGCGTAGTTATTGTTATTTTATTCTTCTGATTAAAAATATTTATATTCTCACATTTTAAGATAAGAAACCAACTGTTATATTTTAAGCTCTTCCCTGTTTTAATTGTAATAAAAATGTTGTCCTGTAAACGGGTTGCCTGGTAGAAATCGCTTGGAGCGATAAGGCCGCCCATATTGTCTATACTCGTTTCATGTATACCTAATGTTTGTGTGTTGTGTTCTGATTGACAATAAAGTGTATTTATTATTATTATTATTATAAATACAAAAATAGATAAACACCCAGACACGAAACCTTTTTTTTTTTCCTTGTTCCGTGCGGGAATCGAACCCGCAAGCACTGGTGTCTGAGGCAGACCCATCGCCAAAGTGGTCGTCAACTAATACAAGAGGTTAATATTTTACAGCCTAGGAATTTTTCATCCATGATGTCTGATAAAATCACGTGCAGAAATTCGATGATTTAAAACACAAAAGAATAAGCCATTCAATCATATAAAATGACTTTCAATTTTGATCAATTGAACCACGCTAAACTTACAAGGCAAAGACTCAAAACAAACAAATGAATCAAAACAAATAAAAGACTCAAATATAGTGAACGTTTCGTGACTTTAAATAGTAAAGAATATGAAGAAAATTGGTACAGTGTAAGCTTCGTTATGTGCCAAATTTTAACGCTTCAATTTTGTTTTTTCTTAAATTGTTTTTTATTTTTATAAATTATTCACTTAACAGTACTTCATCTCGCTTCACTACTTACATCAGAGTGTAAAGAGGTGTACCGTTTACTACTTACATACTGTACGTCAAATACTATAAAAAAATATTATTTGCTTCGACAAAATTTTTATAGCAATTTCTGTTCGATGCAGTTTTTGTTCAGAGGTAAAACTTGAATGTAAAAAAATTATGTAGCTATTTTTATTATTACTCTTATTTTCATTTGAAGTATATTTTTCTACCATGTAAAAGTAGCTTAAAGTAAAGATGCCATTTTGTCTTTGCAATTCCCGTACTATAATCTCTTGAATTTCAAATTATCCTTTTTTGTTCGATAAAACTCTCGGACTAAACCAACACGGCAGCAGTAGAAGTATTATTCTTAAATATAGTTTATAAATTGCTTCATTTTGTAATAAAAATCTACCTTTTGTAAAAAATAATAAATAGGTATGTATCCAGAATCACGCTATTGAACAAGAAAATGTGAAAAATTTTTGAACCTTATTGGGTAGCTGACAAAACTTAGATGTTTTTATACAAATATACCGAACGTAATATGTACATAATATGAAAATATTATGACATTTAATAACCAGAAATTGTAATTTTTTGTAAAATAACTTAAAAGTCGTTTGGGTTATGTTTGGGGTAGGGTGTTTCATAGTAAAATCAGTTAGAAATACACGCTCTTAACGGATCTAGATCGACTCAACCAGTAACCTTGTATATCTAAGGTATTTTACTTTTATGAAATATCTTTATGGAGAAAATTTGCTATTATTGTTGTTTACAACAGCTACATTTGCTGTTCTTCTTCGTATAAAATTTAATGACCAGTGGAAATATTGTTGGGGTATTTTTTTACATTCTAAATAATTTAAATTGAGCTGTTTGTTTCCCGAATAAAGTAAAAATAAAAAAATGGTTATCTCACCTTTAACGTTAAATAAAATTATTATTTAGTATTATTAGTAAAGTGAGAAGCCAGTAACCATGACGTAGAGAATATTTATTGCCGACAACGGTAGTTGGTTAAATAGCGATATTAATTACAAGTATTGTCTCAGCGCTGTAATGAGGAGGTTCGAGTCCGGGTCTAGCCCCAAGGGACTGTATGTTGAGCGTTGTGTTCATGAGGCTGGTAATGTGAGGCTATAAAGACCTTATTTGTTGGAACAACAGGCGTGGGAAAATTTTCGTTCAGTGACTCATGCCCGTCTGCACTAAACTTTGATCCTAAGTTGATACTTATGTCTGTATTATGACGTACAACGAGAATTGATTGACTTTTATTGTTATTTGGCCTGTCTGAGGGTTCATTTGACATGATCGGAAAGTAATGAGAACACTATAAATAATGTATTGTGGGAACTTGTGTAGGTTTCGTCAATATACCATCTAGTGAAGGGGAAACGAATTTTCGTTTTAAGGACGATGTTTTATGCTTTATTTTTTCAAATTAGACTTGGTAAAATATTAATAAAATAAACATCATTATTTTGAACTAGTGTATTGGCATAACTTTTCGAACGCCGTCGTAAGTTTCTTGCCTAAAGTTATGACACCGATTTTCCATATCATAACTTTAAGGAAGAAATTAAGCGTATCATGTCAAATCAACCGTCAGACAGGACAAATTATAATAAAAATCAGAGTACAGTGCGTTCACAGTTGAATTAACTCCAGCTGTTTGGTTGGCTGCCATGAGTCTTGGGTTGCCGTATTAAATTTCGATTATAAAATAAAGTTTCTGTTACTAATAATGAAAGCACCTATATTTTTGAACGTCAACTCTATTATAATTATTTCATATTTGAGTTTATATTTCGTTCCTTTTTACAATATTTTGAAAATTTACAGCAATTTAGTTTACTTTGTTGTAATAGAATAAAGAAGGCTATTTAAAATTTTCGTGCAAACTTTCAGGGAAACTGGACGGTAGGGCCGCTATAGAGAAAACATACGTCAGAGGTAAACCAACTGCGAACGGACTGTAGAGACTTAAGTATCGACTTAGGATCGGGATTAGGAGGAAGTTTAGTGCAGACGGGCATCAGTTCATTATAAAAAAGCTATTTTTATTTAATTGCATATCTTAGTTATTTTTATAGTTTTTTTACCACTATGTTTTAAAGCTTTTTTTGCACAATCTGCGGTGCGTAGTCTTAGATTTGATTTTAACGAAGGCTCTTTGTAACAGATTGACAATTCTAAATTAACCGCATTTTTATTTCTACGACAAATTATACTTTAAACACAATACAGAGTAGAGATCTGATTAAAAAGTGTTTGTTTTAATTTAGAAGGTCTTGAAAACCTAAGATAATATATGACATTCTTATTTTTTTTTTGCCGCAAATGAGTGTTAAGTATAAATCTAAATTAAAAAGGCAAAACTCGTAAAATTTTCCAAATACGTGTTGTTGTTGATTTTGCTCCCCTTATCACCAAAAAGGTTGATCAAACGTTACTAATTTAAATTCTTATCTGACTGAAGGGTGCTTTTCAAAATAATTCTCCCCGAAGAAATACAAAACACAATTGCGAGAAATTTTGTTTTGAAATTCCATAATCGGATTGCGTTGTGACCAAAATAGCGTAGATTGGAGAAAATTCGCAATAATTTCCCGCCAAATGATAATCGGTGAATGAAATTCATTAAGGCCTTTATTCATTTACCTAATACGTTCCAAGACGGCAGAAACAAACAATTCTGCCATTTCAACTCAAATAACACGGCAGAGATAAATGCAGTATAATCGGAGGCAGAAGTGGAATTGCCGAAGTTTGTTTTGCATTAAAATTTTAAGAATATTTCTTCATTTTAGAGGTGGCATTTGACAGCTTGTTTTGCGAATTAGAATATTCAATATCTTCAGCCAACATGCAAACAAATGGAGAACGATATGCTACATAAAGGCCCTGCTAGTTTTTATAGTTTATTTATTTCAATATTTTTGATCACAACGAGAACAATCAAAGTAAAGATAAACAAAATAAATCAAGGATATATATCGATACACATGCTTTTCTGCTAAAGAGGTATTTTGCCCTTGTTGTCATAGTCTAATAAACAAACCTAATTTTTATATAAGCCATATTTTATTACTTTAAAAAGAATTTATGAGACATTCAGCCGTCCGAATTCCAACCGTAATTTAAAATCCTACATATCTAAATTGCAGGAGTCGTATCAAACCGCAAGCCCATGAGTTTCGATGAGTTTTTGGGACATTGACGAGTTTTGACGAGCGGAGGTTTCAACAAAACTTTATCAATTTTCAACACGATGATGCCTCGCGGGCGTTCCCTTCACTCAATTATAATGATATTGTAGAACAGTTGAAGTAAAATGCAAAATAGGTAGATGCTGGATCTGAAACGGAGAGACATATTTCGCCAGAGAAGTTTTAATATGGTGCTATCGATGTTTTTGATGAGAGAAAGGGTTGTATCATTATGAAAGGTTTTTAAAGTTTGGATTGTTGTATATATTTTTTTTTGTTATGAAAGTTGAATATATCTAGAAAAAAATAGTCCTTTGGGATTCTGGAAAAGGAAATGCGTAACAGTTTTAAAATAATGTATGCATATTAGGGCATTGATTTTATATGCATATTTGTTTTTAATCTCTAATAACGTGCTATCCTTAGGTACTTAGTTAAGTATGTTATTTAAATATATTTTTTTAAATTTAATTTGATTGTTTCTTTCTCTTTCTTATATAACATACTGTTGATAAGTAATTATTTAAAATTTTTTAAATATATAATCTTAAATTTGTATTGTATAAATATCTCGTTTTTTTCCGCAAATATGTATAGTTTACCAGTGGAAACTGTTATGGCTTAATGTTCTTAAATTATAAGTATTATATAAGCTGTTTGTTTTCCATAGAATAAATCAATAAATAAATAAAAACAGTGTTTCAAAATACTTTAAATATTCCACAGAAATTTCTGGTCTGCATTTTGCATGGCCGATCACCTGTAGACAAACAAGAGCTCATTTTTGAAATTAGTTTCGAAGTGAAGCAATATAAGTGAGCCCAGACGTAAGGAGAGCCAGACGTACCCACATTCCGTGTTTCGAGTTGATTCTTTCCCGGGATTCCGGCGTCTTTTCCCGGGGACTTTGTGCAGTTTCGCCGGCTTCCTGGACGTTTCAACGGCGCTTGGTAACGTGTACAAGTTAAACAAACTCGGTCTTAGTTGTGCAAGTTTTAATAAGATTCTTTCGGAACCAATCTCGGTTAAATATGGTTTTAGAATCGTTATTTTCTCATATCGATATACCGTTTCTTAATATTGTTTTAAAATTTCACGATTCATAATATTAAACAAAAGACTTGTGGTCTTATGCACAAACATTTTAAACCCAAATTGATGCAAGATCTAAAACTCACACTGTCGTTTTCTGTTAAGCCTGCACGCTGGTTGCCTGAGCAACAGATGACTCGTCATGATTGACAACTTTGTAACTGTCAAACTTACGCCTAGATATGAAGTCGCTTATAACCACGGTTACTTAAAAAACAAATGAAACGTCGAGCTAAATGTAATATACAAGTAAGAATACGCGAAAATAAACTATTTATAAAGTATTTCATTGAATACCGGCTCTTACCCACCACTTATTTTCTTCTTGCTGATATAAAGATAACTACTTTGAATCTAAAGATGAAATACGCCATTCAAAAAGTAGATCCTCTTTATGTTTATAAACGTCTTATTTATAAATGCCGTACCAGCAAATCCCTAGAAATGGAAATGCAAATGAATAGCTTGTTACAACAATTACTCCATTTCTAAGATATCCCTCTCAATGTTCAACTTCTTTTTATTATCTGCATCTTATTTCCCGTTACTTGCTTAGTTACGGCAATTTGAAGTTACCTCTATCAAGTTTGTTAACTAAAAAGGTTAGCACAAGGAATCCCTCACAGCGAAAGTTTAAACAAAATGGTAATTGTGTCAACTAGTCGTAGTTGTCTTTTAAAAGCGAGGCTACCGGTAGATGGACACGGAAAAAACTCGGCTTTTTCTGCTGCGGTGTTTACCTTAGTATGCTGTTGAACAATATTGTATTAAGTTTTCACTTTTATTTAAATTAAATTAAATTAGTTTGAACCTGATTATATCGCGGTGAATTAAACTTTTATTTAGCTCGACGTTTAGTTATCTTTACGGACATCGTGGTCACGCACGAGCGACCAAGCCAATCGCTCGACTTTTATTAAATACTAGACACCGCGCGCGGTTTTACCAGCGTAACTTTTGTTCCCGTGGGAATTTCGGGATAAAATATAGCCTATAACCTTCCTCAAGAGTTGGGCTATCAAATGCAAAAAGAATTTTTCAAATCCCACTTGTAGTTTCTGAGATTAGCGCGTTCAAACAAACAAACAAACAAACAAACAAACAAACAAACAAAAAAACAAACTCTTCAGCTTTATATATTAGTATAGATAGGTAGGTATGTAAGTCAATATTTTGCATTAAATACTTTGCTTTCTAGAGAAAAAAATCATACACTACATATTATTTTTCGAACAAAATTTGCTACATTTGCATGGAAATGTCTTTAATAGGCATCAAACTGTTATAAGATTGTATTTTAAGTTGAGATCCTTAAAATGATATTTTTTAAACTTACGAAGTCGCTACTCCCCGATCTATCCGAAACATTAGAAACAACTTTTCACCGCCATTTTCTCCTGACCTAAGAACAATGTCGGGTAGTGAGAGGTTTTTGTGTAACTCCTCGCTGAGCTGGGTTCTTGATTTTTTTGACGTTTGCTCTAGTTTGATGTAGTCGCTAAGTAGCCGGGAGCTGAGTGATCGAGTGAATAGTCTTGGTACTGCTCGAGTGTTAGTCATTCAATCGCTGTTTAGTTGAAGCGCTATTGAGTCTTTATTTGTTTGTGCTTAGAGTCAGGTATCGTTTCTTTTCTTAGTTGTTTTGTTTTGTGAAACAGTTGTAGAAATACTAGATGTAGTATCTGGCTCCGTTTTAGTAGATTTTGGCTTTTTTTTTTTTTTTTTATAAGTGACTAAACCCGCGTTTGACCTCAATCTCACCTGATGGTAAGTGACGATGAGGTCGAAGATGAAAGCACACGGGTTTAGGAAGGAACTGGCTCTTTATACAATATTGCCGGAACACATTACCGCCGGAGCGGTAACATTTGGCGGCAGACTTTATATAAAGGGTGGTCGCTAGCCAGTCGGACCCAGAAGGGATCCTACCACCAAGCAAGGATCCCTTCTGGGTCTGGCTTTTAAATTGATGCAGTTTTTGCCGTTGAAGTTTTCAAAGCGATCATTCAACGCAACTCGGGTCGTAGGTTAATCGCGTAGATAAATCTATTTAATAGCCTACAGTGACAAAAAATAACCTTTACGCGGGTACCTAGATCAAAATTTGATCAGTAGTTAACACACTTTATGTATAAGATATAAATGAATTTCTAACTTAGGGAGTGATGTATGTATGTAAGGGTAGGCAGAGACTACGGTTTGCAAATTGCCAGACATACGTCTTTTGCTTCTTAAATATTGTCTGAACCACAATAATGCATATAATTGAACATCACAGCTGGGGAATATGCGAGTATATTTCCAGAACCGAGGTTGCTTTAAAAGTGTATGCCAGTTCCACCTTGAAGCCAACGCCAGAGACTATGACCTAACCGCTGTCGCGGAGAAAGAAATATAATAAGGCAAAGAAAGATAAATTTATGTACGTCCCCGCGGTGCTGAATTAAGTATAAAGCGTCGTTTATAAGCGGAGAGTGTCCAGATATTAATTCAACTGAAATTATAAACGTGAAAGATCGTAAAGAAAAACGATTCTCCATTTCGCGCCAAAACGAATCGGCTCACACATAGATGGTAAAGCTGTTGTACTGACACGTGGGGTACTTTTTCCTAGGGTAGCCTGGAATTTAGAAATAATACAAATGAATTTGCAGGGAACAGCCCCTTTAACAGGTTTATAAATTAAATAAATAAATACCTGCCTAAAACGGAATTCAGCATGAAAATAAATCAAAATTTCAGCACGTCCCTTTTTGCTTTTGGAACGGAAAGCGTTGCGAATTCATAAAATCATATTACTGCATTATTACAATTTCAGATTTTGGAATTTGTATGAAAACGCAACCCCAAGAATGCCGGGGACGGGAAACCATGCGTCATCATTAAGAACGTAAATACTTTGAATGGCGGAAATGCTTTTAAGAAAACTTATTATTTATGTTCGTTATATACTGCAGTCGGGTTTAAAATGCGCTTGTTATGTTTAATTTCAATTAAAATCTGTCGATCTACCTGTTTTTAAGTATTGGAGATAAATGTGGAGTGCTTCCATGCTGGACTGGGAGTGAAAGAAAAACATAGAATGTACCAGCCGCTTCTCTTCCCGGGAATACTGTAAAAGTCAGTTAGGGGGCAGAGGTTTTATTGGCATTTTTGTGGGCGACATGCTGACCCTTTATCGCTGCAATAGCCTCTCTCCATCATTATAATGCCTCATTTTGTAAAACGTGATATCGGATGTCTCCTAACCTCTGGTGTTCTGCCTACCTCATAAGGGATGCAGGCGTCAGGTTATGTTTGTAATAATAATAATGATAATAAAAACTCTTTATTCTACACCAACATGGATACACAGTTAAAAAATAAAAAATAATGATCACAATTAACACACAAAGGGTGGCTTTATCGCCGAAGCGATACATATGTATGTATGTGCGTGATGCGTACGTTCTGTGAAATTAATTCTATACTTCCTAGGTTTCGTTTTAATAATTAATATGACATTTTGTGCGGATCGTGGATAAGAAATATTTTGTTATTATTACACCCTTAAACTTAAATCTTAGTCATTAGCCAATTAAAAATTAAAAGTCAACGCACTTAGTTATATATTTTGTTAAGATACTCTTGGCTCTTATTTTTACAGCACAAAATCTACATACTCGTATCTAACAATCGATGCTTGGAGAGATACTCTATGCCACATTCATAAGTCGATTCCATAATATTTCAGTTGAACTCAAAAACGGTTTCGAAATTGCCTCGAACTCGACCCGCAAGCTCGCGCAAATCAAGCCCCGTGTATTTTCATCCGCTGTAAAAACATATAGGTGTGCCAGTGGAAATTGTTTCTCTGGTGCAATGTAAATATTAGTTAATTAACCGTAAACCGGGGCTAGCAGTTAGCTTGGCCCAGGATTGTTTGACTTGAGAACGAGTTTAAAAACCCGGAGCAGACTCGCCGTGCTGCGGGGTGCGGGGTGAGGTTCTAGGGGGAAGTTTCACCCCTCCCCTCACCCCCAAATCATACGGACACATTTCCATTTTTCGACGGTCGAGATGACAGTCGAATGGTACTCCAGTTCGCATTATGATTAATTGTATTTTTTTCGAAAATAGTTTTTGTTCCTCGTTACGTTTTTTTCTAATTCTGAAATACTGTCAGCTGAAATATTTTATTATAAATTTGTAAATTTTGAGCTTTAGTTTTTTTTTATCATAACAACAGTCGTTATACTTATAATTTAAAGAACAAAAAAATATATATATTGTCTTAATTTTTCGCTATTCATAATATTAAATAATCTCTAAGTCTCCCGTGACCACGGGTTCCGCAAAGACACCGAAACTTCTAGTCAAAAAATGTAATTATAAGCGATAAATCTGTTTAGTAAGTGTTTTATATTGAACATGCACGTTACTCATGAAAGTCGTCAGTGTGATATAAAATTAACATGTTTTTTTAAACCTCCTGTAAAACAACAATCCATCAAATACATTATTTATTCTTTGCAAGTTTTTACATAGTCAATACTTATATATCAAAAGACTGTATTATCTAAGTGCGCCGAGCAACAGGTCGCTAAGCGACAATCTTTGACAGGCTCTCGGCTACTCTTGTATTTATCTGACGATTTCCATCATCAAAGAATTAATTCAAAAAAGTATTCTTATCCGTTATTACCATCGGGACGGGGACTTTCTTTTGTTAAATTAAAAGGTAATATTTCGGTGGCTGAATTGCGTTCAATTGAATTTCTTAATAGTTTTGTTTGTTAGACAAGAAAATTGTAGGTAAAGAATTAACATAGTTGTCTATCAGACTAATGTCACTTTGAGTATTTTGGTTGTTTATGTTTTTGGCCTCTTCCACATTAATGACCATATTTTAGGTGTATGTAACTAAAGTTCATTTTTATTCATCAGTTTATATCGCAAAAGTAATTTAAAATCAAACCATGAAAAGCTAAATATTTAAATATAATAAAAAATCTAAAGTCGATAATTTGTTCAGATGTCATCTAATGAAATTAAACAGATTTCTCAAAGTGCAAAGTAGGCAAATCAGTTAGCAATGCATTACCGAATGCTATCATTATAACTCCCGATACACCTCACAAGTGTCAACGTTTCCCCACATAGAATTGAATAAACGTGGCTTTTCTATATTAATATTATATCCGGGATGGTATTATGCCGGCGGCAGGAAAACACTGGCGGGAGGAAATTACGTTTCCGTGGCGAAAGCACGGCGGGCTCTCCTAATTTGTTGAATAATTGCGGAGGCGTCGAGCCTCCGTGAGTAAGTTGTGCTATGGGAGCAGACTGCCCGCGCGCGGTATGCTTTTGGTCAGGTTTTAGGTGTGTAAGGTTAGAGAGTTTTATGCAATTATGTTTCGAGTTTTTGTTCAGTTATGATATATTTTTGGTAAAGTTTTAACCATTTGCTTTTAAACACAATGAAAAATTGTAAAAGAATTTACACTGGTTGCAAAAGTTATGTAATGGGACATCGAGAACTCTAAATATCTAAATTTGTATTTATTATATTTGTGTAAATTTAATTAAAAGCGAGCTTTGAATATACGCACGACTTTCTTGGTATACGCGCGTTTTATCTAGCCATAAGGAAAACCCGTTAGCTCGCTTTGTTTTTTCTATAAAAAGTTCCATACAATCTGTCAGCAAGTTTTCCTTTGCCGACAGTTTCTGAAATCCGAACAATTGTTATAAAGTAAACTGAAAATATTAGTTTATTTCCGTTCATTCAAACGTTAACTTAAGGTTGTTTTGCATTTCGAAACTTATTTTCGCATCTGAAACTATGGAAATTTACAACCAGATTTGGATAATTTGAAATTTGCGGCAGAATAAAGCGACGGGCACAACCAGTAAGGTTAAAAGTTAAACCAATGAAAATTAATGAAATTCCAGTAGTTGGGGTTTCGTAGCTCGGATATGAAAACCCTATCCGAGTTTGCAAAACTGTACTGATTTAAAAGCGAATATTACTTTAGAAATATACCGTAAAATGTTTGTTTAGTATAAAAGATAAATATTAAAGATACGAGTAAAGAACATGAATAAAATAAGTCTGGCATTGGTGTATATGCAATTTGGAAGGCGTGCACGTCCGTGTACAACCGTTCTGCTTACTTTTCCACCAACAGCTTTATCCAATCAGCTGTTTCCAGAATAGCAAGGCAGGATTAGAGTTTAATAAGATAAGTGTTTCCGACAGTTAAGATCAAATGTCTCAGAATCTGCTCCACATTTTGTGTATGGTTACGTTTTTGGCCTTTTATAACTCAAACAGGCCATATTTTTTAGGCAGATACTTAATGACTGTTCTTACTGTAGTGGTAAATAAATAATAGCTTTCTGTAGTGCATAAATAAATAATAGCCTTTTTATAAATGAACTGTCGTAAGGAATTAAGCTTTCCATGTTTCATACACCCAACATTACGCTAATAAGGCAGTTTCACATGTAGCCTAACACTTTCGTGACGGTTTCGCCCACGTACAGCGCTCCAAATTGTATATAATGTTATATTTCACACGCGATTACGATGCCTGCTAGTTGGTATTCAACTGTGCCGGCTCCTTTTTACCTTTTTGTTCTGATATGCAATTTTTGTCACGTGTCAGCGGCCAAAGCTAGAAGGGTAGATGGGAATTTTCGTAGTGATTGCGAGGGGTGAATCTCAGTACAACTTAAGTACAAATGACAGTTATTGCGTATGCTCTTTTCTGTGAAGTGGGAAGTGTGAAATTAATAACACAATTTTATAAGTTTTATATTTTTATAACATTTGTAATTACAGAGTTCAATATTAAGTAATTCCAATAAAACAATATGTTTGACCAGTCTTTCACACCAGCTGCAAAGTAAGAGTAAGCTTAAAGCTTTACCAATGAAGACCACAAAGTACCTCTGTACCTGCAGGCAAAATTTTATATGTATGAAAAAAGAAGCTTAAAATAATAAGACCCTTACTACCCTTGATTATCATGTAGCACCGTGCAGCTCATATCTTTCTAGTAGCAAAACCTATTGCAGTCGGGCCTCTTTAATATCCGTCTGTCTAGCAACCACCTGTAATATGAAATCTTCGGAAAAATAACATCGCTCCAGCATTTCCTCAGTATTTTACTATTTCATAAAGAACTTAGTATTCTTAATTCATGTTGACATAAACACCACTTACTACTAGGAAACACTAAGGTTTGCTCACAAATACAAAATACACATGAATTTTAAAATTTTGTCGTCAACGAGAAGCCAGTGTTGGTTGACCTATTAAATATTTGAATTGATTTTACAGTGATGCCCTTCAGGAATTATGTTAATAGGTCAACCAAATTATGATTATACTGTACATAATAATTACAGATTATACATAGAAAGGAGATTAAAAGGCTTTTATATTTTATATTGAGTTTATAAGAGAGGTAGTGAAATCCATAAACATAATGGTACAATAAATCACAGAGCTCTGTAAATTTGTAAAATAGAAAGGATATAGTTAATTATAGGCTGTTTACTTAGGCTAGCGTTAGTTAACTGTAAAATAATATTTATTAGAAGTCTCATTCATGATATACCCTGATTGCTTCTTTGGAGAACATTTATGCCAAGATTCGAGACATCTCGACGGATTATAGATGTTGTCTTGTCATGTGATAACACAAGTTGTGTTTTAAACAGCTAATTTACCTATTGTGGTTTCATTTGCCTTTGGTTTTAACGTAAAAAAGCAAGAAAAAATTAAGTATGCATCATCAAATTTTTCTAAATACAAGCTATTTGCTTACTCTGAATCTGTATGGCGCTTTTCTAAAATACGTCCAACCATTCTTTTTTAATCTTCAATTGTATAAATTTAATACGAGCAAGCTTCGCAAAATCTTTTGATTTTTTAATTTGCCATTTTTATCAGTTCCTTTAACAGTTAGTATGATGATATTCCGTTTAGTTCTAATTAAAAAATCCTAAGTCCATTAAGTTGTTTGAAAAAAATCCAGGATAGGTTATAAAACAAATGCAGTTATACCTCGCATGCGAAACCGCCACAAGTTTGATTCTATTTAAATTTATCGAAACGTTCGCAAGCTGGATGTCGCCCGCACGGTATATTCTTCGTGACGTTCGTCGATTTGGCGTGTTCTTGTAATAAAAAATCGTAAAAAAACCGGTAGATTTACGTTGACGTAATAGGCAATGCGGATAATTTCGCGACAGGGTTGTGACCCCTTTTGCCTCGACGACTTTGTAATAAAATATGGCTACGGGTACATTTTTTAGACGTTTGTTATGTTGGCTCGGATTTGCTGCTCAAGCCCTATTAGGGTTTAAGAAAGCAGATTGTATTCAAGTACTGAATCTTATTCGTTTTTAGTTTTTCGAATTTATAAGAGTAATTTTTAGCCCTACCAAATATTGTACTCACTCTATTATATGATTTTAAACTAAAATAAAAACAAATAATCTTGCATACCTATAGGAGCTTGCGGTAGTAAATAATTACATTATCTGTAAATTGTAATCTCACCGCTGTCCTCAAAGGAAGTAGCGAGTTATTCTCACTGAGAGTGTCATTCGACTACTCACTGGGAAGTCTCTGTAATTATTAGTTATAAGATTACTGGAAATAAATGCCTTTTTATTTATTATTTATTTATTTTTTAAGAAGAAAAATATTCTAAAGGTTTATTTTAACAAGTCTGTAATAACAAATAAAGTTAAAATAATAATAATATTGCACATTACATTATTTTCGTACTGTCTGAAAATTCTTCAAGTTAGTTCTGATGATCCCACACCTAAGTTACAGAGTCCTTACTTAGACATTTATTATATTGTATTAGCTTAGACACGTTAAAATGTAATCAAACAGGTAGCAAGACAGAGTGTGAAAGAAAACCCCGAAACGATAATAATAATATATAAATACAATATTTTTCAAAATATTTTTTTTAGAGTTTGCTCGAAATATTATCATACAAATATTATTTAAGAAGAAAATTTCCGTCAATTGGAATATTGAGAAAATACTTAAACTAACATACAGTAAATCTGTTGAATATTTAAAATCCATGAAATATGTATTATGCAAATCAAGAAACCCTTTCCTTTATTCAGGTAAAAAAGAAAGAAATCGTTTTTCTGCGCTACCATTCCCCAGCCATACGAAAAACAAAATTCCCATACAGCCTTTTATATCGGGAACAAATCCCTGTTTTACTGATGTTGAATGGACTCCTAAACCCGAAGATGTCAGCCGGGGTCGAGCTTGCCAAAACTACTTAGGTCTAATCCCATTTTACATTTTTGCATACCTGCATGCATTATATAAAAATAGCTTCGTACCAACTGACTATATTTATATTTTAAACGAGTGACGCCTGTTATTATTTATAGCTTAGGCTTTGGAAAAAACATTTGCATTTAATCTTTGTGAGGGCCGGTTATAATAATGTTGTTCTTTATAAGCCGAAATGGTTCATCTACGGGCTTATCTTCAAATGAGATCAGTTGAGATTAACGTCAAACGTGGGCTTACTAATATTAATTTCAATTTAGGTTTTAAACTAGTTAGACATAAAACTAAGGGTGAAATTTCTTTTTAAAGTACATATTTGATGCAAATATTAATTTTGATATCGCAACGACCATGCGTCCATCTAATTTCAGTTGAACTGTGATAACAAACCAAAAAAATGCTAGTGTTATAAAAATGGCCAAAGTGTTTGTGAATCGGACAGCTAAACCCGTCTATTTGTCGTGGAAAGTATAAAAGTGATGTTGAAATGAGGCGCGGGGGTGGTGGCTCCCCGCGCCTCTTATCGGGAGATAAGACGAGGCGTTATCAGAGGCGATGTTCGACAATTGCAGTCGAGTCGCCACCCTGACCAGGTGGATAGGAACAAGGCGGCCGCCGCCGGCGATGCTACACTCTCTGAACACCCTCGCCGGCAAGATTTCGCCGAGCGGCGGCCTCGACACCAACGCGAACAGGCACTCGCACCCCAACAGGAATCATAAAACGATGTCGCCTTCTTCACCCTACGCGAAACCCAAGTAAGTGCCTAGCATACATAATCAATTGGATTAATATATTAGTTTTGAGGTTTTTACTGGATATTATAGCATAACAATTTGTTATCTAACCAGAATAAGGCTCATATTTAGTTCATATTTAGTGTTTGTGACCTCGAAGTTCGTCATCTATTGACATTTGGTATAAGTTTTCAGATTTTCTATATCCCCATTCGAACGAGCAGATAACTATGGATATTTTTGTGAAGAAAATCTCGTGTCTCTACTTATTTATAGTCTATAAGTCCCTGCGCATAATGAGCACTAAAAGTGACACGGTCAAACGTAAGTGTATTGGCTTTGAATACACACAGCCATGAGGCACACACGTGTACCAAAGAACAATGTCTTAGTTTCCGATATCTGAACAGTTTGTTACCTTGTTGTACATTTGTGAAGTATTTTGCTAAAGATATTTGAAATCGCAATAACATTAGCACAGTAAACATTAAGAACAGGCATATATGAGTCACGTTCTATCAACGTTACGTTATTATGTTTATCGATTAATGCAGTGACTTCACAGTTTAGGTGGACTTCAATCCTCATGCTATGAGGTATAAAGTAAGTCGGGAGCAATGGACCATATTGCATCAATTTTTTTACGTTTATCGTGTTTTATTCTAACATATCAATTAGGGAGATTTAGTCCATTTCAGACGCCGTGGTCAAAGGGAATCTTTTACTTATCATAATTATTGATAGTAAACATATTGTTGACTATAATAGTCAAGTTTCTAGAAAAACATATGAGTAGCTTCAAGTTAACTTCCATATACCTGTTTAATCTAAATATCTAAGACATACCTGTTTCTAAGATATTTCAAGATAAGATAACGATAACATCAAATCTAGGACGAAGAGACCGTTGAGTAAAATTACGATATCATATTCTGACTTAAGAATTGTGTATGTTATGTTGAAACAACGCTTTTAGACATTGTGGTAATTAAATCCTGTTTATAGATAGCACGGTATGAGAAAATTTTGTGCATTAATTATTGTGAAAAAGATGGTGTAAATATGAGATGCGGTACTTAATTGCATTAAATTGTAACCGCCATAAAAAAACTTAATTTTTGATAAAAATGAAGATTGCAAAAAGAACTAGTCACGATTTTGTAGTATCATTTTAGAATGTTGTTTTTCTTTATCATACCTGAGGTCAACAATAAAGTATGCGCGTCAAGAAGAAAGCGGCACACCTAATGCATGGCATTATAACAATGCATCATAACATAACATTTTAAACCGACTTCATGTCTTAACTTTTGTATTAAGAGTTAGTCAAGCGAACTGTGAAAGGCTCCAACCGTTGACGGATCTCGTTTTATACACAGTTTCATTTTTTTTTTGTTAGCAAACATTATATTTATAGCTTAATAAAAGTGCCTAGTTTGATAAAAATAAAAAAGCACTTCATGTTTTAATAAGACAGCTAAATTAAAGTTTAAAGCTACTGTTACATATGCTCTAAATGCTAAATACAAGTATGCCTAGGAGCAGTTTACATTCGCTAGCAAAAGTTTTAAGTATGCTTATATATTTAAGTATAAACGACTGATCGATACTAGCATGCTCAATAAAAACAGCGGTGCGAGCACAGAACTTTATCGAATCGTATGTTAACGAATGTTCGTATAGTATAGAGTCGGTTGCAAGTTTTTAGTAGCATTGTAATTTTTTATTTTACAGTTATTTAAGAGTACAACATGTTTACAAACATCCAAAATTAACAAGGCCCACATTTATGTAAGCTGGCCGTGCGGCAATGGATAGATTTCAATTATTGCTAACAAACCGTCTCCATACTATACGAACATTCGTAACAATACGAGTCGATAAAGTTCTATGCTCGCACTGCAGGTTTGTGTTTAGACGAGCTTAAAGCGCCCTTCCACCCGCGCCGCAGCAGGTAGCATGCTCAAAAATCGCAAGCTTGTCGATTCACGAGCGTGCTCTAAATGAGCATGCTTATTTATAGCAACGTTCCGACACACATGCTACTACGAAGCAAGTGCTCTATTGAAGCATGCTTTCATGCTTGAATTGAGTATGTGTAACAGTAGCTTTATAATTATTTTCTTTCTATTATTCATTGCAATTATGTTATGTTAGTTAAGGTCAAACAAATAAAAAGGTTATCTAAAATTCTGTGTGTACATGTACCTATGTCATAAGGAAGATGTCCAAATCCCTTTTTCATAAAATCAAAATTCACCTCGCATGCTAACATAGTGAGTTTTTATGTCGGTTGCGTAATATCTTACCATGATGACGGGAAAAGGGACCCAGCTAACACCCTTGTATAAAATATATCATCTTCTTAGAATTTTGAGCTACTTCAACATCTAATAAGGTAAAAGTAATAGTGAGATATAATATAAATAGGATGATTCTCTGAAAAAAAAATCGTTCTGTTATATTTCGTTCAAGATTGTTATTTTTTTTATATGAAACGCAATTTGTCACCTTTTCATTAGAGTTTACTATTGTTATCGAGGAGATAAAAGGCACCCTCGTTATTTTTATATTATTTCCCCTAGTTATATTAAAAATGTGAAAAATTGTCACGATGAATTAATGGATGTCTTTACTCATTTCCACTGAAAGGGCTAGACGAATTATGCCGATTTTTTTCACGCAAATGTAAAGGCTTTCTCTATTAAGACAAACAATACTAATTTATATTCTCATGGCATCGGGATATACGCAGATAAGAGGGTGGGAATTAGCTAGTTTGCACTTTCCACAGCTTAAAAAAAATGTTGGCTACTGAACTAACTTAAAAAAATAATTAACGACGCGTCATACGAACTCTTTTGTTGGCGCAAGCGCTGCTAGCACGAAGCAAATGGTTGTTCGCACGGATTTATTTGTTACTAGCTGTGACCCGCGACTTCGTCCGCGTAGATACCGTTAATTAGAGTTGGATAAATACTATTATTATATCCTCCTTGAAGTTAAAACTTACCTTATTCTAAATTTCGTCAAAATCGACTCAGTAGTTTAGCTGTGAAAGCGTTACTGATAGATAAACAGACAGAATTACTTCAAAACCTGTAACAACAAAGCAGTGATCCGCAGTCTCACCTAGGTTTTGTGAAAAAGTATAGGTAGGTAGGTATATCACATACCTAGGTGATGCCCGTGACTTCGTCTGTATTGAATTAGTATTTCGAGTAAGTTATTTTCTTCTCCAAGGTCCTAACTATCTTTAATAACAAAAATAAAAATTAAGATTCTTCGCCCATATAAAATGTTTTACTCCTAACCACAAACATAGGTAGGTAACTATCTATTAGGTACATTACAAAGGCACATAGCGTTATAAACAAATCGGGTGCCAAAGTGCCTTAAATTTTAATATTGTCTTAAGTTTTCGTGATAACTATTATGTATGACTATTATATAAAACACTTTTTAACCGATTTTATCGCTTATATTTACATTTTAAATTTAACAGTCGCTCGTGACCACGGGGTCTGCAAAGACACCGAAACGTCGAGTTAAAATATAAATTATACGCCATTGATCCGGTTAAAAAGTGTTTTATTTAATGCCTTCAATTTTACTTAATTCATGCAATATCTTCATTAATTATACTTAGATTATTGTTATTCTAGGTAGACTAAGTAGTTTTTGCGTGAAAGAATAGCAAAAATCCATCCATCCAGCCATTATCAGTGTACATACAATACTGCCTATAGTTTATGTATGGCTGCTTTTCACTGCCAAACGGCTAAGCCAATATTAATGTAATTTGGCATAGTAGTTAACACGTACGTTACTTTTTATTCCGAAGAAATCTACGGTTTCTGACTTCCAAGAGGCAGAAACGATCATGAAATAAACAAAACCTTGATTTCCATTTTATCTCTGTATGTACAGAAGGCAGTACATCAAGCGTTACAAATCTGTCAAAATTTTTTACTTGAATTTGAACTCTATGCCCTCGATAATAAGTTCAAATTGGTTGGGGAAATTTGACAGGTAATGTAACGCTTTTTCCTTCTGTACCTACCTATATTAAATCGCGCAAAAGCTTGCGCTCGCCTCCCGCCTTTTTATACCCTACCGCCGCGAGCCGCGTCGAGCGCGGCAACCGTTACGCAAAAATAATCCCTATATCATTCAGTATTCACGCGCGATGGGTTATTAGCGTATTTCATGTATAAGTTTGGTGTTTCTATACCAATTTCTATGATTCTTTTTTTTATTGAATAGGTAGTAATGTTATTTTTTTTAATTAGGGATGAGTGAGAGTATTATAAACGTAAGAGGAAACAAATATAATCAGAAAGCTCCCAACTGCTAAGCTTTCGGGATTTACACGTGTTATTGTGAGTCAACCATAAAATATAGACATATACTGTTGTGGGATAGTTTTTATATAATTTTATGAAGAATATTTCTGTCATACATGATTTCTATGTAGTTTTAACCTTTAAGGCTGCACACGCGACGGAAGCTTAAAAAATCTCCCGTTTTTCCAACATTTCCTTCACTGCTCTGCTACTATTGATTGTAGCGTGATAATAAGTATACTATAACCTGCCCAGGAGTATGAAGAATAATTTTACCAAGTTTCGTTAAAATCCGTCGAGTAGTTTTTGTTTCTATAAAGAACATACAGACAGACAGACAGACAAAAATTTTACTGATTGCATTTTTGGCATCAGTATCGATCACTAATCACCCCCTGATAGTTATTTTGAAAAAATATTTCATGTACAGAATTGACCTCTCTACAGATTTATTATAAGTATAGAAGATAGAAGATAGATAGAAGATTAGTTTTTTCGATCTACCCACCTTTATGTATACGTCCTGAAAATATTATTATTCTCATTATAAGTGCATTGTAATTTCTTTATGAGAAATAAAAAATTCTTTCACCTGATGTATCGTTGAACGAATTAAAAAACGTAACTTCCATCACAGAAATGATGGAAGTTGCGTTTTTTTTATGACATGATTTGAAATTTTGGTAAACGAATAACACTCGAAATTATTTTCACATACACAATCATGACCAAAATAAGACAAAGCTTACAATATGGGAGTCATATAACGAGATAAATGATCATATGTTTTAATTGGTAAATACCTACTTGTTTATACTACAAAATAATATACCCAAACCCTACAAAAATATCTACAGGTCATTTAATGACCTGCACACATTTGTCATTCAGAACCCGCGACGTCTCCAGTGCAGCACATTCAAATTGTAATTACGCGTTTGGAAGACAAACGTCTCCAATATATTAAACGTTATATTTAAAAAAATGTTATCAGAAACGTATAAATTCTTTGAGACTGTACGAAAAAACCCGCACATGTACCTATTCATACAGGTGACATTTCACATTTCACCCCCTCGCGTACTCACGAAGCAGGGCCGACAGGTTTACTGTGATGCACTTGCAAAAATAAGCGAAAAATTCAATTGTTGCCATGCTAGTTCATGCAGCTTAGGGGAAACAGAATGCAAAACGGGGAGCGACAATGGAAAATATGTTAGATATAAATATTTAAGCTTAATATATGACACCGCGCTGTTGTTTATAGAAAATTTTCAGCATATTTTCGGCAAGACCGCTGGCAATTTGAATTTACTAATTTAGAAACTGTTTTGGTTTAGATTCTAGTGTTGTGAATAGTTGATTAATTTGAATCTTTGTTTACTTGTGCGGACTTAATTTTATTGCTTAACAAGTAGTTTCGCGCGGTTTTGCCCGCACAATTTCGGATCCCACGGGAATATCGGGATAAAAAGTAGCCTACATGCTATTCCAGAATGTACAATATCACTATGCCAAATATCATCAAATTCGTTCAGCCGTATTGCCTAGATTGAGAAATGAACATCCATACAAGATTGTAGATAAAATCAGTTCAAATTAATTGATTCAATTTGTACCCAAAAATCAAACAATACAGACAATTTATTTATTTATTAATAATTAATGTATGTGCTTTGGACTTCCATGCTGGACTGGGAGCGAAAGAAAAACATAGAACGTTCTAGCTGCTTCTCTTCCCGGGACTACTGTAAAAGTCAGTAAAGGGACAGAGGTTGTATTGGCGTTTTTGTGAGCGATAGGCTGACCCCCTGTCACTGCAAATGTCTATATCCATCGTTATAATACTTCCAAAATCAAACGTGACATCAGATGGTCTTATAACCTCTGGTGTTTTGCCTACCCCATAAGGGATACAGGCGTGAAGTTATGTATGTGCTTTGCCAGGGCAACTAAAATCCAGATTGTTGCTATCGGTGAAAAAGTTAATCTACTATTAATTTTTTTAACTGAATCAACCAACATTCATATCCTAAAGAGAATTCATATGTAACTAACAATTAATACCCGCTGTGTATTCCCTCTAGTCAATATCCACAGAATACAACTATTCAGTTTTCAACGTTCACCCACAGCACACAAAATACTTAAAGTTAACTAGGAAACCATCATATTATCGAAACTCAATTTTGGATAGTACAACAAACTTTATTAATCGCAGTTACCCTTTATCCAAACTATCGGTAATCGATAGATAAAACAGAGAGATAACAAAAGCTAATAAAGATATTACACCCTCCCCCTAGGATGAGTGCACTTTGGATCAGCTTTCATAACATTGTTGTAAATGTTAGAAGTGCTTTAATTTATTATTGTACATATAGTTGGGAATACTATGAACATTACTATTTAAATATATATACATACATACATAACGTCACGCCTGTATCCCTTATAGGGTAGGCAGAACACCAGAGGTTACAATACCATCTGATGTCACTTTTGACAAATTTGGAGGTATTATAAAGATGGAGAGAGACTATTGCAGTGATAGGGGGTCAGCCTATCGCCCACAAAAACGCCTATAAAACCTCTGTCCCTTAATTGACTTTTACAGTATGCTTGGGAAGAGAAGCAGCTGGCACATTCTAAGTTTTTCGTTTTTCTTGCTCCTATTTTAGTCCTATTTAAACTCCCATGAAATGTACATTTCAAATGACCACACTCAGCCGCTTATGTTTCCATGTTGGGGCTTCAATTAATCAACTCCTAAATTCAATTTACGTCTAATGATTTAACGATGAAAATTTAATTTGAAATACATGAGTGAGTTAAAACATATTCTATTATTTGCTACTTATGTTTTAAACCTGAAGTTTTGGGCGAATGTTTATTGCTCTTTCACATTGAAATTACTAAACGAATGACGTTGAAATCGCACACAAGTCAAAGCTTACAGACAGGACGCTTTTTACTCTGATATCGCCATGAAGGAAATAAATAATAATAATAGGCTAGAAACCTTGAAAGGTTGGGATTCGGCGGCGGCGGTTCCCTTCCAGCACACATGCAAAAAGCGGTTTTGCTCGAGACTGCCCGAATCGTTCGCCGGTTTCTGTCTCTCTTGCCCTGATCCCCGACCGACTGGTCCGATTGTCGGGTCTTTCCCGCCGAAAGGCGTGTAGCTGCATGCATACTTAATAATAATAATAGCATAATCTAAATCTTATTGAGTCGAAATTATGTAAGGCCAATGCATGATTTTAGTGAAGTTTTCATGAGTTTTTGGATACCAACAAACTGACTTCGATTGCCGTAATACCTTGCAATTATTTCTGCTGTAGAGAAGTTGTTGAGGATCTTATTCCTGCTGAAAGTTTAATACTCAAATTGTTCCTAATTATAATAGGCCAGGCGAGGCCCTAAGTCTACGGTGCGGCGCCGTGTACCGTGTAACGGTAAGAAACCGCCGTGTAGTGCCGTCCACGACATGCTGCTCAGGTCACATAGCTCATTGTACATTGTATTGTCGGCAAAGAACTTTAATTTTGATTTTTCACCAACGCAACGGAAGGCGCGGCATGGTGCGGTGCCGCGCATTCCGCCGGTGGCGGTGCCGTTCCGTTGCACGGCAAACGCCCTTAAACCGTATTGTAATTATTTGGATACTTATTTTAATCGGACATATTTTAAAAACTATGATAACACTTAAAAAATGCAATCAAAAGGTACCGACTTCAAATAAATATATTGATTTTTATACTATTCTCAACACAAAGTGTTTTCAGTTCTATTACAATTTATTATCTGCAGAACTTGTCTAACGAGCTAGTGAGGTCCGTCAATATGCTACGATAGACTCGTATGCCTACCTAGTAAATATTAGATCGAATTAATTTATCACGACGATCCCGTACTCCGGACGACATGTTCGGTGCTCCATAAATAGAGTTACGGTGGAAGTTGGAACTTGTCAGACGCTAATTCTTGGTTTGAAATCTCCGTCCGTGAGAAAGAACGACATTCGACGAAACGGCCTCTTTATCAAAACACGACGAAGAGTCTCCTTTTCAACCGACTTCCAAAAGGAGGAGGTTCTCAATTCGTGTGTTTTTTTGTGTCTTTGTTATACGTTTTTTTGGACAATTATGAATCGATTTTAAATATCCTTGTTTTATATGATAGAGGATACTTCAGAGGTGGTCCCATATAAATTTCATTGAATTGGAATGAGTAGGTACTTCATGAAAAATTTTTAATTTTCGAAAAAATATGTATGTACCTATGTATATTCTTGTTTACTTAGACGACCTTATACCTCAGCCAAAGTTTGGGACGTGAAGTCGGTTTTTTTACCCGACTACGGAGAAGCAAAAAGGAGGGTTATGATTGTGACGTGTATGTATGTATGTGGGGTATGGATGTTCATCTGTTCCCTCCGAACATGTAAACTACTAATAATATTTGCACAAATGAGGAGTCGTTGGAAACCTCTTCACTGTCCGCTGGTTATTGGCTACATACAGTTATTTTAACTTGACTACAGCGCCCTCTAGGGGAACTAAAAACAATATTTCTTTTCTGTTTTGTGTGGGATATCAAATGAAAGAGCACAGCTCAAATATGTAAAAATTATTACTCCAAAATTAGTGAAATAGTAAGTATAGCAAAGAATTAAAAAAAAATTTGCTTGACGGTTTCATGTGGGGTATCAAATAAAAGAACTTGCTTAGCACATTTCAAATATATAAAAAATATATTACTTCAAAACGTATGAAAAAAAAATAAGTTCAAAAACTAAAACCCGACTTCTAAAAACACGCTCTAAAAAGTAGGATACAAGTCTCCGCTGAAATATTTATTTATTAGGTCATATTAATAGAGATATCCATCACCCAGCACTGGGCCAGCTTGGTGGGTTATGGCCTATACCTCCTCGTCACCCAGGGGAGAGACTCATACCCTGCAGTGGGCTCATTACAAAGAGTTGTGATGATGATTAATAGAGATATCTATGTTTAAAAGATCGCCGTGGTAAATCGGTAAATTTTGCATTCAAGTACCAACGGCATAGGCTCAAATACCACATACTATCGATATAGTTAGTTTCCTCTTGAAATTCACTCGGATATAATATACTGGATCGGGAGCAAAGGAACAACATAGAATGTTTTCTTCCCAGCTGCTTCTCTTCCCGGGCATACGGTAAAAGCCAGTTAAGGGCAGAGGTTTTATTGGAGGATTTTTGTGGGCGATAGGCTGACCCCTTGTCACTGCAATAGTTGCTCGCTGCCATTATAATGCCTCCAAATTTGTCAAACGTGACATCAAATGGTTTTATAACCTCTGGTGTTCGGCAGCTACCGTAGCACCGCTCGCTTTGCTCGCTCGGCTCGCGCACGTGTGACCTAGGTATAGGCAACCTAAATGCTGCTCCACGCTGCGCTCAGCGTCGCACCTTACCATTCCGATTAAGCCTTCCAGTGCATTTGTTTTTTTAAACTTTAACACGTGACTTATTCAAACAATCAAAGCTTACTTATTATTTTACGCGTGAGTTCGGTTAGTTTATCAATTTGCGATGACATGGGTGTAAAATATTACAATTTATCTCCCGTTTAGAATCCTACGGAAGTTTACAAACCTAGAGAATTTATAAATTTACGGTTTTGTTATTTTCCGGTGACATTATTACAAAATCAAATACAGGGTTGAATTGTGGTCGTTGGCCAAATTTTTTTTAAACAATAAGTATTAGTTATAGAAACGAATTTTGCAAAAAAAGGTAAGTATTTATTTATTTTAAGAAAGAAATTAATATATCCGCTAACATGTTTAGCTAAGCATGGTCACTCTAAATTACCATCCGCCTCGTAGTAGCTATGTTCATCAACAGCGACTATTTTCAAAAAAGTTGTGGTTCCATATTTCTACTTTTTTGTACTGAGCGACGCTAAAATAAATATGCAGGTACGTTTATATTGTATCAAAGAAACTAATATTTAAATTTGGCTGGTGACCAAAAAACAACCCTGTATAATATTATATACGTGGGAAGGCCACTAGAAGCGCTGGTCAAGCTATATGAATCTCTTGAATCAATTATCAAGTGTTTTCTCAATAAAAATGCAAATCTTATAGAAAATATAAAGGTGTCATTCTTTATGATCAGCCCCCCAATTCTGCTATTTTATTTTAAGCCGAAACGGATCTGAAACGCAATGGTTACAACTTTTGGTATTCAACTAACAATTTGTCTAAACCAAGCTGAAACGCATTGGTTACGGAGCCGAAACGGTTTGGTTGTCGTATTCTGATGAAGTACACGTATCGTTACGTTAGCGGTTCAGCTTTGATTTCGTATTCTGGTAAGTTTTTGACAGTTAGTACGGTCGAAACGCTACGGTTCAGCGTTGGTTGAAATGTCAAAAGTTGCGGTTTTGCATCGGCAGCGAATGAGTAGCTTTTTCGAATATTGTGATTAAGTTGTGATAGAAGGTACTTCATTGGTTTGATTTAAATTCCTTTTCGGGTGTTGATTGTGAACTTATACTTTTTGGTGAGTTAAAAATCATTGTATTTTCATTGTTTCACAATTGTTTTTTTTTATTTTACCTACATTTCAGTTTTTTTAGAAATTTTATTTTTAGTTCTTACGTATTTTAGTATTGCCGAAATAATGAGCTCATATTTAGCTTGGGACATGATGTTGAGGGTGCAGCTTCGAAACATTGCCCGAACCAGAGACCGTCGTAGTCATACCCATAATTCGGTACCATCAAGAGAGAAGGCCCTTGATATGACCAATAGGAAATTTATAAAAACCATTATCAAAACGGTTATCAAAGGCCCTCGCACGTAACCTCATCAACGAATTAGAGCCCTTTTTACGCCGGACTCGCCGCAGCGATGCCATAAGCCCAGAAGATAAGGGGGACAATATTAGTAGGAATTATTTTATTTATCAGGAGATTCGAGCTATGCTTTAAGACCGAGCATGATGACGCCAATATTACGGCACACTCATTCCAAAGGCGTGTCGCAAGTGCCCTTGCTTCTTTGCTGTGGGCACGACCAAGTGCCAAATCTTTATGGCGCTTCATAAACTTCACCAGCAGCTCCAACTGTCGCACAGAAGTAATCCTTCTGCCACTTCTATTTGCCGGTTGTAACATTTTTATCTACGATAGAAATTTGATATAAAAGAAAAAAACCAAATTTGATTTATTTTAATGTATACTTTTTGGTGGTGGCGTATAGCCCGAACCTCTTCGAATCAACACAGATTAGTCTCAGCAATAGGACGTAGAATTTATTAAAGTACTTTGAACAATAAGTTTTAAAAATAAAACTTCAATTCAATTATTTGGACGAAAAGGAAAATAATACTTACTGCACTGTGAAATTTTTCCGCTTGGCGCATAAACTTATCATATGTCAAACTAATTTTTTATACATTGAGCAAAGGTACTCATATCATACAGCCAAAAATATTTTAAATGTATCAATACAAAAGCAGCAATGTACTCGCAACAGATTTTTTTTTGAGTTGCAACACCATAAGCCTTCCGCAAGCGGCTCTAAAGCCAACCGTTTCCGTTTCGTTTGCGTTTCAGCTGCCAACGTAAAGTTACTAGAATACCATTTGCCTTTACAAACGCAACCGTAACGAAGCCGAAACGCAGCCGATCCGTTTTGGTTAACAAATAGCAGAATTGAGGGGCAGGAAAGGTGTACTAGATTCCCATCACTGAAAAATAGGTGTTCAATTTCCATAATGGAATAGAATAAGACCACGCCGGACTACACGCTTCCGCTTATAGCGCACGCCACGTGCCTCATCCGCTCTTAACACGCTTTGCAATTTGTTGTGCACAATGTAAGTCTTACTAAACACATCAAAAGATCACAAATCGCGTGTGCTTTGTTTTGAACTTGAACATTACGTTATTCTGTGAAATATGAACTAGAACTTTGGTTAACATTTCAGGAACTTATTAGGCTGCTCAATGCTGAGCTCTAATAATATACAATATAATCCGATATTATTCAGGAAACAGAAGTTGAACAGCAATTTATTGAATAACATGCGGTATTTATTAATTTCTTAATCAATGTTGAAATTCAAAGGAGTATTTGTATGTGCACCAGGTACTTATTATTAACATCACACGTCTAAGGGTTTCCATCCTTTGATTTGTTGATATAAAGTTTGTTTCATCAAGGGCTGAATCGAAATCGATGTGTTTGAACGTAGCCGAAAGCGGTAATGTTGAAGTGAATGAAAGTTAATGATACTGAACATTTCTATTGGATAAATTAGGTTGTTTTTTGTAAAATAAACAAGGACAATATTTTATTAAAATTTCTCAAATTTTTAGATAGGTAAAAGGTATGTTTTCATACGTAGGTACAAGACAATGACATCTAAAATAACAATCTTTAATCTAAATAATACTTCTTGTTTTCTTTACTTGATTTTAACATCATCTAACAAGCTAACCAGTTTTAGATTGTGCCTAAGGATAACCGAGAGTGTGCTATTTTGATTTTATAGATTGACTTTCCATGAGAAATCCATATGTCTTAAAATTGCATTAAGAAGTCGATTTTTTTATTGCTCTGCATTCGTTGATTATTCCATATGGTCTCCACTAAGCATTACCTGCCACAAAAACAAATACATAAAAATAAATTAAACAAAGTGTTGCACAAGTCTGGCATTATCGCCGCAAACATTTTCGACACAATAAGTTATTGTTGAAATAACATTTTATTTGAAACACAAACCATAAAATGCCTGAATTATCAACGTTCAATGATAGGTACCTATGAACTTTCGACCCTAATTGTAACTTAAAAAATCCTGAACAATGTTATATCTAATTTGACTTGAACGATTTTAATATAAGTAAATAATACTTATCACCAAATCAAATTTTAAAATTACAAGTAAACCTTTTATAGATTCAATGGTATTGGCATAATTAATGCATTTTTAACCTTATCAGTTCCAAACAATTTGCACCTATTCAAGCATTTGCGATATTTGGGCATAGTTGACATAAATCGTTAAAAAAATATTTTTATTCCTATCATATCGCAGTTGTAAAAAATATAGGCGAACGCTAACCCGATTTAAGTTCTAATCAAATGGTATATCTCAAACTACCCTTAACTTTATATAGAAAGTTAAAGATGTGATAAAATAATAGACGGTAGTTTGAAATTCCTGATCTTCGTGGTTAAGTCAGTGTGCGGCATAAGAGTACATAGGGCGGCCGCGGTCGATCTAACTGATAACGGCTGATAAGAACTCTTATCACCATGTACAGTGTAATCAGTGAAAGACGCAATGGAAACAAGTGCTCGCCCAGTTTGTTGTATGCTCGTAGAATACTCAGGTACGGCATTTCTTATTTTGTTGTATTTTTACCGTTCATGTATTAAGGTGCGTAAGAAAGTGAGGTTATGTTTTTGAAGGTTATGTTAGAGTTTGCTTTTTTACTCGGAGTGGTCATTAGTTGTGAAATATCGAAAATAGTATAGTTAAACAGTACTCAAAATTATTTTTGAAACAAGATTGCAGTGTTTGTTTTACAATTGATGCTATCAGTAAGGTTATGTTTAAGTATCTACCTAAATGAAACTCTTGTTCTATTTCTGTTTATTGTAAAAATAACTAAAATTTACATATCAATTGGTTTGGAATTTGTCTTTGTAAGAAATTTTTAAATTTAAGCAATTAATAAGATGTAACATGCATTAATTATGATTTCGTTCCAACGAGTAAGTACATAGTTTTATTAAGGGCGTGACTTTATAAGGAAAATTTACTTAGTGCTGCATTTAAAAAAAACTTTAAAAATATCTCTCCAGAACATAAACTAAATTAACCTATAAAGAAACTTCCCATATTTTTAAATGGGTAAACTCTTATTTCAATCCTATTTTTATCATAGCGAGCCCATTTCAAAGTGGTGTCGTGTCACACTGCCCCAAAGTTTTAAACATAAAATGTAATTATCTCGTATCTGAATCTGTGATGGAGTATAGTACAATGTTAACGATAATATTTGTTGTTGTTCCAGTGGGCTGACCATGAGCATCGCCAACAATAACAACACAACCAGTATAAATAACAACAACAACAATGAGGAGAAACTGGACATGCCCGACCCGGACTACATTAAGGTATGAGCTTACAATGTACTTATCAAGTATGTGGAAACATAGGTCTTGTACAAAAAGTTGGTGGTACAAAAAGTTGGTTTTATATGTTTCACAATTCATATTACTTAATTATCGTACAACAATACTTTTCATTCGATGTTTTATCACTTCACAGCCCTTTTTACGATCCATACTGGTTTCTCGGTTTGATTAGTTCGATCCACCAATCGATCATGTTCAATTGATTAAATATTTCGTAGGTAATATCTTTTCTGGTACTTTTGATTTGGAAAAACATATTCCCTTCTTCTTAAGGTAAAGAATAATCACCATTATTAATATCCAAAATTCGTAATTTCGTTTTTAAATAGAAGGAAGTGCTGGGCATTCTTTTTTAAATTAAGTATCTCAATTGTAGCCAAATATCCGTTCGTATTGTTGTAAACTACGACTTACAAAATGATCTTGGTATGTAGCTTTATTTAAAACAGTAGGCTGGTGTAATAGTAATGCATAAATATATTCAAAATCACCACAAAGCCCTTGCGCGAGATACGAAGAACATATTTATCGGTTCGAGGAACATTATTATTGCGTATCATTGGTCGTTATGGTGAGTTAATGAGAAAATTTAGTAATAGTGAGAATATTTCGTAGTTAGTCCTGTGTCACGGTACCTGCAAGCTATTTTTCTAATATGCAACACTAGCTGTGTTGAAGTCTTTATTGGTTAGTTTGAGAATGAATCCATCAGTTGCTTGGAACGGCCTTCTTTGAATGAAAACGTTTCAATATACTAATTGCGCCATCTAGTGACAAAGCATATAATCAAATTCTTTCTTGAAACCAATCGAACACAAAGTATTCCATGTGCTATTATGTGCTATTCTAGACTGTACACAATTTCATTCAGATCCGTAGAGCCATTTTGCCGTGATTGAGGATCAAACATCCATACATCTAACCATCCAAACTTTAACATTAATAATAATAACAAGTAACTTGGATAAACTCTCACGAATCATTATTACAATTCCTCTGCAAATATTTTTATTTTTATTTATCGACACTTGGTTGGAGATTAATACTTACTTTTAAATTAATTAATCTGTATTCCTATCAATATATATTAAACTGTTCCGTTACTGACTGAGTGACTGACAGACAACGTACAGCCGTAACTACTGGGCGTAGAGAGCTGAAATTTGGAACATACATTCTTTAGGGGATTTAGGGGTGCACTAATGAAGGAATTCCCGAAATTCCCACGGGAACGGGAAATATAGGACTTTTTAGTTTGTATGAAAAATCTTATTCCTTGAGTGCACTGATTTGAAACTTGGTGTGAAGGTTTTTCAATGTGTGTCTGGTTGTGTTATGAAAGGAATTCCCGAAATTACCACGGGAACGAGAAATATATGATGTTTTAGTTTGTATGAAAAAATCCCATCCCTTAAGTGCACGGATGTGGCACTTGATATAAAGGTTCCTCAATAAGTGTCTGATTGTATTATGGAAGGAATTCCCGAAATTCCCACGGGAAGGGGTTTTACTGTTTAGTTTGTATGAAAAATCTTATTCCTTGAGTGCACGGATGTGATACTTGGCATGAAGGTTCTTCAAAGAGTGACTGGTTGTGCTACGAAAAAAATTCCCAAAATTCTCACGGGCACGGGAAATATATGATTTTTAGTTTTTATGAAAAAAACTTATTCCTTGAGTGCATGGGTGTGATACTTGGTATAAAGGTTCTTTCAGTGGGTGTCTGGTTGTATAGTTTCTGACGTTTCCACGAGAAGGGTAGTTAAGCGCATACGAAGTTGCGGGATAAAGCTAGTTATCAATATATAAAACTGTTCCGTTACTGACTGAGTTACTGAGTGACTGACAGACAACGTACAGCCGTAACTATTGGGCTTAGAGAGCTGAAATTTGGAACATACATTCTTTAGGGGATGTAGGAGGGCACTAAGGAAGGAATTCCCGAAATTCCCACGGGAGCGGGAATCATTGGACTTTTTAGTTTGTATGATAAAATCTCATTTTTTGAGTGCACGGATGTGATACTTGGTATAAAGGTTCCTCAATAAGTGTCTGTTTGTATAATGGAAGGAATTCCCGGAATTCCCACGGGAACGGAAAATAGGACTTTTGAGTTTATGCGTGTACGAAGTCGCGGGCAAACGCTAGTCCGAAATAAACAATCTATTTAATTATTTATGATGTGATAAGAAGTTGAGTAAGGAAGTAAGGCCTAGTAGAATTTTGTGTACAGTATTATCAGTAAGTATGTACCAGTTAGATTTGAATATAACCTGACAGTTATTAGACGTTGTTTCTTTCCTATGCGGGTTTAATTACTTCTGAACTTCATCTTATCTTACTAATATTATAAATGTGAAAGTTTGGATGTATAGATGTATGGATGTTTTTTTCCTCAATCACGGGAGAACGGCTCAACAGATTTGCATGAATTTTGCCATAGTGATAGTGTACAATCTGGAATAGCACATAGGCTACGTTGTACGTTGCGCGAGTAAAACCGCGCGAAACTGTTAGTAACAGAAAAATAATGATTAACACATGTCAAAGAGCACCATCTTGTTCCAGCCCCGTGTATAGGATAGATCACTTAGAACACCCACCTTATCTAGACAAATACAGGAAACAACCGATAGGATGTTTTTTGTTGGCTTTAGAATATTATATTACACTGAATGCAATCGTATTTCAAAATTTGACTGTCAGAAGTATTGCGGGTAAAACAACGTTGGTACGAATGCAAGACGATACAGTCGATATTGATGGTACTTTTACCTGTCCTACAGCACCTCAACGTTAGATAAATAAAAGTTTGTTGAAAAACACACTGTTTTACATAAAGTTTTACACAACCATAAAAAATGATTGGCTCAAATCGGAAAAAGGGATAAAAATTAATTAAATCCAATTAATTTGTGAGGCAGCAAAAATCACCCCCTCGCTATTCACCCTATTCTTGCTTAGTTACAGAGATTAATTTGAATCTATTTGTTACGATACAAATTGTAATGCGTTCTATTAATTAACATTCTTGTGGAAACAAACGGAAAATAATCTTACTAATATTATATAGGTAAATGTGAAAGTTTGGATGTTTGTTCCTCATCACGAGAGAACGGCTCAACGGATTTGGACGAAATTTAGCATAGTGATAGTGTATACAGTCTAGAATAGTACATAGGCTACTTTTTATCTCAAAATTCCCGCGGAATTCAAAAACGTGCGGCTAAAACCGCGCGCAACAGCGAGTGTTTTGATAAATTTAAAAAGTCAAAAAATATTACTATGCAAATCCAATGTCGAACAAAAGAAACATAATTTACATTAACCGATCGAAATACTTGAACGTCAATCAACTAACCACCAAAACATTTTCATTCGTTATTCACCCGAAATTACTTAATAATATTCGTGCAATATTTTGTTCCGTGTCAACTATACGGGACGTGTCGAATTGGGCCGCCGCCGTTGCATTTCGCAATGAAAGTTAATGAAACCCCCTGTAAGTTGGTGCCAAATGAACGTTAAATTTCAAAATTGCCAAATGAAGTTGATATACGGGCTTAATTAAAAAGGTTCCTGCCGGACTGTCACACGCCTACCAATTGAGTTTACAGTTTGCATTCAATTCCTGACTCTGTTTGTGCGTTATTTACTCGGGGGGGCAATAGGGTACTTCCTTTTGCTAGTGTCTGTGAAAATGTTCTTTTTTTGTGACGCTGGTATTGATACTGCTCGAAAATTTGACATTTGATCTTTGACGAATTCTACATAAGGCAAATCGTAACATATTTTAAATTAATAAAAAATCTTCTAGCATTTTAAAACCAATTCATACTAAACCATAATGACTTGTACACTTAACCTTCATTTATATCTTCGTCTCTTATTCAATACTAGAAATCGTCCACTAGTTTTTATCGTGTTTATCGCTCAGAAAGCTTTTGAATTTGCTTAATAATATTATGTTGTGATAAGTATTAAATAGAAACAGGGGTGAACTTTTCTCCAGTATATCCCGTCGTTTATTTAAAAACGGCCAGTTTACACGCCTACGTGACCTGAAATTCGGGATTGCCTTGTCCTTAGCGGGATTAACAAAGCGACGCGGAGCGATTTCGATACGAGATTAAGTAAGGGCGCATTGTTAGAATGAAATTACGTAATGGTAGTTTAATTAAATCTCTAACTTGTTTGTTACCTGCTTATATTTGTTTTTATTGAAAAAGAGTTAAAAGAAAATTAATTCGACGCATTTGAAAAGCAGTTTCTTATTTGAATGATGAATTTCATTATTTTGCGTTGTCAATTCTTTTTTAACTAAATAATTTACAGGCAAAACGTCCTTTACTAAACCAGTACCATACCTTCAGAGCACACCCACCGTGTGGTAATTAAATCCCTAAGTATAATCTACCCGCCTTTTCAGCCAGATACCTTACTTTCATTTTCTTAATGATAATCTCCAGTCGTTATACAGAAACCTCTGTGTGCCAATAAGCCACGAGCAGTGATACCAGGTCAAGTAGAGCTAATACCAAGTAAATGTTATTGAGGTGTAAGCTTTTCTTAGATTTTTTTATGTTTATTTCTTTAAATTAGCATTTTAGCTTTGTTTTTTCAAACATTTCGTCCATTTTGGTTGTAAGGTATTAAATTATAAACAAAAAAAACTGGCTTTCCGCTAGTAAGTTCACAAAATTTGGCGATATTCTATATCGAATGGAAAACTTTGTAATTCATTTCAATGTAAAGAACTGAAGAAGCAATAAAACTTCCCATAATGTGCCATTAACGCAAACCAATTTGTAAATAGTTTATAATACTTTATCTTGGAGGGCAGGAAGTTGGGGTAGTTTCTATGGCCGGGTCTTCTACACAGGCTGACTACATTAGGCCTTCGATAGACTAAGTTTATAATTTGTTGCCGCACGCAACAATATACTTACAGGATATTAGAAAAGTTGGGGCTTCGGAAGTTGTAGCATTATTGTGATATGAAGATTATTTTAAGTCTTCTATATTATACATTATAACAACTCTATTTGTGAATATGAATCATTAATTTTATATTTAGATTTACAAATCCTGAATTTTTAAGTTTGCATAATTTAAATTTTAGATTCGCAATCGAAAGTTATTTTTGCGGAAACAAAGTGAATATGAAGACAAAAGTTTAATTCAATTTTAAACTTAGGGTAGCTATCTCTATCCTTTTTTTCAGTCAAATCCGTTGAACCGTGACATCATAGGAGAGAGTAATGATTACAACCCAGTCGCAATATTTAATCAATCATCAGGTGCAGGCAAATAACACCTTGAACTTATGTGTGTTGTTATGGCAACCAGCCCACGATAACGGTACACAAAGCCCATTCCATACCTAGTGATAATTGCAGATAACTAACGTAGATAGAATATTCAGGTCGCTCGTTATTTGGTGTATGCCAATCGCTTTATACTTTACGAGTATTATTATATTCAAGCAGATAGTTCTGCTAAGTGCTAACTAGAAGTGCTGGACTCTATTGACTGAAGGGCCCAAAACATAGAAAAACAGGCGTTGATCGAACTTTGATAGTGATCATTTGTTTTTTCTGACCACAATAGTCCCAGTGCTTTCAATTGTCGATGCGAATAGGTTTCTCATGGGTGGATGTGAAACACCTTCATTTTTATAGTCACTTGTCACCAGGTTACATGAAAAACTATCGCTTCGTCCTTTTTATTCATAAAGAAAACTATATTGAGCGTAGAGTTAACTGAGACATAATTTACTAATTTGACCTTATTTATCCCCCATCTATTTTTGTCAGACCCTTATTATTTGGTATAAACATAGAGAAAAAAATTCAAAATTTCAATACTTCATTTTCATCAAATTCGCGCAATAAAGAAAGTGTGTGTGTGTTTGATTAACAATAGAGAAAGATAAAATAGAATAGTGAAAAGGTTGTAAAAGAAAAGCATTAAGGCGCTTTGCACACGTAGCAACTTAAGTTTACAAAACTGACAACTTAGTTGAGGCAACCATCAACTTTTTTAGAAATTGCCACTTGCTACAACTAGAGAATCTGCAATTGATGCAACTGGTAACCTTGTTGAAGCAACTATCAATTTTTGTAAATGTTCTAAAGGTTTCCAGTTGCAGCAACCACAAATTGGCCTTTACGGTTGTCGCAATTTTATGTGAACCTGGTTTGTTAGGTCCACTCAGTATTACGATGGACACCGGAGAGACAGCACTCGTTTACATTATATTACGTCGGCGTCGCTGACACGGTGGCAACTAAGTACAACAAATTATTCGCAGCAATCGTCGATTTTGGATTCATCCCTTTTGCAAGATAGGATTAGATTTATTAACATAAATGAGCTTCAGAAACATAATGACAAGTTTAAACAATATTTTAAAATGTCTGTTTACATATTTAATAAGTTGCTGGAAAGTGATTTAAAACGACAGAATACAGTGATGAGGGAAAGTATATACCCCAAAGAACGACTTGCTATTGCTGATTTTAGAAACTTTTGTTAGCTGCGATTGTCAATTGAAAAAACCAGCAACTTAATCAAAGTTGCTAATTGCGAGTTGCTGCAATCAGAAACTAACTCCTAACTAAAATTGCTGTGTACGCAATTCCATTGGAATAATATATGAACAGGGAGTTGTCAGTTGTCGGTTGTCGCAACAAGGCGCATGAAGTTTATCGTCTGCTAAGCGCCTTAGGGACGACATTCAAACTACAGGGTGACTGGTGGGTCACTTTCGAAATTCGAGGACGTGATAGTCTGAAATCATACACGAGGAGTTTTTTTTTTTTTTTTATTAATTACTGAGTGTAAGGGGCCAAACCACCACCTTCTTGGCCCAAGCCAACCTCACCTGCCCGCGGTGCACCCTGCCAAACAGCAAACGAGGCTCTGGCGATCGCCAACACGCATTTGCCCAGCGCGGCGATTAAGGGCAAATCCTCCCAAAATGGAAAGTCCCGTCCCCGATCGGCCCCCAGTTCCCGGTAGTTCCATTATTCCTAGCCAAGGTAGCGGCTTAGGTAACGGTGGAACAGGGGGTGCTAAGAATCCCCGGGCTACGGCAGGCTACCAAAAACAACTGACCCTGGCGACGTACAACGGACGAACATTGAGGCTCGACGCTAGTGTAACGGAACTCGAAGTAGAACTGGAAAAGATTCGGTGGCACATACTTGGGTTATGTGAAGTCCGAAGAGAGGGCGAGGATACCATAACTCTGCCATCGGGTCATGTTCTCTACTTTCGAGAGGGCGACCAACTCTCCCAAGGCGGTGTCGGTTTCCTCATCAACAAATCTCTCGCTGACAACATCGTAGAAATCTCGAGCGTGTCGAACAGGGTCGCGTATCTTGTACTTAAGCTCACCAAAAGGTACAACCTTAAGGTTGTACAAGTATACGCACCGACCTCGACATCCTCAGATGATGACGTAGAATTGCTCTACGAAGATATCGTTAAGGCACTGCACAACACCACAAGGGCTCACTACAGTGTTGTCATGGGAGATTTCAATGCCAAAGTAGGAGTACACAGTCACACCGAATCTAGTATGGGATCCTTCGGATATGGAAGCAGAAACCAGAGGGGGCAGATGCTAGTAAACTTTCTGGAGAGCGAAGGATTGTATTTGATGAATTCCTTCTTCAAAAAGAAGCCTCACAGAAAGTGGACTTGGCAGAGCTCGGACGGTGTAACACGGAACGAGATCGACTTCATTCTTACGGACAAAAAGCATATATTCAGGGATGTCACCGTGGTTAACAGGTTTAATACCGGAAGTGACCACCGCCTCGTCCGCGGCACCCTGAATATCGATTTTAAGCTTGAACGTGCCAAACTAATGAAGCCGATACTCCGCCCGTCTGCTTTCCAAAGTTCCTTGGGATCCGAAAGATTCCAACTGGAACTAAGTAATAGATTCGGTGCATTGGAAACTACTGGCAACATCGATGAGGATTACCAAAATGTAGTTAACACCATACGGGAAGTGGGTATGAAAATCTGCCAGGGACGGCAAACGGGTCGTAAGGGCAAACTCTCGGATGAGACCTTGGAGGCCATGAGGGTTAGACGGGAAACACACTCTGCCACGTTGTTGGAGCGCCGAGTGCTGAACAAACAGATCAGGAAACTGATCCGACGCGACCTTCGGAGGTTCAATACGACTCTTATCGAGGAGACTATTGAGAAGAACCGAGGGTCGAAAGTGTTTGCTCAGCAGCTCGGCAAAAGCGCTCTGACAACTCTCAAAACATCACAAGGCACGACCGTCACCTCTAGACCTGAAGTCCTCTCCGAGATAGAGCAGTTCTACGGCAAACTGTATGCTTCCCAGCAATCACGGCAGGTGCCCACAATCACAGACCCCCGTGCTACATTGACCCGCCACTACACCGACGAACTCCCCGTCGTCAGTTTAGACGAGATGCGTTTGGCTCTCAAACAGCTTAAGAATGGAAAAGCCCCAGGGGATGACGGAATCACAGCAGAACTTCTCAAAGCCGGTAATACACCGATACTGATCGAGCTACAAAAGCTCTTCGATTCCGCCATTCACAACGGGAGAACTCCAATGGCGTGGAGTCAGAGCGACGTCGTCCTATTCTTCAAGAAAGGTGACAAAACCCTATTGAAGAATTATCGACCAATTTCGCTCCTAAACCACGTATACAAGCTGTTCTCGAGAGTCATCACAAATCGTCTAGCGAGAAGACTCGATGACTTCCAACCTCCAGAACAGGCCGGGTTTTGGTCGGGTTACAGCACCATGGACCACATCCACACGCTGAGGCAGATTATCCAAAAAACCAACGAGTATAATCTGCCTATGTGCGTAGCATTTGTGGACTATGAGAAGGCTTTTGACACGATCGAGACCTGGGCTGTGCTGGAGTCCTTACAGCGATGTCAAGTTGACTGGCGATACATAGATGTTTTGAGATGCCTGTACGAGAACGCCAAAATGTCCGTCCAAGTACAGAATCAGCGATCGTGTCCTATCCAATTGCGAAGAGGAGTGAGGCAGGGTGATATTATTTCACCGAAGCTGTTCACCAACGCATTGGAGGACGCATTTAAGATGCTCAGCTGGAACGGACGTGGCATCAACATCAACGGCGAACGCATCTCACATCTCCGCTTCGCGGATGATATTGTCGTTTTGGCAGAATCGCTGGAGGATCTCCAAGAAATGCTGCACGATTTAGCTGTGTCTTCTCGGCGGATTGGCTTGGGAATGAACTTAGATAAAACAAAAATCATGTTTAACAAACATATTACCCCAATGCCGATAACCGTCGCAGATACGCCTCTCGAAGTTGTTACCGAATACACCTATTTAGGGCAGATTATACATCTGGGTAAAAACAGCTTCGAGAGAGAAATCGACAGGAGGATACAGTTGGGGTGGGCAGCATTTCGGAATTTACGTCACGTCTTCTCGTCGCCTATTCCGCAAAACCTGAAGACCAAAGTCTTCAATCAGTGCGTCCTGCCTGTGCTCACGTATGGAGCCGAGACGTGGACCCTAACAGTAGGGCTAGTTCACCGACTTAAAGTCACACAGCGCGCTATGGAAAGAGCTATGTTAGGTGTTTCTCTGAGAGACCGGATCAGAAACGAGGTTATCCGACAGAAAACAAAAATAACCGACATAGCTCACCGGATCAGCACGCTAAAGTGGCAGTGGGCTGGTCATATATGTCGAAGAACTGACAATCGTTGGGGTCCAAAGGTTCTCGAATGGAGGCCACGTCAAGGCAAGCGTAGTGTGGGACGCCCCCCGGCACGTTGGGAAGACGATTTGCGGAAGACGGCTGGCAGGGACTGGATGCGCAGCGCTAGAGACCGAATTCGGTGGCGCGCGTTGGGAGAGGCCTACGTCCAGCAGTGGACTAGCGCGGGCTGAGATGATGATGATGATGATGATGATGAATTACTGAGTAAACTTAACCGAAAATTAAGGACGCAACGCATGTTTACACTACTTACCACGGATGTACGCACGGCGGCGTTATCAACACAGAAGGCTTCACGAACGGTCGTCGAGCCGTGAGGCAGTCGTGAGCTCTTTATTTATTTATAGTAAATTCTATTGAAAAATTAAGTACCTGTTTTAATTACGTAATTATGATCAGAATCGAGTACGAGTGCTCTTCTTCTTAGATATAGATTTTAAAATCCATATCTAAAATGTGTCACCCTATAGGTTACTGCTGTATTAAAATAAGTCAAAGTCAAAGTCAAAAGAATCTTTATTTCGTGAGTATTTAAATACATTTGAAATAAGTCAAACAATTTACAAATTGAACTGAATCTACCAATACAATACGAAAAATATGAATAAAATGTTAAGTTAATAGTGTTAAAGCAATCGCTAAGTTTTAGTTTATCAACCATGAGAAAAAAATGTTTGGGTCCTATTTATAGTGTGACACCGGACGGCTGATCTAATAAAATATCATGTTATGATTGTTCAGCCTGTAAAAATAGTCATGTTTTTTATTTTATTTACTTGATATTTTGGAATTTTCAAAATTCACCTGAGAAGACAGTTTGGACATCGAACTGAAGTGCGAAACAATATTGTACTTTTCCACGATTGATAGTGTTTGCATCAACAGCACGTGACGACGATATCTGAAAAAACACGGAAATGTTGAGTTAAAATATAATTATACGATGAATAAAAATGTGTTTTATTTAACAAAAGCCAATTTTTTTCACCTTCCAGATGTTCGTGGGGCAGGTACCGCGCAGCATGGACGAGAACGACCTCAGGCTGATGTTCGAGGAGTTCGGCAGAGTCCATCAGATCAACGTACTCCGAGACAAGATCACCGGCGTCAGTAAAGGTTTGTTTGCTTTTAATTTTTAAGACAGATGTGACTTTGAGTTTTGCAGGAAAGTCCAGGGAGTTGAGACAAATAAAAAACCACCAAAGAATCGATCATGTTTTCATAGACTACAATTCAATACGAGACTTTATTTACGTTGATTACTTTTTGGATTTTATAACAGTAAAAATAATTAAAATAGAATCTGCTGGCAAAGGTTTAAAAAAATTGAACAATATAGAACAGAAAAAATAAATATCTTGTAGTTAGATGTTATGAAATAGTTGATATAAACGATAAAACTAACCGAGTGAAAAGTATTTATGTATTTACTTTTGTATTTAATTTATATCCAAACCACTTTTGTGAACAATTATATAGGTTTACAAGATCTCTTTCACCAAGCACAGATTCGATCTTTATTAAACCTCCATAATCGCGATAATAAAATAAACATCTGACCCATATGGGACTAATAAATATAAATTATAAATATAAAGGTTTGCTTGCATATTTTATGTGTCGTGTGAAAAGAAACTATGTAAGATAGAAGAAGCCGTGTAAGAACTTCTTAATCTTACTCAATAATTTCCGCACATAAACGATGGACTGTTTTAGTATATAAAAAGTATAAAAGAATCATTAATTCATATTATTAACATTCAGATCCTTCTTCTCTTTAAATAGGTCCAGTACAACCAAATTTTGACCAGCGACATAATTGGTCGAGCCATCAAATTACGTGGTATCAATTAACATGTGCGTCATAAGTCATTAATATATGTATAGCCTAAATTAAGGTTATAAATTCTTCGATGTAACTAAATATTATCGACATTAGTCTGAATGACACGGAACAGATGCATTGATGTCAATAGCTGCCGACTAAATATTAAAACAAATCGATATAGCACGAGAATTTCATCGACCATGTTAGCCTTACAGGTCGAATTTTGATATTTTTAGAAACCCGAAGTCTTAATTTTATTTTAAAATAAACAGAACATTTCGCATTTTTAAGTAGCCCTACTTATTTTAGTGCCACATTCAAAAATTTGAATAAAACGTCTCTCATACATAGTACAATAACACTTGTTGAGCACAAAACTCTTTTATGCTATATTTTGCATTTTAGTTACATTTTGCGGAATATCGTCAAAATGTCTTTTTAAACGAAATGCACATTAATCTTTTTAAAATTACATGAATGCATACAAAATTGAGCTGCATATTTTATGCGATGTTCAACATCATTGTTTTCTGTAACATTATGAGAAGATGTTCCGTGTAATATTTTATGTAGTGTGTAAATGTATTTACTTGTTCGTTGGTACACGTTAAATTTTTGTTTGTTCCGCTAAACGTCTTTGTCTGAAAAAGCTCCTTTTGTTAGTTCCAAGTGAAACCCTTTGTTCGTTGTGTAAGGGAATAACAATTTCTTGTATCTTTAAAGCTGTTTCTACCTTTTGTTCAAGATTTGAATACAGCGATTAAAATATGTTTAATCGTGATATTGTATTTAAAAGTATATTAATTAATTGTGCCGATAACATAATACCTTTAATTTTACCATAAATAATATAATTAGTATCGAATAGTTGTTATTTTTTTCATAAGTTGTGGAGAAATTAAAAAAACACTATTTTCTTCTACAAATCTACTTCAGTCTAGGCATTACAGTATGTAGTACTAAGTAAGTATTACAGTATGTAATACTTAGCGGTCTGTTATTTGACGTGGGAAAATAAGACCTTTCAAGCGAAATGCAGAGAGCAACACACAGCGAGCAATCTGCACGTTAAACCTGGTGTGTTATTATCCCACAAATACGCCGACACAAACCCACGCCTATTCTTTCAGAGGGCTTAAACACAAAGCTCAATTTAAAAGAAATGATAACCAGCATGCGTTTTTTAATCTCGGCACTTTGCTTTGTGTTCTCTCACTTTGACTTTATATTCATTAATTGTAAAATACTTTAAAATTTTATGTTAGGTATTGCTGAAATCAAATAATTAAAAACAATTTAAGTACCTTAAGTTTTATCAGAACAAAAGGCTGAACAAAAGCTTGAGCTGAAATTCTTTTGTTGAAATGCTCCAATCTAATCTGCGTGGAAAATTATTTATTGTTTTGAGTCTCAATTGCAAAACTTATTATTTATTTGAAACAAACATAATCCTGGAAAATTAATAGTCTTTTAAAGTCTACAGAATTGAAATAGTGAAACGCAAACGTCCGAGAGACGTTTTAAAAATGCTTCAAAAGAAAAAGTCACCGAAATTTTATCCTCATTAATAAATTAACCCTTCTTATAACGCGTCCCCCTTATCTCCGTGCTTTTTCCGGAAATTTACAGCCAGGTTTAATGTGTTCATGTAAAAAGTTTAGGGCTGCCAGATTAAGGAAAGCGCTGTATCTCAATAAATCGGTTTTTAGCTTGTTTTTCGTCTAAGAAAAAAAATACACGACCGTTTGCCGGATTTAGTGACTAAGAAATTGTAAATTGTTAGTAAGGTCCGTTTTTTTGTTTGTTTGTTTTTCTTTGATCTGGTAATCTTATTTATAGATCCCCTGTCCAGTCATGTGTTGTCGTGTTACGTTATTGTCCGCTTTTGTTGCAGGCTGCTGTTTTGTAACGTTTTACACGCGCAAAGCAGCGCTGAAAGCGCAGGACGCATTACACAATATCAAAACATTGAATGGGGTAAGTGCGTTTTGTATGTTCTCCTATCGAGTATCTATGTGGTTGGTGAAGACTGATTATATTCTGTAAGAATTTCAACATTACATCTGTATTAGACCTAGACGACAAAGTGTCATCAGTTTTCAACACCTAGCTTATCCAGTACTTACATACCTTAATTTCGTATTTTATTAAATGTTGTAACTGAGTGTAAGCTATTTTTGTTAAACTTTGTTTTTAATCATACAGGAATATTTTATATACAACTAAATAAATGGTTTAATAATCGATTTAATTGGAATCTCGTTAATTAGGTACGTTAAAACTCGTTTTATAAGTAAATTTGGCTAATTTAAATCGCCATCTCGGCTCTTCAACATGTTTTGCTGTAATGCACAGGTTTTGACAAATATTTGTCAATATAATATCTACTATGGACCAAAAATACAAATATTATTCAAAATCAACCAATGTACGACAGCGCTCATACTGGCGAAGCCACACATGCAAAACATTGTATACCATCATATCGTAAGCTGGCGATAAGGAACACCAAAAATAGAGGCACATGTTTCTCATAGGCAACGTGAAGTTCAGAAAGGATAAAGTATTATCAATTTATCATACTTGAATAAATATATGAAAATAAAGATCTTATTAAAACTATTCACCATTAAGGAAAAAGTTAAGTTATGTATGATTGAATAGTCTAAGAGTCGGTATATTATTTCAAATTTTCTATTCATATTTGTGGCTTCTACACTCATGTAGGTCAATATTAGAAAAATCCGTTTCATATTGGTGGACATTTCCCTAGAGGGCACTGTCCCGGCTCATCAAGGGTACCTATCCGTGCCCTGAATCTGTACAGATGTAAGTGAATTCCGGGATCAAGTCTCCAAATTTTCATGTCCTTCAGGGATATTAAATCGAAGTTCTTCCAAGTATATTATAAGATACCTTATTCAAAGTCAAACTTAATTCTCTTCGTCTCCATACAGTAGGTTCTTAGGTGAGGTTCATGGTTCGGGTATTCATTTACCATGTTTTTCTACTACGGTCTACGACAAGGTATATCAGTCATAACTTATCTTCACGCGCTAACGAATTGACTAAGTGGCGTCATACCTTAGTAACAAATTGTTATCACAAACATTTTTTTATAGGATAAATCCGTATGCCACGTATGCCGTATGTTTGTAAAAACAACGAAACTTCAACTAAGAATGTAAAATATACACATTATACAGTGTGACTGGTGACAAATTTTAGATATTGAAGGAGAGCACTCTGTACTCTTTTCTGATCATGAATATGTAATAAAAATAGGTGATTAAATAACTTGACCGTTAATTTGAAGTCTAATAATACTTGAGAGAGATACCATCGTTCTGTCCTTTTTTCGCACGTTCTATCCTTCATATACCTACTCTATTGCCTTCTCTTTTATTACCCCACCACCACACAGGTAGCAGCTATGCTGAATGCGTTAGAATTTTGACTCATTGACGTCGTTTTTCTTGTTCTGACAATTTGTCTATATCAGAGAAGACACAGTGTTTACTGAAGGTATATATTTATATTTTCTAAAACTTGTTTCCGATTAAAGCTGACATTGGTGAGTTCATTTTATCTTAATTATTTTACTTGCCTATGTGTTTTCTTTGATAAATTTCGCACGGCTATTATTATTTATAATGCAACGTGTTATAATTTATAATTCAATTTTTATAATCGTGTTATATCACAGCAATCCCTTTGACTTTTTTTTATAAATCGAGGTTCATACAATAGAATAGTGCCGTGGAAGCATTCTAGAATAATAATTTTAAAGTGATTTTTCTTTTTACAAAACTAAAGTTATTATTAGCTATTATTGTGTTAAACAATATCGAGCTTAGTGTATGAACGAAATTAATTGTTTATGAATAGAGTATTCTACCTGCTTCTAATGCGTCACACAGTTTTTTTGACCTTCATTTTGTGTTTGCTTCCACTATCGTGAATTTAAGAATATTGTTTTTATTTTAAAATGTTATACCTGCTCCAAAATAAGTTTAACGTTGTTAACGTTCGTTTTAGAATTGTTTTTTTCCTACCTTTTAGTTTCCTTTGGTAAGCGAAATTTATTATTTGCATCGTGGTTTAAAAATAAGTGATCAAAACAATGTAGTACTAGTACTTACCCAGGCTATATCCTGGAGTCACTTTTCCGCAGTGGTTATACCCGTATCAGGACACTGACCATGCTGGAAGAGAAGCCTTTAAGTTTTCGGTGGCTTATGGTCTCTCACAGCTTGTAAATGAGTCTACGCGCATCCCCGACGTTGCTGGCCACACTGCGTATTGCTTGGACCTTCTGCTGACAACCGATCCTGACAGATACTCGGTGTCCGTCACTGCACCTTTAGGGACATCCGATCACTGTATGGTGAAATCTGTATTGCTGTACTCGCCACCTGACACCCGCCTTAAAGGCTCCAGACGAGTATGGCGTTACAAGTCAGCAGATTGGGATGAAATGCGACATTTCTTCGCATCTTATCCGTGGCGGCAAACCTGTTTTACTTCAACCGATCCATCGTGCTGCGCTGATGCTGTCTCAAGTGTGATAGTTCAAGCAATGGAGTACTTCATTCCCCACGCTGATCTGTCCCTTGAAACCAAAGCTCGATCATTGTTTAATACTGCTTGTCTTGCCGCTGAAAAGCGAAAGCGGGAAGCATACAAAGCCTGGGCAAATGCCCGCAGAAGCAAAGCCCTGGATTTGCATGAACTTAAGAAAAGATACAATGCTGCCGCCAAGTCCTGCAAAAAGGTAATCAAAAGAGCTCGTTTTGCCCACATAGGCCGTATCGGAGACAGAATAGCAGCATACCCTTCGGGAAGTAAAGCTTTCTGGTCCCTTGCCAAGTCGGTCGAAATGAACTTTTGTCGCCCGTCGCTGCCACCACTGAGGAAACCCGATGGTTCTCTGGCCCACACTGCTAAGGAGAAAGCAGATTTATTTGCTAGTCGCTGCCACCACTGAGGAAACCCGATGGTTCTCTGGCCACACTGCTAAGGAGAAAGCAGATTTATTTGCTAGTATTTTCGCAGAAAATTCTCGTCTAGAATTCAGTGGTCTTAAAACGCTGCGCAGCTGAGTTGTCTCCCGTTTTGACGCGTCTTTATCGACTTTCGTTGGAATCCGGTAAGGTTCCCAAGTCCTGGAACCTTGCTAACGTACAACCAGTACCAAAGAAGGGAAGCCGTGCCGATCCTGTCAACTATCGACCAATTTCAAACACTTCCATACTTTGCAAAGTCATGGAACGTGTATTGAACAATCGACTCCTGGCATACCTCGAGACCAACGAGCTCCTAAGCGATAGCCAATATGGTTTCCGCAACGGGCGCTCGACCGGCGATCTTCTCGTGTATGCCACTTACTTATGGAGCGAGGCCTTGGAAGGTCATGGTGAAGCAATAGCTGTATCCTTAGACATTTCCAAGGCCTTTGACAGGGTCTGGCATGATGGTCTCTTAAATAAGCTTCCAGCTTATGGCATACCGAATGGGCTCTGCGACTGGATATCTGATTTTCTGAGGGAACGGTCAATTCGAGTAGTTTTAGATGGCTTCTCCTCCGACCAAATGGCAATTAATGCCGGGGTACCTCAGGGATCTGTTCTCTCTGCAACATTATTCTTGCTGCACATTAATGACCTTTTAACACCGGGCATTATTGGTTATGCTGATGACAGCACTGTTGTAGAGAGATACGTATCCAATGCGCGAGCGAGCCCCCGTAAAATCCAAAGTTTAAGAAAGTCAATGATTGAGTGCGTTGATTTGACCTTACGGAAAGTATCCGATTGGGGTGAGTCGAATTTGGTCAAATTCAACGCGTCCAAAACTCAGGCGTGTCTATTCTACGCAAATAAGAGCACCTTCACATTAACGCCCACTTTCCAAAATGTATCTGTCCCCATCACTGACCATCTAGGGCTTTTAGGCGTAACTATAACATCCAGTTTAAACTTCGGTCAACAAATTGTGTCCATGGCTCAAGTAGCTTCGAAAAAGTTGGGCATCATCTCGAAGGTACGGCGGTACTTCAGCCCTGCACAGCGTCTTAACTAATATACAGCTCAAGTGCGATCATGCATGGAGTACTGCAGTCATCTTTGGGATGGTTCAGCAAAATATCAACTAGAAGCGCTGGACTCCGTTGACCGAATAGCCCGTAATCTAATTAACAACGTCGACCTTACGACCAAAAAACTGCAGACCCTAGAGCATCGTCGTAAGGTTGCTTGTTTAACCGTGTACTACAGGATACATTTTGGTGAGTGCGCGAGTGCTCTTTTTGAGCAAATTGAACCCTCACCCATTTACCATCGGACTACTAGACGCAGACAGAACTTCCATCCGTATTTGGTTGATATTCCGAAAAGTCGAACTAAGCGCTTTGACAGTTCCTTTTTGATACGGGTCGCCAAGGTTTGGAATGAACTGCCTGCGTCTATTTTCCCTGACCAGTATAGTCCTAGTACTTTTAAGCGTCGAGTGAATAGGTTTCTCGTGGATGGACGTGTACCACCTTAGTCTTCATGTTCACTTAACATCAGGTGTCATGGAAGACAAACGTCCCATCCATATTTTATACTTAAAAAAAAACAAAAAAACACACGGTCTTAAATCTAACGAATCTGCACAACTACGTAAAGGTTCTCCCTCATCCCACCAGGATAGGAGAGGTAAATCCAGGCGATACTGACCACATGGTCGTAAATCTAACGCATCTTCACAAGGACGTTAAGGCTCTCCCTTATTCCACCTAGATAGGAGAGAAAAATCCAGACGATACTGACTCTTCGAGTATGTTCCATGAAAAACTTTCACAACCGGTGGAAAGAAAGGGGTAATTTCTTGCGACCAACAGCAGAGTAGACAATAAATCGAGCCGAGATTACGTATATATTAATTTATGAACGAAAACAATTGACAGCTCCAGTGGCTGCAATGTATGATTTGTGATTGATGTTATTTTGAATGCTGGCAATTTATGAACATAATCTTCTTAGTCTGTGGTTAAGTTGATCAATTATCAATCCGTGATTGGTTGTTCTCATAGATTAATATAAGTACTAAAGTAGTTGTTCTATCCAGGTTATGACGAAGTAATACATTTTTATTCAACTTTATACAAGCGGACGAAACGCGAGCTATACCTACGCGGCTCGATCTTGGCATACGCTCGGCATGCGGCCAGTCACAAGTGTCTGCATACCGAAACAATTGTTGATTGAGCTTTACGTTAATATGCGAATTGTTTATACTTTCAAATTTCATAATACATCTTTTCGTGCGTCTCAGTCGAGGCGCAATTATTTTTCGGTCTCTAATTTACTATAAGACCGATTTTTTATTCAAACGTAAACTGTTTTTTGAAAAATGGTTTTTTGACAAACGTATTTTTATTGAACACTTCCTATTCAATTCACAAATTATTTTATTTTTATATTATATAAAAATAGTATATAATTGCAGTACAAAACTAAATGGAAGTAAATACAAAGAAGGCAAATGTAATTTAAACGCTGAAAACGGGCAGCCCTTTCACATGTGAACGGACCGCGACGCTGTAGGCATTTATTTCAAAGATGCGGCCGAATTGAATTACTGTAGATATCTGTACTGTGGCCCTAGGTTAGGTACCATACACATAGTCATGGTAATATTATAGTACTAAATGTATTACACCTATAAATAATACGACATAACAATGTAACCAATTAGTTGCATGATGTTATATATGTATATAATGTACTGTGACAATGTGCAATTAGTAGGCATTATGTGGTACATGAGGATTTACGTACGTTAAAAATAACAATTGCGAACAAGTTACACAGATTTCTGCAATAATAATAGAAAAAACACAACACCTCCTGCTTGAATATTTAAAATAGCGATGTCATTGGTTATATTACAAGCAAATTTTACTTTTTTTACTATAATTTACATAACTTTTTTTTAAGTTTAATGACAATAAAGTGTATTACTTTTATTATGAAGTTTCTCAGCAAGCGCTGAAACGAAAGTAAGATAGGTACTTCCAATATTAATGTGTTGACGTAATATTTAGTTGTTACGGTTTTTTTTTTAATTTTGTCGGAAATAACATAAATACCTACATTTTTTTTATAAGTCACTCGCGTTTGAATACGCCTTCTCTGGATGAAATGTGGTGAAAACTCTAAATAGGAAAACGTGGATATATGGAGATACCGGATCCTTATTAAGTGCTTATGATGTGTATCAGTGCTCATCAGTCATCACACATCATTGCTTAAGCTGTTATGAATGGTGGTTATTTTTTATGAATGGTAGCTTAAGGCTGGCCAGCCATTCGGATTTCGGAGCCATTGGGGACCGCCCATTCGGATTAGTTGGTGGTGAGGCTATTCTTTATCGAACCCAAAAACCTAAAAGGCAACCTTTATAATAACGTATGTTGTGAATAATGTAAATTTGGGCGCATAAAGTAACAAAAACCAGTTTTAAAATGCTTTTCATTTTTACAAGGCGCGAACTAGCGACAAACTGAGCAAAGCACGTACATAAGAAAAAAATAATCATCATCCACAGCCTGTAGACGTCCACTGCTGGACATAGGCCTCCCCCAAGGTCTTCCACGTCGCTCGGTCCCGCGCTGCTCTCATCCAGCGTTTACCGGCGACTTTGACCAGGTCGTCGGTCCATCGTGCAAGGGGCCTGCCTACGCTGCGTCTCCCAGTACGTGGCCGCCACTCGAGAACTTTTCTGCCCTACCGGCCATCTGTTCTGCGAGCTATGTGCCCTGCCCATTGCCACTTCATGAATGTTTATGAGGATCGATAGATGCTTGTATTATTCCCTCACTAGTATGGCTTGACGCTAAAATGGCGAGCCAGTAATAACGAGCCGTAGAAGAATACTTATCATTATATTCACACGAGAAAAATAGCAGCTTGCCTTAGCTAGTACTATGGCACTGATAGCTGTTAATATTTTGGCAGTATGCCTTCTATGCGTTAATGGAAAAAATAGAAAAGGCTTTTTACATGCATCGGTACTTGCATGTAACATTACTTGCATGTTCTATTTTTGAGTCTCTTTCTTGAATACATTAAACAAAGTATTTTCGTATACTATATCGTTTATGTATCCTGTATTTAAAGTTTAAACAAGTCAACTGGATAAAGTGTTATTTATTATGTATTCAAATATAATGCTGCGCACTCAAGCCTTCAAAGTTTGTTTATCAGCAAACTACGAGGATGTTTCTAGTTGCGCCGGACTAAGCAATTTCCCTCGTAACTAGTAAAATACGTCATAAACAATATTCCAATATAAATTGCACAATCATTGCGCCATCGCTTATGTAAACCTTTTTTGTTCGAATAACAATATTTGGTACCGACTCCCTCGTAGCAGCAAAATATGCCTCGCGACGTTAAACCCCCAAATTGTAACGGGAATACAATCGAATTATAGATTCCTCTTTTTGCCAGTGATCGCCTTTCCTCCCTAGTCGTTCTCAAGGCAGAAATTGCGGCTAACATATTTAGCTCCTCGATCAACAGACGATATGGATTAAAATTGAATGCCTTAACTTCGGAGAGAGTTCGTCTTGCGTGTCAAAAGTTTAGAAAAATGCATTTTACGTACATAGGATTAGAGTTGAAATTTACAGAAAAACGCGTAAGCCTATTCCTTATATTGGTGATAATTCAATTGTATTATATTGTTGGGGTTTTTTCCGTCGATTGATTCGGAAAAGCTCTTCTTGCCATTTATTGGAATAGCAGGTGAACCGTGCAAAATTTTCTCGAATGTTTAAAAAAGCATGATTGCTGTTTTTGGACCATTTTTTTTCTCATTTCATTATCATAATCCATTCGTATATGTATGTTACCTTTTCATCCCTTGATAAACGGTTCTTATTTTTACTTTTTAGTGAATCACTCTAAGCCAGAAGTGCTCCATTAGAAAACCCGGAGGAACGTAGCCGTCAAATTATGCATGTTTGTTTGTTTTAGTTCAATTACAATTTTTCATTAATTAAGTTTCTATAAATAACTAATTCTAATTTAAAAAAAAAAGTTTGGTTAGGGCCAGATAATTTGGTCAGAATATAAGAATAAATAATTGACATATTTTTGTATTATTTATAACTGCTAATATTTTATTTCATGCGCAAAATGAAATCCATCTCTAAATTTTAAACATTTAAGCAAAAGCAATGCATCATAACACGGCTTCCTGTAAAATGTTGCTAGCAAATAATGAAATTCAATTTGCCAAACAAAATGGTAGCTTTTACACAAAATGGCGGGTTTCATGAGCTCCATGGCGGCAAGTGCCTTAACGTCAAAATGTTGCCGCCTCTTAATTGCGGGTGTACACTATCGCGGCATCTAGGAAATGGCCAATTAATGCTGACGCCGACCGCATACTGTTTAGGCACACTAAACAAAATGGGTGAATAGAGAGTAGGGAACTATGCCCATAAGTTAGTTTGTGGAATCCTGGTGATGGGCTGGAACGTAAATGACAAATACAAAGGCTGAATATGCCTGCCCCTGCAAAGATAAAACATTATCAAATGCTGTAAGAAGACGTCCTCTTTGCATTTTTTACTTAATTTTGAATGACTTATTCTGTTAAAAAAATGGCTAGATAGTTACTTAAATAGGATGATTAAAAAGCAGACGTTATTTTTAATAACAAAGCAATAGAAAGAAAAAAAATCTTGTCTATTAATCAAAAACACACGCTGTATGTATTAAACCTTTCAATCAATACTAACCTACTGTACTAAAGTGTCATAATTTCAAGTGGTCTTGCAAATAAACTTTGGCAAAGTTCTATTAAAACTGCCGAGTAACCTATTTTGTAATTACAAAGCGATAGCACATAATCCAGTTTCGAATTTTATTAGCAAAGATTTTTCTTCATAACAAATTTCTTTGCTATAGCTGGTCATTGAACCGTCTCCCTAACCCGCCGCAGAAATACCTGACATAGTTGATTGCGGCTCCCGAAGATCGCGCTGGGTTGCTCGGATGACAAGGCGAGACGACCCATTAAGATGTAGGTAGGTGGTGGAATGTAGGCTATTTCCATCGAAATGTAAGGTTATTGTTCAATAATTCGGTTTATTGTTAACTTAATAATTATGTTTGACAGTGGTCGGCGGATATTATGTCAATTGATTTCGTGATATCAATATTGTCAGTGTGTATGAATAAAGTTGTTAAGGTACCGTTTACATTGTCCATTATGCATTCAGAATCAGTCCTTGGCTATGAAAGTAAATAAAGTTGTAGGACTAGTAGAAGATAATTGTGATGTCTATGTACATTAAAAGTTTGTATAAAAAATTGTCGCATATTAAATAAGTACTATTCAAACGTCAAATTTTGACGTCAACATAATAACATCGAATTCTTAATAGCTATGGATCAATATTTTTTTCTTTCTCTGATATAAAAGAAGACCTAACAAGAAACCTAATCAAAAAGAAAAAAAACAAATGTTACCAAAAGCTTTGGTCACTTCAGTAGCTAATCCATTTCTCATGGCACAATATCAATATCGAATCTATATACATGTACAAAGGCCAGCGGTCCCGTACTGTGGATAGTATAACTTTGATAGATAACCCGGATTTATGATAGAGCGCCGGTCTTAAGTAATTGACTGCCTCCATTAGTAAGGGTAGTGCCGTACTGCGCTGGGTTTATGGCGCTTTGAGGTATCTTAAGTTTGTATCTGTTATTGGAAGAGATTGCCTTGCATTTGTTTTTGGATCGTTCACATTCGTAGTAGTTGCCACATATAACATCATAAATCTATTAGGATTTAAGGCTTGTGTTATGCAAGCTTAGGTACTCAGAGTTGAAGTCAAGTTAAAATACATGTCACTTAATCTATGCTTGAGTCAACGTTTAATATAGCTTTCTTAATTAAGGCCTGATGTACTGAATTATTATTTTGGACAAGATAATTTTTAACAGCTAGGTTTCACAATTCACGCTTATGGCAATAAGTACATCTTGAAATGAGTATTCATCCTCCCATTCAAGTTGAGATTCAAAGTCCGAGCAGAAGTCGAGTAGATACGTCTTTTAAAATAACTGAAAGTGCTGTAGGTCATCTTTGTTGCAAAGTTTGAACAAATTAGCAAATTACAATAAATATCAATGACATAGAACGTAACATATCTATAAATATGTATACATCATATTTTACATGTAGTCATAGATTATAAACGCGCGTCAAAGACTTGTTCATTTCCATTTTTGATTAAACTATTTGTATGTCTATATAATTTATTAGGTTTATTTCGTCTCAAATTTCATCAAATAATCTAAATAATCACTATAATAACTCTATTTACGTGTACAATGTTCAAAGCAGACAATAGTTGAAGCAATTCTACCTGTATAGGCCAGCAAATAACAGCCCTGTGCATTGGCTCCTGTGACCCAATTAGGCAATTAAGCATCTCACGTTTAGGCTGACTGGGCCATGGTGTAGGCAAACCAGACTAGACGTAACTTGGCTTCGATCACAATTGCCGCTCTAATTGAACCGTAAAGATTGTCACGATGAATTATTTCGTTTCAATTCACTAAAACACTAACTTGTAAAGTACTTCTCTGAAGTCAATACTGAACTACCTGAAGTTTGTGTTTGGTTACAGGTAACAAACATGTTGATTTTAATAGACGATTAAAATAGTAAATCAAATTTACTTACAATAGTATCCGATTAAATACACAATGATCACCATCAAAATCTTAGTAGTTAAAACTGTGTTGGAGCAAAACTGTAGGTACCTACCTATTTTAACACTATTTTATTTGGAGCAACAAAATAACATCATTAATATACTTTTTTTAAAACATTGTCTAACTTTTAAATCAATGAGGTAAAATTAAATTTTATGAATATACATAAAATGGATTAGGTACTTATAGTTCTAATGTTACCAAGCATCAACTCATCACTGCAAACGCTCTAAAAGATTTTACGTCTTTATAAATGTTATTAAGTAGGTACCTACTTGATTTTTTGCAATTACTAAGCTTTCGGTAAATAGCACAAACATTGTTGCCAACTAGATCAATCCTTCATCTCACTTACCAATAATCAACGAATGCAGAGCATTAAAAAACCGACTTCACTGTTTAAATCCTAGTCAAAGCTTTGGCTGAAGTATGAGGTCTTTAAGGTACAATTCACCGTATTGATACATATTTTGTTCGAAAATTTCTTATTTTTAAAAAAGTAATTCATCGATTTCGATGAAATTTATACGGTACCACCTCTGAAGTATCTTCTATCATATGAAACAAAAAAAAAAGAATATTCAAAATAGATTCAAAAATTGTCCGAAAAATCGTGTAACAAAGATATACACAAAAAAAATAACATACACACGAATCAAGAATTTTCGAGAACCGTTACCTATCATAACAATTTAACATTTAACCGCGTGCTAACGTTCAACACGAGGTCTAAGAAACAGATACAATCGGTGTCCCGTAATCGTGAAATTTGTGACTACGATTCCCTCAAATTGCCCGAAAGAGTTTTTCACACCAGTACTAATCTATTTACCCGTAAACAAAATTAGAATGTGTTGAGAAGCTGGTTTTAACTTGATTTTCGGGTCCCGGATATGTGGCTAATGGGTTAATCGAACTAGCTGGAAGTTCACGGGTGTTCAGGTGTATTACGGATGGGGTGGTCGAAATATTGATTTTTTCGTGTCGTTTCGGTTCGGGGACCTATAATCGAGTTTCTCAATAGGATGGTGCATATAATAAGGCTGCTTTCTCACTTAAAAATGCATTGGTATTTCGATAAAAGACGTTTGTTCAAAATGTAGGCTATTGTGACTCAAAATGCAACTTATATCTATTTGATCTGATTACCAACCAACTTAATGAAATTTTTATTTTTAAACCAATAACATGGCTAAAAAGGCAAAAAAATTTTTTTTTAAATCGGATAACTTTTTTCTTTCTTCATTTGTTTTGCGTGTCTGTACCGAATCGGGATTTTTCTGTGTTTTCAAACCCCTCATTTTTTAATCATGTTATGTGCCGACGCGTCATTGCTCACATCTTTTTTTTCGTAGCATATAAATTAACCTGTCAACTGCTGACAGGGTTTGGTCCCCTACAACAACATAAAAACTTAAGAATTTACGAAGAAATGGACGCCAAAGTTTCCATGTGAAGCCACATTCGCCCAGTCCAATAAAATAGTTTTTTAAGACATTCTAAGAATTTCCAAATGCGATATATCATTCACATGGTCTTCAAATTGTTCTGTAAATGTTCATGTCACGAACTGAAGCAACGATAAAATTTCAAGACAAATTGTGAAATCGAAATGTGGCAGCAATTAAACTGGACCTGCGATGAGCGGTGGGAGGGAGGCTATAGAGGGCAGTAAATTTTTACGACAGAACACCTTCGTGCCGAGCGCTAAGGAAACGCCTTAAATTCTCTCCTAAGCGATAATGTTGTCAACCTTTCGGAGTTCAGACGGAAATGAGAAAAACCATTTCAATGAATCCAGATAGAAGGTTCTCGTAAATGTTGGTTATGTCTATGAAGTATGAAAAATGATTGTAAATAAGTTTTAAAACACAGTTATAGGTCACATAAAAATAAAAATAAATATGAATTGCAGAATAGTTTTCTTTTCCTTAGCAAAACAGAAAATTTATTAAGTAACAAAAAAACAGCTAATAATATTCGGGTTTGCCTGAGACTTTAAAATTAAAAACTAAAGTAAAGTACAAATCACTAAAGTTTTCTTACATAATATACACACCGGCACAATTAGCGGAACACAAAATGAAGCAGGATTTTAAAATCTTTTACTTGAGAAACTGGCCAGTTATGATATTTTTTTGATTTATTGTCAAATTTGAAAATAGAAAATTAGATGACATACACTTTTTTTGATTCATTTGTTTTATTTTCCCGACCAATACATTTTGTCAACTTGTTCGAGTAATAACTACGTAATTGTAATTCTTTTGAAAAATTGCACTTAATGGTTTTTTATAAATTTGTTATTCTATAGGCAATTTTGTTTATTAAAAGCTCTTTATTATGCCTGACTTAACATCACTGGAAATCATTAGGGCTGATGAAATGAGAAGAAATGGCCATACCTACAGATCGATTGCCTCAAGGCTTCGTCGACCAGTATCAACGATTCATCGCAGCATCCAGCGGTACAGATCGTCTAATTCTCTTGTGAGGAGGTGGGGTCAAGGTAGAAAAAGATGTACATCAAGGCGAGATGACAGTTTTTTACAACTTGGAGTTCGTAGGAATACGCGATTAACGGCTGTACAAGCTCGAAATGAACTGGAAGACGTTCGAGGAGTACGAGTAAGTGAGCGTACAGTTCGCAGGAGATTCGAAGAAGTTGGTTTAGGGTCGTATATACCTGCCAAAGGCCCAAAACTTGAGAGACGTCACCGCGTAAACCGATGAAGCTATGCGCGAGAACATCGTCATTGGGATTTGAACGAATGGCAGCAGGTTCTCTTTACTGATGAGTGCAGAGTTCTTTTAAAACAGATCGATGAGAGACAGCAACTATGGAGACGCAAAGGAGAACGCCACATACAGTCTAATTTTGAACACACAGTGGCTTATGGTGGCGGCTCGATTATGGTTTGGGGAGGGATATGTTTGGGAGCTCGCACGGAGTTAGTGATAGTCACAGGAGGGACCATGACAGCAGATCGATACATCAGAGACATTTTAGAAGAACTTGTTGTACCATTTGCCCCATTTATTGGTGACGACTTTATTCTAATGCAAGATAATGCTCGTGCTCATAGTGCACAATCGGTACAGGCATATCTGAGCCACGTAGGTATACCGGTGATGCAGTGGCCAGCAAATTCCCCCGATATGAATCCGATAGAGCATGTCTGGAACTTGCTAAAAAGAAGGGTTAAATCCAGAATGCCACCCCCCAACAATCAGAATGAACTTGGAAACGCATTACTTGAGGAGTGGGAGCGGTTGCCTCAAGAAATCATCAATAACATAATCTGTAGCATGCCCAGACGAATGAAAACCGTAATCAGAGCAAGAGGGGGAAAGACTCGTTATTAAGTTTGCTTTAATTTTATTGTTAAATCATTTAATGCTTACTTTTTTTATTTTTTGTGATGGTTCATAATCGTAAAAAAATGTCACTTTTTTCAAATTTCTTTATTTTTCAATAAAAAATAACGAAGACTTTTCAAAATCGTTGTTAAAAGATGTTAATCAATTTGTTATTTTGTGTCTAATTACATTTTCGTCAAATATATGCGTTATTATCTCATAGTCTCACTTTGTTTTCTGTTCCGCTAATTGTGCCGGTGTGTATATATGTACGATACTTATAAACTAAAATGAATAATAAATACACATCATTAGGCGAAAAACATGTTTCTGTAAATTATTAAAAAATATTGTTGTTTAGAAAATTACATCTTAACGATATTGCTGCCATGTTTTATTTTCAATTATGAAAGACGTCAACCGAACCGGTGGCTATCGAATTAAACTTTTCTAATTTCGAGAGCAGGTGCGAACGAATTTGTAACTCTATTGTGTCGTAGGAAACGAACAATTTCGTCAGCAATCGACGGGAGATTAGCGAGGGGACCCGTAATCCTGGCTGCGGCATATCCGAGATGTAGCCCTCATATTTCATATACGTGGGGTATCTGGACCCCACTCTTGTGTCTTTCCTGATAATGTCAGCGGGAGGGTTAACAACCTTTTGAACGTCATTCTTCATTCCATATTCTAACTTTAAAATAATTTAAACGTAAAAAGAAACCAAAGCTATGAAAGCATGGTTGTAATACAAAATTTTCCCGAATATTTGAAGTAGCTTGAACTTAATTTGATTATAAACATACCAATTTTAATGAAAGTTAGATAATTGGATTGTTTGGAGTTTTCAATTTCTGATGATTTAGCGTGAATTCATTTTGAGTAAATTACTTCACAGCAAGAGAATTTAATTGGATAAGAATTTGAAAAGTTTACATTTTTGCAAGTTTAAGATATTTGAGCAGCTTTCCAAAAATAATATTTTATCTGTTTGAATGTTATTATCATTATGTCCTATTAAACAACCATTAGAAAACTCGTTTGCTTGTCAGTAAAAATAGCTAATTAGCCACTCGCTAATTGTTTGTGTTTTTATTAGCTTTAACCATGAAAATTTCACAATCTGAGTAAAACCTAATATCGGCCCTAAATTATAATGAAATCATATTCCTGCAACGCTCAGCATAATAAGATAAAACATAACCTTAGTTACCGCATCATAATAAAGAACCCTAATTCATGCCATTATAACAAGAACCGCAAAGACAACAGAAAAAGCGGGTTATCGACGACCGGATCGCCAAGGGTTAACCGGGTGAAATGATGTATGGCCCGGATAAGACAATGTGGCGGAAGGTACGGCGGGTCGCAGCGGACCCCGGGTCATTGCTTTCAATTTGCTTGAACGTGGTGTACTGCAATGTGCCTTTATTTTTATTCTGAAGATCCCGTATTGATTCTTTAATCTTGGGAAATTTTCTACATCAACAATCTACATGCGGAGCAAAGTAAAGCTTATGATTTTAGTCGATTTAAACCCGTTCATATATGTCTACCGTCTTAAAAGTACTGACCCCATAAAGGTTTGATCAAAAACTAGCATATTGAGAGTTATAGTTTTCGTTCCCCTCCCAACAGTTTGTAATAACCCCATCACGATACATAGGTGCCCCTAAATGTAATGCGGCCATATTGAGTCCACATTATCGGGGAAAAAACTCAATATAAAAATGATGAATGGTGATCTAAAGGCCGATAGGGAAAATGAAGTGTCAAAAAACCACGATGAAAGTAGTGCACGAGTTTTTGATATTGGGTCAAACAAAAAGGGGGATTTTTTGAACTTCTATGGTTTTTGAGGAAGTATATGTTTTTGATGTTTGTATGATTTATTTGAATAGAAGTATTGATCGTAAACTTAAAAAAATCTAGAATACACTTTGTAACAAAGACGCCACCTTAGCAAATGCGATAGTAAAAGAAAACGTAAAAGTTAACAAGCTAGCCATTCTATAACTTGTATCAAAAACAGATTGTTCACAATAACCATGCCTCATTATTTCATGCCATAAACTCTACTCGTTCTCTTATCCATTCAAGTAGCACAAACTTCAATGCAAAAATAAAGTTGCACAAAAGTAACCTTGTTTACCTTGCCATAAAGTTTTAAATCTATTGGAAGATGGACTTACTTCATTTGTACAGTTGCGGTCATTTCTTCCGGTATATTGTCTTATCCGGCCCGTTTGGCCGGCCCGGTCTTCAATCATAGCCAGGTCGAGGACGGCGGCCGGTCAAGCGAATGTCGTCTCAACAAGCCATGCTTTTTGTGGGTTTGATGTAATATTTCCGTTATGACGAAGGGTAATAGGCACTCGAACTTAGCAACTCGAATTTCCTTCAGTTCAAGTTTTTTCATTTTGTTTTTGCTATAAATTAAATGTCTAATATGAAACGTTTTACATGTTATGCCTGAATTGGGTGAATATCGCTTAGAAATTTGTTAGGAAATTGCGAAACTTTTCTTTTTGAAACGAAACGTAACTCCATTTACAAGTTTGAAAGCTATTACAATAACAATACTTTGAAGAGTTGGACAATCTTATCTTTTGAGAATGTTCTGAAATACGATATATTTCCATACGCGAACCCATCTAAAATATGTAATCTAATTCTAAGGGACTCGTGTATTGTTACTACTCTCTGATAACTTCATATATAATTTGAAGACGACTTCACTTGAGCACCAGATATTATCCTAACAAGTCTTAGAGGTATCTTTGCCCGGCAATTGTATCTTGACACTTGTATGTATATTGAAGAGTTCCCCCTTGAATGTAAATTCTTAGTGCTGCGAGGGGAAGGGAGGGTCGGGAGTTTGTGGTTACAGAATATAATGTTAAACTTGTAATATGTGCATATATGTGTTATATTCTATTGAATGCTGTGCACGTATCTACAGATTGAAATCGTAGACTATCGGTTTACAAGGAGCACGTGAGGAGTACGTATAGAATGTATTGGCTATATTTATTACAATTGCCGTATTGGATTTAGAGTTTCTAAAGAAAATGGTGAATCCATGCATTTTGTAGAGATAAGATAGTTTTTATTTCTATACTGCCAAAATGGAAAAATAAAATATATTTTAGCCTCAATAGAAAAACCCGTTAAATTTGTGGCAGTTGTGTGCTCGGCAGGTGTAATTCGAATATATGCAGCAAAAAAACGGGTAACACTCAGATTAGTCGCTCTTTTCGTTGTTCGGCACGCTTCAACTGAATTTACGAAATCTGAATTTTTATTAATATTACGTTAAAGTATATTCAAGCTTTGTTGGAAATAAGAATATATTTGATGTTAATATGGTCATTTTATCAATCTATGTATGATGGTGCCTTAGCGGGGATAGTTATATGCGTCTCTGGAAAACTTGTGCTTCACCTTGAACCTCATCGCCACTTACCACTAGACTAGCACCAGGTTTGAACATTGAGCTAAGGAACCAAGCGCGGTCGCATGACCCCCCATAAAATCATGAAAAGATGAACCCCATAAAAGAGAAGGAGGAAGAAAAAGATGCTTCTGATACAAAAAAAATTGTCGTGACCCCCCCAAAAATTCAGTTGTGACCCCCCCCCCCAAAATTTCACTCTGGGACCGCGCCTGTAAGGAACCAATAAAAAGACATTAAAGAAATACATAGAATTTTTACTTGCCTAATTGTGACTAGCATTTAAGTCTAAATTTCTTAAAAAGACTGAAGTTTTCTCCTTTTTACTGTTGTAAGCTCCAAGCCTAAAAACAGATATAATTCTTATAACAAGAAAAGCCCTCCAGACTTGTACAATACCATTGTACACTGACTGCGCAGTGAGCGTTTCTCAAGTACTTCACAACGGCGAACTGTACCGACTTGTTGCCGAAATAAAAAAATATATTCTATTCACAAAATGTAGTTATCAGGTACTTTGAGATTTAACGAGAGTCTTGTTACCGATTTGTTTAGCGTAGTTTTGTGCCTATCTAACACATATGTTGTATTCCATGTTTGTATATGTTTCATTTTTTTTTGTACAAATAAAAAAGTTGTAGCTTTGAAACTGTGATACCTTTACTATAAGTATATTCACTCAGAGTGATATAGCTTAAGACAATGTTTCCTCTATATTAGTTGCTTACACGTCCACGTTCTACAGGTATCTAAACCAAAATCAGCAGTAAACTTGAAATATTTCCCTACCCATCCTCCATATTTCTTTATTTTTTCATTCCTATTAGCTAACCTTCAGCTTCCCTTAACAGTACTTTTCTTGCCATTAGAACAACGACCCGCATCAAAAACCTGTATTGAATTTGGAGATTTCTGACAGGTCCAAAAATGCCAAGAAACTTCAAAAGCCACCTGACAACTTTGGCAGTCCATCCCGCAGCACGCTCCATTACCTTGAGCCAATTCTTCCTGGATGTTGCTCTCCCCGTCTGTAAGGCTGTAAATTCATAGGATTTATGAAATATGAAAGCTATGGATTTTCAGGATCAATTTTTAATATCATGCGTATACTCGATACTAATTTAAAAAAGATGCTTCTCCTTTAAAGTAATTGTATGGTTTTGAAAATGCTTTTATTATTTAAAAAACATTTTTCTCCGTAGCGCGCTCTCATACATTACCATACCTAGCAGAATCGAATTCGAAGTATTGACATGTTAAGTTTCAGAAGAAAATCATTATAAGTATCAGCACCAGTCAAGCTGTAGCTTTACTTAAAGGCATTTTTTCCGGGTCACGTTACTTCTCTTATTTCTAACTTTGGAAAAGTAAGGGAGATAGATTCTTTTGCGCGCACTTGCCAAGTTTGGCTAAGAAACTTTTGTGACCAGTCACTTGTGACATTATTTACTGTTCTAGGGAAGATGGCGGATTATTTGAACTCGTAGTTCAAAACAAACTGAACTTATTAAGTCCCTTATTGATTTATATCTTGAGTCTGAATGACGGGATTTTAAAAATACCTGTGGATATTAATTAAAAATTATATCCACAGGTATTTTTATTAGGCCGTAAAAAATATTAGGATTAAAATACCATAATACACAGAAGGTACTTTTTTTTCTCTATTTTATTTAATCCTACTTGTACTTATTTCATTTTCGTTTGAATAGAGCTTCCAATCCTGAGCAGCATAATCAAGCAAAATGCTGAACAATAAACTTATATTCCTTGCTGCTTTAATATATGTTTAAAACTTTTAATATTGAAGAAATCAAAAAACCTATAAATAAAATGCTAAACTAAGGTAAGCTTAATGTCAACAAAATCCTTCTAAGATTGCTTGTTAGAAACGATTTCCGTCCCGGGCTGCAAGCTTGCAGCACAATAAAAATTTACAGAATAGGTTATTGCTAAGGTTATTGATGTCGTCTGAAAGTATTCCAATAGCTAGTCTTCAAAGACGGCTTCAGCGAATGCGATATTAAAATGCTCGGTACTGAGGTACGGAGGAAATTCTATACAGATCCACTAAGCAAGTGGAAACTTGTTGCGCACATTTTGGTGTAACTTACCAAGAGAGTAAGACTTGTCGTTAGTTTATGTTAGTCAATGACTGTTAAGGAAACGCAATTTTTCATATTATTCTTAATGTAGCTGCTACTCTATACTTGGGCAAGTATGCCTATTTATCATGATATAAATACATATAATATTTCAATATAAACAAAACTATCGCACGACGAGAATGGGAAAGCACATCTAATTTTGTTTTTCATTTTTTAATTTAACATCTAAATATTAATAATTAATATCAGTAGTTGCATTATGATGAAAACAGACATTTTCACCGCTCCAAAATACCAACTTCATCCAAATGTCAATACGAAAAAAAATTTGAATTTGTGTCTGTTTGTGAAATAACATCCAAAGATACAATTTCCTTCAATTCCAATAAATTCGGAAAGTCTTTAAAGTCATACTTGGCCATTATAACAGAGCTCAATATTGATGCTCAAGCAAAACGAATTGATGGCTGAACAAAAAGCGAATCGATTCCAATTCAGGTGGCCGTTACATTTAGTATTTTCTGCTGAGCAGTGAAAATTGGAACAGTTGTATTATACGAATGGATCCCTGGAACTGCTCACTCTTGACCAGTAATAGCTATTCGCTTTAATACGAAGGATCTTATCGAATGCTTGTGAAATCGGAGACTCTTGTAGTTTGCACAATTTCATCATTTATTCCAACTATGAATTCAGGGTTTTTTAACAATAAAGTTGGGCATTTCAGAAAGTATTTTTATAGTAGGTACGGAGTTTTTACAACGTTTTTAAAAAGTAAGCCACCTTTATCTGGACCTTTTTACTAAGCATTATACTTACTATCGCAACAGTTTATCTCTAAAAAAGCATCCAAAATCAATTCTTATTCACCTGGGTTAACAAACTCTATGGATCCCGACCTTTTATTTAATCTTCATCATTGTACACTCCCCAACACTTAGCTAAGCTGTATTGTTTCATGAACTTGAAGCATCTGTACGCTGTAAATTGCTGTTTGGTATACCACAACCAAAGCATTAGTCCGAACAATACGGTACTCATTGTAATGGCTGTCGCAGTATTTTCGGTCATTTCCCGACTCGGCAGTAACAGGAGCTTTTTTTCGTTATGTCGGCCCGTGAAATAAGCCTAAGAAAGGGCTCTTTGATTTTGTCTGAAACAAAAATGGACATCGATTTTACAAAGCATTTTACCATCCTTATTTTTTTAAGATTGGAGTTTTGGGGGATGTTTTGAGTGCATTTTTAAATATTTTAGCGTTCCTGGGTTAGAAATCGTAAAGTGTTATGTTTCGAACCTCGGGGTTGGCTTACAAAGATAGCCCCTTTTTCTAGTTTACTGTCCCTTTTAAAACGGACTTCGTAAATTTGGGGACCCCTTCAGGGGCCTTTTGGAGTTGAAAGTGGCAAGAAATGTAATAAAAAGCATTTTTTCAATATTTTTCACAACCAACCACCATATTTTGCCGATTTCATAACCATGCAATAAGTTTTACTTTTAAAAGACATTATTTTATTTTAAGTAGCTCCCTGATGTACAAGAAATGGTCTTATAATTGCATCGGCCATTTGCAACCGCAACGCTTTAATGTTCACAAGATAAATATAAATTAATTTGCTATGTTTCTAATGAGATCTCCGAGGAGCGACTTGGCTCACTATGTCATGCGCCATTTATTTTTAAACAGTCCATTCGATATTCGAACTCCTCTTCAGATGGAATTTAAGGCAGGTCATTTGTGATAGTACGCGTGTCGTAATTAATTCAAAATCTAGCATCGGAATAACTTTCTACGTAGTAGTAATAAAAGCTGATCATTTTGCTTTCTTCATTTACCTATTTATGGAAATTCTAATTTTAGACACAATATGACGTACAAGGCTGTGCCAGAAGCTCTTAGCAAATTCTTTATTTTTACATCTTTTATCCTCAAGCTCTTAAAGAATTCTTAAAAGTTCTTGTAAACTTCGATTATATATTTTATTCGTCAAAGACCTCATCCGTTTATAATTTTCTGCAATAAAATATTTTCAATTTTTTTATAATCTTAGAGCGTGGGTCCATATTAGCTCTTAAAATTATCTCCATCATAGTTCATTTTAGAAAAGTATGCCGTAAAGTGCCGTACGGTGCAAATCAATGCTTTTCTATAATGAACCATGATTGAGATAATTTTCAGAGCTTATATGAAGCGCTGAGCAGAGCGCCGTGTACGACGCCGTGGAGTGATGCGGCGGCGCGCCGTGCCCGTCGTGAAACGGCACGGCGCGGCGCCTTTGCCGTGGCAAGGCGCGGTGGCATAGAGATGGATCCACGCCCTTACGCAATCAAATCTGAGCTGTAAAATTTATCTCAACCTCTCCTGACAATTTATTTGAAGATAAAAGTACCTACTCGGAGTTTGGAATTTTATACTCTTTATAAAACTCTTCACTGCCGAAATTCCGTTGCAGCGACAGCGGCAATATAATTATGAAGTCTGGCTAGCCTAACCCTAAAGATACAACAGCCGGGACTCACTCAGATTAATCACGACTAGCTTCTCCATTGGCGATTCATACCAATGTCCAATTACTTATTGCATGTCCAATCGTTATCACAAAGCTAGGATAGAGCTAGGATAGATGCTAGGTTCTGACAGACGCGTTATCATGCTATTCAACTTCTTTAAAGATTAGAAACACGGAAAAGTTACAATTATAAAACAGAACTGATTATATTACAAACTGTTCCTAAAAAGAAGAGTAAATAATTAAAATAAGGTAAACGTAGAAGCAACTTACATGTTTACTTTTGCGTATATAAAAAGGATTGGAGATATTGAAAGTGGTTTACATTTTAATTAGAATATCTCGATTTCTGATATTCTTGTGCTTCTTTTATTGCCATACCATTACAATAGGCAAAACAGATTGATAAAAGCAGTTTACTATCTAATACCCTTTTAATCGGAAGACGAAACCTCTTACAAAGTACAATACGAGGTCAGAAACTATAAATTATTCTTAATCTCAGTCTAGAAATACCAAAACCAAATAAAAAATATTAAATAAATTGTGAAATCCTATATTATGTATAAATTCAAATATGCAATATTTCTAAAACTGATATTTTTGCACCCAAACCGAAAGTAATAACACAAATTATACCCAATCACAGGCAGGTTCGGTCGTTACAATATAATACAAACGAGCGCGCGTTGCCAATAAATCGGCATACTTTATTACTGAGAGCATTTTACGGGACCCGCCACCGATTTGCCTAAATCTCGCGATATTATGGTTATGACGGTGTTGCCGCTTCTAACGATGGGTTTTTGAATGTTAATCAGTGGGTATTGGCCGGTCTGTTCCATGATTTAATGTTGCGGGTAGGCGCTGTTTGGTGTTACGGAGATTAAAGTGGCTCGGTGTTCCCAGCATAGGTATTTAGAAATTGCCTAATTATAGAAAGTGCACAATTGGTTATTAGAATTGATACTTGTATACAGGGTTACTGGGTAAATCGACCTAAATCCGTTAGGGGGTATAGGACCCGTTTTTTCTAAATTATTTCAATATGAAACACCCTACGCCAAACCTAACCGTTTTTAAGATTATCGACTTTTAATTTCGACTTATCCAGTAACCCTGTACTGGATAAGTCCTGGATAAATGAATCCATTTTGAAGTTTTTGATAAAGAATAATACCTACAACTCTAATCACTGTTTACTCCATGGTGATAATAGTATTTTTTTTTCGGTTCTGAGTTAATTTACAAGAAATAACGTATTTCAGTTTACTAACTCTACGATTTTAGGTCAATCATTTGTAAATTTTAACAAATTTCATATATTGTAAATAAATACAACACTGAAGTTAATAGTAATGTTATTGAGTATATTGAATTATTGGCTACAAAATGCCAGAGTGTTTACTCGTACATGGGACTTTCCAAAGTCTGGCAACTACTACATCTACTACGTCTAATAATACAAGCCTTGAGGATACGAGGGTGGGTCAATAAGTCCGTGACTTTAGGAATAAAACACAGATATTTTGATAAATAAATCATTTTATTTTTTAACGTAGTCTCCCTTGAGCTCTATACACTTTGTCCAACGTTTCTCCAATTTTTTATCCCTTCCAACAATATGATTTTCGCGGTCGTCAAAATAGGCCTTTGTTTGCGAGATGACTTCATCATTGGAGTCAAATCTTTTTCCTCCAAGTCATTTCTTCAGGATTGGGAACAAGAACTCGGAGCCAAATCTGAAGAATAGGGCGGATGAGCAATTCATAGCCCAATTCATGGATTTTTGCCATGGCAACTGCACATGTGTGCACCCTTGCATTGTCTTGGTGGAAAAGAACTTTTTTCTTGGCCAAATGAGATCGGTTTTTTTAAATTGTCATTGAAAGGGTCCAAAAAGTTGGCATAATATTCCCCATTGATTGTTCTTCCCTTTTGGTAGTCAATGTGGATTATGATAATATGGAGTAGCCCGCGTGCATCTCAAATAACAGTCAAACCCACCCTGGCCTTCTTTGGCGCCGATTCACCCTTACGAACCCACTGGTTTGACTGTTGTTTAGTCTCTGGTGTGTAGTGATGGATCCATGTTTCGTCCACGGTTACAAAACGGCTTAAAGAAGCCCTCCTCCATATTGCGATTAAACAAAGCCAAACTTTCCTGTGAAGTTGTTACCCGTTTGCGTTTTTGGTCGTCTGTGAGCAAACGCGGCACCCATCTTGCAGTAAGCTTTCTCATGCCCAAGTGATCCTTCAAAATTGAAAACACTGAGCCATGCGAGATCCCTACGGCTTCAACAATCTCTCGCACTTTCAATCTTCGGTCGGCCAATACCATATCGTGAATTTTTTTTATTGTTTCGGGTGTAGAGAACACAACTGGGCGTCCAAGACGTTCGGCATCTTCAGTGCTTGTACGGCCACAACGAAATTCAGTAAACCACTTTTTTACCATTGAAATCGATGGTGCGAAGTTCCCCTAGTATTTATCTTAGCCTTGGTCTCGGTAATGGATTTTTTCGCAAATAATAATCACACGATTTTTCACATACATAGATTTTTCACATAGATTTTTAATAAGCACACGATAATCACTTCCTCAAATTACTGGGTAGTCTGATAAAGATAGCTGTCAAACACAAACTAACTGACGCAGCTAGTTCAAATTTTGACAGGAGTCGACTGACAGAAGCTTGTTGACAGGAGTAGTGTTGCTTTTTCAGTAAAGAGGTCAGAAATTCAAAAAGTCACGGACTTATTGAGCCGCCCAGGTACTTATCAGGTGTTTTACAAAAAGTTTCAATTGACTGGTAGAGTCATTTCTAAGAAATTTCCTCCCTCAGGTTGGAAAACTCACATAAATATCATTATTGTAACTTCAAATACGTCAATAGGCATTCAAAATATTTTGCTAGATAACGGAAAAAAATTATAACTACTGAATCAAACATTGTTCAGATTGAAAAGAAAATGACACATACTAATATGAATTTAATTAAAAAGATAATAGTTTTCATGATTAATTTAACTAAACGATCTTTAAATATAGTTATGATTTTAGGAACAAAATGGTGTCGTTATAGTATTTGTGTATTTAGGAAGCGCCAGTAGATAGTAAGTTCCATCGAATGCAAAATTTTATTAACTTGCGGATTTACGGACAAATTACAGTTCCAAAAATTAAAATAACATAAAAGTGTTTTCTCACATTGCTTCTCAATTTCAAAGATGTTTGTCCGTCTGCGTGTCTCCGTGTGATTGATGATCACTTACTCGTAATTAGATAAGGGATGCTGGCGAAGTAATTTGGGTTAATTCGACCGTGATTCATGGGTTCCGTACACGAATCTCGGACGCCTACAAGAAACAGGGTTTTTGACTAGTTTATGACTAAGCAGTCTTACTAATGATACATTAGTTTACTGCTGCTTTTCATGCAAATGCGTTTCAGCGGGGCTAGCATGCTACCGTCGACAAGGAGAAATCGGGCCTTTTATCGATATTTTCTTAGAAAATGGTATTTAGTGTATGTAATTTATTAAGATTATGACATATTTGGTTCTGTGGTCTTAATCATGGTATCAAATCGAGTAATTCTATTATGGTGCTCATATTAGTTTACATAATAGGATAAAATAACAAAATAATATTTATCTTGTCGATTTGACTATTTATCGATGGTTGCATGCTAGCCCTGCAGGAGTCTAGCAAATCGTTTTAAAACAATATATGTAAGTTCTATGTATTGAATTTTATTATGCCTAGAAAATTTACCTAACATTGGGCCCGATTCGACAACGAAATAAAACCATCGCTTGGAGGCTATAAAACGAGATATTTAGCACATTTCACGCACGATCATGCACTTTGTTCTCAAACAATGCACTACAAGTGTATCTTATTATTTCGAATAGAATCTATACTCATACATAAAGCTGAAGAGTTTGTTTGTTTGAACGCGCTATTCTCAGAAACTACAAGTGGGGTTTGAAAAATTCTTATTGCATTTGATAGCCCAACTCTTGAGGAAGGTTATAGGCTATATTTTATCCCGAAATTCCCACGGGATCAAAAGTTACGCGGGTAAAACCGCGCACGGGGGCTAGTAACTTATAAAGATAGTGTAAAAAGTGAGCTTAATACGACAAAACATGTCAAAACTTCAAATTACACGCTCCGGTAACGTTTGAAACAGTGCACGTTTTTAGAATGTCACTCGTCGGACCGGGCCAGCTACTGAAATATACTACCCGATGAGTGACACTTGAACACCAGTATCGCATTGTTTTTCACGCTATGTTGAATTGCAAAAAAAGTAATTAAATGGTTAGCTGCCACATTGAGCGAACACAAGGTTTTATTCGGAATAAAAAGCTGCTTAAATTCTTTATTTTTTATTTTTTTTTCCACTCTTAGCTAGCATTTTTTAAAACGACAGTGACCATTTATATACATTTATGTGAAATGTTGTCACCATTCCTTTTAACCGCTATATAAGAAAGGCTGTGCTAGTAGTTAGTAGTTGGCTCTTGATGAGGGCCTAAAATTTTATATATAACTACTGTCTCGCGCGTTTTCTCTCGTTTTCTAATTTCTGATACCATAAAAATTTCTCAATAAAATCAAGTCTTCAATTAATTCTCTATCAAGTACAAAAAAATGTTTCACAATCTGATTTATAGTTCCTAAAATTAAAAAAACTCACGCAAGCTCAACTTCAACACTACACAATGATATATATATAATACAAAGTGTACAATATTTTCTTATTTGCTTCATTCCCCAGAAATTTTACTTATTCCAAATTCAAAAAACAAACTGTTTTCTTTTCATAAAATTACAATAGGTCATATCGAATAAATAAATTGTTGATATGTTTCCAACATCTTTTATTGAGATGAGTTGTTCATTTGCTATCCATCTTTTATTTGTTGTATACACAATTCATCCCCTCATCGGAGAAATATGTATTCAATTGAGTTTATTATATTTATTTTCCGTGCATTACTGTTACATTATCAGTCATGTTATTCGATATTCCAATAAAACGTTGGATTGCGAGAATGTAAAAACAAACAAACTTCGCGACTTGTGACGGTAGTATTCTGTGTCATAATGATTTGTTTACATTTCGGTACTTCGCATTTGTGACTGAGAAAGAGTTCGGCGACACAATCATTATGTTACCGAAAACATTTCCTTTATTAAAAAAGGAACAGTCACAGATATGTTTATATGTAGGTATCAGCTTTGCGTATCCGGTCATCGCAGGTTACTGGCATAATTGTAAAATTCTCATTTGTGCTTACGTATTGTCTCATTGACACAGTTATGGATTATATTTCATGATGTCATGATATATTTAGCGTTTATAACGTCATAAAGTCATAAAACGAACATTAAAATTCGATTTAAAGAGTTGTTTTAATTATTGATATGTTTATCGACTTCTCTGCCGATAGTTATAAAAAGAAAAGAAACATTAAATATTTTTTTCTATGAAATAACGCTATTTAAGCGTTTTAAAATAAGCTATAATTTCTAACGAATCTATTACTAAAAGCTTAATTTACGGAGGAGTTAAAATAAATGTCATAAGAATTTCTGAATTGTCTACATTGTGTTGTATCATTACTTGCCATCAGCTAAACAGTAGTAAAATGCGAATAGATTCCTGCAAATGGAAAGATGGATGTATTGATTCCAGATACACCATTACGCAAAAATGAATAGAGCCTTGTGTTTTGTAAAGCTGCTTTTAACATCCATCTCAAATGGAGGTCAAATATAGGCCTAAAGCACGCTGGCCTAGAAAAAAGTGGCTCTTTATCATTGCGATGATTTTCGGGCTAGACATCAAATCAAAGTTGGTCCACACAAATAGCGTTTTGTCACCCTTTACGACCTAGTCACCATTAGTTACATTCTAGGCAACCATATTGCGCCAAGTTCCGATCGTTACTCCGTTTAGAGTCAAAATAGTAGACGATTTTTTTATTTATTTTATTAGGTTAGTTATCAGCTTGGACTCAGAATCAAGACAATTCTTGTTCTAGAAGACGAAGCCTTTTCAGCGATATATCACACATGTCTATTGAGGCGGGTATCACCTCTTATACAAAGTTATGCGTCGTCCTCTACATAGCATTAACCGATACTCTTTATCGATTTCTTAAATGATTTTAAAATCTGAGCAGTGTCGAGTGTCACGAATTATATCCAATACGCGACCTTATGCCAGGGTGTTAACGTGCTAAGATTTCAAGAAAAAAATATTTAATGAGGCTCCTTAATTAAATAAACATTGTAAAACTTAAAATCAAAATCATATAGACGATATTGTATAAGGAGTTTACTAAACACCTTCGATAAACAACTAAACCTGCATGTATCGCAAGTTATGATCTTCCCAGGACGAAAAGAATTCTTTCGTAGAATCCAGCACGCATCGAGTGACAGCGACGGCGCATCGCAGTAACGCACTTGATGCTAGCTGTTATATCGCTTGTCAACGTCACCGGGCGCGCCACGGCGCGTCTATTTGCAAACAATTTAAATATTTCCCTGTATCGTTTGTTCTCCACGCGCGAATTTCTCACAATATATGACCCGATGTATTAACCCGTCAACGCTGTTATGTCACTATTTATATTTGATCATTTATTGCGCGCCGCGATGTGCCCAGAAATGGGCTTAAAATTTATTATTGCGATCATAAGCTACGCTGTTAAATATTTTGATTGTTCGGGTTTTCGTCAGCAATGTCAAAAATCATGTTGCCCGGGTTAATATTAATTAGCGAATTGAATATTTTCAATATACAAATGCTCTGAAAGAGGATTTCAAACAATTCATTGCTTACAGTATTGTTATATTGAATTCACATTGAATAAATAATTTTTTTTTTTGATCTTTTATTCTGACAGCGATATTTAGCCCCTAAAGTAAAGGGTCCTACTAGAAAATTAAAATATATGTTTAATACTTCAACTATATTATATAACACGTACTAATTGTAGAAAGGTGTTGTCGCCTTGATACTGCAACGTTCGAATACCTACAATTCCCTTTCGTTAAGTTAAAAAATACTTAGGTAGGTATAGTTAATTCTCAACGTCGTCGTGTCGGAGTCATATAGGTACAGAAGGCAGCACATAAAGCGTTACAAATCTGTCAATTTTTTACCGGAATCTGAATTCTATGCCCCCGAGACATTAAGTTGATATTGGTTGGGGAAATTTGACAGGTAATGTAAAGATGATCTACTCCTTCTGTACAAGAAAGCATGTCAGCAGGCATTGTTAACGTTTCAGAGATTTTAACAGTGGTTTTTTTTATTCAATAATTCTCAAGATTCTTTAATTTCATTAAATTTCGACGCGTACGACATGACACCTCTCGAAGGACATAAAATAATCTCCAAATTATATTTCAAAAACTTGCGAGATGACCTAATGCACATGTAATTCCTAATTATAAAAATATTTAATAAATAAAACTATGACATTTCTTTTTGTTCTTGAATAGCAAATAATTAAAATTTCATATCTTGTTTCAGATGCATCATCCCATTCAGATGAAACCAGCTGATAGTGAAAATAGAAACGGTAAGTCATCATCACTGTATCACGAAAATTATTGTGAATTGGATAAGATAAGATTTAATAAAAAAATCAGGTTCAAATTTATTGATAACCAAAGAAAACAGTTATTGTTATCGGGATTTACTTATTTATACATAACTTTCCCAGAACTTCAATACGAATCATTTTTTTTTTTGTATAACATGCACAAACATTCTTGCTCAACTTCCAAATTTAAAATAATAAAAAAAAGATGACACTGAACCCATGACATAACTCCTAATGAGGTCATTAACCGTTTAAAAATGCAGCTTAACTTTAACCGAATAGGTGTCGAGCTCGGCTAATCAGTAAGTTAGAGGAAGGTAAACGTTGGTTAGTGTGGCAAGTCAAACACTGATAAGAGCAGTAATTCAAGGACCGTTTAAAAACCGCATGACAAATCGACTCTGTTATATCAGGTTTCAGGCCGTTCCCAGTACAGCTAAACATCACTAATTGATATTTCTCGAACGAATATTTGTGCAATGCAACGACGGATTGTATGTCGATGGCAGATTGTATAATATTATGTGCTGTTTGGTTAATTTAATGAATAAGTTCTTCCAAAGTAGTAATGCCAAAATCTTGTTGTAAAAAAATAAGAAGTAATATCAATTATAAAAAATGTTACGATACGTTTGTATCGTACCACACATGACAATATTTTCTATATTGAGAACTCTCATCACTGCGAGTGAAGTTTTATAGACACATTTTATTTTAACTCACTTGATGTTTCATCAAGTCCTCACAAATCCGTTTTGAAAATGTTTGATTGTTAAATGCAAAGGAGACCAATTGATGAATGTTTGCGCTTTGGTAGCGACCCTTTGCATATGCTAATAGCGCACACGTACACGACGGCAGTTTCAACGATGACGCACACACACATACAAATTCATCCATCAAATGTATCGAGTTCTATTATTACAATCATCAAAGGATTACACCTCTATCCGTGCGATCAATCGTGCCAATATATTTTGTAAAGACATGTGTTACGTATGTGTGCGTAAGCTATTAGATGGATTACGATTGTGATGTAATGTAAGCTTATGCTCACAACTGCGGAGACCTTAGCGTCATGCATAGGTTTATTTGAAGGTTTTTCGATGACATTCAAGATAAAGTTTTACTTGAATGCTGGTTTCAGTTTATCCTTATAAGATCAATAATTTGATGATTTCAAGTGGACATAGGTAAATTAAAAATATGCATAGGAACTTATACCTGACCTCCGACTATCACCGGAATATTAAGAACAAGCGCAATTAGCCACACAATAGTAGTACTCTCTGTCTGCTGATGGAAAACAGAAACGTGATGCGAGCAGGACGGAGCTCATTAGCTCCCCATCTAGGCGAAGGGGGGGCAGAGGTGACAAGCACGCCAAGAATGACGGATCGTCCGTCAGCGCTCGCGCACCTCAACGCGGCACGTGTTCAGTCGTGCCCCGTCCGCGGATGATTGCAGACGCGTCATGTGATTGTGCAGTGCAGTGCAGTGAGTGAAGGATGCGTGGAGAGGCGGGCGGAGCTCGCGGCAAGGCGGGCGGCACGCGGGGCTCCATCAACTACCCGCCCATCAGCGCCGCCTACTGGCTGCCACCTTCAAACCCAACGCCTTATCATGTGCCAGGTCTATTATCATTTTGACAAGACCTGTCAAAGTTGCACGAGCCAATCTAAACTTTAAACATATTGCAATTGAGTGCAAATTTTCTTTTTAATTGTCCTACAGGTAGATTCAAGGAAACGTTAATTCGATGAATCTGCTGTAGTTAATCTATGCTGGATCAGTTGCATTGTGCATAACTCACAAGTAGGCTATGCATCGATAGCTGTGACAAATCGATTGAAATGCAAACGCTGACTTTGTTTGCAATTCTTTCTTATACTGAATATGTTTGTGCAACTTTGACAGTCACCATAAATTAGGTGTAATTTATGACTTATGGTAAATACGAAGCTGTAGCTCTAGGGATTTCCCGGCGCGACGGCGGCGGTTCAAACGATCTGACTTTATTGGGAAATAAAGAGTCGCGAACGTTTGGTTTCAGCCATGAATAAATGAGCGATTCGGTCGTATTCAGCTGTAATTTTTCTCGATTCTGTGGGCAATACTGGCGATAATTTATCCTCAAATTTTACCGTGTAGCATTAAAAATTGCTTTAATTTGATAGATATCGGTAGTTCTGTGGATTTGCTGTGTAAAAACGATTTATTTTCGTCTCTGCAATCGAAATCGAAAGCATGTCTGACATTGACCGATATGCAATGAATCGCAGAAAACAATAAGTTATTTCTAACGTTTCTTTTTAATAGTGTTGTCAGACAGAAAAATCAGCGAAATCACTTTTGGGTTATCCAAATTGCTTCATCGCTTATTTAGATTCTTATCACGTGCGCGTACGCGACGAGTCGTGCTATATGGGAAAGGAAGAGGGTGAACTTATCGTTGTTACTATACCATACGTTGAACAATATTATATTATGCAAGATATCTTATTTTGAACCTTAAGTCATGTATTTAAGTAAGCAATGTACAAAAACTCTACATTGAATCCGAGTAAGGAATCCCGGTGAGGCGCGGGCGTGGGTAAAAACAAATATTCAATAACAAACTCACTATAGAATGCGTCCTACTAGAAAACGAATATTAATTCTCTTGTAAGTAGGTGTTTTCGAATGCGGCTGTCTACTAACTAAAATAAATGTCTACTTGCTAACATTGTGTTTCCTTGTTTTGTTCTCGTATGTTCGGGAGAGCATATGTATAAATATAACAAGTACCGCTCCGTCTGTGGTGACAACTGACAAGGGCACTAATTTTCATAAAATATTGAATACTCCTTTTACTTTATGATGCTTTTCATAATGAATAATTAAAAATAAGACGTATTATGGCCATTTATGTAATGCTCAAACTATGCTTAGGTAAAGATTTTTTCGAATAATTTCAAACATTAACTAAATAAAATGTACTTTGTTTGAGGTTTGCGCTATTATTCACGTATAATTACCGTACCAAACAAAATTGCTTATTTTTTTAACAATGACACATCATACGCTGTTTAGCATTACTTAGTGTTATTATGATATCATTTATAATATTAATAAATATAATTATTTGATCTTAATTAAACATCAAACCATCACAATGGTTCAAAACACCACTAATAATTTAAAATTTACTTAAATTTTTCAATCCGTAGAATTAATGAACTCCCCTACAGTTAAATAAGTTTTTTACTAACATCAAAGTTATGAGGTGTTTTGGAGGCATTAAGATTTGTGCTCATCATATTCTTCATTTATCTATAGTTTGCTTGAAGAAATATAAAAGAAACAATGTTGAAAAACTATCATTAACGTCGTAACTAAAATAAACCAACTCAAAAAAGTCGTAGGTAACGTCACAATTAAACTAGATAAGTAGGTAAATGTAATGCATTTTAAAACCTCAACAGCCTATCAATCTATACTTGTGTTGCCCGTTGTTCCAAATACCTTAAATAATAAAGTCCATTTCATTTATTTCGACTTAGAATCTGCATTCGTTATTTCAACAATATCTTTATAATATTTAAAAATCGTTGCTGAGTGAGTACCCTTACGAGTATGTCAAAAATTGATAAGCATTAATATATTCAATTACCGAATGGTAATCGTAAATTTAAGCGAATTTCGGTAAGCCAAATAATTGATTGTCAAGCATAAAAGTAAGGTTACTTCCTTAAGTATGAGACTTAATTATTGTTTGTGTATAACATACTCACTCACATTACATTTCTTTGGCATTAGTGTTGCGTCCGCGTCGATTGTTGCCTGTCAGTTAAATAAACAAACAAACACATCAACTAAATGAAAGAATGGAAATAGCTGCCTGTTCACATCATAGCAATTTGTTTTGTTACAACAAGATAAATTATTTTCTAAACAAACGTGGGAATTCCTAATCCAGGTGAGGTTGTGACATTATTACTTTAGATGCAGCATCTTTTGATAGTAATAACTACGGAGCCGAAACACAAGGTTAAATGTTTACCCGAATAAAAAGAATATTTGTCTAACCAAGATACTGTTTTCTTGGTTGTTGGATACCTTGGTACTAATTATACTTATTCCGAATAGATGACTAACGCTTTCTGACGATCTTTTCAATTTCGATCCTATTCGAGATTTTAAGCAGGCGTTGTCGTCATCCATTGGTCAAATAACCTGGCCTTCCAATCCCGCTTTGAGGTTAAAAAAATAACATTAAGTAATACGAAGAGAACTTCTCAGTATTCCAACATAGCATGCATTTGCGTTAGTCACTGTAAATCTTGGTAGAGCTATCATGAATGGTGATATTGTTTTCTTAATAAAATCAAAGAATGCAAAAAGCCTTTTGTTTGTACGCAATTTGTTTGAACAAGTGGTTATGGTTGTGTTTTTGTTACCTATATGTGTGGATCCTCCTCAAACAATTGCTTGTTTTGAACTCTTGTCACAAGATCAAAAAGTAATACCGATAAAATAGTTGTTCAAATTATGTACCTACTTAATGATATTTGCTATAAAAATGTGAGGTCTACTCAATGTGATATGAAATATACTTGTGATATTCAAATACCTGATATCTTGTGTAATACGGCCTGTGTTGTGTCTTTTTAAAATATGCACGGATTATTTCGAACGGTATTTCTTATCACGGCTATGGTGATCAGCACAATAGGTAACAGGATACACTCGAGTACATTACAGTCGAGTCATCTGCATATCGATTGCACAGCAACTAATTAGTTACGTAATCTGATATGATGAGCGTGTTCCAGCCGTGAAAAGGGTATCTCTACAAACTATTCTTTCTCCAGTGTCCTTATTTATTCATAGTTATTTTATTGAACTACTGCACCTTAACGATATAACAGATATAAAACAAAAATAATACAGATTGGGCTTTTATGAATGATTGATTGATTGATGACAGAATGATTTTAAGGCATTATTCAGAGACTTAAAATTCAAAAGTTGCTAACAAAAACTGATTTAAAAGCCTAGGGACATTAGAGAAACTTAAAATTGTTAATTAGAAGTATCTTTTTAAAATTCTTAAAACCGTAAATGTATTTTCGGTTAAAGGAGTTATAAATAGATACTGCTTAGACTTCAAAAGAGGACTGACCAAGCATTACATATTTCGAAATCTTGCAAAACAAACAAAGTGATGCGACTAAGTTGACGTTATTGTGTAAGTGTGAAAAACTTCATTGCCAGTAAACGTGTAAATAGGTCGCATTACCGTATTATCGCCGCACGCGCAAGTGCGCACAAATACGCACAGCTTAAAATCGAATTATCTATGTAAATACAACGGTAACCGGGTCGATGGTAAAATCGCATTGATAACATGTAATTATGCGACTCTTTGAGAGGCTCTTGGTAGGTAGTTTATCTATCTACATAAAAATAAAAGCTTACTTTGAAAAATCATTAGTGATTAGATAGTAAAGCTCTATTTTCCAGCACTGATAAGACATGACGCCATTTTACCATAGTTTGTGTGCTTATTATTAGCAAAAAAGAATAAGATAATAATACAAATATTCATCACATTAACTTCTCATTATGGGGCCAAAATTAAGTTTGATTTACAACCTATAATATGGAACCTAAAGTAGGATAAATGATCTAAGAAATGAAAAATCGTTCATGCAAACAAATCGACAATGATCCATGCTTTAGATATCCATGCAAATAGCTACATTTTCATATAAACATCTGCCACTCACGGCATTTGAACCAGTAACTATTGTATTGATGGCATTATAGGCAGCATTTTTCACTTATGCACCAAGATGGTTGTATTTCTTTGTTTGCATTGCATTCTTATAAAAGGAAATAATGTTTATGTTTTATCAATGAGACTACTCGTCCATAAATGAAACATGTAGAGAAAATAACGGTTAGGAAACTAAACATAAATAAAAATAAAAAATAATGATAAACTAATTATTATTGATTAAATAAACAATATTTATTTATATAAATAAATGATGCTTGGACACTTTATTAATAAATTTAAATAAAGTTTTTTTTTCCATCTCCAAATTATATTTAACTAGCTGTTGCGCGTGGTTTTACCCGCGCAATTTCGAATCCCGCGGGAAGTCCGGGATAAAAAATTTGCCTATTTGTATGCCAGACTGTACACTATAACTATGCCAAAATTAATCCAAATCCGTTAAGCCGTGATTGAGGAACAAACATCGATAGATCCAGATTCCAGACATTATAATATTAGTAAGATTATGTGCATGAAAATCGGCGAGGAATTTCAAATGAATCTCAAACTACTTACAACATGCGTTAAATCGAGTGATTACAAAAAACTATAAATATAGGGAGGTGTCCCTATCAACAAATAACAATCTCTTAAACTCTTGAAATTCCCCTTCTTATATATCTAAATGCTTTCACATCCTCATCATTTATTGACCACTACCGTTTCAAGTCGACTAAAGAGGTTCAATTTTTGCTCTCCGTTCTATTTGCTCAGCCGCATCGTCTGGCAGCTACAGGCAGCGGAACAGACGATCTCGGAGATCTTATCAAGCCTGCCTGTTTACATTTCTATGCGGTTTCTAGCTCAGGGGATATCCTTTAAGCTGAATACCCAGTATTTTCAGATAGGTTCGCTGGTCGTCGTCGTGCCGTCACAGGACGCGGATATAGTAACTGTTTACCCTGCTTCACAGTTCACGGGGATGTAATTTAATATCAGTGAAATACGCAGGGGTGCATGCGAGTGTTTGCGCTCATTGGAAAATATATATTTTTCAATCGTCTATCTGATATTGGATATGTTGTTTTAGAATCTATGCTGGATTATTGATTAAACTGCTTTTAATGTTATTGCCCTGAGGTAACGTATAGATTAAAACAAATAGTATTAGTTACAGACGTTACAGACACTTGGAATATGAATAGTATTTTCAAAGCAAAGAAAACGTCTACGTATCATATTCCTTTCGTTTTTTTTTACAGGACAAAATAAACTTGGAATTATTTGATATAGTGCTTAGAAAACTAGATAGAAACTTTGGAAACTAATAAGAAAGACTATAAATCACAAAAGTATTAAAAGTTCTGACAAGAATGTTACATGAAATATTGACTTAGTTGTTTCTCTACATAAAACATTGAGATGACGTTATAAACAGTTTAATATTTTAAACTGTAAATAAATCGTTGTCGTTTAATATTTATATATCGGTTTATATATCGATAAATAAGTAAAAGGAGAAACATTCGTTTTGATTTCATGAAAGACTGTTGTTTGTTTGACAAAATTTGATTGAGCGCGATGATTTGTATCCAGATTCCAACCTATTATTAGAAGGATTTAAAGACAAAGTTCTTTCTGTGTAAAATGTATTAAAAGGCAAGTCTGAAAGTGAGTTCCTACATGGTAGAGGGGCGACCGGCACCGTGAGGCTTTTTTCAAATATTTACGAGTTACGCAGTAGGTAGCATCGAGGCAGTGATCCGTGAGCGCCGTCGTGAAATGTTGATGCCGTTTCATTGCCGTGTCAGTTGCTTCGTACTGTGCCCGAAATTGCTTTTAATAAAATAGGCGGTTGTTTATCTTAGTTTTTTATTATTTGACTTTTATAGATGTGCAGATTACGGCCTCTTTTTTAAAGGATTGATTTTTGATTGTGAGTTCATATTATTATTTTTCTCTTTTATTTGATATGACTAGTATGTACAGATAAGGATGTTCCAAGCTAGAAAGAATATTTTGCTTAAAGTTTTACCTCAAACAGCGCCCTTGCGCTAATAAGTAAGACATGTCTGTATGTTGACTATTTCTTTTAGAGACGTTTGTGTACTTACATTGACTTGTTCCATGCAAAGCTAACATAACAGACGCACTCCTTGGCACAGTTGCTTACTCGAAGGTTATATGGTTATAAGGCGTTATAATGTAAATGTTTTATTATAATTCCTTAAAACCTTTTCTAAGAGACCGTTACGTAATGCAAGTATAAAAATAATAGATCTTACAGCCCGTTCACACATGGTCCGTTTTACTGGATACGTTTTACCGGATACGTAATTTTTTCATCGATGGCGCATGCAGTTGTATGAGCGACTTCACATGGCACAGTATTCAGTATACGTATTTACGATACAAAAAAGGTATCCAGTAAAACGGATCATGTGTGAACGGGCTGATAGATTAAGTTACAGTACTCCATTCAAATTAGTTCTTAAAAAAAGAGTTAATTTAGTTTTTTTTTATTTAATCTAATTATTAAGTACGGTTCAAAATATTTCTTTTTCTCGTGACACACTGCATTTCCATCTAAACTAATATTCAAATACGTTAATTTATATGTAATCGTAAGTACTTTTATTACTTTGAAATGTGAGTACATTAATTATTTATCAACTCATGAGTAAATAAGCAGTATAACTAAAGTTACCTTAGTTCAAGTTGAGTAGGTACCAGCCAAGTTCAAATGTCACGATCATACACACACACCAAGTTTCTCTAACTTGTTAGCTTATTGTGAAGGTAAATATATGTCAGCAGTCATTACAGGTGACGGAACCTTGCGATCTCAGACTTATTCTTATCACGTTTGAAAGCGTAAATCGTTTTTGCAATTAGGAAGACGTATCAAGCCGCAGCCAGAAGTAAGGAAAAGGTTATCAAACCATAAAAATATTATTATCTTTTTGGGTATTAATGCACAGTACGTAAAAATCACCAGGGCACATGATGAATTATATATAATAGCTGCAGATTTAACGTATATCATAAGGGGAGGATAACCCGCAAAGTTTTCCCATAAGAGTCAAGTATCAACTATACTCTACAACAATGATTTTATTTTACTTTTCTTTAAAAAAAGAGCTACTTACCTATAGCATAGTGTGTATTTACCAGTAATGTACATAGTGCATTAGTACTCCAATGACCTTATTGCGCTCATCGGAACGGACCCACATTGTATTTCCAACAAGGAGTTCGCTAGGTTTGTATTGACAGCTCCCTACAGACGCCATAGAAAACCTCTGATTTCACTATCCTGACACTTCGCATAATTTATAACACAAGTACGCTCAAGTGAGAAAGTAAAACTTTACGACAGTCCCCGAGTACACTACGTAAGTGTACCAATATAAAGTAGGTGGGTGTGTACGAAACGCAAACGAAATTGCTTTTGAAAAGTTTTTGAAATTCTTTCCTCGGAACAATACGAAAGAGTTTAAAGTGAACTGTCCCAACAATGGGGGAGTGTAAATAAGTGCATTTTCGTAGAGATACCGCGATGACAACGTAACAAAGAATCCGATACGAGCATTGTTAACATTAACAGATTGTATTCTATTTTGAATGTAAGAGAAGGAATTATGAAAATACCTTTTTTAGTTATTATTTTAAGTAAAAGGTGTCTTAAATATTTTTAAAACTAAATGTTCATACAACAGCTTTAATTAAAATGAGTTAAAGTTAAAGTGCGCCGTACGTTTGCTTTGACTTATAGTACCTAGTTAGTTCTATTTCAAATTAAAAAACATGACAATTAAAACAGAAACACTTCTTTATCAGTATTCATGTTTTTTGTTTGTATTTTTTTAAGATTACGATATTCTAAACTAGTCGAAGATATAACAGAGTTCCAGATTAACATCTAATACTTACTTAACTATTCATATGAAATTCTCACGGAATCGTCATAGTCTCTCACTTCCTAAGTCTCATAATATGTGTATTATAGCAAGAAAATATATGTGTATTTTAGATAAATTATAATGTTTGTAGGTAAAAGATTACGTAATCGTTTGTTAACAATTACTAACAATGCAAACTTTATTCAAAGGTAATGTCAACTTCCTTTTAATGCTTAAATAAATTTTATTATTCATTACTTTTAAAAGTTAAGCTTAAAGACTAAAGGCGAGACAGCGAGAACTACAGCGACACGATAGAAAGCATTGAGTTTGTATGAAACTAAATCGCTCGAACGCCCGCTGGCGCGGCGTCGAGAACCGCCCAGATTCCCCGCGCCGCTGTCGCTCTCGCTGTCGCTGCCGTCCAGTTTGCAGCCTTAGGCTCAATCTCCGACTTTCCCGTCACTAAGCAGAATGATATAAAGATAGCTTCTTTTATTAATGTTTTTGGCAAAGTTTTTATGCTTAGGTTCAGTCTTTTCAGTAACCTGCCGCGCCGAACCTTTAAATATCTAAAATGCTTACAAAAATGGCGATAAAACCTTCATAATAATAATAAGTAGGTACCTACGTAACATAGCATTGACGGACGTTTAAGTAAAAGCAATCCAACACCTTAGCTAGTTGGATGAAATACTTTTCAACCTAGTTAACTTCAGCTGTATTGTAACTAAATAAAACGTTCAATATTCAATGAGATCAAAATACGAAATACAGTCCCTTTACAGTATAGATCTAAATGATAAATATTAACGTATTGTTAGCATAGAATAATGCTTAAGTTATATTTGTAAATTACATAAAACCGTACAGTCAGTTTGATAAGTGCATAATAAAAATCTCTTTAAATAGTGTATGTATAACGGATTCTAATTGCATTGATATTTTCTACTCAATAAGAAATATTCAATCATATTTATACAATTCTTATAGTTATTCTAATAGAAATTAACTGGACATAGTGTGTTTTATTACAAAACAATGTAGAAGTTAGTCATATTTCAAATAACTACCTAATAAAACTTTCTTATATTTGCAAATGAAACAATTGCTGTTTGTTCTCAGTAAGACAATATGTGACTGGAGTGCTTACTATTAGAACTAAAGTTAAATACAATCTTCATAAACAGTTCAATTTCAAAAGTAAATTTCTTACAGGGGCTTACTTACTGAATATGTGAAAAGAAAGAACAAGTTAAGTGCGTACCTACTAAAATACATTAGTTAAGGTATGACTTATATACTGCACGCACACTATAATGAAACAAATAAATAGACAATTCATTAAATGTATAAGAACATATACTTAGGCTATATAAAATTAAATAAAATTGATAACTTAAGGTCTTTTTGAGAAATAATTTTATTAAATAACTGCAAAAAATCACTACCGTATTTTATTAATTGTTTGCAACAGTTTCACATTCGACTGTACTCAATAATGGGCGTTAATAAACTAGACGCATACGCCGACACTTGACTTGACTATGTGAAACACTGCGTAAGGTCCTAGGCGCGACTCTGTCTAACTGTACCAGTGTATTGACAATTCGTCGGTAAAGTCAAGAAAAATTAAAGTAGAGGGTCAAGCACATTGGGCCGTATTCGTTCGACATTGCAAGCTCTAATTTAAATTCTCTGTAATGTCAAACTTAGAAACTACAAAATCAGTATTTTGTAAGCAACTTTTTAATTTTAATTCACCCTTAAAATCATCACAATTAAAATCGACGTAGCAACATATCAACTACAACCGTCTGGTTTAAATACGGCATTCAAATTAAGGTCATTCAGTAAAAAGTATGGATACTTTGCAATATTTTCGAAATTTAAATTAGTTCAAATTTTAGTCATTAACTGAGTAAACGAAAAGGTTTCACAATATTTCGGTTACGTAGGTATCTATTAATATCTGAAATATAGTTTGGTGCAATGTTAGGTGCAATGTTAGTTCTTTTTTATAGTTAAACATATTATAATGTTATTTTATATCTTGAGTCAATGCAAACAGAAGGAACTTAAGTTGACTAGCTGCGAACAGCTGATATTTTAATTAACTTAGCCTTGCTTGATATGGGCAAAGGTTGTGCTATTATATAAGAATGATTTGCATCTACACAATGTATGTATGTATTTTTAGCTTTTTAGCGGCTTATTACTGCTTCGCGGGTTTTTATTTGAAAACTTTCATGTTAATTTAAGTATTAATACTTTATTGCAAACGACTGAGTAACAATTATTAACAGTTTAAAAAGGCACAACAGAACAGAAGTATCTAATTATTTAGAATACATTTTTTTTATTCACTTTTCAGCTTGATTTTGCACCTTGATTTTAAATTTGTGGGTGTAAATTCAATTTTCAAATTGTAATTTAGTAGGAAAAATACTTAAAAAATAACCTTAAAAGTTGTTGATTTTTTTCGATATCACCACCTCTACGAGTGTTAAAATAGGTGACTAGGATATAATAAATGAGCGGCTGTGTCCTCGTGTGTAGACGTTACAATATTGCAAGTGACACGCCGACATGCTGGCAAGCGAAGCGTATCTCTGTATACCCCTTTTGAAGGAGGCTTTTGTACGGCAGTGGACGTACCAGGATATACCATGGATAGGATCCTGAATAGGGTATACTAAATAAAAAGACATATCTAAGAGATAAAGCTTATTCAAAATATATGATAATTAAAATCTTATAAGGTCAATGTAGAATACAAAACACTAATATATGTTTTTAAGAGGCTACTACTTATTTTAGTGGACTTCAAAACTTATATTGGAATTTAGGTGCTACAGAACTTAGTTATATTCTCGAAATTATATTAAATGAAATCTGCTTTATGAACTACTCAGTAGTCACTTCAATAATAAGCTTATTAAACTAATAAATAACACAGTACGTACATATTTTATCCCAAATGTATTTATTATACTCGACTAAATGCGGTAGGTAAGTTACTCATTCTGTTCATATTACTGTTGAAGTGAACAATTAGTCAGTCACAATTACACCATTAGAGCAAATTACACGGCAAAAGCGTTACCGGCGGACCAAAGGAAATATAAACAGAGGTCATATGACTTCGCGTTATAACAATAGTAACCATTGGAAAATACAACTCTTCTAAGCAAAAGAATACGATATACACTGCGCATTATGTTTTACCGTAGCAAAATAATGACATTCGAATGCATCGATGAATAATAAGCAGCGCGATACCGTCGCCATTGTGCAGGTTGTTTAGTACGACCTTGCAGGATTTCTAAATGCTGCCTACTTTGACTTTGAAGGTGTATTAGTGAAAACAATTGCAATAAAGTCTAAATATGGTGGTCACTTCCAAATTATTGTAAAGTAGGTTTTTGTATAGGTTTTATACGCTTAATCTGAAAAATTGAAGTCACGCAAATGCATCTTCTTTTAATTTTTCTATTCATATCATAAATAAATATTTCTGTATATATATATTGAAAATATTATATATGAATAAATATTGAATATTCAGGGTTCATTTTAATTAACGCATCACCTCTTGTGGGCAGCCCCAATCCCAACTAAAAATTAAAATTAAACCTGTATATTAAAAATATTGTTATTCATCCAGAATTAAAAATTTTTTCAAAGATATTCATGTATTGAAAGTTTTTTATCGGGTTTTTTTATTTTGTTCCATGGCATGCAATTATTAATAAAATATCATATAGGTAGGTACCTACATAATTAAATAGAATAGTTCCACTGAGTCGTCATAACCTTCTTTACAATGCTCGATGCAATGCACAATGTAGCTGTGACATATTTATAATGAAGTATTATATTTCATTACGCCATTTGAATATTTAATTAGTATGTGAAGTTGAAGTTGAAGCAATATTATATCTGTTATTTTATAGTCAAGGTTGCTCACCATCCTTAAACTGTAGGAAATACACTTACAATAATATTGTCGACTTAAAGTTAAGGTACGCAAATCAGATTTTGCATAATGAATATACGAATTTTATCCTTTCAAAAGATACACTAATAGAAGCTTGACGTAGCGAAATTATTCAAATAAAAATCACCCTGTCCGAATACAGATGATCTCAAACACGCAGACTTGACTTACGTCCCCATCGGATAAGAAAATCTATTCTGAATTGGAATAAATTAATAAAAATCTCATAAATATCGAATGATATCGGTACAATCGATACAAAAAATTGTTGACTTCGCTTTACCTGCGCCCTGAGGGACTCTGGGTAGACGGTATCATTTTGGTGTGTATGTGTGTGTTTTTGTACGGTAAAGATGAGTTTACACGTCTATAGTGCTGTAAAAATGTGGCTTTTACGATAAACAGTGCGACATTAGTTGTTGCGATGGTAAAAATGATTACCGCTTACGTTGTTTGGTTAAAATACCTTTAATAGTATTTATATCATCGTCATTTTCAATAGCGGTTTCAAACAAACGGAATATTTGCCATTAAATTTTAAGTTTGATAGTGAATTTCTTGACCAGTATAAAAAACTTCCACGTTCACATACAAAGCAATAGATATTATCATATAAACTTGAATAAATTTCAATAATCCATTGAAATATTTGAATGCAACATAATCAAAAGAGTTCCCAATGTGAACAGCCGCGAATCAGTCGATCCCAAGGCGACGGCGAACTGATACGCGCTTGGTAACACTATGTGCATGAATTTACAATAAATGACACAAAACATATTCAGGAAGCGCTGATCCGCCGGAAACAGTATTAACCAGCTTTTTGTAAGACGTCATCAATCTCGGATTTTATTGCTTTGTACTTTTATTGCTTCGCATTAAGGTTGATTGTTGTAAAAATGTTATTTTTTCTGTTTGAAAAATCAAGCTATGCCTGGTTGAAGATTAACTAGATTTTGTTGCCGATCCCTATGAAAGTGGGAATTAAAATAAAAACAGAACATTTAGAAACCTAAAAAGGTTAGCCTACCTTTACCTAGAGTAGCTTTAGTATGAAGTTAAATAAACATTAAATGAAGCACACAAACCCTGTGAGTACATTTATTAACTTTATAAGCGTGATATTTAGCAGTTCCGTAGGTTGTGGAAATGAAATACCAAGAACTAAAACTAAATAAGTCTTAGTAAATATCCCGTAGGTAAGTAAACTTGATTCGGATGTTAGCAGCTACGAAATATGAAAAACTTTTATAAGTTACGTAGGAAATATAATAAAATGTATTCCAGTTATAATAAACAACAGTTTAAATTTCTCGTGCCACACAAAGTGTTTTCATTTGATTAAAAAGGTTTCTCTCAGCTGTTTCGGTTGCAAGCATATTTAAAATCTAAATTAATTAAAATGCATCAGCGTCCTAGTTGTGTAAGGTTGGTTCTGTGTTTTCCCTGCACAATATCAATGACATGGCAGCCAACTGCCTGGGGACCGTACTTCACGGGCGTCCTTGTATTGCGGTCCCGGTTCTGGTGTGGCTTCACTGTTAAAGTACTTTAATTAGGTACTTAATTTGGCTAAACTTTACCTATTTTAAGTAAAAAGAAATGTTCTTAAGTTTTTGGTCAGAGCTAGCCTGTGAGGATGTTGTAGAGCTTCTAATTTAATTAACAAAGCGACTACCTACTTGTAATTTAATAAGCATTTTTTCGACTTAAGACCAAGAACGTAACAGAAACTCTATGCAAAAATTAACTTATTTATCTCAGTTTATACTGTTATGGGCAGCTCATTTCTGAATTTCATGTTAACTAATGGAAAATCTTATAATAGGATTAAAACAAATTTTGATCTGTTCCGAACATATCACCATGTTCTTACTTTTACGAGTTGTAGACATATAATATCGGAATGTTAAAGTTCAATGATTATCATTTACTTTTTATCATAGTACAGAAGGCAGCAGATCAAGCGTTGCATTAGCTGTCAAATTTTAACTTAATGTCAAAGTCATAGTTCAGATTCAAGTAAATCTTTTTGACAGATTTGTAACGCTTGATGTGCTGCCTTCTGTACCTACCTACCGACCGCATAATTAAACGATCAAGATGAACCATTTTTGTATGGTTTGAGTTAACGCAATCCGCTAAAGCAACTGTTAAAAAAATTGCTCAGGTTCCTCTTTAACTTTTAACCCAAAAAACTGTACTGTTTAATTTCGCAATAATGCAACTTTTCCACCCTTAATATCACAATTCGTGAATTATATCTGTATGAATCATGGCAACAACACCCGGCTTCGGTATCGTTCGAATTCCGAAAATGTTTATTTATCGATGCAGTTGAAATTCGCAGCTATTATTTGACGATCGATGCCCAATATGTAAATATTGTTTCGGAACGAATACGGAGATACGATTTGAGGCAAACAGAATAATCGTAGAAGGCTTTGGTCATTCTGATTATGCATGTCCCGGCCGCAGGGTAATCGGATTTTGCTGGGTATTTTTTGTACTTACCTATAAGCTGTGTTATCTTAAGGGTCTCCCGTTCCTACTTATATGAAAGCGGAATCCTAATGTTATCCCTTTGTTTTATTCTTTAGAGCGAACGGTCGAAACTACGGTAATATACCTACGTATAGTGGTAGATATTATTATACAATGTTTTGAAAGTTAAATGAAAAATAAATTATGTACGTATTATGACAGGTTAAATATATGCAACTGATCTATTATAGAAGATTTATATTTTACTAGCTGACCCGGCAAACGTTGTTTTGCCATATAAATAAAAAAAAAATAGATGTTGGCCGATTCTCATAGATACCGGATAAGCACAAAAAATTTCATCAAAATCGGTCAAGCCGTTTCGGAGGAGTATGGCAACGAAAACTGTGACACGAGAATTTTATATATTAGATGACGACGGTCTTAAGCGGAAAATATAATGGGTATTTCATTGAATAAGATATATTTTGAAATTTATAAAAACTTTGATCAACTGTTGTTATTTTAGGCATTCTATGTAGGTATATCTATAACTTTCCTAAGGAAAGATATTTTAGTTTATAAGTCAAACCGTTAAATGCGGTTTTGAGATTTTATAAAGAGCCAGTTCTTTTCTAAGCCCGTGTGCTATTTATTTCCTGTTTGACCTTGTCTTCACTACGCATCGAGTTCAAACGCGGGCTTAAACTATTCAAAAATGAGTTCAAATGTGTTTATTTTTTAGGGTAAGCATTAAGTAATTACATCTTAAAAAGCTTTTTAAGTATTTTTATCCCGATTTCATTAAGATAAAAGAAATCGAGCGTCTCTTATCTATCATCATCATCGTCAACCGGGATACGTATCGACAAAGGCATTGATATTGACCTTAAGTGTACCTAAGAAGCACTATTCGTCTATGAGTTGTTATAATTAATCAATTTGTTTTCATTGGCAAGCATTGCGCCTGGCTAATTAATACAATGATTAATTTGTTTAACGAATAAATTAACTGCTGCCACCGGAATTAGAAATCAATTTCTATTAATCCCAGTCCATTATTTACAATACGGAGCGGGCATTCAAATGATAGTAGTGACACTATAGCTAAATGGATTTAATAAAATCTAGTTTATTGCATCTAGTAAAGTGTGACAGGCGCATTATGCTCGTCCCATTTATCTAGCCTCAGCACAGCGGTAATAAATTACGTTGTGATCTAAACAGTCGACACGTAGTACATTGAACGTTTGTTATTTGATTTGCCGAATGATTGACGGTGCTGAGCCAGTATTGGATGGTGTCCTTCCATACTGTATTTGCCCTGTCGGATCAATTTATGTTTACTTGCCAAAGACATAGCTTAGTCTTGCAGCTACGTTGGGTTTTGTCAATTACACTGACCCCTGTGATGCCTGTCCAAGAAGAGCTAGGATTATAGAGTCCGCAAATACATTTTCTACTTTAACGAATCATGTAACTTGTCCACTTGATATTATCAGAATTAATTTTATTTTATGTAAGTTGTTATAAGACCTTCATACTTAACTGTTTTACTACTTTGCACATTAACTCCTAAACTTTTCTGTGCCTTGTAAACTCCGCCATGTACATTAAGTACTTTAGTTAGTGAGCATTTAGCCACACAAGCGAAGCAAACTTTTTCGAAGTAAAGTTTTGGGTCCTTTCCTGATATTCAGTAAGTATATAATCCATGTCGTGTGCCCGTGCTCGGCTTAGCACTTTGTCGGTTCGTCTCGAGCTTAGATCTTGTAATCTGCGGCCGTCTGGCGTGTAAATCTGTGTGTCTCGTGAGATTGTGCCTGTTGGGGTCCCGTAGTAGTGGTTAGCGGACAGCGAAATCCCGAAGTAAATGGATCCGGTAGTCAAATGAAGTTTCAGCGTTTAGCATGGTATTGATTAAGTTTTAACGATTCATAGTCTAAAAAGGGTTATATTTAAGGTTTATTTATGTCTGTTTGAAGTTCGATTTTTTAACGATTAAGATAACGTACGATTCCTAATAGTTATGTAGACTACTTTCGACGGTAGGTATTTTGATAAAAGCAAAAACCTAAATCCTAAGTGTGTTTACGGTTTTAAGCAATAAATGGTCAGCCGCAATAATTTGTTAACAATATAAGTTTGTTCTTTTAAGGTACCATAAACTCTTTCGTTTCGTAACAGCCCTCAAAGATCGGTATCGGCGCGTACAAGCAGCTTTATAGCCGTGTTGTGGAAATGCCCCGCTCAGCGACGACCTGTCATCGCTACACACATTACCATTATCAACATTAAAGCGACTTTATTTCATGTATGACACTGTTTAGTGTTGCTGTGTTATTATGATTTCATCAGTAAACAAATGGTGGTATAAAAAATCGAGCGTTGATTTCTTGTCGTGACTATCAAATTATTTGTAAAGTTTGATACAAACTAAATTAATAAAATTAATAGATTTCAGTCACTGGCAAAGGTTAAATGGAAGAAAATATGTAAGTAGTTGCATTAGTCTGCTGGAGATTGATTTATTTTATTTCTTGTACATTATGCTTCAGAGAGTATTCTTGCTTCGGAGGGCGCATTAAACATAGGGTCCCGGATATTGTATACTTATGTACAGTATTCGTTAAAAGTTTCTCATTTTTTGCCATTTTTGCACCTTAAAAATTCTGTTACCCACAAATTAGCACTTGGTTTAAGGCTGCAAACTGGACGGCAGCGACAGCGGCGAATCGCGGAGAATCTGGGCCGTTCTCGCTCGACGCAAGCGGGCGCTCGAGCGATTTGTCGCGGTGTCATACAAACTCAATACTTTCTATCGCGTCGCGGAAATCGCTGCCCGCAACAGCAACATGCCGCTGTCGCTCTCACTGTTGCTGCCGTTCAGTTTGCAGCCTAAAGGCCTAAAACTCCTCTTCATGTAAGGAAATGATTCGTGGCTCCTCTCATAAAAAGCGCAGTGATGAAGATATTATTTTTTCTTTTCATGTTATTCTTAAAGATAAAATCTCGATTTACACTTATACAATATTCAAAAGTTCACTTGCTTATCTTATCTCATTCTAAAAAGCAGTAACAAATTTACTAACTGCTACAGTGTATACGAAGCCTATCTACAGCTGTAATCTGTCTCGAGACCCATATTGTCTTACTAATGTTCCGGCAGCAAGATATTTTACATATTTCTAAATTATAACTCAGCCACATCAACTTTGCGTATACCGTTATAAAGTCGAAATTCAATTGCCTCATGAAATCCCATCTCATCTCCCGCAGTTCTTTTTTATTTATATAAGGTAAACAGCACTTAACCTATTTTCACCTGAGAAATATTTTAGAAATTCAAAGTAAAGTTAAAGTCACAAAAGTTGAGTTAAGCTACGACAAAGTTTAATACTCGCATAAATCGTGAGCTATCTGGGTAATTATGATCATAATATGTGTAAAAATTGTTTTGAAAGTTTAGTCCAGAGCCCAACTTCTGGAATTTGACCTTTTATGTCAAGCTTATTATAACTGCGTTTTCATTATAATATTCTCAAAATAAAAACACTTTTTTATCTTAAGCTATGCCCTGCATTTCTGCTCTATATTATATTATGACCGAAATTTCTGCTCAATACATGTAGCTGCTTATTACGAAAGAGTAAGAGATACCTACATTCTTTTTATTATAGTTAAAAAGCAGTTGGCCTTTCTTATATTATGACTTTATGCATGTAAAAGATAGCTCAAGGCACAAAGATCAAATGGTATGATCACATAATTATTGAGATGTCTTACCCCGAGACTATCAAAACACCTACTGGGCCAAAAATAAGCTCGAACCTAGGACAAAGTTAATCTCAGTGAGCTCAGCACGGAAGCAATGCAATGAAACCATAGGTGTCTTAAAACACACAAATGTAAGCTACTTTTGAAAAGCATGTTCTCCAAACTAGCCCGACTAGGAATTATGATTTTCCGTTACGAATATCCTAAACGTACGTAAGCCTGAGCTCTGCTGTCGGCGGCTTATCTATCAAACAGTCTTGATCTCGACCCCACCGTAGCGACGGAAAATATACAGTGCAACAAACTGAGGTATCTGCTGCCTTGAACAAAGCATTTTATCCTGTGTGGAATATGATAAAAATAACCTTACCCCTCTTGAAGGAGTTGTATATCTTTTTCCTCATTTAAACCCTCTAAAGAGTTCACAGTTGACCTCAACGACACTTACCCTCGGGTGAGATTTAGGTGAAACGTGGATTTATACATAGAATCTATATTTATGATTCAAGATTCATTTAAACAAAATATTGAAATGGATTTTGGTTGTCATAAAAATGTTCATACATTGCAAAGTCTTAAATCTAAGAGTGACTATTGAAATTTAATTCAATATCCACGGATAGACACCAAAAAAACTTGGTCTACCGAATAGGAACAAAATTTCAAGTCGATTAATGTTTTATTATTGTTAGACGTTGTTTACTTGAAAATGGAACTGCACCTCACTCCCCAAGAACTTCTGCCCCGTGACGTTGAACTTACCGCGACACGTTGCATGCAAAAGTGTCCTTTGCAAAGTTAAAATGTCATGACACTTGATTTTATCGCTTTTATTTAAATTTAGAATTTTCAAGCCTTGTAGGTAGATTTAAAATTTTCTATATTTATTGGAAAAGGAAGAATGATCTTTGATTTTCTCTTTAAGCTTTAATCCTTTGCTTATCGTAGAGTAATGTAGCTGAATTGAAATGTCGGCATCAAAAATGCTTTTGGCTGATCGGTTCATTTCTCATTACATCAGATAGAGGGAGATTGTCACGAATCACGGTGTTTCAATCTGAATGGATGCCGAACAGTGCCAAGGTGGGCGTTCCCCTTGCAAGACGTTGATTGATGGGGGCGAGATGTCCGCTAGGTATGTGCCGCAGTACTGCGATCAAATAGTAGAAAACCCATCCCCTCTGGTTTCAAGAAAACAAAAGGCTTTGTCAAGGAATTTTTAACATATATTTTTTTCTTTCCATATTGATTTATTAGGGACACTTTATACTTGATGGTCAGGAATGATGAAGTCGAAGATTAAACGAAGAAACAGCTTGGAAATATGAAAACTCCTCCAAAACCATTGCGGAAAAATAATCGCTGGCAAAAAATATTTGATGACTAGGCACACTGTCCACGGAGGCGTAGCTTCATATACGCGTATTCGTCATCATGCGCTTGGTGTACGCCCGCTTGTAGCTTTCATACAAAACTATGATACTCTGTCGACGGAGCGGCAGCATCGCGCCCGCGACGCCCGCGACGCTGCGTGCAAGCGTCGCGAGTTACGACGCCGCCGGCCGTACTGTACTGTACATGTCATACACCGGAGCGTACATCGAGTGCACGCACGTGTGTTTACGTAGAAAAATGCCGGGAACAGCTGCTCTTTCTCAAAACTGATTGAAAACGTGGACAGATATGCTTCCGATACGCCTCGTGGACATAGGTCAGTACGCTGGGATGCTTCCGTATTTTGAAGGGTCTATGAAGCTACGCCTCCGTGGACAGGGTGCCTAACTTAACATGAGTGGTGCTCGCTAGTTTTATATAGTTATGATATTTACTATACCTTAATATATTACTTGTCTTATAGGTTTTCGGCTGATACAATATACTATAACTAGACAGCACACTGTTGAATTTATTTGCTCAATTCTTAAATTGCCGCAGGTTTGGGCCACAAATAATGACACCGTATCTTTGTAAACAAACTGGTGAGGTTAGATGATTGGTTCATGCTTCTCACTCGTAACAATCAAAATTCAAAGTATATTTAACATTATGGAATATACTTTCAGAGTTGTTAAATTGAAAGACAAATTCACTTACTGTTTGATTTCCTAGGCTGCGTCTATGTGCGTTTATGTTATTATCAATCAAAGGCAGAGCCGGACGCCGGAAGCGCCGCGCGCCGACCGGCCGGACCGGATGCAGTGCGACTTAGTCGCAAACACGAGTTATGTTATGTACATGAAAATAATAAAGTTGTTCTCGTAAAACCTATTCCCTAGAGGGTGGCAATAGATGCGACCCATACTTGTTACAGAGGGGTTGTATGCTTATCGTAGTAGGGTTACGTTTTTATTTAAACGTCCATTTGGTCCTATGTAGAGCTGATATCTTCAAAGAAAATCTTTTTGATACCTTATGTTAACTGTAAAAGCCAGTAAATGGACGGAGGTCTTATTGACGTTTTTGTGGGCGATAGGCTGACGCCCTATCACTGCAAGTCTCTCCATCATTATAATACCTCCAAATTTGTCAAATGTAACATCAGATGGTTTATAGCTTCTGGTGTTCTGCTTACTCCATAAGAGATACAGGCGTGACGTTATATATATATATGAATGTTTCGAGAAAATTATCTTACAAATACATACTTCAAACGATGCACCTTATCGTCTATTTTGTCCGTAGCTACAATGAACACATTCGTCAACCAACTGCAGAATTTTACATAACATTTAAACAATTTTGTAGTAAGGTCATCAACAGAATAACACTCAAGAACGAGTATTGTTATCTTGTAAAATAAGTTCAATAGATGTCGCTACCCACAATAACGTGGCACCACATTATAGTTTTGACATATTTTTTTAAAAGCGTTTAAAAAAGCATTTGGATGACGTAAAGGTCATTAGCACAGTGTGCGGGCTAGAAATAAACCCGCCGCCGTGGTGATGCGTTGCGTTACGTTTGATTGACGCATGAGAAATTTATTTACTGTTGATAGCGCCTTTATTGTTTTTTGATGGCTCAATTTCGTGCATTACATTAAATCCTGAGAATCAGAAGTGGAACGTTTTAAAATCAACATTTCAAGAATTTGTTTAATTGTTGAAGAATACGCCTACATTAATATTGTCTTAAGTTTTTTTTTTTTTTTTTAATCTTTATTTTTTATAAAAGGAGTTGGGTCATTGATGACCAAGTCACTCCCATAGGTATTACAATATAAATCCAATTTTACATGAACAATACATAATTTATAATAAAGCACACATATACAAACCGCCATTGTAGTAAACAGACGATAAACAACTTATTATAATATCGTTTACCGTCTGCTCAACCCCACAGACACTAACTTAATTAAAGACATCACCTCCCGTGATGTAGGTTTAGCCAACAAGCTATTACAAATACCTACATTATAATTAAAACCAAGTAATTGGTTTCTTTCTAAAGCATTCCGGCGACATTCCATTAAAATATGATATACATCTTCAGGCATATTACACATATCACAATTTGGACTCTCTGTTTTTCTCATAAGATGCGCAAACTTATTTAACGGAATGTGGCCGGAGCGTAATCTTAAAGTAAGCACAATTTCATCCCTTCTCATGTCGGTATCTTCAAACCAGGCGTGATTACTAATATTAGGTTGCAAGGTCTTGTACCAAATACTTTTCATTAGAGATACATTATCAAAGTGTTGTTTCCATAAATCAGTACATATTTTTTTTATCTCACATAATAGCTCAGGCTGGTATGGTAAGCATTGGATAATATGTCCTTCAACCGCTGCTTCTTTTGCAAACTGATCCACTAGTTCGTTTCCATCAATACCGACATGAGAGGGGATCCACTGTAACACTACTTCAGTCTCACCTGAGTTCAGCTCACACAACAATTGTAGGATCGAGTAGGCTATCGGTGCGCCTCGGCGGCCCGAGGTGCACCGAGCCACGTGCTGGAGCGCGCTCCTGGAGTCCGTCAAAATGACGAATCTCCCGCCTCCATACATTCTGATATATGACAGGGCTTCTGCAATTGCGAGTAACTCCGCGTGCATTATAGAAATAGCTTTTGATTCTACGCGTAGTTTTATGTGATCGTTGCTCTCCATATCATAAAATGCTATACCTACACTATCAGAATCTTTGGAGGCGTCTGTAAATAATTTACGATATGATCTGTACTCTTGATTTATGTACTGAACACAGGCGATCCTGAGTTCATGTTGATTATATATTTTTTTTCTTTTTTTTACACATTCTATAAAAGGCCTGATGAAATTATCAACAGCAAGATTGCTCACCCAAGTATCCAATTGGAAGGTTTCTAACACTTTGCTTGAGTACATTGGCAAAGATTTTAATTTTTCATTAATAGTAACCAATAATGGTGCCTCCTTATTTCTCCAAAATCTATTTCGACTCACTTTACTAAGGTTTTCAATACTAACTATGACTTTATTATGTTGTAATGCATTACATTTTAACCAAAACTTACCACCTATATAAACTCTTCTAACATTTAGTGGACATAAATTAAGTTCGTTCTCCATTACGAAAACTGCTGTACTTTTGATAAAACCCCCTATTATCCGCAAGTAAATATTTTGAACTTTATCTATTTTTGATAGCTGTGACTGAGGGCTGTTGTGGTAAAGAAAGCTGGCATAGTCACATCTACTTCTGACTAATGATATATATAGTCTTCTTAAGTGTTTAGGGTGTACACCCCAACCAGGCCCTTGGAGGACTTTAAAAATATTAGTAAACTTGAGCATTTTATCTTTAGTCTCAGTTATATGTTTAGTCCACTTAAGGGACCTGTCAAGCCATAACCCTAAGTACTTAATGTGATCTACAACTTCTAACTGACGTCCATTGATTCTTAAGTTTATATTTTCTTTTTTATACCCTGATTTAAAGACCACAATTTTACTTTTTTTATCCGATATATTAAGACCTATTTTATCTAAAAGAGTGGTAAATAAATTCAATGCATTCTGTAAACGTAAAACCCCAACACTAATATCATTGCATGATGTAAACAAAACAAAATCATCAGCATACTGTGAAATACCTATATCATGTATTTCTCTGCAAATATTAATTGTACTAATATTAAATAAAAGTGGTGAGAGTGGGTCCCCCTGACACAATCCTCTCCCAGAGTATCTACATAGATCATTAACAGTTTGAACTTTAATTCTTCTATTTCGCAAAAAATTAAATAAATAGCAACATATTTTTGAACCCACCCTTAGATCTTTATCCATGCTGATTAAAAGAGATGAAATATTAACATTGTTATAGGCATTCTCAATATCTATGAAACAACCAATAGTAAGATTACCTTCAGAAATTGCTGTCTGTATTGCACTTGTAAGGATAGTCAGACTTTCTACGCAAGATCTAGATTTTCTAAAGCCAACCATATTATCATTAAACATTGAATTTTTTTCTAAATACCATTCTAACCTATTTTTTAATATGTTGTGAAATATTTTGCATATACATGATATAAGGGATATCGGTCGAAATGAATTATTTGATTCTGACTTGGGAATGGGAAAGATAGTGATATTACTCCACTGTAAAGGTACGAACCCACCAGAAAAAAATCCGTTAAAAAGCCTGATCAGTATCTCCTTGCCATTATCAGGGAGATTTTTAATCATGGAATAAGATATTGAATCAGCACCTGGACAGGTGTCCTTGGGCGGTATTGCTTTATTTAATTCATGCAATAATATTTGACCTTCTAATTGTGTATTGTTTGAATCAAATAATGGAGGGACGTTAGTAACATAGTCAGGAGTTAAACTTTTTAATAAATTTACAGCTTTATCTCTATCTATTTGGTTTCCAGCGCCGCGGTACCCTTTTACCCACCTCATTTTACGCCATAGCTCACTACCGCTAGTTGCTTCATCTACTGTTGAACAAAACCTTTGCCAGGATTCTGTTTTTGCCATTCGAATAATTTTTTGTGCTTTGGTAACTTTAGTTTTGTAACTATCATAATTCGACGGTGAAGGGTTTTTACGAAACGTTTTTAAGGCAAGCCGACGTTCTGCTACTGCTTTTGATAAAGATGAATTCCAATAAGGCTTCGGTTTAAAATTGTTACTTGGGTTTGAATTAATTTTATAATTTGGTATGTGAAGATCAGCTGAGATATTAATATAATCAATAAAATTATTGTAGTCCATTTGTAGGTCATTGTTAAATTTATAATTTGAAAACAGTTTTTCTAAGCATATTTTATATGATAGCCAATCAGCTTGTTTAAAATTCCTACGTTGTTCAAAGGTTGGCTTTACCAGTCTTACAGAAGAAATTTTTAATAAAAGATGATCGCTGCCAAGAGTCTCATTTAATACCTTCCATGTAAAATGTATAGCGATGTCAGGCGTGGCCAGCGATAGGTCCGGTGACGATTTTTGTAAAACACCATTAACTAATTTAATTCGGGTCGGGCTCCCATCGTTTAATGAAATAAGGTTATGTTCAGAGTAAGCATTAAAAATATTACCACCCCTCGTGTCGGTTTTATACGACCAGTTACTGTGGTGACCATTTACATCCCCCATAAAAAAGGCATAGTTTTTAATTTTAGAAAACAATTCTAGCCAGTCGTTCAAGCTAGTGTGTACAGAAGAAGGACAGTATATAGCAACAATATTTTTTAAGTAATTACAATTAAAAAGTTTAACATGTAAAATTTGAATTTCAGAATTAGTTATTTCTATAGATTGTAAACAGGATTTGATGGATTTATGAGTCAAAATAGCAATACCACCGTATCCATCACTTCTATCTTGGCGATAAATATTGTAGTTATTGATTTTAAGAAAAGAATCTTTAATAAGCCAAGTTTCACTAAGCACCGCTATGTGTATATGTTCTTGGGCAAGCAAACTCTCTAAAGACAATAATTTAGGCAATAAGCTTTGACAGTTCCATTGAATGATATTCAAAGGGACTTGAGATGTTTTATCCATTGTTGGTTTTTAATAAACAGTCAACTAAGCTTTGTAGTATAGGCCAACTAGAAACATTTTCCACTATTAATAATATTAACCATTCTAAACAAGTTTTAATTACACTATTTATTTTAGATTGCCAATTCATTTTACTTATAAATATAACATTTTTTAACTTAGATAATAATTCACTAAAACTAATGCGATTATTTGAAGGTGAACTTATCTGTGGTGGATTCTCATCAGTGTGAGCCTCTATTTCCGACTCAGAAGAATACATGTCCCATCCGAGGTATTGCTTTTTGTTTTCCTTCTTGCTAGTTTTATCTATCTTTCTTTTATAACCAGAACAGCTTGGCATATCTTGTGGGCTTGGTTTACTACTCAATTTTTCCGCATATGATGGCGTTTGATGATTTTCAGAGTTTATCTTAATAGGGGTTGAAAAAAGATTTTGTTCAAAATAAGTAGGCTGAGGTGCAGACTCTTTAACTTGCTGTGGGCTGTCCGAGGTAACGTACATCATGAGTGCTTTCCTATAGGTGCAACAATTATCTGCCATAAGAGATCTTAACTTTTGTTCTTTCATGTACATAGGGCATATTTTTGATAATGACATGTGTTGACCCTTGCAGTTTACACATTTGAAATCCAAGGTGGAACAGTTTTCATGATGACCAGCGCACTTTGGGCATATTATTTTTGTCGAAGGGCATCTTTTAACTGTATGTCCAAGTTTCCAACACCGACGACACTGTGATACTGAGTGCACAAACTTCTCAACCTGAATTATTAGACCTTCAATCCTTACAGATGCAGGTCTCTGTGAGCCCTTAAAGCACAGCCGTACAGACTCACATTCTTCCCATTTATCTCCATCTCTGCGTTTAAGGCGTTGTGCGGACATTAAAGTAACTGAGCTTGGACACTCAATATGCCTTAATATCTCTTCATTAGTTAACGTCATCTCAACATTTCGAATTATGCCATATGTATAGTTGATTTCTAACGCTTTCTGCATTCTAAATCCTCTTTCTTGAAAATATTCTGAACATAATAGAACCTCCGCATGGTCTTCTTCTTCAAATTCTACCCTTATTCTGTAGGGGTTAATATATTTCACCCTAGTTATTCCTTGTATATTTTGCTCTCTAAATAATTTTGCTAATGTAAATTGTTTTGGCATTTTATCGGGATGTGAAATATATAGTTCAATTTTGTCATCTTTTTGTTTACACTTTTTATCTTTACTTTGTACTAACTGCCAATTATCATCATCTTCTTCTCGAGTTCTCTTTGACCTTTCTGCTTCCATAGTTTCTTCTTCCATGGGATTAATGTCCGATAAGTATTCATTGTTTGGTATAATATCTTCTAAAAGGTTGTCACCATCAAAATTTGACATAGTATAAACTCGTAAAATAGCCGGTCGGCAAACGCGGTACGCACACCGCGTGCGTCCACGCTCCGATCGTCAAAACTCTTTGAATCAAAACCGGTCTGCAAATTCGAAACAAGCAACCCGCTCGCACGAGTGCCGCGACGAGACTGTTGTCTTAAGTTATTGCGATTCATAATCTTAAAACACTTTTGAATTAGATTTGCTGTGTAGAATTTTATTAAAATCTTAAAATTTAAAATCTTAACCTCGATTTATTAGATAAATGAAACAAAGCGCGGACATCGCCGTTAGAATTTTCTTATCGATTGTTTTCTGTCCACTTAAGTCGAAAAGTGATTTGTATAAATAGCTACCAGCCACATAGCGACGGCCGCACTAGCATCGGTTCCCGAATGCCATAGCTCGTGGCCGCCTATTCGGGCCACCGCCGTGTCACTCGTCACTGTCGGTGGAGCACTAACGTGTCTCGTACAATCGTCTGAAGTGATGTCGGTAGGAAAACTTAAAAACAACACATTTGCTGGCTTAATAGCTTTTGAGACGTATTTTTGCTAAATCAATAACATAAATTGTAAAAGAACGCAAATCATAAGCAATAAACATTAAATTTTAGTTTGATCAAAAACTATTTTCCTATTAAGCCTTTATAAAACCCCAGACAAAGCCTCATAGAATAAATATGCAAGTATCTAGTTCTAGTTAGAAATTAAAATTATTAAATATCGTGTTTTCCATTCCGTCTTTAAGTCGTAAAATAAAGAGAAAAGAAATAACAATACTCGTAACATCAAAGTACCATAATTCACAAGAATACTTTGTAACACCAGTGGTTCTCAACAGCTAAGTTATTTTAAGGAACCACTCAAAACTAATAATGCACTTACATATTCTAGCAATGACGTTAACGATAGCATTTCCTCCTCTATTCTCGATCGAAATTGCACTCCGTACAATATTTATATTTGCAAATGTGGATTTCAGTGTTTCCGTAGTAGATTTGTTCGTGACTGTACATATTGAGCCCACGTGCTCATCTGCATATTAGAGCCGAATTGTCATCGTAACACGGATGCTTGAATGGTCTGCAAATAGGAGCAACGTTAAATACAGTTGATCTTTCTTTAGAATATTGATAAAACAATGGTTGGGATTTCGGTTTAACTGCTTGAAATGATGCCTTAATTTTCTTCAAATGTTTGTGTGGATTTTACACGCTAGTGATTTGTTATCACTAAAACATTAGTCAAAACAAAACCGTAATTCTGATTGTGATTCAAGTATACATAAAATAGCTAAAATGTCAATGAAATTGGCTAAAATGTCATTGAATCAAACTATCCAGAAACACCTTTGGACAGTTCCAAAAAAAATATACCTATGCAAAAAATTACTTCTCCTGACCGGGCACACATACTTGGAATCATAGATACCATATTGCCTTTCATATCACTAGCTTTAGGCGATTGATGCACTGTTTCCAATTATATTGGCGGTGTTAATACATGCATTGTTGTAATAACAATTGGACTACACAATACTGTCACAGTTTAGTAACAGTGGTGTGAGTAACCAAATATGTTGAGTTTGACTATCAGTCCTACAGTTTGGTAAACAGAGAAGGTTTATTATAACATGTTTAGGCAGGTTTTATACAATGGGGAACTATGTCAAAGGGTCGACCTTTTACCTGTCGTTGTCTGACGCAATCGGCTTTTTTTTTTTATAAGTGACTAAACCCGCGTTTGACCTCAATCTCACCCGATGGTAAGTGACGATGAGGTCGAAGATGAAAGCACACGGGTTTAGGAAGGAACTGGCTCTTTATACAATATTGCCGGAACATATTACCGCCGGAGCGGTAACATTTGGCGGCAGACTTTATATAAAGGGTGGTCGCTAGCCAGGCGTACCCAGAAGGGATCCTACCACCAAGCACCACCAAGCCTACCACCAAGCTTTCCTCCGAGAATTCTATCAGAAATTACCTCAGATATGTAATTTGAAGTAATTGTCTAACATCTATACGAGCATTCGTAAACATTCGTTAACAAACGATTCGATAAAGTTCTGTGCTCGCACTGAATCACATCACCTATACAATAAAAAGCATAATATTCAGTACTGTGCAGAAGGACTTATTATTATTATAAAATGAAAATTACCTGTGACCTTTTTCCCTTCACAACGTTACTAATCCTCGACTTGCTTCTCTTCTATTTAAAAAGGCCAAATGTTTATATTACTCAGGGAATATCGGTACCAAGCTTAGATAATTTGATGTTTCGATTAGGATAATCTGTACTTGTTTCTTTAAGGGTGGCTTAATCTTGTAAGATTGGATAAGCCGCCTTGCTATAAATAAAGACTGAAAAACAATGAAAATTTGTTTTTCAGTCTTTATTAAATTGGGTATTATTCAATCGCCAAATGGATCGGACGTGTTTTTAGTTTATTTTATACAATTTTAAATTAAAGCAGTACACGACCTAGATTTGAATCAGCGCAAATTAACTTTTGTGATAATAATTAATGCAAATATTTGTGTTTTTGAAATGATACGTTTTAATTAAATACAAAAAAATGGATAGCAGCCCCTTCAATCGAAGTGGTAAAACTTGCCGCAGCCCACCTCCAACGCCCTCTTCAAAACAACCTCCAGTACCAGATGAAGACGACATGGAAGTAATTTCAACGCCCGAAATTCAAAATTGGATGTCATCCATTGAAGCTTGCCTCAATGAAGTTTGCGCAATTTCTGGTGAAGGAAAAATGAATACCGAGCAAAAACTTCGGATCAGCTCTCTCTGTCGAAAGATTGGCCATGGTGCATCCCAACTGGCTATCACATACCAATCCCTCAAGCAGAAAGCACTTCAAGGCCGCACGTTAATACAAGCGCTTAAAGAAAAACAAGAGCTGTCTAACCAATTTCAAGACCTTAAAGAAGAAATCCTGGAGTCCGCTAAACCAAGTTTGGCAAAAGTTACTTACGCAGATATGATTAAGACCAATAATAGTTTCATTAAACCTGCAAATGTAAGCTCGGTAGCAATTTACCCCAAGGACAAATTAAAGACTAGCGAGGCCACTAAATCACTTGTACAGCAGATTATTAGCCCTGGTGAAATGAAGCTGCAGGTTAGAGGACTCCGCAAAACAAAAAATGGTGGGGTTATTATTAGCACTGACTCGAAAGGCGATGTCGAAAAACTGAAGCAGTCAGTCCAGCTGTCATCCTGTGGCCTTACCGTAGATGAACCAAGCAAGCGAAACCCTAGAATTGTCGTAATTGGGGTGCCCACATCAATGCAGGAACAAGAAGTTTTTAAGTGCATATACGAGCAAAATCTTTCGAACAAACTTAGTGATAGCCGTGAAAAAATCCTGTCCTCCATTAAACTTAGCCATAAGTCTGGAAAGAAAGAAGCAGAGACCTGTAACTATGTAATCGAAGTTCCTGCCCTAATAAGAAAAGCCCTTATTTCTCAAGAAAGAGTCTTTGTTAACTGGTCGTCCTGTCCGGTGAGGGACTTTACTTTAGTTACTAGGTGTTTTAAATGCCAGCAGTATGGACATGCAGCGAAGTCATGCCGAGCAGAAACTTGTACCTGTGGACACTGTGGAGTTCTAGGCCACTCATCAAACGAATGCCAGAAAAAGGCAGAGGAACCTAAGTGTGCAACATGTTCCCGTTTCAATAAACCTAATAATCACAAAACAGGTGAAACTGATTGCCCCGCCAAGAAAATTGCCGAACAAAGGTACATAAACTCAATTAATTATGAAGGCGCCTAAGAGCGCCGTTTTTAGTAAATTAATTTTTGCCTTATTTTTTATTTCTCTTTTTATACTCGTTTTAAATTTTTATATCTTTATTATATTTTAATTCTTAATTGTTCATATTTTAATAATACATGACTCATCATATCATTAACGAGTTAGATAGTATCTCTGTTTCGGAAGCAACGCCTTGTAATGTTGAAGATTGCAAACAGTATCTACCTATGTGCGACAACTCGATAACCATACTAACACAAAATATTAGGAGTATCTATAAAAACTTTGATAATTTTAATATTTTTCTTCATAGGCTAAATGTTAACTGCGATCTAATTGTACTAACTGAATGTTGGCTTTCCAATAATTATGAACTTCCACAGATAACAGGTTACGATGTGTATAGCAGTAAAACAGTTAACAACCAAAATGATGGTGTGGTAGTTTACGCTCGAAACACCCTGAATATCACAGTCGAGGACTCTATTGTTAGGGAATGCAGCGGTTTGGTAATAAAAATCGATGAAAACAAAAATAAAGTTGCAATATTAGCGATGTATAGATCCCCTTCTTTTAAGAAGCTGGATGACTTTCTCGAATCTTTAGATAGTCAACTTCAAAATTTATCGTCTTATAAAAATATTGTGCTTGCTGGAGATATTAATATTGATATTCGACCAGAGAATAACAGTGGGTCGATACAGGAGTACCTAAATCGATGTGCATTTCACGGGCTATACCCTGCACACACACTGCCTACACATCATAGCGGCTCTTGTCTGGATCATATCTTTGTCAAAACCCAGTTGCTATCATCTGTACTAGTTACTAATTCCACCGTAACGGACCACAAAGCTGTTTTACTAACCCTTAGACTAAAAGTAACTAAAAAAAAATACGCAAGGTTTACTTCTAAATTAAACATGCATAAACTTGAGGACGATTTATGTAACACTGACCTTAGTCCAGTTTATAATTCTGCTGACGCTGACTCGAGCATGACATACTTAGTAAATATTGTTCAACAAGCAATTATTAATAACACATCAAAAGTAAAAGTTAGTAGTAGAAATTTAAATATCAAACCATGGATTACGCCGGGGCTTATTCGTTGCATGAAAAATAGGGACAAACTCCACATGAGGGCCAAATCTTGTCCGGGAAATTTAGTTTTACAAATAACTTATAAGCGCTATCGTAATTTTTGTAATAGTATTTTAAGAAAAGTTAAAGCTGACTATGACAAAAATCAACTAGCAAAAGCTGGAAAAGACAGTAAAAAAGTTTGGAAATACATAAAAAAAGTCACGTATACGTCCAAACACACTGAATCGTCCTCGAGTTTATTGCTATCCCATTCCTCCCCACTATCGGCGGCAAACAGTGCTAACGACTTTTTCAATAATATCGGAAAGACTTTAACAGAAAAGATTCGACAATTCTCCATCACACATGAAACTATTAATACCTACAATAACTCATCTTTGAATTCTTTTGTATTATTAAATACAGACGCAGCAGAGGTCGAAAAACTAATAATGGGGTTAAGGGATGACTGTGCTGTCGGCTGTGATAACATACCTAGCAAATTATTGAAAAAGTTCAAGCATTTCTTCATCCCTCCTTTAACTTTTATATTTCAAAAATGTCTCTCAGAAGGAATTTTTCCTTCTTGTCTTAAAAAAGCCCTCGTAGTTCCTGTCTTTAAATCTGGTAATAAAGACCTAATAACGAACTATAGACCTATTTCCATACTACCCTCAATATCTAAAATATTAGAGAAAATAATAAACAACCAGCTAGTACGATATTTGGAAAATAAGTCTATCATCTCTAAGTCACAATTTGGCTTTAGACCAAACTTATCGACTTCTGATGCTATGCACGGCTTAGTAGATTATATTGCACAGGAACTAGATAAGGGAAACCAGACTATAGGGGTGTTTCTTGATCTAGCCAAGGCTTTTGACTCCGTCTCTATTCCCATCCTGTTAAATAAATTAGAAAATGTAGGTATAAGAGGAAATCAGCTAAATATTTTAACTAGTTACCTTAGTAATCGAAGTCAATGCGTTAAACTAGGCAATATAGTTAGTTCTGAACAAAAAACCACCCCCTTCGGTATCCCCCAGGGTAGTATTTTAGGCCCCACATTATTTTTAATATACGTAAATGACCTTTGTAATCTACAACTAGTACAAGGTAAAATAATTTCATACGCCGACGACACTGTTTTACTTTTTTCAGCTGACTCTGAACAAGACATTTTTAAACTTACTCAGAATGGCCTCAATATTGTGAATAACTGGCTTAAACTTCACCTACTGACATTAAATGCAGACAAAACAAAATATATTATGTTCACAATGCGGAAATCTCACGCAGCACGAACTAATAGACCCCTGTATGCACATTGCTGCAATAACGTTGCGGACACTGCATGTGAGTGTCCTAGAATCACAGTAACAGATAAAATAAAATATCTCGGTGTGATTATTGATGAAACTCTTTCCTTCAGATATCACATTGAAGCTCTTAGTAATAGAATCCGTAAACTGATTTTCGTTTTTAAGAAAATCAGGTCAATTGCGGATTCAAAACTTATCATGCTATTATACAGCGCCCTGTGTCAATCTGTGATAACATATTGTATTACGATCTGGGGCGGAGCTCCTAAAACCTCTCTACTTATTGTAGAAAGAGCTCAAAGAGCAATTCTTAAGGTAGCTACTTTTAGGCCATACCTCTACCCTACTAACCTTTTATATAAATCATGCAATGTACTAACAGTCCGACAATTATTTATAACTAATACAGTACTTAAACAGCACACAGCACTTCAATACAGCACCAGTTCTACTAACAAAAGACGCAAGGATATTGTATGCTCCAATCGCACGCGGGTAAAATACACTTTGACTACACGATTTTATAAATTCCTAGGGCCATTATTGTATAACAAAATAAACGCCAAAGTGTATATATATCCCTTAAACGTAAGAAATTGTAAAAAGGCTTTAAAAACAGTTCTCCAGGAATTGTCGTACGATGAAACCGAGATGCTACTGGCTGTTATAAGTTAATTTTTGATAATGTTTGCATAAATGTGTAATTAGGTTTAATAAATTAAATAATTATGTAGGTAAATCTCTTAAATTTAAAATTGTCACAATTTCCTATTTTATTTTTATTTCTTAAGAATAGTTAAATAGATTCTACTATGTTTGTATAAGATCCATATTTTATTTTATTGAAGTTATATTTATTTTGAATGATTTTTAAATGTTATTTTAGCACGCTCCAGCCTGAAAAACAGGATTATCCTAGTTCAGGCACCAATGTTCTATCCTTCCTTGTATATTTAAGCCAATATTTGTAATTCATGCTTTTCTGAAATTAATAAACATTTTTTTTTTTTTTTTTTTTTTTTTTTTTATTTTTTTATTTGACACAGACTAATCGCGCTCATACCAGAAAACAGTAAGAACCCAGTGAAATAATATTGAAATTGAAATATTTTCTCATTGAACGCTAAAAATGGTTGAAGTAGGCGCAAAAGGGGTTAGAATGAAACTATTTACTTAGTTAAAAGAATACTTAGGTTACATAAAAGACTTTATACCGGATTTTAACGCAAGTAAAAAAAAAATTTTAAAAGTCAAGCTAAAATGTAACATAGGAATATATGGGATGGAAATTGGTTGAAAAAAGTATTTTATTTAATAATATAATGAATCATGCAAAACTTCACACAATATTAATGTTTATTTATTTAGAGCTTTTTAAGTACTTCATTTCATTTCAATAGTTTGTATTAGTATCTATTAAAGTCGCCGGGGCACGCGGGTAATGCCAATGGCGGCGGTACCGTGAGCTCCATCTATGGCGGATGAGGTACACCTGGAGGTTTTTAGTGGGTAGTTCTGGCCTTTTTTTTTTTTTTATATTGTAAGGATAGGACGTTTGTCTTCTGCCGAATTATCCCTACATACCCCGCCGTTCCCCCTTTGGGCGGTTGGGGACGTGATTGCACGTTTTCCTCCAGTACAAAAAAAGGCGCAAAAGGGGTTAGATTGAAACTAGTTCTACGTAAAACTTTTATTCAAAAAGAATACCTACTTACTTAAGATTCATAAAAGATTTTAACCGGATTTTATCGCGTATATTTTTATTTTATTTAAAGTCAAGCTAAAATGTAATATTGAATAGAATTATATAGGATAGAATTCGGTTGAAAAGGTATTTTATTTAATATAATAAATCGTGCAAAACTTTACACAACAATAAAAGAGCTCCAAGTTAAAATTGAGTTTATTTAGAGCTTTAGGTATGTACTTCTTTTTATTTAAATTGTATGTATTGGTTTAGTTATCCAAGCACGGCACCTCTTTAATGTCACACTACGCCAATCCAATCGCACTACATCAAAGCGCCCGACAGTGAGGTGCATCGCAACAAATCGGATCGCAGAATTTAATAACTCTTGTTAATCATTATCCTGGGCAGGAATCGCTGCGCCCTCAATTACCGAAGTCAGCGCAATCTGATACCCTAATGAGCTTATCCGTTTCCCGTTGATGTGCTGTTCAGGTAGCTAGCTATATGAAGCTTTTGAATGTGCTGTTAATTCAAAAGCAATATGTAGAAGTGTGGCGGATTGAATCGGCTTTTTGTGTCGTTGTAATCAGTTGAAATATTTGGATTGTATTTAAGGCGACCGATGGAAAAAATGCATTGACTTTTATCGCAAACTATGAAGATATGACAAGGCGAACAGGTTTGACATTTTGATATGTAAAACTTCATATATTTATCTATACTTTGATTGCTCAAAAACTCGATTTAATGATTTTGACTCGATAGTTTTTATTTTCGAAAATACGTTTAAAATAACTTAAATAATATACAATCTTCACTTAACTGTTCAAACTTTACTTGATCAAAATTAACATGGCATTTACCATTATTTTTTTATAGATTTTTAAATGATTTCAAATTCTGAGCGGTGTCGAAGGTTGCGGATTCTACGCAATACGCCAACTTATCCCAGGATGTTAACGTGCTAAGATATCAAGAAAAAACATTTCAATGTTGCACCTTAACGTTGATCTTGTTATACGTTACTAATTTCATACATACATAACCTCACGCCTGTCTCCTCTTGGGGTAGGCAGCGACAAGGGAACACCAACTGCGATCCAGACATACCCCTTTGGCTTCTTCCACGTTCATCAATCTTTTCATACATGATCGCCGGTTACGGGTACTTTTGAATAGGCCCTTTTTCAAAATGTCGCCAATTTGATCGGCATACGTTCGCCTAGGGCGGCCCCTTTCAACAAAATCATCCATTCTTATTCTGTACACTTCTTTCGTAAATCTACTTTTTCAATTTTAATCCTGAAAAATTAGCTAGCTGGCAGTACTGCCTAGTAAGACTCCTTGTAAACTACATAATTATACATAATATGTTATAGACCTCCGTAACAGGTAACGAAAAGTCCCCTGAAACTAAAATGCGAGTGTTTTTGTGTGATCAAAATCGAAATCAATAATTTTAGGTACCACTTAATAATAAGTTAATGTATACTTATTCGGCTTGAAAAAACAAATGGAAAAAAGTTGCCTTTAGTGCTCATTATACAAATCAGCTGAAATACAACTCGACTAGACATGAAAGAACTAACAAAGCTACCCGTGCGTGCTAATGTCATGTCATAACCAAGCTTGCACGGTGATTCACATTTTAAGCTAAGATAACCTGTGGAGACATCAATCCCACGCCCTTATATAATTGTAATAATATTTGATTTTATAGTAGGTCTTCTTCCAAATGTAGTTTTCTAAAGTTTATTGAACAGTGAGGAACGCGTTAATTGTAGTAAAGTTGCTGCATAGGTGTTAATTTAATCTCTAAATAATAAGTTGGGGAAAAAGAATCCATTATTTTTTCGGTAGATGGCTGTAGTGATCGATATCTCGTAAATTATCGATCAAACAATTTCAAATTTATGCTCGTTGTCAAGGTAACAGTTCGCACTAAAAGAATTCGTTTGCAGTTTTTTGTTTTGTCCATTCAGTTCTGAGTTACACGCCGTTAAAGATGGAAGTCAACAAAGAGAAAATTCGGTACATTTCACAGTTTTTCTTTGATAAGGGCGAAAATGCAAGTCAGGCGGCTGAAAATGTGAATAGTGTTTATGGTCCCGATACTGTAACAGCTAATTACGCGCAATTTTGGTTTCGTCGATTCCGTTCGGGTATTTTTGACGTTAAGGATGCCCCTCGCACAGGCAGGCCCGTCGTCGAAAATGTCGACAAAGTCACTGAAATCATCGAAGTGGACCGCATGTTAGTAGTCGTAGCATCGCCCAGGAGTTAAAGATCGACCACAAAACAGTTTTAAACCATTTGCACAAAGCTGGGTTTAAAAAAAGCTTGATGTTTGGGTGCCACACCAATTAACACCAAAAAACATGATGGATCGAATTTCCATCTGCGAAGCCTTGGCCAAACGTAATGACATCAACCCATTTCTTAAACGGATAGTGACTGGGGATGAGAAATGGGTCACATACGACAACATTATGCGAAAGCGATCGTGGTCAAAGCGCGGTGAAGCAGCTCAGACGGTGGCCAAACCGGGACTAACGGCCAGGAAGGTTCTGCTTTGCGTTTGGTGGGATTGGAAAGGAATCATTTATTACGAGTTGCTTCCATATGGCCAAACATTAAATTCAGACATCTATTGTCAACAACTGGTCTGAAGCGTCTGAAGCGAGCAATTGACCAGAAACGGCCAGAATTGGCCAACAGAAGAGGTGTCGCGTTCCATCAGGACAACGCCAGGCCACACACTTCTATAGTGACTCGTCAGAAACTCCGGGAGCTTGGTTGGGAAGTTTTGATGCATCCACCATACAGTCCGGACCTCGCACCAAGCGATTACCATCTTTTTCTTGCATTGCAAAACTTTTTTAGTGATAAGAAATTGGCATCAAGGGAAGAGTGTGAAAATCAATTGCTGGAGTTTTTCGCTAATAAGGACCAAGACTTTTATGAGAGAGGCATAATGAAGCTACCATTAAAATGGCAACAAATTATAGAACAAAATGGTGCATATTTGACCTAAATCGGACAATGCAAAACATGTTAAATAAAGTCTTGAAGTTCACGTAAAAATAATGGATTTCTTTTTCCCCAACCTAATATTTGTCATGGACCAGGGTATTCTTTCATTGTATTTGAAGCAGATTGGCAAAAAATCTGGTTTTGATTTCATCCTATTAGTAGTTTTCTTAAATTTATTGAACAGTGTGGAACGCGTTAATAGTTGTTGCATGATAGATAGGTTTTGTTTAAAGCGGCAAATATTTGTCATAGACCAGGGTGTTCTTTCTTTGTATTTGAAGCATATTGGCAAAAAATCTGGTTTCGATTTCAACCTTTTGTGAACCTGTTGCAAATTTACTTAATTACCTATGGCGCTACACTGTGGTGAAAATAATATAGCATTATTTATTTGTTTGCGGTTCAGTGTGCTGTATTGGTAAAATTAATTAAAATGATTGAATTGAATATGGCAATAATTTGAAAATTCTAATATTCAAACAATTTATTGGCGACTGCCGCAAATCAAGTCAAGTCAATCTATTATTTATTCCAGAAATATTCATAATTCGTAAAATTGGTCACATTATTTAAAAATGAAAAATATTCCGCCACTTTAGAAGGAGAAAAAGAGAAGTCCTTTGACAAGAAGTGGCAAGAAACTCACAAATATTCTCTGATCAAAATAGTTTACAAATATGGACTTTTGTCGTTGTCGCTTAACTAAAAGAGGTTTTTTTGAAGTTGAATGATTTTTATTCGTTATATTAGCTATGAAAAGAGACTGGCACAGTGCGCCATGCCAGTTTTTCATAGCAATACAGCAAAAGTTTACTAGTAAATCCTTTTATCATCATTATTATTCTCACACATCAGTTCATCATATACCTGAGTCGTTTCAAAAGCCCTTGTCACACAAACATCTGAGCACACATCCTTTTCTTCAAGTCTCCGTTGTTTGACACGAATTCCCGCCACCCTCGGCTGGGTTATTGATCCGTTTGTTGCGATCGTTTAGTATGCAGGTCGTGAGGAGTGATGCGCGTGAGTCGGCGGCGCGTCCGCTTTGCGCTAGCAAACCGAGCGACCTCATGCAGGTGACATGGCAATGAGTTTTGAAGTAATACGATGTTGAATTTGTCATTGTTTTACAATGAATGTTCTTGACCTTTGACATTTATTTTACAAGACAAATTTCTGACGTAAGTGTATTGTAAACACTGTGCCCTCTTGTAACGCAGTGTATAGGTATTCAAACGCACAATACTTTCCGCCCTGATATGGCTAGCGAATTTCGCCAACCGACGACGTGAGCAAGGGCAGTTACGTTTAATTAGTTAAACTCTTTTAAATCGAGCCAATTTCCATAAATCATGTTTCTATCTGTACAAATCGGTTGGTTATATGTTCAATTTTTGTGAATATTTTTTTCAGGCTGAACAATATTATATTACTGGGTATATAATCGTTCAAAAAGCTTCGTTCGTTTTTATTCATATATCAAATTTAACTTTAAAGTTTTGTTTCTTTCCAACAACCCTGAAATCAATTCGACTGTGGTTACTCCCGACAAAGATAAAGCCGCGAACGAGAATACAAAGTACAAAACACCGAGAAGCAATGACACAGATTCAGAACCTAGTGAGTCGATCGATTGTGAATCGAGAGTTAGTGCGATATTGTCAGTCAAACGAGTAGATAATTCAACGGGAGGCAGTCATCGGTTCACCGCGCTCGATACGAGCAAGTGGGTAATTCACACTCGCGCGACTTGTCGCATCGGAAGTGAAGGTGCAGGGTTGATACCTACTGGAAACTTTGCTAGAATTCTTAAAAAATATATAGGTACTCTATTTAATTATTAACTCAGTTTTTGCTAATGTTTTCTAGTGCTTTTAACGCAATTTTGTGGACCTTTAGAGAAAGGTGAAAAATTAAAGAGATAGGAAATCATTTCTATTCATTTACATTTGTTATTATTAGTAATGCCGCTTTTCAAAATATTACATTTATGTGAAATACTTTCTCATGAATCTCAACAGCGCCAACCCTGAAACATATAGAACTGAACAAGCGACTAAACACAGAACGGTGCATTTGGTTTAATTGGCAACTGATTGAGTCGCGACAATCTTTCACTCCAATGGAGATTTGCCTCAATTCACATAAGCATGCGTATTTTGAAAAGCTTATGATCAATAAGATATACCACTGTTACGCTGTCACACTAGGCTTGGTTAGATCTTTGGGGTAAAGTGATCCTAGAAGACAAGGATTGAACTCATCATATTTTTTTAAAGATAATTCTGTAAAAATAACTATACGCTTTATATAATATATCTACATTGAACTGTCTTGACTGTGTAGAATAATAATCAGTTTTGAGATTTGACTACAAATCTCAAGCATTACGAAACTTAAACTAAAAAGGACACTTTTTCTTTTAAACAGCATTGAACAATAGACATTGTTCTCAACTGAGTAATGCCTTGAACGGTTTAATCTGTTCACTTGTTGCTAAATTTTGTTTTTGTACTAGTAGTAAAGTTAATGTTAAGGAGGTCAATTCATTCGCAGAAAAGTTATCAGTGTGTAATATGTATGACAGTTCTGCACAGTTATTTGTTGTGACTTTCTTTTAAATGCGGCTAGGTACTTATTTATTCGTCTCTTTTTCGTATTTATTCGTATTCGGAAGTCGTGGCGCCGTGGTCACTGTATGTATCTTACGATATCACAGGTTAAGCAACGTTCGGCGCGGTCGGTACTTGGATGGGTGACCGCCGACCATTCGTTCCTCACGGCGACTTTCGTGCTTCGGAGGGCACGTTAAGATGTCGGTCCCGGGTGCTGTATACTTGTATACAGTAGTCGTTAGGGTTTGTCAGAAGCCATATCGGCACCCTGAAAATTCTGACATCCACCACCCAGCACTGGGCCAGCTCGGTGGATTATGGCCTAAACCTCCTCGTCACCAAAGGAGAGACTCATGCCCTGCAGTAGGCCCATTACACGGAGTTGTGACGATGATGATGATGATGACTCATTTATTCGAATATTCATAATCACCCATTAGCCTACTTTTATGATCCGTAAGAACTGAAGGGTGCTTTAATTTTGTTCTTACAAAACCTTAATCACATTATAGCTTTTCTTAGAATCTAAGATTAAGGAACGGGATCCATGAAACCAACGCTTTGTTACTGGTCTACCGGTGGTAGTCATTGTTTCATTGAATTCGCCTTGAACAAGTACAAAATATTTACTAAAATACATATCTAGTGATAATGGACATTTTGCCAGTTGCCACACATCGCGATGTTGTGTCAGGAATTCGCTGTATGCAATGATATATAGCACCTTTGAAGCCGGGAGCGATGCAAATATCACACCTATGTTGCGAACATATGTGTATTATATCATAGTATAATTTATGTCTGTGAAACAGGCACTAAATTACGTTTCTTGTAATACTTGGTAGTACTAGAACGAAGCAATTTACGTTGTCTGCTGGATATCCAATGCAAATGTTTAGTTTCACATTATTTTTGATGTAATAACTGTGATTGTCGTTTAAATGTAACCATGTTCTATCGTTTACTATTTGACACCACACTAAATTTTTACAATTACTTTCGGAATATTTTTGGATACCTACCTATTTTTAATAGCTGTTAATAGCAATAATATTAATCGTTAAAAAAGGGCCGAATAGAATAGTGTCTGGCAGTATTTTTCATCACAATCACCTACTAGTAGCTACATTCAAATTATGTAAATATATACGGTAACTATAGGCATAGCTAAAATATGACTATTCACAAAATTATCTTAGTAGAAGCTCCAATCCACGATTTTTCTTGTTTGCAAAGGTTGCTAAGCCAAAAATCCTTAAAATAGAAGTTACCAAATTGAATTTAAAGTTCTTCTCTTACACTCCACTGTTCTGCTGAGATCTTTGTTTCATTAAATTCACCCTAATTCTATGAAATCTGGTTGCCAAGTTGTGTTTTTAGTATTCACCGCGCACCTTGCAGGTTAAGTTTAGCATAACCGAATGAAGGGCCACAATGAAATATTCAGAGGGCCTCGACCGCAGATCTAAATGCCTGTTCTCATATTTACCGTTGAAGGATTTCGCACGAGAAAAGTTTACAGCTGGGAAACGTATGTTTAAAAAACGCACGAATTAATATTCTTGTATTTTTTTTGCGTAGCTTAATTTTTGATTAAAATAAATAGTTGAAAATGTTTTTAAAATAGTTTCCATATAAATATTCGAAATATGATTTTTTCGATTTTACATGTACACTCAACAAAAAAACAATAATAAGTAATTTCAAACGCAGCTAATGTTTAATTATGAAATGTTTGCTACAATGTATTGGTGTTTGTTCATCCATAAAATATGGATCTAATAATTGGATTGTGTGAATGATAAACAAATGGATTTTAATGACAGCTTCCAATAGATTATTAACGAGTACAGGTAATAATAGCCTAAGGCAGACAGTCGTTTTGTGTACATACCAATTTTGCAGCGCTTGGTTTGGACTATGGCTGACTAGTATCCTAGCATATGTTAGAAAAGCCTTATGTGTTAAACACACACCTATCTTATTTCTTAACCAGACGAGCAGTGTTTATAGTAAGACGTGCCAGCGTATATTGTTTCATAATACAGAACACATTAAATTACTTCAGGGGCTTTGATACCGCATTACTGTCGCCCGCGATACCCATTTCATTAATGAATCACTATTGAATTAATGCTGAACCGCAGTGCCAGTGAAGGCTGCTATAAGAAACGATTGAAGAACATTAAGAAAACGTACGTGGTTTTTTTATTATGCTCACATTACTGCCCTGATGGTGCAATTGGTGAAGAGGGAAAGTTTCTGTTATGGCATCAACAGACCAATGTTTGCGTAAGAATTTTCACTGTATGCTTATTTTGGAATATTGTTGGTTTTAGAACTTGAAATAAACTTATAGGGCATGTTCGTATAAAACCTAATTAACTAGAAAAGAAAGAAGATTGTTCGGAGATGTGTAATTTTGAGTAGAAAATACCGCTCTATAATATCAACCATATGAATTGTAGGTAACGTACTGTCGTTTAACGTAGTAAAATAATCCTCAAGTCTAATAGAAATCCAGAGATATATTAGTAGTATATATGGTCACCCCTAAACCTTCTCAGCCTCAATTAATTATCCATAAATACCCACGATCTCAATTTGTTACTTAAACAAGTTAGCAGACAGCAAAAATACCTTAATTCCGATTATAATCCTCTAAATAAGCTCTAAAATTAATATCGATATAATCTCATAGAGTTCACTAGATGAATCCAAGCAATTTTGAGTCTACGTGGTTGTGCTTTAATGTTGAAATTACCAAGTGTTGTTTGTTAAAGTCTAGGAGACTAGTAATATCGGGTAGCTGTCAAATAAAGCCGTTAAGTAAGACGTCGGCGGCATCCTATTACAATTGTGAATCAGATCGTTCCTATTCGGCCGCAACTATGGACAATTAAAGTTATTTTTTATGAACTAAACAGCGTTTGGTCTTTCAGTCTTTCCCGAGGACAAGTTATGATAAGGCCGAAGATGTAGCACTTGGGTATAGGAAATGAATGGCTCTTTTAAAACAATACATCAAAGCCCCGGTGCTTTTATGATTAGGATACGGTCCCTCGATGTTTTAAGATTAAATTGTGCAAAACAATACTGTATTACTAAAACTACGTCTATATTTGGAACCACCATAGGTGGCGTTTTCTATAAATCTTAAGGTAAACACTAAACATGTCTTTATAAAAAAAATATCATACAAGAAAAAAAGTACACTTTATTTTATTTCTCGTATGAATAATGTTGTATTTAAATGTGATTAAATTAAAATAAAACTGATTGCATCAAAAAATTCATCGAATTTATCACATAACGGGAACATTCCGAAAACCGGACAATGGGAGATCAGCGATGACACGTGATACTGCACCTGAGGGCTTATTCGGGAATTTTCGCTACGATTACAACGGGAGGTGAAATTCGAAGATATGATGACTGACAATTATACACGCTCGTGTGGGAATTGCAATTGGGGTGTAGTACTTCTACTATTACAACTATTATTAATTACTATTATGTAAGTATCTTGTTAGCAAAGGATTAAATAAATGAATCATTATATCTTGTTTTGAAGGTATCTTTTTGATAATTAGTTGGAGTTGGTTGAATGTTTTGGGTCCCAGCTGAGCCAATTAAAAATGAAACTTTTCTATTAAGCTTACAATATAGTTAAGTAAAACAGAAAGGAAAAATAAAAGTCTCTAGCTCAAATTCTCAAATCTGGCAAAAGTCTCAAATTCTATACGATGAAAATTATATTTAGGTATCATGGTCCTTTTTTTTATTATTAATTCATAGCTTTATAATTGCAAATCTTAATAGGAAGCGGAAGAGTATTTTTAAAACGTGAGGAATACCCTAGCGCAATCAAGAGCTAAAAGGTAAACTACAAATTGTATCCTATCTTGTAGAAGGCAACAGCATGTCTCTAGAGAATACATTTTGTATATTGCAGAGTATCCGACGACGACTGCGGATAACTCCCTCGGGATATGTTTATCCTAGCTAATTAGTCTGTATCGCGACAAACAGCGCAGTTGAAGGGTTAACATGAAATTGCTTAGTATTTTCGGATGGACGATACGTGGCCACAGAAGATTATGTGCAGGGCTGAGCTTACGTCGTGTTTGTACTTTTTCTCCTCTGATTAATATGCATTTTGCATGTAGTTCTCGATGTAAATTTTGCGTTTTTTTGATGACTAGCAGTCGTTGCCGGTTTTACCCGCGATTCTATTGTACAGAAGGCAGCACATCAAGCGTTACAAATATGTCAAAAAATTTCACTTGAATATGAACTCTATGCCCTCGACGTTAAAATTAAATTGGTCGGAGAAATTTGACAGGTAATGTAACGCTTGATCTGCTGGCTTCTGTACCATGTGAATTAATTCCATAAAAAATATGACTTTCCTTAACATAAGGGCTCGAAAATGCAGAAACATTTTTGAAATCCTCCTTGTAGTTTCCGAGAATACTGCGTTCAAACAAATAGGACTCTTCAGCTTTATTATATTAGTACAGCTTTAATAGAAACAAAACTTTAAGCAGGATCAACCTCCGAAATTAATATATAGCCTTGTAGAGAAAAAAAACACTATCGGATAGATGTTTTGTACTTTCAAAGCCTAGTCTTAACCCAGAAGAGGTCTAACTTACTACCAAGCTAGAATCAATAAGTACATACATAACTTCACGCCTGTATCCCGTATGGGGTAGGCAGAACACCAGAGGTAATAAACCATCTGATGTCACGTTTGACAAATTTGGAGGCATTATAATAGTGGAGAGAGACTATTGCAGTGACAGAAAAAGCAAAAAAGCCTCCCATAACGCCTCGATCAATCAATAAGTTTGAGTTTATATTATTACTACCCAGGTCCACTCGGGTACAAATTCATGCGAGAGTTGTCTGTAAATTGAAATTTTCATCATCTTTTCATACAACTACTGAGATAACTGGGCTCGTAAGTGTCGTGATGTTTTATAGCCTACTAGTGAGCTCCAAGTCTACGAGCACTACTACCCTTATAGTAGTACAAACCAGATCAAATTCTGTTTCCTAAGATTACCACGAATATACAGACAGAATAGACAAATGTTCCCTTTTATAAGATGAAGAGATTACAAACGTGAGCAAATATTTCCCAGTATGCGCATTCTCTTGAAGCTTTCGTTGTTGACTGTAGCATCTGTAGGCTACCTACCGAAGTTTACCGAACTGACGTACATTATACTTTATTAGTGGTGTTTTGTTATTCTAGCTGATTACGCCCTTGAGAATATACTGTTTCAACTTGTTGGACGTGAATAAGTTGACGTGAGAAGTTTTCAAATCGGTTTTTATTTATTTACTTAGTTTCGCTACATTCGCTACATTGGGACTTTTTCTATGCATCAGTAGATGTAACGATGGCTGAAGTAAATTTAACTGGGCTAATGCATCATTGACATATCGTTGGCATTTTATATTTTCTAGGTTTTACTTTTCGTGCGACATGCCTGACGATTAATTCTACCATTCTCCAGCATAAAAAAGCATCAACATGTTCGTAAAATATTACCTAAATAAAGGTACTTTAAGCTCTTTGCTTATTTGCTAGTAGAAATCATATCCTTTACCTATTTAAAAGTCTGTAAACGAGACACAATACTTGGATTTTTTACTGTTTGTATTATGTATAGGCGTTTACAGTCCTCATAAGTGCTAAATTGGCTTTTTCCAGTTACATGTTGCTTGAAATTATATGTTGCGGCTATTATTACAGTAACTGTAGAGTAACTGTTACTTTACAGTAAATATTCATGTTAAAGTTATCATCACTCCCTTAGTCCCACGGGATAGGCGTGAAATAATGCAATTATAATCAAGCATTCCAGCCGATTTCAGCTGGTGTGAAATGAATGGCAATTTATCTGGGTCGCTGTGGCAAACAATAAGTTTAGCGACGTTAGTCGGACGAAGCGACGCGAATTGCATCAAATGTGATGTGAGTCGACTGTTCGCTTCACGTCAAACATTTGTACAGGTGCTCGGCGCGGGCCGCGCGGTGAGCGGATAGCGGGTTCGAACACTGTTTAAATATCGTATTTCTGTTGTCCTCAATTTCACCTTAGGTATCACGTAAGATTATGAGAGTTTTGCAGTACCTATAGAAATTCAGGAATTTAAGCCATTTTTTCCACGCAGCCATACACCAACTCCATAGTGTTACATTTTTAGCAATAAATTTCACATTGTTTCATACTAAGCTGGTACTTGTTAAAATTATTATATCTGTAGCTTATAAACATTACATAAAAATCAGCTCAAGACAAAAGAATTGTCTAAAACCAAATAATCTTTTAGGCCCTGAGGACTCGCTATGCAAATAACACCCGTTACAACACATTTGGTGTTATTTTAATAAATAACAACAATTCTGTTGCAGTTACGACAAATCAGGAAATATGTCGCTCTACTTACATCCAATTTCAGTCGTGAGTTCAGTTGTTTGTTCGTCCCAATATACGCCCTCACTCGTGTTCTGCAGGAGAACGATACTCACTCGAGACCCGAACCCCAATTAAACCCATCCGCTACCTGATATAATCCGCATCAGATCAGGCCAGATCGATCACCCCGCACGGATCACTGGTGATGCCAAATATTGACTCCAGATAACCGGCCCACTGTGTTGGGTAGGCGGATACGTTTGAGCTACTGGGCTTATTTGAATATGGAAGCGATTTAGATACGTTTAATTTTTGTATTCCTATTTTTAATTTTATGGCAACTTTGAGCCTTTTTTAATATCGAAATTCGAACTAGCTTCATGCGTTGGAATATGGAATAGGACATATTCACAATTTATTAACCAGAAATAACGGGCTGGTAAGCATTGTTACTAATGTAAGGCCTACATTTCAAACAAAACTTTTCGCACGATCTCGATCGCAACATATGCTTTTCGAATGCTTTGTCGAAATAAATTGTTTCGATGAAAATCGAATAAAAATTTAAAACTCATTTTTAAATATCGCTCGATTTAATTACTGCATTTTTCTTATTTTTATTTAATCCTACGTAAAAAAATATAATCGCAATCCATCTTTAGTGGTAAGTAGTGTTTCGTTTTTTTTTATTCCATTCCATGTGCAATGTTCATGTTCTTGCTTTTTATTATTATGTTTCTGTATTTAAATCTAAACTCATGTTGCTGAATTGTAAATATCTGCCATAAGTATTATTACTTAGTCTACGAAACTACCCTTCATATCTAACTTTCAAGCTGCAATCCAAAATAAATATGTGTTTGAATAGTTTTCAATGATATCGTTGTACTTTGAAATATTATCATCAACATTCGCGTATTTATTTGCACACAAAACGTAGTACACTCACTTACAAATTCATTAAGTTAAAACAAATGGGAATCAGGTTGTGTCATCGAGTTTAGTTGCTATTGTTTGATTTTCACACGTTTCTTTCTCGAGCCGTTTTACGTGTTTTACTGCTAATCACTGTTTTGTTAGAACGGCATTCAAATAATTTACTAAATATTTATTTTTTGTGGGAAACAAACGGTTATAAAATTAAGTGTAATTTAGCTAATAATAACGCATCAACTAGGTAGCGGTATAAAACGAGAGGCTCATATTGATCAATTTGGAAACGAACACTTTTAAGCTAACTTTAGTTTACTTTTAAGCTAACTTTAGTTTGATAAGTACTAAAAATATAACAGTCATTACTAATTTCGGTCATTATGGCAGACAAAATAAAACTACGACGACGGTGACATTTGTTACACTCTTAAAATTAGGTTATTGAAGTTAAACATATTGTATTTCTATTCAGAATGTTTTTATTGAAAACCATGATTTCGAGGAAAATGAGTTTAATTATTAAAGTAAATTGCACTATAGTTTATACGGAGAAATCGCAATTATTTACGTCGATTGTAGACTTCAGTTTTCAATGCATTATTGCTGAAAACGATTTCATTTTTGTATTCAAACGTTTCTAGGAAAAATATTGCATCTCATTAACGATAATTCGAAAGTCATTTAATATGAATTCCAATTAATCAACAACTATAAAGCTAAACTTTTTACATTACAATAAAATATTTATGTATGATTCAATTAAAATAGTAAAAGTTATTTCAACCATGACTGTACATTCTTAGGGAAATTCTCTTAAATCTCTCCCTAAGATGTCATGCTTAATTAAAACAATAATGGAAGCGTTTCTACCAACAACACACTACTGGTGGTTTCTAAAAGGTGCGAAGTATGGGGGCGATGAGTATCGTAAGATATGTTGGAGATTTACGTAATAAGTTTAGCTCTAGTTTAGAGGGCTGTGAAGAGTTGTTCGGTTAATTAATTTTGAGATTTACATTATTTTCCCAGTGTGTGTTTTGAATTTTGATGATTTAACAAATATACACCTACTTGGAGCGTTATCAAATCGTACGTGTTATAAGTGGTAGTGAAAGTGCTTTTAGGTGAAAACAGTATAGAGCTACAGACGAACTTTTAATAAAATATTTTATTCAATGGTTGCAAACATTTTTGTACCGATTCAACCCGAAATAACAATTGGCATGAAAACTTAACATCATTAATTACTGGAAGTATAAATGATGCGTTGCCGACAGTGCTTAACCTGAAAACTCCAATTATGTTCACTATTCGAAAGTCACAAGGGTACAAAAAGTACACAATGTGTAAACATAGATCACCTCGTGTGAACGCAAACATAAAGCGCGTTTTATTTAGTCCTCATAATATGCATTATTAGCTTAATAAATTAGCTGGCGACATTTCGACTGTCACGCCACCAGCCGGTTAGTTATGGCGTCGTTAAAAGATTAATTTCTCATTTGAATTGCTGTAAAATTGAATGTTAGCCATGCCATCAAATGACGTCTTTAAGTGATTATTTAGTTAATGTGTGATTCATTGACTTTCATATATGTTTTATTGTTATGTTTAAGTGCTACAATCATATAAGGTCAGTTTATTTGCAATAAAAAATAATTCAGTTATAATTGTGAGTTTCCACTTTATATCTTATTAATAGGTCTTCTATGCTGGACTGGGAGAGAAAGAAAAACATAGAAATTGCCAACTACTTATCTTCCCGGGCATATATAAAAGTCAGTTAAGGGTCAGAGGTTTCATTAGCGTTTTTGTGGGCGATAGGCTGACCTCCTGTCACAGCAATAGTCTTGTCCCATCATTATAATACCTCCAAATTTGTCAAACGTGACATCAGATTTATAATCTCTGGTATTCTGCCTACCCCATAAGGGATACAGGCGTGAAGTTAAGTATGTATGTGTCTTATTAATAGTATAATCTTAAAGTTTCGGTAAAAGCGCTAATTCCAGTAAAAGACAGGTGATTTAGACAGGTGCAGGCCAAATAACACTCTAGATGTAATACTGATAAAATCGCGTAAATAATGTAATATCTCAAATATTGCACCTACTGAATTAAAAGCAAGATCATTTGATCACACAACTTCGGATCCCGTGAACACAATTACACATAGTAGTTTGAAATAACGCCCACTATGATACGAAATATAGCAAGCATTCCTAAAATAAACACAATTGTTGCCATTCCTGCTACTTATCACAAGAACTATAAAACTTAAAGATATGACACTGGCAACACAATAGGCTTCCTATTGTTTGGGTTAGTAAGTGGCAAGTTTATATCACAGCTGTGTGTAGGGCTGGTGGAAAATGTTTAAACAATCGCATTTTTTGCGCATTTTCAGAAGCAGATTTGCAATTGGTAAAGAAAATCTGCCAAATTCCTCTGTTCGTTCAAACTATAAATGTGGCAATGATATCCAAAACTCATGTTTGCGTTTACGGTATAAATATTTTTCGACATCCCTAATGTTATAATGGACACCGCCATTTGTAGCAGGTACAAGACATATAGACCTTTATGGCAATGAATGTTTGATACACTTACGACTTGGCAAGGCTTTGTTTTATAAAATAACAACACAATTGTGATTCGAATCCTATGTTTGCGGTTTGTCTTTACCCTCGTTTTGACTTTAAATGTTTTGGTCAAAAGGACAAAGGTCTTTGATTTGTATCAAAATGATACCGAAATTGTTTACTTATAACCAAGTAATAATTAAAAACTTCCATAATTAAATCTTATATTAAGATTATTTCAATATTTTAGTTCCCGTAGCAATTATTACATACATACATAACCTCACGCCTGTCTCCCTTTGGGGTAGGCCAATTTGCTACGATTATTATTATTATTATTTCATTACCTAGTTAAGGTAGCTATGGAACCACCGTTTCGTATAAGTTTTTCACTTTGAACGTTGGCAAACGTTGATAAAAGTTTGAGATTCCAGTGCCAAGAAGGTTCATGTCTTGGGATAACAAAATTTACAATTGTGAAAAACTCGGTCTAGACCAAATCCCGTCTAATGTACAAATCTTTGACAATTATTTTGTTTAAGTCGTTTAAAGTTTTTCAAAGTAATAATTTAACTTAGTAATGTCCTAACCTCTAATACCAAGAATTAAGGTACACAATTAATAAAAAGTAAGTTTTTAATAGCTAATAAAAACAAAACAAGAACGAGGGTTATAATAGTAAATTAAATTAAAATGGAAGTTTTCCATTTACGTGTATGTCTGCGCGTCTCTTTCCCTAGAGTTCAAGTGAGGCATGTGACAGTCGCACAAGTTTGAGTGAAGAGTGTAGCACTGTTCAAAACTGTTTGCTATACACGATTATAAACAGCGTAGGCAATTTAAGCAATTTAATTTAAAGTTTTTATAGTCATTAGAAATGTAACTGAGAAAACTTATATTGATGTAAGGAAATACATTACTACACTTCATACTTAAACTTGGATTTAATCTACAAAGTTAAATCAGTTTCGCACTTAAAAATTAAACTTTTCATATATTTGTCGGCGCGTTCATAGAGAAAGCCATAGATAAGATAAATCATAGAGATAAAATAGAGTGACTGATGGTTTTGATTGGTCAGTCGCTCTGGCGGAACGTCGTGTCTATGGGAGCGGGGAGCTATCTTGTTGTTGACGAGAGTGACCAGCGCACCGTAGTTTTCGACGGATCGCTTAAATTAGAAATAATCTTAGTTGTTTCATTATATTTATGCTTAAATTGATATTGTGAGAAGATCAAGGCCCTCCTGGCGTTACATCAGAAGTGGGATTACCTGGAGCACAAAACGAGAACCAAACCATAGAAACAGACGCCCAAAAATTATTCAGCAATATGGAGACGCTATTGTCTCGAATCCTTGCGGCACAGCCCACACCAACCGGGAGTATTAGTCATACTACGCAATCGCTACCGTTTGATCCTGAAGATCCAGACGCTGATATAGAGCGTTGGTGCAAAATAACCGAAGCTATCGTAGAGAAGAAATATTTGGATGGAATAGACCTACTCATGGCTCTTACCAGTACTTTAAAAGGTCGAGCTGCTGCGTGTATCACTAAATTAAACTTAAATGAATTCGAGCGTTGTTAAGCAAGCACTTCTAGCAAAGTTTTCGAAACCAAAATTATTCCAAGATTGTTTTGATGAAATTTTACGATTTCAACTTGGCAAAGAATCTGCATCGGAAGCTGCCCTTAGATTATGGAATTTAATCAAAAAAAAATACCTAAAGATTTTATGCCTGAGGAAGCAGTCGCGAACTCAGTGCTCATAACATCACGACTCGTATCCGATTATTTCAAATACTGGGACGTGTTTCTCTAAAACGCCGGTCAGACAGTGCTGAGAGCAATAAACCTGAATCCAAGCGATTCCGGAATGATGAAAGATTTGGTGGCAGATGTAACTTCTATGGTATCACGGGACGTCGTTTCGCCGAATGCCGGAAGCGTCGAGACGAATCAAGATTTAAAATGCAAGACACTTGGCCGAGTTCATCACGTGCGACGGAGAGTGGATCGTCTGTATCCTGTTGTTCGTGCGGATAAAGGGGGCATGTCGCAATTAGCTGCCCACAGAGAGGGAATGCAGTAGACGGGGCTACGGTCAGGGAGGTTCATCATTGCGAGCACCGCCCTTCCAGGGGCGCTATGGAAACGTCTTCCGGTGAGTCTGTTCCATTTTGTTTGATAGCGGATCATCTTGCTCGTTGATAAAAGAGCCTACGTCTACGAATGCATCCTCGGTGCATTCGTAGACGTAGGTGTAAAATCGGGCTTCATTTCCCGTCTCAGTGCGGCCACGACTGTGAGTGGCGTGCGTTTAGCACTTTGAGGATGTAAGTAATCGTGGTGTGCCTGCCGGATGGAGCTGCCCTGTTGGTCTACCGGATAGAGGTTACCCATGTTTGTGTTCTAGAGTATTGAATACTGCGCGATCTTGAAACCTTTATTGTGGCTTAATGCGTTTTTTTGAACCTTTAGTACCTACTTGGTAGATGGTAATGATATCACGGTTGAGCGGGTGAAATTTTGTGGTTAAGCGGCCTTCATAATGCCTTTAAATAGGTAGTCTGAATATTGAAGTTGTAGATTTTCTTTCTGATTATCGTGTATCCGTGACTCGGTAGAAATCACTTTGTATCTTGCCGATCTTCGATTATTTTGCTACGATTCTTAGGAGACACGTTTTCTTATGTTTTGGTAACGGTAAACTTGTTATTATTTTGGCAATTGAAACGTAATATTACGATAGTGTGTGTTTAATGGATCACGGAGATAGGTTATAACGTCGAGATTGGAAATGCGTTTAAATAATACTTTGAATTTGTTGCGATTGAAAAAAGAGCTAACGTCGAGATTGAAAATGCGTTTAAATAATACTTTGAATTCGTTGCGATTGACAAAAGAGCTGGATTTTACTGTCGAACTGTTTGCGGTTGTCGAACAATTTTAATACTTTGTTGTTGTGAATTATGAAGTACAATGCAATGCTCTTATTGGTTTGATATACGCCATAACCGGATGGAGGTTTTGAGTGTGAGTTGATATAACCGGATAGAGGTTATGAGTGTGCGGTGATGTAACTGGATAGAGGTTATGTTACGTTTTGTGACGGGATGGACGTCACTGCAGAAGAGCTTTGCATTGTTTGCTAATTCATTGGGTTATTCTAGCAGCTTATGCTTGCTTTGTTTATTGTTCGACCACTGTCAAAATTGTTAGATGTTACATTCAAAGTAAATTTCATTGTTTAATGTGTGGTTTTCTTATCGGAAGTATTGTGGTTCGTACAATGCGTTGACGTTAGCCGATTCCTACTGAGTTTCTTGCTGGTTCTTCTCTGTAGATGGATCTTCCGAACCAGTGGTAGCTTTGCGTAAATTATAAAATCTACGTCACAGATTTAGAGTGAGGTTAATCTTGGAAATTTTATAAAACTCTTGACATTTCATGTAGTACTAGGCTCTTGCCTTGCGGACCCTGTTATTATAGGTAGGTGTTATCTGTAAGCATTGTTTGCATGAAGTCTATTTAACTATGTTGGCACATTGAGTGTGAAGAGTCATCGGGTAATGTCGTGTGTGGAAGGTGGTCGAAGGGATAATGTCGTCCGGGCCATGCAGCTGATAGCGGCTGGTTGAAGGGACACATTCATCCGGTCCAACCTTAATTGTTCATTTGGTCGAAAGGACAGTGTCGTCCGGGCCATGCACGTGTGGCTGGTCGAAAGGACTCACCCGTCCGGTCCAAATTGATGCTGTGTGATCCTAAAGATAGGACATGCCAATAAAGACTGCATTGTTTGTTAAGTGATTAAAAAAGGTGTCGTCCGGTCCATGAGTGGTCGAAAGGACACACGCTTTTTGATTCTGACACAGTTATAGTTGTGCGACAGTAACATTACGTCTACTAGTCATAGCTTGTCAATGATGATAAGACGAATGATGTCGTCCGAGTCAGAGTCCTTTAAGTTGACTGACTTGTTCTGGATGGTAAGACGAATGACGTCGTCCGAGTCAGAGTCCTGTAAGTAGACTGACTTGTTCTGGATGGTAAGACGAATGACGTCGTCCGAGTCAGAGTCCTGTAAGTAGACTGACTTGTTCTGGATGGTAAGACGAATGACGTCGTCCGAGTCAGAGTCTTGTAAGTAGACTGACTTGTTCTGGATGTTTTGCAGATGATGGTAAGACGAATTTTGTCGTCCGAGTCGAACGGAGTTGGCTTGTCAATGTGGTTTAGACGTAAGTTGTCGTCCGAGTTAGACCCTTCCATAGGGCTTGCTTGTCTATGAGGCATCAGACGTAATGTCGTCCAAGTCAAGGAGTGGCTTGTCTTTGATGTCGATGTCGGTAAGACGAAAATGCGTCGTCCGGGTCACATCCTCCTGAGGATTGGCTTGTCTAATAGTCACGTCCCCCAAAGCATCTAAATCAAGAAAAGACCTAAGCCCTCGTGTGCATAGGTGGTGGGGACCACCCTGAACGGGTTGGTAGATTTCAAGGTACGTTAACGCTTAATGTTACTTTTAAATTGCGTTTGATATAGCAAGTTTATCCTAGTGGAGGAGATGACATCCATAGTGTCGGATTCATCAGGCCACACTAGATGGTTTTATGTGGTTTATCCTAGTGGAGGAGATGACATCCATATGTGCGGATTCACCAGGCCTCACTAGATGGTTTTATGTGGTTTATCTTAGTGGAGGAGATGACATCCAAATGTGCGGATTCATCGGCCCTCACTAGATGGTTTGAGAAGTCGATCCTAGTTCAGAATGTGACATCCATTTGGTTTGGCTTCACATGTTCTGACTAGATGCTATCGATATGTCAGGATGAACGAGCGTATAGAGGATTCTGAACTGTTTGTTGCAGCTTACCAACTTTTAGCGCCCGAGGACGGTCGCATGTCAGTCTGGCCGTGTCGGCGCGTTCATAGAGAAAGCCATAGATAAGATAAATCATAGAGATAAAATAGAGTGACTGATGGTTTTGATTGGTCAGTCGCTCTGGCGGAACGTCGTGTCTATGGGAGCGGGGAGCTATCTTGTTGTTGACGAGAGTGACCAGCGCACCGTAGTTTTCGACGGATCGCTTAAATTAGAAATAATCTTAGTTGTTTCATTATATTTATGCTTAAATTGATATTGTGAGAAGATCAAGGCCCTCCTGGCGTTACATATTCAATAATTTTATACTGATCTTGTTGCCATACTCTCTTATTATTTACATGATTTGAGTCAAATAAATATTTTAAGGGCTAAGTTTTTTAAGCGGTGTCTTTGAAAATTTTTGAGATATGAATTCAAACTGGGGAAAGTAATGTGTACTGTGTCTTTACCCATTTATTTTCTTCTTTAAACAAAACAAAAACGTATTTTATCGGTGATGTCTGAACCTTCTTTCTACAATCCTGCTACGAAACATTATTTCGTCAAAAAAGTTTGTTCAAGAATAACAATATTTTATGTTCCGAATAATGGATTCCAGGCTGTTCTAGAAACTATTACTGTCTGCCTATTACTTAAGCTATATTGGAATTCCATCGAATACTTATCCATATACCATTATACTTTAGATTGTTCCCTAATGTTGAGTCGTCGAACAAAAGCGAGGAGTTATTTCACTTCGAACATAAAAGAAAAAAGGGGTTTCATTTCAGGACAAACCATTCAATTTGATGTAGATTCTCGACGCCGAATATATGGGGACCTATCAATTCTATCGTCATAAAAATGGTTTTTCTTCTTTTATTTTATGATACCGGAGAAAGCGTAAAACATGACCAGGGAATTTTTCTTCTTAAGTTATATGCAAAGTATTATGACATTTTGTAAGAGGTCGTCGCTTTGTGTATATTTGTGTGGAATAGAATTTGTGTACACCTTGAGCTGGATTTATTATTGATAAGATTTGCAATTTTTTATGCCTTCCTAGAAATATTTAAATTCTCTTTGATTATTTTGATTCAACGTTTATTTTAGCCTTGAGTGACTGTAATAAGTATAAATAAAAACACCCATACTCACTTTCAACGTGCTTGATACTCGTACATAAAACATCAAAAAGACAGCCCTTTATTATTATCTACGTGCACACCTACAATATTTACCTTTCTAATGGAAAAATGTCGCAGAACAGCAAATTGAATCTCTTTTACAATTTGCTGGAGTCGATATAATTTATAGCACTGAATGGGGGACTCTGTGAAAAATAATGACGAAACATAACAATCACTTGAGACTTGAAGTTTGCCGCTGTGTTGTTCTCGAACGCTGTGCCGGGTGGTTCCAGTGACAGCGGGGATATTACATATACATACTGATGTCCATTATAAAAGCTTGCTTAAGCGCTGTTCATAAAATAATTATAAATCTCTAGATAAGTAAGATTATCATGACTGAAGAAAAGATTCTCCATAGAGAACAGTCAAGTTTCAATCTACGCAAGCTTTCAAATGAGCCATGGCCGATTTTTCAACAGTCCGATAAAAGTTATATGTTTGTTTTGCGATTTTTTATAATTATACAATTACAATTATAGAATGACAATAAACTGGAGATGTTCTTAAAGCTGTCGAGATTACTTAATTAATTAGATAACTTTTGTTTGACTATTGAAAAATCGGGGCATACGAGTATTTTCAGCTCAAAAATGTTAATGTATGACAACTTTGAAACAAAATTAAATTGAGTCCAGTAGATCTAATACAATTTTTCATAGTAAGATACCTCTTGCTGAGGTTTTTTTACTTAATCTAAAAAGGCATTAATCTAAGGCCAGCTAAGTACTGAGTGGTACTCACAATTTGTAGATGTTGCATGTTTAGCGAAATTGATTTGTCATAAAAATCACATGCCCAATATTTCGCTGACACCTGCAACACAATCACGCGTCTTCCCTTTTTTCCGCATTCAAATTTATTCAATTTGACGATGCGATCCGAGCGGAAAAGAAAGTCCTCTTGAAATGCGTACGTTCCCTTCATAGTTTGCATATTTTATATCAGAGAACAGTTCATTTAGAACTGTTCAACTGATAATAAGTGGTTTAATAACAAAAGGGGTATCGAAAACACTTATTTTACCCTCAAGACGTCTTGCACAACGACTTTATGTTTAACGTAGGGGAAACACAGTCGCTGTAATTGACACCCCGCCGTTTGTTGCCTGCGTTTGATTTTGATACCCGATAATGAGTTTCTTTGAAAGGGATAAAATTAATAACCAACTTTTATCATAAATAAGTACTGCTGCTTAGATTCGATCATATTTTTTAAGTGTTTGGGCAGAAATTTAAGAATTTGTAACTTTATTGTATCAAGCATAGATAACGATCTCGACCATGAGGTTTTTTTTTAATAACGCTAAAATCTCAAGACTCCAATTCTCTTAAAATATCAATACCATAGTTTCCTTAAACTAAAGTTTATTGTGATCTACACTTTATTTTAAAACAGTAACTAATTATTATTAAATTTCGAAAAATATCTATAAATAGGCACCGTGTGCGATTCCAATAATAGTCAACAGTTGTATTTGAAGGACAGAACCTCCACGGCCTTCCTAATAACAGCGTAACATCAACAAACATCATCCCGGTTTTCTGGTTCATACAAACAAAGGCTTAGTGATTTTCCTTCATGACTCTTATATCTATAATCTATTTATCTACAACTGCCTTATAGCAAGTATCTTAGAACATCAAAAACTTTAGGCGTTGAGTGAGACTCACAAAATAAAATGACGATGATATATCGCCCAGTTTTACTCGCTAATATGTGATACCATAGGAAATCCTTGATAAAATAAAATTTTGTCAAAAATAAAAACTATGAAATTCAAAAATATTCAAATAAAACCTTATTATAAGTAAACAGTCGATGTTTCGGTTTGTTTTTAAACTGAAGGTGAAAATCTTTCGGAACATATGTTTTTAATAAACTAACCACTTTTTATTGTAAATCAAATCAGTATTCTTTTAAGAATTTAACTCCTCTTTTTTCATATTCTTTGTTATTAAATGGCGACCATTAAAAAGTAACATAATAATATATTTTATTTTTCAATCAGGTAAGGTAATCAAAACCTGTCGTGTTTTCCATTTACAAATAACAAAGTTAATATTCGAAGTAAGTTAAATGAGGCGGTGTCTCAGAAAATCCATTTTCCATATTGAACGGGCGTTTTTTCCCGTTTTTTATTTCGAAAGGTGTCATTTTTCACGATTGTCGAATCGTACCCTTTGCCTGAGCTGTCATTATTGTGCCCATTGATGAATGAACACGAAACGAAATTATCATCAAAATTGAATTTCCGTTGCGAGTCTCTCGCTGTTGTGGTACAAATGAGTTCGGAATTCAAAGCGTTTGTTGTTGTTACTCCATAGTTAGAATAAGAATATTTCACTTGTCGCGTTCACGCTGGCACCTGCATTTTTTGTTTCAATTATTCTTCTTTATTAAGGAAAAGGAACGCACTATAATTTACGATACAGTGTGTACAGTACACACTTTTCTGTTATCGCAATCAGCTATGGAATAGTAAAAAACTTGATTTAGTTTTGTGGTCCTTTACACTTAACTTTACAATAAATTGCCAAATCTCGTTGTCTATAAATAAAAATTCAGAGAATTTCACTTGCATTCTTTACAATTACTTATTGTAAATGGTTGGGTTATTTGTAACATTGAATGAAACACGCGAATAATCTCAACTAAACATTAAAGCTTAATAATTTGTTCTATTTTATAGGAATACTAGCTGCTATACGATTATAACACTGCTAGCGTGATAATATGTAGCCTATATGTTGACCCGACTTCTTAACTATCTTCATGCCAAATTTGAAGTAAATCCATGCAGTACTTTTTGAGTTTATCCCGGAAAGACAAACAGACAAACAGACAAACAGACAAAAATTCTAAAAACTATATTTTTTGTTTCTGTTTCGATTGTAGATCATACCCCAAGTATTCTTTTAAAAAAATATTCAATGTACAGTTTTGACTTTCCTACCATTTTATTATATGTATAGATAAGATTTTGATTGCTCATTAATAAACGTACATACCTTATATTATTTCACATAAATATTAAAGAAAGTGTGAGTCCCTTTGAAGCAAATAAGAAAAGGCATATAATACAAGCTTACAAGGCTCGAAAAGTCGAATTCGAAATATGAATTTCATCTTTATGTCAAATTCTATTTTCAAACATCTCCCGTCACCGTGCCGCCTTTATCTTCGGGAAACAAAATGGCTACCGGCTTAATATTAAAATCCACTCAGTGATAACTCATTGCTGAGTAATTTAAAATTAATCGCGTTGACAAATAATTCCGTGCAAAGGAGGAGGTGCGCACTGCTTTCATGAAGAGGGTACTTTTGTTCCTCCCATTCTCTTTCTCAGCGAACGTGGATCCGGTGAGAAGCTTGCGCCCATAATAAAGTCTTGTGAAATAAGAACGAAGAATAGCAATAATTGTAACTTAGGGATAAGAATGAGGACTCAGGTAACTTTATGAAAATGCGTGCCCCACTTATGGAATATTTAATATCAGATTTAAAAAACATTAGTTTCAAAAGAAGTACTATCTCGAGTGTTACAATGACACTAGTATATATTTCTTGTTGAAAATCATCGATGAAAAATTTTTAAGTAGATTTATATATTTAAAAAAAATGTAATAACAAATTCATGTAAAATTTAAAGTAAATCCTTGTCTACCATACACACGTGATTTAAACAGCTCGCGCGAGCACTTCAGAAAGGAGACAATACCGCGGACTAGAAAATGCACGGCGTAAAGACAAGACAATGACATAGAATCGTCGTGTCGCGTCGCCTCTTTCTTCATAATTCCAAAAGAGGACCCCTGTATGCAGGCTTGAAACCCCGGGTAAAACTTCACACTACGCAGCTACGGAATCCGTAGCGTGACTACGAGCTTGATGTAAGGCGAATTTAATAGTGAAAATTGGTTTAAATATTTACATTATCTACTTAAATAATGAATTAATTGTGTAAAAAAAACTTTTTTGTTTTTCTTTGTGGATGTAAGAATTACTGTAGCAAGTTTTAAATTTAAATTTAAATTAAATTAAGTTTTAAATTTAAATCGAGTTCAGCTCACATTGTTAAGTCCTTACTTTCTTTTCAATAAAAGCATATTGTCCGAAGTACTCTTTATAGATTTTGATTTTCTTTCTTTAGATATTATTTCTGCCAAAAGAATTAAAAAAATTACTAAATAATCACGTAAAACACATACCTCCTTCTTGTGGAAGTCGGTTGAATGTATTCATAAAGAACCGATTCAACGCCACTATATAGAGCTTATCTTAGTTACAAAGTACTTAATGTGTCTCGTCTCAACCGGCTCAAGCGGGACTTGAAGTTTGAACCTCTCGATCTGAGCCCGGCTGGAGCCCCGAAACACCGGCTTCCTAAGTTAAGATTACTCTTGATTGTACTTTGCCATTTGTGTTCGTGCGCTGAAGTTACTAAGTTACACCGACTTATATTATTTAAGAGAATATTATTTGTTGAAGTTCAAAATTTATCGGATTCTAAGTAAAAGATTGAAACTATTTATTGATATAATTGCTTCTATTCATACGATACTATAATATTACCGCGTACTCTGAAATTTCATAGTTATTTCATGTTGAGATTAATATCTAGAATTCTAAGTTTAATTCGTGTGTTTTCACGCCTTTAAAAAACTAAAACAATTCTCAAATACAGTCATCACAAGCAACATATTTTTTTATGCGAAAGGTTATAATTAAACTCGTATTCATGACCAATTAAAAAAAAACGTTTTTATCTTCCCGCACATTTTGCAGTGGGGCATGTCATTCAAAAGTACGAGGACCAAAAACCTATGTTATTTGCGAAATCGCTATCGTGTTACGGCGAAGTGGTGGCGCAAACCACGTTTACTAATTACCAGAAGTGCTTAACATTTAAACCGAACACAGAGTGAAAGATGTTTTCGGCATCTGTTTTAAGAGTAGCTGTTGCAATATGCTTCACATGTAGGGTTTGGTTATTTTATTGAATAATCTCTCTATATAGCTATCTTTTATTTAATTAATGTATTAATTCCCCAAATACTTTATGGAACTAAGAAGTATCCGAATCCGGGTGCATACTAAATATAAGAACTCACTACAAAAACCGCTATATAATTTTGTACACTTTGGGTCTAATATAAAATAGCTATAATATGTGTCGGCACTTCTATATACAATGTGTTTCTTTTTTCAATAGTTAAGTCGTTTCTAAACAAGATTCGCCGCAAAAATGCTCCGGAGGCTTTAATTTTCGACATGTTTATTTATGCAACAGTTCAGAATCCTCATAGCATCTTGCCCCTGCTCTGTAATGGAAACTAATTGCAAGAGTGGGCCGCGACATTAATTAAACTGACTACTTTAGCAATGTAGCTGCAACGCGAAGTTAACAAGTTTTGACAATTTTAACGTCGCTACGTAATAACGTGAAAATTGCGTTTCGACCATTTGTGCTTTTCGGCGAGATAACTGTTAGTCGAAACGATTCTGCTAAATGATCATTGGGGTATTATTTTTTTTTCTAAATCATTATGACAATATTACTTACCTAACGTTTTTTTTTCAATATTTTTATTACCTTTAAGCACATCGTTCAATAGTCACTAGTTTTTTTTATTAATGAAAGTGATGTAACTTTGATCATATTTTAAAAATGCTCTCATTGAAAATAATTCACAAAATTATCGATAAACAATTTAACTCTTTAAATTATTGGTTAAAAACAAATAATTTTACAAGATAATTTAATTTAAGTTTTATCAAGAAACGTAATTTCTCTAAAAAAGGCCGCCTTTTGCATCACCCTTTAGATAGTATTAACAAAAGCGAACACCACGATCGCCACTCCGCTGCCCACATATGAAGACTTGAAACCTCTCAGGACTGGCCAATTTCCACCAACGGGCCCATTTCGACTAAAGTGCTGTTGCACCATTTTAAATCCTAAATACACAACTTGCCATCTACCTCCGCGGCCCTTGAAATACAACCTTCATGGCTTCATAAAGTGTCGTACTACGTGCAGCCACATTGCTGTCGAACTCCTTGCTACTTTACGACGTATTGTCTAACGCGATACAAGGAAACGCACTTCGACGCGTGCGTTCTCAAGGTAGACAAATTATTAAAGATGACGTGGAGTGAGTATGGCTGTCTTGCGCGGTGTTTTATCACCCTTTAAATTCATCTAGCTTGGTACGCTCGGGGCATTTCGGCTTGAATCATTTCTTCAATTCGATATTTTACCGGAATTTAGATTACCGTGAACTTAGCGACAGATGATCTATCTTTACGGCATAACGATTGCAGCGGAGCAATAAAAACACATCAGTAAAAATGAATTCCCATTACTTTGTAGGTTATTTATTTTATTTTTCAAATAGGTAATTGAATTACTCCGCTAGATATCGACTAACGACATTCTAGTTTTACTGAAAATTATCATGTATTTTTATACAATTGATTTAGGTTAAACGCTAAGAAATTATTTCATTTCATACCCTAATCATGATAAGCCGACTAATTGTCTATTTGTCACAAGACACCTTCGTGATAACTATCTATCCTGTGATTGTAGACCTCATCACATATCAAACACGATTTTAATTACCCCGGCAACCAGCCACGATACGAGTAGGAGGATAGCGAGAGGCAAGTCTTGTAATATTCACAATAAGCCCTCTACAAGCTACATTTGAGTGATTAGAGGATACACGTAATTGTCGGTAATTACTTATTTATTACGTAATTAATATCTGCAGATATAATAGGGATAGGATATATAGCGAAGAATACTGAAACAGTTGTAGTATATGTTACAATTTATCATTGCTAAATTTGATAGATGCTTATATAAAGATTTTGCTTTTCATTTAATTAAATTACATCTATGTGACGTTTTAAAACAAAGCCGAACACTTATGTTGCTGGTATTACCGGAAGTTATGTAAATTGTTTAACGAACGATGCCGTTACGAGCGCGATGGTACACTTAACGCATTAACATTTTAAAGCGCTATTTGTACTAAGTACACTATTACTTCTGCATTTAAACTGATTACGCCCGTCTCTAACTAAGGATTCAGTTTAAATATTCTAATTGGTAGCCGCTTTCCGTGCCTCTGAATGGACAAGTTCTCTTACCTTTTGTGTTTACTATGCTTTTCAACTGTTGATTCGGTATTTCGAAATTCTTATCCGTAATTAACGGTAGCTGAATAAATGAGGCTTAATTACTTTGAGCGACAACATCCACATAAATATGGAACTATATTTCATGTTTAAAGCTGATTTTAATTCGTCATTGTGCTCAATGGCCTCGGGCCACTTTGTCCTGTGCTTTCATCCTGAATTCACACACTCATCTATCGCACAATGCAAAAGCGGCTGAATTAGGAATCGGAACTCATGCGCGCAAAAGGTTTTTTCACCATATGCGGTCTTGTTTTCTGCCGCTATTTTCATGCTAATTCACCGAGCGTGCTGATTTTGCGGCATAAAATATTTGCAGCACACGGCTCTGGGCTACGTACCTTTTTCAATTTACACCCTACACCCCAGCGGGGATTGAAAATGCCGAATGTTGGTTTTACGCGTAATATCCATCCATATTTCCATGTTTTCAGCCTTTGAAAACTTAACAGCAAAAATATTAGACACAAAATCGCGATGTATACTTATGGCGGCAAATGTTTGCAGACGGATTTCACGTGAGGGGGTCTTGAAATTTTAAAGACGAATCTGTCAGTATTCATATGCATGGAGGGAAATATGGGCGAGGCGGGTGATAAGTCGTAAATTCTCACTTAGAGCCCGCGCGCTGCGGCGGAGTACATATTTCAGGATCACGTTTGTGGATTTCCTCTGCGCCGCGGCCGCCCGGCACAATGCACTCGCTATATTGTCCATTTAAAACGCATGATACACGTCTTTGAATATGTGATACTTGGCTTTGATGCGAGCTACTCGAGAATAAGTGCGCTCGCGTTACGTGCCTCAGAATGAGATCCGCGTATTCCACCCGTTTGAAATATTACGATCATAAACTGTTAAAATTTCACGTTCATATTTCAGCATCCCCCGGCTACCGCTTTACCTTGTTAAATTATCCGGATAAGATAAGTTTCATAATTTCGCTAAGACGTCGCCGGTGTCGTTTTGCATTTACCGTGTTTCAAATTTGTTGTCGTAGTCAGTCATAATTCCTTGAATTCTAAAAAGCAATTAAATAACTTTTGATATCTGTAATGAAACCGCTCAACTAACTTAGGGTCGGTTAACTTGGCGAGTCATATCAAAGAAAGCTTAATGGCTTACTGTTAACTTGCTAGATGTTTAATGGAATGTAAAAAATATGTACACTAAGTTGTCGAGTTTGTTTGAGCAAAAGTTTGGTGAAGTTTTGCCAGTAGTGAAGGGTTTATATTGATTTTGAAAAAAACTGTTTGTTCAGCGTAACAATATTTGGCTAATAATAAGTTACCATTGCCAGACAGATACTTAGTCAGTACGTAAGAGGAATTATTATTTTAAATTAACGTAAATTATTTTCCCTATTCTGGGAATGTTTCCTTCTATTTATATTATAGTTATTGCATTCTTATCATAATTATAAATTGTGTTGTATTATTATATTTTTACAACATGACCGTTTTCAAGTTGTATTGAAATTGTGGAGCTAAGACCGAAACGCACCATTCTTGCGACTCAAGTCATAACATAGGGACTTACTCGTATGATGAGAACTTTTAACTGTCCAAACACTTACAATAATTGAAATCTCTGTTTACTGCGTAACTGCAAATACGTCTTTTTGAGGTTTTTATTTTATATTTGATCTATTTTCATATTTTGTGTCCGTCCATACTGCTATTAAATTATATTCCTCAAATAAACAAAATTGAGCCTTATTTCCAAATAATACAAATCCGCAATTTCCTTGTTACAGAGTGTAATTTATTCGTAGGAATGCTAAACTAAATTGGGCCTAATTTCCAAATAGTATAGGTATTTAATTTTCTTGTTACAGAGCGCAAATTATTCGTAGGGATGCTAAACAAGAAGCTGTCTGAGAACGACGTACGCGCACTGTTTTCGGGCCACGGAGCCATCGAGGAGTGCACGGTGCTGCGGGATGCGCAAGGGCAGAGCAAGGGTTGTGCCTTTGTCACGTTTGTGTCGAAACAAGCTGCTATTGCGGCTATAAAGGTGAGTTTTTTTTTAATTCTATCGTATATATTTTTTTATATATAGAGTATAGACTATGCCTGATCTTACCCGATGATAAGATGAGGTCAAAGACGACAGCACACGGACTTAGGAAAGAACTGGCTCTTCTGAAGGATATGAAGGGTAGTCGCTAGCCATCGGGCCCTGGCGGGATCCTACCACCAAGCGGGGTCACTCAGTTTAGTGCCTTTTATGACACGCTTATCGGTTTTTAAACGTATTATAGATATAACCTTTAAGGTGCTACTATTTATAATAATAACAATCTATATCACACTAAAACTAATAAAAAAAAAACAATAAGAATAATGAACACGGCTCTATTAGGTCTATATCTGTTTCACGTCTCCATCGCAGGAACCACTTTCGCTATCAATATGAAATAGTATTTTATATTTTTAGTATTTAAGTTTCAACATAATTGTAGATTTTTTTAGAATAGAGCCGAAACTACGATTCTTCGCCAAGTAAACGTGTCTTTCTAAAAATATAATATAAAACACTGTTATAACCCTTACCTACATCTGATTGGCTTTGTGGTTAATAAATGGAGTAATGATTTAATGATTACCATTAAATTCTGAACGGCGCGTCACGATTTCATTATCATACTAAATAACGCGTTGTTAATTTTATTTCAATAACAATTAGCGCATCATCACGTATTCCCACCAGTTACCAGCATCATAATAAAATCGCTAGAACGATGCAATATATTAGATGATTAAACGAACTTCTAAGTGAAGTTCTATCGCTATTATATGAGTCGCTTCATTCGAAGATATTATATAACAGGTAGTCCTTTTTAGGTACTAGGTAACTTCGCACAATTTAAAATTATCATAAAAAAAACACTGTGGTGGGGCGCCGCGTGGCATGATCCACCCGGTTCGCGCCAAGCCCTCATTCTTTAGAGACCCTAAACGAAACTTTTAAATGGGTTCTGGGGTGGGTGGGTACGTCATATCTTCGAATGAAGCGACTCATATAATAGCGATAGAACTTCACTTAGAAGTTCGTTTAATCATCTATTATATTTCGTCGCTTCATTCTTCAGATATTATATAACAGGTAGATTTTCAGAGATAGAAAGTTTTGTTTAGGTATATACTTGAAATTAAAATAAGTACTTAATGATATAAATATGTTATTACATATTTTATTATTATAGTACTTAATAATTAGTATTATTACATAATGAGCTTCAAATAATCTTACTTTGTTTGAGTTGCTAGAAATTATAATCAGCTTAAATTAATGAAACTTAGTGATAGTCTATTTATAGACACATAATTTTTAATGTAGTAATTTACTTAATATCAAAATACGTAATATTCAATAACTATTTTTAATATTAGGTTAAGTATTGTTCATGTCTCGATTAAGTATCGACAAAGCAAAGTTATTTTGTTGATCATCTAAAGGCCGATGGTAAAACTTTGCGAACACCTGTGAGTTTTGTGTCCACCCGGCCGTTTTTCGAATGTCATCGACACTGAGACCGGCCGCGCGCGCGGCTGAGTTTGACGCGTGTCGTGTGCTGTGCGCATCAAAAACGCTCATGTCAATGCCGCTCGTGGCAAGCGTTTGCTTAATCCATCGACTTAGCGTCTGACTTGATGCAGTTCTGTGGGGAGCTTTGAATGTTACGAAGAGATTCCCGGAGTTTGAACCTCAGATATTTTTTGTAATAAAAATATATTCTTTTAAAGTTGATACTGGGCATATGTTGATATTGCTTTGAAAGTTTGGGAGAGATAATAAGGGCTGTTCACGATTTGGAGCGGAAGTCTTGATTATATCTGTTATAATAATATTTACTTTATCAGATTGAAAAACAATATTTTCTAATTTAATTAAAGACAATGTCTGTACTCTTTGACCGGTACATAAAGCTAATAATGTAACGAGTTTTTTTTTTTTGTAATATTTTCTAATGATAAATTTATATTTGGATACCAAGAAGACAGTTGTTTTAGTACTAAATTTGGATCCCAAGTAAATGAATATTTAGGCTAAATAGGTTTAGTTTTATAGGCTCCTTTTAAGAGGCGTTTAACACAACTATTATCACTTATCTCTTCTCCTAATAAAAGAGATAATGCAGATCGATGTGTATTTAATGAACCGTAAGAACATCCTTTATTAAATTGCTCGTTTAAGAATCAAAGAACTAATGGAATGGATTTTTCGAAACTATTAATGCATAACCACACTTCTTGAAACCATAACTTCAATGAGACGTTGTACTGGCGAACAGTAGTGTCTGCGAGCGAGGCGAGCATCAACGTGAGAGCCTCTGGTGGGCAGCCGCGCCGGCTGAACGACGCCCGGAGAGCCTCGCAGCATCCAGGGTAAGGCTGGAGTGCAGTGGGTGCTGACTCTATTGCTGGGAAGGCCAGAAGGGGAATACAAGTACCCCTTCGGCTTTATCATCAATGATTTTTCGTATACATTTTAATACAAGAGAAAAAGGAGGAAATGCATAAAAATCCAAGTCAGCCCAGCTTATTGTAAATGCATCAACTGCGACTTCATCAGGTTCAGGCTTCCAGGTGACAAATAATTAACATTTGGCATTGGCTCGACTTGAGAACAAACTATTTACAATAAGTTGGAAAGCGCTATCCGAGAGGGCCCATTTCTGGACTCGAAATCTGCTCGATTTTCTTTGGTGTTAACATAAGAAGCAAATATCTATAAATTGCGTTTTTCACACCATTGCCAAATTTCTCTACTTAAAATATTCAAATGTGGGAACTGAATGCCTCCCATCCTGTTAATGTAGCTAATGGCGGTAGTACTGTCAATATGTAATAATATTGCACAATCTTTTCCTTCACTAGCTATACTTTTGAGACCTAACAAAACCGCGAGTAATTCTAAAAAGTTCATGTGATTTTCTTTTTCACTGTTCGTCCATGAACCACTATATTTATTATTTTTGCATACTGCTCCCCAGCCTGTCCTAGATGCGTCGGTGTAAATTTCTAACTTATAATTTTGAGTAATGATTGGACAAGAAATAATATTAATATTATTTTTCCACCACCATAAATCTTTTAGTAATATCTTATTAAGATTCATTTTCGCCTCATAGTTAGTTTCCTCCGAACTTATTTAAGGCTAAAAACTTTTGTCTCTCTAATATTTTTGTATATAAGAATCTATATTTTGTGGCTGGACAGGCTGCGATCAATACACCTATAAGTTTAGCGAAATTTCGTAATGAACAAGTTTTAAGATTAATGTACCTATTTATTAACTGTGCAATGTTATGCCGCTTATCGCCAGGTAACGTAATAGACATATGTTCTGTGTTGAACATAAAACCTAAGAATTTGATTGACTTTTTTGGTACAATGTGACTTTTATCGAAATTTACAATAAAACCTAGACAATGTAATAACTTCAAAGTTTCTCTCACATTAATCATGCATTCTTCATATGTATCTCCTAAGTAGGTAGTAGACTTAAAAACCTTGTTTTCTCAAATGACTCATTACTTCACGCATAATTTTTGTAAATACCCACGGAGCTACCGATAATCCATACGGCATTGCTGTAAACTCGTAAGTGATCGGCTCAGACGAATCATTTTCTTGGAATTCGAATCGTAGGTACTTTCTGTCACTAACAAAAAACGGTATAAGTAGATATGATTCTTTCATATCTATGTTGGCTAAGTATCCATTACGAGGAATTAATTTCGAGGCTGTTTTATAAGATTCCATTTTAAAATGTAAGTACTTTTTTTACGAACTTGTTTAAAGATTTTAAATTTAGTATAAACCTTTTTTCTCCGTTACGTTTCGGAGCTAAAAATATATTTGAAATAAATTGATCATTTGAAGGAGAACAAGGTTTTATAGCCCCTAAGTCTAATAATTTATTTATAGCTATTTTCATGTCTCTTTTTTCACATGATGACAAATTATTTTTAGGAATAGAATACTGACAAATTTGAGTATCAAATGGTATTCTAAATCCATAATTTATCCACTTCAATATGACTTCGTTTTTAGTTACTTTTGTCCAACAATCATAAAATAAATTAATTTGACCTGCATGTACCTTGATTAATGTTGGGTCGGAGCACGCGTCCTGGACGAAGTCTGCGGCTGGAACTTGGCGTTGAACGCAGAGTTCGATTGAGGGCGCCGCTGTGTTTGAGCTGCTATCGGTTTCCTCTGACCTCCCCGCGCCCCCCTGAACAACGGGTAACGAGGAGGTCCTGTCCAGTTTCCCTGCTGAGACGACCGGTTGACCGTTGATATTTGAGAGGAGACTGTTTTGGCTGGGCCTTTTTTAATTAGGGCTCCCTGCTTTTCAATGGCTTTACTTGCCTTTATTTTTTCCGGCAACGAACTTCCGAATAAAGTTTCGTCTCTTTCGGAGTCTTGTATAACATGTTTAAAGTTTGTATCAAAATTAGGTAAAATCAGTTTTACCCTATCTTTGATGAACATAAAGTGGAGGTCTGATAATAGGCAGCATCCATCACTTACGTGACGCAGGGCCTTCATTTTGTTTTCTTCCTTCTCAAGGAGGACGTCCATCCCTCGATTTATGGCGGTAATACCGTACCCCAGCTGTTGCTGAATTTTTTTTTTTTGTCACGTGCTCGTGCTAGGTCTGTTATGGCTGCTGAGATTTCAGCATTTGATTTTAGGGCTTGCAAGTTTTTGCAGTTTTCGGGTACCGTATTTTCTATGGTTAATTTATCTTTGTCTTCTTTGGACAGTCCTTTTCTTAGTAAAGGTGTCCATAAATTTGAGAGCGCATCGTGTATTTTAGCGCCAAATTAGGGTGTATCGGAATTTGCAGCTCCAAGTGCAGTAAGCAGCTCTGGATCCAGATCGGGATTAGGTTCTCCCGATATGCCTGGTGCGTCTTGTGATATTGACGGCTCCGGATTAGGGAGCGTCTCTGCAGATAGCTCTTGGGCCACAGTGAATGACGCGGCAGTCTTCTGGCTATCCAGGTTTACATCATCCAGTGGTAGCGGTAACTCATACCTTGGAGGCGACATGTTTATGTTTTAACAAACATATAATTCATATTAATATAACGCCCATAACGTATTACAGACAACGAGATAGATCTCTTTGAGATTACCCGCATTTTCTGTAATCGTATTGAAAACAAAAGGTGATCGATAAGATCAGATAAAATTTATTAAAGTTTACATCATTACGATATTGAGCAGTTAACGTGATATATCTATTATAGATTACACGCATTTTCTGCTCTGATTTTTTAAATAACATTTTTAAACTGAATAAGTAGGTCGTACCTTGGAAGATTTCTTCTTTGGAAGAAATAATTCGCTGTTTCCGTTTTTTATTTATTTTTTGTTCCAACTTTTTTATCTTTTTATTATAATGTTGAAGCTGTTCTTCTGCTGTACGTTTAGGCATTTTGTAAAAACTTAAGTAAATGATTAAAGTAAATGACGTATGCTTGTTACCACGCACGAAAAAAGAATGAGGGCTTGGCGCGAACCGGGTGGATCATGCCACGCGGCGCCCCACCACAGTGTTTTTTTTATGATAATTTTAAATTGTGCGAAGTTACCTAGTACCTAAAAAGGACTACCTGTTATATAATATCTGAAGAATGAAGCGACGAAATATAATTTGTCAAGCATTTACATTAAGTCATAATGAGTCTACTAAATATGAAATGTGTTAATTGTAGATATGTTGAAAGATTAGTATTAATTTAAAAAAATATATGGATAGTTGTTCTTTAGTTATTCATAAGACTGTAAAAGGTTACATATACCTACAGGGTTAATTTTAATTAACACACCACCTTGCATTCTGCCTCTCCACATCAAACCCAACAACATTTGTTCTTTTTAGTCCTTTATTATCCATTTAGTTCCTTTACATAAGTCCGGGGTGCTGTAAACAGTAGTATCAGGGTTTTGGGAAGCCATTTTGGGGTTTAGTAAATTCTGACATCCGCTTACCAGCAATAGGCCAGTTTTAGGAATTAAGGCCTAAACCTCTTCGTCACGGGCATCCGTGATATTAAATAAAACATTTCTAAAATTCATTTATATCATATACAAATCTGGGTGTTATTTCTCATGGCAACTCCACACATTGAAGTTTTTCAATCTTAAATCGACAATTGAAATTTTATGTTAGTCATGATTAAAAACAAACTCAAGGCGGCTATTTGTGCGAGCTAATTTTGTGTACACTTTATATTTTCATAAATATATTGTAGGGATCCAATACTCCAATCTCTTTAAAATATCTCAGCTATTCTCTTTTTCAATGTTTATAAATTCCACGAATAGTTCTACAATAGAACCTGAAGTTATCTTATTAACAAGCCTGATCTAATTCAATTGAAATACAATTACTTTGAATTTAATAAATTTAATTTAAAATTTCCAGGCTTTACACCACAGTCAGACAATGGAAGGGTGCTCAGCGCCACTAGTCGTTAAGTTTGCGGATACGCAAAAGGAAAAAGAACAGAAGAAACTACAGGCCATGCAGGTTGGTTAATAAGAAGGATTTTAATTGAACATAATTCACCGGCAAATTCAACAAAAGCTTACTGTCAACTTAACAAACTTTTGTTTATTATTAGTATGGCAGATGAATCAAACTGCTCGATCTTGTATTTGCAATAGCTTTCATATTAATTTTCTCCCTCCATGCTTGATATTTGTACTATGTACAAAAAAAGCGAAGCGTTAGATGCCTGAATTCTTTTTCTTTTTTTTTATGTCAATTAAGCCGGGAAGCGAGCACTGGATCCACCAGATGGTAAGTATAATTATCGTATGACTCCTCATCCGCTGTTCTTGATTTAACTTTGGTGTTCCTCGACTGGCCGTATTTCACAATTTAGAAGCCTGGATTTCTTTTCAATTTCTGTTTTATTGATTTTTAAAACAAACTGGCTCCAAAAAAGAACAATCTTAGCATTTAGAATAGGTACGTTAAGTCGGGACAATAGGTAAACCGATTTTAACGAGCTACTAGTATAAATAAGAGAAATGAATTTCTGATTATATCAAATGCATTTGATTCTTGAAACAAAGCTGAACATACATGTAAAATTGATCGATACTCGTATTAATTGATGTAATTTTTCAAAAGTTATATTAATTTCTGAAATCATTTTAAGACACTGAACGAAACTGTATTGTATTTATCTATATATTCTAAATCCAGGTTAAACTTCAATGTAACTCGATGACAAGCGACAATAAGACCAAAAATAAAACTCTAAAGGAACTACTTCATAACTCAAATAGATATTGTAAATACCTCGTAGCCGAAACAAATACATGTAGCGACAACTTTCTGCTTGCTTACCAAGCGAACCCTGATAGGATCCAAGGCTAACTTAAAGGCAGTTTAAATAAACTCGTGTGTCTCTCCCAGCAGGCATCCCTGTGGGGCTTGTCAGCGCCGACGGTGGCGCCGGCGTACCTCGCGTCGGAGGCCGCGCTGTCGCCGGCGACGCAGCTCCAGCTGTTGCAGCAGTTGCAAGCTGTAGGCTTGCAGCAGCAACTGCTACAAGGACAAAACTCTGCGCTGCTGCAAGGTATGTAAAGCTATTTTTATTTGTAAGTCAATTTTATGATTGTTTTCATGATGTTACAATTCAATTTCATTTGTAAGGGAAATAGGGATTTCAAATAGATAAATACAAATAAATCATCCAGACTAATCTTGAACCGATCATTGTGTTATTATTTCTACGTAAAGAGAGGACATCTCAAACAGTTTTTGTCCGCCCCAAGTTAGAGCCTGCCACGTATTACTGCTCGTATAAATTCGTCTGCGACGGGCGCTTGTCACTGCAATCACGTCATAAAATTGCAAAACAATTTTTATTTGGGTGAGCTTCTCGATACGTAGTAATAATAACCCAATGGAACCAATACAGTTTAGAAATGTATTGTCGAAAAATCGGATCAGGACCACATCGATCATACAACCATTGCGTTGTCACTTTTTTCAATTATGTATCGATAAGCAGTGCGAAATGTTCTCTACTATCATAAATGGACTACTTAACGATCGTGACCAAGAATGGCCTTGGTAAATTGCATTTGAATTTAATTACATAATAATAGTCTTTGATTACGATTTTCTAATCACGGAGAGTACTGTGACGTGTAAAGAACTTAAGTATTAATTTAGGTTTAAAATAGTTTCACTATAATAGTTTTCATATTAAACCAAGCAATATGTCTACACTTTATACCTTCCTAATATATGGACGCTAAAGGCCTTTAAAAACTCTATTAGGTACCTACTTTGTCCTCAGTAAGCAAGAAGTTTAGTGTATAATATATCACAAAACCGCAAATCCTTGTGAGGTGTCATGTTAATTTCAGAGGAACCTTGAACAAAATCTTAACAAATATTGATTTGCATCGCTTAGCTAAACAGAAGATAAACGTTCAGTCCGATAATGGTGCAGTTACCTACCAAGAGCTGTTAAATCACGCGTTCAGTTTTACGTAACGGTTAGATAATTATGTAGGCCGTGTAAACATATGTGGGGCTTTTATGTCAAAATGAATAATTACAGTCCATGCTTTTGCAAAATAACTTGGGAAATAAAGTTGTTTTAGGAACGCAGTTATTTTTATTTTCATGAAAATGAACAATTATTTATTACTTGTTGCATTTTTTTATTTAACTGGATCTAGTCTGGATGAATAATAAAACTCAGCCTATTTTAAGCACGCTAATAATCTCCTATAGGTGTGATTTTGTTTCGCTTAAAAGGATGTAAAGCTACAAAATAAGCCAAGGTTTGATAACGCATAATTGATTACTATGACCTTACCATCGGTTGGATCCGCTGATGAATCTTTCCTTAAATACCTTTACTAAATTCACCTTATAATAAAAAGACAGTAAATAGTTACATTTTATTTTTACTGACAAATAAAAAATATTGCGTCTTCTAAAAAGCAGCTATCATACTAAAACATGAGCACTACAATTAACAACCGCTAAAACAAATAGGACATTCACATTCAAATAACAAAGTTGACTGTTGTAAGCCCGATGACCGCTCTGAAATAAAATGACCCTTATACAAATAATTCAGACACGGATTAACGACTAATGGCTCATTTAGAGTAAATTGTTTAATTAGTCACCTGGCAACATAGCTCGCTGTACGATGGCTTTACAGTAATTGTTGCCATTTTTAGGGAAATTATGGGTAATTTGGACGGGTACATAGACATTGAATAATCTAGAAAAGCCCTGAAATTTCTTTTTGATTTGTTATTGTTCATGGAAATATACTATTATTGGTCGAAATATTGGGGGATAGTCCGACAACTATTAATCGATGATAGAAATTACCTGATGCCATTTTAACCTCAAGTATTTTAATTTGATAATTTATCTTTATTAAACTAAATCTCAGGATAATATATTAATTGTACTATCCAATAATAACTCATGTTATATCATAAATTTGCGCTAAATCTGGTTTATGACTTTACGGTTTAACCGGTCTTAAGGTTTTGGTTTAACGGGCGGTTACGGAAATCAAAACTCTAGGGATCTTGTGGGAATTTAAGGGATTTATAGTTAATTCCAGAAGGCAACCAGTGGCTCGGTGCTACAAGTTTAGGGAAGTTTGGGCAATCGGTATATTAGAAAGTTTCAATTTATTTTATATCCGCAACTTGTAAACGACGACTGGGGAAATTTATTGACTCCATTTTCTTGGATCATTAACTTGTGTGTGTGTGCCTTTAATATTCTTTGTATGTACATAACTTAGTGCGGATGTAAGAACTTAACTAATAAAGTTATTGTGGAAGTCGTCGTGTCGTACCATTTTTTAGGTTGGATTTCATTCGATATAGCGTACAAAAATTGCTGCGTACAGTCCAGTTAGTCCAAGTATGGGAGACGGCCGAGCGTACATAAATTACGACGGCTCCTGTACATTACAAACTAAGTTTACGGCCCAACCCTTCTTGTTATTTTCTAAATCATTTTGTTTATTCACATGTCACAAGTTTTTATTTTTTTTTACGTACATTATTTTTAAATACTTAGAAGACCATCAAAGTTGTTCCCTTTTTGATTTCAAGTTACATTAAAATAGTTTATAAGCCCTTATTTTTATGTTGCAAAGCTCACGACTCCTGCACAAACCAGCGCACGTTTACGTCCCCAACCTGAAAAGCCATCCCTAATCCTCGCTTGTTTTTCGACGTACCGTGTAGGGGTAAACTACCAGGACGTGAGTTTCAATGGCGCAGGGCTGAGCGGCGGCATGGGTGGGGCGGCGGGGGCGGAGCAGCTGGGCGGGTTGCTGGCGCCGGTGTCGGTGCAGAACCTGGCTGCGCTTGCGGCCATGACGCAGCCGCCGGTGGTCTCGCAGGCGGCTAACATCGCGCAGGCGGCCGCGCCGCAGCCTGCTGCGCCGCAGTTGTGTAAGTACCGGGATCTTGCTAGGTCGTTACTGACTATACTTAAGATATCGTATGATGTTTAGATTTTTAGACAGTTCTCTTTAATGATGACGTATTTCATAATAAATTAAGATTTGATATATTCTTGTGTACAGATTGTTTGAAAGATCTGTATAGAGATTAATGTCAAATCTACGCTTGAGTCACGATTGACAATTATTTTATTTTATTTACTTTACGTTATTCAGGAAACAAACAATTGACTAAGTTTGCACAATAAGATCCTTAGATAATGATTTATACAGTTATCACCTTGACTAAAAATAAACAGATAGATCGTGCATATCCAGCTACCATCGGATAACATAGTGGATTTTAAATACAATTAGATAATTAATTTCATAAAGTTGTGATGTGACGGTTTCAATTTATGTAGTTCTAAACTAAATTCTTAAATGATTTCTAATTTAGACCCTGTAAACAATTATGTCTAGCAAAGAATAATAAAGATATTATTTTTATATCTAAAGTAAGAACTACTTCAAAGAAATTGTATCAGATGTTATACAAGATTTCAAATGTATTTTAAAGTTTTGAATTCGAATTTAAGGTTCCTAAAACAATCCTGTGCACAGGATGATAAGGGTTTTTTTATAATTGCGAAAACTGTCCATCCTCTAATTGAAATGTGGCACAAGTACCCATATTTTTAAAACTGGAAGCCCCTAGCTTTATATTTTATACGATCCTTTTTGTCTCCCAACTTCTCCTATTTCAGGTTCGAAAAGTTAAAAAAAAGTTAATTAACGATGAACATTTTTCACACTTCAGGTCTTCTCGGGAAGACTAACATCACAGGTAAAAAATACACCAATCGCATCGGAAATGTGTGTTTTTGTATGGAATGAAGTTAAATGTTGGCTTTTTACAGTTTGTGTGTCGAATGAGACAAATTGACCAAAAATTTGTCGCTTGAAAAGCTTTTGGAAGTAAATTGGCTTTCGGTGATCATATATTACTTCGATAAACATGTCAGTCGTGTTGCATTCCTACACGTTTTCTATGGAAGATATGTATGATTGATATAAAATTTATAAACAGGTATTTTTTGTACACTGTCTCGTTTATTGCGATGAGCTTTAAATTTGTCTCATTTTGGACACGTAAAAGAATACGTTAAAAAATAGCTTGGATCTGCATTCGTATAGAAAATAAATACTAGCTGCTTTTCTTCATTTACGTTATTTTTGTAAATACAATGTTTTTGTAGATTTTTTTTATTACTTTGATACGTTCATAAGGAAAGGATTTATAACAGTCGAATGTGACGCATGTTCTGTGTGCTTGTTTTATTTTTTTTTTGTCATCGTTAATATAAGCGTAAGTTTAATTGTTTTTACTAAACATACTAATGCTGTCTCTGAAAAAAAACGTCGTTTTTATACATCTTTATAAATGTGGCTACTGTGTTTTCCTTTCGTTCATGATTTGCAATCTCTTTAGGCAATGCATAGAGCAATGTCGCAAAAATTAAAAAGCTGATTTAGTATTCAGTGAGCGTTTGGCGTAAAAGTCTCCAGACCTGCCATAAATTAGGTGTCTTTGTATCGTTTCCAAAAATGGGTACGGCAAAAAATATTTCTCTGTAAGCCTACCACATTGAAATGCACAGTCGATGCCAAATTCTAACAGTTTTTGGCTCGTGTGCGTTTGACTTACAAGTCCGTACTTACTTTATATTCATCATCTTAAGTACTTAGTGTTTTCTCTTGATAGTGGAATGATAAACAAATTAGCACTTTCTTCCTGTACCAGAATACCACAAATATTGTGATTAACAAACAGTTTTCATATTTTAGGTTTAAAAATATATTTTTAGAATTTACTACCTTGACTTAGCGGTCTGAAAATTTTAGATATTTTATATCGTGCCCATAAATCCTAGGACGTAAACTAAAATAAATGTCTTTCAATTACGTTTTTTATGTGTATTTGTGCATGAAACAATTAAAATTAATTTATGTTTATGCTGTTAATAAGACTTTGTGTGGCGTTATTGGTTTTGATAGTTACTGTATTTCTAATAATAATGGGAACATAACACGAAATAATGACTGTATCGGTTTAACCTCACGGAATTTTTATCTTGTAATTTTAATATCTTTGTTCTTTTCTGTAAGTGTATTTGTAAAAGATTCTTGTTTTATTTCATTTCTGATTTTTCTTTCGCATTTTTGATATTGAAAATTAAAGTATCTAAGGCTAATAGAATAAGTTATTTTAATTTTGTATAGATGCTATTTGTAGCGAATTTTGAATTAGGTACTTGTCAGTATTATTAAACAAAATTCCATTTTTAAGTAAGGTGTTCAGATTAGTACCTACTTATATTTATGTATGAGCCCCGTGCTTTAATGCAAACCACTTTCATTCGGATGTTCATTAGTCACTAAAGCATTGTTATCAGAATCATTTCTAATATTTTTCGATACAAGATTATCTTTTTCTATAAAGCCCCTATAAATCTAGATTATGAAGCTACATTTATATTGATCGGAGGTATAATATATTCCAGGGTCCACGGCGGAGCTGAGCGGGTCTGCGTACGCGGCGCAGTTCGGCTCGGCGTTCGCGGCCGCTCCGCTCGGCTCGGTGCTGGGCTCGGCCGCTGCCGCGGCTGCTGGGAAGCAAGTCGAAGGTGTGTACACAACAGAGTCAATTTCATCTAGGTTGAGATATAGTTTTTGCTCAAAACATTGGTTATAACTAATTTGAGTTCATGTTGATACTAGACGACCATGGCTATCCCATGGTCGTCTAGTATCAACATGAGGTAGGAGTAATTTTATTTTTGTCACATATCCTCTTCATAGGGAATGGGATTGTGATGGCTAAGATGTTAGATCTGTTAGTCCAGGTCTAATATGGTTTGATGAGAATAACAAATCACCGTCCATTGCTTAAAACTGCTTTAAAGAATGACGTAATAATAGGTAATTTGTTGAAGCAATATCTGCAAGCATGGACGATATCACTAGGCATATCTTCTGAACTTCTGTCAGTAGCAAAATATCATTTGCGGTAAGACGCTTAAACACGGTGGAGCGAAGATTTCTCAGCTCGTCTATGGTCTATCACTAAAACCTACTTGTGAAATATAGCAGAACAGTTTTTTTTATTATTTCTTCCAATGTTTTTCACTGTCGAACATTCAATTCTTATGAAGAAGAAGGAAATACTCGCTTCTCTTTCATTAGTTACTCGGCTTCAAGACTCTTGATAAATACCTATTCTTTGAATTAAAGGGCAAATATTTTCTAATAAAAATTTCGCTAGCAAATAAAAATTTCACCAAAACTCATTCGCCATAAACCTAAAAGCAAACAAGTTTGATCTAGAATATTCTGTTTCATCTAGGTTAAGTTCCTAGAAATTACGGCTTTGGAGTAGCTAGTCTGTAAAACAAGACGATAACATTACATACGTAGAATACAAATTCATAGATCTCTTTGTTTTGACTAGAAAGAATAATATGTCTGACGCTTTTTTATTACCAAACTCACCTAAAAGGACATAATAAAGAATATACCTTCATACTTAACATTAAATTCTAGGTCGATAAATTTCAGAAGGAGTGGGTTAATGTTTAATTTTATTCTTACAGGTCCAGAAGGTGGTAACTTGTTCATATACCACCTTCCCCAGGAGTTTACGGACACGGACCTCGCTTCGACGTTCCTGCCGTTTGGTCACGTGATCTCCGCCAAAGTGTTCATAGACAAACAAACAAATCTATCCAAGTGCTTTGGCTTTGTCTCCTACGACAATGCTGCATCCGCCCAGGCTGCAATACAGGCCATGAATGGTTTTCAAATAGGTACAAAGAGACTCAAAGTTCAACTTAAACGTTCCAAAGAACTTTCCAGACCGTACTAAAATAAAAACCGTTGCCTAGTGAAATTAAAAAAAAAGAAACACCACCCGAAAAGGTTGTAAATTTTTTGAACGTTTGTTGTGATGTACCCGGTGCACTTTGAACTGAATAGTCGATATGGCTCGATCGAAAAAAAACGAGCCCAATGTGCACAGTTGTTATCTAATAAGTATAAGGTTAAGGTTTGTGTCAAAGGATTTATATCGTTTCCAAAGTATTCCCCAAATTTTTATTTAAAGAAAAACAGAATAATTATTTTTTAATTTATAAGTTTTATTAGTCACTTTTAAGAGTAAGTTCCGATGCGGTTAGATAACATTATGAGAGCGCCAAAGAGCTGTGTCAGATTTGTCGTCATTGTACTATTTTGATTAGAAAAGTTATGTTATTATTATAATCTAAAGGGTAATCAGTTATGCCTAACATCTGCTTTTCTACCAAATAAGTATTGCTTTATAGAATTATTTACAGTTACTGTTAAGTAAGTTCAAAAGAACAATATATTACGCGTACTTTTGTTATAACATTTTGTGTTACCAAACTTGAATAGTTATCTTTCGTAATTGTGGCCATGTCATTTTGTGAAACAGTTTTAGTCTTTTTTTGTTAATGATAAGACGTTAGTATATACATATAAAGATCTCAAAGTGATCAGTGTATTCGTTGTTTTCCTATGAAACTGTGACGCTTTCGAAATAGCTCAATGTGACCGCATATATGTATACAGGGTGGAATTATTGAATGCCACCTGGAGGGAAAGCAGGTACTCTTAATAATAGATACAGCAATTTTTACTCCAAAGAAACATTCCTTTATTATGGAAAAGAAATAAAACCACTTTCAAAGATTTTCAAAATTCGCTTGATTCACTTGGGAATCAAACCGACTAAAATCTGTAAAAAAATTACCCTGTAATTTTATTGCATCGATCGTTACGGCCAATAACAAGGATGAAATCAAGGTTTTATTTCTTTTCCTAAATAAAGGAATGTTTCTTTGGAGTAAAATAATAATAATAATCATTTATTCATAACCTACACAATCAATTCTGTCGGACATACAGAGTATACATAAAGCTTCACAATCAATACAGATTAAAATGTATGATGAGTAAAATTTGCTATCTCTATTATTTAGAGTACTTTCCCTCCAGGTGACATTCATAAATTACACCCGTACATATCGGTACAGCGAATCAAAAATGTCAAGATATTGCTTACCCATTTTTGATTGAATGTGAAGGTACAATAGGCTGATACTATGTTTTTTGTTAGAGCTATGTTGAAAAGCCATTCCTCTTCAATATTGTACTTAATATTAAAAGATAATTTTCTTCTTTTTAGTGCAAAGCCGCACCGTTTCAATTGAACAGGTATCTCAAACGACATTTTCACCTTAACCTACGAACTTTCTTATACTTTGGTATAGCGACAACTCTAGAGACCGTATTTGAAGTCTCTAATTGAAAAATAAACAATTAGAATACATGGTTATTTCAAAAACTACTGTCATCATAACCAACAACTTTTATTTTGCGACACCTATCGTTTTTTTCCAAGAAGAATTATATAGAGATTGAGTAAACAGCTAATAGAGACCTGCGCTAAGACATCAATGCTCTTATAAACGTTGCTTGCAATCTCTATAGAATTAGTTTCGGACTGGATCAGCTATATTAAACGTAGCATAAGTGTATGTAAAAAAAACGATTAAAACGTTTTATTTTTGTACGGACAAACTATTGATTAATGTTTTTGAAAAAAGTTGTTGATTAAGACTGTATTATTTTCAACCAACTCCATGTTTAATCATGAAAATTTTCAAAATTTATATTTTTAGTTATCTCTTAAATGAAGTTGGAAATTAAATATTTGACCACGATCAATTTTGTTTGACATTTGTTACTTTCAGAACTTAATCTAAAAGTTTCAAGTTATGTGTTGTGTATTTACACAAAAAGCGCTAGTAGGTACTTGATAGGTCCTAACAAAATGTACTAACTACGTTTGAGGTTCCTGTCATTTCGAACAATTTTCCTTGTTTTTTTTTATATATTTGTAATAAATTGCTGTTTGTTTGTCTATTTAATAATTTATTAATAAGCTACACTTTTACATTATAATTATTAAACAAGTCGAACACGAGCGTTTTAGTCAAATATAAATTTTTTGTTAGGTAAGTAATTATGATAGAATATTTTTGTAAGTTTCTTAAATATTACTTTAATGGTGAGTAATGTTGGTACTGTGCTGTTTTTCTTCTAGTAAAGTTCTTTGTGGCACTATTGGTCGATTTTTAATCTATGGCAAATGTATATCAATAAAGTACTGCATTTCGCTGACCAAATCAGAAACTCTACAAAAAAGTACACAATAAATATCAAATCTATAAGAACGAACTGCCAATATATGTATTCAATGTTTAAATAATTGAGTGCAGCTATTTTAAACTATCGCCTATGGCATAAAAATCAGTCAAATAGTACCACTTAAAAAGTTACAAATTACGAAAATAAATCCTTCTATTATTTTTGTTTTGATGTATAAGCATCGAAAATATTGATTATTGAATTTAAGTAAGAAAGAAAATGTCCTAGAAAGAACTGACGTATATCATCTTTTGTTCATTGTAATGACATATGCAAATTTTACTTGAGTATTAAGTATGGTGGTATTTGAATATAGACATTTGGGTTTGTTGATATATATTTAGTTAAATAATTTAGTCATTCAAGTCTTGAGAAAGACAATATTTAGACTGAGTAAGTTTTTTTTAAGGTGTTCATGAATTAAACTTACTGTCCCTGTTAATTTACCTTCTTAATTTAGAGATCATAACGATTATTTTATCATTTATTTTTCTTGTTGTTAAGCTAACGAATAGATATAGTATTATATTTCGAAAAAGAATAATAATGGGGATGTATTGTTGAAAAGTTGGACATTTTGGGAATTATACATTTGTACTTTTATCGACAAAGGCGTTTAGGTAGGACCATGGGAGAATACAAGTTTTTACCTCTATGTGTGATTTTAGATATTTTAATTGCCAGAAATAGGATTTTTACACGGATTATAGAATGTTTCGTGTTTTTTGACTTGCTTACACCTATATTGTAAGATTCTACGCGAGACCTCATGTTTGTTACGACATTGTACCAAAAGTAGGTGTCTTGAGAATGTAGGGAGCGCTTGTTTTACACAAAAGCGACAAATTGAAATTTAATAAATGTAATATTGTCAAAGCATTATTCTTAAAAAGTAAAAAATCTATTATATTTTCTTAAAGTAAAAGAAGCGCTCCCTTATGACTGTAGTATACCTACCTTATTTTTTTATTTCCTGAGCTTAGGAATATCGATTATTTTGCTGTTGTAGTGTTGCTGAAATATTAAACGGAATTGACTTATATCATATTTGAGTGTTGACTAGATATGAATTAGTTGATGTACCTATCCATTTTGTTATATTCCAGTTTCTACATTCTTGAAAAAAGACAAAGTAACCTTTATCCTCAAATGGTATTTTTTATTGTGTATTAATTTACGCGCATCTCTTTGACTAACTGTGAGACAAAAATTAAGAATGTTGGCGTTAAAGCTATGTGGACCAGCGAACAACAGTGCCGTACAAAGTTTTGCAAACAGAATGGCAAAATTATCGATCTTTTTATTACCATTATTTAGTTTTCACCTACTTTGTAAAATCAAATTACCCTGAAAACGGGCTAGTTAGATCACGGTTTTTAAAAGACACTGGCATATTCAAGAACTAATACTAAAAACATTTTGTTACACCTTTTTAAAGCACATTTTTGTTCAATAGCTCATCTATATACTATTGGTATATATTGATACAAAACCAGTTTTATACAACACCCGTTTTGTTGATAAATGTAAATAAATGTCAAGTTAATAAAACTGTATATTTTTTTTATTGTGTAACCCCATACCTTAGTGATTTGAGATGAATACCGAGACGGCAAGCAGCAAATACTGGCGACTATGACTTTGCCCCCCGCCGGCGCGGCGGCGTGGCGAGATCTCAGTGCGCCGACCAAAGATCCTTATTCCACAAAAATCTATAAAAAAAAATCATCATGGATCTTGTGGGCTTTTATGCCCATTTTAGTTCACTCAATAAGTTTTTTGGAGATGTCGGTAAGCCTTGACATCAGGTTTTTAAATTCCTGATTTCAGCATTATTTCACCATATTAATACTGGATTTAGCAGCAAAATATATTAGTTATATGAATTTAAATCTGGCTCCTCTCCGTAACATCTGAATTGAGGAGCCACCTGGAACTCGGTACCAAATCATAGATGAATTGAGTAAAATTAGTTCTGCAAAAGTTACTTCGTAGGGTATTTATTAAATCATACCTTACGAAGTAACTTGCAGAATCTAAACGTAAAGTGTGATTGAGATAATTTCTTGCAAATGTTATGAATTGTTATAATTCCAACGGAATATAATTGTATTGGAATATAGCTACGTAAAATAAATAAATGCCATTTTTAGAAGCCTCCAATACGATTCTATTGTAACGGTGACGGCACTACAAGGTTATGTTGTGGAAATTACTGTCTGTGTCATAGGGATCCAGGTTCCTTTTTGCCGCGCCGGGTATAGGGCAAAAAATCGTGTCTGTCAGGATGGCGTGAGAGATGTCTGAATAGTCCCAAAAGTTGCAACAAACAACTCTACCTAAACTGTACTAAACTGTACCTATGTGAAAAAAAACTGTACCTCAAGCAATTCAATAATAAATACCTAACTAGTGACAGACACGCCGTTCTGACGTCAGCTTGGCGCGCATAGTCGTGTATCGCTGCAACGTGTGGGAATTATGTTCTTGAACTTATATCAATAAACTGTACCTAAACTGTACCTAATAAAACTGCAAAAAAAAAAAAATTCACACGGTGATATCTGTCAAACCAAAAAAAAATTTTTTACTGCTCATTGATTAAAATAATAATGCATTAATTGTAAAGATTGGTCAAACTTATATCAAATATCATATTTATTATAGTAAACGCTCTCAAAACTTGAACGTAAAACAAGATATAAAAATTAAACCTAATGTTTATATTGAAAAATTAATGTTTGAACTGAGGGAAATTTACTGTTGAGAATTGCTTGAGGTACAGTTTTTTTTTACATAGGTACAGTTTAGGTAGAGTTGTTTGTTGCAACTTTTGGGACTATTCAAACATCTCTCACGCCATCCTGACAGACACAAAAAATCGGAAGAATTAAAAGTAAATACAATTTTTTTAACCTAGCCTAGGGTAAATTTTAGGACATAGGTACGTTTCTCGGAATTCACCCGAGGGTGAATTCTCCAAGGTAGGTAACAGATCGGAATAACCGGATGAATTCTTGAAAATTTGGCAGCATTTAGCAGCAATTGTATAGCGATCCTGCTAAAAGTTGGCTTCTATAGCACTGAAATTAAAGAAAATACAATACTTTTAAAATGGCTCCTCAATCCATACTCAAGAGGTCTATCGAATGCGAGCGCTTGTTTTTTAATTTTAAATTTAGTTCAGTACTCAAAGTTCTTAATTCGGTAAGTAATGACGTGATATCACACGTAATATTAGTATCACTTTTAACTGCCGTCAGCTCTGGCGATGTTGGCGAGTTAGATGTGTTTTCGACACTAATGACCTTGCCTCTGACTGGTGTCTCCGAGTTGTTAGGTTTCCTAGGCAACTTAGCCTTGCATGCAGGGCATAACCAGTCCTTGGGGACACTACTAGTTGATGTTCCCGTACCAATACAACTTTTATGGTATGGAATGGAGCATATTATATGACAACTAGCGACACCACTTGAGTTTGACGTGTACTTTCCGCACGCCCCACATTTAGTCGACGGCGCCATTATATTGTAATATTTATTTATCAAAGCAGTAAATATATAATGCTTTTAGAATTAAAAAATTAAATTCAAAATACGAAAATTTAAAACGTTTTTTTCTTTCGTGAGATTTGAACTCGAACCTCTTGGATGTACCACTAGTCCAACTTAAGTTTAAGTTTCAATGTGACATAGGCTATCTAATAGTTCCCATTACATCCAAGCAATAAAAAAGTCAATCATATGACGGTACTTGGATTCATAAAGAAATGAATGACGATTTTGGAAGATTGAATTATTCACTTTGAACGTCACTTTTTCCTGTCTTTACTTACTTTACTTCGTCTTTTTCACTTTTTAGTCACAAAACAACACCTTTACACTGTAGGTAGTAATAGTTTTCTATGCGAAAATAGCGATTTAAACTTAGTTATACAATAAATAGTATTAAGGTCACGAAAACACCTATACACCTATATGAATTTAAAGGGGGCTCCTCAATCTAAACATCTGAATTGAGGAGGCACCTGGAACTCAGCAAGTAATATATGAATTCTTTTGGAAATTGGGCAGCATTTAACAGCAATTGTATAGAGAACCTGTTAATTTGGCGTCTATAGCACTGAAATTAGAAAAAATACAATACTTTTAATTTAGCTCCTCAATCCATACTCAAGAGGTGTATATTTTAAGGATTTAATCGATCAATTAATATAGGTATTCGATATGATGATCATTTAGCAGGTGTTGGGTTTGATTTGCAGTAGAGAAATAAAGTAGAAAAATAGCGCCAACTTTGTACATGAACACATTCTTTGTGGCTCCTCAATCCTGACGTTTTTACTTTAATATAATTGACTGTAGCAACCTGAGATCTCAACGGAATTTAAAGTGGGAGACCCGGAGAAATTGCTGCTAAATGTTACTGTACAATTCAGCAGTGTTAGGCTACCATGTTTTACTCGTATTAATGAAACCAGTATAAGAAGTATTTATTTTATTTTTAGTATCTAAGATGTAACTTTTCATTTCAGGTTATCTTAATCTGATACGCATCGTGATTTCATAATTTGCGATTCAGTGGCTGAGTGGTGAAGTTGGTGTAAACTGAATCAAATTATGATTTGAATACGTGCTGCATATAAATTAATTTCGCATTAAAATAATTTAAAAAATAATTTTTCATGTTTTAATAATATATTTTACTTTATTGGAATTAAGACTGATAAAATGATTTTGCTAAATGAAACTTACATAGAAACAAAGTAATCATATCATTATTTAAATAAATGGTTACTTTCATTGAAAACAATAAAATATGAAAAGAGACATTAATGGTAGATAATGATTAGTCGCTGAAATAAACTTGCGATGATTCTAGAAATCGTATAAATCGTACTGAAAATTCAGTGAATCGTTTTATGGGGAAAAAATCGATTGTTTCTCCTTTCAAAAACAAAAGGATCAACATTCTTCTATTTGCTATTGTACCAAAATACAGTAGGCATATATTACCGTCAATAGAAGTAAAAGTTGCGTTAGTCATCTACAGAGCTGAACTCTGCCGTATGATCTAATTCAATATACTTACAAATATTTCATGTGGGGAATAGAAGTGCACTAAGGCTCTTGAAATTCCCACGGGAACGGGAAGTATGGGACTTTTTAGTTTGTATGAAAAATCTTATTCCTTGAATGCACCGATGCGAAACTTGCCAAAAAGGTTCTTTAATGAGTGTCTGGTTGCACTATGGAAGAAATATCTGATTTCTTTACAGGAAACGTAGTTATAGCAATTTTACCAACACAAAATCGATATTTATGCACGTAGGGAGTCACGGGCAAAACTCGTCAAATAAATAAAAGAGTACCCGTACATTTTGCATTGTTCCGTGTAAGTAAGAGACGTACTTATTTGTGGCTATTAGTTTGCTCTCCCAAATTGTGGTCACCCTTCACAGCGAATTCGTAAGGAAATAGTAAAGTTTTGTTTTTTCAGAATCGAGAGTATGTACACTGCTGAATTGTACAGCAACATTTATCACAAATTTCTGCTAAATGTTAGTGTCTCTCACTTTTGATTCCGTTGAGGTCTCAGGTCGCTACAGCCAACCATGTAAAAGTCGAACGTCAGTATTGAGAAGCCACAAAGAATGCGTAGGTACATGTACAAATTGGCGCTAATTTTTTACTTTATTTCTCTACTACAAAATCAAACACAACACCTGCTAAATGATCATTACATCGAATATATTAATTGATCGCTTAAATCCTAAAAATATACTAAATTGTGCCAAATTTTCAAATGAATGCATCTATTACTTACTGAGTTCCAGGTGGCTCCTCAATTCATATGTTTAGATTGAGGAGCCCACCTTTAAATTCATATAACTAGTGATATATTTTGCTGCTCAATCCAGAATTTGTGCTGCAAAATAAGTTATTTTGCTCCTAAATAATGTTAAATTAGAATTTCAAAACCAAATGTGACTCCTCAATCCTTACGGACATAGTTTAAATGACCAAAATAATAAAAATTAACCACAATAACCGAAAAATGGTTTGACCAAACTGGGTATAAAAAAAAACTTCTTTTTATCCGGATTAATCGCGTTTAGGGTCTGTTTCACAATGTATGGATAAAGTACCAAATAGCTTTGTAACACATAAATTATTTGGAAGATAAAAGTTCCGAATAAGAAACTTCGCGTTTCACAATCATATTTTATCCGAAACATAAAGGAGATTGCGGTGCCAATGTTCCGCATGTTCCGTTTTTGTTTGTCTTTTTGTTACGAACAAATAAAGTTAATAAGTAATAAGTATTAAATTTCTCAGAGTAGTTTGTGTATGTTGTTTTTGTGATTCGAGAGTGGTTAAATCTTTAACTTAAAAAATGTCGACGCTAAAACGTGAAAGAAGCGTCAATTTCAGCCGGGAAGAAGTTGACCTTCTAACTTCGCTTGTTGCTGAACATAAAAATGTACTTGAAAATAAAAAGAGTGACTCGTCACCTGGCAGGAGAAAGAGCAGTGCTGGAAGACGCTGGAGACGCTGTTAAATAGCACAAGTGGGCTAAACTTTCGCAGTGCTAAATCTTTGAAAGCTAAATACGAAGGCTTAAAGAGGGCTACAAGAAAAAAGTCTGCCTTGATACATGCTGAAACCTATCGTACAGGAGGTGGCCCTAGTGCTGCTCCTTCTCTTACCCCTATCGAGGAAAAAGGTCAAAGATATGATATTATTAAAAAATCAATCAATTGTTGTCATTGAATAAACAAACATCACGGCTTCTTTAGTAAGTCTGAACAGTGTCCTAAAGTCCGTTTCGTCCAATGTCTCCATGTAGTTAGTTCTATGCTGAAATACAGGATTCCTGCACGGTGTTGTGATGCGATCAAAATATTCATCAAACTCATTTTCAAGAGTCAAACTCAAACTCAAACTCAAATATTCTTGATTTCGTAAGTATTTAAATACATTTGAAATAAGTCAAACAATTTACAAATTGAACTGAATCTACCACCACTTCGGAAAGTCGATCTGTTGAGAAGAAGTGGCAAGAAACTCAACAGCAATCATCTTTTAAAAATAAGAGAAAAATAATACATAGTAACAATTTACAGCCAGGGAATCCCAACTTCTTGCATCCGGATATCTTAAAGTAAAACTTTTCACATAACACTTAACCTTAAATCTATCGAAGGGTTAATAGGTTAATCAATACATATAATAAAACAGTAAAAAAAACGTGTCTGTACATTTAATATTTTTACAAAAAAAATTATCTAGGGTTATAAAGAAACGAAAAAAGAGTAAGAATCTGAAATAAAAAAATTGTCTGTTTGTTTGTAAGTTTGTCTGTTTGCACACGCTAATCTCTGGAACCGCTGCTGGACGGATTTGAATGAAACTTTTTTTGATGTATAGCCGTGAAGCCGGGGCAACATATAGGGTATATTTTATTTCGGTTACTGGAACACCTGATGCAGAACCCTTAAGGGATCATCAAAACCGTAAGAAATATAGATATGAGGCCTTAACAAAAGTTGTCCAGGATGATGAGCAGATTCTGCAGACATAAAAAAAATCTAGGATCTAAAAAAATTGTAATAGATTTTTAAAAGTTATGCCTAAAACTTACTAGAATATGGTGGAGATGTTCGGCATACAGATCAGAAGTACTCATAGCTCAGTTGCGCGTAGACCGACAATGAGTCTAAGGTCGTGGGTTCGATCCTGCTCGCGTAATTTTTTTTTATTATATTTTTTTTTTATTTTGTATCTATCTTTACCATGCATCTATCTTTATATACATACGTATATATAAAACAGTAAACAATAACGTGTGAACATGAAATATTTTTACAAAAAAAATATGTAAGGTTATTAAGAAATGAAAAAAAAAGTAAGTTGTTCTACAGCTCTGAGTTATTCTGATCTAATCCCACCAACAAATCCCACATCGAATTTAATTTCTTAACGGATCCCCTATGCGTTTTGTTATTCCTAACCGATCCCCGTTTACCTACAACGTTAGATTGACGGTACAGTCAGGCAAAAAAGGAGCAAGTTTGTAATAAATTATTTTAGGTAGAATTCATGCAATGCAATGGAATTAAAAACTTATAAGTGAAAAGGGGCATTGATAAATTAAGTGATTGTAAGTAGGTATAGTGCAATAGGTTAGGGAAATTAAATATTATACACTTTTTAGTAAAAATCAGTCTTTAATTATTATTTTTTAATATGACATAAATTTTTATTTTGTTAAATTAACGAATTAAGAGGATAAAATTATCACAGAATCAACAAATAAAATGGTCAGATTTAGTGCTTACTAAATGTCTAACTTATACTTAATTATCCACCAAACTATCAAATAAATCAACAACGTTAAACAAAAACCTTTGATTGGGGGTGCTTTTAACTAATTTAACTGATGTATATAAAATTATTATAAAATCAACAAATGAAAAAACCCTTTGATTGGGTGCTTATAAAATCAACAAATGAATAAACCCTTTGATTGGGTGCATATTTATGTCAAAATTTGTCTTCAAACTTTTATTAACTGTCAAAGTTTTAACTTTTCTAAACAGTGGCCTACAGTAATTTCGCCATTCAGAAGTTGGTTAGTGATATAATTGATCCATTGATCTCTGTTCGTTTTGTCCGTTGTTCTACGTTTCAAAGGTGGCGCTTTGATTTTCTGATGCTCAATTATTGTTTTTTGGTAATTGGAGTCGTCTTTCAAAGTTCTTAACAGCTGAAGTGCTTCGATTCAGTTTTGCGAGTAGGCAGGTAACAAATTCTTAGAATATTGTTCAAGCTTAGCAGATTTGCTAAGTCCTTACGATTACTACCATCGGCTAACTATTATGCTTCTTAGGTTAGAGAGAAAATTAAAACATAAAATGATAATTCTTGAAGAATTATTAACATTTTGAGAATGTCTGTACCAAATTACTACCTAAAATTCACCTGGGATCGGTTAGGAACAATAAATTTATTAAAAATGTCAATTCCCGTCTGATCTCACATTCCTGGGATCAGTTAGGAATAAAAAATAAATTAAAATTAAAACTGATCCCCGGTGGGATTTCTTTTTGGGATCAGTTCGGAACAACTCACAGCTCGAGTTATTCTGATCTAATCCCACCAACAAATCCCACATCGAATTTAATTTCTTAACGGATCCCCTATGCGTTTTGTTATTCCTAACCGATCCCCGTTTACCTACAACGTTAGATTGACGGTACAGTCAGGCAAAAAAGGAGCAAGTTTGTAATAAATTATTTTAGGTAGAATTCATGCAATGCAATGGAATTAAAAACTTATAAGTGAAAAGGGGCATTGATAAATTAAGTGATTGTAAGTAGGTATAGTGCAATAGGTTAGGGAAATTAAATATTATACACTTTTTAGTAAAAATCAGTCTTTAATTATTATTTTTTAATATGACATAAATTTTTATTTTGTTAAATTAACGAATTAAGAGGATAAAATTATCACAGAATCAACAAATAAAATGGTCAGATTTAGTGCTTACTAAATGTCTAACTTATACTTAATTATCCACCAAACTATCAAATAAATCAACAACGTTAAACAAAAACCTTTGATTGGGGGTGCTTTTAACTAATTTAACTGATGTATATAAAATTATTATAAAATCAACAAATGAAAAAACCCTTTGATTGGGTGCTTATAAAATCAACAAATGAATAAACCCTTTGATTGGGTGCATATTTATGTCAAAATTTGTCTTCAAACTTTTATTAACTGTCAAAGTTTTAACTTTTCTAAACAGTGGCCTACAGTAATTTCGCCATTCAGAAGTTGGTTAGTGATATAATTGATCCATTGATCTCTGTTCGTTTTGTCCGTTGTTCTACGTTTCAAAGGTGGCGCTTTGATTTTCTGATGCTCAATTATTGTTTTTTGGTAATTGGAGTCGTCTTTCAAAGTTCTTAACAGCTGAAGTGCTTCGATTCAGTTTTGCGAGTAGGCAGGTAACAAATTCTTAGAATATTGTTCAAGCTTAGCAGATTTGCTAAGTCCTTACGATTACTACCATCGGCTAACTATTATGCTTCTTAGGTTAGAGAGAAAATTAAAACATAAAATGATAATTCTTGAAGAATTATTAACATTTTGAGAATGTCTGTACCAAATTACTACCTAAAATTCACCTGGGATCGGTTAGGAACAATAAATTTATTAAAAATGTCAATTCCCGTCTGATCTCACATTCCTGGGATCAGTTAGGAATAAAAAATAAATTAAAATTAAAACTGATCCCCGGTGGGATTTCTTTTTGGGATCAGTTCGGAACAACTCACAGCTCTGCTGACATCTGGGGCTGACATATAATATTATAATAAATCCGAAAGATAGTTGGTATGTAGTAGAAAAGTTTACTATGTTGATAGGGCTAAATCATTAATAAATAAAGCTTCTTGCTAGATTTAATGTAGGTAGTGTACATACAGAGATATATTGTAAAAAAGTTAAACGTAAAATAATGGAACTCAATATCGTTTAGGTTTTCTTTATTGATCGTTTCCGCCTCTTGGAAGTCAGAACCCGTAGAATTCTTCAGAATAAAAAGTGATGTATGTGTCATAACTCAACACAGGACTTTATGAGCTACCATACCAAATTACATTAAAATTGGCTAAGCCGTTTGACCGTGAAAAACAGCCAAACATATAGGTTACTAAACATATTATACACTGATAATGGCTAGACGGATGGATTTTCGCTACTCTTTCACGCAAAAACTACCGAATGGATTTTTATGAAACTTTACAGTACTATAGCTTTACCTAGAATGTGCCTTTGTAATGTATTGGTTAGAAGTTATACCTACATATTATATGGGGTTGAAGTCGCGGGCACCATCTATGTAATAAACCTACTACATATAAACCTACTCTTATACATACCCCCATAAGGCTGCAAACTGGACGGCAGCGACAGCGAGAGTGGCAGCGGCGCGGGCAGCGACGCGAGCAGCGATTTCCGCGACACGATAGAAAGTATTGAGTTTGTATGAAACCGCGACAAATCGCTCGGGCGCCTGCTGGCGTCGAGAACGGCCTAGCAGGGCTAGCAACCATCGATAAATAGTCGAATCGACAAGATAAATATTATTTAGTTTTTTTATCCTATTATCTATACTAATATATAAAGCTGAAGAGTTTGTTTTTTTGTTTGTTTGTTTAAACGCGCTAATCTCAGAAACTACAAGTGGGATTTGAAAAATTATTTTTGCATTTGATAGCCCAACTCTTGAGGAAGGTTATAGGCTATATTTTATCCCGAAATTCCCACGGGATCAAAAGTAACGCGGGTAAAACCGCGCGCGGTGGCTAGAATAAGCTAATATGCGCACCATAATAGATAGAATTACTCGATTTGATACCATGATTAAGACTACAGAACCAAATATGTCATAGTCTTAATAAATTACTAATACTGAATACCATATTCTAAGAAAATATCGATAAAAGGCCCGATTTATCATTGTCGACGGTAGCGTGCTAGCCCCGCAGATTCCCCGCGTCGCGTCGCGTCGCTGCCCGCGCCGCTGTCGTTCTCGCTGTCGCTGCCGTCCAGTTTGCAGCCTTACTTTTACCCAGTGTGCCTTTCGTAGGGTATGCCTGTTTGGTATATACTTTTTGTAGGTTACTTTCTCTATTTTATTTTTTGTAGGTCTTTTTCACAAAACCTAGGTGAAACTGCGAATGACAGCTTTGTTGTAACAGTTTTTTAAATAACTCTTTCTGTTTATCTATCAGTAACGCTTTCACAGCTAAACAACTGAATCGATTTTGACTTTGAACTTCAAGGACGATATTATAATATTATTTATCCAACTCCCATAACCGGTATTCACGCGGACGAAGTCGCGGGCAACAGCTAGTCTTAAATATTTTAGGATTTTATTATAAAATGAAGCGTACACATTGACCCATGAACGAGTTGATCTTCTGGAGTCTACTACTTATTATATTTATACAATAGGCAATCAAGTACTAGAGAGAAACGTAGACATATATATAGAGGCAAAGATAGAAGCAGAGATACACGTAGCGATAGAGGTGAGAGAGAAAACAGATAATGTGGATGGAGATGAGGATAGTCGTGGACATAGACAGGACGTGGACACGGAAATGGGGAAGTCAGAGTCAAGTTCAAAAAAAAGTCATAAAGTCATCAGCAAAACGACCTGGCACCGCTAGCAGCACCCGTTCACGAGTATAACGCAAGCACCAGCCATCACCCTCCTCAACCATATTTTAGGGAAGAGGGTGACCCGACACCCGACGCTACCGCTAGCCATGCCGCCTGAGGGAGCATGACGTTCTTGCTGTTGTATGGACAAGAAGGAGATGTAGATGGCGTTGGATACGAAGAAGATGGAGTTGGAGATGGAGATGGAGTTGAAGGTGGAGTTGGAGATTGAGCACTTTAGTAAAACAATTACAACCAAGGACTTTTACAATTACAACCAAGTTTCAAAAACGTCCATCATATTATCAAAACACAACGTTTTCTTGTCTTACACTGTCAAACACAAATCTCTTCCATAGATGTTTCAGATAAATTGTGCTATTTGCCACTTCATCGGACTCATAACTTATGATGGACTTTATGTGACAAATAGCGCTATCTGACAGTCGTGAAACGCAACAATAGTGTTTATCCTACCAATAAGTAATAAATAGCTTATTTGGAACTTATGCAGAACTTATCCGTACATTGTGAAACAGACCCTTAATGTCACGAGCGACTAACCACGGGGTCTGCAAAGACACCGAAACGTCAAGTTAAAAAGTAAAATATAAATTATACGCGATTAATTCGCTTAAAATGTAGTTTTATTTAAATTATGAATCGTGAAAACTTAAGACAATATTTTTTAGGTTTTTCTTAAAAGCCCTTAATTTTCAAACTGTATAGATGGAAATCCCATGGATAGATTTTTTTCTGTGTTTCTCATGATGGTTACAATCAATCCTGTCACCCCATTTCGGCTTGACTTTGAGTTCTGGGACACCCTGTACAGGATGAATGGAGACAAATTTTTAATATTGAAGAAGAGAACTCTGTACTCGATTCTTTTAATAATTATGTAATACAAGCAGGTACTTAATTTTTCAGCAGAATTCCCTATAAATAAAAAGAGTTTTACTAGGTCGACGACCGTTTGCGAAGCCGTCTATGGGTAAGAGTCCACATGTCCGCATCTTAAGGATCGGACGCATCGCAGCGAACTGATTAATGGTATGACTCTCTATACAAATAATACTATAATCCGTTTGATGCGATACGTACAGTGCTTACGATACCGACGTGTGGACGCTTACCTTAAATCTACCTACCAATTCTGTGTTGATAGCGCCGTGCCAGTGTAACCATGAGTTGCGTAATTAATTCTTTTACTTTCGGTTAAGTTTAATAATTAAATAATTAATATTTGTTATTTTTCAATTAAATAGTTCATATGCTTCCATGCTTCCCGGGCATGCTGTAAAGGTCAGTTAAGGAACAGAGGTTTTATTGGTGTTTTTGAGCGGGCGATAGGGCGTCCAAATTTGACATCGGATAGTTTTACAGCCTTTGGTGTTCTGCCTACCCCCTAACTAAGGGATACAGGCGTGAAGTTATGTATTAATATTTGTTTTTTTTTATATTATTCTTTCTCTTTATGTATGATCTCAAACTATCACGTCCTAGAATTTCGAAAGTGACCCAAGAGTCATCCTGTATATAAAACTGTTTCGTTACTGACTGATCAGACGGGCGTAGAAAGCTGAAATTTAGAATATACATTCCTTAAGGGGTGTAGAGGTGCACTAAGGAAGGAATTTCCGAAGTTCCCACAGGAATGAGAAATATAGGAAAAATAAAATAATAAAAATAAAATCCCCAGACAATCACACCAACTACATGGCCCCAAAGTAAGCATAGCTTGTGTCATGGGATACCATGTAGCGAAGGAGGGGGCAACCTAGAATATAAATACATAAATAGATAAACACCCAGACACGGAACAATTTATTTTTTTCTTGTTCCGTGCGGGAATCGAACCCAGGCAGACAGATTTACCCCATCGCCAAAGTGGTCGTCGTTACTTTTTATTTTTAGTCCCCAAAGAGGACTTTTTAGTTTGTATAAAAAACCTCATTCCTTAAGTGCATGAGTGTAAAACTTAGTATAAAGGTTCTTCAATGGGTTTCTGGTTATATTATGGAAGTAATTCCCAAAATTCCAAAGGAAACGGGAAATATAGGATTTTTTACTTTGTATGGAAAATTTTATTCCTTGAGTGCACAGATGTGAAACTTGGTATACCTACAGGTGTTTCAATGGGTGCCTGGTTGCATTATGAAAGGAATTTGCGAATTTCCCAACTCTTAAATTTTGATGAACAATTTTATTCCTTGAGTGCACTGGATGTCTGGTTTTATTATGGAAGGATTCCTGAAATTTCCACAGGAACGGTAGTTAATGATTACCACATTATTGTAACAAAATTTCAATAATTAATTAATGTTAAAATCTGCTTATGTTATTTTTAATTTTGAGTATAATAAAACAAATAAATCCAGACACAATAACACCATTGATAATTTTAAATGAAACGCTTTTACCGGAATTATCGCGTACCTATATTTACATTTTTACTCAGTTGCTCGTGACCACGGGATCCGCAAAGACACCTAAGTAAGCGTCCAGTTACAATTTAGCACGTAAATATGCGCGATAAATCCGGTTAAAAAGTGTTTCTTTTAATAGTATGAATCGCGAAAACTTAAGACAATATTACCATTGATACTTGGTATACCCGGCGCAGCGAACCTTGATCCCTATGACACTGACAGTAATTTCCACAACATAACCTTGTAGTGCTGTCACCGTTACATTAGAATCGTATTGGAGGCTTCTAAAAATGGCATTTATTTATTTTACGTAGCTATAATCCAATAAAATGAATTATAACAATTCATAACATTTGCAAGAAATTATCTCAATCACACTTCACGTTTACGTTCTGCAAAAGTTACTTCGTAGGGTTGTGGAAATTACTATGAGTGTCATAGGGATCAAGGTTCGCCGCGCCGGGTATAGTAGGTATATCGAATCAATGTCAATATATTTGCGTGATTCTTTGTTTGCGTGATTTATATTGCAAATTTTTATTCCCAGCTGCTATGTAGGTAAATCTTGTAATAACATTTAAATGACCGGTCATCCCAGTATTCAAACCCACTTATTAAGTTTTTGATACGTGCTTGCTGAAGATTTTTGAACTTTTTTTTGTCAACGTAAAATCATCTTTAAAAAATTTAATTAAAGAAATGCATCAAGTGTAAGCAGCAAATTTTGATTTTATTTCAATCTAAACTGCTTTAGGCTTCTTTTAATCCCAAAAACACTATCATTAGTACACTAATGTTTAATATCGAAAAAAAAATTAGTCTTTGACTTTAAATGCGTATAAAAAAGTTAAAAACGGTGGCCAGGATTTTACATTTTTTCAAAAACTGCTTTGGTTTTTCCTCTTTCTTACGATATGCCACGTAGAGAGGACTACCAGGGAACCATCGGCATTTATTATCTACCTGTATACCTACCTACAGCACCCATACTGCCTCCAGGAAAACTTCCCGTGTCTCAATCCTGGAATACTTCCCAAATGTCAATAATTTTTCCTCTGAAATGCCCTGATTTGAAGTATGATAGTACGAAAACTATAACAAGAATTAGGATATGAGATCCATATAGGTATGAGAAACATTGCCGCGAAATCGATTGAGAGGGGCGAACAATGTGTCGGCATTGTTTGTGGTCATCGTTTAGTCCGTGGATCAAAACATGAACAAGATAAAGGTAAGGTATGTTAAACTGGAAACTAGATCTTTACTCCTCTAAAGGATAAAACTTTATCTTTAAACTTGAAGTTTGGATTGACTTGAAGGTTGGCAAAAGAAAATTGTGTGATTTGAAAAACGTTTTATTTTAGTCGGTTAGATTTTTATGTAATATGTACATACAATTATTTAGGTACCTACATTGTATTCTTGATAATACACTATGATTTCGAAACTTTCTTAATTGAATTTAACACATACTAGAATGCAAAATATTTGATGAAGTCATAATAGTTCCCACCGTAAAAACTTTTAAAAAATCTGTATGGTGCCTTCTACGCAATATAACGCATACCTACGCAACATTACGTAGGTTGCGTACATACTTATAATTATTTATCTATACTGCGGGGCTAGCTTGCTACCGTCGACAGCGATAAATCGGGCCTTTAATCGATATTTTCTTAGAATATGGTATTTAGTGTCTGTAACTTATTAAGATTATGAAATATTTGGTTCTGTGGTGTTAATCATGTGTTGAGTATATTCAATGATATACTTAACATTATTATTTCAATGAAATAAAAAATACAAAATTAAAGTAGCTGACATGATGTGACAACAATATATTTTTGTTTTAATAACAAAAAAGGAAATGACACAGACAGAGATAAGAAAAACTTTAACATAAAAAGAGGTTCTTCAACACTGCCCCTTACTCGAGCACTCAATTTAAACTTGTTAATACAGCCATTAAATTTAAAATAAAATCACACAGTGCAAGAGTACAAAATATAAAGAAATGAATAAAAGTATTAATAAAAATATTAAACTAATCCTAAGCACTTGACAAAGTAATTATGTTTAACCTTAGGTAAAGCTTTTGTACAAATGTCGGCTTCTAATTCCGTTGACGGTTTGTAATCTAAACTGATTACTTTGCGATCAATACACTCGCGTATAAAATGATGTCGAACGTCTATATGTTTGGTGCGACGAAAACATTCGTTCTCTACCATTTTCAGTGTACTACGATTATCGTTATAGATGGTGACCGTATTGGGTTGTGCCTTATCCCAGTAATTAAGTTCTAACAAGAAATTACGAATAAATTTTGCCTCTTTAACAGAACTACCAAGAGCATAGTATTCGGCTTCTGTACTAGAACAGGCTACATTTTGTTGCTTTTGGCTGTGCCAATTAATTATGCAATGACCGAATCTACTTACAAAACCAGAATATGATTTCCGATCGGTTGTATCCCCCGCCCAATCTGCGTCGGATGAAATTTCAAGCTTACCACTACCTCTTTTGAAATTGAGTCCATAGTCAGTTGTACTTGAAAGATACCGTAAAACTCGCTTAGCAGCAATCCAATGCGACTCATTATAACTTGTATTGTATTGGCTCAGCTTACTGCACGCATATGCTAGATCTGGACGAGTGCATACAGCGAGATACATCAAACTTCCAATAACTTCTTGGTATGGAAACCTCAGATCTACTGCATCTGCTTTTGGTAGATTAAAATTGACTTCCATAGGAGTAGCTATGCTATGAGCATCTTCCATACCAAATTTATGTAAAATATTTTTACGTATTCTGACTGACTTAACTTCAAAGTTCCTTGCTTTCTGTTCCTTTCAACTTTCATACCCAAAACTTGTGTCACAGGTCCAAGTAATTTAATTTTAAAGTTAGATCTGAGCAATTCGTATAGCTTTTTCTTTTCAGTTTCATTAGAACTAAATATAAAAAAATCATCTACATACAAAGCTATTATTACCTTATCTCTGAAATAAACACATTTCTCGGTTCTAAGTTGTGTATAACCGTTACTAATTAAAACTTTATGAACTTTATCATTTCAAGCTCTGCTGGCTTGCTTGAGTCCATATAAACTTTTCTTGAGTAAACAGACTTTATTCTGCCCCTCATTTTCAAATCCAGTAGGTTGTTCCATGTAAATACGTTCATGAAGGTCTCCGTTGAGGAATGCTGTATTGACGTCTACATGTTCAATATCCATATCATTTTCAACTCCTATTGCCAATAATAAACGTAAAGTCGAATGTCTGACGACAGGTGCAAAAGTTTCATCATAGTCAACGCCATATCGTTGAGTGAACCCTTTTGCAACTAGACGAGCTTTAAATTTTTCAAAATTACCACTAGGGTCAATTTTTTCTTTAAAAACCCATTTACATTTTATTACGTTAACATTTTTTGGTCTATCTACAAGTTCCCAGACACCATGTGTCATGAGTGAATTATATTCCTCCTGCATAGCTTCCAACCATTCTTTAGCTTTTTCACATTTTAAGGCTTCATTATACGTTCGCGGTTCACTTCGACTCATTAACTTAGTGACATAGTTCACTTCATAGTCTTTTAACCAAACAGGTGGATTTCGTGTACGTATAGGCCTAGAATTTTCTATGATATCGAAGTTTGGTTGCACATTTTGAGTATCTTGCAGATTCGACGGTGAGTCAGATTCACCTAATTCAGCAACGTGATCTTTAGTATCAGAAATGGTAGATAAAAAATCTGGTTGAGAATGCTCACTATTATTAGGTTCAATGACATTTTCCTCAGAACTATTTGTATCATATATAGGAACTTCAAAAGTATTTATTAAATCCTTTATATTTTTATCATTAGAATTTGTAGTTTTATATTGAATACCTCTTACAGACTCAATGAATTGAACAGAACGAGCTTTAGTTAACTTAGTACCATCAGATGGATCACCAAGCCTATATCCTTTAGTGTGATCACAATATCCTAACATTATATAGGGTTTTGATTTTGGATCAAGCTTGTCACGCTGGCATTGAGGAGTACGAGCATATGCTGTACTACCGAAGACTCGAAGATGACTGAGGTTGACCTTGTAACCAGTCCACAGCTCTTCAGGGGTAGCCTTATTTAAAGCAGCAGTAGGACTACGGTTCTTTAAGTTACAGGCCGTATTGACTGCTTCAGCCCAATATTTTTTCCCTAAACCAGCATCTTGTAACATAGCTCTGGCTTTTTCCATTAAAGTTCTGTTCAAGCGTTCAGCAACGCCATTTTGTTGAGGTGTGTATGGAACGGTGGTTTCGTGAACTATACCGCATTGCTTAAAATAATTCGCGAAGCTTTTATTACAATATTCCGTGCCATTATCACTCCTAACACGCTTAATCTTAAGGTCAGTTTGATTTTCAACAACATTTTTAAATTCAATAAATGTATTCAAAACTGTCGTTTGATCTTTACGAACTAGAAAATAAATAAAAGATTTGCGAGTAAAATCGTCTGTAAAAGTAATAAAATATCGAAAACCTCCCCAACTATTAACCGAAAACGGTCCACATATATCCGTATGGATTAGATTTAGTTTTGTCACGCTTCTATGCGCCTGACCCTGGGGAAAAGATTTATTATTTTGTTTTCCTTCAATACAAGAAGTGCATGGAGTCAAATCACCATTTGGAAAGTTAATACCGCGAGCCAAATAATCACGAAGAGTTAACATACCTTTAAAACTTAAGTGTCCTAAACGACGATGCCATAGCTCTAAAGAATCTGATTTTGTTACAAAAGCTTTACCTTCAGTGACAACATTAGGCTCTAAACATTCCCGTTTCTGATCAATTTTGTATATACCGCCCACATTAGTAGCTTGGAGTTCACAGGAACCAGTTATAGACACATTATCTTTCCTGTAAATATTGCATTTGTTAATATCAAATATTAAAACATAACCTTTTGCCGCGACTTTGCTAACAGACAAAAGATTTGCTGCTACTTCTGGTACATACAAAGCATCAGTTATAATCTTTTCATTGTAATTATTTAATGTCAAATTAACATTACCTACACCTTCACTGCATATTATTTCATTGTTGGCAGTAGTAATTTCCGATTTAATACTAGGAGAGTAATTAACCAGCCAATCCTTACGATTAGTCATATGACTTGTGCAACCTGAATCTAAAATCCAGCTATTATTATCACAATTAAGACTGACTAAAGCAGTCTCTCTGGAATATAAGGAGGCCTTAGTGTTTCTCTTGCTTGAAGACAAAGCATCTTGATTTGATAACTTCTTACATTTTTTCTTCAACTTAGGACATTTTGGTTTTATGTGCCCTTTCTCATGACAATTGTGACAAATAGGAATAAATTTATTCTTTGCTATAAGGATCTTGTCAGTCGGCTCCTCATTATTTGTACTTGAAAACTGCTTTTTGACTTCGCTTTGAATTAACTGACATTTCACAAAATCTGACGTCAGCTTTATGTTGGTGGCTTCCATGGCCATTATCAGCGGGTCGAAATCAGTCGGCAAACCGATCAGCATCAATTCCGATAATTCTTCGTCCTCAATTATGCAGCCAATATCAGCTAGTTCTTGAGTGATGGAAATAATATTTCCTAAATAAATATCCATGGAGTCACAATTTGCATATTGTATTTGAGCTAATTTTCTTTTTAAGTAAATACGTCGACTTATGCCAGCATTTTCATAGGCAGCTCTCAAACTATTCCAAGCATCTCTTGCCGTCTTTGCGTTTTTCACATGTGGGTAACAAACAGGTTGGATGTTGAGGCAGATCTTTGCATACGCCTTTTGATCCTTGGTTGTGTCCGTAGACGCTTTTAAAGATCCATTTGCATATTCCCAAAGCCCATTTTCAATCAAAAGTAACTTCATCTGGAATTTCCATGTTCCATAGTTTTTGACACCTTCTAATTTTCCGATGATCATATTAGATCCGGAGGCAAATATTAAATTACTAGACATAGCAGTATTGTCAGTCATTTTCAAGAGAGAAAAAAAATTTTTACTCACGTAATTTTTGTTTCACAAACCTATGGGTATTTCTAGCTTCTTTAAAATAATTATTAATTATTACCCATAACCTTTGTTGAGTATATTCAATGATATACTTAACATTATTATTTCAATGAAATAAAAAATACAAAATTAAAGTAGCTGACATGATGTGACAACAATATATATTTTTTTTAATAACAAAAAAGGAAATGACACAGACAGAGATAAGAAAAACTTTAACATAAAAAGAGGTTCTTCAACATCATGGTATCAAATCGAGTAATTCTATCTATTGTGGTGCGCATATTAGCTTACATATTAGAATAACATAACAAAATAATATTTATCTCGTCGATTCAACTATTTATTGCTAGCCCTGCTGGACCCACAACTACGTAATATTAAGTATACGATCGGCACCTTATCCCGACTTCCATAATCCCTCTCTTCTTATGCCTCTTTTCACATAGATCGCGCCATAAACCTATCTCGTGACCGATGCAGCTATTGTGTCATGTCAGGTTTAGTGTCGCGCGCTCCGCGCGGTGAGTTTCACGTAGAATTTGGTTGCTTTGTAGTTGCCACGTGAACAAGGATCGAATTGACATATTTTACGGGGTCTTCAGAGAATCCGTAAAGCGCGACAGCTACAGGAGCATTAAATTTCTTCGGTTCTTTTTGAACAAGATTCATCCGATGACGGGTATTTTCTCCGGGTTTCCGGTGACGACTACGATTCTGAGCAAGAGGAAAATGAAAATCCTTGACCGGAAAGTGATTCATCTTCTGATCCTGATGAAGTGAAGAAACATAACATAGTTGCGGACTACAATTTAGGCATTTCTGGTATTGACAGAGGAGACCAGATAGTCTTATATTACTCTTGACTTAGAAGGACGCTCTGATGGCACAAAAAAATAGCACTGCGCATCCAAAATCCAGCTTTTGAAGTTTCGCGAAGTTTTGTTAAATATCTACCGGGGCTGAACTGTGGCGATATAGCTCCCGCAGGTGCAGAAGCACCTGGACCAAATATACCGCCATTACAGCTTGAAAAAAAAAAAAAAGAACCCCATCGTCGTTGCTGCCTGCGCCATCAGTACCAACTACAACGCCAAACTGTTTATAAAAATCGTGTCCCATTGCGAAATTTTCTTTACCTATAAGAGCTCCCGTCTACTACCAAGAAGGCTGTTCCAGCGATGCCTTTTAGTGTCTGCACCAGAGATGAAAAATGAAATGAGTCATCTTACACTCATTAAGTCATGGTCACTTGCCCGGAAAAGCCTGCCTTATGTGAAAACAACTGTTTTTACACTTACAACACTCATCCTCGTTTCGCATCATTTTATCTAAAACTTTTATTATTTTGTTAAGAAGTAACTTGTAGTGTTACCTAAAGTAATAGCCTAAGTAACCTACTATTTTAAAAGAAAAAGGTTAATGAAATAAAGGATAAAGTTAAAGTTTATATATTTACAAAAAAAAGTTACAAGTAGGTATAAAACACTATTTACACTTACAGTCCACTAGGATTTGTTTAAATATAACACTGAGATTTTTCCAATATTTATATGTACAGAAGTTTCCAGGATCTTAAGCTCCAAGGGTTTATAAGGGGTTATATAGCGGCTCCAAGAGATTATGTAGTTATGATACTTTTATAGTTTTACTTTTATATTTTTCTTCAATACTCTCCCAAGTATTCTGATCGGTGTTTTATTTTCAAAAGCCAGGATATCAGCTTGCCACTCCTTTTATATCCTCCATTTCATTCCACAGCCGTAAATTAAATAATAGTTCGAAAGACATCCATTTTTCATCGGCCAGCGGCTGTCACTTCTATTAACAAGGAGGTTTTAGTCTCTGGAGCAGCGGTTGTAGTATGGTAAAAGTGAAGCTGATAATTCCCTTGATTATAAATGTGCAAATCTCAGAATAATTTATATTAAAGTAATAATATAAAAATTAATTGAAAAAGAAATGAATATAAAACATACTAATAGTTTATAAATTATCTGTGCCGAAAAGTGACATAAGCTACATGACAATTTTTAGAGTTGACAAGTAAATAGTTTTTCAGATACAAAAATATAAACAACAATAACAATCTATCTATATCTATCTATATACTTATAATAAATCTGTAGAGAGGTCAATTCTGTACATGAAATATTTTTTCAAAATAACTATCAGGGGGTGATTAGTGATCGATACTGATGCCAAAAATGCAATCAGTAAAATTTTTGTCTGTCTGTCTGTCTGTATGTTCTTTATAGAAACAAAAACTACTCAACGGATTTTAACGAAACTTGGTAAAATTATTCTTCATACTCCTGGGCAGGTTACAGTATACTTATTATCACGCTACAATCAATAAGAGCAGAGCAGTGAAGGGAAATGTTGGAAAAACGGGAGAAGTTACTTCATTTTTTAAGCTTCCGTCGCGTGTGCAGCCTTAATGGTTAAAGCTACATAGAAATCATGTATGACAGAAATATTCTTCATAAAATTATATAAAAAATATCCCACGACAGTATATATCTATATTTTATGGTGGACTCACAATAACACGTGTAAATCCCGATAGCTTAGCAGTCAGGAGCTTTTTGATTATATTTGTTTACTCTTACGTTTATAATACTCTCACTCATCCCTAATTAAAAAAAAATAACATTATTACCTATTCAATAAAAAAAGAATCATAGAAATCGGTATAGAAACACCAAACTTATACATGAAATACGCTAATAACCCATCGCGCGTGAATACTGAATGATATAGGGATTATTTTTGCGTAACGGTTGCCGCGCTCGACGCGGCTCGCGGCGCGGCGCGGCGGTAGGGTATAAAAAGACGGGAGGCGAGCGCAAGCTTTTGCACGATTTAATATAGGTAGGTACAGAAGGAACAAGCGTTACATTACCTGTCAAATTTCCCCAACCAATTTTAACTTATTATCGAGGGCATAGAGTTCAAATTCAAGTAAAAAATTTTGACAGATTTGTAACGCTTGATGTACTGCCTTCTGTACATACAGAGATAAAATGGAAATCAAGGTTTTGTTTATTTCATGATCGTTTCTGCCTCTTGGAAGTCAGAAACCGTAGATTTCTTCGGAATAAAAAGTAACGTATGTGTTAACTACTATACCAAATTACATTAATATTGGCTTAGCCGTTTGGCAGTGAAAAGCAGCCATACATAACTATAGGTAGTATTGTATGTACACTGATAATGGCTGGATGGGTGGATTTTTGCTATTCTTTACTTAGCTTTACCTAGAATAACAATAAGCTAAGTATAATTAATGAAGATATTGCATGAATTAAGTAAAATTGAAGGCATTAAATAAAACACTTTTTAACCGGATTAATGGCGTATAATTTATATTTTAAATTTTAACACGACGTTTCGGTGTCTTTGCGGACCCCGTGGTCACGAGCGAATGTTAAAATTTAAAATGTAAATATACGCGATAAATCCGGTTAAAAAGTGTTTTATTTAATAGTCATACATAATAGTTATCGCGAAAACTTAAGACAGAATATTAAAATTTAAGGCACTTTGGCACCCGATTTGTTTATAACGCTATGTGCCTTTGTAATGTACCTAATAGATAGTTATCTACCTATGTTTGTGGTTAGGAGTTATACATATTATATGGGCGAAGATTCTTCATTTTTATTTTTGTTATTAAAGATAGTTAGGACCTTGTAGAAGAAAATAACGTACTCGAAATACTAATTCAATACAGACGAAGTCGCGGGCATCATCTATGTAATATACCTACCTACCTATACTTTTTCACAAAAACTAGGTGAAACTGCGGATCACTGCTTTGTTGTAACAGTTTTTGAAGTAATTCTGTTTGTTTATCTATCAGTAACGCTTTCACAGCTAAACTACTGAGTCGATTTTGAAGAAATTTAGAATAAGGTAAGTTTTAACTTCAAGGAGGATATAATAATAGTATTTATCCAACTCTAATAAACGGTATCCACGCGGACGAAGTCGCGGGTCACAGCTAGTACAAACTATGAGCTCAAATTACACATGCAACGTGATTATTAATGTAAGACAACTATTAACAAAACCAATGGAATATACAAAACAGTAAGTACAAAAGTAGTTATATTATATTTTCCCCAAAAACCCCAGAAAAATTTTAGCTTACGAAAAATTTTGAGGTGTTACTTAGGCAGTTACTTTCTACATGCATACATCTCGGACATACATCTTAAACAATCAAACTTAACTAACTTTCTTCAACATTCAGGGTAGAGGGTAAGGCTCACAGTCAATGGCGTATACTCCCAAAGTAAACCGCGATAGGGAAACCCTACATGACAGAGGCTTATTTAAAGAGTTGTCGTCCGCTCTATCTTAAATCCCATATTAAAGAAGTAAAATACCTAGGTATAAGTTACCTAAGGTATGGCCTAAGGCTTATTTTTAGTGTAGCCAGCCGCACCATTAAAGAAGTGGGTTTTAGTACCCCAAGTAAAGTATATACGAGTATAGTATATGGCCTAAGGCTTATTTTTAGTGTAGCCAGCCGCACCATTAAAGAATTGGGTTTTAGGTCCTCAAGTTATGGCATTAGGCTCTTAGTGTAGCCCGCCATTACTAGATAAAAGAATAATACCTAGTCTTATTATTCCAGATCTCGAAACGAAATCTCAAAAGAAGTAGCATCAGCTTTCAGAGGAGATTAAAAAGTTGGCTTAAGAGCCATAAATAAAGTTTAATTAACGCAAGACCGAAAGAAAAAAATGATGGGTGTACTCATTTTAAAAATTGTATCAAGGAAAAATAAAAAAATAAATAAATAGTATCTACAGAAAGTAATAGTTTTATTTACAGTTGGAAAAGAATGAAATTAATTATTTATAGAAGACAAAAATGTAATATTTTTAAGTAAAGGTAATAGCATTACTAAATTTTAATATCTTTAATATGCCATTTACCTTGGATCATCCTCAAGAATATATACAAGTGGTGATAATTTACGTACAACTCTGCATTTTTTATATTTAGGTGCTAATTTAGAGTTGTAATAGTATGCAGCGTTGCTCTGGGTATAGTTTTTACGCCAGACAATATCACCTATAGAAAATTCCTTAAAAGAACGGCGTAGATTATACCGCTCCGAGTTTTTCATATGTGCAGAATAAAGAGCGACCTGGACCTTATCGAATAGAGTTGATAATAATCCAATGTTATTGGCATAAATATCACGGGGTAGAAAGATTAGTTCATCTAAATTGTTAGTGTGTGTGTATATAGAGCCGCAAGGTATAGTCTCGCGACCATAAACGAGAAAAGCTGGCGAGAATCCAGTGACCGAATTAGTAGTGTTGTTCATAGCATATTGAATTTTGATTAGAAACGTATCCCAGGATCTATGGTCGTTTCCTACCAGAGAGGCTAGTGCATTTATAATAGTTTTATTATATCTCTCCGTGGGATTAACTTGAGGACAGTAATAAGGAGAATAATTTACAAAAGGAATTTTGTATCTATTAAATAAGTGCTGTAATTCGTGGGATTGAAACTGAGGGCCATTGTCCATAATAATAGATTGTGGAACACCGTGGACTAAAAAGATGTGGTTTTCTAAATTAGTCACTATGTTAGCAGCCGTAGCTCGCTTTAGCGGAAACATAAGGCAATATTTAGAGAAGTTACAAGTAACCACGAGAATGTACTGATTTCTTCTTCTCGTCATGGGAAGAGGACCTATTAGATCAAGGGAAATACACTGGAACGGGCGAGAGCAAATTTTAGGTTTACCCATGGGACCGTATGGTGCATGATTAGAATGTTTATAGGCAAGACAGGTTTCACAGTTGGCAATGTACTTACCTGGCCAGTAGTATCTTAACGAGAGTCTCTTATGGGTTTTGAAAATGCCTTGGTGGGGTTCCTGTGGTGGTGAATGATTATTTTTTATAAGCGTTTCTCTTTGTTGCGGATGAGGGACTTCTTTCCAGACAAAATCTTCAGTTAAAGTATTAGGTGAGTGAGTATAGCGAAATAATATATTATTATCTATCATATAATTTGGATAATTATCGGGATTATTTTGACAGCCAAGATAGAGTTTATTATATTGATCTAAAGGGAAGTTTGATGTTGAATTTTCGACGTTGACCGGGCATGTAGGATGGGTAATCGTGGTAGGATTTTTAGAACGAGAAAGTAAATCTGGTACTAGGTTCTCTTTACCTTTTTTGTGTTTCAGAACAAAGTTAAAGGAAGACAGACGAACCGACCATCGGGCTAATCTACCTGAAGGGTTAGATAGACTAAGAAACCATTTGAGTGCCGAGTGATCTGTGAAAACTGTGAATTGTTGACCATTATCTAGATAACAGCGCCAGTGTTCGAGTGCTGTAATAACGGCCAAGGTTTCTCTTTCAGTTGTAGAATAGTTTTGTTCATGTTTATTTAAAGCTTTACTCATGTACGCGATTACGACTTCTTTATCGTTTTGTAGTTGTGTAAACATAGCACCAACACCGAAATTAGAAGCGTCACAGTGAACTGAGAATGGAAGACTGAAGTCAGGACATGCTAGTATAGGAGTACTTACAAGAGCTTCTTTAAGTTTTTGGAAGGCAGATGCAGCCTCTGGTTTCCAAACAAATTTAGGGGGATTTTTACCCGAAGCAGTGAGTTTATTCAAAGGAGAAGCTATAGTACTGAAGTGAGGTATAAATCTTCGGAACCAACTACATGTACCTATAAATTTTCTGACTTCTTTACGTGAAGTTGGAGTTGGATATTCGAGAATAGCTGAAATTTTGTTGGGATCGGCACGTAAACCATATTCGTCCACGATGAAACCGAGATACTTTAGTTCTTTACGGAAAAATTGACTTTTTTCAAAATTGATAGTAAGTTTAGCTAAGGTTAGTTTCTCAAGTACTTTTAAAAGTAAGGAAATGTGTTCCTCGAAGGTTTCGCTTACTATTATTACGTCATCGATGTAACAGAAGACTTTATTATCGAATTCGGGAGTAAAGAGCTTGTCCATAAGTCGTTGTTGTGTAGCGGGTGCATTGGTCAAGCCAAAAGGCATAACAACAAATTTGTACATGCCACGACCAGGAACATAGAAAGCAGTCTTCTCTTGATCTGGTTTGTGGAGCGGGATTTCCCAAAAAGCTTTAGCGATGTCAATGCTGGAGAGGAATTTAGCTTTTTTAAGATGGTCAAGTATTTCGTTTACGAGAGGAAGGCTGTAAGCATCGCGACGGGTAATGGAGTTAAGTTTTCTACTATCTACGCAAAAACGCCATTCCCCATTCTTTTTAGGTGTGATAATGACAGGAGAAAGCCATGGGCTTTCGCAGGGTTCAATGACTTTCCATTCAAGCATCTTATCTACTTCTGCAATGAGAGCTTTTTGTTTCTCAGGAGAGAGACGGTAGCAGCGTTGTTTAAATGGGAGGGAGTCACCAGTATCAATTTTGTGACAGATTAGGTCAGTTCTACCTAAAACACCTTTACTCTCGAAAGATATGGTCTTGAGGCGTTCTATAATGTCATCAGCTATAAGTTTTTGTGAAGGGGATAGATTATTATAGTGTAGAACTTTTTGATTATCAACATCAATAGTATGACAAGGAAGGTTAAAGTGTAATGCTTGAGAAAGGATTTTCAGTAAAAGTTTAAAAGATTTCCAGAAGTCAATACCTAATATTAACGAAGGATAAATTTCAGGTATAGCATAAGCTTTAATGAGAGAAGTTTGATTATTAAAGGTAAATGGTATATCAAAATAACCTAGAGACTTAATCTTTTGTTGATTAGCTGTAGCAACGGTAATAGAATCGGATTTAATTAAGGTGTAACCTAATTTCATAATTTCTAAGTGAGAATTATTTCCAAAAATAGTTATTGAACTGCCACTATCTAGCAAGCCAGAAAAAGGAATGTTATTTATAGTTATGTTAATAAAAGGTCGTTCAAAGTCTTTTTCCTTTGAATATAAAGTTGCGTTTGTTTTATATACTCTAAGAAAATTACTAATAGTATTTAGCCAAGATTGCCAGTCAGCAGGATCAAATTTAGGTTTAATAAGGTTCAGGTCGCTTTTTAGTTTTTTGAATTGGGTTTATTGCAATTCGGACAATCAGTACATTTAGTGCCCTTATAGCCGCACTTAAAACAAACCAGAAATCTAGGTTGGTTACAAGTTTTTAAAGTATGACCTAAGATTCTACATCTCAGACAGAAGTTAGAGTTAGGGGTGGGTGATGATGGGTTAGCTAAAGAGTGAATTTGTTTTGTAGGAGGGGAGGGAGTGAAGTTACTTTTATGAGAATTAAAGTTGTAATTTGGAGTGCTATAAGACGATGAAGGGTTAGAATTTTTTTGAGTATAAAAAGGGTTAAAGGTTTTAGAGGGTTTATAATTAAACTCAGAAGCAAAGGAAGAATTAGTGGGCTCGTGAAAATTTTTATCTTTATCTAAAATTATTTCGTAATTTTGACAAACAGAGAGAAGGGTGTCGATAGAGTCGATTTTTTGAACCGCTAATACAACTGAATAACAAGGCCTGATGTTACGTACCTATAAGTTTTTCAAGTTGTTCACTTTCAGGCAGTTTTCGAGTTAGTCGTTCAAAAATACCAAACATTATAGAGATATAAATAGAAATAGGTTCATCACGGCCTTGTGTACGATTTTTAATAGAAGTAAGTAATTTGTAATCAAAATCCGGAGTGCTAAAATCTTTAATAAGTTTGCTCGATAATTCATCCCAGGTAATAGTAGGGCAACGAGCTTTTTGGAATCTGAACCAATGTAAAGCATTCCCTGTAAAAATTTCAAAAGCTTGGCCTACTAAACAATTTTTTGGAATGTATCTTGCAATACGGAACTCTTCCACCCTTTGTAAAAAGGAATGAGGACATCCTGTACCATCAAAAGTAATTTTTTTTATATCTTTTATATAAGAAGTGCTAGGTAATGAAGGTTGATCCGAAGAACTAATTATATCATTATTTCTTCTAGGAATATCAGGAGGGTTAGTAGGGATACAAATGTTATGACTTGGAGGTTCTACCATTGGAGTAAAGAAAGTGGAATTTTCGTATCGCTTTTCGAGGATTTCAAATCTAGATTTAAGAGAATCGTAACGTTCTTTAAATTCAGGAGCTGTGAGTATGTCGATGCGTTCTAATCTCAGGCAAAGATGGTTAAGAAAAGATTCAATTTTAGGCGCGTATTTAAAATTGGTAGAGTCTAAGTTATTAATCTTTGATTCCAAGTAAAATAAAGTTGCTTCAGATTCCACTAAATCATCTTCTACGGGTAGGGGAGAGTCTAAAATATCAGAGGATAGTATGACAGAGAGACGTTTAATTTGGTGTTTTAATTCTATTACGGTTGAGAGAGGTTCCTCAAGTCTGATCTTAACTTCATATTCCAGTTCTGGTTTATTCAACAACTCAAATTTAATAAGCCTCGCCATTTTAATTAAAATTTTAAAAAGAATAAAATTTTATAAGTATTTGGTAAGTGAAAAAAAAAATATAGAGTATAATTGGGTAAGTGGTGAGTAAAAATGAGGTTATTTAAAATGAGCTATCTGCATGAGGTACGTCGTCGGATACTCTCCTTCGATACCCTCCGTAAGTCAGTAATCAGCAACCAACCGTGTGACTCAGAAGAGTTTTCAACACGCGGAATGGTCACTGATTTTGTGAGATATTCACGTGGGAATACCGTAAGTGTCTATTGTCTGATTATATGGAATGAGTGGTGAATATGTAAAGAGTACTGTAAGAGTACCTAACGGAGTAGAGTTTAAAGTAAAGTGTACTAGATAAATAAAAGTAGAAAACAAGTAGAACGACAAAAAAATGTTTATAGCCAAATGAAGCCGAAAAAAAAGGTACCTATCTAGAGTGGTATTTTAGAATTTAGGGGAGAGCACGACTAAGGGAATTTACGTTGGGCGCCAAAACTGTAGTGTTACCTAAAGTAATAGCCTAAGTAACCTACTATTTTAAAAGAAAAAGGTTAATGAAATAAAGGATAAAGTTAAAGTTTATATATTTACAAAAAAAAGTTACAAGTAGGTATAAAACACTATTTACACTTACAGTCCACTAGGATTTGTTTAAATATAACACTGAGATTTTTCCAATATTTATATGTACAGAAGTTTCCAGGATCTTAAGCTCCAAGGGTTTATAAAGTTATATAGCGGCTCCAAGAGATTATGTAGTTATGATACTTTTATAGTTTTACTTTTATATTTTTCTTCAATACTCTCCCAAGTATTCTGATCGGTGTTTTATTTTCAAAAGCCAGGATATCAGCTTGCCACTCCTTTTATATCCTCCATTTCATTCCACAGCCGTAAATTAAATAATAGTTCGAAAGACATCCATTTTTCATCGGCCAGCGGCTGTCACTTCTATTAACAAGGAGGTTTTAGTCTCTGGAGCAGCGGTTGTAGTATGGTAAAAGTGGAGCTGATAATTCCCTTGATTATAAATGTGCAAATCTCAGAATAATTTATATTAAAGTAATAATATAAAAATTAATTGAAAAAGAAATGAATATAAAACATACTAATAGTTTATAAATTATCTGTGCCGAAAAGTGACATAAGCTACATGACAATTTTTAGAGTTGACAAGTAAATAGTTTTTCAGATACAAAAATATAAACAACAATAACAATACAAACTATGAGCTCAAATTACACATGCAACGTGATTATTAATGTAAGACAACTATTAACAAAACCAATGGAATATACAAAACAGTAAGTACAAAAGTAGTTATATTATAAACTGTCTATTTTCAATACACAGGGTGTCCCAAAAGTCGATGATATACCAGAAGCAGGAGATACAACAAGTAAACAGGTACCGGAAAAATAAACAAAAACGTTGGCTGAATGATTATAAACAATCACTTATAGCTATTTAAAAAATACTAAAAAATCAACACCCTGTGATGTTAATTTTAGCCTTGTTCTTACAAACAGTAACTTTTGATCGGTTTTATTTTTGAACTGAACATCACAAGGTGTTAATTTTTTAGTATTTTTTTAAATAGCAATAATTTCAAAACCACTAGGTCAAATATTTTTTTTTATTTTTCCGGTAGCTGTTATTGCTTGTTGTATCTCCCGCTTTCGGTATATCGTATTACGTAATTGGCCCTCAGCGTTAATGGTACTTACGCAATATTGCATAGTTGGCATTCAATGTATTAAAAAAGGCGAATATAATTTAAAAAACTATAAAATAACTTGAAAGTAAAATATTATATATTCGACTTTAAGATGTAAATTACTCTGACTGATTGAACTGAAATGGTAGGAAAATAATAAGTAAGCTACTAACATATTTACATTCTTTGATTCCCAAATCCAGTCTCATACGGGTGAAGTTATGGGAAACAACTATTTTAAGGGCGCTTCGTTTAGACTTAAGAAGCGAATGGAAAGGTGTCACTTATTTTTATAGAAAGCAGAGGTTTTAAGTAAAGTATATCTAACTGGCTGCGTAGGGACGCCTGAGAATAGCTACCCTTCATTTAAAGTCATGTAAATCACTGCTCTTGAGTTTATGTATTCCAGTTATGTTTCATGGAGAGCCAGTTGCTTCTTTAGAGCGTGATAGTCGGACCCATAGACTCTTACCGTCAGGATAAATTGTGGGAAAATGCAGGTTTACACGCCAATCTTAATCCTCTTACTTATCAATCTACGAAAAATTTATTGTTACAGGAGTGAACGAAACGTTTACAACTCAGCAGAATTTTATTTCGTATTTATTGCAAATGGTGTTGGAAACTAAAAAACTAATTAAAATAAATACATTTATTTACAACTTAGTCATTGCCTAAAACTTCAGCAAGTTTATTCTTAATCACATCAACTTCATCACTTTTGTTATCCAAAACTAATTCTTCTTTTGCAGGTATTGCTTTGATGTCATGCACTAGACCATTCTCGTCAGCCAAAGGTAGGATTTCACATATTAGTGGTGATTCAACTCCTAGTATGTAATGGCATGTCTTTGGCTCTAGCAAGTAGAGAGACACCTGCGCTGGACTTGAAGAGTTTTCTAGGCATTTGAGTTTAACTTCGGTTTGCCTTGGTTTTCCAGTTTTATCACATACATCGCCGTTAGTGTAAAAGTGGGATACAGATGTTCGAACTTCTGAAAATATAAGACGTTTATTTTAAATTAAAACATATAATACAAACTTGTATGTAGTTTAAAACGGAATAGTTCGTACAATGTACATAGCTTAGAGAAAACCCAGCAAATTAAGCAGTTTTTTCAACTGAATTCCAAAAAAGGATTGACATATACGTATTGACATTCCAATAAATGATTTGCTGCTTTTAGCCAGCCTTAATTGAGAAAACGCTAACTTATGGTCGTTCCTAGTTCTTTGTATCATGATTATCTTTCCTAGTTTTAAATTTATAACTATTCTTATAAATATACATAATGTTTTCATAAATATATTGTGATGCAAGGGTCAAGATACCAATCTCTTTAAACTTTTCTCGAAGAGATTCTCTTTTTCTCTTTTAGTTCCAAGTACTCTGTTTCCAAGACAGGTTTACTCCATCGCCAAAGTTCAAAAATTCGTCTGATATTTCGGACAGTTATGAATTGATTTTGAAAATTGTTGTTTTATATGATATGGATACTTCTTACGTTGGTTCCATATAATTTCATCGAAATCGGTTAGGTACTTCATTGAATATTTCAAACTTTTGAAAAAATATGTATGATTTCGGAGAATGTTTACTTTGACGACATTCTCTCAACTCAGCCAGAGTTTTTTTAATGCTCTGCATTCGTTGATTATTAATTATGTACTAGGCCCGCGTTTGACCTCAATCTCAATGGTAAGTGAAGATGAGGTCGAGGACGAAAGCACACGGACCAAGGAAAGAACTGGCTCTTCATAAAATATTGCCGGAACACATCACCGCCCGAGCGGTAATATTTGGCGGCAGATTCAATATGAAGGGGTGGCGCTAGTGTATACAAACAAATAGTAATCACTCAATCTTTTAAAAATCGCTTCTCCGTACATAGACATTCCATTCCTCCTTACTTCAAGAGACAGGTTTGTACCAAATGACAAGACAGATGACATGACAATGACAGTTAACAATAAAAAGAGTATCAAAAATGGCTAAATAGAAAGACAACAGCGTGGCGGTTGCCATTTATATTAATCTTTAACATTTTTGTGCGCCATTAATTAAGCCTATTATAATTTATCGATGTTTTTATCGATACCAGCATAATTTTAGCTACGTTGTGGTCTAGTGTTTATTAAATATTCTAATTTGGAAACATTGCCTTTATTTAATTAGATTTTTAACCAGATTGTATTGTACTTTAATTGTAGATACCTACTTGTATATTGATTACCCCATATAAAATTTAACCCGACCACGTGACCCGTCAGTGTCTGATAAGGCATCATAATGTCTAGTCGAAATGAATGGTAAGCACAACAGCCGGACGTCGTTAATTATGCATAGCGTCATCCGATATTTTAAATGCACATAATTCATAATTCAAACACTTTTATTGCCATTTGCATAGAATGGTGAAGTGTTTTAAAACAAACAGTAATACAGTTACAAGAAATGGTGCAATATGGGCGGCCTTATCACTTCAAAGTGATCTCTTCCAGGCAACCTTAAGATTAATCTTAGAATTTAAAAAGAAACATAACATGGCGTCATTATTTTATAAATAGTATTAATATGTATATAAATAGGTATAGGTAAAATAATATAAAATAATATACTTACAATATAATAAATACATAGATAAGTACATATAGACATATACTTGGGTACATAAAAGTAGAAATAAATATAATAATTTAAATAGATAGACCAAAATATATATATAAACACTTATTCTATATAGTATGTGATAAGTGCGAGAGATAGTAGTTTTTCAAATGATATTTGAAGGAAGCTATTGTTTTGGCTTGGTGGAGAGAAGATGGTAGTGAGTTCCAAAGAGATATTGACTTCACCGTGAACGACTGCTGATAAAAGTGGGAACTGTGACGAGGAGTTGCCATCAAGAAGTTGCTGGCTGACCGCAGGTTACGTTCATGGAGTTGATGGCGAAAACTAAAGCGTTCTTTAAGGTAGGTTGGCAGACAAGGGTTGAACAGTATTTTGTATAAAAGATTAAGTGTATGAGTATTCCTTCGAAGACGAATTGGGAGCCACTTGAGTCTAACGCGGAATTCAGAAACGTGATCATATTTTCGTAAACCAAATATGAACCTGATACACATATTTTGAAGGCGCTCCAGCTTGTTTAGTTGCTCTTCACTCAAATTAAGATAGCTAGTATCGGCGTAATCCAGTATTGGGAGTATAAGTGATTGTGCAAGAGCAATTCTGGTAGGTATTGGTCACAAAGCAGATACATAGTAGAGCTGCTGTAAGCAAAGTTGCACAGCTTCAATTTGGGTTGTCCTGACGTCACAGCCTTTAGTGCAAGCTATTCCTCGCTAGAGGCACTGGCGTCAGTTCGTCGCTGACTTCTGTGAAGTATCTACACGCGTAGATATTAAAAAAAAATTAAATCCTCCATTTGTTTCTCGATGTAAAATTTAGTTTTCTATACTTTTATAAAGGAATTACATTAACAATCCAAATAAAATTAACTTACCACGAAGATAATTTCATTCATAATTATTTTTTACAAATCTTTTGTTTTCCAATTATTTGTGTCCAAAATTTCAGATTGTTATTTGTTGCCTAGGTGATTTTTATGCCGCGAAAAAAGGTTGCATTATCTGCCGTCAAGTAGAAATACTTTTATTTCGCGGCTTTTTCTGACAGATTTAGAACGTATGAAATTTCGTTAAAAAACTAGAGCCACCTAGTAAAGTATAGCTGAACTATTTTGATGATCATGTGAGTATTTTAACCTTATGTTTCAACCGGTTTTTACTACTCGCTACTAGGTGACTAATGCCATCGCCTGTTTGGCTATGATTGGCCATAACCCACCGCCTACCCCTCCCGCACCCCGCGCGTAGGCTTCACTTGAGTCCCTAGAAAAAACCGAATAGGGCAGCTCCTCTATATATTTCCTTCGTGGTATTGGTAGAAAGTTCCGAAGCCTTCGAAGAGATCGGGCAGCAGAGAAAACCTTTCTGCTGACAGATTCTAGATGTGGTTTCCATGAAAGTGTGGTATCCATGAGAACTCCTAAATTCTTAACCACGCTACTGAATGGTATAATGATGTTGTCAAAAATTATAGGAGCAAGTTGTTGGAAATCAATTTTGTTTATGAGTTTTGAACTACCAATAAAGATAACTTGAGTTTTAGTTGGATTAATATTCAAACCATGGGATTTGCTCCATTGAAGTATAAAATCAAGGTCCTTATTGATAGTGTTTATTGAATTACCGATGTTATCTAAACTGTTTTGCGTATAAATTTGTAGGTCATCTGCATATAAGTGGTAGGAAGAGGAAAGAGAGGTCGTTATAGTATTAATTAAAATAGAAAACAATAAAGGAGAGAGCACACCGCCTTGAGGCACACCAGCAACAGTATTGCACCATGAGGATACTTTGTCATGACGTCACAATGTGGCGCTAAGGCAGTCCTATTCTCATTTGAAACGCATAGTATGCAATGTTCATGATATGACGTCATATTGTGAGTATTTGTAGTGTTATTTACACTCGGTTGTCGCCAACGTTCATACCACGTTGAAAACACCGGTTCTCGTCCGATCACCGAAGTTAAGCAACGTCGGGCGCGGTCAGTACTTGGATGAGTGACCGCCTGGGAACACCGCGTAATGTTGGCTTTTTGCTTTTTTGTTTAATAATTTACAAAAATAAGCACATTGATACGAATACTTGCATTCATCATCGTGTGCTAATTTACAATCGACCGATATACGTTGCCGGCGGCCTTGCAAGTAACTGCGAAACCATTCAATCACTTCAGGAGATATGTTAAGTGAGCATAAAGTTCCAAGTAGAACATCAAAATCAACTGCATTAAAAGCATTACTGAAATCCAGTAAGGTAAGTAATGTTAGTTGCTGATGCTCCATACCATATCTGATGTCATCGGTTATTTTTACTAGCGCTGTAACAGTACTATGACCGGAACGAAATCCAGACTGGAATGGGTTAAGGAGACTGTTTTGGTTAAGGAAAGCAGTTAATTGTTGATGGACTAGGCGCTCAAGGACTTTAGAAAGGAAAGGTAGAATTGAAATAGGACGATAATCAGATGGACTCAGAGGATTGTTAGTTTTGGGTAGTGGAATAAGGTTCGCAACTTTCCAAGATTCAGGAAACGTAGATGAGGATAAAGAATTATTAAGGATCTTGGTCAAAGTCGGGATAAGGATTTCAAGGATAGGAATGATCATATTACGGCTAATGTTGTCACAACCCATGGCATTAGACGTAATTTTAAGAATACTCTGCTTAACACCACTATCTGTGAAAGGTTTAAATGTGAAAGGAGTTATATCCGGGCGTGGCAAATGAGAAAGATTTTGTAAGGTACGGTTCTTTACCGATCCGTCCATTACTGTAACTGAGGAGAAATGTCTATTAAGTGAGTTTAGATCGACATGTGAAGTAACAGAATTAGTTGGTTTGCCAATGCCCAGGGTCTTAAGAAATTTCCAAACTTTTGCTGGATCACCGTTTTCTACGGATGCATGAATGTGGCGTCTTTGTGCATCCCTACACACCTTGTTGCAGTAATTTCTGACAGATCTATATCGCTCTTTGTTTACTTCGGAGGGGTCTGCTTTGAACTTCGCTTTCGCAACGTTTTTCTTATGTAAAAGTTCTTTGATTGCATTAGTTAGCCATGGAGCCGGTAGATGTTTTAATTTAACCTTTCGGAGAGGTGCGTGGCGGTCATAAATTTCAGTAAGAAAACTGTTGAGGAGCTTGACTTGTTCATCAACATCAGCTGTATTATCAATAACAGACCAGTCCATATTGGCAGCATCACTGAGCAAGTTTTCCAAATTCATACCACCAAAATTACGTCGAAACACAATCTTAGGCTTTAATTTAGGAGGGCGTACCTTATATGACAGATAAATAAGATCGTGATAAGAAAACGCGTCTGCACCACACTGGCCATGTTTATGACTATTATTTTGAAAAGCGACAAACATAAGGTCTAATAGAGAAGGGGCACAGTTCGGAAAAAAATGCGTTGCATTGAGTGAAGGAATGTGCAATTTACTGGATTCGACAATAGATTTTAATTTATTAGCCTTGGAATCATTTCTTAGCAAGCATGTATTAAAGTCTCCCATAATTATGCAATCGCTGTAGTTTGGCAGTAATTCCTCAAGAAGTTGCTCGAAAGATGGTAAATAGTTATCATACATTGAGGGTACGTAAATGACTCCCAAGAGTACTTTTTGATGCTTAAGTAAAGTTTCCACAAACAGGAATTGCATATTTGAGCCAAGGTTTGAGTTAGATTTCAAAACAACTTTATAAGGAATATTCTTGCGGAGATACATTGCCACCACCACATACCTTTAGGTTTAGGAGCCTTTGCCTTATTTTCTTGAATCCATTCAATATGAGTAGGTTCGTGGAACTTTCCCAAAAGTAGTGTTGTTCGCTCTCCAGTCCTATCCACGTGATATTGAATAACATGTTTTCCATAACAGAACTCATATTTCCACCATCCAGTGCCCTGAAAAGCATTATACTTCATTCTAAAACGTTACACAACGCAATACCATATGGCAATTTGAAAAATCAACACAGAAGCTCCTTTCTTTAAATTAGTTGTTTGAATTAAAACGAAGGTAGTTGTCTGAAAGATTTTTATTTTGAGCATAGCTCTACATATACTGTGAAGTGATCTCAAATTAATGATTTAAATAAACCATATTTAAATTCAACTTGTCTTCATTGCACGGTTTGTAACCTACGAAAAATTATGATCCGAAGATGCCAGAAATTGTACAGACGTATGTACCCAATGCTTCATAGGCTTGCGAAGTATGCTGTTAAACTACTGTCCATTTCGACCTACCGATTTGTAAACTTAAATTTCTACTTAAACAGGAATATTTAAAAAAGTTTATAAATAAGAAAAATACATATTCCAAGATGCCTTCTATTTTTACTGCATAAATATTACTATACCACATCATGAAAACCTTATCATGAAAATATATGAGAAATATGGGTACGAAGTTCTGGATCGATCAACGGGGCCCTCTAGTGTTTGAAGATTTAAAAATATGATTTATACATATTTACTTTTATTTCTACTTTATAAATATGATTGTTTTATTATGGTTCCAAAGCTTACGTAACATTTATGCAAAATCTCAGGATTAAAATTGTTGAGATTACTTTGGCGTGAAAGCGTGAAAACAAACTCACTCTTAAGTGCTAGTTTTCACGGTATGGCAAAGTAATATTTATTAGCTAGCGAGCTGGAAATTGGTTCAAGTTTTAAATAATGGTGAAGCTAAGTTTTAGCTCTTGTTACAGCTCCAGTCATTGTTTCGTCCTTTTGCTTCACCCGAACGGCCTAAAGGCTTGCGACAACTGTAAAAGCGCTCTCGTTTTTTTAAGGACATGAGCGTTTTGGGACACACTATAAACTGCCTCCATCATCATCAGCCAGGAGATGTCCACTGCTGCTGCTCTTTAAAGTTTCTCAATGTCGCTCGGCCCCGCGAACTGTTCGTCAGAACTGAGTACTCATTTTCAAATATCTCTCCCCGATACTCCATTTAAAATTTCTAATTTCTGCTATAATATATTCTTAGTATACGTCAATCGTTTAGAGACGTCGTTAATTTATAACAGATCTATAATAAGATATGTACATACCCCGGTCAGGCAATTTTCGCCATTCAAAAACGCTCGCACAGGCGAATCGTCGAGCACTGCAGGAAGTTTGCCCTCAACTGCCTTTGGTGCCCCTTTTTTACCAGTATCAGCTATATCCTCTTCTTCATTCAAAGGATGTAATTCTAACTTTAAGTGAGTTTCACCATCCTGAAAACAGGTTTTTATGCAATTAAATTCATACTACTGCAGGTATATATGTTATATATATATTAATTTTAAGGTAAAATATTTCAGCATCTTTTTAGCATGCAAAGGTTCACAATTTTGGCAAACTGATTGCCTGTGATGTTAAAAGCTAGGTACGCTATTCTCGCAACATATATAACTAATATTTTTAAAGTTGTTGTTATCTATTTATATGAGGCCCCCCTATACATTTATTTAAAATTACAATATTTGTAATCAAAATTCCCAAAAGCAATCTCAATAAGTTACAACAACTTTTTTTAGGTATTGCATTTTAAATATGAAGTTTTGGTTTAACTTTCGACAAGAATAGCGCTTGAAAGACCATAACATGCGTTGCTTTGAAGTCATTTTCTGTCTCATATAGAAAGAAAGAGAAAGAAAGAAAGAACATTTATTTCATAGCCACGGATACACAAATCTATATACAAGACAATACACAATCTATACACAAAAGAAATAAATTTTTAATAACATAATCTTAAGTACACATAGTAAAATGTATGATTTAATAATTTAATAATATTAATAATATTATGAAGTTACTCATTTATCATTTACATGATCACATCTTAGACCGCAAAGATTATTTTAATACTCACTAAAACTTTTAAAAAATTTATTAAAAAGTATAATAACTCAAAAAGGAAAATATTTGAAAGGGTCGTTTAGTGAAAGTGGATTGTTTACCCCTAAACGGAAAAAAAATACCCTGTATAAATAATAAATTTAACGGAAATTTGCATGAATGAGTTAAGTTTTTGCAATGTAGCATATAATGTGTTCATAGCAATACTTCGATATTTTTTTAAACATAGTAGGTATCTACCGAGATAGATTTATACTTGCATATGCATATGGTGCACATAATAATTAAATATTAATGTTTTATTTCATAACTTAACTAAATCCAATGGCAAAGTTGAATATGAAAAATAGTTTTCTCAAGAAACTAACTTTTAATAATAAAAATGGCAGAAGAATGCCGCTCCAAGGCTGTAGTGATAGCTGCTTTATTGACATTTAATGACATCATAGAAATGACAAAGAAATTTCAAGTATTCAAATAAAAAATCTATCATGTAACTAACCACTTGTTTGTAAAAGTAGCGTATCGTATAAAATGCAAAATAATAACATATAACTACGAAATAACATATAACTATAAAATAAGAATTACCTTCTCAATTTTTTCAACTTTCAACACAGCAAGAACATCTTTGGTATCCTTTTCCTAAACATGCCAACATAATGTTAATCAAGCGACAAATATACTTAACTACAAAACAAACTAGGTAGAAACAAAATATGCAACAGATAAAAAACTATTTTTAAATACCATGCATAAAAAAAATGGACACAAGAACAAATTATAACTAGCCTACTGTCTTTATTTAAAATAATATTATAAAAAATAGGACTATCAAAAGAAAATTAAAAATGGTAAGTATGCTAAAAAAATTTAGCTTCATGTGTTGCAATTCTCAAATAACAAAACTACTTATATATTTAGACTTACATTATTATTACTAAGCCTTATGCTCTGATGATTGAATTGTAAACTATCCAATTCCATTATTATTAGACTTCTAGGTTTCTTTGGTGCACCACCAATAGCTATACATTCAATCATATTTTCGCTTACATCCTTTGGCTTAAATAATGGATGTTCACATAGCAATGGGGATAAAATTATTATCTCATATTCACATGTTGATATCTCCTTGAATGAATATACTTCATGCTTTCCATGAACATAGCATACATATTTAATGCTAGTGGATCGAGGTTTTCCATTGAGGTCACAGACAGTACCTGTAATAATTGATTAAAAACTTTGAGTCTGCTGTTTTAAGGCTATCATAAATCTAGACATTTCATTTAGAAAAACATGATTGGAAAATAAATAATTACAGTGGCATTCAATAATATAATTTTAAAAGTTGAATTTAAGGTGGTTCGATTTCCATACAAAAAACAATCGGGATTCACTGATACAGGATATGGTTTAAAGCTTTAATTATGAGTTCTACAAACTATTTTCTAGTTGAATTTGGCGCGAGATGAACAAAAAACATACCGTTCATTTAGAAATGACAAATAAATCAACTGAAAATTTTCATCTAAAATGCGAATGTGTGTGTGAAAATAACACGATAGGCTACGTTGCCACTCCATACAATCACTGACAGAGACAACGGTCGGGCGGGCGGGACAGTTGCTCGTGTGCTATGTTGCCGATCTTACTTACTTTACTACTGTCTGCTCGCGCTCGCTCATTCAATTCAACGTGAGTTATTCAGTCAGTCACTTTATAACTTACTTGACTTCTGATCGCAAAAATCCTGCTTCCTATCCTATTTCCTACATAAACACCTAATTTACAAATAAATTACAATATAAATAAAATTGCCTACTGAAAAATATTCAATATTTTGTAACTGAACCATAAATCCGAAACGTACACGCTTCCCTACCTACGTACCAACCTAGCTGACTAGCTTATATCTACAACATGTCCAAAAATTAAACGATAAGCTGGCACCAGTCATAACTACTCGTAAATTTTTTTGAATTTTAAAGTGTTTTTTTTTGCTATCGTAAGCTATCGTGAGTAGTATAGCTTTCCTTTAAAACCTTTAAAAGTTCCAGAAAACTAATAGTTTTTTTACTACAGTTAATCAAAAATATTTTTTATCAAAAAATTTTGAATTTTTTTTCATTTCCGCTCACTTTCGCTCACTGTGGTGTAAAAAATGTATGGAACTTACCGCGGCAACTTTTTTTAAAAATTAGCGCCACTTTTCCCGATTATAAAATGGTATAATACATAAGGCATACTACAATACAGAAAAAAACGGGTACTATTACTACTGTCGAATTCATAGAGAATTTGTCCACGTTAAAACAGCGTTACAGAGGGTTTACAAAGCACAACCAAAAAAAGGTGATTCATAGACGATAAATGACATTGTAAACATACTATAACGGCTTTCTAAACTTGTCAAATTTACAATCAGGATGAGGCTTCTTTAAGCCCATTTTACCGGCCGAGTCTACCCGAAGGTTAACGAATATTAACGAGTTATTGAAATTGATAATTTGAGTTTCTCAGTTTCACTCTTCGTCTTCCTTCCTAGTTCCCAATGATTATTTTTTTCGTCGCGTCAATTTGTGGTCAGTGATGGATGGAAGTCGTCGTGGCGCCGTGGTTACTGTGTGTATCATACGATATCACAGGTTAAGCAACATTCGGCGCGGTCGGTACTTTGATGGGTGACAGCCGACCATTCATATTACTCACGACGACTTCCGTGCTTCGGAGGGCACGTTAAACAGTCGGTACCGGGTGCTGTATACTTGTATACAGTAGCCGTTAGGATTTGTCAGAAGCCATCTAGGCGCCCTAAAAAATTCTGGCATCCACCACCCAGCACTGGGCCAGCTTGGTGGATTATGGCCTATACCTTCTCTGCACCCAGGGGAGAGACTCATGCCCTGCAGTGGGCTCATTACAAAGAGTTGTGATGATGATGATGATGATGGATGTGATGAACAATTTGATTAACATACAGCTGATAGCTCGTATTGATGCAAATAGAGTGCGACGTAGGAGATAGGAGTACCGACGAAGAAAAGACCCTTTTACTCTAGACGATATTGAATTTAGAAAGAGATATCGCTTTAATAAAGATACTGTACGGCGTATTACCGATTTAGTTCGTAATGAAATTACGCGATGTCCAAAAGGGTTTGCAGTATCCCCTGAGCTACAGGTGCTGACAGCGTTGCGGTGCTGGGCGAGAAATGTGGTTAGTACAGGGAGTGTGTTTCCATCTGAGTGCGGTGAGAGGATGTGAAGATGAGTCTGATGTAATTATATTGACCATTTCTGGCTCTTTATTTTCCTTGCCTCACAAAAGAAAATCTCACTATAAGGCGATAGGTATTACAAAGAGGATATCTCTTGTGAAGCAAAGCCATGTACACCCTGTACAGAGTTCATATTTTATTGTAATACTTGTACGTATTTCACCCACAATAACAATATTTTATTTCAATAATTTCAGGTTCAGAATGACAGTGGTGAGCTTCATGGCATAAGCCAAGCTACTGTATGCCGCATTTGCGCTAGAGTAGCAAGAACTCTTGCCCGATTAAGTAAAGAGTTCATTTTCATGCCCAACACTGTGCAGGAGCAAGAACAGGTGATGAGGGAGTTCCGAGCAATCAGGAACTTCCCAAATGTAATCGGGGCAATAGATTGCACACACATCCGCATTAAAAAAACTGGTGGTATTTTTCCAAGAATAGTCGGGAGTTGGGGCACAGAAAATTTAAATAAACGAAGGCACTGAACAAGGCGATAAATCTATAATAATTTGTGACGAAACTGACGAAAACAAAAATAAGTAATGAAATGAAATGTCTGTATCGACCTGTCAAATGCCAATTATAACTGCAAGTAAATGAAATATCCATAGCCCTAGGGCAAAAAAAAAAATTTTTTATCTCTGGTGCAATGAAATGCGACGTTTCCGCTCATGCGTAATGTAATCCGTATAATAACGGTTTATTAGTTAAAATAGGATTTTCAGATGTCTATGAATCACCTTCACTTACAACACACTATAAACCTTAAAGAGTGTTGTAGCTAAAATGCACTTTAAATGCTTTTTAACTATTTTCTATGAATTTGACTGCTAAATTAAAACCTTTTTCGCTTTGCCACGCACCGGAGACCGATCCATTGTTCTTGTTCTTGGAAATTCAATGGATGTTAGAAAGAGACAGATCGAGGAATATCATACATTGGTCAGGTAGAATTGGTTTGGTAGGAATTCTTTACATAACGGCAATTTCGTACGCTCTGCTCTTTTGTTTACTACGCAAATTTTGGACACGTTGTATAAACAAAAGGTACAGGTCTCCACACTTGCTGACCATCTGTGTGGATGTAAACAAAAGATAGGAAGTGTTTGTGAAATAAAAGAAATGTTTGTCTCTTTGGCGGTTGACTCCGATCACAATATCTGCATGGGATTTCTAGGAATTTGTTACAAATGATTACATTCGCTACAACCAAGGTCGCAATAAATGAAATCCTCTGAGTGTTTGACCAGCGTTTTACAAGTCTCCCTGCATAAATACACATCCAAGACCCATAACATATTTATTTTTAATTCTTGTCCGTGCGGTGATCGAACCCTCGACCTTACAGCTAGCACTTTAGGCATTGCGCCGCGGATGTCGTCAACACCTGTGCATTTTTTTTATATGTGACTAAACCCGCGTTTGACCTCAATTTCACCTGATGGTAAGTAGGTAACGATGAGGTCGAAGATGAAAGCACACGTGTTTAGGAAGGAACTAGCTCTTTACAAATTAGTTCCGCATAGTTGGCTATTCATAATATGATAATCCATTACACAAAGCTTGCTTTCTTTGGCGCCATGGATTACTACTCTGGGTATTTATTATACCAATACCATAGACGGAAACAAAATATTATATAGAACACCAGAATTTCGCAGCCTCCTTTATTATTTGCTTGAAATTGGGTAAAAATATAACTATATTATAGACATCTTTTCTATCCCAACAAAAAAAAGAAATTCGGTGCTCGAACTGAGAACTCGCGGCTTAGAATCTGGGCCAACGCATAAAACGCCAACATGCTAGATTTGTGTCGTTAATAAATAATAATAAACTAAATATCAAACAATTGCTACGAGGAGGCCATAAAACACGGAAAAAGGACGCCATCTGTTGCGCTCTCTGTCGCACTTGTGAGAGTTTCTTCTGTGCATGTGTGCGTTATCCTTACACAACGTAAAGAAAGATTTAATTGAATTAGTTGGATAGTACTATACAATAAATCGTGTGAATTAATTTTTGGAAATTCTGTATTCATATAAAGATGTCGCGGAACATTTTTAAAGTCAAAAAATTGGAAAGCTGATTTCACAAATAAATAAAAACCAGAAATTTGTGGAACTAACGCCATCTAGCGGGACTTTAGCTTTTTGTAGGCTCATCGTTCCACCTTAAATGCCTTCTATCTAAAACGGTTATAAAGTTATGAAGGTCAAAAAGTCGCAAATTTTGACTGTCTTATTATAGTACCTAAACCTAACCTACTTCCAGATGACCTACACGGATGAAATTTCGAATCCAGCTGCAATTGTGTGTAAGCGTAGGAACTTATAAAAAAATGAAAAAGTCAAGAAATAAATGCAATTTTTTTTATTCCTATAGATGCTCTGTACGTCGATTAAATCGAGCAAGAAGAGTTTTTTTTTTTATACACAGGTTTAATTTTAATTAGCGCATCACCTCTTGCGGGCAGCCGCTTTACATCAATTATAACAACATTTTTTTTTTTATATTTTCATGCCGGAACGCAACTAAGTCACTTGGCGGCATGGTTTTGTCTAGTGGGCGGTGACAAGCCACGGCCGAAACCTACCACCAGATTTCACTGCTCGTTTAGCACCACCCAGAGACCACGTACAAGGCCTCGAGGGCTAAACCTTACGGACGCGAGCAGTTTTCAGTCCCCAAAAAGTTATCAATTAGTTCTTTGATGGCACCAGCCTTATATACTTAGTAGATTTCTACCCACCACTTGTGGTAGAACACCTGCCAAATTGGCAAGTTTATTTTAAATCACTAAAGGACAAACTGGGGAAGGCCCCACATTTTGGGAAAGGAGTGAGATTCGTGCCCAGTGACGACTATGAATATCGCACTATTCAGTCATGTCTCACGAAAGTCGAGGCCACTGAAAAAATCGCGTGGTTCTCGTACTCCCTCCCTTCAGAGAGATGTTTGAAGGTAGCTATTAGAGGATTTCCAGCGGACGCCCCACCTGAGGAGATAATGTTGGAATTCAAAAACCTCGGCTACGTACCTGAGTACCTAAATCAGACCGATTCGAGTCTGACGAGGTAGTCCCGGTTGCATTTTCTTTGCCCAATTCCAACGGACAGCGAACCTCGTCCGGAGTATGCCAGGAGTAAAGATTGAAGCTTGGCGTGGCAAAAAAGACCCGGCTCAAGTTCACAGATGACAACAATTTAGGCACTCGTCGCATCACTGCAACAGACGCAAAGCGTACGTGCGCTGCGGGGGTGAACAAAATACTAGTGAATGCCCGCGTCCGCACGAGGAACCCGCCACTTGCGCTAATTGCAACGAGGCACACCCGGCATATAGCACCGTATGCCCAGTCTACTGTCAAGAGGCGAGAAATAAAAAAGCGGCCACTGTGGCCCTAACGAGCAAAACCAGCTACCAAGCAAGACGTAACAACTATCTTTGATGGCACCAGCAAATCCTGCTCCAATCCGGATTCAAAATAAAAATAAAGCTACAAAACCAACTTCAAGAATAGCTAACAAGACCATAGAAGCTGAGACTATAGTTGATGAAGTGCAAAGAGAAGTCCAGCAAAATAGCCAACCCCAAAATAAACCAGTTTCTGGATCCAAATATACCATCCGAGATAGCAGCAAATGGCCACAATTGAAATGGTCATAAACATCCTCAATGAAGTCTCCCAGGCACTTAGAGAAGAGAGGGATCCAGTGATATTTAATGGAATCAGAAAAATTCTCAATGCATAAGAACCCGCTAAGAGTCATCCATTGGAATGCCAGGGGACTTCTTAAGAAAAAGTCTTTTCTTAAAACACTCCTATGGTAACAAAATGCTGACATAATGTTACTATATGAAATATATCTAAACCAGAGGGACACCCTGCAGATTCTTTTTTATATCACCTACAGAAAGGGCGAAACAGCCATAGACGGAAGAGCATATAGAGAAAAGAAATTCTCCAACAACCAATACCAGTAGTAACAACGAACAGTTGCTACGCCCTTGGAATCGAGATCTGCCACAACAACACCCCACTCCGTGTAGTCACGACCATACTTTGTTGGACTCGCCACATCCAACTATTATAGCTGGGGATTTAAATAGAAAACATACGACATGGAACTCCACAATTTTAGAAAGAGATGGCAGGAAGCTCTTTGAGGATTCCGAACAAGAAGGGTACAAGGGGTAGGTAAGTAGTTTTTGGACCGGAGGACCTAACTCATTACCCGAAAAACCCATTTCACAACACCGACACACTAAATATAGCAATAGCCAAGAACGTCAAGTACCCACCAACACAGGAAGTAACATCTCCCAGTACTCATGACCATGTCAATGACACCATTACAGGCCATGCCTAAACCACCAGCGAAAAGAATTGATAGGGCAATATTTAGCAAAGAGGCTGAAAAACGAACATCTCCAAAAACAGCCCAAGCAATGCTGAAGACCCGGAGTTCAACAATTACATCGAACATTTGCTTGAGTCATACTGGTCGCAAGACTCGTACGCCCCAGAAGAAGAGCCCATCTACTTCAGCCCGAAACAAGTCATGAATGCCAAGCAAAAGCTGAATCCCAAAAAGGCACCAGGAGTGGAGAGACTCTTCAGTAGCATCATGAGAACAGGCCACTTCCCCGATATGTGGAAAAAAGCTCTCATGATAAAGCTGCCTAAACCCGGTAAGCCGTAAAGTACAGATTTCGAGCAGAAGACTCAACCACCTTACAACTTTCAAGAATGATGAACCAACTGACCAAATATGCTAACAACTGGCTAAGTCAAATCTAGGGTAGACTTTAAGATATCACATTTTCAAATAAGCTGCAATTCAATATAGCAAAGAAATAGAGTTTAATACTTGTTCATAATGTTATTTTGTTCCAAAAATACATATTTCGACGTTGCATAGGTTTTGGCACTCATTTAGATCTCCATTCATTTTGCGGTGAAACCCACAGCCAAGCATAATATTTTTATTGAACTTGGCTCTCCTTTTTTACATTTTTGTTTTTGGTGGGATATTCTTTTACAATAATCATGCATACCTTCACAACTGTATCCCTTATGGGGATCTCACTGAAGTGAGACAACTTTGAAGGCACATAAATAATTATGGATATTGCCCTCAAAAAAATAGGGTGAGTTGTGTGAACATAATGTTAGTAATAATCAATATAACAGTAAAGTAAGGATGCGATCATGCTTCAAAGTACAAAAAGTGTCTGAAACAAAAAAATAGATTTATCACTTTTTCCATACCATCATTCATGACCATTTCAACATAAGGAAGAGCCGAGCCTTCTACTTTAGTTGTCTTGGGAGTTACTTTATTCTGTTCATAGGAGGCAACTTCAGCTTCAAGTTTAGCCTGTTTCTGGGGACTCCAGTGCCCGAGAAAGTACTCCTGTGTCTTAACTTGTTTTCCTGAAATTATTATTAGACATAGTAATTTTTAAGTAAAATATGAGCAGCATATAGTTTAAGTCTTAAATGTTCACAAACCAATATTTCTAAACCTTTCAAAATAAACTTTCAAAAATATAACTAATAAAAATTACTTTACCTTCTCTTTCCTCATGATATTGTCGTATATATCTTCCATGACAAACTTCATAACTCCAATAACTTTCTAGTCTGTAGGAACAGATTTTTTGAGAAAATAGTGGCTTTATGAGTTGAACAGGAGAGGGTCCATCATAATCATCTACACTTATGTTTTCCTTAACTTGTATCTCAGGTATATGACATTCATACTTCTCCTTATCTGCAGTAGTAACTTTAATTACTTCATTTTTCGGTGGCTGTAAACAAGAGTAGATATGAAGAAGCTCCATGGTGGTGGAAAATAATTGAATAAAGTTTTTATTATTACCTTGATGTTTGTTATCTCTTTATCCACTAATTGGTCTACATTTTCTTCATATCCTGGCCAATTGATACCAAATAAAATAGTATCATCAAAACCTTTGAAGTCGTGTTCAATGCAAAGTGTGGTTCCAAATAAACACACCACTAAAATTACCCACTGGATCTTCATTGTTTACGTCTAATTTAATCCATAGCAAATAATATTAAAATGACTGACATAAAAGATGCAGGGTTAGTAGGTAATAATTAGATACAGAAGAAATATGAACACAAATTGTTCGTTAAGCAGTCTGAGAATGGACTAGGCTACACAATAGGGCAACAGAAAACATAGATTGTGAGGAAGATACACCAACACAACAGCTAAGAGGAAAACTGCCACCGGAGCCGCCGCTTACCAGCCAAGTTATCCTGGTATTTTAAAAATCACATTAAGTGCTCAGCATTGTAGTGAGAACTCGCCAATTTTAATTTAGTCACATAATAAAACACAATGAACTAATCATTGAGTCGAACATGTTCAAATGTCGTTTGTCAATGAAAACTTTTCATGACCGTCATCAATCAAGGCTTTTTGTAATGACTGACTATTATAGCGTTACATCAAAATCTTACAGACCCGAAAGTGGTTAAATACCCAATAAAAAAACGAAGCTTTTTAATTCCAAATCAAAAATAGAATTTCTCTTTCCACTATTGTTAAATACTATAATTCATTATTTTAGCTAGGTGCACCCCTGGTGCTTATCAAGATTTGGAGACAGCGTATGCAAAAGTTCAAAAATCGTGTATTACTGATATCAGGTGCTACAGAAAATGACTGGAAATTCTTAACAAGGGCTTAAAGTGTTCCCTTATTGATTTACTCAGCGAGATGATATCCAGATTTACTTTAGAATCAAATGCAAGGCAAATTGTTCGTGAATTGTGACTGCATAAGTCTGAAGTGACGTATGATCCTTAAACGCCACCCAGAGTAAATAATGGATCGTATAAAGAAAGGAGGTCAATTTGCAGTCATACAAGCTGGCCCATTTTAGTACCGTGAGGTACATGGGCACCAAATTGTAGGGGAAGACTAAAGGAACTCGGAAATATGCAAATATTTGCAAAAGAGAGGATTAACTTTATGAAATAAATTATTGAAAGTTGTAACAAACTAAGGAAACAATCACGGTGAACATGAACACAGCTTAGAAAAAACGGTTTTGACACTGACGTTTTGTCCTTCTGTTGGCAAATATCAAAATGGCGGCTATCTGTTATTTAATGAAATGTTTATTCCGTTCGTTTCTGCGTTCCGGGGTGCTCTCAAAAAATAAACAAAGTAAATGTCGAGTCGAGTTGATGAACATGAAGTTGACAGTTCGACATGACAGTTAAAGATAACGGCTTATGAATTTGTCTTGTAAGTGCATATTAGAGAGAAAATGGCTTGCGCGTGAAGCCCACAAAAATATTTTTTTCTTGGCTCAAACTTCATCTTTGATCAAAACTGTAAATGCAGTTATACTCAGTGGTTAGTAGGGTGTTATAAACCGCGGAGTGTACCTCGGTACCAAAATGGGCCACCTGTAATGACCTTCTTTCTATGTATCTATTTTAATCCGGAACACACCACCGCTGCGCTGCCAGCAATTTTTGGTTGCAGATTTTATATCAAAGGTGGTTGATAGCTATGCGGACCCTCAAAGGGCCCCGCCCTTTACTAGGATTATTCGTGAGATTCGCATTCAGTTCACTCCACGTCTTTCCTATGTTCTTTGCATGTGCGATGAATATCTAGATCCAAGTTTATTTAGGGCGGCCAAGCTTATGGTTTCCTTGGGGTACCACCTTTTAAGTACGACACACATATACAGGATCGGTAGGCTATTCTAAAATGAACCTTCATGCCTATACAGGGTGACTGGTGGGTCACTTTCGAAATTCGAGGAAGTGATACCTAGTTTGAGAACATAGTTACATGAAGCGTAAAAACAAAATAAAAAATAAATACTAATTATTTACTGAGTAAACTGAAAATTAAAGAATTCATTAAGCAACGCATGCTTACACTACTACGGACGTACGCACGGCGCTATCAACACAGAATAGGTAGGTATAGACGGCTTCACAAACGGTCGTCGACCTAGTAAAACTGTGTATTTATTTATAGGGCATTCTGCTGAAAAATTAAGTACCTTCTTTTAATATATAATATAATGCAAGAACGGATCTTTTGTCGATCGCAAGTTTACGAATGCTCGTATAGTATGGAGACGGTTTTGCAAGCAATAATTGAAATCTATCCATTGCCGCACGGTCAGCTTAAATAAATGTGTTCCTTGTTAATTTTGAATGTTTGTTAACAGGTTCTACTCTTAAATAACGGTAAAATAAAAAATTACATTGTTACTAAAAACTTGCAACCGACTCCATACTATACGAGCATTCGTAAACTTACGATCGACAAAAGATCCGTGCTAGCACTGCAGAATCGAGTACAGAGTACTTACTCTCTTTCAATATCTAAAATATTACACGTTCCCTGTATATTATGTGTAGATGTCTTATACAGGGTGGCTGGTGATAGATATTCAAGGACAGACAGACAAGGTCAGATATTCTAGGAGAGCACTCTGTACTCGATTCTGATCATAATTAATAAAAGTAGGTACCTAGGTACTTAATTTTTCACCAGAATTCCCTATTAATGAATCAAATTTTTTTACTGCCTAATTTACATACGCCTGAGTCAATCGCAGCACGTGACCTGGCACGCGGATCGCTGCCAACGCTAGTGTAACCTTACGTTGCGTAAATAATTAATACTTATTTATTTTATTTATTCAAAAGTGACCCACCAGTCACCATGTATTCACCATATAATTTATTATTTATAATACAATGATGTTATATGATGATAGAGCATTATTAATGTAGGTAGTATAAATTGATTAACGTATAATTTATTAGAATAATATGTACAGAGTACGGAAGTATTACTGTTCAACATACTAAGATTTTATTAATTTATCAAAATTGATTTGAATAATGTTTAAATATTGTTTTTGGTTGAACACATATCGAACCACTCGTTCAAGGATGAATGTTTTTTTACGTTGAGCGTAAACAAAATTAAAAAAATTTAAACATCAAAATCGATACGTCATTTCATTTAGTGCTTTTGTCAAAATGGCGTTTAGCTTTCCAGCGTTTTCGTACATTATTGCTCTAATTGTTGACGCTTTTCTAATTTTCTTCTCAATATTCCATGTCATAGCGTTTGACGAACTTAAAACAGATTATAAAAATCCTATAGATCAATGTAACAGTCTAAATCCAGTAAGTTTATTGATCTTTGAACATGTACTAACGAATGAGTCAATTTACTAATTGCTTTTATTTATTTTCAGCTAGTTTTACCGGAGTATTTATTACATTTGCTAATAAACCTACTATTCTTACTCTCTGGAGAATGGTTTTCATTATTTATAAATCTACCATTAATTCTGTATCACATACACAGGTGAGGTTATCAGTTTATGATATTTTATCATTGTACAGTAAGTTTGGTTTTAATAGACGTATTGTGGTACTACATACAAAAGTAGTTTAAGGATCTCAAAATCATAAATATGACAATGTTCATTAATTAAGTTTTAACTGGTTTAATATCATAAGACATTTCTAAAGAGGAATTGAACATTATCAACGATGCAGCCTTGTGTCTTAATTATAAGACAATTTATATTTATTCTTTATTGTACCCATAATTCAGACATACTTACACTATGATACAGGTTACAGAGTACAAATGGCAGCCTTATCATCAAAAGATGATCTCTTTATTGCAGGTACCGCACCAGGCCTGTGATGTCCGGACCTGGCTTGTATGATCCTACTAGCATTATGAATGCTGATGTTTTAACTATGTGCCAAAGAGAAGGCTGGATAAAATTGGCATTTTATTTGTTGTCTTTCTTTTTGTATCTTTATGGGTAAGTTATCAGCTTTGCAAAGTATAAATGAAATTAGTTCACAAATCATAATAAAGTGTGGACAAAAGCTTAACTTGACACTTTAGATGTTAATTTAAAAGATTTTGATCCTGTTTAAGTTAGTTAGTTATATTAGGACAAAAACTAAAGTTACGTTATAATGATTTCAATCAATTAAGTTGTGCAAAAAAACTTTGACTGATTTGAAAACATTTAAAAGTATGATAGACTATAATGGGTTATATTTTTTTTTCAGAATGATTGTGGTCCTGATTGCTGCGTAAAATGGATGAGATTTAAAACCTTTGTCCATTAAGTCATAATTTATTGTTGCTTAGTTAACCTAAGGTTGTACGTACCTCAGATCAAGTGAACAAGTGGGAATGTTAAACATATTTCAAGAAATAAATGGTTTATTTAAATTAAACTAAAAGTATTTTGATATTAAAATTTAGTAGTTAAACAAATTTACAGTGTTTAATTCCATGTCCAATTGTTTTCTTTTTCTAATACTGAATGGGACAATTTAAATAACCAAAGAGGTCTTTTGGTGCCATTCTCTGTTAGTGCATGTCTCAGTTCCAACCACTAGAGCTATTTATTTGTAGGTAATTTTTTATACCTATGTAGAAGAAAAATAAATCTTTAAATACTTATCAAATGTTTTTTCACATGCACAAGCTGGGACTGTAATTATAATATGGTTTGGGGCATAGCTTAAACAGGCAATATGTTCTATGGTCCTGTCATAAGCCTAAGTAGGTAGATATATGACCCTTGTACTACTGCAATATCTCATGGCATGCTTTGCACAGTGCACAGCATGGTGTGAGTGATAGTCTGTTGTAGTAATGTATAGCTTCACTCTGGAAGGTTGCAGCTATTCACAAATTATGACTTAGTATGTCAGCTGTACAACATTCATAATTTATTGAATCATTAAAACTTTAATTATTATATCTTTAGATTTAATATCTTTCGTGCAACTGTAGTGTGTTAGTCATCATAGTCTACTACGAACCAATCTACACGTCTTATTTGGCTCCCTCGTCAAACAGTTCCATCGCGATCCTGCATGTCACCCGCGCCATGCTACAGTGCAAATATAATAATTCTTATTTGTGCTCTTTATAGCACATAAAAATATGTGATCTTTTGTGTAAGTAACATGACGTGTCATGCATACAACTTTGCGATACCTAACTATAGAGATATGGCACCACGAAACTAGCAGTCGCGTGTCATTTTGTTCGCGAACTTTTAATACCATGGAAATATATTTAAATCCTTCTTAGTAGCATTTTATGAACATATTCCTCATAATTTGTGTAAATGTCGCTATAACAATAGATTCTTATACAATCTTTAGTTATAAATTATTCATACCTAATATACTCGTTTCATTCTATTTGGTGCTGACGACGTTCCATTAGTTCTGTTTATGGTACCTAGTGATGTAGAATATTGAAAAGTAAGGTCAAGCGTGAATAAAACAGTTTTGGTAGGGATGGTATTTATATAATTTTTCATCATTATGCAATAATTGTCCTATGGGTGGTAAATAATTCTATTAGGTACCTATATCAGTAAATTGATTGCTATTTTCTATGTTGTGTCAATGAGCAATTCTCTAACTCGCACGTATTATGGAGCGTACACATTGCTTGTAATGGAACCTGTAATGTAATCTACAAAAAAAGTTCCCATGATTTGTACGCCTCTCGAGCGCGAACTGAGCCACAGTAGAGCGCGCTCGTGGCCTGCTCTAAGCTATCCGTACATTTTCTGTTTTTTGAATAACATCAAAAAATGCTCGATGCTCAATGTGGACGGGCGTTCGCGCGCCCGTTCACATGCGCGAGCACCGGTCGCGAACAGGAATTGCGCCTGTTGCGTGAGACTTGCTCCTGTGTAGTGACGCTCGAAGCGCGCTCTACGCTATCCGTGAATTGTCGGTTTTTTGGACAACATCAAAGGGACGCGGATTGCAATTCATATTGAATTATTTTTTATTGTTTTGCATTTCATAAATATTGGATAATTACGAGAGCAACTTCAAAGTGTGATATTTTGTTTGTTAAGTTATCTTAATGATTATGATGTCAAATGAAAGCTCTAGGCATAAAACCAATTTATCCATTTGAATGATGTTAATCAGTTTAATCGTTTAGGAGATAAATTAGAATTAATTTTTATGGTAAAGATGTAAGTACCTAAACAAACCAGAACTTGTAAAGTTTTTGTTTTATCAACTGTAAGCAATTCTCTGCCTTTTCTCCTTTTATAAAATGTGGTGCGCCTTTTATAAAATGTTTTATGAATTGATGATTTATCATTATATATTGATGTATTTAAAAAACCGACTTCAATAACATTTTTAAATCCTCGTATAAACTTTAGCTGTGGTGAAACTTCATATATGTAGATAACTTTCCAAATGCGAGGACGTGATAGTTCAATATCATACTTACACAACAGTACAGATATCTACAGTAATTCAACTCGGCCGCATCATTGAAATAAATGCCTACAGCAGCGCCGCGGTCCGTTCACATGTGACAGGGCTGCCCGCCTTCAGCGTTTAAATTACATTTGCCTACTTTGTGTTTACTTCCATTTAATTTTATGACTGCAAATATACTTTTTGTATATAAACAAATAAAAAACTTTGTAAATTGAATAGGAAGTGTTCAACAAAAATACGTTTTGTGTCAAAAAATCATGTTTACGTTTGAATAACAAATTGGTCTTATAAATTAGCGACCGAAAAATACTTGCGCCTCGACTGAGACGCACGAAAAGATGTATTGTTATATTTTAAAGTATAAAAAATCCGCATATTAATGTAAAGCTCAATCAACAATTGTTTCGGAAATTTGAGATACCTAGTAGAAATTTCGAGAAGCCAATGTTGTATGAACCTATATTTTTAGTTATAATGTGGTAGCTGTAAAGCTGTAAACTGAGTTCTTTTTAATATTGTTTGATATATCTAGAATATTCTTGTTAAATCTTATGGCCGACGCGGTAAAATCTTATTACCTACGTTGTTCTTGGAACAATTACCGATGTAGATAGATGGTTATATGTCTTATTTTGATTGAAGGTAGGTATGTAGGTACCTACTTGATATTGTTTTATCGTGTCGAGTTGTTATGCAGGTTATTACGATAGAAAGGTATTGTGATTATTTCATATTTATAATATTCCAATAGTGTATCTCTAAATAAATGTGAGAGTTAACCTTTATACCTACCTATTGAGAGAAAATGAATAAGTAGGTATCTTGTTTTACGTTTGGATTTAAATCGATTGAATTGTTTCATTTGACAAGAATTATGATTTGTTATAAATCTGTATTTCGAATATGTTTGTTATTAAGTAATAGAAATTCATCTATTAGCGCAAACTTTAGGTGTTAAGTATTTAGAAGTTTATGTTCTTTGTGTTTTTTTTTAGAAATTTGCGTATATTTGGACTAGGTACTTACTACAACTTATGAAAGGTTTTTTGTAAGTAAAACAACCGCGCGAAACTCCCCGCAACAACTTCAGAGGGCAATGTTTGGCGCGATCTCTACCTACTAACTGGTCTTCGCAATCCATGTCTCGTGTGATCTATTAATTTTCTGAAGTCTGGCGGACAGAAAAAAACGCGTGTCGACGGACCGTGCTCGCGACGAAATATGGAAACATTTTGTCTCAGGATGCTCGCAGTGTATGTTCAGTTCGTGCGAAATACACGTACAAATACACCGAGCGCAGCATCGAGCGCTGGTTATTACATTACAGGTTCGATTACAAGCAATCTGTACGCACCATTAGATTCCACAATTACCTACCTAGGTACATACTTATATTTTAACGTTAACTAAAATTTACTTGTCGATGTCGAAGAGGTAATTAATCTTTGTATTTGCATCTATTATCAACTTAGAGTGAAATAAGTAATTATTTTGAAACATACTCAAATTCTAAAGAAAAGAACAGCTGTTGAATTTGGCAAATAAGTTTCTTTTTAACACAGCCTAATCTTTGGAAGAACTTTATTTCAACTCAAATATACCTATACATATAGTTACCTCCATTATTTATAATCTACTAAGTCTGTAAACTCTTAAATCTTTATTCGTTTAATTACATACCTAATTACATGCCATTTTAATTATAAGTAGGTAGCAAAATAACATATTAAACTTAAAAATATAGACATGGAAATTTACAACTGAATCAAAACATGTCTTCATTACAAAGACTAAGACGAATTAGTAGTTACCAGTATAGCAACCCTAAACGTCCTACGCTTGGCGAGTATCGCTAATGCACTTTCACCTTTTTGCTTACAAACATTCGCCTTACGACTGATAAAATTGACTTTACTACAAAAAATATTGCTAGCACTACACAGATAAATGCGGCGAGAACATCTAGAAGAGCGATTTGGAAAACATTAAGGTCTCTAGCAGCCGAGTGTAAAGGTGCGTTGGCGCCCCATCGAATGACTCTTTCAGTCCAATATACAGCAGTGTCCATAGGTGGTGCTGGCCGATCCAGCCAAATCTTGGACGCCAGTCGTGCTTTAACACGCATCCTGTAAATAAAATAAACGTGAACATGGCGGATCCTTCAGTGCGCTTCAGGGACGTAACTTAAACTTGAGCTCTATTTAAGTACCTATTGCTTATTTTTTATTTTTTCCTTATAAAAGGTAAGTATCATCGTTGGGTGCTAATAATCGGCCCAATTCAACGTTTTCCTGACGACTTTTTTTTTTATATTGTAAAGATAGGACGTTTGTCTTCCATGCCACCTGATGGAAAGTGCGCATGAAGACTATGGTGTTACACGTCCATCCACGAGAAACCTATTCACTCGACACTTAAAAGTTCCAGGACTGTAGTGGTCAGGAAAAACAGACGCAGGCAGATTGTTCCACTCCTTGGCAATCCGTACCAAAAAGCAACTATCGAAGCGTTTTGTTCGACTTCTTGGTAAATCCACTATATAGGGATGGAAGTTCTGTCTGCGTCTGGTAGTCCGGTGGTAAAAAGGGGTGGGTTCAATTTGGTCAAAAAGAGCACTCGCACACTCACCAAAATGTAGCCGATAAAATACTGTCAAACAAGCAACCTTACGACGATGCTCCAGCGTCTGCAATTTTTTATTTGTAAGGTTGTTCTTGTTTATGATTTTACGGGCTCTTCGGTCAACACAGTCTAGCGCTTCGAGCTGGTATTTGGCAGAACCATCCCAAAGGTGACTACAGTACTCCATGCACGACCTCACTTGGGCTGTGTATAAGTTGAGCAGCCGTTCAGGGCTGAAGTACCGCCGGACCTTCGAAATGATACCCAATTTTTTGGAAGCCGTTTTTGCCATAGACTCAATTTGTTGACCGAAGTTTAATTTGGACGTTATGGTAACGCCCAAAATTCTGGAAAGTGGGCGTAAAAGTAAAGGTGCTCTTTTTTACGGAGAATAGACACGCTTGTGTTTTAGAGGCGTTGAATTTGACCAGGTTAGATTCGCCCCAATCGGACACATTCCGCAAGGTCGAATCAACGCGCTCAATCATAGACCTTCTCAAAACCTGGATTTCATGGGCGCTCGTTCGCGCATTGGATATATATCTCTCAACAACAGTGCTCTCATCAGCATATCCAATAATGCCTGGGGTTAGGAGGTCATTAATGTGCAGCAAGAATAAAGTTACAGAGAGAACAGATCCCTGAGGTACCCCGGCATTAATCGCCATTAGGTCAGAGGAGTAGCCGTCTAAGACTACTCGAATCGACCGTTCTCTCAGAAAATCAGATATCCAGTCGCAGAGCCCGGTCGGTATGCCATATGCTGGAAGCTTGCTTAAGAGATCATCATGCCAGACCCTGTCAAAGGCCTTGGATATGTCTAAGGAAACAGCTATTGCTTCACCATGACCCTCCAAGGCCTCACTCCATAAGTGTGTGGCATACACGAGAAGATCGCCGGTCGAGCGTCCAATGCGGAAACCATATTGGCTGTCGTTTAGGAGCTCGTTGGTCTCGAGGTATGCCAGGAGTCGATTGTTCAATACACGTTCCATGACTTTGCAAAGTATGGAAGTGATTGAGATTGGTCGATAGTTGACAGAATCAGCACGGCTTCCCTTCGGTACTGGTTGTACGTTAGCCAGCTTCCAGGATTTGGGGACTTTACCAGATTCCAAAGAAAGTCGATAGAGTCGCGTTAAAACGGGAGACAACTCAGCTGCGCAGCGTTTTAGGACCACTGCAGGAATACCGTCTAGACCGCTAGCCTTATTCTCGTCTAGGTGCAGCAAGCATTTAAGAACCTCCTTTTGGCGAATATGAACGGTACCCATTGTAGGACCGAACTGAGGTAATTGGGGTGGGATTTTTCCTTGGCTATCTAGACGAGAATTTTCCGCAAAGATACTGCCAAATAAATCCGCCTTTTCCTTAGCGGTGTGGGCCAGAGAACCGTCAGGTTTCCGCAGTGGCGGCAGCGATGGGCGACAAAAGTTCGTTTCGACCGACTTGGCGAGGGACCAGAAAGCTTTGCTTCCCGAGGGGTATGACGCTATTCTGTCTCCAATACAGCCTATGTGGGCGAAACGAGCTCTTTTGATCACCTTCTTGCAGGACTTGGCGGCAGCATTGTACCTCTTCTTGTGTTCATGCGAGTCATCGGCTTTGCTTCTGCGAGCGGTTGCCCAGGCTTTGTACGCTTCTCGCTTACGCTTTTCAGCGGAAGAGCATTCAGCACTAAACCATGGGCGAGCTTTGGTTTCAAGGGATAGATCAGCGTAGGGAATGAAGAACTCCATTGCTTGACCTATCACACTTGAGACTGCATCAGCGCAGCACGATGGATCGGTTGATGTAAAATAAGCTTGCCGCCACGGATAAGATGCGAAGAAATGTCGCATTTCATCCCAATCTGCCGACTTGTAACGCCATACTCGCCTAGAACCACTTGGTCGGGTGTCAGGTGGCGAGTACTGCGATACAGATTTCACAAGACAGTGATCGGATGTCCCTAAGGGTGCAGTGACGGACACCGAATATCTGTCGGGATCGGTTGTCAGCAGAAGGTCCAGGCAGTAAGCAGTGTGGCCAGCAACGTCTGGGATGCGCGTAGGCTCGTCAACAAGCTGAGAGAGGCCATGAGTGAGCGAAAACTTAAAAGCCTCTCTACCAGCATGGTCAGTGTCCTGAAACGGGTATAACCACTTTCCGTGGTGTGCGTTAAAATCCCCCAGGAACACCAACTGCGCTGTGGGAAAACGTTGCTGAACCTTGTCCGCTGTACTGCCGAGATAGTCCATAAGCCTTGTTGTCTCCTGATCTCCGCTGTGTGACCGATAAATACCAGCGTATACCATTTGGTCTAGGCCGGTATCTATGTCAACCCACATAACTGAAAGGTCCGGCACTTCTAAGTAACGGAGACGCTGACAACAGATCTTGTCACTGGCATACATGCACACCCCGGCGTGCGGGTGGAATTTGGACTCCAGGATGTAACCTGGGTAACAAAGGTATGCCGAGTCTGACGGATCACAGATCTGCGTCTCAGTTAGGAAGAGTAGGTGGGGTCTCTCCGTCTCGAGGTGGTGGTGGACATCATTGAGATTGGAGTGCACTCCTCGGATGTTACAGAAGTGCACTTTAAACGAGAGGAAGTGCAACCGCTGTGTTACCTTACTCTTCTTTGGACCTTTCATAAGTTTTGGAGTGGAGTGAATAGGGAGGAGAACAGAAGTTGAGTGAAGTGCTGCAAATGGAACCAAGCAACTCGATAGGGATAACGCACCTTTGGGAAACTCGCTTGGAGACTGCGGGGACGCCCGAACCCGCCAAGTTCGCCATCGGGTCCTCTCAAACCGGTCGCCAGCCGGCACGATGGAACCTCCCGGGATTTTTCGCGAGGTGGCGGGGCAGCCTTTTGCATGTGGCTGGCATGCTACTTGGGCCCCCTACTACCTGCGGTCGGCCAGCGGTGCACCGTGCTTCGGATCCCGCTACCCTCCAAAACGAGTCACCCGGTGAGTCATTATCCTACGAGTTGAAAACAGTTCTCCGATGCAGCACGATTACTCAGACCTATCCTCCCCAATGGCTACACTAGACATCATGCCGGAACGCAACTAGGTTACTTGGCGGCATGGTTTTGTCTAGTGGGTGGTGACAAGCCACGGCCGAAGCCTACCACCAGATTTTACTGCTCGTTTAGCACCACCCAGGGACCACGTACAAGGCATCGAGGGCTAAACCTTGCGGACGCGAGCAGTTTTCAGTCCCCAAAATGTGTATCAAAATACCAGTCTTGAGAAGGTAGTTAAGCCCCTTAACAACACCATGTCCAATAACCAAGAATGGTGATTCCAGCAAGACTCGGTCCACGCGTCTTGCTCCTTGAGTGCACCGATGTGAACTTGACAAAAAGTTTCTGCACTGGGTGTCTGCATTATGGAAGGAATTCCCGAAATTCCCACGGGCGCGGGAAGTATAGGACTTTTTAGTTTATACGCATACGAAGTCGAGTGCAAGTGCTCCTATATCTACCTGTCTATATTTCGAAAAGACAATGAGTACATTCGTGTGAATAAATAAAAAAGAAATAATTCAGCATGTAAAAATAAATAAATACTTACTCTGCACTCAAAACCTTTTGAAGACCTTTATAAAGAGTTTTCTCAGTCATCTCATCGTACGGCAGCACTGTCGCCAAGCCAGCTTCTGTTGCTACTCTTCCATTGAAAGGCTGGTCCCCGAAGAATGGTATTACCAACATGGGCTTGCCAGCGGAAATGGCTTCCGTCATACCCAACAAACCTCCATGAGCAACGAAAGCCATCACCTTATGATGCTCTGAAAAAAATAAAACTTTTTTTTTAAAGAAAATAAAGAATCTTTCTCTTTTTATTCTTGACTTTTTTATTAAAAAACATAGTTGAATGAGTTGCCGAATCTTCTCTGGACGCAATGTGGACGCTTCAGAATTTTATATTATGTTTGTGTGTATGTTTAGGTATAATGCGCATCTACAATTTATTATCTATCTAAGACCCCGCTATTTACTATCACCGCGTATGCTCATATCATAAGGAATTTATCTTGTTTTATCAATCAGCCTATGTTCACCATAAGTGGGTTTAGTTTTCCACAAAACCACATCTAAACATGTGGATGAACGTACCGAACGTAGTTTCTAATGCTTTGAATACAGGGCCAGCATATACAATAACTGAAACAAAATACAATCAACTTTTTTTTTATTCAGTGTGTAATCAACAACCTCCAAATTTCAAATTATCAACAACCTCTGTGGCGCAGTGGTTTAAAACGCTACATAAGTACTAAACGCTATGTAAGTAGAGGGTTCGTTCTCCGCATGGAGCATGAAAAAAAATTTTCCTGGTCTGCGTGTTTACCTTCGTATTTATATTTTATGTAGGTTCGGGCTAGTTAATGGTATGAATCGCGAAAACTTATATGTTCCCCCTAGTAAGCTACATATCCCATATCACAAGCTTTGCTTAGTTTGGGGCACTATAAGTAGTTGGTGTGATTGTCTGGGTATTTTAAAGTCGATAGGGATATAACCCTAGGAATTAACCATGGTAAACAGTGAATAAGGCGACTTCCTAATACGTTAATTCATCCAGCCTATAGCTAGGTATTGCATGAGGAAGTTACAGCTGCAACTTTTTTATTTCTGTTACGATCAGCGCATAGGAAATCTGATGATAACCTACTTATCGTTCAAATTTCAAAGTTCAATTGAAAAGGAAAATGTGAACACTTACGTAAAAGTTGGTATTGCGGTAGCCATTTGACCCTCAAAATGTTTCCAATCTGAGTTCCCTCTTTATCACTGGTTTCAAATTTCCATATGACTCTCTGTTGCAGTTTAGACAGTGCGCTGATGATCAGCTCTTCCCGGTATTTTGGCAAAGTAGAAGTTTTCAGTAGCGAACCGAAGCTTACCACGACCACACCATGTTCAGATTCATTCAAGAACCTTTCAATATACTGTAACGTAAATAAAATTTCCATTATAATATATATCAGTTTTTTATATAACAACATTTCCCGATAATTTTGGTTATTATGGGGTCAGTCCTTCCAAATAGGTAACTCAAATTTTTACTGTTTGAATTTTGGACATTTAAATTAGATTTTGAATGTATCATAGAGTTAAATATTACCTACTTTAAATTGTAGGTATGTATACCTACAAGTTATTAGGGTGTCATCTATTGGGTACATGTTTAAAAAATCCGATGCTTGACATTGGTGACAAACTATTGGAACTTCAAGTCTTTTCATATGTTTCGCGTTACCTATTGTATGTTATTATATTTCAGGTTCAATGTTAACATTTTTTAAAAAAAAACGTCATCTAAAACAATTCTATCCTAAAGTTAACTGCATGTCAAACATAAGAGATCCAATTATTGGATTTGGTTATTATGTAGGTATTGTTAAGGTTTTTACTAATGTGAGAGCATAGACCGATGAAATAAAAGAAGAGAATATGTCAGAAATGTGAAGTAGACTCTTGGGGTTTCTGTAAACATTTCATGTGGCAGTACTAGCAAGAATTTCAAAGTCGTTTTTCTGGTGTCACTGTTGTCAATAGAATGGTTTTAGTAGTTGTGATTTTGGAATTTTCGTAATTTGAAAATGAATAAAAAAGTGATAGTTTCATAATCAATGTAGGACACAGCGATACCAGTGACTCTGACGATTCATTCCATATACATAGAGTTGCTGGATTCGGATTTCAATTACAATTAGTGAAAATAATTATTGTTATTGTTGCATTTTTAAACCTGATAAGTACTAGTTGCTTATCATTTTAATAGTATAACTCTCATCAAAAAGTAGGGCAGTGCCTATATTTTTATTCTTTACGATGATTTTATAAAAAAATATCAAATATCAAGTTTGTTTAATCCATTTATTTCGTACTATTTACGGGATTACCATGGTGCCTTTTATTTTAATTCGCCAGGTTTTTCCAGTCTCTACTTTCATTAGCCAGACTATATGAATACCTATTCATTCTGCGCCAGAAACACATGGAAAAGGTTATTGAAATTTCCTGGTAAAAATAAATTCTACAAATATTTGTGTAAGTACTAGCTGTTTCGCATGGTTTTACCCATGCAACTTCGAATCCTGCGAGAATATCATGATAAAAAACAGCCTATGTACTATTTCAGACTTTAGATTTATCATAAAATATTGCCGACACACATCAGGAGCGGTAATATTTGGCAGAAGATTGTAAGTATACGAAGAGTGGTTGCAAGCCAGGCGGGCCTAGAAAGGGTCCTACCGACAAGCGGGAGTAACTCGGATAAGCCTTCCACGGCACATTTATCTTGCTATTCTAAGCCATCCCCACGCGGGCTAACTGGACCCAAAAGTGGAAAATGGCTACAATTTCATTACCCCTTAGTCAACCAACTTGCACCTAGGGTCGTTCCACTGCATGTAAAATAAATACGCACATATATTTTCATTAGACAAAATCAGCATTGTAAGTATCTACTTATGTATAGCGACTGTTAATAAATGCATTAAAGTTCATTATTTTTTAAATCAGTGCTTATGTAAAACAACATACATAAGGTAAGTTATAACGGATTCTTTTTATTTAACACATAACAAATCTGTTTTTTTATTGATACAATCTGCATTAAAATAATAAGCGTTAACTATAAGTTGACAGATTTTATCTTAAAGTAGGTAACTAACTAAGAACCTGGTAGTACCTATTTCAAAAGTTAAATGCATCCTATAAAATAAAATAAAAAATAAAAAAAAACCTATGATGTCTTAAAACATTTCTGATAGTGTTTTTTATTTTGTCCGTAACCTAAATCCCCTAGCAAATTGCTAAATATTTAACTAAAACCAGACTCAAACCTCAGTGGAGCCTCGCAGCGAGTGGGCCTTAAAATGAACATGGATAAGACGAAGATCATGTCGAACGTCCATGTTGCACCTGCTCCTGTGGTAGTTGTAGGTACCACGCTCGAAGTTGTTGACGATTATCTATACCTAGGACATAAAATCCAGTTAGGTAGGTCCAACTTTGAGAAAGAGGTCAATCGTCGGATCCAACTCGGCTGGGCAGCGTTCGGGAAGCTCCGTAAAATCTTCTCGTCGCAAATACCGCAGTGTCTGAAGACGAAGGTTTTTGACCAGTGTGTGTTGCCAGTGATGACATACGGCACTGAGACGTGGTCGCAAACTATGGGCCTTATAAATAAGCTTAGAGTCGCTCAGCGGGCAATGGAAAGGGCCATGCTCGGAGTTTCCCTGCGGGATCGAATCAGGAATGAGGAGATTCGCAGGCGAACCAATGTCACCAACATAGCCAGAAGGATTGCAGAGCTGAAGTAGCAATGGGCAGGGCACATAGCTCGCAGAACAGATGGCCGGTGGGGCAGAAAAGTTCTCGAGGCAGGCCCCCCGCACGATGGACCGACGCGACGACCTGGTCAAAGTCGCCGGTAAACGCTGGATGAGAGCGGCGCGGGACCGAGTGACGTGGAAGACCTTGGGGGAGGCCTATGTCCAGCAGTGGACGTCTACAGGCTGTGGATGGATGATGGAGACTCAAACCTTATTTTCGGTTGATCAACCGGTAAACCAAACCCATCGACCTCATGACCTAACCACAAACGTATATCTCTTTGTCATTACATGACTTACGGCTTCTCAAATAGAAATCATTTTTACTACACAGAACTCATTTCTTTCGACGCAGCTGCAACAATATTAAATCAAAAGCAATTTAAGACTTCTCCGATAAGAATTACTAGAGGATGCATTGAATGTTCAATCGCCCAATTGAAGCTTGTTAGTTTACTAAAATCTGCCGCAAAATATTACCGGTCCAGCGGTGATGTGTTCCGGCAATGCTTTAAGAAAAGCCAGTTCTTTCCTAGGCCCGTGTGCTGCCATCTTCGACCTCATCTTCGCTTAACATCAGACGCGGGTTAAGGTATAAGAAAAAAAATCCTACACCTACACCGACATTCTTTGTAATGATTATAAGTGACAACTAACATTAAAACGACAAACAGCAAACAAGGATCTAAAAAAACAACACACACAATTGAGAACCTCCTGTTGGAACTCGTTTGCAAATAAATAAAAAAAACGGAAAACGGTAAATAAAAAAATATAAATATTAAGTTTCTTAAGCAAGCTATCTTATCAAACAGCTTCAGTCACACAGGACTATGAATAAAGAATAATAATAGGATAAAGAATCCTGTGACTGTTCTGTTTATTTATACATACATAATACCTCAGCTAAAACTCAATAATAACGTCTTGGCTTTGAAATAATTTGACATTAATTTTACACGTTCTTTATTTTAATTTTACATCCTTCCTCTTTTGATTTATATTTCGATGTCAAGGAAAGATAGGAAATAAAAATAATAAATAGACAGGAATAAAATAAATCGACGATAAACGGATAAAGCAGTCGCAAATGCAGTATTTATTGCAGTATTTCAAGTTGCTTAGGAATGTCTATAAAAAAGGAAACAGATTTTTAATGTAATTAATTTTAGGCAAACACATTTAAATTCTACCATTGCTCGTTGGTGTCGTTAGCAGTTAGGTTGTTTCGAATTAGCTCTCTAAATATTGTAATTTCATGTTAAGTAGGTATCTAGAAGTTTTTAATAAAATTTTAATCGACCTTATATTTGACAGCCTTAAATGTCTAATTTATAATTTAATACTTACATTTCAGCCAGTACACCTTTAACGTTATGCAAAACAATTCCATAAACTATAATAGTCAATACCTACTGACTATTCACTATTAGTATCAACGATATGAAGCTCTTTTGGACCTTTGTTCGAGACGATGATCAGCCTTTATAAAACGTCTGTCATCTGTCTTTCTAAAACGGGCTTATCGGCCAAAAGGTCAACGAATAAAATACGTTACACAGATAAATGCTTCCACTTAGAAAAATAATAATTACCTTTCGAATACATATGCTATAAAAAACATAATAAAGCAACATATTTTGAATTTTTTTCTTTCAAGAATATTTTGATGGGTAAATTATTCACATACCTACATGTTACACTTTAGAACAAAATCATTTTCAAATAATTGTCCATATGCGAAATTTTATGAGGTAATTTAAAATCTGTGGTTTGCTTAGTGTATCAATACCTTGTTTTACATAGGTATGTTCACTAACCAAAGGTAACGCAAATATTTGGATATTTTCCAAATCTCCACGCCATTTTGGCTTTGCACCTAATAATAGAACTATTACCAAGAAACTAACACATAATAGTGCCGTCATCGATATTTTACTTGTATTTTTAGTTCACCATTGTAATCTGAATGTGAAAATTTGTATGTTTGTTTATCTAACATATCTTTATTTTTTTTATTGTATTATAGGTAGGTAATCAATATCTGTTTGTTACAAACTAAAAAAATACGAATAGGTACTTATGTGAAATTTAAAAACAAAACTGTCGTTTTTGTCAACTTAAAATAATATATTATTTTTATAAAGCTATCTTTTTAAAAACCTTTACGCGACGAATTGAAAATAACATTCCCAGAAATTAGTTCCTGGTTCACTTTTCTACAAAGACAATCTCTTGTAAGTACCTACCTAGTTACCTACATTATGTTCTTGTGAGAATAATATATTATGAATATTCATCATCAAGACTATTGTTTGAAATACAGTTTAAATAAATAAATTAACGTGTTTCCGAAACAGTTAAGAAATACAAAAATATACTGTTTATTTAATATATTAATTCTATATACTGGGTGGCGCAAAAGTAGTTTCCTTCAAAAGTAAGTACATTTCCTGTCATTCTATTGTTGAAAATTGTGTAGTGAACATTTGTAAAAGCATTAACAGACGATCGAACTTGGTCCGGGCCGGACAGCGGACTTGGTCTGGCGTACCAAATCCGCTGGTCGCAACAGACGGCCGGATCTCGTACTAACAGCGTGGCTTGCACACAGTTCAAACGTCATGCCTCCGACGTTATCCAATATTACAAAATTAACTCTCATATTCTCTATTTTTTTTTACATAATTTGCAGTGATACTTTTATCAAATCTTGAATAACAATTCCGAAGAATCTCAAGAGCCTGATTACGAGCATCTCTGTTGCAATAAAATTCATGTGATGTATCCCACAAGCATGGAAAGTCTTTATATAGTGCCAAAACATCGACAAGAACTTCGCGTTCTGTTAAAATTTCCGCCATAGTGCGAACATGCGCTGACGCACGTGCTACCTCCAGAAGGTTTCGATAGCGACTGTCGTGAGTTTGTCCGGTCCGAGCGTACAGACGCGCGGATTTGGTACGGAGAAGACCAAGTTCGACGGGCAAACCATCGGACCATCGAACACGAAATAATAATAATAATGTTCGGCAGACAAATCTCCAGACGAACGGATATGGTACGGAGCGTACCGAATCCACTGTACGGCCCGTACCAAATTCGATCGTCTGTTAATGCTTTTAAATACACCGAAAATAAACATGGACCATTTTACTCCCAAGAACGTGGAATAATCGTGTCAATGTTCTTACGGAATAATTCATCAGTGATAAAAACATAACGTGAATTTCGTCGACGATTTCCCCTCCGTCCAGCACCGATTGGTCGCACAGTTCGACGCTTTGCCACACGCCTTGAAGCAACTGGCTCAACATTGGATAGACCTAAGTCTGGGAGACCAAGAATAGGCCATTCAACTGAAAATATCGATGCTGTGCGCGAAGATGTGGAAGAGTGTCCACAAACATCAACGAGGCGAAAAAATGTTATAGCTGAACCAAATAGGGTCTTTAACTTTACTTTTGCGCCACCCAGTACTAGCTTCATTTGTTACTAGCCTATTCTAGCATGCTGGCATAAACAAGTACAAAATCTATGTAATACAGCGTTCGCGGTTAGTATGGTTCATGATTTGAACATGAAATTCTAATGGAAACTCATAGCTCCGCTATATTCTATTGTTGCATGTAATTTACTACCAAACAACCGTTTTCTATATTCTATCTATCTAGGTAGCACTTATGCATGTTCTAGCGGTAAATTGTTTCTGATCTATTGTAACGGATCAGTACAAGACATACTCGGATATTTTAATAGCAAGTAGTTCACTTAGGTCTGGGAACATTAGAATCTCCGATTTTTCTTACTTATCTAATTAAGTTACGAAAGCTAAAAATAACAACAAATTAGTAATTTTATTGTATTTTTTCATTTAGGGAAGAAATCGCTTCAAGAGATAAGGCCACCCAGATTGTCTTTGGTTTTTATTGTAGGTTATCTGCCTACTTACCTACCTACTTTTAATTTCGAACGTAATTACGTACTTACCTACTTACCTATTTCTATACTCACAAAGTATTCTGACTTATTTAAAGAAACTAGAAAGTAATTTAAAAGTAAGACTACTAAAACTAAAGTAACTGCAATTTGTCTGACACTAAAGACTTTCAAATCTACTAGTTTGTTAAGTTTATACACCGTGGTTTAAATAAAGTATAAACAAACTTGCAAATCTAAATTTAGCACCAAGATCAGTAATATTACAATGCTAAGATTGTTTATCAAAAAGTCATAAAAGACTTACTCGTACCTACCATGTAATAGTAAATCCAACATTACGAAGTCCTGTTTACTTATTCCTTATCAACATTCAAAATACAAATACCAAACATACGAGTATCAAGACGATTTCAAATATTTTGACAGCGAAATCACTAGTTAGGCTAGTTAGGCACCTACCTATAAGTATAACTGCACTAGTTTCGTTGTCATTGTAGAGGGTGAATTTTAATTAAGTAGTGAATTTTAATTAGCGCATCACCTCTCGCAGGCACGCAGCCTCTCCACATCAATCCGATTATTAATTTTAATAGTCATAGAACAAATGCAAGAGGTGTTGCACTGATTAAAATTAACCCTGAATATATTAATTATGAACCGGCTTATTTCTCTTTCATTCAACAATTATTGGACTGGAAGAGATTGCTTTAGAGCGATAAGCCTTTTGTACCTATGAAGCTTTTGTTATTTTTCCGTAACAATGTTATGTACAGTATAATAAATGAATAAATAAATATAAATACAATTAACTATGAATGGACTGCATTCTGTGTTTTATATGTATTACCTGCTGCAGCATTAAAAAAATACTGAAAATATAATGTCGATTAATGGATACCAGATAGATAGACCTTAATCTACTTGATGAGAAACAGAAAGGAACAGACACTTCTTAAAGCATTGATATTATGGTTAGCACTGAGTTAATACCTAAACGAGATTGCATGAAGAACCTTGGGGGAGGCCAAAGTCCCGTAGTGGACGTCTCCTGGCTGAATGATGATGATTCTACAATTGCTGATGGGTATAATGGCTGACATTGTTTAATGGTTGATAGGCAGGTAGCCCTGAAAGGGTGCTATGAATGAGTTCTTTATTGTTATAAAAGTAAATTCGATTAGAAGTGTCTATAGTGTGATCTGCGTAACAATGTAAAATGTTTGTATGCTATAAAAATATTTGTATACAGACTGGGTATCGTGTCTTGTTGAAAAAAAAAATTGCAGTAGGTATCTATTTCTTGTAACTATTATAAATTTTTAGCTTTTGCTTTATTTGGAATAAGATGCAATTGAGTGACCTGTATAAAACTAATTTAATGGACCTAGTATAAACTAAACTTAAGGAGATAAAACTGTTGGTAAGATGAGTCCAAAAATGAATAAATAATTGATAGCTTAAAACTCCAAAGTAGGTACCTACCTATATGTTCAAAAGGCTGTCTAAGCTCATTTAAGTAAGAAAGAACAAGTTCTAATAATTATGGCAACTTGACATTTAAGCAGTTTTTTAACGAATTTCTCTAGAACCTCATTGACGTCATGAAATCTCCAGACGTCGATATTATGGACCCACACGCCTAAAGAGTAATTTTCACGGTCCGTATAGTCTCTGACCTGTCAAACTACTTTTTGTTAGGTATATGAATGTATAAAGATGATATTGTCATTGAAATGCTGCCTGTTTATATCTAAACTATTCGTGCAGACTTGATTTAATGTCTTAGAAACGATATTGGAATTTTCATTTCAAGTGGATGATACTAATAGTCTAAAAGGGTAATAAATATATTACAATCCTTTCCGCGGTTTCTAATACTTATAAGTATTAGAAACCGCGCTATTAAAGAGCTATTATTTGCACTATAATATTTTATTTTATTAATAAGTATTTGATGATAATGTTGTCTTGTCTTAATACATTTCAAGAGTTGTCAAAAATATGACAGGTCAGCTATGAACATTAATCTTTACATAATGAAGCCTAATAAGATAAAACCTGAAATAACTAAGTACATTCGGCTTCCACATTTGTGTCTATGTATCAAAATTCTCGCAACCAATTATACTAACTGAATGTTCCGCAGGGTGCCTTTTTTTTGAAAACTTACTCCTCAATTGTTAAAGCACGCCCTGCGTGTGAAACAGCAGGTACAAGCTAGTAATTCGTAATTGAGATGAATTTATCATATGAAGCTAATCTAATTATTGGCAAAAGTGAATAAACTTTTCCATGACCTTAATAACACTATCAATTACACACTTGTAACGATATCTTTAATACCTACATTATAAGTAAGCCAACATGTCAAACAACACACTATACAATACTGATTGTAAGAGCCCGTTCACACATGGTTTCCGATTTACTGGTCCGTTTTATCGGATACGTTTTTTTCATCTATGGCGCATGGAGTTGTATGAGTGACTTCACATATGGCACAGTATAGGTACACCATTAATGATGTCATGAGTTTGAACGGGCTGCAAGTCATCATTACAATACGACGTGCAAAAACAAAGTGATTCTTGCGACTCTTGAGACAAACTATGCAACTTATTTTGCACAATTTCTATTTTGGTTGTTTTTTGGTCACCGGCCAAATTTTTTTTACCCAATAAGTATCATTAATAAGTGTAATTTTTGCAAAAACAGATATGGTTTTTTTTACATTTAAAATAATATATTCGCTAACATATTAAGCCAAGCACGGTCACTCTAAATTATGAATGAATACCATTAAAATAAAGACGAGTACACGCTATTACAAAATGCTCTTTGGTATTACGTCGTATCGTAGTATTATCAATGAAATGCCGCAACGTAGTAGTTTGTATAAAATGCAGTCACCAACAGCATGTACGATGTAAAAACGTTTGTGGTGCCATATCTTTATTTTTTGTACTGAGCGTTACTAAAACAAATATGCAGGGAGGTACGCTTATAAGAAAAAAAACATTAAAATTTGGCTGGTGACTAAAAACCAACCCTGTATAATCTAGCTCGGTATAAATTACACCAAAAGTAGGTACTTTAGGCACTTCTACTTTACATATATCTGTACTGTGCTTCTACTACTAGTTACCTATTATTACCTATTAGCTTACCTATTAAGCTCCAAGCGAGTAGCAAAATAAAATTTGCAGAAAGTTTCCAAATTACTTGTCTAGATATCTGGCTAAGTCACTTAACTACAGTGCCAACACAGAACTTTATCGACTAGATGTTTGCGAATGTTCGTATGCTATGGAGACGGTTTGTAAGCAATAATTAAAAGCTATCCATTGCCGCACGGCCACTGACCTCTATATTTACCACTGGACTGGCTGTTCCGTAAGTTTGACAGCTATTTTTTTGTGCCTATTTGAAGCGCCACTAGCGAGTAGCGAGTGTCCGCAGAACAAATTTTGACGTATATTGCAAGTGGCCGCCAGAGAAGTGCTTGCTTATTGTTAAGTGATTTTATATTTTTTAAATATGAAATCGAATTTTATGTTGTTATTGATATAAGCATTATATAAAAGTTATCAAGAATGAGGACATGTGTATAATGTAAGCGACTAGTTTTAGTACCACGGACACTCGCTACGTCCGACAGCGCCAAAATGGCGATTATCAAACGGGCACAAAAGCACTTTGACAGCCGCCAGTCCAGTGGTAAATATAGAGGTCAGTGCGCACGGCCCACTTAAATAAATGTGTGCCTCGTTAATTTCAAATGTATGTATTCGTGTTGTACTCTTAAATGACTGTAAAAAAACAAAATACAATGTTACTAAGAACTTGCAACCGACTCCATACTAAACGAACATTCGTAAAAATACGAGTCGATAAAATTCTGTGCTCGCACCGATGGTATCGATGGTTTTTTTATCCAGTGAAAAGTTTGCGTAAAAGGGACGTTCGATAAAAAGAGAGCACGTTGCAAAACCTCAATAAATTGCAAGTACCTACTGGGTACTTAAGTATTGGCTGACTGGCAAAACATTTAAGTTCTTTAAAATACACGCATTAGATTATTAGTGAAGTCTAGAAAAAGTAACTATGTAAGTACGGAATAAGTTAGATTTACGTGATATAAGTTTATCAATTTGAAAAAAAAGACAAAACTAATAATATTTTGGTACCTATCTAAATCACAAAAATGCAAAGAGACGAAATAGTCAATCTTTGATTTTTTAGGTGTCTGATAAATATATATAGAAAAAATATCCTAGGTAAAGGTCAATAAAACTAGAAAGTTGTTCAGTACGCATTTGCCAAATGTCTTGTCGGATTTCAATCTGCTTTGAGGAAGTAGGTACCTACTTACCTACTATAAAAGCTATCATTAAACGGAATATTATACTTTTTATTAAGTATATAAATATTATCTTTTAGATTTTATAGGATGACATGCTATTTTTCTTATCATGTTTAGGTAATTTCCTAATGTATGTTTTAGCAGACAATTTTATCTAATAGTAGGTAGATAATAGCGATGTTTGAAATATCAATCGCCATCACGTCAGACACCACATAAGTAACGTATAATTAGGCTGAAGATTTTGTTGTTCATTTTTTAAAACTACTTACCTATCTCAAAATATATTTACTTTATCATTTACACGGAATAGAAAAAAACCTATTCCGTAACCTAGGCTTGCTCTAGTCCCCGATAATTTCCAATAACATTTATCTAAATCGATCAGTAGACATGGTAAGAGTATCGTTTATTTGGAAACTAGGTTATTAGCAAATAAGTAATTCTATACGAGGAAGTGTGATTAAAAAGTTATTTTTGAGCTCTTTTTGCGTTGTTTACAAAACTCATGATTTCATATTATGTTAAATTATATTCAATTCACAAATGGTTTGACCTCTTCTGTATTGTTTTGTCGTTACAATGCTTATCCACGTTCGACTCGTCATTCATAAAGTAAATTAAAATAAAAAAGATCTGCCTATCGATGACCTACTGACCAGAGTGACATTGAATTTTCTTCGGCTGTCGTAAATACTTAGTTACTTGCTTACATGCAAAACAACTAAGTAGATTAGCGTGGCCCAATAAATGAAAGTTATTATTATTTTAAGAAATAAGTACTAGTTCATATTTTAGCGTGATAACTTGGCTTTATATGTAAGTTTCATGATAGGCATTAGGACCGCCGCCGCTGATATGAAAATAAGAAAATTGTTTTTTTCTCTTTTCATTCTTCCTACATTTCAAGATTACGACGAGCGAAATTAAATTTTCGCCTTTTTAGTTATATGAGCCGGTATGTTTCTGTTGTTCATATGCAAATGCAAACATGAATTAGGTAAGTACCTAAATGATTAACTGATATAGCTACCACTAACCTAATTGAAAATCAATAAGTAGGTGTATATGACAAACGTCGTTTCCAGCGGAGTGTGTAGATAGTAAACTATACAGTTTCAAGGGTAGAAGCTAATTAACAATAGGAGCACATAATACTTACTTTTGGTAAAACCTCCGTTTTAGGATTTAGATGCATGCCACCGACTTCAACGATGCCAGGCAGCAGAGGTCGTACTCCATTCAGGCTGTGGAACGTGTTCACTATCATCATTGTAAACTTGCTGCCCAACTCTTGCAAATCGGGGATCTTGCCGTAACGCATCTCTAAAAGAGCTTGTTCCTTTACTTGTATCGCATATCGGTACCATAGTTTATAAAACACTGACAAAAAACTATTCTTTAGACGATCCAAATAGTTCATAGAGGCTGAAAATGATGAGCAGACTACTGGAACGTAAGCAGGATTTTCGATCAACCCCATTCGTTCACTAGACCATGGCATAAAGGAACTCGATAAAAGCGCTATCACTGGTGCCTTCACTTCATGAACATGTAACAATCCAAACACACAGTCACTATTAAAGTTTTCCACTATAACTAAATCGTAGTCCTTTTTCAATGTCTTTTCCAACGGTGGAAAATCTACGATTTTACTGCACACCTCCAGCGCAGATTTTGCTAAAAATCCAAACTCCATGACTTGAGTCAAAAACTTCTCCAACTCGCCGAGGCCTATCTTCTTCATCAGACTTCCATGTTCGAATAGAGACATATCCAAAACTTCAACACCTAAAGGAGCCAGTCCTTCTAAGCTGACATCTGTGTAATTTTCTATTTGATTTTTTCGAGGGAAGAAAGACACAACAGTGACATCATGGCCTCTTTCTGCGAGTTTTTGTAGATATGGTTCAAAAACCATTTGATGACTACGGCCGGTATGCGGGAATACTCCGAGAATGCGCGCTGCGTCGACATGACCGCTCGCCGTCAGTAGCGCGGCGGTCAAAATTAGAGCGAAACTCATCGTGCGCTCCGCCTAGGCCTATGTGGCGCAGTGTCTGGCGATCAACTGAACCCGCCGCCACTGTCTGTAAAGTGTCAGTGTTACTGTGACTGTGACCGAGTTACGAGACCGAGAACAAACCCTTGCATATTAAGATAGTTCGTATGTATGTACAGTACCTACGGCTATTTTTAACTCATTACGTTTAATCCAACTTATATTGTTATCCCTGTTTCTCGTATGTCAATACGGTTATGTAATGGTTAAGTGCATCGCTGCAGTTATGAATCATCGACTGACCGATAGCTAAATGTTTAGTTGAAAAAGTATATTTAGTAGTAAATAATTTCTCATTATGCCACTCTGTCCGTCTGTCAATCACAAGCTATGGACTTTTGACTCCACCATTATGCAAAAAAAACATCTTGACAAATTGGGCAATTAATAAATTGCAAGCGTTGTTAATAATGATTATGTTTTAAATGCTAAAAGGTAAGTAGATACCTAGGTACCTTTAAATTTATACCTCTAAATTTATTTTTTTCATAGATCGAACACTTTTTGTCTTATGTAGGTACTTAACATTTTCAAAGCTATTGTCCATCTTATTTCTTTAATCAGATATGTTTACGTTGATAAAAGTTAAAGCAAGCATTACAGTTGTAACCGAAATTGATTAGACTAATACATACATACATACAGAACGTCACGCCTGTATCCCTTATGAGGTAGGCAGAACTCTAGAGGTTACAAGACCATCTGATGTTACGTTTGACAAATTTGGAGGTACTATAAAGATGGAGAGAGACTATTGTAGTGACAGGGGGTTAGCTTATCGCCCACAAAAACGCCTTTAAAACCTCTGATTAGAATAATTAAACCCAAAATTGACCTGGTATATGTTTTTAAGTAACGTAATAGTTTTTATGTGACGTAGCGACGACGGTCAAATACATAAATAATTTAATAAATCGAGATGTTCAGTACATTCGAGGACCCCTGTTAGAGACGACCTGCACCCATCTGTTTATTTGGGGAAAAAAGATTTTTTTTTTTTTACTTTTTAGTTTACCTTTAATTTTTTTTTTTATGTGTTGCTCCAAGCGGCCCGTCATGTAGGGGAGTGGTGTCTAGAATAGGCTCTACTTTATTTTATGAAACATTTACTTATATGGAAATTAGTGAAAAATATCTCCAATAACGACTTGATGACTGTCGAACTATCGGAGGCCGGGGCCATCCACCGTCGTCATCACGTCTCGTGTCGTCGTCGCGTCATCGGCGGCATCGGCCCCCAGGGTGTTTATAAATAAATACTTATATTAACTTCGAGTAGAGGCGAGTTATTATAAGGGTTTAGAAAAATATGTCAATGAGTGAATGAAATTCCACAAAATAGTAAAAAGTGTATACCTATAAATGTAGGTAGGTAAGTATGACACTAAGGAAGGAAAGTTAGTGACATTCCATAAGAATTATGCTACTAAGTTTAAAATGTTCGAAGGCGATGGGGTAAACCTATCTGCCTCAGACGCTAGTCGCGGGTTAGATTCCTGCTAGGAACAAGAAAAAAAATCAACCGGGTCTGTAGTCTTGCCATAAATATTGTGAACATAGAAAAAAAATTTTTTTCTCTTGCAAATAACATTATTACTCAGATACTTTTACAGTCTGTAAATTTAATCATTAAATTTAATACATTCTTGACAGATGAAAATGACAGATTCCAAAATAACAATGTAATATTTTGTTTATTTTTAATGAGGAGTTTTCTGACAGCTCATAAAAATTAGTTCAAAATACCTCTAATAGATGGCACTTTTAAAAAGCCGAAGGCGTTAAGTCTGTATACTATAATGTAGGTAAGTGGTATCTACCATCTATGGTTATTTATACGTTCAATTTCTGCTAAAGACGTCAATTAATGTATTTTACTTTTAAAAACGCAGTGTGGAATAAATTCTTCGCCTTCGCCTTTTGTAAAGCGCCATCTATCGAAGCCTTTTGTACCAATTTTGTACAGTTTTGTTTTTTTTAATGAGCTTTCAGAAAACTTCTCATTGTAACAGTATTTACGGCCAGACTAGGTATTTATATTCTAGTTTCACCCTAGGTCGCTACATGGTATCCCATATCACTGCCCGGCTAGGACTTGAATCCAGGACCTTGCACGCCGCAGCCGTTAACTCGACGAATATTATACCTATTAGTAGGTACCTATTCATATCTCAAATATCATAACATAAAATCATCAATTTGTGTAAGCAATTGACAACACTCTTTAACTTCATACCTATTCGAATGATACAAATTATCTACTGTACCTACCAAAAGCTGATCACAAAAAATAATTTAATGTTGCATTAATCAATTTGTCATCGCAATATGGTAACAAGCAAAATGTACTTACTCAATCAAATCCAGTTATTTCAAGATATTATATCAGTTAAATTATAATAAAGGGCGCAGGTACCTATAGCAAACAAAATATAGATACTGAAAACCGCTTTGGATCAATATTGAACTAGTTCGGTAAACAATAGAGATTTTTAAAATCTTTCGACTTTCCGTTATTTCTCCATACCTACAAGATGTAAGGAATCGACCCCTCCACCAATTCTTTATTTTTTATTTTTTAAATTTGTTCTCTTAAATTTGTAAAGTCTCCAACCTAGCATACTATCCCGCTGGCAACTTTCGACTGTGAAGGGAGGTAACAGCATTCTCAACTATGATTCGTGACTGTCTCCCCTCAGTATTTAACTCCTTGCCCGGTTTCCATCTGGTACGCAATGATCGCCTAGACGTCCCGAAAAAGGGACTGCTATTTATCTTCTGTCTCAAATCTCGTACACGGGGTCAAGGTATAGACGTAGTCGTCAGTTATCTCCGACGAAACGGAATATTTACGCCGAATACTTTCATCACGACTTTTCAATTCGGGATAAAATGTTCGAACAGCTGGTGAAAAACAATATTCATGTTTGACTTGAATGTATGTTTGCTAAAAACAATAATCGCACAGCTAAATGAGAGACATTTTTTGAGGACTTTATCAGCAACAGGCTATTAATATCAGGATTTCCTTTTCCTTCTAACAAAATTCTTAGCCGAGACTCCTTCCGCAAATAAATTTTCGGTCGTATTAATCTAAGGTTGCTTAGAAAATGGACATGCCAGACAAAGTTATAAATGTTGAACCTGTAGATACAAAAGTGGAAATGTTCAACTCGATACGACATATGAAAATCAAATATCTTCCTGCTCCTTGGCTTTCTGATGACATTAGTGGAAAATCGAACGAAGTAGACTTTTGTAAGGTTATATCTGCATAATTTTAAATCCTGTTAGAATTTTTGATAAGTGTAATAAATAGCCTTATGAAATTTCTCAAGAGTGGGCTACCAACACTGAGTTACTATCAATGGCTACCAGACCCAATTTTTTTTTAATCTATATGTACGTACCTAGTTTCCAAGATTTGCACGTAGATAGAAACATTATACATATAATATATTAATGGGTAGTATAGTAGACTAAGTTTATTCTAATAGAATCTGAGTGTATTCTAATATATGCCATTAATATTCTTGTGACATTATTTAATTTAGGTTTACCTACCTAACGGAGATCAATAAACTGCCATTACAGTTACGAATAACTATCGAAATAAGATCAGAACAAATTGCTTCTATGGTAAGTATAGCAGCAAACGGTACTTAGCGTTGTATATAAAATTTAGATAACTGTCTAATGTGGTTTTAGGTCAAAGCTTGGCTGACTTGTCAAAACAGATGTTTATTACAACTTGCCTATAACTTGCAACCGACTCCACACATTAACGAACATTCGTAATATACGAATCGATAAAGGCCTGTGATTGCACGGCTTTCTGGGCTAGGACCAATATTTCCCATAATATTGACCGTCGAATCCCGTACCGTCCAAGTTATGTTACAATTTGCATATATAGCTGTTCCACACTCTCGCGAGAATCGCGCGAGAAACGACAATGTTTAGCCGGTTCTCGTATACCTTTAAATTAGGTGTAAGTATATAAAAATAACAGTACCTACAGCAATTCATACTGAAATAATTCGTGTACCTTTTTTAATATTGTAGCATAACTGTTTTTTTTTCAGTTAAGTAACTGAAATTTTCCGGTAGCGTAGGGACATATGCTGACCTATACATTTCGGTACAGAAATTAAATAGGTTAAAATATTTCTGTAGGTACAAAAAACATCTACAGAAATTAATCCGGTATACATTATTTGGGTACTGATATAATTAAGTTAGAATTTAATACCTCGTACAGGTATTGCGTTTTTATTTCACTAGTACTATTTAAAAAATGTATATAGTCCAGTCAATAAATGACCCAAAATGAGGTGTAGAGTGCGTGAGCAGGTAACTAAGCGATTCCTTCAGAAACTTGTTCAGGGGGCTTAGGTTGTTAACATACCAAAAGTCCCGACTCCTACGTGATGAGCGGGGGGAAGGAGGGGGGGGTAAAGGTACGAATTTTGGGTTTTTCGCTTATATCTCGAAAACGGTGCATCGGAGAGAAATATTTTCAATTAATAAAATGAAGTTCCTAAAATTATATAAAACTTTTATATCATATGTTTTTTTCTAATTCCTAACCGTTTTCGAGCTATACCCTCGGAAAAAGTTGAAATTTACAAAAAAAAACAATTTACGTCAAAATATTCATAAACATTGCATCATATTGTCTAAACCTATTCATTAACGAAAAATATGAACAGGAAAGAAATTGTAGATTTTTAAATTCCCTTTAAGAATATATATACATGTCCTGATTAATGTCCAACCCGCCTAAAGTTACAGCTATTTTAAAACTTGTAAGTATAGCATTTTAAGTTATCGCGCAAGGATCGGGCATAGCCAATATCTTCTGTCAGCTCATCGATAAAAGTTCACGATGAAAGGGTAGTAGTTGACCCAACATTGCTCTTTCAGCGGATATGTATAAGCAAAGGATCAGATGAGGATTTAATGACATATTTTGAGTATGAGTTGGTCCCATTTCCCTTGGCACTGTTCAACGAAAGTGGCATGAGAAAGACAAACAAATCAGTGCTGTACAACTTATTTGAGCCAACCAAGAAAGATATTCCTCTGCCTCAAATGAACATTGTAGTCGATGGAGGATTTCTACTCCACAGAGTTATTTGGCCAAAAGATGCATCGGTTGTGACTATTTGTAATAGTTATATCACCTACGTCGACCACCATTATCTTGGGACTACTCGCACTGTGGTGTTTGATGGGTACGCAAACACAGCCAATAGCACTAAATCACAAGAACAAATGCGTCGTTACAGACTAAAAAGGTCAGCCGACATCAATTTGACATGGGACACACAAATACCTGTTAAACTTTTTATCAAATCCTACCAACAAAACTAACTTCATCGCCTTACTGGAGATAAAGCTGCAGAAGAAAGGGATACATACTCTTCAGGCTACCGATGACGCTGACATCCTAATCGTGAAGACTGCTGTTGAACAATCCAATCACAACTCTGTGGCTGTCGTTGGTGAGGATGTAGACCTTGCTGTCCTGATGATTGCTTCCACTCCTGCGACCAGAGGTTCTTCTGAAAACTATATTTTGCCGCTGCACCAAGGATTGTGTAATTGGAAAATGTGGCTGCCGAAAAGCGATGCTCACCTGTTCTGCAGCGTGCATCCACTGTCAAGGGAAGTGCCTGAACAGTGTAACTGTTGACGATGAGGACGATGAAGACGATGTAGAGCCCATTCAGCAAGAGCAACGCGCTACTGAGGAAGAAGATGCCATGGAAGAACAATCATTGCCTGGGCCCTCATGTTCAAAGAGGATGAAAATTTGATTACTTTTAAAGTCGAGAGTAAAACATTAGGAATATATTGAGAACAATGGGGTTTACAATTATTATTGTATTGGTGTAACGAAACTATCTGTAGAATAAAGTGTGAAAGTCATCATCATTATTTTTTCTACTTTATTTAATAACTTGCTTATAAGTGGCCATATATTATGTTATAAGATGAACGAACAAAGGTTGTGGGTCAAGAATATGATATACAAACTAATTTTCTGAAAATTGCAAAATGCTATACCTACAAGTTTTAAAATAGCTGTAACTTTAGGCGGGTTGGCATTAATCAGCATATTATGTATATATATTCTAAAAGGGAATTTAAAAATCTACAACTTCTTTCCTATTCATACTTTTCGTTTTCGTTTATGAATGGGTTTAGACAATATGATGCAATGTTTATGAATATTTTGACGTAAATTGTTTTTTTTTTTGCAAATTTCAACTTTTTCCGAGGGTATAGCTCGAAAACGGTTAGGAATTAGAAAAAAAACATATGATATAAAAGTTTTAGATAATTTTAGGAACTTCATTTTATTAATGGAAAATATTTCTCTCCGATGCACCGTTTTCGAGATATAAGCGAAAAACCCAAAATTCGTACCTTTACCCCCCCCTCCTTCCCCCCGCTCAAGACCTAGGAGTCGGGACTTTTGGTATGTTAACAACCTAAGCCCCCTGAACAAGTTTCTGAAGGAATCGCTTAGTTACCTGTTCACGCACGCTACACCTCATTCCTTGACTGGACTAATACTGATATGCAGTACCTGTCAAACAACAAAATCTCTTTGAAAAGCGGTCTTTGTTTAGCTAAGCACAGTAACTATAACATCATTGGCCGTTGAAATGTACAGAAGGCAGCACATCAAGCGTTACAAAACTATCAAAAATTTTTACTTTAATCTGAACTCTATACCCTCGATATGAGTAAAAATTGGTTGGGGAAATTTGACAGGTAATGTAACGCCTGATCTGCTGCCTTCTGTACATTTGCCTATATTTACTCACTTGAAAGAGTCGTTTTAGTTGACGATTCATGGAGAAGATAGCAATGAAGGATACCTATGAATATTTCTATATTTTGGTTTATGATGTAGACAAAAAATTTACGTATTTGATGACCGGCTGTTGCAGTGGTAACATAAATTACCTTCAATGCCAGAGGTACTGGGTTCGAATCTCGGTGATGTTAGCTACTATTGTGATGAACACAGATATAAGCCATCAAGTCAAGGAAGAATATGTATAAAATATTCATAGATAGATAGATTCATTTATTGATTGCCACAAACACACACATATTACAAACAATAATTTAGACAAAATAATAATAATGAGGTGTGTGTTGTAGCAGTGCAAAAAGCCGCAGCTCAGCGTAGTTTTTGCTCAGAGAGCAAAGCGCTAGTGTTCTGCTACAGCTTAGGAGTAGAGGAGCGTTATTGAAGGTTATATACAGATACCTACCTTATAAAAATCAATATTATTAAATAATTCTTGAAATAAATTAAAATGTTGAAAATAATAAAATAAAAAACATTGATTTAATTTATAAAAAGAAATAAAATTAAAATTAAATTAAATTAAATTAAAAATGTGAAAAGATATTGGAATAAAATTATAATAAAATTGAATTCTGATGTAGGTAATAATCAAAATCAAGAAAAAAAAATCTTAGTAATGTCAAAAATATTAATGTCAAAGGTATGTAATAATGTAAAATAATATGTCATTGATATTTTGTATCAGATACGTGCGGGCAAAGTGGTTGGTAATATTTTGTTTTTGGATGTCTAATAGCAATGCCTGGTTTTGAAGTTAAAGGACAATGCAAATAATGCCTTGTAAATTGGGCTCCAAAAAAAATAATTCTGCAGGGATGAAATGGGGTTCAAATTATAGATTGGATATATGCCATTCATAATTGTTAAGACGCCAAAAAAATTCGCCCTGGGAAAAGAAAGATATTACCAAAAATACATTTTGCTTTTAAAAGAATAAAAATCTATTTTTATTTTTTACGATACAGAAAGTGAATGCCCGTAAATTTCTATGAGTGTATTCGTATAACCTTTACATCCATTGACTACAAATCTAGCGCCACCCATTACAAAAATATATTTCAAGATATACTACCATACTGTGAATATTGTAAATAAATACCATTATTATTTTAAAAAAGTGCTAATGTAATCCTTATAAGCTCCTAATGGGGTGGTTACACAGTTGTAAATTGCGATTAGTTTTGATTTGATTTGTCTTTTTTCTTACTATAGCGATGTCTCTTATATGGCACTGGTTCGGCGAACGGCAGTATTAGATGAACCATGCCATTATTTCAAAAGGGGTGACTACACAGTTGTAAACCGTGCTTCCAATGTCGCCGAACCAGTGCCGCAAAGAGATCGCTATAGTAAGAAAAGAGACAGATTAATAACATCTCTTTTGTGTGTGAGTGCGCTGTCTCGCTTGACGATAATAAGAAGGGAAGTCGCTTTACTAAGAAAAGAGACGAACTAATCGCGGTTTACAACTGTGGAGCCAACCCATTAGGTACTTATAAGGATCACACAAGCACTTTTTTTAAACAATAATCGTATTTATTTACAATATTTATTATAATGGGTGGCGATAGTTTCGTAGTCAATGGCTGTAAAGGTTATACGAACACAGTCGTAGAAATCTACGGGCGTTCAGTTTCTATATCATAAAAAAAAAACGATTTTTATTCTATTAAACGCAAAATGTATTTTTGGTCATATCTTTTTTTCCCAGGGCGAATTTTTTTGGCGTCCTAACAAATATGAATGACATGTGTCTAATCTATAATCTGACTCCCAGCTCATCCCTGCACAATGACTTTTTTTTTGGAGCCCAATCACTTGCATTATCCTTTATATTGTAACATTCTTATCGGTGGTGGTATGTTGTTCCAACACTTTGCCGCACTATAACGAAAACTACCCGCGAATGCTTCTGTTCTGTGGTGTTGCATACTCAGGGTCTAGGTTCGCAGCTGCGCAATGTGTTCGCAGCTGTGCAAGTTTTTATGATTAATTACATCAAACATCGATGACGCAACATGCAAATGGCGGCGACGCGATTCCATGTTGAGTATGGAAGCCTTGTTTAGATACGGTGTGATATGACTTCTAGGTGGAATATCATATACTAGCTTTATCCCGCACACACTTGTATGCACTCAACTACCCTTCTCGTCGAAATTTCAGAAACTATACAACCAGACACCCACTGAGAGAACCTTCATGCCAAGTATCACACCCGTACACTCAAGGAATAAGATTTTTCATACAATCTAAAAAGTCCAACCCCTTCCCGTGGGAATTTCGGGAATTCCTTCCATAATACAAACAGACACTTATTGAGGAACCCTTATATCAAGTATCACATCCGTGCACTCAAGGGATGGGATTTTTTCATACAAACTAAAACATCAAATATTTCCAGTTCCCGTGGGAATTTTGGGAATTCCTTTCATAACACAACCAGACACACATTGAAAAACCTTAACTCCAAGTTTCACATCAGTGCACTCAAGGAATAAGATTTTTCATATAAACTAAAAAGTCCTATATTTCCCGTTCCCGTGGGAATTTCGGGAATTCCTTCCTTAGTGCACCCCTAAATCCCCTAAAGAATGTATGTTCCCAACTTCGCCTCTCTACGCCGAGTAGTTACGGCTGTACGTTGTCTGTCAGTCACTCAGTACCTCACTCAGTACTGAGTCACTCAGTCAGTAACGGAACAGTTTTATATATATTCATATATCTACAACACGCGTTCTGTACTCGTTTTATAAGTCGACTAGGTAGTCCTGCACAGTAAACGAGGGCCATACAAAATGTCGCCATAATTCAGTCGAGATAACACAAGCGACTCACACATAGTAATTCTGGCTTTTCTGGTAGCAAATGATGTATTTTGTACAAAACCTTCAGCCTATAAAAACAGTTTTTGACCAAATTCTCGACGTGGGCCTCGAACCGCAACTGACTGTCTAGCAAAATACCCAGATTTTTGGCTTCTTTAACCTGACTAATATTTTGTCCAGAAACTTTGACATTTGGGCTTTTATCATCATCATCATAACTCTTTGTAATGAGCCCACTGCAGGGCATGAGTCTCTCCCCTGGGTGAAGAGGAGGTATAGGCCATAATCCACCAAGCTGGCCCAGTGCTGGGTGGCGGATGCCAGAATTTTTAGGGCGCCTAGATGGCTTCTGACAAACCCTAACGACTACTGTATATGGGCTTTTATGTATGATTTTATTTATTTGCGCTGTAGAACCCTAAAACCATGAATTTTGATTTGTTTGGGTTGAGCATTACAGCATTCCTATTCGACCAATCAGAAACATTATCTAGGTCTTTATTAAGCAATTCCACGGATTGTAATATTACATTAGGTGCATCAGATACGCGCATTAGGTGCATCAGATACGTATTTTAGACAAAAACGCTAATACGCTTATAGGCCTGAGATCTGTGAGATTAGTGGGGTTATCAATCTTGGGTAACGGGGTAACCAACGCCTCCTTCCATAGGCTGGGAACAACTGCAACACGGATCAACTCATTCACAATGGCAGTGATAATTGGTAAGGTTTTAGGCAGTGTTAGTAAAATCATGTCTTTACTCATGCCGTCACATCCGATCGCATTTGATTTTATTGACATGACATGATATACTTGGATCTGCATCTCTGACACCGGCCGTAGTGAAAAAGATGGGGCACCAAAAGTAGACCCCTCGTACTTATTTCTTTCCGAAATGGTTGCCATCGTAATCGTAATTAGGGAGATATAAAAAAATCATTAATACTAAAAGGATTATCGAAATGTCCTGGAAGATGTTCAGATTTGCTCGAGTCTATAAGGATTTTTTCCATTAATCTTTTCCAAAATAGAGCACTATTTCCTACATTCGAATTCACACAATTATTAAAATAAGCTCGTTCTTCCAAATAAATACTTTTTTGTACAAGTTTTTTAAGATCCTTATATTGCCTATGAGATTCTGTATTGTATTTTTTATTCCTGTTGTAGGCGTCATTACGCAACTTTATCATGAGTTTGACAGTGTCAGTAATCCAAGGCAAGGATCCTTCGCTCTTTATCCGGACTGTCTTAACCGGGGCATGTCTATCATACAGTTCCAGTATAGATGTGCAGTAGGTGTGGATACAACTTGTCGCAGTTCGGCGCAGCACAAGAATTGAGTGAGCTTAATAGTTTTACTGTCGTTACTTTCGAGCATATTAATATTAAAATCACCCATAAGAATCATATAGTCACAATGCGATAATCTAGACACTGAGTCAGTAAGCGCGTCAATAAATTGATCTGTCTGTACTCATTCACTGTGGTCTGTATGCTGTGCCTATCACCACATTATAACCATTTGATTTAGTAGTCATCCACATTTCTTCGATAGAACTGTCGTGCTTCTTGAGGTAGCGAACTGGAACATCACTCTTAACATAAAATCCCACGCCACCACCCCGCGGCCGCGATACATGTGTACATGTGAACACATGGGCCTCCTGTCCCGCAGGCAACCAAGTCTCGTTGATTGCGATGATGTCGGGCTTATAACGGTCCATCGCTACCAGAAAATCATCTTGCCCGGTATTTAAGGAACCTGCGTTATAGAGTCCCAACCTATGGAATTTTGTTTTAGAAGCCATTGATTATGGTTATAGCTAAAAAATAGTGTGTATTTAAGTACCTAATTTAAGAAGTTAAGATATAAACATAGGTAGGTACCTACGGTATTTTGATATAGTTTAATATTATATGAAATATAGCAAGGTAATGTGGTGTTTTCTATATTACTTATAATAAATCTGTAGAGAGGTCAATTCTGTACATGAAATATTTTTTCAAAATAACTATCAGGGGGTGATTAGTGATCGATACTGATGCCAAAAATGCAATCAGTAAAATTTTTGTCTGTCTGTCTGTATGTTCCTTATAGAAACAAAAACTACTCGACGGATTTTAACGAAACTTAGTAAAATTATTCTTCATACTCCTGGGCAGGTTATAGTATACTTATTATCACGCTACAATCAATAAGAGCAGAGCAGTGAAGGGAAATGTTGGAAAAACGGGAGAAGTTACTTCATTTTTTAAGCTTCCGTCGCGTGTGCAGACTTAATGGTTAAAGCTGCATGGAAATCATGTATGACAGAAATGTTCTTCATAAAATTATATAAAAAATATCCCACAATAGTATATGTCTATATTTTATGGTTGACTCACAATAACACGTGTAAATCCCGATAGCTTAGCAGTTCGGAGCTTTCTGATTATATTTGTTTACTCTTACGTTTATAATACTCTCACTCATCCCTAATTAAAAAAAAATAACATTATTACCTATTCAATAAAAAAAGAATCATAGAAATCGGTATAGAAACACCAAAGTTATACATGAAATACGCTAATAACCCATCGCGCGTGAATACTGAATAATATAGGGATTAGTTTTGCGTAACGGTCGCCGCTCTCGACGCGGCTCGCGGCGGTAGGGTATAAAAAGGCGGGAGGCGAGCGCAAGCTTTCCCTATCTGTGGTCGCCCTTTGGGGCGCCATAGTAGGGTGTCATTCTTTGGCAGGAAAAAAAAAAAAAAAAGCGCAAGCTTTCAGAGTTCGCTTTCATCGTTCGCGCGCAGTGGTCGTGTTTATCGTGCTCTCAGTGCTCTCCGTTTCGATCGATAAGGGACTTGTCGACTCGGCAGGACCTTTATCGTTATCGTTCCGTTTTACCGCTTATCGACTCCGAGGCTCTCCGGTCGGTATTGCCGCGTATTAGTGCCGTTTTGCGACAGTGGCGCCACTTGCGTGCTAACGACGCATTCGCGAACTTCGCTATCTTACTACTTGGAAGTTTGAGTGATTTTCGTGCTGAAAAGGACGAACTTTAAACAAACTTCCAAGTTCCGCGTTTGAACGAGTTGATACCTTACGGTGACAACGAAGCTCGTTAGCGTGGCCCCGGAACGCTTTTAGCTCTCCAGGGCTAACAAATCCGGCAGACCCGAACCCATTGCACTGGGCCTTTCCCCGGGGGACGGTTAGGTGCCTGCTCGAGTTAGGAGCACGCACCCCTTCTTTTCAGTTTCCGCGCCGTTCATCGGCATTGGTTTTTCGCTAGGTTAGTTCGCTCGCCGTTCATCGGCACGGTCAACCCTTTTCAGGGGGTACTCCATCATGGAGCCCTCTCAGCAAGCTAGGTTTGATGCAGCAGTTGAGGCCCGCGTGGCCGAAACTGTTCAGGCCTCTGAGGCCCGTCTCCTCGCCTCATTTCACGTGCAAGAAGCACGCCTCCTTTCCCAAATACAGCAGCTTCAAAGCTTGCTGGAAGCCGCCAATCTGCGTGCCATCAAGGCTCAAGTGTCGGCTGCCTTTGCGTCTGTCCAAGCTAAGACCCCTCAGGTCCCCCCGGGTTTCGATGCCCAGTCCCATCGCTCTACGGTGTCTCCTGGCCCCTCAGAGTACATGGACGGCATCTCCGAATCGGAATCTTCCGAATCCGAGTCTGCCGAGTCCTCCGCCCAATCCGCTGCGTCTAAACGCAAGGCTTCGCCCGTCAGTGCGTCCCACTCGGATGACACTGTTACGGATGATTCTCCTTTCACCCCAGTCCGAGGTAAAAAGTCCTCTAATAGGAAAAAGAAGAATACCGCTTCTTCCGCTCCTCCCACGCCCTCTCCAGCGGCGGCTCCCGAGGTGGTAGCGGCCCCTAAGGCGGCTGAAGCCCCTAAGGCGGCTGAAGCCCCTAAGGCGACCCAAGGTTGCCCCGCGTCCTAAGCCCGCGGGTCCTCCCCCGTGCCCTAAGCCCCCTCCCCCTGTCTTCCTTCGGGATAAACATCTTTGGGGACAGGTCTCGACCCTCTGTTCGGGGGGCCTGACTGCCCCCAAGATCAATTACAAGAAGGCAACCAACACCGGTGCCTTCATTAAGATCGAGCCATGTACTCTGATCGACTTCAGGAATCTGACTTCCCTGCTAACTCAAAGGCAATTCGCCTATCATACTTACGCTCTCCCGGAAGAGCGCAAAGCCCGCGTTATCCTTAGGGGCGTGCCGTTCGAGCTATCGAACGATCTTATCGCCGAGGATCTTAAATCTCAAGGCTTCCCCGTTGAGTCCGTGCACAAGTTGCACAGCAAACGGGGCAAACAGTTTCCCCTTGCGCTTGTTATTCTCACGAATAACACAGCTGGGAACTCCCTAATTCGCAATGGGGCCCGCACTGTATGCGGCCTCTCGCAAATCCGAGTCGAAAAGCCTCACAACAGAGGTCACCCCGGTCAATGTCACCGCTGCCAACTCTATGGTCATGCGGCACATAACTGCTTCGCCAAACCTAGGTGCGTTAAGTGCCTAGAGGATCATTCCACCAAGGAGTGCTCCCGCACCCTTGAGTCCCCGACAGATCCGTCTTGCGTCCTGTGCGGCCAGTCCGGCCACACGGCGAATTATCGCGGGTGCCCTAAGGCGCCGCGCTCGGTCCGTTCCAAAGCGGCGGCCGATCCCCTTAATTGGAGACACCGCCCCCAGCCCCCTAAGGGCTCCCCTCAAGCTAAGGCCCCTCAGGCCGTGGAATGCGCATCGAAACCCGTTTCGAAAGTCACTCCTACCGCTTGGGCTGGGCGCGCGGCCGCGACTCCGCCCGCCCAACCCGCGGTACAGAACGCGAAGGTCAGTTTTGATCGCTTTGCGTTCTGGGTCACCGTCGCTCCTATCGACGAGATTCTTGAGCTCGGCATTGCACTTAACGCCGGCCAGGATTCTCTCGCCGATGCTCTCCCCATCCTATCCAAGCACGCCTCCCTCGTGAGGAAGCTTCAACAAGCCAACCGGTTCTAGGTTGTTCTTAACAATTAATTCACACAACATGGTGTTTATAACTCTTACGACGTCGTTTCCAATTTTTATTGTTACAGATTCGGTCCTGCGATAAGCTTTCGTGACGGGTTGTCTCTTGGGACGCCCGGTACGCAGCCTCTGACTCCAATTGGCTGTCGTTCAGATGATGAGATTAACCCAACTCGGGACAACTCAGCAAAGGGGGTGTTTAGCGGGTAACACTGGGTTCGGTGAGTCCCGCACTGTTAGGGATTGGCTGGCGGGGTAGTCCCCCAAAGGTCCCCTCTAAGTGCATCAAGCATTCACCTCCTCTCCTTCTGTGGCTCTCTTCGGGGCGTCAAGTCGGTAGTAAAGCTTTCTGTGGCGGAAAAAAAAAAAGCGCAAGCTTTTGCGCGATTTAATATAGGTAGGTACAGAAGGAACAAGCGTTACATTACCTGTCAAATTTCCCCAACCAATTTTAACTTATTATCGAGGGCATAGAGTTCAAATTCAAGTAAAAAATTTTGACAGATTTGTAACGCTTGATGTACTGCCTTCTGTTCATACAGAGATAAAATGGAAATCAAGGTTTTGTTTATTTCATGATCGTTTCTGCCTCTTGGAAGTCAGAAACCGTAGATTTCTTCGGAATAAAAAGTAACGTATGTGTTAACTACTATACCAAATTACATTAATATTGACTTAGCCGTTTGGCAGTGAAAAGCAGCCATACATAACTATAGGTAGTATTGTATGTACACTGATAATGGCTGGATGGATGGATTTTTGCTATTCTTTCACGCAAAAACTACTTAGCTTTACCTAGAATAACAATTAGCTAAGTATAATTAAGTAAAATTGAAGGCATTAAATAAAACACTTTTTAACCGGATTAATGCGTATAATTTATATTTTACATTTTAACTCGACGTTTCGGTGTCTTTGCAGACCCCGTGGTCACGAGCGACTGTTAAAATTAAAATGTAAATATACGCGATAAATCCGGTTAAAAAGTGTTTTATTTAATAGTCATACATAATAGTTATCGCGAAAACTTAAGACAATATTAAAATTTAAGGCACTTTGGCACCCGATTTGTTTATAACGCTATGTGCCTTTGTAATGTACCTAATAGATAGTTACCTACCTATGTTTGTGGTTAGGAGTTATACATATTATATGGGCGAAGATTCTTCATTTTTATTTTTGTTATTAAAGATAGTTAGGACCTTGGAGAAGAAAATAACCTACTCGAAATACTAATTCAATACAGACGAAGTCGCGGGCATCATCTATGTAATATACCTACCTACCTATACTCCTTTATTCACAAAAACTAGGTGAAACTGCGGATCACTGCTTTGTTGTAACAGTTTTTGAAGTAATTCTGTCTGTTTATCTATCAGTAACGCTTTGACAGCTAAACTACTGAGTCGATTTTGACGAAATTTAGAATAAGGTAAGTTTTAACTTCAAGAAGGATATAATAATAGTATTTATCCAACTCTAATAAACGGTATCCACGCGGACGAAGTCGCGGGTCACAGCTAGTGTAATATAAAATAGATAAGTCTCGATTATAAGAAAATAATAAATATAAGCAAATAAGCTGAGCTACAAGTGGCCGTAATGCACTGATACAACAAACACTGCAATCATAATAGCATATCAATATACCAAATTTGAAAAATATCATTGACAATAATTATTTCATTTGATTTATGATTACACATGCTAAAATATGGATAATCCAAAACTGCATACAATGCATAAAAAAACATATTAAATCAGTCTTTATTACATATTATGCAAAAAAGGTTTCTAATACAATTGTTATATTCAAAGCAGTTACAGGATAGATATTACGATCAAGAGACCACAAAATAAAAAGATAAAAGTGCAAAATTATAAATATTATAAAAAATATTATTAATTATTATATTATCTATCATAGTATATTTGTTTAATATTGTTCAACGTACACGTGTTTTTCTTGAATAGATGAATATAAATACTAAACACAGACTAAGTAGGGATACTACGTATCAGACTGCCATCTAACGAACTAAAATTGTAACAGTTATGGAACTAATGTGTTTGACACACTGACCTCTATATTTACCACTGGACTGGCGGCTGTCAAAGTGCTTTTGTGCCCGTTTGATAATCGCCATTTTGGCGCTGTCGGACGTAGCGAGTGTCCGTGGTACTAAAACTAGTCGCTTACAATATACACATGTCCTCATTCTTGATAACTTTTATATAATGCTTATAACAATAATAACATAAAATTCGAATTAATATTTAAAAAATATAAAATCACTTAACAATAAGCAAGCACTTCTCTGGCGGCCACTTGCAATGTACGTCAAAATTTGTTCTGCGGACACTCGCTACTCGCTAGTGGCGCTTCAAATAGGCACAAAAAAATAGCTGTCAAACCTACGGAACAGCCAGTCCAGAGGTAAATATAGAGGTCAGTGGTTTGACAGCTGCTTTGTTTCGTTTTAAACTTTAGGGTGTTGCAAAGAATTCATTTATACAGCCATGAAATTTTCTTGCCTTCAGCAATATCTTCGTTATAATACTATTTATTTTAAGGGTCTTTGTTTTGATATAAATAAAATGCAATAAATATTTGTTATGGTGTTTATTTTTTTACAATATTTTACATAAGCTTTTTATTGCATACTTGGTAGTTCGCGTTGCTTCAAACGAAAGACATCAGTGCCGTTTAAAATTTTATTTATTATACTGCACCAATTTATAATTGCAAATCGTATAGTGAATTCTATGAAGTAATTTAGAACGAAGGTTCTATGTTCGGCACAGTCAATAAAATTAAATGAATACTTGGAAAAGATTATTGCTTTCACTTTTTTAGCTATTAAGTTGTCATGAGGCTTTTGTTCCAAGTATTCATTTGTTTCTTTGGTGACTGTCCCGAAACATCTGGTGGCTCCTTCGGATGGGTAGTTGAGACGGTTTTTCACAGTATTATATTCCCTACTACTGATCCACTTATGAATACTGCTTTGGCTACCAGTTAAATTATTTTTACTAGAATTGCAATCAACCTTTCATTTTTCAAAAATTTTCCTTACTACCCATCCAGCCGTGTAGGCCCGAGAATGAACATTAATGCGTTCTCTTCGGGCCTTTTCTAAAATAATTTCTAAACTGTTGGATGGACCTGGCCTGACATTAACAACACTTTTCTCATTAAATAATGATGTTAAATTCATTACTTGATCTGCCGGGTCCTCCTCGCAATTAAAAGAGTCATTGTGGAATTTAATTATTCTAGTTACCAGCAATGACTTAAAGGTGCAGTTGAAACTGTGGCAGTTTGGGTTATTATTTCTGTAATTATAGGCCCTTATTTGTCCAAAAAAAATTTCAATTGGGTCGGAATTAAAAAACCTAGGTCTCATTATTTTAACATTTTGACTCTTGAAAAACTGGCACAGCTTCATAAAACTTTTTATAGTTACAATAAAGTTTTTAATGAAGGCACTCATTATTGTCTCCCGTTCAAATCTACTAATAAAATTTTTCCTAATGTTTTAATAGCTTCTTTCCAAAATTCGATGTGTCTTGAATTTTGAGTCACTGCTGTCCGCAATTTTTTTCCTTTTCATTTTTTGAAAATACAGAGGAGCCATTAAGGCTGTCAAACAGTTTGTCAAAAAACATTACCATTTCTGAAGTATTTTTCATTGTTGGACTAACTGGTCTTCCATCCGGATAATAAGCTGAAAATATAAAAAAAAATATTAGGTACTAATTTGATGGCAAATAATAAGGTTTACTTAATATCAGACAATAATTTCCATAGCTCCGTATCCTATTTTGTGGCAGTAGTTTTATAATATACAATGGCGTAAAAATTTTTTTGCAAGAAGTATATACATACATTAATATATGTTTATTGTAAAAAAGATTTGTTGCTGACTCGGAGGCTTATGATATTATCTCAAATGAAATCATAAAATTCTTTTGATTTTGGAAGAAATCACTCATAAGTGATACTTTATTGTACTAACTTATATGTATTTCATTACTTGTATTTTGTTAAAGCAAACTGTCCCAGAAGTTCGCTATCCTTCCCCCCTTTCCCTATCCTATTACCTTTCCCTTCGCCTTTTATCCTTGAATTGGTAGCGCATCAATTGAACCAACATTTACATAAATTGTGTTCAATTGATGTCTTTGGGCGGTGGTTGTGACTTACTATGGCTGGTCCGCCTTTTTGTAATACATAAAAAAATATAACAAAAACTTACGATATTTTGCAGTATACTTCAAAGCTGCAGCAACCGTATTGCTAAACACTCTGACACAATTTTGCACCTGAAAGAAAACCAATAATCTAATAATTTAAATCCTCACAATTTAAGTACCTACAAGTTACAATTAAAAATTCTAATGCTTACTTACATCTTTTTTATTTTCTCTGGAATAACGTGAGTGTCATTTAATTTATGCAATAGCCGTACTTCTGTGTGATCGAAATCAGTTCTATAAACATCAACTATGTCATTCCATTTCGAGATTTTTTCTTCAAAGATTATATTTTTATTCAAGAAATTATTTCTTATGCCTTTTATTAAATGGCATGGGTCATATATAATATTCATATAAACTCCGTCTATTGTAACATTTCTATCTAAATTAGTTTAAGTAATTATTACTCAGTTTATAAAAGTTACTTTGTGTTATAATTTCAATAACTTTCTGAAGTTTCTGAATGAGGTTATCTGATTGACGCAAGCACCCGTCAATCTACGTCAGCCATCTTGTCAGGAATCGGCCAATCATAATTCGAGTCTACATTAGAACAAATGGCGTCTATCTGTAACGTTTCATTCTATGAGGATTTTCAGGCGTGATACTAAAGTATAGATGACCGTCTCGCAGTTTTTGCACTTTAGCGCCATATAGTATCCACTTTAGGAACCTTTTTGATCAAAGCAACCGCAACCCTAGAATGCAGCTCGGCCGTACCGCACCACTTTCAAATTTTCAGAATTGCGTAATAAAATAAATCTGCATCTTTGTGAATATTTTTTTTTTTCTTATTTTATTATTTATTTTGTTATTTGTCTTTTATATAATAATTATAGGCCATAGATTTGTTCGGGTCGTTTTCGTCAAACTCAAAGCTTTTGCCACACAACAAATTGTTCACCTCCTTGCATGCAGCAGTAATTCAAAATCAATGCAATTCCTTTTCTTAACTCACTATCTCACTAAAATTCAGTATCTTATGTAAAAATATCACTTCACAAAGGTAAAATCGTTGATTAGAGATCGTAAACACGTGAGGAGTGAATTCTCAACTCTACTCAACGTACTTTGCAGAAAACATTAACAAAAGAATTAGCAAGTGCAATGAGCGTAAAGACTTGATTGGTTGGATACTATACTATAGATACAATGCCCTGGTACGATACCTGGTTCTATAGATATATCGATTTCGAACGCAGCAAAAAAGACAAAAGTTCCAGTAATGCTCGGCGCGTCGCGCTAGTAGTAATATAATTTTGGTAATGGGGAGTTTTCTGACAGCTCATAAAAATTAGTTCGAAAAACCTCTATAGATGGCACTTTTAAAAAGCCGAAGGCGTTAAGTCTGTATACTATAATGTAGGTAAGTGGTATCTACCATTTATTGTTATTTATACGTTCAATTTCTGATACAGACATCAATTAATTTATTTTACTTTTAAAAACGCAGTGTGGAATAAATTCTTCGCCTTTTGCAAAGCGCCATCTATCGAAGCCTTTTGTACCAATTTTGTACAGTTTTGTTTTTTTAATGAGCTGTCAGAAAACTCCCCATTGTAGGTAAGACACAATGAGAGGTTTTCTGACAGCTCATTAAAAAAACAAAACGGTACAAAAGGCTTCGATAGATGGCGCTTTACAAAAGGCGAAGTCTTGTCTGTCATATAGCCATTTATTCCACACTGCGTTTTTAAAAGTAAAATTTATTAATTGACATCTGTATCAGAAATTGAACTTATAAATAGCCATAGATGGTAGATACCACTTACCTACATTATAGTAGACAGACTTAATGCCTTCGGCTTTTTAAAAGTGCCATCTATAGAGGTTTTTTGAACTAATTTTTATGAGCTGTCAGAAAACTTCCCATAGCATGCTCGCGAGAATCTTGCGTGAACGTGGAATGCCCTTAAGAAATCTGAAGATAAGGCTGTATGGCTTCGCTCTTTGCCTGCTGTGCTGTTGTAAGTGAATAAAAAACAAACAAACAAACAATAAATAAATAAACAGAAGCGAGGAACAGAAAAGAGGAAAAGAAGGAAAATCAAAATAAAGCTGGCCGAAAATTTTAGTGTTGTATTTATTTTTATAGTTTTAACAACAATGGCTTGGAGAAGTCATGGTGCCAATAATATTGATTTAATACGACAATTGAGAGGTATATAATTCGATACTATTGGTCCCTTTGTTGATTGTACAATATCTAATATAGCTTTATATTTTTTTTAGCAAACGGAATAATTAAATCTGATGCTGTTGCTAATTCCATGAGCGCTGTTGACCGTAAACACTATAGCCCTAATTCCCCATACCAAGATTCTCCTCAAACAATAGGATATTCTGCAACAATCAGTGCACCTCATATGGTGGGTAATTTAATTTACTGATATTAGTAACTTGTACATTAACAGTAGAGGCCTCAAATAAATGCTTGGCGTCACTTTGTAGCCCAGCGAATCTCGAGACTCTTGAGAAAATTGCTACTATACTTGTACACAGGCACTGACAAAAGTAATATAAAAACTATTTGTGAATTAAATTTACAGTAACTATGCTCTATAATACTTAATTTACATGTATGTTTTAGCACGCACATGCCTTGGAAAAATTAAAAAATCAACTTGTTCCTGGTGGGAAAGCATTGGATGTTGGGTCAGGATCTGGTTATCTTACTTCCTGTATGGCTATGATGGTTGGTGAGACAGGAAAAGTGGTTGGCATTGAACATATTCCAGAACTAGTATCACTCTCCTTGAAAAATATTAAAAAAGACAATCCTGAACTACTCACATCTAACAGGGTTAAAATATTAGGTAGGTAATTTACATAATTTTATTGGGTGCACATTGTTTCACATAACCTTTTAACTCCTAAAATTGGAAGTCCGAAAATGTATTGCATACCATTTAAAACCATAATGAATATTCTTCATAAAAAATTTAAACACTAAATATTGAAAAACATAATCATTCAAATAAATAATAATAATATTCATAAATATATTATGTATATTGAAAATCATAATGTCTATATTGTTACATTTGTTTTATACTAATGTATACATTAACACTGTGATGCAAAAGTATGGTTAGGTGCGATGACGAGCATAGCGAAGAGGAGTAGTTAGGTTCTATACCACACATAGGCCATACATGTGGTTTAATCCCTAAAGTGTGAGGTCGGTGACCATAACCCCTACATGGTCAATAGTCAAGCAATAACTCATCAAGACAAAAAATATGTACATATGTAAAATATGTAAACTATACACAACAATAATTATACCTGTTAAAAATTATGAACAGAAATCAGTAATAAGACAAAAAACATGAGTAAGAATTTTATGTGAACTGATATGGACCCAATTTTATTACAATTAAGTAAGTTAGATTGAGATTTATTGCAGTAAACAGTCTAGTGCGACTTAGACTCGTGACTTTGTTTGGTACTAAGGGTATCCCTTAAATAGTTCAATGAGAAATACCCAGACTGACAGCCAGATGTACTTTATGATACTTAAACTATTTGCACACCATTTTAACATTGGACTTTAACCATAAAGGCAAATAATTATAAATTGATGTTCACAGTTGGTGATGGACGAATTGGCTACCCCGAAGAAGCACCATACAATGCAATCCATGTTGGTGCTGCAGCTCCAACCTTGCCTCAGGCTGTATGTTTCTTTATTTTAATCTATTTTACTTCTTAAAACCTCTCAGCCACTGATAGTATTAGTAAAAAATTGAGCATTGAGAAGTTTTATACCAAAAGCAGTTTCCATATGGACAATGATAAACATATACCATTGAGTTAACTGTCAAATCAATGGTATATTAAGTTTTTTTTATAAATGACTAAACCCGCGTTTGACCTCAATCTCACCTGATGGCAAGTGACAATGAGGTCGAAGATGAAAGCACACGGGTTTAGGAAGGAACTGGCTCTTTATACAATATTGCCGGAACACATTACCGCCGGAGCGGTAACATTTGGAGGCAGACTTTATATAAAGGGTGGTCGCTAGCCAGGCGGACCCAGAGGGGATCCTACCACCAAGCTAAAAAGTATTTGTTCTATAAAGTATTATGTATACATATTTTTCTCTTTTGAATGGTATGTTTTTTCCAAAATCTGTTTTTACAAAACTTAGTACAAAACCACTACAATACATAGAAAACCACTTATGACAAATTTACAGCTCACTAAAAAAGTGTTATATGAAATCCAGCAAATGGCCAAATATTGTCGCAGCAGAAACTTGAATATCTTAGCAAATTAATGACATACAAATTACATTTAGTTAGTAATACACAATTAACTCTCTTCACACACTAATTCTTAAGCAAAATATTTTTCCTATGAGTCCATGGGATAAAAAATACTCCATGGTAGGACGCATTTACTTTTCATACAAATTCACACACTAAATATTTAAAAAACACAAATGAAATTCAAACTTTTCCGCCAGGACCAAGCATGCCAATATGGTAGTAAAGAAATTATATGGTTTGATTCAAATATCAAATTAATTTATTGCTTTCAAGCTTCATTCAATTCAACTTATCTATTGATATTTTTTATATTTATAAAACATAATTATACAGGGTTACTGGTTAAGTCGAATGAAACACCCTACCCCAAACTTAACAGTTTTTGTGATAATCGACTTTTAATTTTTTTTATAACAATTGCCGATTTTTTGGCATTTTCATTATAATTATTTATATTTTATATGCAAATTAAAGTGTTCTATGATTTTATTTACCAAAATTATATGTTAGATTACTAGATACATAGTTCTGAGCGATTGAAAGGTCAACAAATCTGTAATTTTTATTACGGTTTAATAATTTATTCATGAATTTCAATTTTCAAAATCGATTCATAATTGTCCAAATATTGTGTAACAAAGATACAAAAAATACATACAGACGAATTGAGAACCTTCTCCTTTTTTGGAAGTCGGTTGAAAAGCGCACCAATTTGAAATATAATGATATTTAATGGCAAAAACTCGGCGATTTTTATAAAAAAAAATAAAAGTAGATCATCACGAAAACGGTTAGGTTTGGGGTAGGGTGTTTCATAGTGAAATAAGTAAGAAAAGACGGGTACCTACTACACGCCCGTAACTTAACGGATCTAGGTCGACTTACCCAGTAACCCTGTATACAGGGTTATTTTTTAGAACCTACTCTATAATTGAAGGATTATAGAGTAGGTCAAAACAAATAATTTTTACTATGGAACACGTCTCCAAAAATTTTCAGTTTTTGATTTATTTCACTTTGAAGGATTTTACAGTGGACATATATTTTTACATACATACATTCATAACCTCACGCCTGTCTCCCCTTGGGGTAGGCAGAGACAAGGGAACACCAATTGCTGCGATCCAAACATACCTCTTTCGCTTCTTCCACGTTCATCAATCTTTTCATACATGATCGCCGGTTACGGGTACTTTTGATAATAATAATAATAATAATAATAAATCAGTTTATTTGTTACTCGATGCAACACATGGAGATAATAAAACAAAAACATAAAAAAGGAAAAAAAAACACATAAAAAATAAATTAAATTAAAATTAAAAGCCTATTGTTTTTTACAGGATGAAAAACGAAACAGCTATTGGATATAACTAAACAGAAAAAAAAAAAGTAACAATAATAAAAACACAAAAGACGAAAATACTTAAAAAAAAAAAAAAATATAATAATAATAATTAATACATATATTTTCTTTTATACAATTAATAAGAAATAAAAATAAAAATGCGAATAGGCCTTTATTAGAATATATAAAATTATTAAAATTATTATTAAAATTATTAAAACAATGTGTTGCAGTAGCACAAAAAGGCTACAACTCAGTGCGTTGTTTTGCTCTTGCGAGCAATACACTGATTATTCTGCCGTAGCCTGAAGAACAGAGGCAGTGGTCAGTTAGAAATTGTCAGCCAGACAATGGAACACCGTGTTCATTGTAAAGTGCAATGTATATAAGTGCGTGTAACTGGTAGTCTAAATGCATGTAAAGTGTATGTGATGCTAAGTGTTAAGTGTGTCAAAGTTCTGCTAAAGACATTGTGTAGGTGATGTAAATACAGGGTTATTGGTAATTAGACCGGATCCTTTTTAGGGGTGGTAGAGGATGTCATTTGCAACAATTTGACTATACATTGTGATATCCGGAAATGGCTCATTTTTTTTATATTATTTTTTTTTAATTTTTTTTAGGATATCCAGTTTTCCTACTTAAAAATTCAATAAAAAAAAAAGTAATAAACCGATTTCAATTCTGTTTGCAGTTTTAGAGAGACCTTGTTACAGCTCTTAATAATAAATAACAATATCATACTAATGTGGACCCATCCAGAAACTAGAGGCTGTTTCATAAAATTTTTTAAATTATTTTTATAACATTGTTTACAAAAACAATTATTTTCTCCACAAAAACGCTAGTAAATTCCGTCTGCATTTTATTTAAAAAACATCTACACTTTGTTAGCTATCCAACGAGGTTAAAAAGTTGGTGCTTTATTACACAGTTGCAGAAATAATGCGATTACAAAAGACTCAGGTAGAGACATTCCGAGAAAGGGTTTTAGACGGTATCCATGAGAAGTAGTTATGGAAGAAATACTTTCTTAATTTAACTTAATTTATTTTGAAGAAATAAAAGATTATGATTTTGTAATTATTGTGTATTTATGATTTTTACAGTACATTCTCAAAATGTGAGCCCCTATTTTGAATGCAGAGACGCATACGTTTGCGTAAATTACTTTTAACGACACTTGTCTTTAAGTTCATTTTAATTTTTTCTGCTGCATTTATTATGCGCTGTTTTAATTCTTCGATGGTTGCCACAGGTCCAGGAGTCTCGTCGTACACCAAGCTTTTCATGTGACCCCATACGTAGTAGTCGACAGGAGTCAAGTCGGGACTCCTGGCCGGCCACGGAATGGGTCCTCCTCTGCCAATCCACTTATTGGGAAACTGACGATTTAGCCACTCACGGACGCTTAAACTAAAATGTGCGGGGCAACCATCATGCTGGTAAATCATGTTCCTTCGGGTTTCAAGAGGTACATGACTGAGTAACTCATAAAGTTCGTTTCGCAAAAAAACTTCATATGCTTCTCCATTGAGGTTGTTGGGCAGGAAAAAAGGGCCGATCAATTCATCCTTAATAATGCCCATCCACACATTAAGGGAAAACCTTCTTTGTGATCCTTTTAATCTTTTCTTGTTTGGGTTACCGTCTTCTTTTGGGGCCCAATAATGAATATTATGGTAATTCGTTAATCCATCTTGATCGAATTTGGACTCGTCGGTCCATAAAATTTTTAATAAAAAATTGGCATCTTCCATGTCTGTATTCAACATGAATCTGCAAAATTCGACTCTACGTGCAGGATCTCCGTCTTGTATAACTTGTACCGGAGTCAAATGATACGGGTAGAGTCTTGACCCGTGCATTGTGTTCCATATTTTCCATTGCGACATGCCAAGACGTCGTGCAATGACGTTTGTTGAGGTCGTCGGATCTTGCTCAAACATGCGAATTATCTGTTCCTCTTCCTCCGATTGATAAATACGAGGTCGTCCAGCATCGCTTTGTCGTCTTTGAACACGACCAGTTTCTCGTACTCGCCGGTAAACTCCGTCAAACACACTCATATGGGGTAAACGGCGCTCTGGAAAACGAGACTGATATTCCGTTCGAGCATGTGTACTGACGCCATTGGCAAAACCATAGCAAAAGAGTATGTCCGCATACTCTTCGTTTGTGAACTCTCGAACACGAGGTAGGTGGTCGCGGGGCTCCGCAGCCATGATCAGGTCCTTTAGTATAAGCCAAGTCGTCGGGTAAGCAATCAATCACAGAGTCCAGTTCACTAGCCGAATCACAGAAAAAGAAGTTACACAAGTCCAATAACGTTAGCAAGGTCGAAGTTTTATCGTGATAAAGGGTTGAAAAGAGCGTCTAAACAGTACGAAGTGCCTGAGCAAACTGGGTTCACATTGTTCGTGCAACAAACACAAGCAAGAGCGAGACGGCGCATTCAACATGGATACCTTAGTCTAAAACCCTTTCTCGGAATGTCTCTACCTAAGTCTTTTGTTATCGCATTATTTCTGCAACTGTGTAATAAACCACCAACTTTTTTACCTCGTTGGATAGCACACAAACTGTACATGTTTTTTAAATAAAATGCAGACTGAATTTACTAGCGTTTTTGTGGAGATAATAAATGTTTTTGCAAACAATTTTATAAAAAATATTATTATTTTTTTATGAAACAGCCTCAAGTTTCTGGATGGGTCCACATTAGTATGATATTATTATTTATTATTAAGAGCTGTAACAAGGTCTCTCTAAAACTGCAAACAGAATTGAAATCGGTTTATTACTTTTTTTTTTATTGAATTTTTAAGTAGGAAAACTGGATATCCTAAAAAAAAATTAAAAAAATAATATAAAAAAAATGAGCCATTTCCGGATATCACAATGTATAGTCAAATTGTTGCAAATGACATCCTCTACCACCCCTAAAAAGGATCCGGTCTAATTACCAATAACCCTGTATGTAATTAATCTATGTATAGGTAGTGTAGGGTCTTCTCTTAAAAACTCACACTGCGAAATCCGCCACTGAATAGCCACTTGGAATACCAATTTTTTGCTTCTGTAGAAGGAATTTTCTAAAGTGTTTTTTAAATGTGAATTTTGATGGTAATAGTCGCAGAGGTGGAGGTATATTATTCCAGCATTTGGTGGCTAGATAGCGGAAACTTCCGGTGAATGCCACAGTTTTATGAGCGTGAGTCTCAAGAGGCATGTGGTTCAATCTTGTGCCGTATCTTTCATTACACGTGGAAAATTTTAATTTATGAAATAAATACTCTGGTTTTTTATGTTTTATGACGTCAAATAATAGTGATGCTAGATGCAGGTGTCTTCGAGATGACATATTCAGCGTTGATGTTTTATTAAGATAGGGAGTTATATGTTGACGAGGAGGAATGACATAACAGAAACGGCAACATGCATTCTGAACTCGTTGTATAAGACGGCGAGTCTTAGACTGCAGACGTGGACCATATACCAAATCACCGTAGTTGAGCCTTGACAGAATCAAAGACTCACATAGCGTAATACGTACCTTTTCACTAAGAAGATTTCGGACACGATATAGTACTTTTAGGCGATAAAAACAGGACTTTACTAGGTTCGCTACATGAGAATCGAAATGCAGACTACTGTCAATAATAATTCCCAGGTTTCTGGCCTCCTTAACATATTCTACCGGTTCCCCATTGATTTCGACTTTCGGATTAGTGCTAAGTATCTTGGTTACTTGTTTCTTTGAACCCAAAATAAGATGTTTTGATTTAAATGGATTAAGTAGCAAACCATTTCTACGAGCCCAGTATGCAACATTATCTAGGTCCTTATTTAGGTTCGATAAAGCAACTTGAAATTGTTCAGGGCGCGCCGATACGTAAATTTGAACATCGTCCGCATATAAATGATAGTTGCAGTGTTTTATTACTTTGGAAATGTCTGCACTATAAAGTATATAGAGTAATGGGCCAAGTATGGAGCCCTGAGGTACTCCACGATTGACTGTTTTAGGGTCAGAAATAACTATAGTGCCATCTTCACTCACTAATTTTACAGACTGTAAACGATTGCTTAAATAACTGTTGAACCAACATAGTGATTTGTAATCTACACCGTAATAAGATAGTTTAGAAAGAAGCAAAGGTATATTCAAAGAGTCAAATGCGCGAGAATAATCAAGTAGAACCAGACTTGTACCCTTTCCACTATCTTGGTCAGATAAAATATTGTCCACGACATCTAGCAAGGCGGTAACAGTTCCCATACCTTTACGAAAACCTGATTGAAGCTGTGGTAAAATATTGTTACTTTCCAAATATGCAATATGACTAGGCCCTTTTTCAAAATGTCACCAATTTGATCGGCATACGTTCGCCTAGGCCGGCCCCTTCCAACAACACCATCCATTCTTGCTCTGTACACCTCTTTCGTAAATCTTCTTTCACTCATCCTTTCCAAATGTCCAAACCACCGTAGCATACCCTTTTCAATTTTAGTCACTACATCCTCTTTCAATCCGCATCTCTTTCTTATTTCACTGTTGCGCATCCTATCACTCAATTTCACTCCACACATGCTTCTCAACGCTCTCATCTCCACAGCATTAATCCTACTTTCATGTCTCTTCTGCCACACCCAAGATTGACTACCATACATAAGTGTTGGCGCCAAAACTCCTTCAAGTATGGCCAGACGAGCCTTATTCGGTATAATTTTGCTTGCCATAACCGAGTACAAGGCGCCATTAACACAATTTCCTGCTTTTACTCTCCTTTCAATATCACCTTCACACTTCCCATCTCTTGTAAACAAGGACCCTAAGTATACAAACTCTTTCACTTGTTCCACTTTTTCGTCTCCTATCATAATATTGCATTCCGTCATATCTTCATTCCTCTCCATAACCATGACTTTCGTCTTTCCAACGTTCACTCTCAAACCTTTCCTTTTAAATGACTCATACATAACATTGACCATTTGTTGCAGTTCCGACGCTGACGATGCAAGTAGAACCTGGTCGTCAGCGTAAAGCAAAGTTTTGATCAGTGTCTCATTCATTTCTAAGCCCCATTCAGATTCTTTCAGATCTTTCAAACAGCTATCCATGAATAGGTTGAACAGCCATGGAGACGCTACACAGTACTCTAACACCGCGTTCGATGCTAAACCAATCCGTGTAGTCATCATTCAACCTGACACAGGCACTCGAGTCCTTATATAAGGATTTGAGTGCCCGTATCAAGTCACTATCCACCCCATACTCGGACAGAGTTGACCACAGCTCACTTCTCACCACACTGTCATAAGTCTTTTCCAAGTCGATGAAGCAGCAGAAAACCTTTCGGTGTTTGGCCAGAACCTTCTCGGTCACTGATCTTAAGGAAAAGACTTGATCCGTACATCCCATCCCCTTTCGGAATCCCGCTTGCACATCCCAAATCTTGCTTTCTGTTTCATTCATCACTCTCTCGATTAATATCTTTGCATACATTTTGCCTACAATACTCAGAAGACTAATGCCACGGAAGTTTTTGCATTCCTGCTGTGAGCCCTTGCCTTTATAAAGTGGCACAATAACGGCTTTGCACCAGTCATCTGGTACACGGCCAGACCGCCAACACTTATTAAATAGCTGGTACAGCAGGTTTGCTGGTACCCTCCTGGGGTAGTTTATTTTTTATTCCCCTCCTCATCGTATCAGCTTCTCCTACTTCATCGGATAGGAAAGGATTGGGTCAGTTGGAAGGGGATTATGAATGACGGGAAGGAAAAAGGTATTATGAAGGATACTGCATGCACGGAGGGGACGTTTGTTGTGTACGCATTAGCTAGGGAGGCCAGGGTCGCTTACCCGAGTGCCTTTTCTTCACGGTCGGACATACCAATGAAGAGAACACCCCATGACCACATATATTTTTTACTAGTTTTAATGATAAAAAAAAAATCTGTGCTATCTAAATGATTTTTTTGACGTTATCTTATAAAAGATTAATGAGCTAATGATATGAAGCAAGAAAACCTAGAATAACGTCAAAGGATCGCATGGTATGGTATGTACAAGCACTATTCTCGTTTAAAGTTAAACCAAAACCTTATTTAGTCCCTATAACTTTTCAACAAGCATTTTCCTCACAATACTTTACTTCATATCTATTAGTATATACCATGTTGGATAGCTTAAAAAAATTACTTTATTATGATCTGCACAATTAGTTACTATGACTTTTTTACAGGAGATGCACTTAAAATGCTGAATTTAGGTTTATCTTTAAAAGAGAATAGTGCCTGTAAGCCCACAGCATGCGCTCCTTTGACGTTATTCCAGTTGCTTAATATCATGAACGCATCAATCATTTATTAATTAAAGCAGTTAGATAGAGAAGATTTTTTTTTATTTCTCTAGTGAAAAATATATACAGCAAAATCCTAAAAAGTGAAATAACTCAAAAATGGATTTTTTTTGTAAGCTATAGTAAAAATGGATTGTTTTCACCTACTCTATATCCTCAACGGATATGGGTCCAATAGCCAATAAATTGGATTTTTATTTAACTTATATTATGAACCAATTACATGGATTTCAGAAAGATAACCAATTTTAAAGTGATTTTTATACTACTTAGCTGGTCGACCAGTTGAAACCTGGTGGAAGACTCATAGTCCCTATAGGACCTGAAGGTGGAGAGCAGCATCTTACACAGGTACAGTAAATAGTTTTACTATAAATTATAAATTTTCAATTCTGTAATTGATTTTCTTCAATACATTCTCCCAGTCATCCCTGGTATATTTTCCTTAGGTTTAGATCGTGTGACTTGTCAGTTAAGCTACAGGCAAGGCTCAATGAACTTTGTTTGTATGAACAAATATTGATAATTTCAATTCTTTAGGGTTCTGCGCGTGATCTCATTTGAATGTAAATGTAGGCTATTGTACTTCTTTCTGTTTTATTCTTTACTCAGTGCGAACAGTGCGAATTTACGCACCTGCAGCCGAACATTCGAGAACGAAACGTTCATAGGCGTCCGTGGTGGCACCACGTAGTAGTTTTCTTCGACGCGAATAGAATTTATGCTATGGAAAAAAATTAAATAAGCATTTTTGTTCCTTTTCATTTACTGTTCTTTGAGTTAATTAAAATAATAAATTCCAGGTAGATAAAGCAGCTGATGGAACTACAACTGTGAAGAAATTAATGGGAGTAATTTATGTTCCTCTAACCGATAAAGACCATCAATATCGTAAGTGACTCAATGGCAGAATCATAAAATTATTTGTTAGTTTGATTGTGGTTGTTATGGTTACTCACTGGTTTGAACCTATTAAACAATACTCATCATATTTTATTTCCTCGTTGTTTGATTACAGTAGGTCATTTTATCATAATTAATTATGATTGTTTGTATTGTATATTAGCACTAGAAAATACAATTTAATTAAGTAGACAAGTACAAAAATAAATTCAGGTACCTATTTCTATTTACATTTTCACAATTATTTGTATGTATGTGTGTTCATAAAATGGGTACGGCGCGGCGGCACGCAAGTTTTTGAACTTATTTGGAAAATAAATACGTGGTGGAAAATTTTGTTTAACTCAGAGCATGATACATGTGTATCAATTAATATAGTAAAGTAAATTTTCATAGTTTTGACATTTTTTGTCCAAGTCTTCCTAAAATGATGAATGTTCATTGATAAACATAAATATTGAAAAGAAACATAAAAAAGTATTAAGCTTTTTATCCCTAAAACACTCGTAGTTTATACAATTTAATTTTGTTCTATTTTCACACAATTATAGTTCTTAAATTTAAAAACCAAAGAACTTGAAAGGTAGGTACTGCTTTGATAAAATAAATGAAACATCTCAGGTAGCATGATATATTAGCAAGTTACATTACTCCAAAATTTAAAACATAATTAATGCGGCAAACGGCAAAGTATATGGAACCCTTGATTTTGTAGCCATTAATTAATGTAAAACACAAAAAATTAAGCACGCGAGCTTATTCCCATAAAAGCTTTTAAAAGCACATGTTTACAAATTGTATTTTTGATCATTTGATTGTACACAAGTTTAACGGGACTGGGATCATGCTCAAATAGTCTCTCTGTATTTTTTTAAATTAATTTCTGTTTCTTTTGTGGTCCATCCGGTTCATGCACCATTTTGTGTCAGCTAGTGCTAGATGAGGATCTCATTTGTCAAACACCGTTTTGGTCCATAAAAATATATATTTTACTACCTTACTACCAACACTGTTTCACCCTTTATACCTATTTACTTGTATACATTTGTATCATATTTCAGAACGAATATTGTCGGAATATTGGGATGATTTAAACATGCTTAGCTCTTTTGCGCAAATAAAAATGATGACCTCTTATGTGCTTGGACTGTTCATATTATTAGTTGGATTTTTGTTTTAATCGTTTCTTTTTAATTATACACAAGAAAATACAGATAATTGTTACTTGCTTTGTTTAAGGTTCTTGGCGCTAAGTTTTTATGGATATAGCAATATGAAATTAATTGATAATAAATAAAGATATATTTATTCTTATCTTAACTTTACAAATAAATACACAACAAAATACTGTAGTTTTATTTCTTAGTTCTATATTTTCCGACGAATTTTCTTTTTCCCGCTTTCTCGTCTTTATCAGCAGGCTTTGCCTTGATGTGTAATACTGAATAAAGCATTTCAGCCTCGTGTTTGTTTTCGATTATTTCCTTCAGTTGTTCCTGTGAATAAAATAATAATAAGTATAAGTTTTTCAATGCACGAATTGACCAATCACAATGCATCAAATCTCCGCTCTGTCTCAATCATGGAGGAAATATATTAGGTAATGAGTTGACCTATCTCGTTTTCTCTAGGGACTCAAGTGAAACCTACGAGCGGGTTGCGGGAGGGGTAAGCGGCTGGTTACGGCCAGTCATAGCTTCGAATTTGATAAATTTCGACAAAAAATTGGTGCTTTTCATTTCAGGATTGTTTAATTTGGGTGAGCAATAGTAACGCACATTTCACTTTGGTATCATCAAGCTTTTATTCAGTTTTGCACTGACCGATGACTACTACTATAAATCGAATTTTCTAAGTACATCATTGGTTTTCAATTTTAGACCATTGTCGCTTATAAATGTAAAAATGACAAAAGCGTTTTAACTTACGTGCGAATTTAATATTTTTCCCATAAATAAAGCCTTTGCCCTCATATTCTACATAGTTCGGCCGTTCAGAGAATGCGTTCCTGACACCTATCAGTTAGTCACGACTAGTGATGGGCACAACATAACACTGAGTTCGTTACCGTTCCTCCAAAATGAAACGCCGCGTTATTTTTAAGATTATTTTCGTTTTAAATTGGCGGAATCATTTAAAATTTATATTTTAGTAATTTAAATTGAAACCAAAAAAAGGTAATATAAATATAATAAAATTGTTTTATTTATTTTTTGTTACAAAGTTACAATCTGTATTTCTTTGCAATAAAGTACATTGAATAGACTGTGCGTACAGAATATTAACCAGACTCCGATTCGCTTGAGGAGGTAGTGTCTTCATCATCATCTTCGCCTACATGTATAATTATTTTATTATGAATAACAGAATCAATCCTAATATCTCGGTCAAAATGTTTCATAATCAGGTTTTTAGTCTTTCAACAACCTTTGCCCAGTCATCTCTAGTGACTTCCCCGCAGGCTTCTTTTAATAGGGTCATCATCTTTTTCGTGCTGAATGGCGGGGAAGTATAGTGGCGGGCGGCGTAACATTTTATTTGAGCCCAGATTAGCTCAATCGCGTTATATTGGCAATGATACGATGGAATTCTTAGAACGCGATGACCGTACTCCAGAGCCAGTTCATCGATTTCGTATCGCACATTTGCCACTTTATTTTCTTTAACTAATTTAATTAGCTCTGCTTTTAGCATCTGCATATTTGCGTCAATGCCTTTTTTTCGCGCATTCGGTTTGGTCATAGTTTTATTTTTTAATTTAATAAAAGTTATCTTATAGTCCATTATTTTCAAATTCTTAAAAAGAAAAACAAAACGTATTATTTCATAAAGTGTACCTGTTTAAGAACAGATTACGATACTGTTATAGCCTGTTATTGTTAGCACAGCACTACAAATATAAAGCTTTGACATAACCTTGTAATAGCGCAGTATAGATTTTGAAAAATATTGTTTACCAAGTTATTTGACACTCAGTTTGGCACAAAATTATAAAATTCATTGTTTATTGATATAATAATGTTTTTTTAATGCTCATCAATTTTTAAAACGGTAAACAACCAGCAAAAATACTTTTTATCGTAACTGCAACGCCATTACAAAGTTACTTCGTCAGTTCAATCGCGATGTGTCAGGAACGCATTCTCTGAACGGCCGAACTATACACTACACATTCCATGAGTTTGAATGTCATTAAATATGCGCAGGTGACTTTACAAGTAAACTAAAATATTGTACAACTATAACATAGTAATCGGTAAATCTAATATTCCTTAAGCATTTGCAAACTCGAGATATAATACCTGTGATAATGTTATTAAATGATCCATTGATATTCCTTTGTTCATTATCCTGGCTATATTTTTAGAAGTAACGCCAGGCAGTTTTTGTACAAAGTCGTGAATTAAAATGTTGTATCTTTCGTAATGCATGTCATCTGCAGCATTATCTCCACTCAACGCTAATGCTTCAGACACAATCGGGTTTTTGCGACCTTGCTGAAAAATAAATTGACCACTTAAACTCTTGAATTTAATAATATCCCTTGTCATTGTTTTTATTATCTCTTGATTATATTTATACTTTATTATAAAACTAAGTTTGAAACGTAGTGGTTGTTGGGATTGGCCACAGACATACATCTACATAGATAACGCAAGTGTCACGATTTGTATTTAAACCAAGCGCGCCGACTTCTTAACACCTATTGTGACGTCATAGCTGATATTTTTTGCTGAGAAATACAAACCGATTCAAAGGCACTAATGCCACCGATGAAATCGATTATACGCGGCGACCAATCTTTTTGCGTTATCTATGTAGATGTATGTCTGTGGGATTGGCACATTTTGTTGTTTTCAGTGTATATGTATTGTCATTAATACGATATTGAATTTGTGAGCAAAAATAAGGCGGCATATTGTCAGCAGTGTTGGCCGTGCTGATTAAAAACAGTTGGTATGAATCTTGAAAAACATTGAGAAGATATTCGATGAAGCGTCTCATGTAATAGTACTGGCGCAACCCTGGTTAACATTGGAGAAGTGTCAACTTCTCATAACAAATTTTACAAAATAAAACTGCTTGCATGTAGTTATCGCACTATCAATGTGTTATTTACATCTGTTACTTATGATTGTGACATGAATAAAGTAACTTTAAACTCTAACCTTCAATTCATAGAAGAGTTCTGCAGTGGCGTACGGACTTGGTGACCATATAAGTTTTAATCTTGGGAAGTGAATTGTCAAAAGTTGCAGCTTCTTCTGGATTTCTGCACCCGATATATCACTTGATACTACGAAATGACCCTGGAATTAAATATATTCATTGATATTTACAGTCGGATGATGTTAAAATAGGGGACTATTCCAAAATAATGGCAACACTAAAACATACCTGTAAATTGAATGGCTTGTTTTGATCAAATTCAATCAGAAGCATAGGTCTGCTGTAGTTTCTGCACATTTGCGTGCACTGTGTGTATAGTCTTCCGGAATTCAATGACCCAATCAAGTCAGATATTGATTTCCGTTCCACGCAAATATCTGGTGTTAAGATGTAATCGCCTATCTGAAGTTATAGAGATATTTTTTGTTATTTTATCTATAAAACCACTATTCAGTATTTCTTACTTCATGAGTAGTAATAGCACGTTAAAATAAAATGTAAATTCTTAAAATAACTTCTATAATTTAACTGACTCATTCTGATTGTATGAAACAAGGCTTTGAGATATTTACATTTTTACCGACAATAAACATTATTATAAACAATCCAAACTGAAACAAAAATAAGTCCAAAAATGATTGTTCTACAGAAAAGGATCAGAGCCTTTTAATTTAAAGCCTTTGCTACTTACGGCTTTTATCGAAATACAATGTTTAAATACTTGCCGTAATAACTACTGGTTCAATGTTTAGTCCTTTTTTATGCAACAGTGATGGAAGATCGGATCGGAACTCCCGCATATCTACGATAACCATTGGCCGCTCCTTTTGTTGGTTTTGACCACCTGTAAAATATTACCGTTTGTTTAGAATTGAGGTTTTATGCAACAATGGTTGTAGAGCTAATAATATGATATAGAATAAGACTAAAACTAGCCCTTAAAGTTTCCGAAACTTTTTCTATTAAAACATCCAATAAAGTTTATGCAGGAATGCCAAAGATTATGTTTTAGTTTTTTTTTATCTCATTATTATATGTATGTTGCTTTTTAGAAAGAAACTAAGGTATAGGCAAATTAGAATACATACATACATAACTTCACGCCTGTATCCCTTATGGGGTAGGCAGAACACCAGTGGTTATAAGACCATCTGATGTCACGTTTGACAAATGTGGTATTATAATGATGGAGAGAGGCTATTGCAGTGACAGGGGGTCAGCCTATCGCCCACAAAAGTGCCAATAAAACGTCTGTCTCTTAACTGACTTTTACAGTATGCCCGGGAAGAGAAGCAGCTGGTACATTCTATGTTTTTCGTTCGCTCCCAGTCCAGCATGGAAGCAAATTAGAAGTGGTAAATAAATCAATCAGCACGTGTATTCTGCTTGAAAATAATAATTATCATATTATTATGTATAATTAATTAAAACATGTGATTAAGATAACAACAATTAAGGCGCATTTTCATTGGTCGATAAGTCGGTCGTTTGCCCGAATGCGGCGTCTAAACGCATGCGGGCGAACGACCAATTAAATTTTGCTTCGGTTGAAAAGTCGGTTGTTAGCCTGAATGCAGCGGCTCAACGCATGCGGGCTAACCATAGTGGTCGTAATTGATTGGTTGAGAATACGGAAATTCCTCTTGCGATACACAGTAGGTTTCCTATATATTTCCTCCATTGGCACCATGGTTTTTCTTTGGCAAAGTTTCATATCCTGAGATTTTTAATAAATATACCTATTAAGTTCCGCTATAGCATTATTACCACGCTTAATAATCTTGTGCAGAAGTGCATAAGTATATAAAATAATATGGAAGTTTAGGGTTAGAAATAGCTTTGTATATTTTTTTCTAAAAAGGTTGACGATTCAGGTTCCGTGATAAGAGAGTAAATAAATATTTTTTTTCCCTTTACCTTATTTCACTCTATACATATTCTGATTATCTCAGGGCATAAGAAAACATCCAAAAATCTAAATATAGAAGAACTATAACCATTTTATCGAATAATTCTTAAAAACGAAGGGATTCTGTGTTATGATCTATTTTTATATACCACGAACCCAAGTCGTCGTGGGCACATGTGTACACATCTAACACCGTGGACCCTCCTGGCGCGCCATGGCGGGCTCTCTAGTAAAATGTATGACGGGATGGCGTATGAAATGTATCAAAGTTGACAAGGATGCGAAAGTGTATTGAAAGCATTGATATCTTTTATTTATTTAAGTCTTTCTAATGTATTAGTTTACCAGAATTTCAAGTGTTTCAATTTTCTATCGATCCGGATTGATATTTTACGCAAGGTGCGTGGCATTCCCATGCTCAGAGCTAATAGGGTTACGCCAATTTAGAGGCAATAAATATTTGTTGTATGGGAAAACTTAAATTTTAAAAGCTATTAAATTTTAGAAGTCGTAGATCAAATGTTGTTGGGATTGATAAGAGAGACTGCCTGCAAGAGGTGATGCGCTAATAACACTTACACCGCCACGGTCGGATATAACCGACATATATTTTCGAGTCCATTCCGCCACATTGTATATATACGACTAAAAACCACCATTAGTTTCATAAGCTTTTTTTTATTTAATAACGCTGGATAATGTTTAAAAAATGTTAATATTTGGTAAATGGTTAATCAAGTAATCATTTACAATTGAGTACACTTAAGTCTCTTAATTAGAAAACCTTAAAAATATGTCAGAAGTTAGATAAATTACTGATTTTATTATTAGAAAATTGCATTGATATCCAGCGCCATTGTCGTATATAACCGACCATAAGGATGGGACATAAGCAAAGATTTATTGAAACAAAAATCCACTTGAGTAAAAATATTTCTGTTTAAATTGACTATTTAAAAATAAAAAAAAAGCTATTAAAGACATTGTTACAATAGAAATAAATATGTTTAATTTCTTTGAAAATAAGTATAAAAATGTCAGTGACTTGAGTTCATGATTCCCATCCCTAGCGTGCATGTTTAGAAACGAATTTTGCTCCCAACCCAGCGCCACGGTCGGAAATAGACGACCGCTTCTGACGTCATAAGCGTCTTATGGAATTTTCGGTTAGTGTTGCGCTTACGCCTTAGTTATTATGTATTATGTAATCACATTTATCGTGTTATCGATAAATGTGATTTAACTACATTAAAAGATGTTAATTTCACCACAGTATATAGTCATAAAAATATTCATCTTTGGCCTAATATATTGTGCGGAAATCAAAAAATCTTTCAAAATCTTTTAAACGATTTTTGTTTAATTTGGTTACCGAAATACATACTATTAGAAAGGCTTTCCGCCATATTTTATATATCTGCCGGCTACCAAGTGTACAGTTAGTAGTTAGTACAGTTAGTAAAATAAAGTTATTGTAATAATTAAACAATGTTATAATCAGCCTCTTAACATGCCTTTGTACAAAAATAAGTCGTTTTGTTATAGTGAAATACCTAAAACTGTAATGAAAAAGAACACATGCCTAGATCCAAATAGTACCTTATATAGAACATTTTGAATAGGAGCTTTCTTAAAGTACTTTCTTAATACGTACGTAATACAAGGTAATTAATAGGTTTTTTATACTTAAGTCAAGATTCAAGGGATAGATCGCACAAGGCGACACCCAATATTACACACCCAATATTATATACTTACAAAAAGACACCTTATACACACACACACCTTACCTTAATAATATGACGAATGTATCTGTGAATGTATAGGTCGACAAGGGACTTTTGGCGTGTGGCAAAAATTTGAACTAACCGCGATCTTATGAAGTGTCACTTCATAACTTCTGACGTCTCATATGTATTGTAGTACTTTAAATTAACAAAAATGTTTAAAAAAACGCCAAAATGTATAAAATGTGGTGGTGGTAAAAGTAATGAAGTTATTTTAAGAAAGAAAAACAATTTAAAGTCCCTATAAACCCATAAAAAGAGTAAAAAATAAAGTTGCTTCTGCAATGTTTACATATTGCCATACTTTGAAAGATATATTTTTGAAATGTAATTATTTTTGGTATACTTCCATTAAATGAAATTACGACTCCAGGAGATTAGCTAATGCTGTAAGGACTTTACGAAAAGTGAATTAAACTCGGCAGATATTTCAGAATAAAAAAACCATAAGTGTATCATTTTATTCTGAAGAAAGAAATGGTAACGATAATTAAGCATTATAGATCCTTCTTTTAGATACGGCACTTGATATAGGTAGTAAATTATTGTGAAATATTCCGAGTGTTTCCAATATACAATTTATTATGAAATTAAAAAAAAACACTAGGAAAAATTATTTCTGTTGTTTCTTACGGGGTCTTTGTTTTACAGCTTAGTTTATTTCACCTAACTTTACAGATATTGCATTTACCGCCATACCTATCAGTGTGATCTTAACATGATCGAAATGATTAGGGTATTTTTAAAAGAAAATTCAAAGTCAAAGTTGGAAAGCAACCCTGTGAAATTCCAAAAATGTTTTAAAATGAATTTAATGCCATCGGAGCTATTGAAGGCGCTGTCATTGTTCACATGTAAAGAAATTACATGAAGGATTTCGCAAGAAAGACAGATAATTAGAAATGTCATACATTATTGAACTATTTTCAAAGATCGAAAAAGTAGTGATGACGAAGATGACGACATTAAAATTGATATTTTAATGCACTCTAATAGTTTTAGCTGTTTAAGCTTGAAGAGGTAAGAGACAAATAGATAGAAAGAGGAACTTTGATATTAAAGTCTTCCCGCCAATGACGGCTACCATTCTTACGATTCTTCAGAAAGTTAAGAAACTAATCTTCAGTTATTTCTCAAATGCCGTGTTTTTGACCTAACCTTTTCTTTAAAACAAATAATTTCTGTTTTCAAACAATGTTCATGCATTTTTATTTCTCGCTGAGAATTGAGTGATTTTACAAAATGGTAACCCTTATAGACAACGTCAAGCGCCAGAAAAGCCTCGTCGGACATGACGAAAGAAATTGAATAAATTCAGTTAAATATCTTTTTTATTCAACATTAAGATTTGTACAAACTTATTTACTGAATGGTTCTGATAAAATGAATAATAAATTTTTGTTCATGTTTTTGGGCCCTCCTATTCTGGACAAAAAAGCATGTAATTCTTTAGAATGGTAAGAATGGTAGCCGTCATTGGCGGAAGTCTTTAATATCAAAGTTCCTCTTTCTATCTATTTGTCTGTTACCACTTCAAGCTTAAAAAGCTAAAACTATTAAGATTGAATTTGAAGCGTGCGAAGCTGGGACGGGTACATCGATCTACCATTGAACATCCCTATTTGTTGGAGGTATTTATTTTTAGATTTACTTGGCGCTGGGAGCACGACAGCTTTTATAGAGTCTGACGGGTAAAGGGTTAAATATAACCATGTATAATATAATTACATTATTTTTAGGAAATTATTAATACTGTGAGTGAGTGTATAAGGACGTCATTACAATGAGATAAGTATTGGTTGATATACCTGCTTTTCTTGTGTCGATAGAATCAGCCTCCTCTTCTACATTCAAATTAAAATATTCATCAGTTTTTCCGTCCTGATATGATGGTACCACCATAACCTGAAATTATTTTAAAATATTTTTTCTTCAATGCATTTGTTCTCATACTTGAATATCAATCATTCGTTGTAGTTCGGATGTGGTGGTTCACTAGGTGGCCATTTCGTCGTCACGATCGTGAACACTTATATCATGTTTTGTGGGTCTGTCAAACAATTGACAGTCCAAACGCCTAGGAAGATGTTTTTTTATGCCAATTATGTCAGTCAAAGAAACGAACACCAACACTCTAAGTCACATAGTCCAGAAAGCGTACAGGTGCGTTTTCACAGACATGGAGTTGGGCTGAGTGCTCAACTCCACATTTGAAACATTCAAAGCGGAAGCTAATCTGCACCGAGGACTTTCAAATAAAAATATGAATATGCGGTCCTGCGCCAAACAGAATAGAGTGAACGATTCTGTGGCGCCAAGCGGAGGGCTCGCAGGGTTATGGAAACACTTTTCATTGCTCTTCACCGCAACACGCGAAACTATATTATGTTAAAAAATGCTATATTTTAATCCTTCTTGGTTTAGTTTAATGCATTTCTGAACAATATATGAATGTAACATTACAAATTCGAACAGATGATTTCCAATAATCTTATTAAGAAAAAAATAAAAAAATATACTTACACTTTTTGCTTGAATCAACAACTCAAAAGCCTGTTTTTCTCTTTTTAAAGATGTTAGATATGCTTGTTCCTCAACAGTTTTTTCGTGCATCATGAAGTATATTTTACACACAGGCTCTTCAGGTTTCTTTCTACACTCGTACAGTTCAATCTGTCTAACTGCAGCTACATCACTGTGATATAAAATTATGTATTCCGGTCTGAATGATTCTAATACTCTTTCCAATGAGAAATGACTACCATTTTCTTTGAAAGTTTGTATGCATATAATTGGTTTATCCGATTCAATTTGAGTGATGTCTAAGCTATCTATCTGCAAGTTAAAATGTTTACCAATTATTAAATAAAAAAATTATACAGGGTGACTGGTGACAAATTTTAGATACTGAAGGGGAGCACTCTGTGTTCGATTCTAATCATAATTATGTAATAAAAGTGGGTACTTCATTTTTCACTAGAATTCCCTATAAATAAATACTACTAATAATACTATTTACTTTACATACAATGAGTCAATCGTGGCACGTGACCTGACAGCTGGCACGTGATCTGGCGCTAGCGTAACCATGCGTTGCGTAATAATTCTTTAGCTTTCGGTTATGTTTACCCAGTAAATAATGAATACCTATTTATTTTTTATTATATTTTTTCTTTTTATGTATGATCTCAAACTATCACGAACTTTAATTGTGACCCACCAGTCACCCTGCATATTCTTTCTGGGTATGGTTATTTAATAAATAGTGAGAATATAAACTGAGAGGTTTTAATAGTTAATGTCATGTTAACAAACCATTCACAATAAGAACCCAAAAATAATAAGATGAATCTTTGGTGAACGTAGATTTTCGTGCTATTCTTAAAATTAACATGAATATTGATAGTTCCAATAAAGTATTCCAATAAACTTTATAAAGTTGTTCCATGCGAAATTATTCGAGTTATACCACACACACATAACTTCACGCCTGTATCCCTTATGGGGTAGGCAGAACAACAGGGACAATATAACCATCTGATGTCACGTTTGACAAATTTGGAGGTATTTTAATGATGGTGAGAGACTATTGCAATGACAGGGGGTCAGCCTATCGCCCACAAAAATCAATAAAACCTCTGTCCCTTAACTGACTTTTACAGTGTGCCCGGGAAGAGAAGCAGCTGGCAAATTCCATATTTTTCTTTTTTTCCAGCACTTCCGTGCTTATCGGAAGAGCCTTATCTTTGATTAATATTATCTACACATATAATAAAATGGTAGGAAAGTCAAAACTGTACATTGAATATTTTTTTAAAAGAATACTTGGGGTATGATCTACAATCGAAACAGAAACAAAAAATATAGTTTTTAGAATTTTTGTCTGTTTGTCTGTTTGTCTTTCCGGGATAAACTCAAAAAGTACTGCATGGATTTACTTCAAATTTGGCATGAAGATAGTTAAGAAGTCGGGTCAACATATAGGCTACATATTATCACGCTAGCAGTGTTATAATCGCAGGTGCGTTTGGTGCTGCATAGCGTTCACGCAGACGACGTCGCGGGCAGCAGATAGTTAAAATGATATAACTAACAACTGCCTACTATATATATTTTTATTTACACGAAATTTTTTTCACCCTTTTGTGATTTCTCAAGGGCAATATCTTTTGTCTGAGAATTTATTTAACTCCAACACAAGCGCATATAAGTTACTCACTAACGATTAAAAAAAAAATAATGAATTAGTAAAAAAGTCTAATAGCAAACTTTTGGGAAAATTTAAGAAAGTACAAAATTATGCGTATATCCAAAACTATAAGACTTAGCCCATAGAAAGTAGGCTTTAAATACTTGCAAATGACCCCATCTCAACGCTTTGTTCCTATGGCGGGTCATGTGCCAGTGACCCTGTATAAGTGTATATGTATATTTACATTTCTGTTATAGCCTAGAACACAAAGCAATCATTTAAATAGCCAATAATTACCTGAGAAATTGGTTCGAAAACGCTAGTTTCCATAACATCTTTCTTTGTTTTATTATCATCGCTAATTTGTGTCAAAGTTAAAAAATAATTCGATTTGTTGGTATCCTCTATGTTGCATTCATCATCTTCGTCTTCGAGTTCATTTTGATTACTTGACGATGCGACAATTGTATTTTTTGTTTTCAAGTCACTTTCATTTGTTTCTTTGGGAATTGAATCTTTAAAAGCGCTAAATTTTGGAGATACTGCTGTTATTGTTATTTCTTTTCTAAAAGCAGTGTAAAATAGATATTTTTTAGCACCCATTGTCAAATAATGATTTAACTGACTACAAGTTCTGTTGTCTTGGCAAAGAATTAAAATTTTCGTTTTATTAAGATTTCCATCTTGCTTTTTCTTTACTTCTTCTGGTATTTCATTCGTCAATAAGTCACTAAGTACATTCCATTTTGGAGATGATTCTGCATCGAATTCTAAAATGAAAATAACAGTAATTTAAAATAAAAGTTACAATCTACGTCGTCTTATAGATAAGGTTATAACATCCATTTTATTATATGTGCCTCCAAATCGACGCTTTCCGGTAGCTTTTAGAGAAGATTCGTCTTTTCTTGCTTTTCCTGTGATGGGAATTGTTCATTATTTTTTTATGTACTTTATATGAAAACCCGTTTCGAGGAATAAGGTTTCTGATTAATTCAGTCAATTTAAAACATTTAAAAACATTGGGGTTTCATAGATTTTTAACAAAATACATTTGACCTTTATTTAACCTTGATGGCATCAAATCGACTAAGTACCTATTATGCCATTAAAGCTATTTAAAAACATCAAACTTAAAAGAAAGTCTATAGCTCTATGGTTGTTTTGTTTACATTATAAAGTAACCTCATCGTTAATATTGAACGTCAACAACACCGTGGAAATCGGGGAGAGATTATAGATTATTTTTACAAACTACAAAGAAAAAAAACAAAGGGGAAAAAGCCACTTAAGATGTTGATTTGAATCAATTTTTAAAATGTTTTTGTTTACAAAAAATAATAGGTAAAAAAAAATGAACAATGTCCATCGCCTGATGGATCTTTGCATTAGGTCGTCCTGACAACTGACGATTTTTTTATTCACCATATATTCTGTTTGTATAATTTTTACGTGTAAAATAAATATTAGTTTACCATTTTTAAGATTAAAGACTCTGCCTCGAGCTAACTTGAACAATTGCTCAGCGGAATCAAGAAGAATCCACCCGGAGTTCATCTGTGCGTATTCTGTTGTACGATATTTACTGACGTGGGCGTAGAATGAAACCGAATCATCGTGGATTAAGTTTCTGTAATTACAAAAGGATCACGTATTTTAATAGTACTCATTGTTTTATGTTCAAACTTCCTTGTTCGAACACATTTATTGCAGTTACGGATACATAATAATGCTTTCTTCCTTGATTAATGAAAAATGTGATAAATAAAAATTAACCGACCAGGATTCGAACCTGGGACCTCTCGTTTGCCGGACGAGTGCTCTTCCAACTGAGCTACCGGGGCCTGGCGCTACGCCTCAAAATTACTTACCACATTTTTTTTTTTTTTTTTTTTTAAATGCAAAAAACTTAAAAACATTATTTCTTCCTTGATGTTTAGATTTATTCCTAAAATCCCCATCAGAGGGGATTGTTACTTTTTTTTCGGAAATCCCCACTGGGGAAACAAATGCAGCTCAGTGGGGATTTATGGAATAATAAATAACATCGCCAAATGCTTGCATAGGTGTTACGGGCAGGCCGGGCACGTCGGCGGATTTTTGGTACAGTTAACGTCTAGCCGTTGCATGTTCTGACTCAAATATATATAATAATATATTTAATTTATTATATATATAAATAAATAATAAATTAAATCCTCAAACAATCACATGGCCCTAAACTAAGCAGAGCTTGTGATATGGGTTACCATGTATCGAACTAGGGGGGAATCTAGAATACAAAAACATAAATAGATACGTGGATAGATACTGGCGTCTGAGGAAGACAGTGTTACCCCATCGCCTAAGTGGTCAAGTTTATTGTGGTACTCTTTTTTTTTTATAAGTGACTAAACCCGCGTTTGACCTCAATGCACACGGGTTTAGGAAGGAACTGGCTCTTTATACAATATTGCCGGAACACATTACCGCCGGAGCGGTAACATTTGGCGGCAGACTTTATATAAAGGGTGGTCGCTAGCCAGGCGGACCCAGAAGGGATCCTACCACCAAGCAAAAATGTAAGAGCAAGAGTAATGTTTCGTTTTAAGTACAGTCCACGTCTGGACGTTGCGTCACTCCCGTCCGCATACGGGGGCACGGACGGGCCAGGCCGCAACTCAGCACGCGGAAAAAAACGCGGCGGATCATGCTATGCACTGACGCAACCCACTATCGAAACCAATTATCGATGCGGCCCGGCATAGTGTGCCTTAAAGGAACGCTGAGTAAAAGTAGGAGGCTTATACATATGTGGATTTACACTATTTTGTATGTAATAACTAATCATAATAACAAGTTAATTAAAAAGCAACAGATCTAATTTATACATACATGATCATTCCTCTTAACACCTTTAGATCTTGAACATATTCTTTGGTCCTTGTGCTCAGTTGATGCCAAACACAATCCAATTGTGACTGTAGTATTTTATGATATTTTTTTGTAATGCAATTTTCTGTGGTAATTTCCTGCAAAAGAGAAATAAATGGTATTAAATAGATTAAAATTAAAGAAAAAATATAATCTAATGTGTGGTGAGAAATGAAATGTGGTCAACTCTTTCTGAGCATGTGTGCGGCCACACTGGATGTGCGGTGACTAGGGCCTAAGCCTAACGCGGGCGTGGCGGCCTACGGCGGGCGGGCGCTGTAGCGGTTTGACTTATATCAGGTGTTGAAAGCAATGGACGACGATTTAGTATTTCTTTATTTTTGTTTAAAAAAACGTAGCCCATTTTTTTAATAATTCGCTCGCATATCCGTGTCAACATTTGACTACATTTTAAGTAAAATATCTGCTAAACTCATAAGATAAACCTAAGAATTTTTGAAAAAGTACCTTGTACCTTGTACGATTGTCGGGTCTTTTCCGCCGAAAGACGTGTTGTTTTTAATATACCAAATAATAATATTCGTTTATGTTGACAATATTTACAACAAGATGTTAACAATTGAAAACAGAGGCCCATATAATAAATATCTTAGTCAAACATATATAAAAAATTGTTAATAAATAACACATATATTTATGTTAGTATTACCCAACTGGTCTGTTACTCCCGCCACCCGCGCATTGGGCCCGTGGTGTGGCCAGAAAGAACGGATAGGAACGTTTGAAACTTACGCACGCTGACTGGATCAGTCCGGTCGCGCTAGGTTTCCGCCTTAGTCACTCCAGTGTGGACACTACAGTACGGTTACATATGTTTGATACTTCGCGCCCGCCGTCGCCACCGGATTGGCCGCGACTGCTGTACGTAAGAAGAGTACCTGCTCGGACCTCTCACTAGTGTTTTCCTGCGCGACTTCATCGTGAAGTCTGCGCGCCCGTTATCGTAACGGAGTGACTGCCAACCAACGCTAGTCGTCCTGGTTGGGGGGCCCGTCCGTCCCTCGGTACCTGCCCGGTCTGCCACCAGCGGCAAGCCCCGGGTAAGGGCCCTGGAAAGACGGCGCAACCCGACTAAGGGTCGCAGGGACGCAGTCGCTCCCCGCGAGTTCCCGCGCACCGGCATACCGGTATGCCGAGCCACCCACCGCCGCGGAAGTCCACCGCTCCTGCGCCGCTTCCTACCTTGCGCCGCCAATCGGCGGCTGCGAGGGAGGGCAGGCCGCAGTCGAGCAGAAGACCCGCCGCCGAGTCCACCGCTCCTAGCAAGCCCGCCCCGCCACCGGCCGTCAAGCCGGCCCGCAAGCCGGGGAGGCCGCTGTCGCCGCCCGCGTTGGAGGCTAAGTCGGCTGCTGCGAACGTCGCTGATGCTGTTGGCGGAGCATCGCCGTTCAGCGCGCCGACACTGCCACCGACAAGGACGCCGGCGGCTTCCCCGCACCGGACCGGCTCGCCGGCCGCGGGCGAGAGCGAGATAGTCGCTCACCGCACTCCCCCCTCACCCGAGCGGGGGATACTGATAGAACAACTGGAGCAGCTGACCCCGGAGGAAGCGCAGGAGATAATGGCCGAGGTGTACGCGTACCACGGCCTATCTGCTCCACCTCCGGTCTACAGAATCCAGACCGCGCACGCGGAATTGAGTTTGTCGCCCTCCACACCAGGAGCCGGCGACGAATTCTTCCCTGCGCCGCCGCCGACGCCGGCTACCCTGCCGAAGCCGCCCAGAGCGCGCCCGCAACCCGCGGGCACCCCGCCGGGCCAGGTTTTGGCGGGTACGCCGGACCAGCCTCCCCGCCTAGACAGGCGCCCCCGCGAGCCGCGACGGCGAAAGGTGCCCCCCGAGGCAACCCCCGCCGCGCCCCGCGCCCCCGCAGCCGCGCTCCCGACCACGGGGCGCCCCACACCGAGTGAGACTAAGCCGCCGTCGAGCATGCCGGCCTTGTTCACCTCACCGGACAAGGACGGCGCTCCGGCGCCCACAGGACGTGACTTCGCCACGGTGGCGGCCTCACCGCCGACACCGTCGCCGCCCGCAAAGCGGCCCGCGACCGCGCAGCCTCAGAGCGCGACACCGGTGATGCGGCCTGCTGCCCGAGCGCCGGCTAACAAGCCGGCCGCCCGCGCCGCCGCCGCCGCACCGGCGCCGCCCACGCAGCCGAAACTGCGGTACCCGCCGCTCATCGTCGAGCACCTCCCCAACTGGCAGGTCCATTTCCGCCGGTTGATGGACGAGCTCGGCAGACCGGCGAGCGCGAGACCGCACGGAAGGGGCCTGCGATTCGTGCCGACCGACGACGTGGAATACCGCGTCGTCCAAAGATATCTCGCTCGGCTGGAGAAGGAGGAGGGAATCTCCTGGTTCTCCTATTCTCTTCCAGCCGAGCGGCATATCAAGGTCGCGATACGCGGCCTCCCCGTCGACACCCCACCGGACGACATCCTCGAGGACCTGAAGCGCCGCGGTTTCGAGGCTGAGTACGTGCGGCCCATACGCGCCCGTCATGGGCGCCCGGGCTGCATTTACTATGCCCAAATCGCTCGGACCCCAGATTTCCCGCAGATATACAGCGTGTCGGAGCTCCTCTGCATGCCGGGCGTCAAAATTGAGGCCTGGCGGGGCAGGAGGGGCCCGGCGCAATGTCACCGCTGCCAAAAGTTCCGGCATTCCTCCCACAACTGCCACAGGCCTTTGGCTTGCGTGCGGTGTGGGGAGGGACACCACGCCGGAGCCTGCCCGAGACCGCGTGAAGAACCCGCCACGTGCGCTAACTGCGGGGAGTCACACCCCGCAAGTAGCGCAGCCTGCCGGGTCTTCCAGCGCGAGATGCGCAATCGGAAGGCCGGCACAGTTGCCCAGACCCGATATGTCCCCGCCGCCCTGGGGCAGGCTAGCCTCATGGCTCCCGCCAACCCAGGGGCGGCGGCCCCACCGAAGACGACCAGGAGGAGACGGCGCCGCAAACCAAACTCCGCCCCGTGCGTCGAGACGGTTGCGGCCCCCACCGGACGAGACAGCCCAGCCGGCGCCGCCATCAAGGCCGCGCTGGCCATACTTAGGACAGCCCTTAACGCGCTGAGCGTGTCCAAGGACCCGGCGCCCGCCCTTGCTCTGGGCATTTCCCAGCTGGAGGCAGTAGCTGGCCAGCTGATCCCCTAGCTCCCTACGCTGATCGCCCGACGGCCGTCTGTCTTGCGATAGACCGCTGACGGGCTTGATTGCGAGGGGAGCTAGGCCACCATCGATGCCGCGCCTAAGGCACCCCAATGACCGGCCCAACTCCTTGGGCTGCGCTGCTGCCTCCCGAAAGGGGCCATAGCCCCGAGCGGATTTCCCCGTTCCCCCCTCGGGGGGGGCGAGCGAAGACAAACGACGCCGTCGCCACCACCTTAGGCTCGCAGTAAGGACGAGCGCTAGGGGGTGGACAGTGACGTGATACTGGCACTCAAATCCTTGTACATGTATAATGACTCAAGTGTATGTCTCAGGTTGAATAATGACTACACGGAATGGCTTAGCATCGATCGCGGTGTTAGACAGGGCTGTGTAGCGTCTCCTTGACTGTTTAACCTATTCATGGATAGCTGTTTGAAAGATCTGAAAGAATCTGAATGGGGTTTAAGATTGAAAATAAACATGAATGAGATAGTGATGAAACTCTGCTTTACGCCGACGACCAGGTGATTTATGAGTAATTTAAAAGGAAACGTTTGAGAGTGAATGTTGGAAAGACGAAAGTCATGGTTATGAAGAAGAATGAAGATATGACGGAATGCAGTATTATTGTGAAAGGAGACGAAAAAGTGAAGCAAGTGAAAGAGTTTATATACTTGGAGTATTGGAAAGTATGACGGTGATATTGAAAGGAGGGTAAAAGCAGAAAATTGTGTTAATGGCGCCTTGTACTGGATTATGGCAAGCAAAATTATACCGCATAAGGCTCGCATTGCCCTACTTGACGGAGTTTTGGCGCCAACACTTATGTAGGTATAGTAGTGAATCTTGGGTGTGGCAGAAGAGACATGAAAGCAAGATTGATGCTGTGGAGATGAGAACTTTGAGGAGCAGGTGTCTAGTAATAGGATGCACAACAGTGAAATAAGAAAGAGATGCGGGTTGAAGGAAGATGGAGTAACTAAGATTGATAAGGGTATGAGGACATTTGGGGTGTACAGAGCAAGAATGGAGGCCGCTCTAGGCGAACGTATGCCGATCAAATTGGCGACATTCTTAAAAAAGGCCTAGTTAAAAGTACCTACCCGTAACCGGCGATCATGTATGAAAAGATGAATGATCGTTGAGGAAGCGAAAGAGGTATGTCTGGATCATAGGAATTGGTGTTCCTTTGTCTCTGCCTACCCCAAAGGGAGACAGGCGTTATATTATGTGTGTATTAATATTGTGCTTTGGATAAGGATAGAAGGTACCGGCCAATACAATAGAGAAAAATTTACTATAACATTATGATTTTTGTTAGTTCTCAGATTGAAATGATCCAATCAAGCGAATTCCACATAACCTTGTTTATTGTGCAAGATTTAATTTGTCAAAGTCAAAATAAAATTTATTTATTTTGTTGGTCGAAGATGAAATCACATGGGCAAACTCAAACTCAAATATTCTTTATTTCGTAAGTATTTAAATACATTTGAAATAAGTCAAACAATTTACAAATTGAAATGAATCTACCACCAGGAAAGTCCATCTGTTGAGAAGAAGTGGCAAGATCAACGACTTTTAAAAATAAGAAAAAAAATACACAATAACAATTTACAGCCAGGGAATCCCAACTTCTTGCATCCGGATATCTTATAGTAAACCTTGATCCTATAGTGAGCTTGATCTGGCTCTTCATAAAATATTGCCGAAACACATTACCACCAGATCACTGTTATTTGGTAGCAGATTTTATACAAAGGTTGGTCGCTAGCCACTCAGACCCTGACCAGACAATTTATTGAATAATCCAAGCGGGGGTCACTCGGATTAGCTGCTTTTAACAACATGCTTATCTAAGGGTGGGAGCTATTCTAAACCGACCCTGCATGGCCAGGAAAAAAAAAATATAAGTACATACATATTAATATTAATAAATTATACCTGCATATCAAGCGACCTGTTAATGCTTTTCAATTGTTTGACTGTTTCATTCATAATATCAAGTAAACATGTTTGTATGTAATCCATGTTCATTGTGAATGGAACATGCAGTTCTATTACTTCAGCCTGTCGAGATTTAAGACTTTTAATTACTGTACCATGAAACCTGAAAGCCAAGATTTCAATAACATTATTCAAATATAGTAAATGTAAGGTCAAAGTTTACCACAATTCTTGGAATAAATAAAAAAAAAGGGCTTATATCTGGCTGCACTATTGAATGAATAATTTTGGTCTTAAACAATAGTTATAACTGCCTTGACCCATTATCTAGCGAGTTTTTATGCGGAAATGTGTAGTTTTTGAGAAATAGTTTTTGAATAATAATAATAAACAATAATAATTCATTCAATAACACTAGTTTGACAATATTTTTGTTTTTTTCTAACATTTGCTTGCAATCTAACCTCAAAAATTAAAATTAGTGTTTTTCAAAAACTACACATTTCCGCATAAAAACCCGCTAGATAATGGGTCCAGGGAGTTATAACTGTCGTTTAAGACGAAAATTATTTGTTAAATAGTGCAGCCAGATATAAGAGCCAACCCGTTACCTGGGCCATAAAAATAGTTCCTTCACAAACAATGCCCTCATAACTTTCTCTACTTGATGAAATCCAAAGGTGAAGGATATTGGAGAGTTAGAAAATGCCTTTATGAAACCAGTCTGAAAAAAAAACAGTTTTATTATGATTCCAACAAATGTAACATTTTGAATTTATTTGATAGCAGTAATCTAAAATGTACCTTATTTTGTTGTCGGTACAGCCTTAATGCAAAAGCTTCCTGGCAAGACTCTAGGATAGTGTGCGCTCTCAAGACTATTATGCCAGTAAGATGACTTGTTGGTATTCTATTTTTTAGGAAGTCTACTACTAAAACTTGCGTAGAAACTATTCTGAGGCCTCCTTCCAAATACGCCTTCTCTCTGAATTATTAAGTAATATGTATCACAAAACTAATTAATACATGATACTTTCTTATCACTCTAGCCAACCTTCAGTCTATAAAAAATCTGAATTAAATTTGTGGACATACATTCAGGCTTGTAACAATATTAGAGATTACTAAATAACAAGTATACTTATTTAAATAGAACACAACAAAATCGAAAATAGATCCATTTCAATGGTTTATTTAAAACCAAATCACTTATAACACATTAAATTATATTTTATGACCAATAATGATACGCTTTAATTAGATTTTGTAATGAATTGAAGGCTAACTCCTAACCTCAATATTAAAACTTTAAAAATAATATCTAAAAAACTATGCATTGGATTACCATGGTAGGAACTAAGACCAACCAAACCTCAACCTTCAAATCCAGCAGCATATTTCTTAATATGTCCCAATAACATATTACATAGTACTGGTAAGCTTAGCCGAAACTGTCTTTATCAAATACATATTTTAAAGCTGAATCAAATACATAGTCTTTCAATTTTTTTTACAATTGTTAAAGTATGTTAGTTGGTATACCTTTCTGTCCCTGTATTAGGTAGAGACATTAAATTAAACCTTTCCGTAAGAAACTTCTCTTCATGATCTCCACTATTTAATATTAGAACTAAGTTACTTGGATTGTTATACACCCAAATTAAGTTTGAGAGAATTGCATTATAATTGAGCCCTCTGAAAGCAAAAAGTTTCAAATTATTATCTTATGACTATAAACATGTGACTAATGAAGAAGAAAAAGAAGAAAGAAAGAAAATTTATTTCAAAGCCACGAAACATAGATCTATCTATGGTCCTGAAAAAAAAGCCAAGCATCTCCTCACCTTGGGATTAGCAGTTTTGGAAAGGGGATATAATCCAACCTATTTCACCCCGCATCACCCCCAAAAGCCGTAGGCACGATTTTACAGACCCCTTTTATAAGACAGCCCTGTTGAGGTGAAAACCCCTTCGTCCTATACCCTAGCTTTTGTAAAATAGATTAACTATGAAAATATTGTAAATTCTACGGATAAGATAAAATAAACTTTTCTTTCTCCCAAACTAACGTATACAGTTGTGTGCTTGATCCATAAAAATTCAAAAAAGTTGACTTACTTAGCCATAATAAGTAAAGCATCATTTTCGTAAACATCCGTAAATATTTGTTTCTCGAAAGGAAGTAAAGAGTATTTGATATCAAAACCGACAGCACTTTCTTTACTATTATCTTCAGTTCCCATCTTAGTTTATATAAAATTTATATTTAGATAAACTTTTAATTGTTAAAGGAATTAGGTAAAGTAATTCACTTGGCAATCAGTGTTTAACACCTTGAAATTGTTGTTGTTATTGTTATTCTGGCGGGGCACAGTTTCATAGACATAGAGAATTTCAAAGTAACCAGCGACGCAAGTGGAAGTCGGAAGAACTAAAACGTTCAATCATTCAATCATTCAACAACTGGACTCCATTTTGAATTTTGATACTTACTATCACTTACTATTATTGTTGAGTTTCGTTTTATTTTTGCTGTTTGTTAGCAAAATGAGTTTAGTGCGCAAGAGATATTGTGTTTTCGGCTGTCAAGCTTTATGTGAGTATTCAAATAATCACGTTATGTTATCTTAAGAAATCGCAGTAACTGTATCAACTTTACTTATATAATTCCATTACCATTTTAGCTACACTTGATACCTCTACATAAGTTTCCAAATCCGGAAAAGGAACCGGATTTATTTGACTAATGGTTGTCAGCCGTTGGTGACTTTCTCAAAGAAAGTAACCGTCAAAAAATATATGCTGTTAAAAGTGTATGTGATCACCATTTCTTGGATTGCCAGAAAACATATGGAAATCGAATCATTCCATCAGCTGTCCCATGTCGCCAACTGTTTTGTGAGTGTAACAATTATACTAAATAGAAACGATAAGCAAAACAGATAAACGGTCACCTAAAAAATTGTGTTTTCTAAAATATTGTAAAATATAATATAGAATATAATAAAGTTTATAAACTAGTGCTAAGTATAACAGAGACTAGTGCCACTTTCCTGGATAACATCTAATCTGATAGAACTCCAGTATGTTCAGTAAAAAATAAGTTAAACTCTGATCACTCCGGGCAGTTTGTTACTGTCACCAGAAAGTGAAACAGGTTAATTAGAACATATTGGTTGTTCAAATTGTTGACAAATGTTTAAGAGATTCAAATGTAATGTAACTATGTAAACTAACAATATGGAAGTAATTCTACAGGGTGACTGTTACATGGCCCACCATATAAGCTACCATTATAAAACCATTTACAATTAAAAACTAACTTAAATCAATCACATTTATTTCAGATAAAACTATGGAGTACACTTTAAAAAGAACTCACAATAGAAAGGAAAAAAGAATGCAGAGTGAAATAAGGCGATTGCAGTTAAAAATTAAAAGTTTCAAAATATGAGTGCAACATGTTGAAAAATTATCGGCCAAGAAAAATTTTGACAAACTTATTTTATAGTTGGTGCAGGTCAATTAACAGAATATTAGAAGGGAAAATGAAATATGATGGGGCAGATAAAACAAAATTGTCAGCATAAGAATTTTATAATAAAAACACAAAATTAAAAATTAAAATTTGCATTTATTATTTCCACCCAAAAGCTATGTCATATCAAACTAAACAATATCGCAGTTTAAAATAAGAATATTGCTGGTTGTCTCTATCTTAGTAAGTAGGTATTTAATAGAATAAAAAATATTAAAAACCAGGACTACATTGTAATATGTACATTTATGGTTATGTATACATTTAGTTCATACAGAGAGCTCTAGACGGCAGCACTGCCATACAAACAAGAAAAATCCTTTAGTTGCTACTCTTTTCCTTTAAAATACTTACCTTTCTCTTTGTTGTTATTGTATCACTTCTTCTCTCTGAACATAGACGATACAGTTAATATGAGATAGATAGATGCGCAACTTGTTTTTCTGGCCTAAAAAGAATAATTATCCAAACCATAGATGGCGCTAGTGACCTTATTTAATTACTAAAAAGACCGCTAGATGAAAAGACTGAATAAGTCTTTCTTATAATAAAAGTAAAGGTTAAAAAATATCTAATCCTGTATTTAACATTTAATGTAAGATTTTATATTTTTTATTGCGATACTGCTTTAAAAATACGTCCGGACAGATGAGGCATTCAATAATCGGCTATCCCAGCGCTACCTAGTTAACAACAGGAGAATGAAATACCAAAAAGTTCGTTCTCCTCTCCCTAGATCAATCAGTTAAATGACGATTGTAAATTGATGAACGTAAAAGTTAAAGTTAGCAAGATTGATATTGATATAGAGATTAAATCCCGTGTAACAAGAAGTGAGGAGATGTTTTTCTAAGCGATATTTATAGCATTTTATCTACATGTAATTTATCTTTGTGTAATATAGCGAATACAAACAACACGCCGAATTTAAATTCATCACACCGCAATCAATCCAGGCTCACATCCTCCTTACACTTCATTGGTGACTTGCCCGACGTGATCCACGTGTTCGCTTTGAGCCCCTGGTGTTGGATTCGACCTTGATTGCATGAGTGTGGTGTGCTTTCGCATCGCCTGTCTGCTGCATGACATGTTGTGACGTTTTTCACCTGCTTTGTCACTGCACGAGCAGTGCTAGCACGGATCTTTTGTCGATCGTAAGTTTACGAATGCTCGTATAGTATGGAGACGGTTTTGCAAGCAATAATTGAAATCTATCCATTGCCGCACGGTCAGCTTAAATAAATGTGTTCCTTGTTAATTTTGAATGTTTGTTAACAGGTTCTACTCTTAAATAACTGTACAATAAAAAATTACATTGTTACTAAAACTTGCAACCGACTCCATACTATACGAGCATTCGTAAACTTACGATCGACAAAAGATCCGTGCTAGCACTGCTGGTTTGTTGGTTTGTACTAACCCCAACTAACCCCACCGGCGTCGTGTTCGACGGACTACAGAGGCGTGGAGCTACGCATAACGAGGTACTCGCTGCTTACTAACTCCCTACGACTTCCGTGGAAGCGCACCCGTCGATGCACAGCAGATTCCCCGTGTTTTTACATACTCAGTGCATGTTTCATTCACCAGTGTTTACCCAGCCCTAGTGTTTTCAATACTCAGTTTTTTTCTACTTAAAACGGTGGTGGTAACATCATCTAACACCCCAGTGCTTTCCCTCCTAACTAAGTGTGAATTTTGTGGACATTTAAGAACCTATTGTGTAACTTTTTGTAAATTATAAGTAGGTATCTAATTTTAAAAACTTTGTTCTGTTACTTATTAACTTTTTACAACTTCATTTTATAATTTGTCTGCCTGTTTGTATGTCTGGGCATGTTTGTTAGTTAATTTTACATTTAATGTAGCTTATAGTAACATAATTTTAACAATTTTTGGTTACACAATAACACCACACCTTTCCACGGAGGCCTATTCTGTAAAATAACACTTAAGGAGGCTTATTCTGGTGTGGTTTTAAAAATATTTTTTTTAATTATTTTTTTGTGCATGTTTTTACATTGTTTTACCTTTTTAAATGTGTTTATTGTCTATTAGATTTATTGTCTATTAACTAAGACTAATTTTGCATTTTGTGTAGGTTTTTAACTGCTTGGTTGTGTGGTACATTATTATTATTATTATTTTTTATATGGCGGAAGCTTTTACTGAGGTTAAGGATAAATTAGACCGCGTTATGGCTGAAAAGGCTGTTCTTGAGGAAAAACTTAATCAAATTCTTCCCAACGAAGCCCAAGTCAATGCGGCAGCTGTCAAACTTCCCCCATTTTGGTCCGATAAACCTGCAGTTTGGTTCGCCCAAGTTGAGGCCCAGTTTCAAATAGCCGGTATAGTAGCTCACCTTACAATGTATAATTATGTTGTTGGCCAGATTGACTATAGGCTTGCAGGCGAAATCGAAGACATCATTACACAGCCTATAGAAGCAGGTAAAAGGTACAACACTTTGAAAAATGCACTTATCAACAGTTTTTCTATATCCCAGGAGCAGAAGGTCCGTCAGTTGCTTGGCAATGAGGAACTTGGAGACAGGAAACCGTCCCAGTTCCTCCGTCACCTAAAATCTTTAGCTGGTTCCTCATCTTTGGACCAAAATATTTTAAGGCAGTTATGGATCAGACGTCTCCCCCAGGATATACAAGTGCTGTTGACTTCGCAAGCGGACGACTTGAGTTTGGAAAAATTGGCTGACCTGGCAGACAAGGTCATAGACCTTACTGGGCGGTCATGCGCAGTTTTCTCTACCGCTGCACCTTCACCGGACCCTGCCCTCGATTTGGTTTCTCAGGTTGCTGAACTAACCAAATTAGTTCATGCTCTCTCCGCTAGAGGTAGCAGCCGGGCGTGCAGTCATTCTGGCTCAAAAGGGCGCAACTCGCGCGCATTTTCACCTGCTAGCAAATAATGCTGGTACCATAGACGTTTCAAGAGCCGCGCTTCCGAGTGCATCCCGCCATGCAATTGGTCCTCGGAAAACTCGAGGGACAGTCAGTAGTGGCGGGCACTGATTGTTACAATGTAAGCCGCTGCCTCTTTGTTACTGACCAGGTAACTAAACGTCTATACCTCATTGACACCGGATCGGATTTGTGTTGCTATCCCGTTAGTTGGCTCCCGCGTCGTCGAGAGAACTCCGACTATGAGTTAAGCACTGTTAACGGTAGCAAAAACACAAGCATATTAATGACTTTGCGAACAACTGGTCCGGCGCAAAGGTGTTTTCCACCCTTGACCTTGTGAAGGCCTACCATCAATTACCGGTTTTTGAGGAGGATATTTCGAAGACTGCCATCGTTACCCCGTTTGGCCTCTTCGAATTTCCTTTCATGACTTTTGGTTTGCGCAATGCTGGCCAAACCTTCCAGCGTTTTATCGATGAGGTCACACGTGGTCTCGATTTCTGTTTTCCCTATATTGATGACATTCTGGTATTTTCTCAGAACGAGTCCCTTCACAAGGAACACTTTAGTATTCTTTTCAAGCTCCTCCAGGACTACGGTGTTGTAATCAAATGCATCCTAGGTGCTAGTGAAGTTACTTTCCTAGGGTACCACATAAGTGCTGAAGGTACGCGGCCTCCTCAGGACCGTATCCAAGCACTCCTGGATTTTTCACCCCCAGAAACTGTCCAAGGCATGAGAAGATTCCTCGGAATGTTAAATTATTACCACCGTTTCGTTCCCCATGCCGCCAAGTTTCAGGCCCCACTAATCGATGCTTTGGTCTCTACGAATAGCAAAGGCTCAAAACCATATCCATGGACGCCTGAGCTTCTTCAGAAATTCAAAGAATGCAAGAGAAGCTTGTTCGATGCAACATTGCTCCACCACGCTATCGCCGATGTCCCCCTTGGTTTGTTTACCGACGCATCGAGTGTACATATTGGTTCGTATCTTCAGCAATTCATCGATGGCAAATGGTTCCCTATTGCATTCTTCAGCAAAAAACTGACCCCTAAACAGTCTGAGTGGCCTGCATACTATCGTGAGCTATTGGCTGTGTACGAAAGTGTACAGCATTTTCGGTATATACTTGAAGTCCAACATACGACCATCTTTACCGACCATAAACCGCTGCTGTACGCTTTCGTACAGCGCCGCGAAAAGCTCCCTCCTGCACAGCTTAATCAACTGTCCTTTATAAGCCAGTTTACTACCGATATTAGGTACATTAAAGGCGAGGACAATGTTGTCGCAGATGGAATGTCTCGAGTGGACGCTATCTCCCTGGAGCAAGAGTACGAAGCTCTTGTCAAGTCTCAAGAGGCAGACAAAGAATTGAGCCAATTACTGCTGGACAGCACCAGTCTCAAACTTTCAAAAGTTAGTGTACCTGGTACTTGCGTTTCCTTGTTCTGTGATCTCTCGATTGGCAAGCCTCGGCCTTATGTCCCATCCGATCTACGACGCAGTCTTTTTAATAAGCTGCACAGCTTGAGCCACCCTGGCATTCAAGCTACGACACGGCTAGTAACCGAACGTTACGTTTGGCCGTCCATCAATAAGGACTGCAAAGAGTGGGCTCGTACCTGTGACGCGTGTCAGCGCGATAAGGTTACGAGGCATAATAGCACTCCTCTTAGCTCTTTCTCAACTCCCTCTGGTCGTTTCATGCATGTCCATATTGACATAATTGGACCCCTTCCTCCTTGTAAAGGGTATCGATATTGCCTAACTGCAATCTACAGGACGTCCAGATGGCCTGAAGTTTGGCCCATGCAAAGTATTACGGCTGACGAGGTTGCAGAAACTTTTGTTAGAGAGTGGATCTCTCGTTTCGGCGTACCTTCCATCATAACCACTGATCAGGGTACTCAATTTGAGTCTGACCTGTTTCGACGTTTGATACAGAGTTTCGCTACGAAGCGTATCAGTACCACCTCTTATCACCCGCAAGCACACGGCATGATTGAGCGCATTCATCGCCAACTTAAGGCATCTATCATGTGCCATGGTGGCGACTGGCTCAGTGCTCTGCCTCTTGTGCTTTTAGGGATGCGTACTTCTTTTAAGGAAGATCTTAAATCTTCGGTCGCTGAGATGCTTTATGGTGAGACTTTGCGTCTCCCTGGCGAACTTCTGGTTTCCTCACATACCTCTGGGTCAAATACTGATCCCACTGATTTTGTCGTATCATTAAGGCGATATATGTCGAATATTCGACCTGTCCCCGCTTCTCGACATGGTGATCCATCCACCTTCGTTTTTAAAGACCTTGCCACTTCTTCTCACGTATACTTACGTGAAGACGCTGTCCGCCGTTCCCTGCAACCCCCTTATTCAGGTCCGTTCAAAATTATCGAGAGGGCCCCTGATGGTAAGACTTTGACACTGGACATTCGAAGCAGGAAAGTTGCTGTGAGCGTAGATCGCGTAAAGCCTGCTTTCATTGAGACCGTTCCAGATACAGTGCTACCGTTTCTACCGACCCCACATGCAGATCCTCCCTTACCTATTACTCAGCCGACTCTAGCTCCTGCTGTTCAGCCGGCTCGTAAAGCCGCTCCTTCGTCATCTTCCATTCCGCCTCTTCCTCCGGATATTTCTACAGCTCCGCCATATACCACACGGTCTGGCAGACGTGTTACATTTAAGGTTTTTAAAGACTAAGTTGTCTTTCTCCGTGGGGGGGTGGTGTGGCGTGTACGCACGCCTTAGATCAATCAGTTAAATGACGATTGTAAATTGATGAACGTATAAGTTAAAGTTAGCAAGATTGATATTGATGTAGAGATTAAATCCCTTGTAACAAGAAGTGAGGAGATGTTTTTCTAAGCGATATTTATAGCATTTTATCTACATGTAATTTATCTTTGTGTAATATAGTGAATACAAACAACACGCCGAATTTAATTTCATCACACCGCAATCAATCCAGGCTCACATCCTCCTTATACTTCAGGCCTGTCTCTGGAGAAGGAAACGAAACCTACCATAAAGGAAACTAATGGAATTGTCACATTACATAGAGATACTTGGTCTTCTTCTTCTTAGCGTGTCGATGAATATTTACTTATATTATATTTTGCCCGCCCAGAAACTTGCCACCTTTATGGCATTATTGGTGGCTTGTGCAAGGTCCTCGGTAGTGCAGGTTTCCGGGCACATTGGGCAGGAGAGAAGGTGTTCCATTGTTTGTGGAGTCGCGCCGCACAAACAATGCTCATCTCCGTCAACGCTGAAACCCCATTTCACAGTGTTTTCTTTGCTACGGCCGACCTGGGTCCGGAGTCTGTTTAGGGACTTCTAAATTGGCCATGGCAAATCTTTTCCGGGCGGAAGGTGTTCAGACAGAGGCAAGGGGGGTTGAACAAATTTTTCACTCCATAAGTTGACTCTCGTTCTAGCGGCATCGGCAGGGTTTATTGGGGGGACCGAGTGGTAAAAACTTTTTCGGCTTTTTAGCCTTAGGGGCACGGGAGAATAGTGATGCATGGGGTGTTAGGGATCTGTGACCATTTTTGATTTCTCGACACAGCTCGCTGTGTATCTGCGAACGTCTGGAGGGGCAATCCCAGCTTCTCTAACAGAGTAGGTTTTAAACATCCAGTAACAAGCCGACAGGTGTCGTTGAGTGCTGTATCCGCCCGCGTAGTATGGCCCAAACAGGGCAGGCGTATTCTCCAGTAGATTAGCAGAGTGCCAGACCAGACGTGCGCAGAACAGCAGGTGAGGTGCCCCAGTCTGTAGTTGTCAGCCGGTGCAGGATGTTATTGCGAGCGGATACTTTCCTATTGACTTTGAAACAGTGTGCTTTGTAGGTTAGTGATCTATCAAGGATTACTCCTAAATATGCAGGGTTTTTACAGTGCATAATTTGTTCACCCCGCCAGTGGATATTAAGTAACCGATGTGCTTGCCGGTTGCGAAGGTGAAAAGCTTGGCATTGCGTCTTAGTGGGGTTCGGCCTCAGGGCATTTGCGTCGTAGTAATTGCCCAGGTTGATTAAAGCCGAGTTCAAATTTGCTTCCGCCTCCTCCAAAGTTGTTGTCTGAGTGGCCAGTGCAAGATCATCAGCATATAGATAGCTTCTGGTGTTTGGGTCGACCTTGGGGGAGACCATTTTTTTGATTTCGCCATCTGCTTTTGTCTTCGAGGAGGCGTACTTGGAACCGGCGATTGTGTAGCATTTCCCTGAGCAATTGCACAAATTTTTGATCTTCCGTTATATTTGTCACTTTTCACAATAGACGGTTGATGTTGACAGTGTCGTATGCAGCTGTTAGGTCAACAAACACGACTCCAGTTGTTTTGTTTGTCTGGAACCCATCTTCAATGTGTTGAGTCAGATTGAGGATTTGATTGCAGCATGATTTTCCAGGTCTGAAACCCGCTTGGTCTGGTATTAGTTTGTTGTCAATAAGGCCAGTTAAGCGCCTTAATAACATCTTTTCAAATAGTTTGAATGTGTGGCAGAGAAGAGAGATTGGGCGGAAACTACTTGGGTCGTTTAGTGGTTTGCTTGGTTTAGGAATTGCAATCACTTTAGACTTAGGTACGCCATATTTTTGAAATTTTTGACACTTTGAGGCAATGATTATACAGGCTTAACAGCCAGGAAACTGCAACAGGACCAAGGTGTTTAATTTGCTCGACAGTTATTTCATCAAGTCCTGGAGCTTTGCCATATTTAAGGGCCTTTATCGATGTTGTGATATCTGTAAGCGTGAATGGTATGCTGATGTTAGTTTGAGTGGTGTTATTCTGTGTTTGTGTTTGTTTAGTGATCTTTTGCGTTGTTTTACTCGGTTTACCATTGAGTAACAATTGATAAGCTATTTGGTTTGCTGTTACTTCAAATGGTGCGGATGGCGGTTTTGGATCTCCTGTTAATTTTCTTATTGTGGACCATGCTTTCTTACTGCTGTGGGTAAGATCGATGCTTGTTACAGTTTTAGTCCATTTTTCTCGCCTACTGTGATTAACTGATTTAAGGAGCTCCTCTCCTGCTTCTATTGTCTCTCTGGAGAAAGGGTCACGGCACTCACGGCTATAAAGGTGTTCATAGATACTTAGTTATGTACTAGTTTAGAAGACGGAATAATAAACATAGTGGCGTCTTTGTCTAACACGTGCAATGAAAACGAGCCAGCTCTATACGCAACAGTTTTGCCTTAGTGACAGCATTTTTCGTGACGTCACGCGTGTGCCGTATGCCACCATTTTGTGTCGTTGTTTGTTTACTTACGGAAGGTGTCTGTCTAAACAAACTTACTTCGCTGTTGAAAAACATTGTTTTTAAAGTATTTCTAAGAGCATGCTGAAATAAACTGAAAAAACAATAGTGCATAATGCCTACTAAGTTCAGTATAATAAATTGTGGTGCAACATTATGTCGAAATCGGCGAAATTTAACATTTCACCGGTAAGCCATTTATTCGTGCATATCTGTTGTTTTTGTCTTGTAATTCTGTAGATAGTAGTAAAAACAGTTAAAATTATTAAAATTAAAGTATTCCCTATAGTTTTCTTTAAAAAAGTTGCATTTTGTCTTCGTTTAAATTGTATTTGTTGGGATTGTAGTGATGTCTTGTTTTTAAGAACGATATATTGTGTCTGTTGCAGACTGTAGTATTTTTATGCCATTGTTTCAGATTTCACGAGACATGCTTCTTTCTTTGGATTCACACACTGTTCACAACTTATTTGTGAATTCGATGACATCCTTATAAAATTTGTTAATTAATGTGTAGACTGCCAAAAAGTAAAGACAAAAAAAGAATTTGGCTAGAGATCATTGGAAAAAAAAAATTAAAAAGTGATTTAAAAAATATTTTCATATGTCCTTTACATTTTGATGAAGATTCATTTAACAGAACACTGGATGTTATAAGATTAAAAGATGATGCAGTACCATCTCTGTTTATACAGGATATCTGTCTATACCAGACTTAGAAGCTGAAGCTGATAAGGAACAGAAGAAAATTATTATTTTACTAGAAAAAACAGGAGAAGATTTGGAAAATGACGAGAGGGATCCAATAGTTGGTTATTTTTGTGGAAGATCATGATGAGATGGATAATGACAATTCCGATGAAATCGATGATTTAGTTATTAACTTTACTAGCTTTTTTTTAAAAAAATATTTTTTTTCTTTCTTTTTACCAGCTTTTGTAATTTCACAATAGGTAGTAATATAGACTATTAATTAATACAAAATAATTGATCTCAATTAGCCAAAATAAATGTTGATTTTGTAATTATTTTACAAATTTGTTTTATTTCATTAAACCGGCACAGGGACATTACTTCTGTCAAAGTGGAACCCCTCGACCTAATTTCTTACAAAAAATGGACACGCCGCCGCCGGCGCCGCGCCGCCGCCGACGTAAATGTAGTCGGCGCACATGCCTATTGTGTAGGTACCTATTAGAATAAATTTACACTCAAATAACTGAAAAAATATGCTTAATAAAATCACCAACTGGACTCGAACTTGGGTCCTCTCGTTTGCTGGACGAGTGAAACATTGCAATGTTTAAAAATATTTAAATTTTTTTGCATTTAATAATGCTCAATTATTCTTAAATAACTGAATGTGTGATGATTTTCAGTTATTTAAAAATAAAAAATGCAAAAAATAAAAACATTTTTATGTTCGCTTAAGTCTTGGAGCACAGTGCGGTCTTTGGTTTTGAACTGCTTAATTTTTTTACATTCATAGTTTTAGTCAATGAGACGGAATAATATTATATGCTGGTAAAACTGTTAATCTCCACTAGGGTACCTAATAGGTAGTACAAAAATAGTAAAAAGTACGAAATTAATATACTTACTACATAAGTACTTAGATAGTTTCATCGCAACATAATATGGCGAAATCGATACGCGCTTACTTGTAGTATACAACACTAAGCCGGCCATGCTTAGTCGCGTGTAGGTATACACGTTTTTTTCGTAGGTATGGCAGTTCCATTAGTTTCCTTCTTCTTCAAATTATTATTCATGGAAATCAGGCCGTCCGTTGTTATGAGTCAACAGACTAATTATGCTATGCCAGTATCGCGTGGGGGGGCATAGACTATCTTTGACAGCTACCAGCCAGCCCTTACTACTGCTTAAAAATTCTGTATAATATCAGTAGCCTAGGGGATTTGAGCTAGAATTATAACCTTATATTGAATTGATGGATGTATTTCAAAAGACGTTTGAGAATAATAGGATCTGGGATTGAGGGTAGAGACCTCATATTGGTTGGTCTAGGGACCTGTCAGGGAAGAAAGGAATGTGGTCAGCTGTCCCAGGTTCCAGTCCGCAATCGCACAATGGGGAATAACGAACGCCGATTTTGTTTAGGAAAACAGGGGAGCAGTAATGGCCTAGCAGGACCGTTTATCTGCAGCTTTAATTTAAAAAAACCAGGGCTTAGTAGGTATGTTTGGTCGGATCTCACCATAATGTTTGGCTTTTAGTTTGCGAGATCGGTCCCATGAGGAGCTCCAGGCAACATATAGCCGTTCACTGGCTAAGGGGCGGAATCCTGCGCATAGCATCTATAGTGATCCAAGGAACCAATTTGGGTGGAGTCTATAGCGAAGGAGTCGGCAGCATTGTTACCGGCAATGCCCGAATGTCCAGAGATCCAAGCCAGGACAACTGTGAACGACTAATGGCTTGGACAAACTATACTATTAAATAGCCACTAGGTTCACGGCAGGGTTTTATTCGCTTCTATACAGTTCAGTTTTGTACAGGATTTTCGTCAGGATTTTCGCCAGGAATTTTCGCCAGGAATTACTGCAGGGATTTATTCAGGAATCTTGATTTAAACACTTTCTTCTATTTTTCAGGACACTTGTTGCTTCGAGAGGTCGGAGTGCCATACTGTTTTTTTTTTTTTTTTTTTTCCGCCAAGGAAAGTCGTTTGGCACTAGGGCATGCAAAAACCGGGTTGATTAAAAAAACCGTCTTTTTCGGTTTTTTTGTTTACAAAACCGCTGAAACCGGTTAATTCGATTTTTTCGGGTTTTTATCAAAGAAATTAGAAATATGTGTGTAAAGAAATGAAAATGCTGAAGTGTAATCAAAATATGTAATTTTTACGTTTACATAATTTATTTTTATAATAATGAGCATTTATTTAGACTGAAAGAAGTTACAACTACTAAGGAACAAAACAAAAAGTCTTTTCTTTAAACATAACATAGAAGAAAGATATTATTATTTACGAAAATAACATATTCTTCAAAACTTAACATACGAAATTAGGAACATTTAGTAGGTACACTTAGGTCTAAAATTACAGAATATTGAATAACAATTTAAATGTCATAAAATACAAACAAGCAAAATCAACAGTACATAAAATGCGATGAAAATAATTATTTCAATATCGCCTAAATACTAATTCACCAATACAAAATAATAATAAATCAGTCATTCTTATAGATGTGGATTAAACATATTAAAATTAAAGTTACATAGCTAAAGCAAATTTTTTTTTTTTACTTTGATAGAATGATCGTAAGGATACAAGTGCGTCAAGGGTGCGTCATTTAGAGTACTACGGATTTTATTACACATGAGACCCGCTGATGAAAAGGCTCTCTCTGATTCCACACTTGTTGGAGGTATAGATTTCAAAGCTTTATATACTTTTATTAAGTGCTCTCCCATTTTTCCTCCACTGTCGTAAAGTGCCATTTCCACCCTGATTTTAGTTTCTAAATCAAGTTCTGTAGATGGGCTTATTGGGTTTGTTGAAGTATGTTGTTTGAGCGCCTTCTGTATTTCTTGTCCGAGTTGGTCCTTGATGCTCCGTGGTATGTTTATATCTGTATGGCTTTGTTCTACGTTTTCATTTTCCTGTGTGGTCGTCGCCGTCGGTGTAGTAGTCGAAAAATGCTTATTTATAATGTTTACAATATAACTTCGAATTTGTTCGTTATCCAGGGCTATCGGGTCATTTACGCCATCCAAAAGATCTTTGTAGTAAGTAGTTGGGCTGTGCAAATAAAGAAGTATTCCGGTAAGATTTGTCAACCTTTGTTTAATTCTTGACTCTAAAGAATTTGCCAATTGAGTGCCGATGGAAGAGGAATCTTCTTGCAATTTTTTAAGCATAAATTTTATTGCTGTTACTGCTGTAATTAAATTAGCATCCCGCTGGCATAAAACTTCTACAGTTGCTTTTATTACAGCTAAAGAATTAGCTAATTCAGTGACAATCAGTAACTCTGCATCATTAAATTGAATATCAGACTTAAGATCTATTAAAGCTTTTGACACAGAGTCTTTTATTTTTAAAAAACGTGTGATCATGTCCGCCATCGAACTCCACCGAGTCTTGCAATCCAGTATTAGTTTCAAATCTTTATTGTCATGGTCAGCCATGACATATTTACTTAAAATGTCATTTTTTGTTGGTGATTTTCTAAACATTTTTGACACATTTCTTACTTTGTCTATAATGTCTTTATAAATTAATGTTTGCACTAAATTACGTCGATCAACTCTGACATCAAACTGAAAACCACCATTTTCATCCTCACTGTTTTCAGAGTTATCGCTATCTTCTTCTTCATTTTCAGTATTTTCACTTGATTCTCCCGGTGCTCTGGTCACTTCAGTAGTTTTTTTGTATAGCACATCAATTATGCCCAGCTGAATCCCATGCGCCAGGCAAAGTTGCTGGTTAGCCCGAGCAGCCCGGCCTAAGGCTAACATAACGTTGGCTCCATCAGTGGTCAAACAAATCACGTCTTCATCCAGCGAAAGTCTAAAATTTGACAGTTTCTTTTTTAAACATTCTAAACAATGTTGCGCGGTTCCTTTTGCACTAATTCTCACAAGCCCTAAATTTTTGTAGCCAGCATTGTCACTAAAATATGGTGAAAATAAATTTACATTTATGTATCGCCGGTTTCTGTTTGACGTCCACTCGTCTAAAGTGATAGCAAATTTCACTCCATCGGACTTCAACTCCTCTAGTTCTTTTATAATTGAATTTCTTAACTCGTCATTTGTTTTAATGACCATATTTTTGATACTATTTGATGAGCTTGGTAATTTGTATCCACTTTTGGAAAAAAGTATTCTAAGCTCCTCGGAAGAACAAAATGTTTTGAAGGGCAGGCCATCCAATGCAGCCATCTTTGATACGACGTTTTCAACGGAATGTAATTTTGTGAAAAAATGAGTAATTTTTTGTTTTTTTGGCTTCGAAGAATCTGTCTGTGTATCTTCATTTTCTTTGAAAACATATGGGTCTACTGCACTTGTGCTTGGTATTGGTTCTGTTGTAGATTTGGTATTTTCTTTTAAATCTATTGAGTGTTTACTGCGCAAGTGATTTCGTAAGCTTGATGTAGAACTGCCTGCTGCTTTTAAAATTCTATTGCATTGTTTACATTTAGCAGTGCTTCCGTCCGTGGCACGCAAAAAATAAAACCATACTGATGATTTATCACCAGCTGATTTTTTATTTTCCACATATTTAGTTTCGGCCGTATCGCCGCCATCTTTATCGCCAGCCCTTTTCATGATTTTTCTTTCTGTAAATATTAAGTGTCATTGTAACAAACGTTCAAATCTTGAAAATAATAACAGACAACTTGAAGGAACTTTTAGGCGATGTCTAGTGAAATGCACACACTTTATAAGTCTACTTAGCTATGTATAATTTTTTACCGTAATACAGTTTACACTATAGCAGAGCAAAGTGAATCAGTTTTGTGTATAACTTAGAACCAATTTATTATATTGCTGTAGGTAATAGTAGGTATATACAACCGGACTCTGTACATTTCAAATGTTTAAATAAAAACTTATTTTTAACATTCACAATATCCAAAAACTATTCTATACTTCGGTATTAATATAGTAATCAAAATATTAAAGTTTTAGTGTAACAATGTGTTTATGTGATCAGGTCAAATCAAACCACTTTAAACAAAAACATGCTTTCATTTCACAGGTACATTACATATTTACAAAAATAAGAAAGCGCCATCTGTCATAACTTAATTGATTAAGTAAAGCTATTACTGAAAATGCAAAACATCCCTGCTGTGATTACATTTCAGTATTTTGTCATCCACTTCATGTAATATTAGCAATGCATATTATACGAGCGATATAAAATAATGTGATTAAACTTACCTTGATAAAAATAATATCTGCAACCATTAACCACCGACAAACACAACACGTGCACTCGTGTCACTATTATACATGGAAATACAAAATGGCGGCAGCGTGGCATAGTAGTATTAGTAGTGCGATAAGGATGTGACTCTAATGAGTGGCCGAAATAGGAACTAAACTTATTAAACTTTTTTACTAATAACAGTTAATATATTTTTGGAAAAATTAAAGTATTATTAAATTAATTAATAGAAGAAACATAACCGAAAAAGCCGAAAAATCCGGTTTGTTATCCTAAAAAACCCGAGTTTCAAAATGAGTCGGTTATCCGGTTTTTTCGGTTATCCGGGTAACCGGTTTGCATGCCCTATTTGGCACCCACTAAAACCAGCTTTAACCAGTAAAGCTAGCTTTAGCGGGAGGAGGATGAATCCTATTACGGACGAATGGGCATTCTATAAGCTGTTAACCCCGGTGGCTAACGGCAAATAGAATGCCCAGACAGTGTGGAGACTCTCTCAGATAGGCTGAGCATACCCACTAAACATCCCCCTTTTGACTCACCTTGATTTAGGTCCTTAGTCATCGTCGGAACGACAGCCAATTGGAGCGAGAGGCTGCGTAGTGAGCGGCATCCAGACGGCTGCCACCAAAAGGAACTGAAAGTAAGAAAAACAAAGCTAAGATTAGCAGAAATGACAAAGCTGAAACTAAGATATTATCTTGAGTGATCAGACTCACTCAGAGATAGGAATGCTGGAAAGAAGGACTACGTTTAGAAACGTTGAGCTTGCTGGAGTTTCCTGATAAGGGGAGCGAACTTGGTTAAGACCGGAAGAGCACCGTTGAAACCCTCTGGGCTGGCGTCGAGAGCGGCGCCGAAAGCCAGGATCTCGTCGATGGGAGCGAGCTGGATCCAGAACGCCATGCGGTCTTGAGACCCTTTTGCGTTCTGGCACTGGGAAGCCGATTTTGCGGCCGGTTGCGATTGAGTCGCGTCCCGGCTGCGCTGACCTGAAACGAAAGAGGTGAAGGCCTTAGGGGCCTTTGAACTGACTGGAGGAGCATCCGAGCTAGGCTGCGGTCGCTCTCTCCAGTTCTCGATGGGCTTCACGGTAGCCCTGGCAGCACGCGGTGCCTTGGAGCAGCCGCGAAAGTTTGCTGTGTGGCCTGACTGGCCGCACAAGACGCAGGACGGAGCGGTGGGCGATTCGGGAGTGCGAGAGCACTCCTTAGTCCCATGCGGATCTAGGCACTTGACGCACCTAGGGGAAGCATGACAATTTGCCGCCGCATGACCATACAATTGGCAGCGGTGGCACTGACCTGGGAAACCACGTTTGTGTGGAGCTTCGACTCGGATGTTGGAGAGACCGCACACGGTGAGCTTGCCTCTGAAAATGGACTGCCCTTGCGGGCTCTTCGCTAGGATTACTAACGCAAGTGGGAACTGCTTGCCTCGGCGGCTGTGCATTTTGTGCACAGATTCGACGGGGAAGCCTTGAGAAGACAAGTCCTCTTGGATTTGCTCGTTCGAGAGCTCGAACGGCACGTTCCTGAGGACGGCACGAATCTTACGCTCCTCAGGGAGGGCGTAAGTGTGGTACTCGAGCTTCTTGTCAGCAAGAAGCCGAGTGAAATTCCTGAAATCAGAAATTGAGCAGACAACGACCTTAATAGAGTCACCCACATTGGATGCCTTACTATACTGGATCTTCGGGGAGTGCGTTCCGCAGAGAGCTGAGACCTCTGTCCAGCGGCTCTTGTCCCGTAGGAAGACGGGGGGCGGAGACTTGACTTTCGGCGGAGCCGAATCTGATTGCGACGCAGGCTGTGACGCCGGGATCGCTGAAACAAAAGGCGCAGGAGCAGACGCCGGTGCGACATTTTGCGGAGCAGGAACAGCGGCTGGAGCAGCTGAAACGGATGGAGATAAAGTCGAAGAAGCATCTTGCTTCTTCTTCTTAGACTTGGACTTTTTGCGAACCTCTGTGAACGGAGCAGGAGATTCTGGAACTAAAGGAGCGGAGTCGGAATCACTACCCGGCGGGGTAGTTTTCCGTTTGCATGCGGTGGAATCTACCGACATGCAATCTGGAAAAGGATAGACGTACTCAGAGGGATCTGGAGACGCCGGAGAATCGGTTTGGAACCCCTGTGAACAAGAGGCGACCTGAGGACGAGTAGACAATTGCTCTCGCATGGACTCGATTTGAGCGAGAAGAGCTTCCTTCTCGGCTGCGTATTGAGCTTCCAGTGATTGTTTTTCGCTGGACAACTGACTGAAATCTGTGGACAACTGACTGAAATCTGAAGACGAGGGACGAGCTGATAATTCCTCCTTCAATTTGGCAATTTCCCTTTGGTACTCTTGCGACCATGCCTGAAGAGCTTGTTTGTCGCTCTTGAGATTACGAATATGACTACGATTGATTTCGCATTGATGCTCGGTACACTCGGTACTCGGTACACGGTGACGAGGCATAATGCTGGGCTGAAAGAAAGTCTATCGAAGACAAACTGCGCTGAAAAAGAAAACGACCTAACACGGACCTATTGCCGGTGAACGGCGGACGATCAGGCTTCGTTGGCACGGTTACGTATCCACCTGACCAGCGATGCTTCGGCCGGCAGCAGTCGGGTCCGCCCTGAAAAGGGCAGATGAATTAGCCCCGACACCACACAGCCTCCACAAGAGAAAACTTTCCGAAAGAGCTTAACTTGGCACCTGACCCGCACGAGTGCGGGGGAGGGAACAAGGGCAGCGCAATACGAACACTCGGGAGCGGCCGCAGACACGACCGTTCGGGAGCGAACGCAAACGGGAAGTGAGTGCCATACTGAGGTTTCGCCGACTATATATTTAATTTGGGCGGCCCGCAACTAGTGTAGGCTTGCGGGCGAGCAACTATGCGTGTTTCTACCTATCACGCTTAAAGTATGGTACTCTTTAATCCGTCTGCGTACTGTCTCTTTCTTTATTAAATTCAAAATAAACTTATCCTATACAAATTAAGTGGACTGTATTTTTAATTAAATTCCTATACGATATGAACATAAACTATTATAACAACAACTATACATTTCTTATAAGCTATTAAATCAATTCAAAGTTATCTTTATTTACATAATATTAAGAATTATACGAATTTCAAATTAAAACTATCTTCAGTCGTGTACAACAACATTTAACGAGTCACTACTGCAAAAGATGATGGAGTCCCTGATTTGGAGGAGGATAGGCAATTTTGACCCTAGCTTGAAAGGGTTGGCCTTCACGCCAAGGAGACAACTAAGGCAGTCTGAAAGTATAAGGCATTAGTGATATTATTGTCACCTACTTACATATTTTAGCGCTTCAAGTATAGCAATTGATTCGCCAGTAAAGACTGAGGCTTGCGGGGGGATTTTATAAGATAGGAGTACGGAATATTTTGGGATACAGACGACCGAGCCAACAGCGCCTGATGGGGATAGCTTAGAGGCCTTTGTGTATATTTGAGACCCAGTTTGGCCATCTACCTTGCCGCGCTAGGCCGGCAGATTAGGTGGGTTCGAAGGTTAAACCAAGAAAAAGAATGACTTGTTTAACAGTTATTTAATTACTTTCCGCAGCTCGTGGTTAGTTGGGTAATAATGTTAACGGAGCACTGGCCTGTTGTTCGAAGCTAGTAATCCTCGTGCCAGTGTGTTGCTCCAGGCGCGTCCCTTTTGATTAAAGTTCTATCAGCTATGCAGGTTCTTCACGGTCTTATTCTGCACGTAGGATTGGGTAGGGTTGTACTGCTCCTCACGTGCTTGTTAGCTCGGCATGCAGGATTATATCATCCGCTTTAAGATTTACACTCTCCTCCTTGAACCTGGAATGCACGGCGTCAGTCGCGTAATCAAAATGGCCGACACGACGCTCACGGCACAAAGGTCGCAGTGTCTCCATAAGGAAGTTAGGAAGGGTATTCTAGGGTTACAAATTTAGAATTTAAAATAGATACACCATAAAAATAAACACTTAAGAACATATGAGACACTCACCCGGTAGACGGGATAACTTTAAATAAATGAAAAATGTGATAAATAAAAAAATAACTTTAATAACTTTGATAACTTTTTCTAAATACAAATTTAGGGCCGGTATTTCAATGCCACCTTATCTCAAATTGATCCAGGATTGAAGATAAGAACGACATAAGTGTATTTCAATATAGGATTAAAGTTAAGCGGCGAATAAAGTCCACCCTAACTAACCTTAATCTAAGTGGAGGATTTTTGTCGCTTAAGTTCCGATCTGAGATTGGCGCGAGGCTACCTCGAAAAAAAGTTACTTTATGGTAGTTTATTTTTGACCCGCAAAAATCAACATGCTATGGTAGGTAATGAAATAATGGCTATTTGCTAGTTCAAGAATTATTTTCTTACGTAAGTATGCGAATTAGTAGGAGCCAAGCTAAAATGAAAAAAGAACACAGTCTAAGGTCTTGGAGAATTTGGATTGTGTTGTTAATGATAAATAAATAAATAAATACTTACAAGCCGTTATAGCTGAAAGTGAATCAAGAAAACGCTACTATGATTTGCAAAATCAATTATTAGAATTAGAATTAGCAAAGAAACAGAAAGAGGATTCACTTTAGGAAAATTAGGCTTTTACTATTATAATAGTAGCTAGCGTTTTCTTGATTCGCTTTCTTACTTGTAAAATAATTTAAATTTAATAAATAAAACACAATGTAAATTCATATAATTTATTTAATTACTCCTTGCTACAAATTATTAATATAATGAAAATATGGCACAACATGTGGCGAGAAATTCTGGCTGCCTCTTTAAAATGGATCTACTGGCACACTGCTAGTCTCCAAGATGGCCTGTTCAATCGCTGGAAAATTGGCAGGCGGATCACCATTATTCATTTCTACTGCAATATAGCACAAGCTACACATAGATGCTGCACTTTTGTAAGTGCTAAACGAATACCAAGTGCTAATATAGGGAACCTTCTCTTCAGAACACCAAATGTGCTTTCAATGGGATTTCTAGTTCATCGAATTCTCCACTTTCAACACTTTTTCACCAGACTATTTTGAAATATTCTTGAGTCATGTGCTGATTCGGGCCAACGAGCAACAATATCTTGAATGATCAAATCAGCTGTGCATATGGCTTGAATATTTAATGAAAAATATTGTTTTCGACAATTGGCGGACAGAAATGCCATGTCTATATCAGTCTCAGATATCAGTCAATTATGAATGTCAACCAATGACAGTAAAAATCATAGACAAATCGACTTATTCTGTTTATTATGTTGCAATATTGCGATTTATCCTAGATTAGTTGAGGCGAGGAAGATCCGGATTGAAATACGCTTCTGTCTTTCAAAAGTGAGACTTAGCTTAAATGTAGGACTTAACTTAAGCAATAAGATAAGGTAGCATTGAAATACCGGCCCTAAGTGCGTTCGCTTCTAAGTTGAACACGAAAATGGCCGACATGCTAGTTTGTCTTCCATACAAATGCCAAAATTCTATTACTACTAGCGCTACGCGCCGGGCACTACTGGAACTTTTTGTATTTTTTTCTGCGTTCGATATCGATATACATCGATATACATATATTGATAGTACCAGGCAGCGTATTTATAGTACAGTATTCAACCAATCAAATTTCTGCACTTGTTGTATTTGCTTATTTTTCTGTGTGTTTTTTGTCGCTGAATTCTTTTGTTAGTGTTTTCTACAAAGTACGTTGAGTAGAGTGTTCACTCCTCGCGTTTTTACGATCTCAAATCAAAGATTTTACTTTTGTGAAGTGATATTTTTACATAGAATGCTGACTTTCTAGTGAGATAGTGAGTTAAGAAAAGGAATTGCATTGATTTTGAATGACAGGTGCAAGGAGGTGAACAATTTGTGTGGCAAAAGCATTGAGTTTGACGAAAACGACCCGAAAAAATATATGGCATATAATTATTATATCAAACACAAATAATGAAGAAAAAATAATTAATTGTCTGAGATGCATATTGTTTTATTACCCCCAACTCGCATAGCATCATGCTTTGTGCAGTTTATTTCAACTTATTAGTATTGCGCAGTTTGCACAATAGTAATAACTGGTACTACGAATTTCTGAAAATTTGAAAGTGGCGGTACGGCCGGGCTGCATTCAAGGGTTGTTTTGGTCAAAAAGGTTCCTAGAGCGGATACTGTGAGGCGCTAAAGTGCAAAAACCGCGAGACGGTCATCTATACTTTAGTACTTATATTCATCTATGATGGCCGAGGCTGAGGCGCCCGCGGGGAGGGAAAAGAACGAGTTGGTTCTCAGGCAGCGTTGCGTTCATTCACCATGGTGAATGTAATGTATTTTAAAGTTATTCAACAGGCAAAGAATTAAGCTATTAAGCATGCAGATTGCTACAACCTTCCACTGCTCTAAGTTAAAGAGAGTATGCTTGGGGGCTCTTTTTAGGTATTCCGAGGTCTGTCACAACGGGGAGAGAAAATATTAAGGACTCATACATAAGGGAATGAGTAGAGATGATGGAAGGAGGATTAAAAGACCCGGGCGGGGGACCCATTAAGGTTTATGGAGCTAGAAACTAGACGTGGAGGATTCTCGTTTGTCCAGTATGAGTTTGAGAGACAAGATTTAAGGGAGTTAAGTTTAGAGTGGATTGCATGGGATGAAAGCTGGAGAGTTCTAGCTAGGAATCTGTATTTATACGCCATCTTAGACGATACAGTTAATATTACGCCATCACGCCATACAATATGAGGATCCATCCGCGGTATAATGCCCGATCCAAACTCTCAAAAGTCAAAGTCAAAGTCAAAGTCAAAAGAATCTTTATTTCGTAAGTATTTAAATACATTTGAAATAAGTCACAATTTACAAATTGAACTGAATCTACCACCACTTCGGAAAGTCGATCTGTTGAGAAGAAGTGGCAAGAAACTCAACAGCAATCATCTTTTAAAAATACACAATAACAATTTACAATCTTCTTGCATCCGGATATCTTATAATAAAACTTTATGCTTATCCTTAAATCTATCGAAGGGTTAATCTTAAATATTTTGGAGTTTTATTATAAAAGCGTACACTGACCCATGAACGAGTTGGTGATCTTCTGGAGTCTACTATTATATTTATACATTAGGCAATCAAGTACTAGACAGAAACGTAGACATAGATATAGAGGTAAAGATAGAAGTAGATAGATGTAGCGATAGAGGTGAGAGATATTACAGATAATGTGGATGGAGATGAGGATAGTCGTGGACAGAGACTGGACACTAACACGGACGTGAACATGGGGGAATGGGATGGAGATGGGGAAGTCAGAGTCAAATTCAAAAAAGTAACATAGTCATAAAGTCTTCAGCAAAACGACCTTGCACCGCTAGCAGCACCCGTTCACGAGTATAACGCAAGCACCAGCCATCAATCTCTCCACGCGGCTGCGCGAGGCAACGCGACTGCGAGAGGGTGCGCTCGTGCCCCCTTACCTTGCCAAGTGAATGACGCGTGGGACCGCATAAGCAAATCATTAAACATGAGTTTAAAGCTACCAAAATATCAATGATGGCGACTTATAGAGGACTCCCGTTGAAGGAAAAAACGTTGATTAAATCCATTGCTGCTACTAATGATATTTATAAACCGATATGGTTTCTGTACGAACTTATGGAAAGTTTTTTGGCTGACGTTAATGTTATAAAAAATGACGTTATTGTTATAAATTAAAAGGTAATCAATTCCAATAGGTTTTTTTATTTTAATATTTCTCATGACATCTATAAAATAAAATACACTTATAAAAATCGCTTTGGAAGCTTCTCTATGACGGACCTAGCAAAACAATTTGACATCGAATAAAAAGGCATTGTCATTCACATTTCAAATACCAATGTACTATTAAATATTTTTAACAATGCTATCAGTGCTGTCTTGAGCCTATTCGGTGCCGGGTTGCGGGGCTCAGCCTGCGTCCTCGTTTCTAACTCCTTTTTTGACGTTATCATGTAAACAAATAAATAAAATAAAATCCCCGACAATCACACCAACTACATAGCCCCAAACTAAGCAGAGCTTGTGATATGGATACCATGTAGCGAACATGGGGGAACCTAGAATATAAATACATAAACGCCCAGACACGGAACATTTTTTTCTTGTTCCGTACGATAATCGAGCCCGCGACCACTGGCGTCTGAGGCAGACAGTGTTACCCCATTGCCAAAGTGGTCGTCAAATGATAAATGATTTCATGATATGAAGCAAAAAATCCCTAAAATAATGTCAAAGGAGCGATTTTTATGGTCTTTCAAGTAGGTCCTATTATCTTCTTAAGTTAAACCCAAACATATATTTTTTTTTCAATTTTCCAACAAGGTATAATGCTAGGTAGACTTTTTAAAATTCCTAGAAAAATAAATTTAATGGTAGGCTATGCAACCATTATGTAAAAAATTTACAGTAGGCACCACGGGACGAGTCTAGCCTAGAATTGGGTATTTTTTTGAAAAGAAAGTTACACAATCAGTGTTGTTTTGTCATTCGTACATTTTTTTACCCGACTAAGGCGTAGCAAAAAGGAGGGTTATGATTTTGACCTGTATGAGGGTATGATGAATGTTCATCTGTTCCCCCACTTTTTTTGTAAAGTAAAGAATTTAAAAAAATATTTATGGGTTCGTGTAGGGTATTAAATAAAAGAGCTTTATTAAAACAGTTCAAATATTATGTAAATACTATTACTCCAAAATAAGTGGAAAAAAAAGTTTATAAACTAAAACTCGACTACTAAAAACACGCTCTAAAAAGTACGAAACAAAAAATTTGTCTACGCTGAAATTTTTATAAGTCATACTGATGGAAATACCTATGTGTAAAAGATATGCCACCTAAAGGTAGCAATGTCTTGGTTCTATCCAGTGAGGAAAATCAGACAAAAGTAGGCCACGTGTGCGAAGTGGGCGAAGATGTTGGGACCCAACTAATGTGACTTCTAACGCAGTTACGAGATGCCCTGGAATATCAGTATTCAAAGTTTGGCATATCATGCACAATACAAGTCTATTCTTAACTTATTACACGCCATTTCATGCCATAGGAGATTGCGATCCTGACTCTTAACCTTATTTTCATAATAAACTCATTATCTCCAAGACTGTCCATATCATTTTTAAATCAACATTTTCACTGACAATAGTTAGTTCAAATCTAAGTATTATAGCTTGTTATTATATAGCTGAAGCAATGTGCTTTATTATTATGTAATCTGCACAGTAAGTTACAAGGACTTTTTTTACAGGAGACGCATTTTAAGTGCGATGTTTTAGTTTAACTTAAAACGAGAATAGTGCTTGAAAGACTATAACATGCGCCCCTTTTACGTTATTTTAGTTTTTTTTTATTACTTTATATCATAATTAATTATTTACTTGATAATGTCAAAAAGCAGTTTGATAGCGAAGATTTTTTAATTTCTCACAAAAACTAGTGAAATCTGGGTTTTTAGAGTAAAATCCAAAAAGTGAAAAAACAGTGAATTTTGGGAGGGATGGTACCAACTACCAACCAAAGTAAGCGATTCAACTTTAAATGTAGCATTTTTGTTTGATTTGTGAATAGTTTCTACGATCTTTTTATTTGGCGTAGGTTGCAGCCTATGTAACAGTACTATACTATTTAACACCGCGTTTAAGATAGTTTTTTCGCGTTCAAACTATGTGCATTTCTGTTGATTATAATAATTTAACAGTCATTAAAAAGTTACTAACCTGCTGCGATTATGTACGATCGATATCATGGTAAAACGATTTTTTTTAATCGATTATATCATCCCCTCACTAGGTGACGCCGACGTGCGTGACGTCAATCATCGATTAATGCGAAAGTTACCGACTTCCGTCCGAACTCCGACGCCATCTTGAAGCAAGAAGCTTCGGTCGTTCGTTGGTTGTGTCGTGCGGTGACGTTAAAAAATTGAAAATAATAGTTGATAATTTAACACACTAAGTACCACTTAAAACGCATTTCTGAAACTGAGTTTAGATAATAGTTTTTCATTGTTTAACCCATCTCAGTAAGTGTGTGCGATTTTCAACTCAGTTGCAAGCATTTGATTGAGATCACAGAGTCGTAATTTGTTCTAGAAATGCAGGTCCAAGGTATGAATCAATTTGGGAATAGAGGTTTAGGAGGGCCACCTCAACCTCAGAGGCAAGGAGGACGCCGTGGCAATAGAGGTGGCGGCGGCGGTGCTTTTCGTAATTCCCGTTTTGACCAACACAGGAATCAAAATCAGGGTCAAGGAGGTCATCGGCCCAACAATGATGTGAGTATTGCCGTTATTTTTATTCACCTCAAGTTTGCTCGTCAAGTTTCCTCATCAATTTATTGATCGCCATTTTGAAATTGGCGTGACGTGACAAGCTTAACATGGCGTCGGAATATAATTAAAAAGGTCCACTACCAAATTATCAGTTTACTGTCTTTTGACTTCGTTTTCGGATGTCAAGATATACTACATACTACCTGAGTACATACTCGTAACTATAAATGAACTAAATGACAACGAATAGTGAAAAGAATTTAGCAATATTTTATAAGAGTAATTTATTTTCTTTCTTTCACGTTCGGATTAGATTAGATCAATTAGTACCGTAAAACGGGGTGAATAGACACAGTTTTGAACTTTGAATTCATTTTTATATGTTTTGAAATAGTCAAGAGAACATTATATTGTGCTTACACCATGTTTCTTAGCTTTCTTAACAGTGTTCAGTCATTTAAATTGATATTTATTCTTTAATTACGGCACAAAATGCAAAAATATGTGTCGTTTCTATTGCACCCGCGCATGGGTTCAATAGACACGAGATATGAGGTGAATAGAAAAAAATGCTAGGGTTGGCAAATTCCAAAGCTTAAGATTTCCAAAGACACCTATCTAAGTTGGTAACGTATGTAAAGAAGGTATTGGAACGAAGTTCCTTATGGCGCGTTGCGAAAGGGAGCTAGACGGAAAAAATTAAGACCAAAAGTTGTCACGACACTTTTAACCGACTGTGCGACGCAAAGGAGGGTAATGTGTTTATTACCATGGAATGGAATAGAGTGGATTTGAGAGGATTTGAGCGGATTTGAGCGGATTTGATTGTATTTGAGTAGATTTGAGTGGATTTGAGAGGAGTTGAGTTGAGTTGAGTGGGGTGGAGGGTCAAAAATCACTTGAACCTTTTTCTTAACTTGCTATCGTTAAGCAAGTTAAAAAAACAGGTTCAAGCGATTTTTAAAATTTAGTTAGTTTTTTCTCACATTCTCGTTAGCTAACATTGCTCCTTCATTAAAATCCGGTGTTTGCATAAATGTCAATAAGGTCGAAAATCGCTTGAAGGTCGGAAAACATTGCTTAACGATAGCAAGTTAACTTCGTTCCATCCGGGTGTCCCTTGACACCTCTCAAGTTTTTTAAGTATTGAACGTTAGGTATCTAACCAAATGAAACATTTAATATTTATAGGCGATGAAAATATTTAACATTATACCCACATAATTAGTAACACTGTACGTAAAATTGGAATATAATCCTGATTTTGAAGTTTGAAATTTAATAATACCTACTATCTCGAACATTGACCTAGGTACATATGACAGGGACCTAGACCTAAATCTTTAAACAGTACTTTTAGTACTTTTAGATCATCAATATCAATATCAATCGTCTTCAAATCATAAAACTCCAAAGAATTCTAAAATTTTCTAACAAAAACAAAATTATTTCAATAGGTAGCAGCCCTAACACACATCTTTCTAATCACCCCTTACCCGTTTCTATTGAACCCTTTCACATGTCTATTGAACCCATAATACGTATCTATTCACCCCATACTACGTATCTATTCGCCCCTTCCCCGTGTCTATTAACCTCAATCAAAAATACAAAATGACTTGGTTTACAATTTTACAAATATTTCCAAATTTAAATCACAATTGCACTTACCTTTTATTAATCTAGGTCACAAGAAACCAACGAATATATTATCAAGTTGTGATAGCACAAAACACTTTCTTTCACAATTAAAGACAGTAAAATAAACAGGACCTCGTTCAACCTACGTTCAAGGAGCTAACTTCAAGATCTTTTTTTATTATGTTGGCCAAACCTTACGTCAATCCAGTATTGCTATTTCAAAAAAAAAAATACTACTGTCTTAAAAAAATATAAATTTCAAAACTTTTTTCTTCCAAAATGTTTGGCTATTTTCTGTAGAAAAACATTTTTGGTTTTGTGTCTATTCACCCCTGCGTTTTTATTGACCCCGTTTTACCGGTACTATCTTCCTACTTATCCTAGCATGTGGGAAGCTGAAGTATTGCTCATCATTTTATACAAGAAATTGCTTAGCTTTTTCGCATTATGTTGTAGCCTTTCCATAACTTAACGCCTGAATTATAACCTATATTAATTACAGATATTTAGCTCTATTATTGTCTGTGTGCTTAACCACCTCAATATGCATCATGAATATATTTTATTTTTTGAATCAATTTTTCAAAACTTGCTGCAGCACCATCACAAGGAATTAAACATCCGGGCTCTGAGTATTACTCCAAATCTGTGACTGCTAGTGAGATCCCTAACTAGTCCGTTATCTTCCTAACTGATCATGAGATTGAAATATGAATGAGTTTTGTCACCATATAGAATGCCTTACTGATACAAGATTCTGCAAAGTTGTGCTCCACCTGTAGTCCATTTTTTAAGTTGAGATCATAACTCCCTAAATTTGAAAGTGCAAGTTATAACAAGGAAAATATTTTTGTATTTTGATTTGAATTTGAAACCGAAGAATCAAAATGTGCTTCACTTTTTATAGTTCTAGCTAGACTATAATTATGTCTTCATGCTTACTAAAATTCAAAACTCTCAAATGCCACCAATACATATGGCTTAGCAACTTTTATCCTGGCCACCACATTTACTCATTAGCTATTTTATAATCCTTTAGATAGTTGCAAGGATTGTAAGGATTGAGGAAGTCACGGCCCTGCACATTCCTAGCAAGAATTGATAAATTAATTAGTTTAACCAGATTTTTCAATAAGAACAGTAATTGTGAATAACTTGGATATCTTTCTGTAGTCAATTTTGTTTGTGCTTATGACTTAAATTTTTTTTGCAGCAAAATAAACCCAATGAAAGGCCTCAATTAGCTCAACAAGGACAGCAACAGCCGAAACCACAACAACCCCCTCAAGAACAAAAACCTCCTCAGCAACTGCAACAAAAGCCCCCACAGCAACTGCAACAAAAACCCCCACAGCAACAGCAACAAAAGCCTCCACAACAATCGCCCCAACAACCTCCTCCACTGCAACAACAGCCAAAACTTCAACAACAGCCGAAACCTCAACAACAGCAACCACCAAAGCCCCAGCAAAAACCTGAAGTTCAAACAGTGGCTACACCGAATGTCCAAAATCAGGCTTCCCAGGACAAAGTTGACAAAGCTGTTCCTGAAAATCAGAACCATCAAAACCAGAACCAATTTAACAACCAAAGGGTAATAAATTTGAGTATTTTTGTACATAATTAAAAACAATGTTTAGGCTGCATTTGGGGCACATTCCAAAATAATTTGTACTATTTAATAGGTATTACTCCATCACCACTTTGTGAGATATGTATGTCTCATAAGATAAAATATGTCTAGACAACCTCACTCATTTATTGGTGGAATGTGGTTTGGGTGTTAAGTTGAGGGAAAGACTTGTTTGGATGTTCATACTCACTTTGAAATGGGCAAATTAACTGTTGGCTTGCACAACCTCCATCGGCGAGTGCCATTAAATTATATAGTTTTCTGACATAGTTTTTGTCACCAGCCGTACAAGGTCTTGAAAGATTATATTTGAAGTTTTAAGTTTGAAAGACCATTAAAAATTTGAGTTAAAAAAAAATTGTTAACTGTTGTAAGAAGGAAATAAACACCGTTTCGCTATCTGGGCTAGAGTTTGCATTTTTTTTTTTGATATTGTCATAAGACAGCCATGGTCACTTTTCAAATATAGCATGTATTTAAAATTTTTCAAGAAAATAATGTTTTTTTTTTCCTGCTAGCAGAATCAAAATGGAAACATTGGAGGTAGCAATAGACAAGGTGGCTGGGGACAACAAAGTGGTCCAAGACGAGATGGGTCATTTCAAGGAAACAGAGGTCCTAAGTTTGGTGGACAGGGACAAGGGCAAAACCAAGGCCAAGGCCAAGGGCCTCCAAGAAATAACCAACCAAGAGGCAATAGACCTCTAATGGATGGTGGGAAACAAATGGATAGACCTAGAGAGGTAAAATTAGCTTTACTGCATTTACCTGTGCTTTTGTGTACAGCAGTTTCAACCTTAATGGTGCTGTTAAATGCAACTTGAATATTATTATTATAACATAACTTCTTTTAGGAGGTGATGCTGGCAATGAAGCTTAAAGATTTGACTGGACCTATTCTGGATCTACCCCCTCTTGAGCAAGGAGAGGTCAAATTTAATGGAAGAAGTCGTCTTTATATCGGAAATTTGACAAATGATGTAACAGAGGAGGAAATCATGAATCTATTCAAACCATTTGGTGAAGCTGCTGAATTGTTTATTAACAAAGAGAAAGGTTTTGGGTTCATTAAAATGGTAAGATTTCAAAAATTCTATGTGCTTTGGTGGAAGAGTCATAAACATTATCATTTATTTAAAAAATTGCTTCCTAACATGTATTTTTGTTTTATCTTAGGACTATAGGGTAAATGCAGAAAAAGCAAAGCATGAGTTAGATGGAAAACAAAGAAATGGAAAGCCTTTAAGAGTCAGATTTGCACCTCATAACAGTGCAGTGCATGTAAAGAATTTACCACCATTTGTGTCAAATGAACTTTTGTACAAATCATTTGAAATATTTGGCAAAATTGAAAGAGCCTATGTAAGAGTGGATGAAAGAGGAAAATCACTTGGTGATGCAGTTGTGGAATTCGCACGTAAGCCAAGTGCTATGGCAGCAATCAGAAACTGTGGAGAAAAATGTTTCTTCTTAACTTCGTAAGTAGTGTTAAAATGTATAAACTTTTAGCGTTTTCTTATTTAAGTAACCACTTTTGAGAAACAAGATCACAAGTAGGGATTACAATCCTGATACTTCGAAATTATATGTGATTAAGTGGTCGATTAAGTGGTTACAATGGAAGACCAGCGCTAGTACTAAGCTAGCATGTTGCTGAATTGTAACCATTTTGTGGCAAAATTTTCGTCTATTTTTTATTTAGTCAATTTTGTCGCATTTTATTTTGTCACAAATAAAGATTTTTTTATTTTTATTTTAAATTGGAAAAGAACTGAAAATCCAGGTTTTTTAAACTTTAAATAATAAGCTTTTTTTTCAAATACTTACAAATTTTTCGTTTGAAGTATGTACTTGTTATTGTCACAATTGATGCTTCTTGTTAGGCACTTTCTTTTAATTGTTACTATTAATTATTGAATATTTTCAAGATTATTGCTGCATATTTAATTCATCAAAGATTTATACAAGAAAAACATCTCAACTAGACTCTTGATTGGGCATATCATGTTGCGAGTATTCCATACATACATACATAACTTCACACCTGTATCCCGTAAAAAAAACTGTACTTAAACTCTGGCTTGTGTAGTCATATTAAGTTCATTTAGTTCAGTTCTTATTTAATAAGGCCTTATTTTAAATGATTATACTAGTATAATGGATATTATGAACCTTTATAGGTTATACTATTTTTCATATTTATTTTATCCTCATCTCTTATATTGACAATTAAGCTGAATTCATAAGCTCTATTCGCGGTTCTTTTTCAAACATTGTTTTTGAGAACAAGCTATGATGAAATTCATCCAAGGTCAGAACAGTTTCAAATCAAAGTTTCCACTGATACGCTTTCGAAATACGCGTTTTACCTAGTCAGCACCAGTTATAACTGATATTCTATTTTGAGAATTAGTAATTATAGCAATTAGTAAAAACTATTCTTCCATGCTGGACTGGGAGCGAAAGAAAAACATAGAATGTGACTGCTGCTTCACTTCCCGGGCACACTGCAAAAGACAGTCAGGGATGGAGGTTTTATTGATGTTTTTGCGGGCGATAGGCTGACCTCCTGTCACTGCAATAGTCTCTCTCCATCATAATATTACCTCCAAATGTGTCAAACCGGTGCTGTGCCTGCCTTTAACTAGGTAAAAATTAAAAAAAAAAAAAGTTATTTATTGACACAAAAAGATTACAAAGAGAGATACAGAAAATACAAAGGTAATAACAAAATCACGATTGTGTCAAAGGGATACTTTCAGCTTAGTGTTGCTGTTAACTAGCAACGCTGGTTTTCAAAGTACCCCTTGGTCCAAGTCGTTATAAAAAAAAAAACAATAATTTGCAGGTTTAAACGGTCGCATTTAAAATATGCTCCCATACAATTATAGTAAGAATAGTTATAAAAAAAAGCATCAACTAGAGAAAAGACTACATTCATTTGAATAATACCAATAATAAAATAAAATAAAAATCGATTAAATTCATATAGACTATTAAATTTGAATAAAGAAAATAAAGAGCTACATTTTTCAACTCTGACACACACAGTTCAATATTTAATTCAAATCATAACAATAATAAAAAATAAAAAGTCAATTAAATTCACATATGATATAAATTAGAATAAAGATAATATACATTCAATAATATGTAGTATTACAATAAAAAGGTAAATTATGCTATGAAATAAATAAAAAATAGACAATAACATCTGCATACTTTATACATTTTTGTGTTCAATTTGCTTTAGTAACAATGTCATCTTAAGTCGTTTTTAAAAGTGCATTGGGTCATACCTAATCGAAATGGTGGCGGGAGGTCATTCCAGATCTTTGCTGCGCGATATCTAAAGCTGCCTCTGAAGCTTTCCCTAGAATATTTGCTTGCCGGTAAGGCCATTTTGTTTTCATGACAGGAACGAGCTTTCTCTTCTCTGATTGTGTGCTTCCACAAAAATTTATCATAGAGATATTTAGGTGAGCGTTTTGTGACTATTTTGTGTACCAAACAGGAGGCTAGATGTAACTCTCTACGCGTCTGCATTTTTAGCAGTCTGTTCTTATTCAGGTACGGTGTGATGTGGGCACGTTTAGGAACAGTGAAACAAAACCGGGCGCAGGCGTTCTGAACTCTTTGAATAACTCTGCTGGTTTTATCATAAATTCTAGGCCCATAAACTGTGTCCGCGTAGTTAAAGAGGGACAGAATAAGGCTCTCTGTAAGCATTATTCTGACCGATTCTGTCAAGAATTGCCTGTGTCCATTACCTTTAATCTGTAGAAATCATTTTTAGTTTTCATATTTATATGTTCTATACATATATCGAAGCTCGGCATCCAGTAGCAACCCCAGATTTTTTGCAACTTGGACACGTTCGATATTTTTATCATTTAAGAACAAATTTGGACTGCGATTAGTTATTTCATTTATTTGATGTTTTGTTCCCAAAACCATAAACTTTGTCGTAGCTGGGACAATTCCTTTGAGACCAGTCAGAGACTAATTTTAAGTCATTGTTTATTCCGGCGCGATACACCTCTACTACCTCCGTTTCAGCGATGCTCGTACCTAGACATTTAGCTAATAACGAGATTTTCATTACTCTCTTCAGGAATTCCGATTATTTCGATGTCGTTTGCAAGAGCATCCTGTTCTTTGTTATTAATTTCAACTTTTAATTGAGAAATTGTTGAATGTAAGTCGTCATTCGTCCCGCTTTCTGCTATGGTCCACTGATTGGTTTCCTCTTTCTCATTATTTATGGTTAAAATTATTTACTTGTTTTTCCTAAAATTGCGGTTTTAAGGTTTTCTAAAGTTGTAATTGTATAGGTAAATGTTAGCGAATGGTGAAGTTTAAGAAAGAACTGCTTTGTCAAATTTTATTATCTTTGTTACATCATAATTAAAAGCATAATTTTAGTCCTGGCTTCTAAGCCCAAACTATAAAAATAATCAAAAGATTAATTACATAAATATTAATTCATTTAAGGAATATTGCGTAAGTTTTGTTGTGTAATAGGTAAATCCAAATAAATAAAATATTGTATTGATTATGTAGTTATCTACTGCGACCTAAAAAGAGCAAACTAAATAAGTTGCGTTCGGAACCATCATCATCATGTTGATATGAAATTAAAAATAAACAAAAGCTTTGTGAACATGAAAAATAGTGCAAATATAAAAAAAGTCCAAATATTTTTTAGTGGATACATATTATTCTATAATTTTTTAGCATAACAGACTCCATTCTTCCCATAATCAACAATATAAGTCAATGCCAACTGTCAAACTGACAAATCAACTGATTAATAGCAGCGGCCGGCTGAAAGATTTTCATTCCTTTGTTACTGCTTTGTCATAACATGGTGCTCTGTTGTTATATGGTGGATAATTCCAACTTGTGTTTCTTAACACGAAATCAATAGTGACATTAATTTTCAGCTCATTATACTATCCAAAAATAATAAAAGAATCAACTTTATATGGTGGGCATAAAAGCCAGGCAATGTATGGACACTGGTTGTCCCGAGTGTCAGAGCGGCTCTGAATAAACAGTTCTTTAGTTTTTAACCGAATTCAAAAAAGGAGGTTATCAGTTTGACCTGTATGTATGTTTGTCCGCGATTTTCTCACGTTTGGCTGGACCGATTTGGATGCGGTTTTCAGAAAAAGATTCGTCATGTTTAGAAGAAAGTTTTAGTATATTATCCAACTTTAAAAAAATAAGGTTCTCAATTTATCTGTTTATTTTGTATGAGAGATGAGCCGAATGTTCGGCCGAACATTCATATTTCGTACAACATTTGTATTCAGCCGATTGTTTGATTGATTTGCCGAATAATTACCGAATACTAGCAGTTTCCTGCAGATTTATCTGCACAACTTCTGATTAAAAGTAGCCAATTTACAAAGAGGAGTTTAACCTGTATGTTAATTATGTTTGTCATCGATTATCTTGCGTTTGGCTGAACCGATGTTGATGCGGTTTTTAAAAGGGTATTTGTCCCATTTAGGAGAACCTTTTACTTTTTACTTACTTTTAATTTAGGGCTAGCTTTTAGTTTTTTCATAGTAAGTTAGTTTCCATATTTGTAGATAAATGTGACAGATTTTTTAGTGATAAGCTTTAGATAAGTTCTTAGTTGACTGTTTGCACGAAGATTGTTTTAAGCGAATCTCTTTTCGTTTGTCAGTTTCTGCAGCACGAGCATGCTGGCGATACCTAGACAAGACCATCTCGTGCTGCATCAAGTCGTCATTAGTTTTCGTTGGGATTTAATTCCTCTTCTTTCTTAAAGCGTCCTTCTCCATATTTTTCTACCTAGGCCTACAGGTAAAACGTATATAACAATAGTAGGTAGGTCAAAGTCATGATTTTACAGTACCAAAATATCACATTACAAGAAGAAGTAGATAGTTACTGATACCAAAACTAGCCGAAAACTTATCACTAAAAAACTATCACTAATATCTATAACTGTAGAACCTAACTAATTATGAAAAAACTAATAACTAGTCCAAAACAAAAACCTAACACTAAAAAGTATGAAATAAAAAATAAATAAAAAAAGTCATAAAACCAAAACCAAAATGAAAGCAAACTAATTATTTCTTTTTAAAAAAAAGTGAACCGCATTCGAAAAACCAACCCACTAAAAATGTTTAAATAATTTTTATAAACGCCATCCTATTCCTGTTTCTATTCCATCCATATTACTACGCCGTATAGTAAACTTCTGCCAAAAATTTATGATGATTGATGATGATGATGATGACAGACTTCAAAACCTATGTAAATACCTACCCAGATAAATTGTTAATGTTCTTATTACATTCATTAAAATTAATTAATTTTTGGCAGAAATTTACTATACGGGATAGTAATATGGATGGAATAGAAACAGGAATAGGATGGTGTTTATAAACATTATTTAAACATTTTTAGTGGGTTGGTTTTTTGAATGCGGTTCACTTTTTCTTAAAAAGAAATAATTAGTTTGCTTTCATTGTGGCTTTGGTTTTATGACTTTTTTTATTTATTTTTTATCGTTAACCTCCTTTTTGTATTTTAACTTAAATTGTTTTTTTTTTAATTTATTCTCATTAGGTTTTCTGTTTTTGTTATTGTATTTGTTAAGTTATCTCCGTTTCGTCTATTTCTGTGTATATTTTTTTGTATATATGTGTGTGTTTCTTTTTAATCTTTAAAATGTCTATATGTGGAAACTTTATCTGGCCTTCTGTTTCTAAACATTTATTGTATGAAATCTGCTAGCTGTAAGTTTTCCTTAAAATTAAATAATTGACTGATTATATGTGCGAAAATTATTACTCTATGAATATTCATGAAAGCTTTATTATAAGATTTTCTGTTTATCAAGATTTGCAATTAAATAAAATAACATAAAACAAATTGTAACAAATTAATCCGACATACAAAATAATCCAGATTTTCGATAAAAAAAACCTGAAAATCCAGAATTGAATCCAGATTTTGCTATCCCTAGTCACAAGTGACATTTTTTATCATTTACCTTGGTTGCAGATCGCTCCGCCCTGTGATTGTTGAGAACTTTGAGGAGCCTGATGAATTGGATGGTTTGCCTGAAAAGAATCTTCCAAAAAAACACCCTGAATTCTTAAAAGCCCGTGAGGTTAGTGTTAATTATATAGTCAAATGTCACAAATGCCAAGTATTTACAAAAGCCCTTTTTGTAGCTGGTTCCCTGAAAGTTCTGAGCCCAAATGACCAGCTTGTGGTGGTTTACCCCTCTAACTTCCTTGTCACCCATGCCCGAGTGAAATTTCTCCGACACTAAACCTACATTAAAAAAAAAGATTTGTTATATTGTTTAATATAGAGCATTTTTGTAATAAAACATTAAACATTATACTAAAATTAAATTATAAATTAGCACCAAAAGCACCATTATGGATTGGAAATAACAGCAAAAAGTAAATGTCTTAATTGTTTTCTAGTGTGGGCCCAGATTCTCAGAGCCTGGAAGCTTCGAACATGAATATGGAACCAGGTGGAAGCAACTTCATGAGCTACATCGTCAAAAAGAGGAAGCTCTTAAAAAAGAATTGTCTGCTGAGGAAGAAAAACTTGAAGCGCAGATGGAGTATGCCAAGTAAGTTTTATGTGTGTCAGATGCAACTAAAATTCTCCATATTATTTTATTTAAAACTGGCTAGCTATATGTTATAGTAATATAGCAGGCAAATACAATAGTAGGAAAAATCTTTTATATTAAATATCAATTACTTCAATACTTCCATGCTGGACTGGGAGCGAAAGAAAAACATAGAATGTGCCAGCTGCTTCTCTTCCCGGGCATACTGTAAAAGTCAGTTAAGGGACAGAGGTTTTAAAGGCGTTTTTGTGGGCGATAGGCTGACCCCCTGTCACTACAATAGTCTCTCTCTATCTTAATAATACCTCCAAATTTGTTAAACGTGACATCAGATGGTCATGTAACCTCTGGTGTTCTGCCTACCCCATAAGGGAAACAGGCGTGACGTTATGTATGTATGTATTAAATATCAATAAGTTTTCTTTTATTGTAACTTACTAATTGACGAATAACTGGAATATTGTCATTCATTGTTGTTTATGTTTAGATACGAGCATGAAACTGAGATCTTGCGCGAACAGTTGAGACAGAGAGAGCAAGACCGCGAGCGTCAAAAGAGGACCTGGGAAATGGCGGAGCGGGCGGCCGATGAGCGCAGGGAAGCGGAACGCGTTCAGCTGTTGAGGCAAGAGGAGGAATTGTCCAATAGGATGCGCCTTCAGGATGACGAACTTAGGAGACGTCAACAGGAGAACACTTTGTTTGTACAGGTGAGGTGTTTTTAGAATGTTGAAATGTGAGAGTTTTAATTGGTTAATAGCATAATTAATAGCTGTTGCCTGGATTTATCTGCGGTAATATGAATGTCAGTATGTAAAGCATCCATTAAGGCGCATTTTCATTGGTCATTTATAATAGTGTGCGGCGTGGGTTAGATTTCCGAAACGCATGTCATAGAACCCGCACGACGGAAACCGTTTTCATCGGTCGTTAATAACCGCATGCGGCGTGCGTTAGATTTCCGAAACGCAATGACATAGAGACCGCACGACGGGAACTGTTGTCATTGGTCGTTTATAACCGCATGCGAGAGATTTTTGACGCGCATGCCAAAAGGCCCTCATGCGAGGAAACGATTTCAATTGTCGTTGGCATATGAGTTGAGAGAGATCTGGATACAGATTGACCATGGAATTGATAAGTGGGTACTATAGTCGGCGCGGCGAACCTTGATCCCTATGACAGACCATAATTTCCACAACATAACCTTGTAGTGCCGTCACCGTTACATTAGAATTGTATTGGAGGCTTCTAAAAATGGCATATATTTATTTTACGTAGCTATATTCCAATAAAATGATATTCCGTTGGAATTACAACAATTCATAACATTTACAAGAAATTATCTCAATCACACTTTACGTTTACGTTCTGCAAAAGTCACTTCGTAAGGTATGATTTAAAAAATACCCTATGAAGTAACTTTTGCACCATTGAGAGTATACTGAAGTTCGATAATAATTCTTAAGTGATCTGTTATCCTAACATTACAGTGTTGCTAAACATTGGGGTGTCATTAGCAAAAAGCAAACATGCTTTTTGTTAATTTGTTAATGGTGTGTTTGGGGCTTTTTGCTAATGACACCCTAGATGTATTAATTTGGGGATATTGTCAACAATGAATGGACTGAGGTGACCAAGATCTATCTGAATATGCAAGATAATTTCTAACGCGTTTCTTTGTGTCCTACAGGCGCAACGCCTGAGCTCAATGCTCGACCGTCAAGAGCAGGGCATGTTCGAACATCAGAAGCCAATGGTGAGTAAATTCTTATTTTCACAAACGTCATAGCCCAAAAGATGCTTGGTTTTTATGTTGAAACTGAATTTTCCTTTTTTCTCTAACTAGAACAGAGCTGTGAAATTTTCAGGATGTGATTTGCTAATTTGGAATCTAACATAAAGTTAAAAGTAAAAATGTTGAAATTGAATTGAAATTGAAAATTACCTGCAGTAATGCAACTGAAAGAGTCCAAGGCGATAGATAAACTAAAGTTATACTATGTTATATTGTCAAAGCAAAAAATCTACATGACCTTATTTCGTTCATAATTAACCCTAAAAAAATCCAAAATGGGTGATCTTATCACTACTTGATAATATGTGAATACTTTTTGTTGTTGAAAACAAATTAAAAGCACTGGAAATAAAAAAATAATACTATATTTTACGTAAATAAACATTAGAGGCTATTTATCTATTTATAAATACAAGATTAACCGATATCAACGTTCTTTCCATCTGAAAAACATTTAAAAAATTTCAATACAAATGGTGCCACTGAATCCTAGTAGATTTTCATGGTTAATAATCCTAAGCAACTTGTCAGGTCATCTGCCTGAAATGTTCTGCCAATGCATAAAGGAGATGTTTAGTGAGGGATTATTTTAGTTTAAAGTGCCACATTCACTCCATGATAAACTCAGAACACAAAGTGACCTTGTTTTTTTAAACTTTAATTTAAACTGCCTAGATAAATACACATTAATTATAAAAGTCGGAATTTCTGAATCATTATAAATTATTACTATTGTCAATTAAAACAATTCCCATGTATATCCACATTGTTTATTTTTGTCAAACCCCCTAAATTTGCAGGAATTTAAGTTAGGTATAATTAGTTCCTCAACTGATTAAAATTTTAAAACAGATTTTTGAATATTTTGTACAGGATCATTTTGCAAATATCGATCTTCATATACTTTACAACTATCATCTTGACCAAAACCGATACCTTTTATTGAGGTTATTTGTGTTTTAAGGAATAAACCCCCATTACATATCCTCGAAATCTTATTATGCCAGTTAAAAGAATTCATTCTGTGAATGGTGAAAAGATTTATAAGATAATACAATTTATAACAAATACAAGTGCTTGCGAACAAGCTTTTCGAAATATTACGATCTGGTGATCTTTGGACTCTTTTCAGTAAACAGGTTTTGAATGATTTATTATGGTTATGTCAATTCTACATTGCCTTCAAAACTTAGCTTTTGAAATTGACATATAACTTGATTTATTTCTATTTAAACATTTATGTGCCTTAACTAACTCAGGTATTGCTAAGATCAACATGAAATCTGAAGAGTAAACAATTTATCATCGTTAGCGAGCTAGATTGTCGCGCTTTTACCCCCCACAAAGAAGCCTAATGGCTACTTATCTTATAACTAAAAAAGAGCAAAATAGCAATCACAATATTATAAATAAATAAAAAAACTAATTTATATTGATCAAGGAATCAAGTGACAGTCTCTCATTTGCGCGCTGCACTTAGCGATAGTTTTAAATTACCGTAACACAGATAATGACGCTATTTGCACAGAGCAATATTGAAAACACTACAAATACCATCACCGTACCATACCCAAACATAAAAAGACTTTGCTATTGCCCCAAAAGCCATTGTTCAAGGACTTACGAAAAAATAAAACAATGGGGTAGAAAACTGCCTACTTATTCCACTGGAGGCGCTGATTACGCTTGACCCATAACTGTCAAATACAAAAGTAAAAGTTAATTTTATAGTGGTTTTTATCAAAATATTGGAAATGCACCACAGTTTCTCTGAGGAAGTTAAGGAAGTTGTAGATATAATTGATTTATTTAAACTTTTGTGGAAATTTCCATATTCCGGTCCACATTTTGATACAGAAAAACAAATTATTGTATAGATCTATCGCAAAAAAGAAAACTGAACAAGCAATTTCGATAACAACTTGTTCTTTCATAATATTAAAAGATTATATTGCGTGCTTTTAAAGCCTGTGTACACCTACCTATCTTTCGTATACTGTTTGTAATAAAATAACGGTATTCCGGGTTGTCGACTCGTCAAGTCGTACAGCCCGTTCACACAAGGTCTCCGTTCTACTGTTCCGTTATATCGGATACGTTTTATTTTCATTAATGGCGTTTGTACTTGTATGATAAGCGACTTTCAGTGTGAAGTAAAAAAATCGGTCCGCTAAATTATGCCATTTCATTTCGTTATCGAATATTGGATAAATGGAATACGTATTCGTCATGTATCTGTACTGGATATATCGCTAGTTTTTCTTTCAGGCAGATACCTTTCCTCCAATGGGTGTCTTGCTGTTTCAAATCCTTTTCCAGTAGTTTCATGATCAAAAGAATCCATCGACATTCAAAAGTAATTTAAAATGTCGTATTCTCGCAACTGATTTTGTACTGTAAGCACCTTCTCTAGGTCTTTGCACCAAGAGTGGATGCTGCCAATAAAGTAGCTTGATAGTACCAACACGTCCATCCTGGTAGCGTAGCGGTGTTATATCTACAGCGAATTTACGTGTGAATGCCGTATCAGATAATCAGATACGTTAACGTTTTACGGTGCCTATGTGTCAAAACATATTTTTAATCGTATCCGTTAAAACGGGTATTGTTAATACGGAGACTATGTGTGAATAGGCTGCATAAAAGTCTGTATCGACCGTCAAACATGGCCATGGATGTACATATAAACAAACTTCGTTACCTATAATCATGATGACTTGGCTTCGATAAGAGATCTTTTGTTGTCTACCTAGCGGTAGTAAAGCATCTTAGCTTTGGCTATGATGTGTTTCGGCAGTGAGTTAAATGCTTGTCCCTCAACGATCTTAATCCATGAGACTTACCGTCAAGAGACATAAAAAGAAATTGGTCACCATACAGCCATTTGTTTGTTACCATAAACCATTGAACTAAGCTTAAAATTTAGGACAAGTGCATACTAAATAAGAATAAAATTTCATAAATTATCAATATTGCTCTAACTAAGGTTAACGTCACTTCTTAATTTGTATGATGTTATAGCATGTTTTTATGGTGTTTGAACATTATAACAATCTAGCAACTATGTATAAAATTAAACATAATTACTAACAAATGTATTTCGCACAAAAACATCAGGTTAATGTGTATCTTTTTTTGTAAATATTATTAGTATCAACTATATTGCGTGAGAGTAATTTTACCACAAATAGTTTGTAAGTAACTAAGTTTCGATCGTGACATGTTCGGAATTATAAAAGTGGTTTGCTTTTAATCACCTATCTGTAAAAAATAAAAACAATCACAAGTTATATAAATTTAATTCAAGATTGACTGTTAGAAACTATTGTATGATTGCTCTATTAGGACGGAGGCTTCAGAGACCAGTACGACCAGCGCGGAGGTTTTGACGACATGCAACAGAACCGTGGTGGTTGGGACGGAGGCCATCAAGATGATTACCCAAACAAACGTCGTCGCTATTAATGCACATCGGTCATATCGAATGTCGTATGGCTAAATATGGCACTTAATAGAAATTGCAACTATAAGTGTTAGTTAAGTAGTTAAGTTCAAATAGAGGATTATGATTGTCATTTTCACACATTTATAACGCAATTCTTCATCTAAAGTATATAAAAACAGTTTAATTCAATTTAAGAACAATCTTTTATCTGATCTTAACTTATAAAGTATTCGGCGTGAAAAGCCGTTTTAGAATACAATTACAAGTTCATAATATTAAATCAAGGAATTAGAAGTCTTTGTTACTGAGACATTTTAATGTGAAAGCCAAGGTGATAGTGTTTTTCTTGCATTTTTTTATTTTACGATATTTATTCTTCAATGAATTTTAATTATTTGGAATATTAGTTACACTGAGTACTAATAAAAATGTACATTATGTTAAATAAGTTAAAAATTTATTATAGTTGACTGAATTCTAATGCTACATTCTCATTGGGAATTAGGTAATGGCCATACTCATAAGACAATTAATTAACTTGAAAGAATTTGGGCTATACAGGATGACTGGTGGGTCACTTTCAAAATTCCAGAACGTGATAGTTTAAGATAATACATAAAGAGAAAAAATAAATTAAAAAAATTATATTAATTATTTACTGAGTAAACTTCTAAACTTTAAAATTTATAGAATTAATTACGCAACGCAGGGTTACATTAGCGTAATACAATAAATTAGTGACGGGAACACTGCTGTGTGCGTGTCGACTGAGGCATCGCGTCGGGAAAAGTGTAGTAAGCTTTCTTTATTTATTCATAGGGATTTCTGGTGAAAAATGAAGTACCTAAATTTTATTACATAATTATGATCAGAATCGAGTTCAGAGTGCTCTCCTTCAGTATTGCAAATTTGTCACCAGTCACCCTGTATACCTTACACCTAGATCTTTAACAGCAGCTTTGCAATATTCGTGTTTAATCACAGCTTCTTGACTATTTCGGGTAATTTAAAAAGTATCTAAATATCTTCAACATTTTATAAATCTGGTTAGCATAGTATTTTGTTTCTTTATGGTATGTAGCATTATGGAAAAAGAAGTAATAAGCTAATTGCATGAACATCGTATTTGTTTATTTGAGTAAACACATCACCTGTACTATAAACATAATTAGGTGTATCTGTTATTGAAGTGGGTGACACGTGAGTTTGAACGACATATTTTAGAAGCGTAATTTATTTTGTATTATGTGGAATTTTGTCGTAGTTAAGTAACTTAAAAATTAAAATTATCTTCCTTATTCTATATTACACCTAGATAATAAATAAATAAGTTAAATAAATATGCGTTTAAGATTTAGTATCCCCAACGATAAGTGTCCTTAAAAACATTTTAAAGTTTTTACATCTTTATTCAGATAGCCGCGAAGAACACAAACATTTATAACAATAAAAAATCACTTATTGAAATATTCTCATAAATTATGTATAGAACTTTAAAACATTTTTAATAACATTAAAAAAAACCATGTATACAAAGTTATTTTTGTTTATGCGAAGCTTAACACACGGGTCAAATATTTTCGTTCAAAGAATCGGTAAACTCAGCAGGTTTCAACTTTCAAGCCTCTTGTGGTCCCTTGATTTTGTCGCGGGAGTGGGGACAACCATCGCGCGGCTTCATGCGGTTTAAGTAGTACCTACTTGCACTCAGCATAGATTATTGAGGTAAAATATAACATGGTATAAAAAGTATTGCAATCGATACTGTTACCGATTCTGAACAAACTATTTTCACGTGTCGTATAAACAAAAATAACATTGTATTTGTATAAATAAATTTTATAATATACGGTAATAATATCCCAGTGCATCTACCTACACAAAACTGAGAAAACTTATTGATTCACCATGGTTTTGTAAGTTACCTATAATCGTGGTGTTTTAAAGCAATTTTGAGATGCAAATTTTCATTGTGCCTAGCGATTTGTTGTGGTGCCTATCATCGTTCTAAACTCAGGACAGTTAAGGCAATTTACAGGGACTTACCATCTAATTTCCCAAGGCCTGCAATGCACTGGTAGTTGTTCCCCTGAAATGAAGGTGTCCATAGGCGGGGTCATGGTTTCCCAACATCACGTGCTCATATGCTCCTATTGTATAATTTAAAAAAATACGACAAAAACAGCACTTGCGGAGGCAGTTTCTCACAAGCCTTTTTCGACGAAAACAAAAAAAAAATAGAAACATATTTTAATTCGACTAAATATGGTAGATTCAGGTGATGTCCTTAAGAATGTTATGTCTTTTTTGAGTCCTGCCAAAAAGAACACAAAGACGGGAGTGTCTTTATGTCTGATCTTAGATTTAGTTCAGCAATAAAACAGCTTAATAAAACCAGACCAAATAAGAATGACACAATGTTTCAACACAACTTTTACTTATAGGTCAATTTAATTTCATTTGCTATAAATGACCGAACTAAAGCGTGTAACGTTTTCGCGGGTTACGTACCAACGGGCCGTTTTTAACAGTGGTGCAAACACCGCACAACAATTGATAATATAATACACCAACGCAAGTAAGTTATTGACTTAAAGATTCAAAAGGACTCTGAAGACTCAAAGGGCTCGGACTCGATATGACTAACGAGTTCCAGTTTTGAAAATAGACTCAAGTCTCTAAATGAAGACTTAGAGACTCGAGTTTCTTACAACTCTTAATTCGTTTACTACTATTTTCTATTGCGAATTCTCAGTAGGACCTACAGATAACTGCAATGAATAAATAGTGACAAATAAAATATGAATACCCGCACTATATTCTGGTCTTGAAATTATTCGGTCAAAAGTGACGTACATAATTAATCAATCGAACATAAAAATGAATCAAATGTATGCTCAATAACATAACGTCGTACATAATGAACATTAAAGAAAACTCGAACTTTCCACTCAATTACGACGATTATGATTCGTCACGTTTTTAAACGTTTAACTACAGTTTTATTGTGAGATCTTTCAAATTGTGTCTCGCACTTTGGCGTCCAGCCCATAAAAGTTGCAAATACTACATTCGACTACGCTCTTCTAACATGCAATTTTGTTCATTTAAATGCAATTGTGTATTAAATAGCTTTAAAGATGTTCATTACTTACGCTCAATATTTATATTGAAAATTTATAAAATTAATTCTGAAATATTATACATTTAAAATGTCCAAAAATACATAATCCGTAAGATTATTGTTGCTTGCGAGAGCATATTGAGAATTGGCCTTAAAATTTAAAATAAACGTTTTTGTCGCAATTTCAGAAAGTTCATTGGATTGTTAGTCGTTATAAAAGTCTAGTTAGAATTTGGCATGCTAAAAAAACCATGCTTATCAATCACTTAAAAGTATAAAATATCTAAGAAAACATTTGGGACCAGGCACCGACATAATCAAAACTGATATAATCTTTGTTACTGACTCTATCATGTTAAATATGTATATTTAGAAAAACTTTAGGCATAAAGATTGAGTTGTTTAGCTAATCGAACGTTGCTAAACTAAAGAAAATAAAATGTAGTCGAAGATATTAGAAATTTTTCAGTAGGTAGGTACTAGTTTTTCAAATATTTACTTTTTATAAAATAAAACTGACAGTTGTCATATAATACTGTTTCTCATAATTAAAAGGCGTTCTACACGGTATATCCAAATTATCCAATCGTCAACTGGGGGGTCGGGTTGGTATTCATTACACAGCATAGGGTCTGATTCCCAGCCAGTTGACCGTTATCATAAAGTAACTTTTTATAACTGAGAACTCATCTCTCGACTTACAAAGCTATTAACGACATCTTAGATTCACCACATTCATAATGGATGGCATTATTATACATTCTGTTGTAATAGTTCTATTATAAAATAAAAGACATGACATTTTCGGGAAATACATATTTATTTAACAGTTTATTTAGGTAAACTCCATTAAATAATCAAAATGTGTTATTATTTACTATAAATCAAGTATTAGTTTTCCGCACTAATTGCTAGTTGTCGCTAAAGCTCCACTGTAGCTGATAACGGTCCATTTGCATCGACTCGACCGATTTGACAGAAATGCCGGGACAAGAACGCCTTACTAGAACTGCCCGCGACTTCGTTCATTTGGTATTAAATAAAGCGGTTTGTAATTTTCTTACTATCTTTTATTTCCTGTTTAAGGGGTCTTATATTTCTATATTTATAAAAAAGACCTTTCGCTTGAAAGTCATTAAAAATAAAGTCATTAATTTCAAAACTTCTTAAGATTATGTAAGATATTTTTTAAATGAAAAGCTATAATGGGTTGTAAACTGAATGGAAATATTCAGAACTTCATCCAAATCAGTGCTGTGGTTTAGCCCTGAAATCATCACCTACAAACTTTCGTATTTACGGTACCTATAAGTAAAGATGTTTGGGTATTGCCGTGTAGAACGTCTTTAATTTATTTGCTCATGAATGGTTCGTGACATGACAGACATAGAATATTTGTTTGTTAAAAAACCTACATCAAAATTGGAAGTGAGAACCTGTAACTTCGAGATGTTTGATATTCCTTCCTAGTGCCAGACATTTTACTTGCTACTTACATCAATATCCATTTGCAGTGTTCTTAATCAATGGAAAAAACCTTATCCAAGGTATTGGTTTTTCAAAATGTACACGGAGTTTAAGAGGATTTTGCTTAAATCTGCGCTTAGTTTGAAAAGACTAAGAATTATAACCCTTTCATTTTTTTCAGGATTTTTAAACAAACAGCTGCAAAATGAATTTCTTGCATTGCGATCCGCCTGAAACGTTTTGAATTGTGTTCGCATTTGACAAAGTTTAAAAAAGTACCTTCATTCGATTACACTCGACGACACAAAACATGTTAGATTAATCAGGATTTGAAAAATAACAAATTGTCTGAATAGTTACAACTATCGGATCACGTATAATAATTATTTTTTTGCCACTATATGTCAGCCCAAAATACATATAATGCCGTTTTTCTAATAAAGTATGCGAGCAATCGGCAGGAACTCAAAATTTACAGAAAATCACATATCATCTAAAAATCGTAATATATATAACTTATGGTTCTATTTTAATCAGTGTCTATTAATAAAGAGTTGTTCGTTCCTGTTATACCTATAAAATATTTAATATTAAAAAGTCTAAAATAGATTAAAAATGATCTTTTACATTTAAACTACATTTCAGATTTTTTTCAGACACTATAATTATGAGTGACCGGTTAACTTATTCCTTAATCTTCAGACAATATTTACTAAAGTTACTATTAAAATCAGATAAAATCAGCTCGTTGCAAATGCTGATTGAAAAAAATTACCCCGAGTTATTTGAGAAATTACGAAACATTTTCTTATTTTTTCAAATTGTATTTGATTCGCAGTCAAATTGTGAAGCATTTAAATTTTGCTTACAAAAACTTATTTTCCAAATAAACATTTGCTGTCAAAGATTGGTGGACATTTTAGTTTGCGGTATATTATGTCGTTGTAAACGATGAAAGCTTAATGAAAGCCTTAATGAGTTTAAGTCTTCGAGATAAAGATGTAAAAACATCAGATATTATTATGATAGCAGCGTTTAAACAAGAGGCCACAAAGCCGATCAGGAGCCTCTGGAGTGTTGACGGCGTCAGAACGAGCTCTTCTATGGACGTAAGCATTGCCAAGCAGCTTCGGTTTAACCGACCTCAAGCAACATTACAGATCTACATTGTGATGTTCTCAGGTCCGGTGAAGCTGTCACTGTCTTGCAGCCTAGGGCTGCAATGTCGTTTCATACAACAGTGATTTTCTGTTCTGTCTGAGATAAGCATCAGATACTAACATTAATAATGTTTCATTGATATTGCTGGGCAGAGAATTAATGGGTCAAAGCTTCTCGTTACCTACATGGCCCTGCCGTAAGCTTATTAAAAAAGTTTATGAATCAGAGGACAAGTAAAAAAATGATAATTCAAGAGCTGATTAAAAACTCACAAAGGCGATCGAACTTGGTCCGCTTGTTCCTTGGACATCGGACTAAGTTCGATAGTCTGTGAGAGGTTTTAAAGAAAAAGCCAGCATATTTATATTTTCCCAATACTAACTACAGTAAGTTTACATTTAAGTTATACATCATATTATTATGAATAATAAATTAACTCGCTATTTCTTTTCGCGATTTAAAGATAATATATTTTTTTAAAGACAATTACGCACGCTTTTCGGGCTGAACAATTGCTTGCGTGACACTTTAAATATCTGATAATATAGCATATAGATTGTCTGTAGATGCTTGGTAAAATATGTTCGGTCTCCTTTCATGAGTGCATTCTTATTCATGTAAACTTTGCCATCTAAAAGTAGGATGTAGTTTTTCAATTGACTCCTGTGACATGTATTAGAATAAACTGTTGATCATATATCTTGATCATCATTATTTATTTGAGGTCTTCATTTAAATAGCCGTCTACTACGGAAGAAGATGCAAAGATTTGGTATTCAACTACAGCAAGTTATAACTTTGAAAGTTAGTTTTTCTGTGTACATTTGACCAAGTAGTCATATTTAGTCATATTGGTCCGGGAGGTCCAGACTTAATGTTATAATTACATCTCAACCTATCAGTTGTCATTTGAGATGTAAGATTTTCTTTTCTTTATGTTACAACGCAGTAAGCTACCCTTAGTTCGGCAGAGAACTGTCTCGCCTTTTTATTTAGCATGTAAAATACACAACTTCGTGTTGAAGTAATAATCAAGGTAAATCATTGTAACATAATAGTATAACAATAGTTATATTTAGGCCAGTAGCGTTATATTTTGAACTAATACATAACATACTCATTTAATAAATTAGTTGATTAATTTAAGGGCGCCTACAAATTTTCGCCGAGTGTGGCGAGACTGCAGCGCGGCACTTAGCGACTAATTTGAAAATCAAATCAACTGTCAAACCAATTGAGCTAATTTCTAGTTATAAACTTGTATTTTTTTTATTATGTATATTGCTTTTACTTAATTTTATATAATGCTCTATAATACTTTTGTATCTATACAGAAGAACCCAGTATACAATAGTATTTTTAGAAAGTTGATTGCAATTTTCCAGTAGTACTAATGTTTACTTTTGCATTTGTGTTGAGGTATGTAATTTGCATCCGCTTTAGTTGACTTTGGATTTGAAAAGCTTTTTAAATGTAAAGCTCATGGGTAAAGTTTCTGTTATTACTGCGTTCCGACTAGATACCGCCCAAGTACTTTTGAGAATGTGGCAATTAATACTACGCCGAAATCGCACGAGTTGGTCTCCCCTAGCAAAAAATGTAGCCAAAAATAGCTAAAAGTCAATTCAAGGGATATTAAAGTTACCGCATTCACGGGCAAGGTAGGCCGGTGTCTAGTGAGAACGTATCGTAAAGCACTATTGTATGTTTAAGCTGTTGTATATTTAGCATTTCACGTTGAAATTAATAAGTTCAAATAATAATTTACTGATATCTATTCCTGCAAACCTATGCAAAGATGCACGAGCGCGCCTAGTGTGAATATTGGGGACTGGAATTTTATTTTTTTATTACCCGTGCATGAAGCCGTTTAAGCGTTAAGAGTAGTAACGAACGTCCATTTATTCTCAGAAATTAGCAATTATGTAGTACCTCCAAGTTTTTTTTTTTTCAATTTTGAGATAAATAATGGTTGCTTTTCATAGAGCTATGAGGCTTTCAGTTCCAAAGTTACGATGTCCTCCTGTGTGAATAGAGAGTAGATATTAATATCAAAACTTTAAAATATTAATTCTTTTATATCCTGATTTTTATAGTGTTTTCCAGTGTTTTCAAGACATGAAAGTCTTCAAGAAAAAAGAAATATTAAGCGCGTAGCATGGAATACACTCGTATGCCTAGTAATCGCATGAAATCGTTGCTTTACTTAAATCTTTCTTCAACTATGCCATTAAGGTGTAATAAATATGTTGACAAACATATTTTTTTAAATCAATTTTGAAAATTCTCAGTTCATATGATAGAGGATATTCATTATTGATCCCATAAAAATTTCATCGAAATGAACACAGGATCCTTAATAATAAATTAATACATAATTTGGCAATTTCTAACATTACGCATTTAGACTGCGATATATGCAAAATATAAAATTGCCCGTTCAATAATTAGCTGTCTAGTCTTTTCTTTTAAAAAGAAGCTATAGAATAGCAGTCTTAAGTCGCATCAAAAATAACTGAAACATCAAGAAAAAATTGACATTCAATTGATATTTCCCATGAAACCTTCGTAACTAGAAAGGTGTCATTTTTTCAAAAACTTTTTCTACATATAGGTAGATAAACTTTTTTTGAAGTTTTCAATCGCGGAAAAGTGATTACAGGGAAGATGTATTAATAAGGGTGATGGAATGAAAGACATGGGTTGAGATTTTACTAACGAATACTTGTATGATTTATAAGTAAATGGAGCTACCTACTTCTTAACAAATTTTGCAAGTACAACGTTGCATTAAACATTTTCAATAAAAAAAATTGTAAGTATATTTTTCAAAATAAAAAATTAAGCGCTAATTGTAAATCCTAAGTATAAGAGTTTTAAATTCTATACTACGAATTGCTTTGTGTTAAAGCTCTTGTAATTAAATATTATGTAGTTTAGTTTAGTTTTTCTTAAAATGATATCACAAGGTTTTTCACATTAACTTAATCATTTATTAGTTAATATATGATTTTGTATGTGTGTGAATTTAGATCGATTGTAAACCACCATGGTAAGATAGAGAGCATGCAAGGTGTAGCGCAAGGAGTACTTTCAACTTGAGTTTTAGATAATGCAATTTCATAAGTGTGCTTGTACAGTCGTGTCAATGGAATATAATTTCTTACTTTTCGTAATCGCTCTATCGGCTCTTAATATTTTTTACTTCTAAGTTGGGACCCACCTTTGTTTACAACTTTCAAAACTGTACGTTTCTTTTTAAATTTGACATCCGATATTAAAACTTTTTTTTAAAAAAAGGTAGCAAAATGATATTTAGAATTGGGAATTTAACGTTAAAACTCATAATTTTCTCATAAGTTATGGTTACTGTGTGGCGCAAAAGTAAAGACCCTATTTGGTTCAGCTATAACATTTTTTCTAATCATTTTTTTTATTTCGTACCATTAGGATTTAAAGATGATGTCTTTTAAATGGTGACCTCCAGAATCGATGCACATTTGAGCCCTATTTATGACATTTTGCTTCCGTAACACTTCCTGCGATATGTTCCTTATTTCTAGATGAATGTTTTCCTTTAGAGCTGCGGGAGTCTGTGGCTTGTTCATATACACCCGAGATTTAAAAAAAACCCCAAAGAAAGAAGTCTGGACTGGTCAGATCGGGCGATCTTGCAGGTCAAGGCAAATCGCTAAAACGTGAGATAACTCGGCCTGGAAAAACGTCCCTCACTAAGTCCATAGTGTCGCGCGCTGTGTGTGCCGTAGCGCCGTCTTGTTGAAACGAGATGTGCTCCAGCTCCAATTCGTCCAAACTAGGTATCAAAAACTCACGTAACATGGTTCTGTAGCGTGCTCCAGTGACAGTTATCGCATTGCCTCCAGCGTCTTCGAAAAAATAGGGTCCGATCACTCTGTCAACACAGATGCCTTACCATACAGTAACTTTCAACTTTTAGTGGGTGTAAAGGTGTTTCATGAATAATGCGCGACTTATCAGTGCCCCAGAACCGAGTATTCTGCTTATTGACATGCCCTGAGAGATGGAAATTCGTTTCGTCACTCATTACCAATTTTGAAGAAAAATCATCCTCTTCAAGGTTGAGGTTTATGACGCGCTGCCTGTGTTCTAGACGAGCTCGGTGTTCAGTAGGCAGCAGCTGATGAGTCATTTGAGTTTTATACGGGAACATCTTTAAGTCTTTCACCAAAATACGCTGCAGGGTCCGTCTGGTAATGCCCAATTGCGTGGCACGTCGCCTAGTTGATGTTTCTGGACACTCTTCCACATCTTCGCGCACAGCATCGATATTTTCAGCTGAACGGCCTGTTCTTGGTCTCCCAGACTTGAGTCTATCCAATGTTTAGCTAGTTGCTCCAAGGCGTGTGACAAAGCGTCGAATTGTGCAACCAATCGGTGCTGGATGGTGGGGAAATCGTCGACGAGATTCACGTTGTGTTTTTATCACTGATGAATTTATATTCCGTAAGAACATCACGATTATTCCACGTTCTTGGGGAGTAAAACGATCCATGTTTATTTTCAGTGTATTTTACATTTGTTCACTACACAATTTTCAACAACAGAATGACAGTAAATGTTATATAAAAACAGTATGTATTTTCTTTAGTGCCAGTACTTTTGCGCCACCCAGTATTAGTTATGTTCCTTCAGAAATGCATAAAATTAAAAACTCGTTTTTTAGTTATGTTGTGGAGCCACAACAAAACATGTATATGTGGGCACTGTCTGTACAAAGACGGGTTTTACTTTCCCAGCCATTCACTGCTTCCGTGCTTCGTAGGGGACGATCGGCCTCGGGTGCTGTACACTCAGTAATCGACAGGACTACCCAAAAGACGTTGGCGTTCTGAAGAATGAAAACAACGTTTTAAATTAGTTATGAATTTAAAGTCATAAAATATGAGAGAATGAATAAAGTGAGCGAATGTTGGTTGGTAAATTCAAATTTTATTAAGCTATTGCATAGCTTCTATCGCGGGCCTTGAACGTGGGGACCGAATCCAGAAATTCCGTAACGAAAAAAACCTAACACCCCCCACTCCGACCGGTACAGCGGTGATACTTTGATTTCATAACTTTACATGCGGGCTTTAATAAACAATCAGCGCCATCTACTAGGAACTTGTGGAACTTCATATTAGATCAAACATTACTGCATTAATAAAATAAATAAATAATTATAATTGCATAAGTTGATAAGAAATGCTATGCAATAGCTTTACCGCGGCAGTCTCCGAGTGCCACAAGTCTTTTTTTTGTTAACTATGTTAATATTCTTAACCATGTGAACACTAATATATTTACAGCTTCGTAAAGGACAACAAAGAAGACAATGGAAGACATGGACGACCTAATCATCTCTACTTTATTATTAAATAGAAAACTTGAGTTAGACTTAAGCAAAGAGAGACGCGTTTGCTGCAGTCTAACTTAAAATTGTTTAATGGCTGGTACGAGTACTTAATTCTTAATTATAATATGTTGAAAATCAACAAAATTTAACATATTTGTTCTTTCTATAACTGCCACTTGCAGAGATATTAAAAGATTTAAACATCTATCAGTGGCCATAGAATACTAACATATTTCATCTAAGTGTCACCAATGTTTTTAGTCAATATCTTTGCTTTGCTTTAAATCTTTAACGATGACACTTTTCAATAAGTAAAAATAAATAAGTTTTGCTAAAAAGCGGTAGTATTATACAGGTTTAATTTACATAAGCGTATCACCTCTCGCAGGCAGCTTCTCCACATCAATCCCAACAACATTTGTTCCACGACTTTAAATAATCTAAGTTTTCCCATACAAAAAACATATTTATTTGCCTCTAAACTGGCGTTACTCTATTTATTCTGAGCACCTTGCGTAGGCAAAATATCGCCTCGTGCAGCGGGCAAACATTTTTTTCATAGGAGCAAAATAAAATCGGTCAAGACTTGTTGTAGAGAGGTGATGCACTTATTTAAAATAACTCTGTATATGTAGAGGTCTACCAATACCTATTTCAACTGGGGTGCACAAAACTTTTTATCAAGCCAATGACATGCCTTTTGCTATGAGTTCCATAAGTGGTTGATCCAATGGAATTAATGTCGTAGCCAAATACGACACCACAAAATGTGCAGTTCAAAGCGTAAAAGTTATTATAACAATGTAGGTATCTATCGACTTTAAGATTGACACTCCAGAAAATATAGTTAAATTTGAAGACATGTTAGTTTTGTGAAAATATGTGCACTTATTTCTATAAATAAACTATTTCTTTATTAACATAATTATTTTTTGCTCTTATTGAAGCGTAGCTTGAAAAAGTCTCATTACATTAACTTTTTTTAATTTTGGTGTGACATTGGTAAGCAAAATTTAAAGTTGTTTATAAATCACCTTTGGTCACATTTATAAAATTTTATAGGTAATTGATTTACTTGGTTTTAATTAGTAAGAAATTGGTTATTTTAACGTAAAACATCAATATCTCAGATTTCACTTCTTTCATCATAGAGCAATTACTTTTTGTCAATATTGTTTATATATTGAAAAATAATGTTTTTTACATATGTCATAGGTCTGGCGATTTTTAGAGCTCCTTGGATCCATTTGGTTAAATAACAACCTTGATAGTTATTTGTAAATACATACATACATAACTCCACGCCTATATCCATTAAGAGGGGTAGGCAGAACACCACAGGCTATAAAACCATCTAATGTCAAGTTTTACAAATTTGGAGGGAGAATGGCGTTTTTGCAGTCTATCGCCCGCAAAAACGCCACTAAAACTTCCGTCCCTTATTTGACTTACAGTATGCCCAGGAGGAGAAGCAGCTGGCACATTCTATGTTTTTATTTCGCTCCCAGACCAGCATGGAAGAAAAGTAAATTTATTGATCAAATAACAGCAGATATTGAGTAGGTATTCTTAAAATCTGACTGAAGGATTAGCTTTGGTAACAGCATTTCCCGCCTTTATATAAACATTGATAAATGTAATATGAAGTGAAAATATAATTTGAAAAACATTTATCAACCTGATGGTAATCTTAAAATTAGTCAAAGAAATTGTTATATGTTTTAACTGCCATAGACGACGAACACCAATTGTGTTTGACAGCTAGTTTTTATAACGGTTATTTATATTGTAAAAGATGGGCTTATCTTTTGACCCCCGTCCGCAATTTACATCGTGTGCGATGGAAAACGATGAATTATATTTTATTTCGTTGTTTCGATTGGATTAACAAAGAAGAGGAATACCTAATCTTGGCTTGGCGGTAAAATAAAAATATACATATAAATTATTTTAATATTTATTAATTCTTGCTATGTTAATAGTTATTTTGAAAAGAAAAAAATATTCCGCTCTCGTAGCATCGCCATATTTAGCTGAAACTCATTTTTTTTGTAAGAGTTAACAATTGGTCGTGCGTGACGAAAAATAAGAGTGTGATTGCGAACAATTAACATAAAAATCAATTTATATTTGTTGACAATGTGTGACCAAGATAAACTAAAAACTATTTTGACTCTCCATTTCAAAATTAATGTATGTGATGGAGCGATTGCTAAATATTTTACCTGGCTACTCTAGCCTTGGAGAGAAACTTACTTCCGTCCTTTCAATTTTCTATTTTTTTTTGTCTTTTTGGAAAGAAAAATTTATAACGGAATTATTTTATAAGCTTTTGATGGCACGAAGAGGCCAAGGTGGCTTGTGGTACTCATGGTGGCAATTTGATATTCTTACGCCGTCTGTTTTAGTTTTTATGATACCATATAATTAAATGATGATCCTGGAGTAAAGATATGAACCAATGTGCAGATAATAGCTGCACACCTTACTGCAACCTTATTACACCATGCTACAGCCTTATTACACCATGCTGCAACCTAATTATTGTCTGGGGCTCGTATTGTGGAAGTAAAGCAAAGATATGCTGTTACTTTTCCTCACAGAACTGTCAAAAAACTATATATTCGGAATACGAACTTTAATACGGTTTTAGAATGCGACCTTTAACTACATTTAGTCTTGATTTGTTAATATAGTTCAAGTTTAACGCCCCAAGCACAATAAAAAATGGGCAATTCCCGAATGAACTAAGCAGACTATTTTTCGTATTTTGTAAAACTTTAAAGAATATTTTTTTACTTTTGCATTTTTATTCTTGCGATCATCCCTACCAAGTAACGGCTGTTTCCCAAATATAGTGAAAATGTGTGATTTTTCAAGGTCGACGTATCCATGTCTAGCTCGTATTCTATTTACTAGTATCACAGCATTCATGTAATTTACGTTTCTTTTGCAATTAACATGGGTATAATCTGACTTCTTCTGCCTGCTGGCACATTTCTTGTAAAAATAGCCTTCATACAATAACATTTTCCACAAGCAGCTAAAAGTGAAGAACTTGGAATATACCCACTATTTTACTTTTACGTAAGGGGTACTCTAATCCACGGAAGATTCATACATATTTTAACTGGGGACTCTTAAATATTGGTAAGTTTCTTGTTAACTGAATAAAACACTATGATGCTTTTTATATGACTACATAGTTTAGACAATACCTACTAAAAACATAATTTAAAAAAATTGTTAAAGCAAAAACAATATGTTTTGGAAAAAATAAATGAATATCTTACTACACTTCACTCATTTGAATACAATGTACCTTTATAATGATTAATTATAGTTGAAACTTTTTGAAACGCTTCATCATTATGAACATCTTGCAACTTATTACCGAACCATAAGTATTTATTTTTGAAGTATATGCCCTACCGTCTTCTTAATATAAATATGTTTTTGAACCTTTAAATTGAAACATTTTTTAAAAGAAGACCAAGTTAGGTATGATAAATTGCCTAGAATAATATAATAATAATTAGAAGGGTGATCGCTTCCTAAATCTCCAATCGTAGTAGAATCTACTACTATTTAAACGTGATATTTTTTATTATGCAACGTCAATGAAACGACGCAAAACCTCTAGACACCCCAACTAATTGATTTTATATATAAAAATACATTGAAATTATTAAAAAAAATTGCGATATTTGGTATTTTATGTTTTCTTGGATTTCTTGCCAATCAATAAAAGTCCATTTATTGTAATTACACACGATTATTGGGTTGGTTTAGAACGGCCCTACCGTCCCGGGAGAAGCGTGTCGTAAAAGGCGTCCAATCCGGGCTCCCCGCTTGGTGATAGGACATTTCAGGCTCCTACCCTTCATATAAAATCTGCCGCCACATATCACGTTGATGTGTTCCGTGTGCTATATCATCTTGACCTCATCTTGAACTTGATGTCAAACGTGGGTTAAAAAACACAGTAAAACAAAACGTGTCCCATCCACTGCAATTGATTCCGAACATAAAAGAAATTTAAGGTTTTGCTTCCTTTCATTACCACGTTGTCACAGTACAGATATCTACAGTAATTCAACTTCATACAGACGAAACGCAAGCATGCGGCCAGTTCCGAGTGTCTGCATACTGCATATGTTAAATATGCGGATTGTTTATACTTTTTTAATTATACATCTTTTCGTGCGTCTCAGTCGAAGCGCAAGTATTTTTCTATCGCTAATTTATAAGACCGATCTGTTATTCAAACGTAAACATGGTTTTTTGACACAAAACTTATTTTTGTTGAACACTTCCTATTCAATTTACAAGGTATTTTATTTGTTTCTGTAAAACAAGTATATTTGCGGTCACAAAACTAAATGCAAGTAAACACAAAGTAGGGAAATGTAATTTAAACGCTGAAGGCTGCCCTATCACATGTGGACGGACCGCGGCGCTGTAGGTATTTCAAAAGTGCAGCTGAGTTGAATTACTGTAGATATCTGTACTGTGACGTATAATAATTTGCCTTCGCGTGTCTGTCTGAGGGCGATGAAATCAAAAACTACTAAATGGATTTTATTAGGTTTAACGGGGAGATTTATGAGGAAAGTTTTTTGAAAAAAATTTTTCGTTCATTAAATAGTAAATTTGCTAAAATACAACATTAATTGCTGAAGATGTATCATGCACTCTGATGTAAATATTAAAAATGAGCAACTTCTGTTGTCCGTTTTAAGTACGATAATACCTATACATCTGTGTTTGCAAATTTTTAATAAATTTTAATTTAAGATCGATATAGTAATCCAGCTGCGTACATTTATATTTTAAAGTAATCCAACCATACTGGGATTTCTATGGAACCATTCATTATGACAACAATTAACCAAAATTATTATGAAATATAAATCAATTTAATTTTGCAACCAATGCCTTTTTTTTTATATATTTATATTCTTTTTTCTACTTGGAATTATGTTGAAACTTACCTCCAATCCATTAATTAACAACTACTTATGTGAATAATTAAATCTAATCTTGCTTTTGTGTTTCCAGGTATCGGTTTTTAGTTAGGAGCCGCCTCATTGGATATTATCTGGGTAATATATTTTTTATTTTTATATTATAGAAGTAGATATATGGCCTAAAGAACAGAACTGTTCCAGTGCCCATCGGTCTGAGTTAAGCACCGGCTACACTATTAAAACAAGACTTCAAACCAAGGTGGCTTGTTTATAACCACAGACATACATCTACATAGATGACGCAAGTGTCACGATTTGTGTTAAAACCAAGCGTGCCGACTTTTTAACACCTACTGTGACGGAACAGCTGATATTTTGTGATGGGAAATACAAACCGATTCGCAGACACCGATGCCACCGATGAAATCAATTATTAAGAACGATATCTATATTGTGATATCGATTTTCTAACAGACATACATACGCGCGGACTGAATCTAGCGGCGACCAACCTTGACGCTTGGTCGGGGTTCGGACACGCGAAGTACGTGCATTTAGTTATCTATGTTGATGTATGTCTGTGTTTTCAACAGTCTAGACGGCTATTAGCAACCAAATTTCGCTTGACAAGAAGTTAGGGGCGTGACTTGGCGCCACCTTGGTTGTACACTTTTTTAAAACGCCGCCGTATACATTGTGAATGAAACTGATTGGTTTGAAGACTTGTTTCAAACCGTCTAGCCCGGGGCTTTAATAGTACCGCAATAAGTAATATGCATTTAGAGATGAAACGGATAGTAGTTTGGCCGGATACCGGATATTCGGCCAGTCGTGTGGCCGGATAGCCGGATATCCGGCAGGACTTAGCCGTTTGGTGCATCGCGCACACACACACGTGCGTTAGAGCGCGCGAACGATCGGGTGAACTCTGTTCGATTCGGGTCTTTTCGTTGATGAGCGAAGTTAAGTACCTAATTGATTCATTCATTTTCTGAAGCTGGCCTTATTTATGAAGAGAAACAAAACCGCTTGCTACCTCTCAATGCAGAGAAATTAGTATTTATTCACCATAATTTGCCCTTAGTGCATTTTGAGTATTTAATAATTCATTTTCTACATTAGTTCAGTAATTCATTAACTATTGTGTTGATTCTTCTTTATCAGCCCATATACGTCCGGATCGAGGGACACCATTGTGTTGATTAAATTTAAAAAATGTACACTTATTATATTTGTTAAGTAATACTAAGACTAACTAAATAAACGTAATAAATACTTAAAGAAATTGTCCACTTTTACTTTTTTACTACGCCGGATACTATTCGGCGTAAAAGCAGCTATCCGGTATCCGGCCGGATAGTGTTAAAGCCGCCGGATAGGCCGGATACCGGATAGTTGCCGGATATCCGTTTCATCTCTAATATGCATAAATTTTAAATTTGTCTCTTATATTTTTTGCCTAATCTGAACTACTTACTTTAGTTAACTTTTCATGCCCATTTGTATTTTTTTTTTCATCTGAAAATGTAATTGATTTATTTAAAACAAAGTCTAAAAAAATCTAAAGTTTAAAATAGGAAGAAGCCAAGGTGTGGGCGATCTTTTATCAGAAAGACTGAATTAGTGTGTGAAAGGGTATAAGTGTGTGAGTCCCAGGCTCTTGTGGCTGAGACTAAACCCGTAATTTAATCCTGTTCCTCTCCCCTCCGTATTTGTTCAATCCAAAGTCAGAGAAGATTTCTGTGATAATGACAGATGTGCTTGGGAGATATGAATAACTAGCTGTTTCGGCGCGGTTGAATAGCGGGATATAATGTAGCCTATATGCTATTCCAGACTTTATACTATCACTATGCCAAATTTTATCCGAATCCGTTAAGCCGTTCTGCTGTGATTGAGAAACAAACATCCATACATACATCCAGACATCTATAAATCAATCCATCCAAACTTTCACATTTATAATATTAGTAACATGACGACACCGCCCACGTGTACGTATGTCTGGAAAAAAAATATTAAAACTTAAAAAAAAAACAAAAGGAGTAAAGAAAAATTAACTAAAAAAGATTGAAGACGGCGAGATAGAGGAATACTGCAATAGCTTTAAAAATGGCGTGGCAGGAACAGCCACACAAAAAGGTGGGATTAGTGTGATGAAGAATGTGAGCAAAGATATCAACTAGTGGTGGAATGAAGTTAAAGATTTAATACATTTAAACAGAAGAAAGCTTGGCTACATCTACTAGCTGTAAGAGAGTTCGAGATGGCTTGACTGATGATGAAACAGCAATTTTCGAGTGTCCCACCTGTGGGCAGGTGCAATTAAGATACAAACTTGTTGTACCAGCTATTTAATAAGTTTTGGCGGTCTGGCTACGTTCGGTGGTGAAAAGTGAAAGGATGTTAATGTGTCACTTTATAAAGGCAAGCAGGAATGCAAAAAAAATCGTCTTTTGAGTATTTTAGGTAAAATTTACAGATATTAATTGAGAGAATGGTGAAAGTAATAGCATCGAACGCGGTTTTAGAAGTCTGTGTAGCATATCTATTTTTTTTATTTATACAGGGCTGTTTATTCATATATAGATGTTTGACGGAACTGAAAGAATCGAATGGGGTTTGATGAAAAAAGTATGAGACGGTGATCAAAAATCTGCTTTACGCCGACGTTCAGGTTCTGTTCTTGTTGGCGTCGGAATTTAAAAAATGGTCACTGTATATGTTGTTCAGAGGAAAGGTTTGAAAGTGAATGTTGGAAATACGAAAATCATGGTTATGGAGAGGAATGAAGATATAGCGGAATGCATTAATGATAGGAGACTTAAAAGTGGCGCAAGTGAATGAGTGTGTACTTGGGGTCCTTGTCTATAAGAAATGGAAAGTGTGACGGTGCTATTGAAAGGAGGGTAAAAGCAAGAAAGTGCGCCATTAACACTCTTATTCTGTATAATTTTGCTTGCCATAATCGAGTACAAGGTGTCTAAAATGATAAAAAACGATATAGAATAAGACGAGTTTTTTTTATTGTGGCAGAAGAGACATGATGCTTTCATTTATTTTTTCATGCAGAATTAATGCTGTGGAGATATGGGCTTTGAGGAGCATGTCTGGAGTGAAACTGAGAAATAGGGTGCGCAATAAATAAATAATATAAAATCCCCAGACAATCACACCAACCTCATGGCCCCAAACTAAGCAGAGCTTGTGATATCGGATACTATTTAGCGAACTAGGGGGGAACCTATAATATAAATACGTAAAATACGTTTATCTATAAATATTCAGAAACGCCCAGACCCGGATTTTTTCTTGTTCCGTGTGGGAATCGAACTGGCGTCTGAGGAAGACAGCGTTATCCCATCGCCAAAGTGGTCAGAGAAAGAGATGTAAATTGAAAAAAGATGTAGTAACTAAGATTAAAAGGGGACCTAAGCTGCAGTGGTTTGGATATGTAGAAAGGATGAGTGAAAGTAGATTTACGAAAGAGGTGTACAGAGCACGAATGGATGGTGATATCGGAAGAAGCCACCCTAGCCGAACGCTTGCCGAACAAGTTAGTGACATTTAAAAAGGGCCCAAGGTAAAAGTAGCCGTGTCTGGCGATCATGTATGAAAAAAATAACGTATAGGAAGCGAAAGATGTATGTCTGGATCTCAGCAATTGGCAGCATTCTCTTGTCTCTGTCTACCTCAAACAGAAGGCATACATCGTGTTATATATCTAAAATAAACAGAAGGCAGCTATCATTATTTCAAAAGAAGTTGCTGGAGTTAATGCACAATCCCTTTCGGCTAGGTTACTACTTTCTGACTCTGCATATTTTTGTTGCAGATATTCACATGCATTGATGTATTCTTCTGAAAATTAGTTGGAGCTCCGAAGTTTTGCTGGTGTGAGGAAACCAAGGGTACGTAAACATAACATTTTAACCAAACATACAAATTGCATTTTATATTTCCCAATATTTAAATGATGATTTCCTTTTTTTGTCTTCTTTTCCCGACTGATGTATAATGATGCATACGTTTTTTCATTTCTGATATTAGTTTCCATTTTCATAGGAAGCTATGAAAAAAAATATATATCAACTAAAATACTTTTTTCTTTGTTCAGATTGTCGGTGTGTTGGCGATTTCATCAGTTACCCTGTTAGTGTAATTGTTTACCCATTGTAAGAAAAGGTTAGTTCCGTTTTAATTAGTTATATTTTGACATAAAATTGAATAAGGACTTGCCCTTCAGTTTACAAATAAAGTTAAAAAATTAGTAATATAGTTGTGACTCGTTACTGAAGTGTAACAGTCATCTTAATTTGAACTTTTCTTCTAATATCACGTCTGTTGCACACTCGCTTAGTATCAACAACTCGTGCTCACTTCGACCATAGCAATAAATTGATTTCTTTCTAACATTACCTTAGTAACAAGTTACACAAAAACTTATGTTATATAAAAAACATATGCTTACGACTGGCTGCTGTAGTGGTAACATACATTGCCTTCTATGCCAGAGGTCCTGGGTTCGAATCCCGGCGGCGGCGGATATTGGTGGGATGAACACAGATATTAGCCGTCAAGTCATGGATGTTTAGATGTTTATTGTAATAAAAAATATGTATTTATTCATATATATGTTTATATATTTCTTAAGTATATCAGTTATCTAGTATCCATAACACAAGTTCTTTAAGAAACTTAATTTGGGCTAGATAATGTTGTGTGAGTGTCAGAAATATTTATTTATTTATTTACGTATAAATCCATGGGTAAGGTAAACCTTTACTTTTTTGTATTTTTTTTTACCTATTTGTTCCAAGGAGTCAAAAGTAAGAATTTATTTTATTATTATATTTACTACAACTGTCAGTACCACATTACTGACCGATGACCAGCGGGGATTTATACCGATATTTTCTTAGAATACGGTACTTAGAGTTTGTATTTTTTTAGAATATGGCAGTATTAGTTCTGTGGGCTTTATCATAGTACTGTGCGCATGTTACCTTACATGATAGGATAAAATAATTCGGTAATATTTATCTTCGAGTTTTTATCGATGGTCGCATGCTAGCCCTGCTGAGATGGCGATTTTTGTTTAATTTTTTCTACTGTCGTACCTACCATGCTAAGTTATTTTTTGTTTTGTGTAAAAACTTTTTTATTTGTGCCATATAAAAAAAATGTGCAGTGTAAATTGCTGTATAAGCTTATCAATATAAATATTTTATGGCAACTGTCAATAGGTCTGTCAAAGGGTGGACTTAAATATCTTTAACAATGATGAGTTCTATTTTTTGTCTTCTTTTCCCGACGGATGAATAATGACGTATAAAATTATTGAATCTGAGTTTAGATTTATAAACTTACAGTCAAATTCATAGAAAATAGTTAAAAAGCATTTTAAGTGCATTTTAGCTACAACACTCTTTAAGGTTTATAGTGTGTTGTAAGTGAAGGTGATTCATAGACATCTGAAAATCCTATTTTAACTAATATACCGTTATTATACGGATTACATTACGCATAAGCGTAAACGTCGCATTTCATTGCACCAGAGATAAAATTATGTTTTTTTTTGCCCTAGGGCTATGGATATTTCATTTACTTGCAGTTATAATTGGCATTTGACAGGTCGATACAGACATTTCATTTCATTACTTATTTTTGTTTTCGTCAGTTTCGTCACAAATTATTATAGATTTATTACCTTGTTCAGTGCCTTCGTTTATTTAAATTTTCTGTGCCCCGACTCCCGACTATTCTTGGAAAAATACCACCAGTTTTTTAATGCGGATGTGTGTGTGCAATCTATTGCCCCGATTACATTTGGGAAGTTCCTGATTGCTCGGAACTCCCTCATCACCTGTTCTTGCTCCTGCACAGTGTTGGGCATGAAAATGAACTCTTTACTTAATCGGGCAAGAGCTCTTGCTACTCTAGCGCAAATGCGGCATACAGTAGCTTGGCTTATGCCATGAAGCTCACCACTGTCATACTGAACCTGAAATTATTGAAATAAAATATTGTTATTGTGGGTGAAATACGTACAAGTATTACAATAAAATATGAACTCTGTACAGGGTGTACATGGCTTTGCTTCACAAGAGATATCCTCTTTGTAATACCTATCGCCTTATAGTGAGATTTTCTTTTGTGAGGCAAGGAAAATAAAGAGCCAGAAATGGTCAATATAATTACATCAGACTCATCTTCACATCCTCTCACCGCACTCAGATGGAAACACACTCCCTGTACTAACCTCATTTCTCGCCCAGCACCGCAACGCTGTCAGCACCTGTAGCTCAGGGGATACTGCAAACCCTCTTGGACATCGCGTAATTTCATTACGAACTAAATCGGTAATACGCCGTACAGTATCTTTATTAAAGCGATATCTCTTTTTAAATTCAATATCGTCTAGAGTAAAAGGGTCTTTTCTTCGTCGGTACTCCTTTCTCCTACGTCGCACTCTATTTGCATCAATACGAGCTATCAGCTGTATGTTAATCAAATTGTTCATCACATCCATCATCACCATCATCATCACAACTCTTTGTAATGAGCCCACTGCAGGGCATGAGTCTCTCCCCTGGGTGCAGAGAAGGTATAGGGTATAATCCACCAAGCTGGCCCAGTGCTGGGTGGTGGATGCCAGAATTTTTTAGGGCGCCTAGATGGCTTCTGACAAACCCTAACGACTACTGTATACAAGTATACAGCACCCGGTACCGACTGTTTAACGTGCCTTCCGAAGCACGGAAGTCGTCGTGAGTAATATGAATGGTCGGCTGTCACCCATCAAAGTACCGACCGCGCCGAATGTTGCTTAACCTGTGATATCGTATGATACACACAGTAACCACGGCGCCACGACGACTTCCATCCATCACTGACCACAAATTGACGCGACGAAAAAAATAATCACAGGGAACTAGGAAGGAAGACGAAGAGTGAAACTGTGGAACTCAAATTATCAATTTCAATAACTCGTTAATATTCGTTAACCTTCGGGTAGACTCGGCCGGTAAAATGGGCTTAAAGAAGCCTCATCCTGATTGTAAATTTGACATGTTTAGAAAGCCGTTATAGTATGTTTACAATGTCATTTATCGTCTATGAATCACCTTTTTTTGGTTGTGCTTTGTAAACCCTCTGTAACGCTGTTTTAACGTGGACAAATTCTCTATGAATTCGACAGCTAATATTTTATTGGTAGAGAGTGTTGATGTAACTTATGCGGTGTTATATTGTTTCAGGTAATTGTTGCAGCAATTGAAAAATGTGGTGTTAATTTATAAGTTTTGTTTAAGTAATAAAAAATTGTTTTAACATGACTTGTTTCATTTTATAACACAAAGATTCAAAGAACCCATTGCACCTTAATAGTATAGATCATTTTATACAAAAAAGTGATTTTGGTCAGAAATGGTAATTAAGAGGACTCCTCACGCAAAGCCAAATTGTGGATTTATGAAGGATAGGCCTAATTTTTCAATGGGGTAGAAAACTGCCTTCTTGTTCCACTAGAGGCGCTGATTACGCTTGCTTGGCCCATAACAACTGTCAAATACCATAATAAAAGTTATTTGTCTGTCAGGATGGCGTGAGACATGTCTGAATAGTCCCAAAATTTGCACCAAACAACTCTACCTAAACTGTACCTATGTGAAAAAAAACTGTACCTACCTCAAGCAATTCAATAATAAATAAAATATAGTGACATAGACACGCCGTTCTGACGTCAGCTTGGCGCGCATAGTCGCGTATCGCTCAAACGCGTGGGAATTATGTTCTGAAACGTATATCAATAAACTGTACCTACCTCATAAAATTGCCAATAAAAATAATATTTCACACGTTATACCTGTCAAATCAACATAAAATTTCCCTCAGTTCAAACATTGATTTTGGCTTATTCCGTTTATCCACCCTAAAAAAGCCACCCTAAGGAGGATACTCGGAAACGCGTGTCCTTCTATCCACCCTGTAGACATTAGGTTTAGGTTTTATATCTTGTTTTACGTTCAAGTTTTTGAGAGCGTTTACTATAATAAATATGATATTTGATATAAGTTTGACTAATCTTTATAATGAATAATTATTATCAAAAAAAATGGGCAGTAAAATTATTTTTTATGGATTTGACAGATATCACCGTATGAAATATATTTTTATTGGCAGTTTTATTATTACAGTTTATTGATATACGTTTCAGAACATAATTCCCACGCGTTTGAGCGATACGCGACTATGCGCGCCAAGCTGACGTCAGAACGGCGTGTCTATGTCACTATTTATTTATTATTGCTTGAGGTACAGTTTTTTTTCACATAGGTACAGTTTAGGTAGAGTTGTTTGGTGCAAATTTTGGGACTATTCAGACATGTCTCACGCCATCCTGACAGACACCAAGTTATATAGGTATAGTGATTTTGAGCTTAAAATTAGACATGCATCATTGCATAGTAATAAGTTTTATAGAAAATGAATAACACAGTTTCTCTGAGGATATACACAAGCGGAACTTGCGGATGTTACTTGATTTAAACTTTTGTGGAAATGTACATATTAAGGTCCACATTTTTGTATTTTGATACATGTGCTTACATTCTTTTATAGGCTTACCCCAAAATAGAACAAAAAACAAGCAATTTCGATTACAACTTGTTCATTTGATAGTTTGTTATGTGTCAAGCGTATGAAGCGACATCTACTTAGAGGTTTTGGTTTTCTTCTCCATTGTTTTTATTGTATTAATTGTTTTGATAATGGGGAGTTTTCTGACAGCTCATTAAAAAAACAAAACTGTAAGGTCAATGGGGGCATTTCCGACTAAGGGGTAATTCCAACCAATCTCAATAACTTTTATTCTATAACAGTTGATCAAAAGCCCCATCTATGTCCATGTAGGAGAAAACCCAAATTTTACGAAATTACATAAATGGCGCAGCTAAATCGTCATGCTGCTTTCCCACCATGTTTTTATTTAAAGACGCCATTTTAACCAGTGTTTGTCGGAAAGAGCTGTTACAGATTTTTATTTGTTTTAAATTAATTGTGGCTTATTTTCTTCCAATTTCACGGTGAGTGTTAACCTTGTTTACCATAAATTGTTTTTTTTTCTCATTGGTTTTTGCTTACGATACGTTTTAAGAGGAATATTTACACAGTTTTAAATGCCTCACAAAAATTTGACACGAGGTAATTACGACTAAAATTGGTAGTCGGAATTGCCACAGACAATTAATATGAAAATGCAAAAAGCTAGTGATGTCAACGTATCGACACTTCCCATCTAGGTAATTTAAATTATTGCTAAAACTACGTACACTATGAGATACCAAAAATTATTAGAGTTATTTATTTCATAGAAGAATACTTTGTTGATTATTTAACACAAGTTACTCCAGGTTGATTGTGAATCTAAGTGCATTTTTTAGTTTTCTTATCCTTTCATTTATCGACAACTTTAATCGAATTTAGATCTCATCACTATTGTCTATAGAGAACAGTCGAAATTGCCCCTTCAAAATGTTTATGATAGTGTTTTGGTAAATTGAACCGTTGTGCATTGAATTTAAAGTATTAATTTGCTTTTACAAAGCATCAACTTGGTTTTTCTCTCACTTTTGTGTTCGTTGCTCTTATCTAAACCCTAATATATTCAATAGTCGGAATTGCCTCACAGAGGGGTAAAACCAACTATTTCTGACTTTTTTGCTAAATTAGTCTTTTTTGTACCTATATAATAAGTATTTTAACTGAAGAATACATCAGGATCAATCTCAGTCAATGGTTTTATAACATGAATTATTCAGATGTGTAGTAATTTAGTAACATATGAATGTACAAATAGTTAAACTTTATGTTTGCATTTTTTTAGTCGGAAATGCCCCTATTGACCTTACAAAATTAGTACAAAAGGCTTCGATAGATGGCGCTTTACAAAAGGCGAAGAATTTATTCCACACTGCGTTTTTAAAAGTAAAATAAATTAATAGACGTCTGTATCAGAAAATCTATAGAGGTTTTTTGAACTAATTTTTATGAGCTGTCAAAAAACTCCCCATTGAATTTTAGCTCGGTGGAATAAAATAATATTCCTTTTTAGAATTGTATGAAAATACAAAGAATAGCAATAAACTTGAAACGAGCTTAAAGCTGTCGAGTAATCGGTAGGCACCATTCATTAGATAACTTTTATCTGACCATTGAAAAATCAGGCCTTAGCATATTATCTTGCTATACCACTGAGCTCATTTAACATTGCCGAACGGGAACAGAATAAACTCTGTGATGAGCAGTTGGCCGCTAGCGAAAGAAGGGGAATCGGGGGTAATAAACGTAAAATATTTAAGGAGCCATGTTGATAGATATAATTTATGGTTGATCAATAAAATACTTTATTCATCCTCTGCATATTTGGAATGATTTCTTGTGTGGAGGTAAAAATCTCCCATTCTTCTGACATCTGCCGGGTACCCCATCAAAGAAGGATTGGTTGTACAGTTTCCTTTATTGTAAGCATCCCAACTTTCACAAGGGTATGAGATGAAGCCTTTTTCAGACTCTATTGATTCTCCAAAATATTCACACGAACGGCCATGGCTGCATCCCTCTAAAATTGATTAAAAAAAATATTATGATTAATATAAAGAAAAGTATGGGCTGTACAAATAGGTGATAATGGAATATGACTGACCAATCATAATTAGAATAATACTTAAAACTAATGAGACAGTTAACTACTTTTTTAACAGTGTCTGTTTTCTGAATGGGTTTTCTGGTAGACCTTAATTTGCAACTTGCCGCGATTGACTCAGGCGTAAGTAAATAGTCACATAGTACCTAGTATTTATAGGGAATTCTAGTGTAAAATTAAGTACCTAATTTTATTACATACTAGCTTTATCCCGCAACTTCGTATGCGCTTAACTACCCTTCTCGTGAAAATTTCTGAAACTATACAAGCAGACACCCCCAACCTTTATACCAAGTATCACACCCATGCACTCAAAGAATAAGTTTTTTTCATACAAACTAAAAATCATATATTTCCCGTAGCCGTGGGAATTTTGGGAATTTTTTTCGTAGCACAACCAGTCTCTCTTTGAAGAACCTTCATGCCAAGTATCACATCCGTACACTCAAGGAATAAGATTTTTCATACAAACTAAAAAGTCCAACCCCTTCCCGTGGTAATTTCGGGAATTCCTTCTATAACATAAACAGACACTTATTGAGGAACCTTTGTATCAAGTATAACATCCGTGCACTCAAGGAATGGGATTTTTTCATACAAACTAAAACATCATATATTTCCCGTTCCCGTGGGAATTTCGGGAATTACTTTCATAACACAACCAGGCACACATTGAAAAACCTTTACACCAAGTTTCACATCGGTACACTCAAGGAATAAGATTTTTCATAGAAACTAAAAAGTCCTATATTTCCCGTTCCCATGGGAATTTCGGGAATTCCCGCCTTAGTGCACCTCTACATCCCCTAAAGAATGTATGTTCCAAATTTCAGCTCTCTACGCCCAGTAGTTACGGCTGTACGTTGTCTGTCAGTCACTCAGTACCTCAGTCACTCAGTCAGTAACGGAACAGTTTTATATATATTGATTTATGATAAGAATCGAGTACAGAGTGTTATCCTTCAGTATCTTTCGTCACCAGTCACCCTGTATACATACATAGCGCATGTGGGTATTTCAATTAATTTCATATAGTGTAACTTATTTAGCGCTGAATGTGGCACCATACTCGTAACAGTAAATATTAACAATATAGATATAATCGGACGCACGCACGGGACGAAACTCTTCGTGCGCGAGTAAGATAGCCGACTCGTATTTTCTCTTGACGGTTTTTGTCTATGCTTTTCACACCGATATTGTTAATGAAAAATGTTTTTTTAAATATTGAATAAAAAAATTTTTTTCAGTTAACGACCCAAAAATTTTCTTTATTTATTTTAGACATTTTTGAGTAGGGTTGCTATGGTCAAGATGGCCCTTCGCTCAGGTTATGACTAGTAAAATTACTGTAGGTAACCCACTGATTACCTTATAATCTTATAACTTCACCCTTAGCTACGTATTTTTACAAGAATCCATTACTAAAGAACTAAAATAAGGTTGTTTGGCAGAGATCGCTCTAGAGCGACAAGACCGCCTTTTATACCTTTTCTTCTATGTTGTGTGTATTATGTATTTCATTTTTGTTATTGTACAATAAAGTGTAAATAAATAAAGTTCCAATGTAGGTAAATTCTTCCATGCTGGACGGGATCAAAAGAAAAACATTTAATGAGCCAGCTGCTTCTCTTCCCGGGCATACGGTAAAAGTCATCAAAGGTTTTATTTGTCACTGAAATAATCAAATTTGTCAAACGTGACCACAGATGGTTTTAATACGGCCGTGAAGTTATGTATGTACCTATGTAAATTCTATATGATAAATTTGTACAATAAAGTAGGTGTACCTACCTATCATTTGCCTTTTTCCTTCACAGCCTGGCTGTTTTGGCCGCCCATTATTTGGATAGAAATCTGCATGACCATGACTTCGTCTGTAACCGTACACTCCTCCGCAAGTATGAATGATATCGACAAATTGGGCATCGCTCTTCTCCAAGCGGTAGTTCTTCGACATCAGAGGAAGTTCAAAAAGGGGTCTGGCTGGATCTAATCCTGTTAATAATAATATTTGAAAAATGTAAAAAAGTTGATACGCTTTTTGCATACTTAGGTACTTCAAACAAGGTGATAAACATGCAATTTACCTGTAATTCTTCCAATTTTCCCTTGAGAAAACATACCTGCATATCCCATAACTTGAGCGCCCAAGCTGTGCCCTATCAAATGCACGGTACTAGCGTTTACTTGAAATGTTTTTTCTAAAGAGTCGAGTAACTTTGCTAATCTTTTCCCAACGTATCTTGTACAAAGTGCTGGCCAGGGATAAGCAGGGTTTTTAGACAATTCACTCCAATCTACGGTTATGACATTCAGATCATATTTTCGAAGAAGTGAGTCTCTCATGTCTTGAAGCCATTCGGTTTTGTCTGAGGAAAGCCACCCATGAGTTATAACACGGAGTTCGTTAGAGGATTGGTAGTATGAACTATTTACTGGTCCATTGTCTTCAGGGACTTCTAAAAGTTCTGGTTCGTTGGGGTTTTTTCTAAAATAGAGTGATATCTATTTATGTTAAAGCAAATCTATATTTTATCTCAATAAATTAAGTAATCAATAAGTATATCATAAGGCCATGGCTTCTGTGATTTAGTACCTGGTAAACAAATGAAAATAAGCTTCTCCAAAAACAAAACCTCGTGTCTCTTCCGGCAAAGACGAAAAATTCATAATTTGTGAGTTTCCATCTTCGTCAACGAAATAAAGCCACTCCTCACCATAGGCCGGACCATAATCTTCTTCTTGTGAATATGCTTAATAAAAAATGCAAGGATTGTTAACGAGATATTAATTAATCATAAAAGTATGGTGTGCGTGGGTAGAGGTATGATTCATAGTTATTTTCGATTAATTAAATTGTAACAATAAATTGTAGACTGGTTTAAAAGTAGGGTTTCTTTCTGTTTCTACTAATACCTATCTACATTTTAAGTTTTCATATTGTCGCATAATTTTTTTTAGCTATTACCTTATAGGAAAGGCAGAGAAAATACTAGTAGTGAGTATATTCACAAGCTAATCTCAATAATCTATTTCAAATAATCTCATATCGTCTTAAATTGAGCTGAATCACACGAATCCTTACCTAAAACCAAAACATTACAAACGAAGTATACCACTGTTAACATTATTTAGTTTGAAATGCAATGTCTTTTCACAACATAGATCATTAACAACTACATAAACAGTGTCACACACTATCAAGTTTAGTAAAAACGTAAATTAACTGGGTGATACATGTATTGGTAGTAAATTATAACTTCCGTTCTAGAATTTTTAGGGCCTTGTTCGACTTTACTTTTTTTGTAATGACGCTAGAAGCCTTAGGGCAACCGATATCAGGAATGTCGTAGGTGATATCACGAAACACCCACCTACGATTTTAAAAGATGTTTTAACAATACAAAAAGTTGTTGCCCAGGCATTCCTTTCCCAACCTAGCCAGAACAGGGTACCGCTAGGGTATCAAACTTTTTTTTCTAGAAATAAAGTATATTTGAGTCTGAAAAGAATATCAAACAGTACTTTGGAAAAATATACAGTATTCAATTTATTAAATATAAACACATATTTTTAGAACTTGCACAAATTATTAATTAAAGTCAAGCATATAAAGTGGTATGTACTATGGTGGTACACGTCTATCCTCGAAAAAACTAATTTCAGGGAGAACATGTGCATTTGGATTGAGTGATCTTTTTTAATATTTTAATTAAAGCAAAACGTACATTTAATTAAAAAATTAATAATATCACCGTAGAAAACGGTGGTCCAGCAAAAGTAAGTACCTATTGAAATTTCTTAAAACTTTTGGCATTGGCAAACAAAAAAATTCTCTTACTTTAGATGTCGACCTTAACTTACTCAATAGACATTTCTCCTCAGTTTCCAAAATGGACGGGTTTATATAAAAACCGTTCCTTAAACTATCTTTCTCAATCACCTCGCCCGGACATATCTCCTTTCACATTTAAGCCTTTTATTGTTAGTGATGTTAAGCAGTCATTTAACCGTCATATGTTAATTCCTATCCTTGATATCCTTCTTTCGACGCTAACCAAGATCTTAAATAACTCTTTGTCTTCATCAACGTTTCCCGAATCCTGGAAAGTGGCCATCCTTATACCTTTACCAAAAACGAACAATCCTGTGTATCCATCTGACTACCGACCCATTTCTATGTTACATTTCCTTTCCAAAGTCCTGGAACGTCTAGTTCACCATTAACTATATACTTTCCTAAATCACAACAATCTCCTTAACCCATTCCAATCTGGATTTCGTTCCGGACATAGTACGGTTACTGCGCTGGTGAAGATAACCGATAACATAAGATATGGTATGGAGCATCAACAACTGCCAGTACTTACTTTGCTGGACTTCAGTAATGCTTTTTATGCAATTGATTTTGATGTTTGGCTTGGTACTCTATGCTCTCTTAACATATCTCCTGAAGTGATCGACTGGTTTCGCCGTTATTTGCAAGGCCGCCGGCAATGTATTTCAATCGATGACAAAGTGTCCTCATAGTGCAATGCCGTCACGGGTGTGCCTCAAGGTGGTGTGCTCTCTACTTTATTATTTTCAGTATTCATTAATACTATACGACCTCTCTTTCTTCTTACTAGCACTTGTATGCAGATGATTACAAATTTATAAGTATTCAATTCAGCCCCGACAGCATCGATTTGTCCATTAATACTATTAATAAGGACCTTGTTTCAATACTTGAATGGGGTAAATAATATGGTTTAAATATTAATCCTTTAAAAACTCAAGTTATCCTTATGGGTAGCTCTAAACTTATAAACAAAATTGATTATCAGCAACTTGTCCCTATAATTTTTGATAACGTTACCATACCTTACAGTAGAGTACCTAGTTAAAATATTGGGAGTTCTCATGGATTCCACACTTTCATGGAAACCACAAATAGAATCTGTGAGCAGAAAGGTTTTCTCCGCTGCGCGATTTCTCAAAAGGCTTCGTAATTATTTACCCATACGTACCAAAACTGCTCTCTCACTTAGTCCCCAATACTGGATTACGCTGACACTAGCTATCTTAATTTGACCGAGGAGCACCTAAACAAGCTTGAGCGCCTATTATAATGGGGTGGGGAAAAAGTTTCTTCGCATTTTTAAAGAAAATTCAAAACATTTTTTAATATAGTTTATTGACATTTAACTAAAGTATGTATGTACCATTTTGTTCGATAACCTTTTGCCATCTTGTAGGTAGAGACATGATCCCATTGCTATAAAAATTTTGGGACCTCTCATCAAAATACCGCGACAAGTGGATTTGGCAGTCCTCTCGTGATGTTAACCTAACACTGCCTAAAGAATTCTGAAGAGACCGAAACAGGTGGAAATCTGAAGGTGCAAGGTGAGGACTATACGGCGGGGTGGCTATAGATGTGTAAGGTCTAGCGTTATCATGATGAAACACCGCGTCCCTTCTGTTGATCAATTCCGGCCGCTTTCTGTCAAGAAGTTGAAGTTTTAATCTCATAAGTTGTTCGCAGTAGAGTTCAGAATCGATAGTCCTGCCTGGTGGTAACAGCTCATATTAAGAATGCCCTTCCAATCCCACCACACACACAACATCACCTTATTGCGAGTTAACCTGGGTTTCGCCACCGTCTGTGAAGCCTGACCGGCCTTTAACCACGACCTTTTTCGCTCGTTCTTGTCGTACGTGATCCATTTTTCATCACCAGTTATCAGCTTCTTCAAAAATGATTCTGTTTCGTTACGTCGTAATAAAGAATCACAAATGAGTACATGGTTCATTAGGTTTCTTTCAGTGAGCTCGTGTGGTACCCAAATATCGAGCTTTTTTCAAATGCGCCAAAACTGTTCTGTGGTCATTTCCCAGTTCTTCAGCTACGTCGTAACTACTGATATGTCGATCTTGCTCCATTTTTTCAAAAATGGCATCCGTTTTATCCTTAATAGGGCGACCAGAGCGAGGTGCATCTTTGACATCAAAATTTCCGAATTGAAAACGCTTAAACCAAATTTCATGCTACTCTCACAGACACTGCACTAGGTCCATAAACATCGCAATTTTTTTTCGCAGCTTGCGTTGCATTTCTACCTTTTTTGTAGTAAAATTTTAAAATGTATCGAATTTCTTCATTATACCTTGACAGTACGGAAAACAAATGAAAATCACACATTTTCCTAATTTGAATTTGGAATTATGTTCTTTAAAATTTTAACTTTCAATGATACCACAACGAGCCAGATACAAATACTATAGCCAAAGAGATTTTATTACAAGTTCATACATACTATAATGCGAAAAGACTTTTTCCCCAGCCTATTATAAATTCATTATTTGGTTTACAAAAATATGATCACGTTTCCGAATTCCGCGTTAGGCTCAAGTGGCTCCCAATTCGTCTTCCAAGGAATACTCATACTGAGTGTATTTATCCAAAATATTGTTCAACCCCTGTCTGTCAGCCTATCTCAAAGAACGCTTCAATTTTCGCCGTCAGCACCATGAACGTACCCTGCGGTCAGCCAGCAATTTCTTGCTGGCAACCCCGCGTCACATTTCCCACTTCTATCAGCAGTCGTTCACGGTGAAAGCAATATCACTTTGGAACTCACTTCCATATTCTCTCCAAAATGACAAAACAATAGTTTCCTAAGCCCAAATACACTGTTGGAAACAAAACATCAAACCAAGGTGACCTTGTTAGTTTACAACGTGTTTCCAACAGTGAAGACGGCTGTTGACAACCAAATTACATGACCTTGGCGGGTTGGAAACGGCGGTGTTTAGAATCACAGACATACATCTACATAGACAACGCAAGTACCACGATTTGTATTCAAACCAAGCGTGCCGACTATTACTATTATTAACTATTGTGACGTCACAGCTGATATTTATTACTGGAAAATACAAAAATATTCAGAGACACCGATACCGCCGATGAAATCGATTATTAAGAACGATATTGATATTGTGGACTCGATTTTCTAACAGACATACATATCAGATGTTTTGTTTCCAACAGTGTATTTGGGCTTTTAAGGAAACTATTGTTTTGTCATTTTGGAGAGAATATGGAAGTGAGTTCCAAAGTGATATCATACACGCATATTACAATAGATACATATTAAATCTAGAGGCGACCAACCTTGACGTTTGGTCGGGGTTCGGACACGCAAAGGATATGCATTGCGTTATCTATGTAGATGTATGTCTGTTTTTAGGACAGTGTGTACGCTTGTTATTGTATATTTTACTATGTAACTATAACTAGAAATGACTCGAGTTTTGAAGCTTTTTATCCTGCGTTTCAACCATTCCTTCTTTGTATCCTCAATTGCATACAAAACTGCCATCGCGAAGATGTTGCCAACGCGAGAGATCAGAGCACACTGACGATTAAGGGGCGTGGCCTGGCGTGACCTTGGCTTGTGTTCTTGTTTGTCTCCTTGTTGGAAACCACCGTTTGTAACAGTGTGGATGTCTCGGAATTGGTTGACAACAACTTAACCTTCCTTAACCTTGGTTGGAAGCATTGGTTTTCAACGTGTTTTCAACAGTCTGGCGGCCCTCAATATAATTTGAAAAATTTCTATCTCTCACACTAGTTTCATATCAAATAGAATATACAAAAGTCGTCGTGGCGCCTTGGTTACTGTGTTTATCATACGATATAACAGATTAAGCAACGTTTGGTGCGGTCGTTGCTTGGATGGGTGACCGCCGACCATTCATTTCTCACGACGACTTCCGTGCTTCCGCGGAGGGCACGTTAAGCATTCGGTCCCGGGTGCTGTATACTTGTAAACAGTAGTCGTAAGGGTTTGTCAGAAGCCACTTTGGCGCCCTGAAAATTCTGACATCCACCACCCAGCACTGGGCCAGCTTGGTGGATTATGGACTATACCTCCTCGTCACCCAGGGGAGAGACTCATGCCCTGCAATGGGCTCATTACAAAGAGTTGTGATGATGATGATGATGATATTTGTTTACCTACATACTTATATATTATTCTGTCTATTTATATATTTTAATGTTAACTTAATGTAGGGTGAGTGTGGGCAAGATAGAACGGTTTTTTAATGAGATGAGTAGTGTTGTTTTTGAGTCCTTGTGAAACACTACATATTACTCAAAATTTAAACTTGATGTCTTGTGGATGACGACCAGAGAGTATATTTTTCAACTAGTTTGTTAAATTCCAAATGCACAAAAATAAAACAGGGGAAAGACGGAAAGGTGACGGGGAAAGATCAAAGTATTTTCTAAAATCGTTTAAGAGAATGACTTACATTCTTGGTCTATACTAGTCTATGGTAATTAATGCTCTGAAAACAAAATAAGAGACGCAAGCGTCAAAACGCCTAAGGAAGTAAAGACAAGACAAATATTTTGATTTTTGTATTTCAATCTTACCCCACCGGGGGAAGATCGAAGTGGATGTTCGCAAACATTGCTGATTGATTGTTTAAAGTAAAATTGATAATAAAAGTTAAAGGCAAAATCAGCAACAAACAAAAAATCTGATTATGTTACATTTGTCATATTTGGTAGCATAATATTTTTCGAAATATCTTACTCGAAAATTGATATGTTCATCTTACCCCATCAAAATGTAACGGGTAAAGATAGAAAATTGTGTCAATTTCTACAATACGAGTAATGGCAAAAAATCTATTTAACAACTCAAACGTAAATAAAAAGTAATTATCAAGTATCCAAAAGAATCAGTTGTACCTAGCTTTTAATGAAAGTTACAGGATGCGGGGTAAGATAAAAATACTTGAAGAAACACGCAAAAAGTCCGATTGTATAATTTTGTAAAAAAAAACATGTTTCTTTGCAATAACCTTCAAGCATTGACTATGGCATGAGAGAAAATTAGGTAAATGGTGGCTTAAACAGTGCTACAAACACTTAAAAAACTCTGCTAGATGTGGCGTTATTGTTGACTTTCTGTCTTACCCCGTTTTTCATCTTCCCCCCACTCACCCTACTTTATTATTTCTATTGTTATTTATCCAAGTATATCTATACAGGGTGACTGGTACCAAACCCGCCATAGCAAATTAGCATATAGAGGAGGTCATTTGCTAATTATTGGACCTTACTTTCCCTAACTAAAGTTTTATACTTTAGGAGATATGTCAATTTTTATACATTATTGAGATTTTTCCAAAATTTGACCTTAAAGCATTCGTAACTTTATTTTTCGTCATTAGTTTAGAGTTTTTTTATTATTTCTTGGTAGTCATTAACATTTGTGAATAAAATACGTCGGAACTTCCCTCAAACTAGGGTTAAAAAATAAGACGCTTATGCTTTTAAAAAAAATCAATAAAGAAAAATTACTTTGCGATCAAATTCAACCGGAAATAATAAAAAAACTACGGCGTTTTAATAATTTATTCTACTCTAAATTAGTTCTCTAGTTCGTCACCTTACCAACGGTACTAAATTTGCAACGGAAAGTTTGATTCGCTAAACATCGGTAGGATTTTCAGGTCAACCAGTCATTTTGATCAAAAATAGTGAAGGTCCCAACGACAGGATAAAGCTAATTTAGCAAAGTAGTTTTTGCAAATTTATGAGTAGGTATTAGATAATAGAAATTGAGTGCTTAGTGTACTTAATTTTTTTTTTTACTTTTACCATGTAAAGCAAGAAATCAGGAAAAGATATCGAGCATCAAAAGAAAAATTTAAATAGAGTTGAAACTAAAAATTCTGCTCGAATTGCTGCCCGCAATTTCTGATACATGCCCGATATCTTTTCCTAATTTCTGTGGTGGTAAGACTGAGCCTAATTTCTTCTTTCATAACAGAAAACGCATTATTAATTTTTTGAATTAACTCATCTTTTGTAGTTACTTCTTCATTGTAGACCAACTCTTTTCATTTGCAATGACAGTTTCAATGACTTTTAGACGTCAAATGAAAAAGATGAGGTCGGACCCATCTCTATGACATTTAAGTTGTTGTCATATATGCTTTTCCTTTCCGTTTCGTGTGCTTTCACAAATAGTTGAGTAGACACAGGTATAAATAAATAAGACATTTCGTTTTAAAATGCCGGGATACACAAGGGAAGAATACGCCGACATGCTGCTGGCGTATGGTGCTGCACACAGTAACGCCCGCAAAGCGCGGCGAATTTACCAGGAGCGATATCCAAATAGACGCTTACCTGACCGTGACACATTTCCTACCACATATCGTCGGTTTAGAGAAACGGGTAACTTGAACGTCAGGGTACCCCAAGCAGCTGTGCGACAATTACCAGTTGAAATTGATCAGCAGATTTTGGCAGCTTTTGAAGAAGATCCCACGACTAGCACCAGAGTGGTAGCTGCCGCTTTGGGCGTCAGCCAGTGGAAAGTCTGGTCAGTGATGCATGGGGACCATCAACACCCGTATCATTACACGCCAGTTCAAGGTAATTTTGAGTTTATTTATGTACCTACTTACACTAAAGCGACCAGTGTTATCTTTAGAATTAAAGAAATTATTAATATTACGACGAGCTTCGATGTAACATAATCCAAATCAAATTTTGTCTTTAGAATAACATTTACGTAAATAATTAACAAATGGAGTGTTGGCAGGGCTTGAAAATGGCGACTACGAAAGGAGGTTGAATTTCTGTCGCCTCGTTCTTCACACCGATGTCGACGACCCAACATTTCTGGAGCGTATCCTTTGGACCGACGAGTCACAGTTCACCCGAGAAGGCATCACCAATTTCCACAATCTGCACCACTGGTCCCATGATAACCCCCATAAAAAGAGGGTTACATCGGTCCAGCGGAAATTTTCTGTTAATGTGTGGGCCTGCGTTATTGGTCGTAATATCTTTGGACCCTATTTCCTACCAGACATTTTAAATGGGGGAAATTATTTAGAATTTTTAAGGGACGTCTTGCCTGATCTGCTGTTGGATGGAATAACCGACGACACGCCCATTGTGTTTCAACACGATGGGTGCCCGGCGCATTTCAGGCTGGACGTCCGAGAACTTTTAAATAGTTCATTCCCCGATTCATGGATCGGTAGAGGTGGGCCAATTGAATGGCCAGCTCGGTCGCCAGACTTGACACCTCTCGATTTCTACGTTTGGGGCCGGGCCAAAGAGTTGGTCTACAATGAAGAAGTAACCACAAAAGATGAGTTAATTCAAAAAATTAATAATGCATTTTCTGTTATGAAACAAGAAATTAGACTCAGTCTTACCACCACGGAAATTAGGAAAAGATATCGGGCATGTATCAGAAATCGCGGGCAGCAATTCGAGCAGAATTTTTAGTTTTAACTCTATTTAAATTTTTCTTTTGATGCTCGATATCTTTTCCTGATTTCTTGCTTTACATGGTAAAAGTAAAAAAAAAAATTAAGTACACTAAGCACTCAATTTCTATTATCTAATACCTACTCATAAATTTGCAAAAACTACTTTGCTAAATTAGCTTTATCCTGTCGTTGGGACCTTCACTATTTTTGATCAAAATGACTGGTTGACCTGAAAATCCTACCGATGTTTAGCGAATCAAACTTTCCGTTGCAAATTTAGTACCGTTGGTAAGGTGACAAACTAGAGAACTAATTTAGAGTAGAATAAATTATTAAAACGCCGTAGTTTTTTTATTATTTCCGGTTGAATTTGATCGCAAAGTAATTTTTCTTTATTGATTTTTTTTAAAAGCATAAGCGTCTTATTTTTTAACCCTAGTTTGAGGGAAGTTCCGACGTATTTTATTCACAAATGTTAATGACTACCAAGAAATAATAAAAAAACTCTAAACTAATGACGAAAAATAAAGTTACGAATGCTTTAAGGTCAAATTTTGGAAAAATCTCAATAATGTATAAAAATTGACATATCTCCTAAAGTATAAAACTTTAGTTAGGGAAAGTAAGGTCCAATAATTAGCAAATGACCTCCTCTATATGCTAATTTGCTATGGCGGGTTTGGTACCAGTCACCCTGTATATATCTATTTATGTATTTATTAAATTCTATAGTATTTCATATTATATTACTAATACCAATTTATTTATGTTAATTAGTATTATTTATAAAAAAAATATTATTGTGCCATTTTCATGTTTTTATTTTGATACATAAGATTTCGTTAAAGATGGGTTTGCCTGGTAGAGATCGCTAAGAAGTGATAAGGCCGCCCAAATTGCACATTTAATGTTATTTTGTATACTATTGTATTTTAATATTTTTCCATTTTATGCGAATGCCATAAAGTATTTTTAACTCTAAAGAGATTGAAGATATTGCAACAAATGTTTTGCCAAAACATTTTCTTATAGAAAAATATAATCCACAAGGTGAATCGTGCGTGACGCATATAGTTTGACTGATCCTAGATACGGCATTAAGTTCATGAAAAACATACTTAATCATTTTTTTCACTTAAGAGTTCAATTGAATTTCGAATATAATTGTACATAGTGCAAAGAAATGACATAAATTCCATATAATTTATCTCACAAAGTTGTACAAATCTACCTACTTTATTTGTGTACGCAGTGTGCATAGGGATGTGTTGGCGGCACTATCTATCGATAATTAAGTGGACTGTAATTGTGGTTGGAAAAAACAATATTTTCAAATTAAGTTAATAATAAAATGACTCACCAGACAAAGGGAAGGGATGTTGGGAATATTAGCCTGTAGTCGCCGTTTTCGGTGATCGGATTCTCTTTCCTTGATGAGTTTGGTGCCAAATGTGAATCGGTTACTCCTTATTGCTCAGCTCCGGTAGCTAATTAGATTTAAATTATAGCAGCACAGCGACGTGTTGCGTCCTCGATCCGTTCGCGGTCGAACCTTTAGTCCAGGGTCGGTAAGGTGGGGGGAGGGTGAGTGTCAAAAATACTAAAGTAGAAAAAGTTCACTTAAATATTGATAGATGGCGCCACCATTTCACCCCGCCCTTAAAGCGTTGGCTTTAAAAAAAAATAAACGGATAATAAATAAATATACGCTATATAATGTACGCTCCTAGTCGGAATTTATACTACATACTACAAACGACCGCGTTACTTCTCTTACGTTTCGTGGTTTCATAAGTGAATATAACTATTTAAATTGAGTTAGACAAACACAAATATTAAGATAAACAAACATAACAAATTAAAAATATACTAAAACATACGATGTATTTATTGCGTCGGAAGTGGGCAAAGGCGTACTACCGGGCGCAGGAAAGATCCCTTAGACGTCTTAACTGTAACTACACGCACTGTTCCGTCTTTAGAAGGATGAACCTTATCTATGACGCCCAAGGGCCACGACAGAGGCGGGACGTTGTCCTGTCTGATGACAACTACAGAGCCTGGGACTATAGGAGTAGTCAAAGAGTTCCACTTCGCCCTAACTTGTAGATTGTGCAAGTACTCTACACTCCACCGCTTCCAAAACGATTGCACGAGACTATCTACGAGAGTATGTCTATCTCTTGGCGTCATACTGACGTCCACTGCCGGTGCGGGCATTGAATTTATAGGAGCTGTGTGTAGGAAATGACTCGGTGTAAGGGACAGGGGCTCAGAGGGATCCGAGCTTAAAACGGTTAACGGTCGTGAATTTAACAAACATTCAACTTGGGTGAGAACGGTATTCAGCTCTTCAAGAGATAAGAGCTGCTGCCCTATCACGCGAAAAAGATGATTTTTAATTAATTTAACCATTGACTCCCAACAACCACCAAAGTGGGGGGACGCCGGTGGAATAAATTTCCACACGATACGACTCTCGGCTAATTCAATTTCAAATTTATTGTTATATTCTCGATTTAAAAAATTATATAATTCACGTAAATATTTACTCGCTCCTACGAAGTTTGTACCGTTGTCCGAATACATAACTTGCACTGGACCACGGCGAGAAAGGAATCTCTTCAAAGCGGACAAAAAACTACTCGTACTTAAGTCGCCGGCTACCTCAATGTGAACCGCGCGCGTCGTGAGACACGTGAACACGCACAAGTAGGCCTTAAGGCTCCTAGCACCCCGTTTCCTGATCGGAACATACTGTATAGGGCCTGCGTAGTCACACCCTGTATATGCGAATGCTTTAATAGCAGGAACAACTCGTATGTCGGGAAGGTCAGCCATCAAAGGCGAAGAGGATTTCGGATTTAACCTAAAGCAAATATTACATTTATGTACTTGTCGCCTTACTACGTTACGTGCGCCTAATATCCAATACTGATGCCTTAATAATGACAGTAAGAGCTCTGGACCGGCGTGTAAATATTTTTTATGGTAAAAGTCTATTAATAGATTGATTGCGGGGTCGCTATGCGGAAGTACTACGGGGTGTTTATGTGAATAATTCAATTCGGAATTACCTAATCGACCACCTACTCGAATTAGGCCGTTATCCAAAAAGGAGTTAAGTTTTAATAGCGCAGGTGAGCATTTCTTACCGGCTTGTAAATTAAGCAAATCGATTTTAAAGTGTTTATTTTGTAAATAAAGCAGCAATTTATTTTCTGCAAATTTAAAATCACTAGACGTAATTGCCGAAGTTTCGCTACGCGGAAGTTTATTAGAAAAACGATAAATATAAATTATAATACGTAATAGCTTAGTCCATGAAGAAACGCGGGAAGTAAGAGAAGAAAGTACATGTTCACCTTCGGTAGGTGAAGTAACTGCATGAACCAACACTTTACGTTCCGGAATTTGATTCTTAATGTTAGTAAAATCTATTTCATTAGTTGGCCACTGCGACGGGCCATCGTCAAGCCATAGAGGACCATGCATCCACAACGGATGGGCAATCAAACCTTGGGGAGTGAGACCACGAGACAAACAGTCTGCTGGGTTCTCGACTCCCGCTACGTGATAGAACACATCCGGAGATATGTTATCGGTAATTTTTACTACCCTATTGGCTACAAACGTCTGCCATCGATGCGGGGAGCCCTTTAACCAATAAAGAACTACCTTAGAATCGGTAAACGCGTATACATTAATTTTTAAACGTGAGGAATAGTTATCATAAACGACGCGTAATAATTGAGAGAGTAACAAGACGGCGCACAGTTCCAGCCTGGCCACCGAAAGCTGTTTCATCGGTGCGACCTTCGACTTGGCGCAGACCAGCCGCACGGTGCGGCCCGCGGCGGACTCCACGTGCAAATAAACGACGCCTCCGTACGCGGCTTCACTCGCATCCGCAAACCCGACTAAACTTATCTTTGAGTCAGCAGCGACTCCTAAGTGACGAGGTATTTTAAAATTATTTAGTAAAGGCAATTCAAAACAGAACTGTTTCCATTTAATATAAACGTCACTGGGTACTTCGTCATCCCAACCGATTTTAAGAAGCCAAAGCTTTTTAATAAAAAGCTTAGCGTACAAAATGATAGGTGCTACGAAGCCCATCAAATCCCATAAGCGCGCTATGAAACTCAAAATACTACGCTTAGTGCATTTCTCTTGCGTAAAAGTATTAATTTTAAAATAAAATGTATCGGAGTCTGTGGCCCAGCGTAAGCCCAAGACTTTAAGATCAATGCTTTTATCAAAATCTACCTCTGTAAGCAACTTATGTGAATCTGGAATACTATCTAATACCTGTCTCGAGTTACTACTCCATTTAACGAGATCCCATTGAGCTCGTTTAAAAAAAGAAATTAATTCTTCTGCCGTGTCCACCGCCTGTTCCTCGTCAGGCACGGAAAAAGCCACATCGTCCATGAACAATGAAGAAGTAGCTACTTCCTTCGCACGTGGATACCCATCGCCTTCATCGGATATCAGTTGTCGAACAACTCTGAGCGCATGAAACGGGCTCGATTTTAAACCGAAACATACCCTATTAAATCGATACGTAGTTACCGGATCACTCGGTGTGTACCGATACAGTATATTTTGAAAGCGGCGGTCGCTTTCCCGCATTTCAATATTTAAAAACATCTGTCTACAATCGGCGGAAAGTCCAATTCGAAATAGTCTAAAATTTAATATTATTTTAAATAAGTCGCCCTGCAAATTCTGACCGCTATGTAAAATATCATTTAACGATATACTCGAACTAGTTTTCGAACTGGCATCTAAAACGATTCGACACTTTGTCGATACCTTATCTTCTCGGATCACTCCATGGTGCGGTATAAAATAACGCGGAGGTAAAGATTTATTATCTTCATCTTGCGGCGCTATCGACAAATAACCCTTTTCTAAGTATTCGCGAATAACATTATCGTAAGCCAGGCGCAACGCGGGCGCAGCCTCAAGCTTCCGCTCTAAACAGAGAAAACGATTACGCGCAATCTTATAAGAATCACCTAATGAATAGGGATCCTCACGGAACGGTAAACCGACTATGTACCTACCACTAACTGGGTCGCGTTTCGTAGTACAACAGAAAAACATCTCGCATTCATTATCATCCGGACTTTGAACTTTAGCGACGGGAAGTTCTTCAATCTCCCAAAAGTTCCTTAACAAGTTATCTATACTCTTATCCGATTCTACAATAGCGCAACACGAAGTTGCAGTACTATTTGGTTGATTATATAATGTGGGTACGGAACCCATAACGACATATCCTAACTCGGTGTGTATGGCGGGCGGCAGCGCGGCGGGGGCGTCTGCGCGCGCGACGCCCGGCAGCAGTAGGTGCGGGAACAGCGCGGCGCCCAGCAGCACGTCCATGGGCCCCGGTGTCCCGAACGAGGCGTCGGCAAGCGGCAACTTATCTAAGTACTTACACGCCGTCACGTCTACTACAGCCGAAGGCAAACTATCGGTAATATAATCGATCATTAAAGCCGAAATTTCATATTTTATATTTTTATTAAAACGCGAATAAATACAAAAAGATGTCGACCCCTTCACATTCTTCTCCGTCGCCCCGATCCCTTTAACAATCGTATTCAATGTATTACGTGATTGAATACCTAATTTATTACACAAGTTCGTTGTTATAAAGTTACATTGCGATGCCGTATCCAATAAACACCTTACTAAATGTTCCTTGCCAAAGCTGTCATACATAATAACCTGCGCGGTTGCTAGTAGCACAGTGCTCGGTAGTGTACCTACTCGTCCAGTTCCTACGCACGAGATATTAAAATCCTTCAACTTAGCTGTGCTACACAATGCAACGCTGCCACTAGAAAGACGCGCCTGCGGTGGCGCGGCAGTCGAGACGCGCTTCACTGCGGTTCGATGTTCGGTTAGGACCTTGATCAGCTGATTTAATGAAATGCAAAGAGGTATGATGCTTAGATTGGCAAATTTTACAAAACATGCTAGATTTACATGATGAAACTTTATGTTTAATACAAAGGCAGTTTACACATGAATTATTTTCTTTAACACGTTTAAATCTCTCTTCCGGCGATATTTTTTCAAAGGAGGGGCACTTATATAAATGGCTATGTACAATATTACTACATAAGCATTTTAATGAATGATTAGCGAGAGTACTAACGAATGATTGATAATTAGGAGGGTTGGAATTATGTTTTGACCGCGGTCGGTCCATTCTTTTGTTATTATCGATTGTATTATAATCATTCGACGAACGCTGTAATATTTTAGACTGACTTTTAATAAACTCGACCAGCTCGCCAAACGTGGGTATCTCAGTTGACCGAATATTATTCTCGAACGAAAGTACGGTATCTGGGTCTAGTTTTTTAAGTGCGATATGTAAGATAATTAAGTCACTTAAATTCGTAACCTTTATATTTTGTAAAGCCTTTACCGCTGAAACGAAATTGTCGGTAAACAAATCAAGATTATGCGCTGTCGAACGTGATAACGGCTTAAAATCCAACAACTGATTTAAGTAGGTAGATGCAAGCATTCGTTTATCTTCGTACTTATTAATTAATGTTTGAAGCAAAAGGTTATAGTTCTCGGCACAGGGAGTTATACCGGCACACGCAGTCTTGGCCTTGCCTGTTATTTTACCTATTAAATAGTATAACTTTTCGGAATCGGATAGTGATTGATTGTCATGTACTGTAGACTTGAAACTCGCATAAAATAACGGCCATGAGCGTATGTCTCCATCAAAGGAAGTAAGCTCGATCGGCGGAAGACTCGGTCGGGACTTGCGTGGAGCGCAGGCGGCCGCGGCGGCGGTCGGCGGCTCGCTCACCTGGCTACCCACACGTTTAATACATCCATATAACTGCTCTAAGGCGGTCATGGCGCTAAAGTTTGGTTTAGAATGAGGAAATACTAACAAAAGTCGTTCATTGTACTTAACTAACAAATCATTGAATTTATTGTATAATGATTCAACATTCGTGTACGCGTTAAGAAATCTTTCCTTTGCCTCCTCGTTGGTGTTAAAAAGTCTACTATCATCGTATATTCTCTGAATATTCTCAAATATTACGTTTCTTTGAGCTTCGAGAAGCGCCAACTGCATATCTGACTCGGCGTCCGATATGTCATCGACCTTCTTAGTTCTGCTAGTCATTGGAATTATTTTACGAATAACTTAGCACAAACTAGTATAACAATTTCGTAAAATAAATAGAAAGAATCTGTAGGTATTTTATTTTAAAGCCGCTGCATAAACGGATTATGCGTTAAGACGCGTTTTTTAAAGTATAACGCGGGTAGATGTAACTAGAATTTAACAATACGCAATTAACGAGAATTTACTTTATTACCAGGATTTATGGCGATAAACTAGACTGGTATATAATAAATATATAGTGATATAATATAAAATATATACGTAACTCCTTCTACAACGTGAATAATTAAATAAACCCAGCAGTGCAATACTGCTGTCATCCGGCTCGTATGGACCAAAATTTGTTGGCGGCACTATCTATCGATAATTAAGTGGACTGTAATTGTGGTTGGAAAAAACAATATTTTCAAATTAAGTTAATAATAAAATGACTCACCAGACAAAGGGAAGGGATGTTGGGAATATTAGCCTGTAGTCGCCGTTTTCGGTGATCGGATTCTCTTTCCTTGATGAGTTTGGTGCCAAATGTGAATCGGTTACTCCTTATTGCTCAGCTCCGGTAGCTAATTAGATTTAAATTATAGCAGCACAGCGACGTGTTGCGTCCTCGATCCGTTCGCGGTCGAACCTTTAGTCCAGGGTCGGTAAGGTGGGGGGAGGGTGAGTGTCAAAAATACTAAAGTAGAAAAAGTTCACTTAAATATTGATAGATGGCGCCACCATTTCTGGTGATTCCGGCCAGGAACGAACTGGCGGCCTTCTGCGTGTAAAGCAGATGTGATGTAAGAGTGAGCGCCACCAGGATGTAAGAGTGAGTTACTTACATGCGTTTGTAAGGATCACTCAGTTCATGAATAGGTACTTAATTGCTCATAACTTTTTACCTATGAAAAGTTGTACAGTGATTTCAATTTGTACAATTATATTCAAAACTTTACTTTTAAATAAAAAAGTTTATCTACTTCGTACCTAAACCTAATGCCGTTTTTCCAGGATCAATCAATCTATGTGCTTTAGGATTAAGTGATCTAATGAGTGATGAATTCCTAGATGCCCCTTGTGACTACATATCAAGATTTTTTGTACAAACTGTGTACAATTTTTTGATACGAAAATCTCATTACGCAGATTAAGTATTTGCGGAGATTCAGTTTGTAACAATCTTGCCAAATATCTGAATTGAGTGATCCACATTTTTTTACAATTTTTGATTAAATACATTTAAAGTTTTGGTTTTATTGAAAACTAGAAAAAGATCACTTAATCCAGATGGACATAGAAAAAACAAATGCAGATCATTGCCAAAAAGGAACTAAAGAAGCATTTTGTTCGACGTTTTGGTAAATCCACTATAGGCATAGAAGTTCTGTCTGCGCCTGGTAGTCCGGTGGTATAAGAGAGTGACTTTATCTTCATGCTAGTGACGGTCTCAGCGGTGCAGTTTTCAAAATCAATTCATAACTGTCCGAAATATCGTGAAACAAAGACAGCACAGGAGACATCAATCCCACGCTCTTTTATCATCTAAATAATTTTTGAGTCTATAGTAGCCTTTTTTGCTTAATGTTTCTTTGATAGTTCTTTTAAATTTATTATACGTTATGGATTGAATTGACTTTGGTATTTTATTATATTATGGCTTAAAAAACATTTATGCCCAAATTATTAAAAAAACATTTTTTAATAATTTGGGAAACGCTAATTTATGGTCGTTAGTTTTCATAACAGAATAATTTTCTTCATGATTATCTTTCATGGTTTTAAATTTACTACTATTCTTCTACATAATGTTTTCATATATACAACATGTAACAAAATGGAGAGATAAAACTTAAGGGTTAGCTTCTATACCATACGTAGAAAGTAAAGTACCTACAAGGATTAGCATGATCAGTGCTGATATAGACTTTCATGCAAATTTATTTAATTATTCTACAACAAAATATTTTCACAACCTTAGTCAAACTAATAAGCTAAAACAAGACTTGTGCTGCAGTCAGTGACCTTCTGACCTTTCCGGCACCGGCTGAACTTTTAGTATCTGTCTGAGTTACCCATCACTTTCAAGCTGTTTTTAGAGTTGACATTTTGATCTAAACTTTGAACTTGTTTTTCAGCCAAACCGTAAGGATAGCAATTTTATGTTACCTACTATAACTTATAAACTACATCACCAAACATACAATCCCCTTAAGTATTATCTCTTCATTTTGTTACACGTTGTACCTATATTGTAATGCAAAGGTTACCAATCTCTTTAAAGTTTTCTCTTAAAGATTCTCTATTTCCAATTCTATCTGCAGTGTAAATATCGTGTCAATATCTGAGGCATTGCCGCAAAGTACGATGCCGTAGGACATTATACTATGAAAATAACTAACTAAATAACTATACTATACCAGCTTCGCCCTATTAATATCAGTCAATGAGCGAATTTTCTTTACCGCGAACGCTCCAGAACTAAGTCTACTCGCTAGCTGTGAGATATGGGCGCCCCATTGCAATTTAGAATCTAAGGTTATTCCAAGAACAACAGTGTTATCTAAAAGATTCAACCTGTTCCCATTAAGCCGCAGATCAGACTCAACTTGTTTTACATTTGGTGCAGAGAATTTTATACATTTACTTTTTTTATCATTGAAAGCTAGATTATTCACATTAAACCACTGCACTGTTATGTTGGAGTACCTACTTATAATAGTTTTTAAAGTATCTAAATTTCTGACTACTATTTATTATTTATCGAATCGCAATTATCGATATACACGCGGACGAAGTCGCGGGCAACAGCTAGTATCTTGTAATATTTGTTATTTTAAAAAGATTACCTATTTGAAAACAATATATATTTTCTATAAGCTGATTCTGGCACAAAATTCACTAGTCAAGTCTTACCTACTCGTGCATGTTTAGGCCCAGCCCAGCGCTGCAGCGTAGCCCAGAGCCGCAGTCAATCTTGTAAACAACTGGGTCTTGTATAGGAATGCTGCTTTTAACTGAACGAAGATGACTTTTTTTCAATTTGGTTTGAAAATTTTGGGCGCACTTCAAAATAAGATCCAGGTGCTTACAAGAGTGACTGCGGCTGTGGGCTTTCATACAATGATCAGACCAAAAGTAAAATTTCGACCCGCGTTACAGAACGCATAGGCATAGATGATAATAAAAAAAAATCGAAGAGCTTCAAAGTCTGCAGTTTGTGAGCATTCCATGGACAAGTCCAACTACTAAGTATTAAAGGTTTGACTCTGAAAATTCATCACTCATGAACTCTTCATCATTATAATGCCTCAAAATTTGACAAACGTGATATTGCCTCTGGTGTTCTGCCAACCACATTAGGGATACAGGCGAGAAGTTATGTATGAATGAGTAAATCACTCTTGTGACTTTAATTATGATTATTTGGCAATTAAGAGATCCTTTCAGAGGGGATTTCTACCACCACATTTCTACGTTGTTCTACCACCATGTGATTAGGACGAGGGCTAGTCAGCTTGAAAACTTGTAACTATGTACAGTCTGCAGCAGAATTATGTATACCACCCAGTCTCCCGCACACATACAATTTGCATGTATATTGTATACTAAGTGGTATACATAATTCTGTTGCAGACTGTACATGCATGTCACTTACCATCACATGAAAGTGTGCGTATAAAGTTCAATATAATATTTATTACTGGTGTTTATAATAAGCAATTTAACTAAATCTCACCTTATAGTAAGCGAGGCCGAAGTTGTAGCAATGTAGAGGGAAAGGATATAAAAGAAACCTCAAGTTAATCATAGCAACGTTATTGTATTTAATTTTTTGAATTGAATCCATTTCGTGCTTACACAGTAAACACACGATCTCAACACTTACAACTAAAAATATTCTAAAAATGAAAATAATGGATACTTCGATTTACAAAATTGAGGCTTGTGCATTCTCCAATCGAGGCGACTTGTACAGTGGATCGCTGGGTATAGTGCGTTTTACGATTAATTTGGATATCATAACTACAACTGAGGGTTGCAGCGCGTGCTAGGTTCTCGTGCGAATGTCTTAAGGTCGAAGTGCCCCTGATCCAATGTCTCTGACAAAGTGCACATTAAATAACATTGTTTTTATGTAATTTTCCTTTTATACAAACTGATATTACGATTTAGTTATATTATTCTAAAATATTGCTATCATTTCTTTTTAGTCTATAGACATGTTGAGTGATTTAAAGGCTATTTCGATAGTATAGTAAACTATTTGTTGCATATTAATAAGTAGGTATAATATAATCGGGTGCTTCAGGAAACCAGGAATATAAAAATGTTGTAAGGTTTTGGTGTTATAAGTTTATGGTCCGTTTCAATCAAGTGGGTAGGTATGCTACAGTTAGTTCCACAAATCAGACGAATTAATTAAGTGAAGGATAAGTCAAAGTTCAATTTGAAGTGATTGCGATTGCTATATTGTTTAAAACCGTCGATAGTCCACGGAGGCTATTTAGGCAGCGGAAGTAAATATTATTGAGTCTCCAGGCTCCAGAGAAAGTCTATCGGTCGACTGAGATAATAATAATCTATTATTGAAACGTTATAAATATAATGTGATATACAGAATTTAAGTTTGTATATATTTCATATTTAAATTTAAAAGGAAGGAATAATTCGTCAATGGAAAAAGACTAGATATCACATGGTTTGAGCTATATTACTATTTTTTGCTGACGCAAACACAATACACAAAACAATTGTCAAATTCATTCCCACACCTTTGCGCATATGGCTTCGTTAATAAATCGTGATTTGTGCAAAGTAATCATGCGTTTATTGATTTCGCTGAAGTGAGCCAGGACCGATTCGTGAACCATACAAGTTCTATATTAAATACCTACTCAATTTGAGCGACTTCTCCTAAAGTTTAGGAGATGCTTACTAAAATCGAATTATTCTCTGTACCGTATCTTTACAGAGTGTCTGGTGCCCTCTAAAAGTTAGGATAAGTTGATCAAAGTTAAGTATGTATACCTAATATGGGTATTGTTATGTCGATAAGTAAGTATATTATACTAATGGTGTGCGACAATATTTCCATGTGCGACAGGAAAGTGTATATATATTTACCAAATTATTTAAAATAATATATTTACAATATTAGGCATATTTAATTAATTGTATAGGTAAACTTATATTGACCGATATAGTTGTTTAAATAAAGTTAAAAGTACTCAGTCAAATAAAGTTAAAAAAAGGTAAATATTATCTAGTATTTCGTCGCCGGTGGTAATTTTCAATAATTTCAGGCAGAACCTCCTGGTCTGGCAATACTTTTACATATAATCATGTACTTAGTATACAGCTATTATATACCTTATCGTAGATCACGCTCGTGGTCGGGTAAAGTCAGCACCGAACCCAAAACGGGTTCAATTTGATCTCGAACCGCTCTAAAAAGCAGTCGGATTTGAACGCAATCAACTACCGAAACAAATTCCTATTAAAATTTACCAATTATTTATATTTTTCTTTACATTTGGTCAGTCGAAAATATTGAGCACATTTTGACAGCATATCAGTGGGTTTTTATTGCACAAAATATCAATCGTATTATCCTAAACTATGGCGAAATTATCTGAGAACCTTTGAAGTTATGTCTCTTTATAGAAAGTAAACAGGTACATTATTTCTAACGTGTAATAGTAGCTTACATCTACGTTCCCGTACGTCGGCAGTGTACTAAAGTGTTGCGCATGTCTGCGGCGCGCTCGGCTCGCGCGGGTCGCGCCTGCGACTGCTTCTGCGTCTCTATTAGGTATTGCGTTATGAAACTTCTTTTTATTTAATTGGATTCCACGAAAACCCATCTGCATAGATATTTTTTAGAGACTTCGAGCAACAATCAATCGCAGACATGACCCCGACAGGCAGTAACGTCTCCCAAATTTGACGTCATCTCCCATTCGAATCCACACTCACGCTATACATTATACCTTATCGTACCTACCTATCTATGTGTTATAATAAATTTATTTCAATTTCTTTAAAGCGTACATTTTTTATAGGTACTTAATTTTAGGAGGTCCTTACTAAGTCTCAAACAAAACAAAAATAACAGACGGCAATAAGAGAAACAACTAAACAATCGTACAAAACTAGAAACCATTAAAAATGATGAATAAGATGACAGTAAAGTTAATAACAACGTAACACTAAACAGTCTTTGCAATGACTGGTCAATTAATTTTATAGGTGGGATTACTAGTTCACTTCCTGACACGTGCACAGTTAGTTCTTCAACTAACCATGACTGCCGGGCCAGTGGCGACACCAACAAAATAACTCTATCCGTCAAACAATCAAACTTACTAAATATGATAGAAGCAATTGACTGAACTTTTGTTATCACTTAGGATACCGACGGTGCTGGCAGAACTCCATATCTTAGGGCAATCACAAAAAAATTACAAAATTAGTTGCAAATTAAATAACAATACAGTTATAACAAAACAAACATCGCACAACTGTACGGCATTTCAAAAGTTTAGTAAAAGTTCTGAACCATAAAACAGTACCTAAATAAATAAGTATAATAAGATTATCTAATATTTTTACATATTTACAATTTTAAATTATTAAATTTATCAAGGTACGTAAACAATTTTAAACAAAAAACAATACATTTGTACTTGTAAAATAATTAAATACCTAGTATTAAACCAATATCAGTTTGTAAGTTCCCTTTTTGACCTACTATATCCACTAGAGCCTACTTATGATTATTTTGTATAATAAGTATTATAAACCGACGCATGCGGGGCACGACGAGCTGCTACAACCGGCTTGTCTTTAGAATGAGGTCCAACATCTCTAAATAATTACTACTCGGACTAAAAAGATCAGTTAAGGTGTCGGTAAAATCAACAATCAGTAGCAGTCGCGTGAAAGAATCGCAGGTGCGTCGGCATCTAGTACATAACTACGTAATGTTGGCATGAGCGGTGCGGAGGATGCTTCCCCGCTCATGCCTAAAGCGTGTAAGGGGCGGCGCTCGCAGCGGCCGCGGCGCTCCCCGGCGGGCGCGGGCCGGCGTCGCGGGCTGGGTAATTGACATCGACGGGAGCGCCCGGGCGCTGCGAGCGGCGGCCGGCATCCTCGCGGTCAGCAGACGGTCTCCGGCGCCGCGCGGGGCGCCAGCGCGGCGTCGGGCGAGCGGCGCCGCAGCGCCTGGCGCTTGCGGAACTCGAGGAACTCCTCCTTCATGGCGCGCACGCGGGCCTCCACGTCGTAGCGCGGCGCGCGGCGCTCCGGCGTGCTGGGCGTGGGCGTGCGCGACGCGCGGTCCCACTCGTAGTGCACGTCCACCGAGCCCGCGTCCGCCGCGGACGTGGGCCGCGGCGCGGGCGGCGCGCGGTACGGCGGCGGCCGCCACTCCACGCTGCCGGCGCCGCTGCTGCGGTTCTGCGCGGACGACGCGTTCTTGCTGCCGAAGCCGCTGGACGACGAGCGGCTCTCGGGGGACGCCTCGTGCTCGGGCGGCGGGCGCGCGCGCCGGGGCGCCACCCGCGGCCGCCGCGCCGTGTAGTGCAGCGCCAGCGGCGCCGGCCGCCGCAGCAGGAACGGCGGCGTCGGGAACGAGCCGTCGGCGGAGCTGGGGAACGGCACGGAGCTGAGGTCGGACACGTGCAGCGGCGACCACGGCGTCCAGGGCGGCCAGGGCGGCCACACGGGCCACTGCGGCCACGCGGCGGGCGCGGGCGAAGACGCGCGGAAGGCGGGCGTGTCGGCCGGCGCGGCCGTGCGCGGCAGGAAGCCGCCGTCGTCGGAGCTGGACGGCACCGGCGACGGCGCCACCGGCCACGGCGCGGCCGAGCCGCACCGCGTCGCCGGCCACACCCACTCCGCCGTCAGCCGCAGACATCGCACTAAACTCGATATTCCGCTTTCTCTAAATCTGAAATGACATAAATTATTATGTTATTTATCTCCATTGATCAAGAACATTGGTAACATTTTCGTTTCAAGTAAAAACACTGACCTGATTTCCTGTAGCAGCGAGCATACAGAAAGGAACCATTAAAGTTTATCACAATATATTTGCTTTCTTTAAAAAGTAAAATAAATAAAACAATTGCTTACTTCTTAAAAGGCACTTGAGTGCTATCAGCGGCGCGTAGATCTGTCAGTCGCGCAGCTACCATGTTGTATGCTGCAATCGAATAATTTCTACACATTAACGCAGTGAGTTGAGAGCTCTGTAAGCTGTCGACACCAAGCTGCGGCCACTTGCCGCCCGCCACCGATCCACCACCCACCATATTGTCTAGAACCCTTTTTCATCTGAATAAGCATTCATCAAATTATGCTTCTTTAATAAGTATTAACATAAAATGAAAGATGCTAGCTCCAATGAAAAAATGATATGAGTGGCAAATTAAATCAATTTAAGTATATTAACATCATGGTGGCAAAGTAAGAACGAATTTCTTGTGTAATACGATTAGACTACCAGACAGAAGCTTGATGAAATATTATTTACAAAAAGAATAACAATCCCTTATACAACAAGAACCTATCATGCAGAAGCGTGTTATGAGTATCACTTGAATATGTTTATTAAAAAAAGAATATGGTATTCATGCAATTCATACGTGAAGAAAGATTACTAGGTAAGGTTTTCATCAAAATTAATTCTCAAAACAAAACTTCGAAGTATTTTTAAAATTATACCTTCAAATAAAATCCAAACTCAAATATTTTCAGTCTCAACATTTATAGGTATTTTACACATTTTTGTTCTGTTTTGTTGTTAATTTTTAGAACAACCCGTGTGTTCAAGAAATTACTTAGCATAAAAATATATCGGATAGGGCTAGTCTTTCACACTTGACTGCAAAAACAGTTCTTTGTTTAGACTTACAGTGTTTCCAAAAAAAATGTACGCGTGCGCGACTTTTCACCTCCAGTTAACGCGCGACAATTTTGTAGTCGAAGGACTAGCTCTATCAGGGATATTTTTAACACCCTGTACAAAAAATCTAAGCTTCATTGCAGTTCTAAAAAATACGGTTATTTAATAAAAGTATTGATCGGATTGGAATATTATCCTTTATGAAAGTTCATATTTTTGCAAGTATCAATGTTGAATTTTGCTGTGTTTGAACATAACAAGGCGTTTTGTCTACCACGAAAGTGCGACGACCACAAAAACATGTATTATCTTAAAGTAAATGAACACGAAAATATGCTTCTTGTTTTAAACATGCAGTCAAAGAATTAGGAAAGCGTCATGATAAGTTCATAAGCAAGCGATGTTTAGTTCCGTTACCGACAATATGGTAAGTTATTAAATATTGCAAATTTGTAGTAGGTACTAGCTGTCTCAGATAGAATTTTAATTAGATTAATATTATAATTCTACTAAGTTCTATGGACAGCTATTAATGGATATCACTAAATTCGAATTGCCATGGAAATAAAATATATTGATGAGAAATCCATAGAAATCCGAATTTAGCAACATCAGCGGGGAGCGAACAAGTGGCCGCTTCTCCCAGTCGTGTCTCACCTTTTTCTTGTTTACGGCGTTTTCGTTTGTTGCAGATTTTAACCGCGCAGACCGACAGAATGATGGCCACTATGAAGAATAGGATACCACCCACGACGCCTGCTGTTATTGCTTTATGTTTAACTCTTGCTGGAACTGGAAATTTTACTTCCTCTGAACTTTCGTAGCTAGTTGCTGAATTCGCCAAAACTCTGAAGTAGTAAGTGCGACCACCGACGAGATTTTTGACTGGAATTAAAAGATGAGTTAAAATTAGGACTTCACGATGAACCATAAAGGTCAAGATTAAAAGAGTGTTACAAATATTTACCTAAATAACTGGTTTCTTCAGGTCTAATTTGACCTCTGTTCAAGGTCTTCCATTGCGCATCAGTACGATACTTGATCGTATAGTATTGAACTAAGTGCGCTCTCTCTATAGGTGGTTGCCACGTTATCAAGAAACCGTTATGAACCTCAGTCACTGTCAAATTTCGAGGTGGACCAGATTTCGGACCTGTGATTTAATAAAAGTGTCAATTCGTTGTAAGAAGGAGTCGCTTATTGATGATTTCGGTAACTGGTTTAAAACATCATGTATGAAAAAAGAGTATGAAAACAAATTCAAAATAAGCACACTGGACATAATGTTATGAACATGCAAACATAAAAAGAACATATGGCTAAATCAAATGATGAACAAGAACAATAAAAAGTAATATCATCATACGAGATTTATGTTAAAAAAGCAAAGGAATTATTATTAGCAAAGCAGGTGATATAAAACTACGGATGTGCAATTAAATACCAGAGCCCTCAGGTGCGTTCTGAAATATCTTTTCGTCTACTGGCCCTGGCGGGGTCGGTGGCGCCTTTGGTTTAGCGCCTACATCTATGAACAGTAACATTACCGTTATTGGCCGAGCCAAAAAATAAATAAAATGAAAGCATTTTTGATTTCATTTTCTTATCAATCATACGTGACTTCATTATTATAACCATTAAAATGTTTACAATTATAAATATCGTAAGCTTACAGCACGATACTTAGGTTTAAGTCTAAGTAGGCTCTCTTGTTTATTCTTGACCCAGTTTTTTCACGATATAATAAGCTACTAGTAATATAACCGTCACCATTTGAAAAGTGTCAACTTTATTTCTTATTAAATTTTTACTCTAACTACAAAAATAGTGCTATTTTATCTTTCACCGATAGTCAAAATAATTGATTGCATTTAGTATTTACCTAGAGTTCTTATGGTTATTGCTTTACTCATCATTCCTTCTCCAATCGTATTCTTGCTATTAACTTGAAACTCATACGTAGTTCCAGGCTGAAGGCGATTTATAGTTACCTAAATAAACAAAATACAATATTAACATTCATATTTGAATATTAAAAGATACCAGTACTTAATAGGTATTATGCTGCGGAATTTTACTTACTATAGCTTTTCAATTATTTTTTACCAGAAACTACTCTTTGTAAGTAATAAAAACAAAATAAAATAAAATCCCCAGACAATCACACCAACTACATGGCCCCAAAGTAAGCATAGCTTGTATTATGGGTTACCATGTAGCGAACTAGGGGGGGGAACCTAGAATATAAATACGTAAATAAATAAAACTAACACGGTTTTTTTTTCTTGTTCCGTGCGGGAATCGAACCCGCAACCACTGGCATCAGAGGCTGACAGGTTTACCCCATCGCCAAAGTGGTCGTCAAATTTATAAGTAGTTGTCAAATATTTTTAAACTCTTTGTTAATAGTTAGGTGCTATGGAATTAGGTTATAAAATTAGACTACAAACAAATGTAGAGTCACTTCCAGCCTAGATCAGCTGTATCTTAATCAGTTACAATGAACGTGAAATAATGAGTGGCATCTTTTATAAAATCTTTTTTATACATCTAAAGACATGAATGTAAACTTTACAGTATCAAAGGAGTACGTACTGAGGTAGCCCCGGAGGGTGTTACAGGCACTTTGGTCCAATCAGAAAAGCCGGCTTCCCTATACCAAATAGTGTAATCTTGCTTATAGTCCGGCCCTCCCGCGTATCCTGGCTGCCAGCGCAGCGTCACTTGAAACTCGGTTGCAGTTCCTGACACATTGTACGGTGCATGGGGTTGAGTGCCTTCTATTACCAACTGGGTATCGGCCACTATTGTTGCAACCTTAAAAAAAGTTAAGATTGATTTAGAGATTAAACTTTAAGACGCAGCAGAGACAAACTATTTCGTCAAATCTAATAAAATCTAAACTAATTTTCGAAATTCAATTAAGGTTATTAGCAAATCTTAGAATGGATTTCCTTTTGTATGAAGTTACCTCATTTGAAGCGACGCATTGATAAATTCCGAAGTCTTGCCTTCTTAGAGTATCAATTGTTATATTTCCACCAACTGCTCTAACTCTAGCTTTTTGCAATGGCAGACCATCTCTTCTTCGCCATGTTACTGTAGGTCTTTGTGTACCTTCTGCTTCTTGGGCTTCACAATGCATTTCTACTGACTCTCCAACCTGATAAGGAAAATCAGATTTAGAAGTGATCATTGCCTCATAATTATTGCAGATTTTATAACGTGTATGAGAAATTTACCTTTCTTTGATACAATGATTCAGGTTCTACTGTGAACACAGGCGGTTTCCGCACCAACACTTCCATAGGACCTTTAATTGCAAGAATTCATATAGATTACGTGTTATAGGTAATAGATCAGTAAGATATGAAAAATAAACCTAAACACTACAAACCGTACCTGATGAACCTTGCGTCCCTTGTGCATTATAAGGAGTGCAAGTATACCGTCCTTGATGATTTTGATTGACTCTTGTAAACAGCAACGATCCGTTGTTCATAATCACAATATCCTTTGTTTGGTACGGTTCTAGCAGTCTTTTGTCTTTTGTCCACGTTACATATTGGAGTGGAGGATTCGCTTTTATGTAACATTGTACTACACCGGCCAAACGGAAGGGTAAATATTGTACAGTAGGCGTAAAAGTAACTTTTGCTGGATCTAAAACAAAAAAGTATCAGAATAAAAAAAGTGAATCGCATGTTTTTTAAAACGACATGAATTCTCTATATTACTCACATTCCACATTTAGATATGCTGACGCGCTCTGCGGATCTCCAATTCCATTAGAAACCTCACAAAGATATTGTCCCGAATCATCCGCGGCGACAGGATTTATGACTAAAGCTCCATCTCGTCTTATTGTGACTCTAGTTTCTAAAGCTGCAACTTCGGCAACAGGTGCACCTTCTCTAAACCATTTCACAGTTACATTCCCTGGCAGTGCTTTGGCTTCACATGAGAATTGTACTTTTTCACCTTCTAATTTTGTTTGATTAGTAGGTGGCATCTATAAAATAATTTAGAATCGTTAAGCATTTACCTACAAAAAGAAAGCAAAAAATATAAAATAATAAATTATATCCCCAGACAGTCACACCAACTACATGGCTCCAAAGTAAGCATAGCTTGTGTTATGGAATACCATGTAGCGAACTAGGCGGGTACCTAGATTGGAACATTTTTTTTTCCGAGCGGGAATCGAACCCGCAACCACTGGCGTCTGAGGCAGACAGGTTTACCCAATCGCCAAAGAAGTACTTCTAATACTTACTGTTATAACCGCGCCACCTGCTATAATAACTCTTGCCGTATGAGAAACCTGTCCCTCGCCATTCCGTGCAATGCATGTATAGTCCCCGATGTCTTCATGTCTGATATTGCTGATTCGTAATTCGGTGCCATCATTAAAAATGCCCACAGTTCCCGATGGTTCGACAGGGTTTGCATCTTTATACCAGAGGATTTCGGGAGTGGGGGTGCCTTCCGCTTGGCAGTTGAGAATGATAGCATCTCCTTTAAAGGTAAAAATAAAATTAGTAACGATGTAATAGGCTTTGATAGATTTAAATTTGCTGATATACTTAATTTACCTAAATTAACGTATATAATGTCTTCCGGTGTGATGGAGAAGCGTGGTGGTGCATGGACGTCGAGATGAAACCAGGTGCCATTCTTGTGCTGGTTTGGAGATCGGTTAAGGAACACCACCTTACATTCGTACCAACCCTATTGAAAAAAATGAAGGCAATGAGTAAGGTTGTAAAAGAAATAAATATTCTAAAGTCACTGGATATAAAAGTGGTGTCCGACCTGATCAGTTTCTCGGATATTGGTGAGGTTAAGACTTGCAGCGCCGTATGGGGAGTCGAGAGCAACTCTTGACACTCTGCCTTCATAACCCTCCCCGCTATGGGTTGGGTAACTCTCATACCAGATGTAGATCGGGATGTCCTGTCCCTATAATTTCAAAAACATATTAACAAACGAACTGAGTTGGTGCGAATCTTTTAATATTCCATTGAAAACTTGCTCTTAGAAGCTAAATAGGCAGAAAGGAGGTTACGTCTTGTAAAACTTTAGCAGAGATTTTCGTGGGCAAGTTTCCAGTGGGATAACGTACAATTAGCCATCTAATTACCTACTTCTGCAGCTTGATTTTGTACAAGTTGACAAGTGCAGTCTCTACGAACATACGACTTTGTATGACTTTTGAAGCATCTTTACAACACATGACCCATAATACAAATTACGCAGCATATGTATATCTATGCGACGACATCTACATCTTGTAACGTCAAAGAATATGAATTTGAATGCAATCGAATTACAAAATATATTTAAGTATCTAAATACTGTTACAAGATTAAGATGAGAACTACAGGGCTTACATGCAAAGCAAAACAATTGAAAAGTTATTATTATTTTACTTTTCCTAATTTTACCATAGCTTTTCAATGTTTTTTGATGTACCACCAGAAAATAAACAAGAAGACATTCTCTGGTCAGTTAGTACAGAAACATCAATTACGCACAATAATTATTTGAAAGCTGCATGCAAGATAAGTTTTAAATTCAATAATAAAATAAAATCGCTGCATGCGACTGATTATACAGTGAGTGCAATATATCAAAGACAGTAACTTGAGAATATCAAGCATACCACTTGTACAATATAAATACATGAGTCTAGATTGCAGATAGAGCGTGGGGAAGCCCACAGCCACAGGAAGAGAGAAACAGACAGAACCGCCGCCAGTGCGCGAGGGAGTGCGCGTGCCCCTGTCAGCCGTGGTAAGCGACCGAAGTGCTCCCGAGAGGTAGGAACTATCTTACATTACAATAAAAAAGTGCACCCCAAAAAAAAAAATAATCGAAATTGTAAAAAATCTTATTGTTAATGTATATGGGCAGTGTCAGTGTCGTGTTCGTATCTAACGGGGGTCTGCTGCTCTCTCGGACTCGCTTTAAAGGCCTTTGTAACTGTGGTGTTAGTCGATCGGTATCGTGGGCAACGCGACGCGAACAACGGCAATACGCAGAAGAGGCAGATACATAGAAGGCGTGCGGGGAGCGCGCGGAGCGGGTCTCTGATCCCGCCCCGTCGCACCTCGCTTACCACACGACAAGCAGTGTCTTGGCTGACACCTTGTCAATTTATACTTTACAGTGACCGGTGCGCGCGGATGAGCCTTCCTCTACTAAACAGAAACACACACGGTAGATGAGCAGCGTTGTATTGTAAAGAGTGGAGTGTGGGCCGTCGTACCGTTTCGCCTACCTTCTTCTCCCACTGCAACACGTACGGCACTGGTATGTCTTCGGGGAAGTCGACCTGGCAGTTGAACACCACGCTCTCGCCGAGGATGGCGGTAATGTGCACGGCATCTTGGTGTTCGTGGTCTTGGTGGCACGTTACTGTAATAACATTCGTATTTTAATCTGTAGCGTGATTTGAAATTTTAAGTTTAACCTTAATTTGAGGGATTCGTGAAAGTATTTTCGACATGTCTTCTAATGCAACAATACAATAATACCGAAATATATATTTTCTTCATTTTAGTAGTTTGTCTTTAAAATCTACTTTCTAGAAAACATACTGGGCCTTTTGAACTGGTGATACGTCAGCACTATGTAAGAGGTTAATATCCCCGTTTCGGTAATACCATAAAAGTTTTTCGTGCTGATATTACGGTTGTGCAGTAATTACAGTTACAATTGCCCTTATTAACGTTTCTAAATGGATTTTATAGCTATTTGATTCATAAAGGTATTTTTTGAGCGCAGCGTTTCGCTTCGCTTTTTAGCATCCGTGTGTTATTGTGTAAATAAATTGATTAAGTAAATGTGATCCGGTTAGAAACGTATTGTATTATTTCAGTAATACCTAACTTTACGAGCATGATAGTTTAATAATATCTAAAGTTGTCTACAATATCTGTAATCATCCTTTTCATAGTAAGTTATTTAAAACTAAAGCCAGAGAGACAAGATTAAAGAATATCATTGAATAAATAAAACTAAATTTTACGAGTTACGTAACAGAAGCAGGAGAAATGTTTGTGTCCGCTTTATTGTACAAAATAAATTAAAAAGCAAATGTGGCATTGTGATTATTGACACCAACGGGAAATCTATCAGAGTATAGAGTTATACTTAAATTAAATTATGTATGTTAAAAGTTTGAAAATTTCGCTCACAGTTAAAAAAGTGGCAGAGATAGTAGATTGTGTAATTATACCAGTTACCAGGATAAAGAGTTACCCATATCACACTCAATCTGTCAAGTTTTTTTGGTGTGTAACAATCATCCTTACAAATTTTCAACAAAATCTCAAAAAATCGCTAGGTAATTTTTCCGACACGTCACTTACTTACTTGGATATGACATAGCTCGAAAAGTCATTAATTAGTTCAGAATCATTGGGCAGAATTTAAATTTCGTGATAACCTAAACAAACCTAAATAACTCAAATTCTCATCTCTTTATTTTTAATTTAATGTAGATTTCAGTGTGATTGTAATCTAAGAATACTCTTCATCATCATCATCATCATCACAACTCCGTGTGATGGGCCCACTGCAGGGCATGAGTCTCTCCTCTGGGTGACGAGGAGGTTTAGGCCATAATCCACCGAGCTGGCCCAGTGCTGGGTGGTGGATGTCAGAATTTTCAGGGTGCCGATATGGCTTCTGACAAACCCTAACGACTACTGTATACAAGTATACAGCACCCGGGACCGACAGCTTAACGTGCCCTCCGAAGCACGGAAGTCGCCGTGAGAAACGAACGGTCGGCGGTCACCCATCCAAGTACCGACCGCGCCGAACGTTGCTTAACCTGTGATATCGTACGTGAGATACACACAGTAACCACGGCGCCACGACGACTTCATACAGAATACTCTTATCTAGTTGAAAAAGAAATAAAAAAAAAACCCCAGACAATCACACTAACTAAAAGTTTTTCGCCGGAAACTAAGCGGAGCTTGTGATATGGGATACCATGTAGCGAACTAGGGTGGAAATTAGAATATAAATACATCCGGAACATATTTTTTTTCCTTGTTCCGTGCGGGAATCGAACCCGTGACCACTGACGTCTGAGGCAGACAGTGTTACCCCAAAGCCAAATTGGTCGTCATTACTTGATCGATGTTAAAATACCAAATAACATCGATCCTAGCTGGGACTCGAACCCAGATCTCCTGCATTCCAGGCGGGCTCTCTTCCAACTGAGCTGCCGGAGCCTGAGCTACTCTTTTCATAGAGTTAGGGTTAGATAGAGATTGCGTAGGTGCACTATGGGACCCGTGCGAAGTTGATGGACGGCGCGTCCCCGGGTGGCGGAAAGAGGAACGCCCCCCAGATATGGGAGGTACCGTTTCGACGGTGCGGACCAAAATCAGCGGGGCCCTCTCGGTACTCCTTTGGGGAACCGATGAGGGCATGGGGGAGAGCTGGTTTGAGCGACCAGCTGCTCGGAAGGACGGCAGGCTTGGATTGCTTCGGCTTCCGATTTGTCGCCAAGCCCGTAATCCTGGGCAGAAACAGCACAGGGGGCCTAACGGCTGCGACAACCTCTGTAAAAAATTACCCTGATCCCCAGGTGCCCGAGGTGCCTGATCCGTGGTATGGACGGCTATGAAAGTCGATCGAAGCGAAAGGAAAACCCACCTTTTCGAATCCCCTTTGCGGACATCCGGATTTCGGGGATTTAGATCCCCGTTAAAAAAACCCTGCGCCTGAGCGATTTTCCCAGATGATGGCAGACCGGATAGGCGGCTGCTGGTGGTCTAACGCGACGCGATTCCACCAGATTGAGGTGCGGCTGGGGGTGGTTAGAGTCTGGTGATCTAATGCGACTCTATTTCATCGGTCCCTAGTGGATATGGTGAAGTCCCTGGGCGGTGGATACGGGAATATCTACCGCCCCTGCTCAAGGGGATTCGATGAGGTGCGACGTGTCTGGAGTTCTTGGCACGCTGCATGTTGAGGGTGGTTTTAGTCGGTTAAAGTGCTGACATAGCTTTGTCGCTTCCCTGGGCGTCATCGTATCCATGGAGGATTTCCCCAAGTAAAAAAAAGTGTACTATGGGACATTATTTCTTAAATGAACATAAATGTGCATTATGGTTTTCGTTTCAGATTTTCCATACTCTATACATCTTATATCGGCATTATCTTTATGGTCCAAATTTTTTTGTATTTTTATTATAAAGTAATTTTGAAAATGTTATCGTGATTGTTTTGCATGAAGTTTGCGGCTGCAGGTAAATGAGACAATACTAAGGTTAGTATTAAAACTCAGATTTGAACTCGAAATCTTAAAGAATTGGGATTTCAAGGGATCAAAAGAAATCTCTTTTTTTGACTGTTCGCTAAGGTGAAATAATTCAGCTCTAAGGGCCTACGTTGCATTACGTGGGCGCGGATCGGGGTTTCATACAATATGTCAGAGGCCCCGCGCGTCCTTTCTTGTGTGGCACCGCGTTCGCACCCGCTTAACGCAGCGGTGGCCCTTAGTCTTAGTATTAACTTTTTTGATTGTTGCTTATTGATATCTTCTATAAAAAATAAAAATAAGTACATCAGCTTACCTGGCAATCGGGGTAGGAGCAAAAGAAGCAACAAGGCGGGGGCGGTGTGCGGGTGCACGGCGCGCCAGCCCATGCCTGCGCTCCCATGTCACGGCCGCGCGCGGCGACTCATTCTGCGAGCATCACCTGCTGGCGAAACACGAACATTACTACTACTGATCCATACAGGCCTGGTACCTACTTTTAAGCTATGAATAGGTTTCTCGGAGTTGTAAGTGTAGCATCTTAGCCTCTGTTTAGATGACGCGTTATACGCGCGTTTCTCTAGTCGAGGTTCATACGTTCACATATAATCGCGCGTTTTACGTTATACGCGCGAGTCAAATAGCACGTAAGACGGGTTAACTGAATAAGCTCTTTGTCTAATACAAGAGTTACAACTAAGAAACGATATGTCTGTGTCTGTTTTTCCTTTTTTTAAGCGTCGAATGAAAAAGTTACTCGAGGAGAAACGAGTCTTTATGCTCACTGTCCACCTTGGAAGAAAAACATCCCATTTTACTATTAATTAGTCGTCAAAGACGACTACACAACCCCTGATAAGTAGCAGAACCCCTTTAGTCTGTCGCTAAATATCACCGGCCAATCTGTGATCTATTCTGGCAATGTGATATGAAGAGCGAGTTCCTTTTTGAACCCATTCTTGCATTTTTGATTCACTTAACAGGAGAGGATGAGGCCAAAGGTGGTTCTAGTCACCGTAACAAAAAACGAATACGTACCACTCTACATACACAAAAAGAAAGTTTCAAGCAGACGGTTTCTTCCAACTAACCTAAGGTACAATTGTAGAATAAATATGTCCGGCATGAAACTGTACGGCAACGCTTAAAAAATCACGCAGCTTTGATAGTTGATGTTTTTAACAAAACGTTTTAGTTTATCAGTCCATTTTTAGTCTACCTGGCTTAGAATAGACCCAGCGTGGGTGGATATACAGTTCCATACGAATATTAACAGATTCTACAGAATCAGCTGAAGTTTAAGAGTTTCTGAAATAAACGCACTTATTTTAAGGGCTTTTTCATCCATAAGTGGCTGTGATGTGTTTTTCATCTATACCGACATAAATAAGATAAAATGTTGGTTTGCTGCCTAGTTTGAATGTACGAATCTCGCAATGTTATAGTTAGATTAGAATAAGAAAATTAAGTAGGTAGCTAGATTGATAAATATTGCATCCGATATTTGATTTCAATATTACAACAACCTTTACCTATTTAATTTGAGACTAGACTACCTTTTAGGGATTTCTTACAATATAAAATTACAATGTCATGTTTCAGGGTTCATTTTAAAATAATTTGAGTGAAACTTAGTTTTATCTATCCATCAAATAAAATTTGTAAAGTTCGGATATAATATTGCAAACGTCTTTTGAATGACAGCCATGTTTATTTTACTGTACTTTAGTGAGAATGAAGGTGGGTGGCCTTACATACTTCTGTCCTTGCTCTATTTCAAAGCAGTAATTGCACTCCATCACGGCATGAGCTGAGCTCTGTAATCGAACACACCGTGCTTAGCGTTCATGTCGAGCTAACTATGTCGATTTTTCCCTTTGTAATGTGTTATAATATCAAATTTAAAGATTGTGGTCGACTCTACATTATAGAAAACGTTCTTGTGCTTTTTAAATTGACCAACCTCCATTATGGCTATGCGTAGGTCCGAAAATGTAAATGAAAATGTTAGAGAACCTATTAAAAATTGTGTATTTTTTTATTATTTGCAAAGGCAGGAACAATTTGAATGTAAGAAAATCCTATAACTTTAAGGATATCCTTAGTTCTACTGCTGTTTTGCAACAGTCATCTGTGTCCTCAATACGTTTGACTCTCTAGGTACAAATGTATTATCTGCCCTTATTCGCGTATTTTGCGCTTTTGATCCTATATTGTTAAACAAAATACCAACCCCTTTTAGTAAAAAAACAAGTTATTTTATTGAATCCTTTCGGCAAGTGAGGTAATGCGCCCCTGTTTGAAACTAGATCACCTCCGCGGAGCAATCTCAACGTAAATATGTCACAGTGATATGCCACCTGACATAATCAACTGATATATGCCGACAGTTTACGTACCCATGAGGGCTTGTTTGAATTCTCTGTTTTTGGGAACATTTCCAACATACAATGTGGTCGCAGATAAGCGAACAATATTTGGAAAGTCTTTGAATTACTACGCGCTTTTCGTTTTGAGTCACTGGAAATTGTGTTAATCAGAAAAAGGAAACCATTTCACCTGATGAATGTGACGATAAGGGCGTTAATGTAACACGCACATTAAGAAACAAATTTGGAATTTCATTCTTAGGTGACTCAATTCAAATTTAAGCAAAATGTATTTTGTACCTATTTTTTAGGGCCTGCCTACGTATTTCTTCCAAGTAGATGTTTGTGGCAAAAGTGTATTTTAGTTAAATAAAGTGTAGGTACAATAAAGTTTGCTTATAAAGTTCAAAGGATAAACGGACCTGAGAAGTACGCAAACTTTCATATAGTCAAAGTTTCAAATATAACTGATAAAGTTTCTTCGTAGGCGTCCTTAAGGGAGCGGTTTAAAAAAGGGTTGGTTTCCGGAACTTTTATTTGCCAATAGTGTGGCCGCAGAGCTCCCCTTGCGTGTTATTTTTAATAAAAAAATACTGCATTTTTGAAGAATCTTCGTTTGCCAAGGAAAATATTTAATAATAGATTTCACGAATTTTTTGTGTATCTCTCTTTGTGTGAATAATTGATGACTTTGGCAGTAATTTAGTTGTTCTTTGATATTACAGGGCAACTGGGTCGTTAATTCAAGGAGCAATTGCTGATATGACAGCGCCTAGTAAAAATTATTTGGCATGACTTGATTATTCAAGAACTTTATTTTTGCGGGATAAAAGTTTTGTGAGAAGATTTGCGAGGAAAGTTTTGTGAAAAGTAAAAGATTTGTAAGGCCCTGTGTTATGCATAACATTTTTGATTTTAGAACTGTATCTAGTAATTCCGGATTGTCCGTAAGCACATTTGTATTTTTTAGAGTTGTAGAATTTTATTTAACCCATAAGTAAGTAACACTTAAGAGAGTAGTGATTTTAAAAATCTATAAATAAGCACGTGGGTAGCAAAATTTTCTGATTCATAATCACAAATTTTTTGTAGATTAGTCCTTATTGTTCCATAGATTTTCGCATATATCGAGATGTGCAATTGTGCAACGAGCAAGAAATAAGGAATGTTACGTACATTCCGCCATAGTATCAGTTAACAAGAAAAGCGCCCTCTGCTGGCGCAGTTGTCGCTAACTTTTTCTGTCATCAAATTGTCATTAGGGTGCCTCGAGATTTGCCTAGCTCGATGCAAATTTATGCTCGGGCCAAAAAATGTAGCGATCGATGGTACCTTGTGTTGCGAGTGGGCGAGCGGGGCGGTGGCGTGGCGGCGAGCGGGCGAGTGCTTGCTGGGCTGGCTGCAAGCTCCGTCATCTGGGCGTGGGGCGAGCGGTCGGGCGCGCGCCGGGCCGGGCACTGCCCGCGCCGCCGCCGCCGCCGCCGCCGCGATCGATGCCGCCTGCGCGCGCACTGCCACATCGCGCTCCCCAGCCGGGCTCACGTGCTCGCACCCCACATAACTAACCCATCACAATATCCCTAATATACCCCTTTTTGCGCAAAATTCGACAATTCCTTCATATGGATACTTTCAAACCGTACGTAATTGAATTAATTTAAATTTTCGGTTGTGACTTTTAACCTGCATATTTAAATTCGTTTTTGCGTAGCTCACCACTTTTAAAGCTCTCTAACGATGATTTTGTTTTCCCAAGCTCTAATAATGGGCAAAGGCATTAAAATTAAATGAAACAAATCAAAAACATTGGATACTTTCAGAGAATAACACTTACATTTTATTGTTTAAATTGGAAAGATTCTTTGCTGTTTTCTTTATCGCCGAATACATTAATACACTTTATAAAAAGGGAAGACGTTAGCATTAAATTTTTCATCGGTTTTCCTCGGGTACTCTATACCTGTAAAACAACTTTAGGGATGACGAAGCTGTTTTATTTTCTTTCAGGATTTACGAACCCTTTTTATTGCCACTGTGTATTGTTACTTTGCCGTCCCTTAATGTAGAGCAAGGTGTGCCATGTGGCAAGTTATCGATCTTTCAAAAACAGACTGAAACGAAATGAAAGTCAGATGTTATCGCTGGATAACTGCTGGAGCTGTAAATTGAAACCTGCAGGCCTATTATGGATCTCAAAACCATGCGATGATATGAAATAGTTTTGACGTTAAGGCCGCTCAACATTCTCGCGAGAATCTCCCGAGAAAGCCATACTCGTATTCTACTCAATTTCTCTAATTTTTCTCTACTTTTTGTGGGTTTTGGGGTTTGTGGGGAGTTTGGAGTTTTGTGTAGGAGTCACGATCGCATGTTTCTCAGTAACAAGCGAGCCGCCGATTTAAACGGTTACATCGCAGAGTATATCTCAGCGATGCACGTCTGCGAATTATCATATCAGTCGAATAAACTACTAATACTGACTTAAATATTCCACTTGAACGATAGTAATATACAAACGTCCTGAGTCGAATGATACTTCTAATATTCGTTATTACTAACGATGGTTAACCTCAATATGGCCGACTGACCTTGAAAGAAAGCATTAGAATGGTTAGTTGAATGACTGAATGCATTGACAGGCAGCTTGTGTCCGCTGTTTCACCCGCATAACTCCCTTTAGAGAGAAAGAGTTTTGAAGTAACTCGTAATAGATTTGAAGAGTTTTTGTTAATTTTTTTATATTGTTAGTATTGAAAATGGTCCAGGAAGATAAAAATTAATATTTAATATGTTTTATTTTCTAACAAATAAAGATAAATTGTGATAAAAACATATTGATCTCAAGGCTTTATATTCTATGTATGAAGATAATTATATTACGACTCGCGAGATTCTCGCGAGAATGTGGGGCGGCCTTAAAACTTATCATACGATCATTATTTGGTATACCATGTAAATTGAATACAATAACCCCCATATATAATAATTAAGTATTTATTTATGAAAGCAAACGAAATGGAAGAACACAAATGAAATCAAGAAACCAACATATCATAGAGGTGGGTGCGATCTCACCTTTTTCAATTGACGTTTTTAAGTCATAGACGATGATTGAAACTTGATTGATGATTGAATTTTAAAAGGTAATGCAACGCCTCTTGCATGTAAATGTAAAGGGACTTCGTTTATTCTTTATGTCACAATTGTTGATCATTGTATCATAGAAATCTTATTTATTATGTCATGTCATGAAAGAACCGTAATAGGCCTGCAGCTCCTTAATGTTTTCATTGCAGAAAGTCAGCAAATTAACAGTAATCTTTTCCTATATCTTCAGTAACTGAAATGCTTTACGAATCAACGCTTTTTACTTTTGAATACCTATGCTTATTTTTGTTATTGTTTTCGAAGTATATTAATTATCTGTATTGTGTTTTATAGCCATATTCTTGAAGTTCATTCCTGCGATTGAATTTTTTTTAAATTTTATAAATGAAATAAGTCAGTATTTTTTCATATATATTTTTTAAGTATCAAGACTCACGGTTTTTTAATAAAAAGGATAAAATGGTCCTGTGTGTAAAATGTTACATCCGTGTGTGAAATAAGAATAAAGAGTTGAGTTAAGTAACTTAAAAAATAACTTTATTAAGTAGGTTTCTATGCATAAACTTGTGTCATAGAGACCACAATATGGAAAACATCAGAAGATCTACTTTATAGTTAAACCTTTATTTAAAATGAGGTCAAATTAAATGAGCTCTATTTTAAAAAAATACCAAAAAATATACGAAAATACCGAAAAATATCTAACTGAGTAAAACTTTACTTCTACACATTGTCGGCAAGTAAAATCGGTTTACAAGTGCCAATGGAATACTGTTGTTACATTTAATGCGAGTGTGCTGTGTGGCAGGGATCGTCAGTGATGTTATCAGCACATAGGTACGTATATTGAGGTAACCCATGAGCGTCTCGGGAGACATAGCGTCACCGCTCGGAATGGCTCAGAATACAATACCACTATTGCATTATTGCTTCCCGGCTGCAATTACACACGAATACAACTCTGGAGAATTGAGATGAGGATTGCAAGCTTTGTGATAAAGTGTTCATCAAAACTTCCCTATTTGATTTAAATGGGATTGATGGAAAGCGCTCTGTCACGCAAATATTGGATGATATAGCTGAGTTTTCAGAGAATTGAATTATCTACTGTACAATTAAAATAATTTGTTAACGCAGAGTATATTTTTGAATGTTGTATTTTTGTAAAAATTAACCAAAATGAGTCAGATTGGTATGTAAAAAATAAACAAATTTGTAATTTTAATACAAGGTTTCCTAACAAAATATGTTTACCAGATATAAAATCGGATATATGCTATAGAAATAGTTTGACAATGTCTATAAAAATATATAATAAGTTACCTGTTTCACTAAAAAACCTACCTATTAACAAGTTTAAATCTGTACTTAAAAGATGGTTAATCGAAAGATGCTTTTACTCTGTTAATGAATATTTAAATTTAAAAACTATTGACATTAAACTTTCTTATATTTGTGATTAAATTAAATTTATTTTGTAACTAGATTAATAAGTTAACATTTCTGATCTTAAATTAAATTTATTCCTTTATATTATTTTATTCCTAAAAAATATTGCATGCTGTATGACAGTTAAATATGTGATACTAACACTCATTTATAAACAAATACCTACTACCACAATAATAATTGTAATACCATATTTTCGCAATAAAGATGATTTTGATTTTGATTTTGATTTTGATTTTGACCACGTATATATAAATTGGTTTGGTTGGTTATAGCTACGTCGTCAACTTTGCGTTTATAGAGTTCACCAGGGCTTTTCTCGTCGTATTCAATCAAGGAACAAGTCAAAATTGCGTAATAAGTGTTCCGCTAACGCTTAGTTACAATATTTCATTAAATTACTAATTATATCATAGCATTTTTAGATAGTTCAAGTATGCCACAAATAAAGGATCATGATGATTATATTTCGTCGCTTCATTCTTCAGATATTATATAACAGGTAGTCCTTTTTAGGTACTAGGTAACTTCGCATAATTTAAAGTATCATAAAAAAAACACTGTGGTGGGGCGCCGCGTGGCATGATCCACCCGGTTCGCGCCAAGCCCTCATTCTTTTTTCGTGCGTGGTAACAAGCATACGTCATTTACTTAAGTTTTTACAAAATGCCTAAACGTACAGCAGAAGAACAGCTTCAACATTATAATATAAAGACAAAAAAGTTGGAACAAAAAATAAATAAAAAACGGAAACAGCGAATTATTTCCTCCGATGAAGAAGAAATCTTACAAGGTAAGACCTACTTATTCGGTTTAAAAATGTTATTTAAAACATCAGAGCAGAAAATGCGTGTAATCTATAATAGATATATCACGTTATCCGCTCAATATCGTAATGATGTAAACTTTAATAAATTTTATCTGATCTTATCGATCACCTTTTGTTTTCAATACGATTACAGAAAATGCGGGTAATCTCAAGGAGATTTATCTCGTTGTCTGTAATACGTTATGGGCGTTATATTAATATGAATTAGACATAAACATGTCGCCTCCAAGGTTATTTAAAAAATCAGAGCAGAAAATGCGTGTAATCTATAATAGATATATCACGTTATCCGCTCAATATCGTAATGATGTAAAATTTAATAAATTTTATTTGATCTTATCGATCACCTTTTGTTTTCAATACGATTACAGAAAATGCGGGTAATCTCAAGGAGATTTATCTCGTTGTCTGTAATAACGTTATGGGCGTTTTTTTTAATATGAATTAGACATAAACATGTCGCCTCCAAGGTTATTAAAAAAATCAGAGCAGAAAATGCGTGTAATCTATAATAGATATATCACGTTATCCGCTCAATATCGTAATGATGTAAAATTTAATAAATTTTATTTGATCTTATCGATCACCTTTTGTTTTCAATACGATTATAGCTGAAATAAATGCTGAAATCTCAGCAGCCATAACTGACATAGCACGAGCACGTGACAAAAAAAAAATCCAAAACTTTCAGCAACAGCTGGGGTACGGTATTACCACCATAAATCGAGAGATGGACGTCCTCCCTGAGAAGGAAGAAAACAAAATGAAGGCCTTCCGTCACGTAAGTGATGGATGCTGCCTATTATCAGACCTCCACTTTATGTTCACCAAAGATAGGGTAAAACTGATTTTACCTAATTTGGATACAAACTTAAACATGTTATACAAGACTCCGAAAGAGACGAAACTTTATTCGGAAGTTCGTTGCCGGAAAAAATAAAGGCAAGTAAAGCCATTGAAAAGTAGGGAGCCCTAATTAAAAAAGGTCCAGCCAAAACAGTCTCCTCTCAAATATCAACGGTCAACCGGTCGTCTCAGCAGGGAAACTGGACAGGACCTCCTCGTTACCCGTCGTTCAGGGGGGGGGGGCGGGGAGGTCAGAGGAAACCGATAGCAGCTCAAACACAGCGGCGCCCTCAATCGAACTCTGCGTTCAACGCCAAGTTCCAGCCGCAGACTTAGTCCAGGACGCGTGCTCCGACCCAACATTAATCAAGGTACATGCAGGTCTAAGTAATTTATTTTATGATTGTTGGACAAAAGTAACTAAAAACGAAGTTATATTGAAGTGGATAAATTATGGATTTAGAATACCATTTGATACTCAAATTTGTCAGTATTCTATTCCTAAAAATAATTTGTCATCATGTGAAAAAAGAGACATGAAAATAGCTATAAATAAATTATTAGACTTAGGGGCTATAAAGCCTTGTTCTCCTTCAAATGATCAATTTATTTCAAATATATTTTTAGCTCCGAAACCTAACGGAGAAAAAAGGTTTATACTAAATTTAAAATCTTTAAACAAGTTCGTAACAAAAGTACATTTTAAAATGGAATCTTATAAAACAGCCTCGAAATTAATTCCTCGTAATGGATACTTAGCCAACATAGATATGAAAGAATCATATCTACTTATGCCGTTTTTTGTTAGTGACAGAAAGTACCTACGATTCGAATTCCAAGAAAATGATTCGTCTGAGCCGATCACTTACGAGTTCACAGCAATGCCGTATGGATTATCGGTAGCTCCGTGGGTATTTACAAAAATTATGCGTGAAGTAATGAGTCATTTGAGAAAACAAGGTTTTAAGTCTACTACCTATTAAGACGATCTTCTTATAGGAGATACATATGAAGAATGCATGATTAATGTAAGAGAAACTTTGAAGTTATTACATTGTCTAGGTTTTATTGTAAATTTCGATAAAAGTCACATTGTACCAAAAAAGTCAATCAAATTCTTAGGTTTTATGTTCAACACAGAACAGATGTCTATTACGTTACCTGGCGATAAGCGGCATAACATTGCACAGTTAATAAATAGGTACATTAATCTTAAAACTTGTTCATTACGAAATTTCGCAGAACTTATAGGTGTATTGATCGCAGCCTGTCCAACCACAAAATATAGATTCTTATATACAAAAATATTAGAGAGACAAAAGTTTTTAGCCTTAAATAAGTTCGGAGGAAACTATGAGGTGAAAATGAATCTTAATAAGATATTACTAAAAGATTTATGGTAGTGGAAAAATAATATTAATATTATTTCTTGTCCAATCATTACTCAAAATTATAAGTCAGAAATTTACACCGACGCATCTAGGACAGGCTGGGGAGCAGTATGCAAAAATAATAAATATAGTGGTTCATGGACGAACAGTGAAAAAGAAAATCACATGAACTTTTTAGAATTACTCGCGGTTTTGTTAGATCTCAAAAGTATAGCTAGTGAAGGAAAAGATTGCGCAATATTGTTACGTATTGACAATACTACCGCCATTAGCTACATTAATAGGATGGGAGGTATTCAGTTCCCACATTTGAATATTTTAAGTAGAGAAATTTGGCAATGGTGTGAAAAACGCAATTTATGGATAAGTATTTGCTTCTTATGTTAACACCAAAGAAAATCGAGCAGATTTCGAGTCCAGAAATGGGCCCTCTCGGATAGCGCTTTCCAACTTATTGTAAATAGTTTCGGGCCCATTAAGATCGACTTGTTCTCAAGTCGAGCCAATGCCAAATGTTAATTATTTGTCACCTGGAAGCCTGAACCTGATGCAGTCGCAGTTGATGCATTTACAATAACCTGGGCTGACTTGGATTTTTATGCATTTCCTCCCTTTTCTCTTGTATTAAAATGTATACGAAAAATCATTGATGATAAAGCCGAAGGGGTACTTGTATTCCCCTTCTGGCCTTCCCAGCCATGGAGTCAGCACCCACTGCACTCCAGCCTTACCCTGGGTGCCGCCAGGCTCTCCGGGCGTCGTTCAGCCGGCGCAGCTGCCCACCAGAGGCTCTCACGTTGATGCTCGCCTCGCTCGCAGACACTACTGTTCGCCAGTACAACGTCTCATTGAAGTTATGGTTTCAAGAAGTGTGGTTATGAATTAATAGTTTCGAAAAATCCATTCCATTAGTTCTTTGATTCTTAAACGAGCAATGTAATAAGGGATGTTCTTACGGTTCATTAAATACACATCGATCTGCATTATCTCTTTTATTAGGAGAAGAGATAAGTGATAACAGTTGTGTTAAACGCCTCTTAATAGGAGCCTATAAAACTAAACATATTAAGCCTAAATATTCATTTACTTGGGATCCAAATTTAGTACTAAATCAACTGTCTTCTTGGTACCCAAATATTAATTTATCATTAGAAAATATTACAAAAAAAAAACTCGTTACATTATTAGCTTTATGTACCGGTAGTACAGACATTGTCTTTACTTAAATTAGAAAATATTGTTTTTCAATCTGATAAAGTAAATATTATTATAACAGATATAATCAAGACTTCCGCTCCAAATCGTGAACAGCCCTTATTATCTCTCCCAAACTTTCAAAGCAATATCAACATATGCCCAGTATCAACTTTAAAAGAATATATTTTTATTACAAAAAATATCTGAGGTTCAAACTCCGGGAATCTCTTCGTAACATTCAAAGCTCCCCACAGAACTGCATCAAGTCAGACGCTAAGTCGATGGATTAAGCAAACGCTCGCCACGAGCGGCATTGACATGAGCGTTTTAGTGCGCACAGCACACGACACGCGTCGACCTCAGCCGCGCGCGCGGCCGGTATCAGTGTCGATGTCATTCGAAAAACGGCCGGGTGGACACAAAACTCACAGGTGTTCGCAAAGTTTTACCATCGGCCTTTAGATGATCAACAAAATAACTTTGCTTTGTCGATACTTAATCGAGACATGAACAATACTTAACCTAATATTAAAAATAGTTATTGAATATTACGTATTTTGATATTAAGTAAATTACTACATTAAAAATTATGTGTCTATAAATAGACTATCACTAAGTTTCATTAATTTAAGCTGATTATAATTTCTAGCGACTCAAATAAAGTAAGATTATTTGAAGCTCATTATGTAATAATACTAATTATTCAGTACTATAATAATAAAATATGTAATTACATATTTATATCTTTACTTATTTCAATTCCAAGTATATACCTAAACAAAACTTTCTATCTCTGAAAATCTACCTGTTATATAATATCTGAAGAATGAAGCGACGAAATATAATAGATGATTAAACGAACTTCTAAGTGAAGTTCTATCGCTATTATATGAGTCGCTTCATTCGAAGATATGACGTACCCACCCACCCCAGAACCCATTTAAAAGTTTCGTTTAGGGTCTCTAAAGAATGAGGGCTTGGCGCGAACCGGGTGGATCATGCCACGCGGCGCCCCACCACAGTGTTTTTTTTATGATACTTTAAATTATGCGAAGTTACCTAGTACCTAAAAAGGACTACCTGTTATATAATATCTTCGAATGAAGCGACTCATATAATAGCGATAGAACTTCACTTAGAAGTTCGTTTAATCATCTATTATATTACTTAATGTATTAATTTAAACATATTAATTAATTAATTAATTTGTATTTATGTTATAATTCTGTGTAAAAACTTATATACCTTATTTTGTCAGTCATATTAATCTAACTAACTTATAGAACCAACAATATTACACACACACACACACACGCACAACACCGCTCGTATTGATTGATATTGATATTAATAATTTATGTTCTGTTTTTAAATCTTACCTATTGTTACGCATTCAATATTTCTACAACTAATAATCACCTATATTTCTATTTTTTTAATTTAATTTGTTTATTTAGTGTACTTACTATTGTTTGATTACTTACTCCTAAAAGAAAAAAAAAATGTCTAAAAATTGTGAACCTTTTATTAGCAGTAAGTTTTATGTATCTGATTCTTTCTATTATTATACTTAATATAAAGTGCTGTTGGTTCTGGGAGAATTAAAAAAAAAATATTGGCGAAATTTTATTGAGTCGTAGAAAAACCTTAATTATGCATTTAAAAACTTCTTCTTTCCAAATTTCACGTCAATAGGTAGTGTTTTAAATATAAACGGCTGTAAGCTTTTATTGACAAAACCACACCCTATAAAGGTCACCTTTTTCGTTGATGATCATTCAAGCTAGGTTACTTCGAAATATGAAAGGAATAAATTCGAGGTAGGCTTCGCAACAATGAGCGTTGGTCGATGTTTGCTTAAGAGCTTCCATATCTTTATTTTCGGCTTGTGTCTGCTCTGCCGAAACAATGCCCGGGTAGGTATAGAACTAACGGATACAACAGTACGCACGGAAGAAGACCAGGGTTCGTTCAACTGTATTCTATCATCCTGTAGATAATATGTAAAGGTAGAATTACGATTTTAAAAGATTTTTATGTCACAATAATTTCTGTGGATATACAGGGTGACTGGTGACAATTTTTTGATATTGAAGGAGAGCACTCTGTACTCCATCTGTCATAATTTGGTAATAATTGTGAAATAAAAGTAGGTACTTAATTTTTCACTAGAATTCCCTATAAATAAATAAAGTTATGTTACTATTAATTTTACTAAGATTTACCTTACATACGCCTGAGTCAATCGCGGCACGTGACTTGGTACGCGGATCGCTGTCAACGCTAATGTAACCATACATTCCGTAATCCATACTTAATCTTTCGGTTTAAGTTTGAGTATTTAAAAATTAATATTTATTATTTACTGAAACTTTCGGTTTTAGTAAATGTTACAATGTTATTTGATTACGCGTTAAAAAGTAGCCTTCCTGTGGATGATAGGTGCCAAACTTCTATAAGTAGGCACTTTAAATTTCAGTTAATTCCGCTATGCCGTGAAAGCCTCTTATTTCGGCCTTATCTTTCCGTCAGCTGAGATTGAGATCAAACGCGGCTTTCAGTTTTAAAAAGTTTGCGTGTAAATAATTATATTATTTCCATCTTATAATAAAGAAACATGAAAATACACTTTATGTTTCTACAATAAGGCAACTTCAAGATTTTGAACAAAATAAGACACTGAAATCTGAGTAATATTTTTCTCTATATTTTGGAAAAAATAATAATAATATAGAATTAACCTTTTCATAAGTGGGCAGAAGACAAGAAAAATATGTAATAAGTAAAGACATTACATAATTTATTATACCTACATCCTTCTTCTATGTATAAGAGTAACAAACATACTTGCTAGAAGATAAAAAATAATAATCTTAAAATATAAAACTCTTCCGTTACTGACTGAGTGACTGACAGACTACGCACAGCCAAAACTACTGGTCGTAGAGAGCTGAAATTTGGAACATACAATCCTTGGAGGTTGTGGGGCGGAGCTCTAAGGAAGGAATCCCCGGAATTCCCGCGGGAACGGGAATTATTGGAGTTTTTAGTTTGTATGAAAAATCTTATTCCTCGAGTGCACGGATATGATACTTGGTATAAAGGTTCTTCAATGAGTGACTGTTCGTGTTAAATATAAACAATGTTTATGCGCGTACGAAGTCGTGGGCAAAAACTAGTAAGTAATAAAAAATATTGTTAAAGAAATAAAATTAATGGATAAAAATAAATCATCCTCAATGTTTCAACTAAAATGTTAATATTATGTCAGTAACAATAACCAATTCAATAACAATGAAATCATTTATTTCCTTAGTAATGCCTACTCGGTTAAAAAATAATTACGATAGTGAAAAGATATCTTCTGAAGTTATAAATAGAAAACGTTGTAAAGGCGATTTTAAATCTCACGCACACGGCCATCTTTGCAAATGATTTTTTTTATGAAGGGTTAAGTCAAATAAATTTGTCTTCATTGGGTTTGCCACATGAACAAAGATAATCATATTGTAAATTTACGATACCTTTTCACTCAGATAGTAGGTAGATCTATAATTTTAATAATGTTAATAGTGTTTCGTAACATTATAGATACATCATACAGTGACCATCTGCACTCTTTAAATTAGTAAATTTATGCAATCTTCTTTACTTATAAATAGTCATTTATATTAAAGGACTATAGTGTAGATTGTCTAGAAATTACTACCGCACATATTCTGAAGTAGATGTCGAGACACCGTTGTCGTACCAATAAAATAAAATGAAGCAAACAAAGCGAGCTGCTTTCTGGTTTTATTTGCCACGTCGCTGGGGGTTAGCGTTAATTTTTCATTTCAAAAATATACATTTGTTTTTCTTTTACCCCACTGTAAAGCAACACTTTAAATAACATCAAACATTAAAGTAAAGACACTTTACACCAAGTTCAACATGCAGACCAAACTTCAGGATCACCCTAAAAATTACTTAGTGTGTAAAATAACATGTAGTCAAAAGATGACGGAACGAAACCCGCGGGAGCTTCCAAAAATCAATCTTGGGCTTCAAAAATTAAGAACTAGAATGGCTTGATGTGAGTTCGGACGGTACCAATCTACCTCGTGACCGGAATGAGAGATAGCACAGGGGAGCGGGAGGGCGTGCTGAGGGGTTGGGGAGATTTTCACGCCAAAAGAAAGTCCACATTTCCCTTACAGGTACCTCCCTTACGTAAGACCGAAGTCAGACGGGGAACATCATTTGGCTGTATTTAATTTGATTTCTCGACAGTGAAATCTTCTAATACTGTTTGAGGGACAGAAGATAAATGTAATAAAATAGCTTAATTTCATAAAATTATGGGCATTATGTCTGCCCCGTTCTATGGGATAAAGAAAATCATGTTAACACTAGGTAATTTTGGAATATTTTTGATTGAGAGGTTCATCTGCGAGCATTATTTTTAAAATAACATTGACGACCTACTTACTTTTCTTATTTGTGTTAAGCCGTTTAAGCCTATGAAAAATCTAAAACAATCCATGCCAAGAGTTTTCATTTCAAAGACAGATAAAGCAATAAATTTCATATTGAAATTTCTGCTAAAAGTTGTTCATAAAGGAATATGCATTCATATTTAATAGCAGCAGTCTCTCGCAATGGAGGACGCGAATGAAATAATGTAGACGCGTTTGTATCCATAATGCAGTGAAATAATGCACCAGCCTCGCTACAGCTTTGCTAAATTTATGGCACAACCGACGACTAGTTTTTAGGCAAATTATTTTGACACTACGTATGCAGGTGTGTGGTTATGAAATGGAAATTAAAAAGCGTTCTTCATACATATTCAGACAAGAACATCATTTTGGATGTTTTATGTATAGCCTCTTTATCAGATGGTTGTTCTATTAAAGTAAATTAAACACGTCTACCGATAAAATTAATTGAGAAAAATATAAGCGTTAGTACGCGAAATTGGTATTCTCCTTTAAAAGCCAAACTCTGGAGATATATATCCCGTTTAAGATTCAAGCTCGTGATTCAAAAAGTTGGTGCCTGAGATCTTATTACTGTTTTGTCGCGGTGTGAAAGTTTAAAGCTGGAGTGAAGGCGTGGTGGGGAAAATGGTCCTACTGGAGATCGCATTGGATTACTGAAGGCTGCAGGCGGCCCCTTGGCGCGGTAGTCTTGGAACTCGGTTACATTGGGCGGAGCGAACATACAACTTGTATGGCACGGGCTACGATAGTAAACAAGATGTAGTTTTAAACCGGACGTATTATATAGGTATCTATGTAATACTTCCTGTCTTATCTTCAGGGAATCTGAAATTTCAGATGTAACTCATAAGGCACGTAGGTACTGTTTATTTACATACACTTTGCATTAAAAGGGTACGAAACTTTCATAGATGTTCATAATATAACCAATCTAATATAAGTAATTATTGTCATTCGATTTTGTATAATTTTAATAACAAAATTAGTTATTTTTAAGCAACTTGCTCTTTTATGTAAGCTCATAAATGATACAATAATTCCTGGGTAAATAAATAAGAGCTTTCTTCCTCAACACTCATGCTCTATGGAAACAAAGTGTTATACTGGATTAGTGTGAGGATTAGTGTGAGGCCGTGGCATTTTCCGTAGTTATCGACATGATTGAGTGATCGACTACAGCGTGAGGTCCTGCTCATCCGGGTCCGTTTGTTAAACAACTTTTTCAACCCGGTCAGAATGGTAGGTAAGACAGCGGCTTGTTCTGCCACCTGGGCTAATAAGGCAAGGTGTGTATGTGTATTATTCTCGTAGATACTACCTATGTTACACCGGATACTTCAATATTTTGTAATTAACGAAAACATTAAAATGTCTTAAGTTTCTTAAATAAAACAATTTTTGATCGGATTTCATAGTTATAATTTTTCATGAATTTCAGATTAAATTCACCCAACAGACATATTGTGCCAAGAGGTTTAGTTAAAATTTTACACGATAAGATCCGAATAATGTTTCATTTACGTAACAAAACTATAAAATAAATACGTCATTACAAAGTTATATAAGAAATAACATAGATAAATAAAATAAAAACTCAAAATATACTTTTGGAATGGAAAGATTTTTTTTTGAATTATTTATATGACAACAATATAGCATAATTTTTATGTTCATTCAAGTTCAGAAGAATACCGTATTTTTAAAAGGAAGTACATTTAGTAGGTACATGAAGTTATCCATATTATCATGAAATAAAACAACAAATGCACAAGAAACCACGGACAAAGCTAGCACATAACATGTTTGAAAGGAAGGTTTTTATATTTTCCCGCCACAAAGGTTTGTGATTGGTGCCCTTTCGAATGGCCGAGCATAAATGTCTAATTGAGTGGGAACGAGTCCTTATCTCTGTGAAATGGGACGAATGGCGTATACAAATACATTCACTAATACGCCGAAACATTTGAAAAAGGCACTATAATAGAACGCTCGTAAGATTTGGTCAGTTGAAAAGATAATTTGGAGTAGCTATTTATTTAAGCCTTTTTACAAATTGGCTGATGAGTTTTTTTGTAAAACATTGACGTTACTTTTTCTATTGCTATCCAGTAAAGTTCGAGTAACATCTCTTACCTAAATATTATGTGCATGAATAGGTAGGTAGGTAGTACTTAGTTACTTACTTTTGCTGAAGTATGCTTTTGACTACTACGATAAACTGTTAGTATAACTCCATTTACCTGGAACAAAATAAATATTTTGATTATTTAGTTGGCGTGATTATCTGGGGATTTTATTAATCTATTTATTTACTTTTTATTACACTTATACATATGAACATCTTACATAATATGTGAGATGGTCATAAGGTTCCAAAAAGGACTTCCACAGAAACCAAAAAAGCCGCGAAGGGCCACAAAAAGTTCAAAAAACAATATTCGAGGAATGTTACTGACAAAACAGTCATTTGATTTTATACGACACTTTTAAGTATTGGATTATGAAGTAAACTTTAAAAGCCAACTGAAACAAAACAACAACTAGAAAACCAAAAATACTGAAACCGTTTTAGTCATTTTAATAAATTTTCATTTCACAGCAATAGCTTTTATAATTAGCCAAAAGGCATCGAGCCAAAGTGCTTGACTGAAAGAGATTCAACATTTTGAATGAGGAAACAAAAGTGGAGTGGTCTCAGCGACCACCGCTTTATCCAACTGACACGGGAAGGAGAAAAAATAAAAAAGCGCTAGTTTTTATTTGTGTTCAGAAACGGAGACTAATTATTGTGAACTCAAGTTTGCAAGAGCTTTTGACATTTCGCCTTCTTTTGCGAGCGTCTGCTCAGGTCAGTCGTCCGTACTGGAAGGGTTATATCATTTTAGCTTTAAGTTAAGGATCAGAAAGGGTAAAGTGACTGTCTTGAAACATGTTTGTACTCCTATGTTATTTTGATAATGACATTTAGGTTTCATTTTTAAATTTTAAGCACGTGCGAACACATTATCGGCTGGAAATGAAACCCACTTGTGCCGTAAACGAAAACTGCACTATGAGCCCAATTTTAGTAACATTATAACACTTCAAACAATATTTTAAAGTGGAAAGGACTTCACAAATGTCCCCAGTCAACCAATAGATAAACTTTATTTCTCTTAACATAAAAATCTATCAAATGAATTCCCCATTAGTTACACTAGACTTTAAAGATAATTTGGACACTTCTATTAATGCTTTAGTAATAAATTGCTTTACGTCAATACAGGAACAGCCATCAATAAATTATGAGCTAAGTGTAATTTACTGACCAGTGCGGGCGCCAAGCTGAGGCTGCCTCATAAAAAGTTCAAAGAATCGTTCCGCTGAGCAATGAGGTTACCAAGAAAATCGCTGGCGGGGACTGGAAAACTGATAACTTCACTCTTTACTCGTATTAAAGTATAGTTTCAGGTGTCATTATCGTATGTAAGAATTTTTTACTATATGCTACTAGTCTAGAAAAACGTGGTCTTAGATATTTAGAGTTAAAATTCAAAAATCAATATGACTGCTTCAGTGATTGGGCCCACTAGTTTGATGTCCCATAAGGACCAAACAGCGAATTCAAAAAAAATATTATTTCTTGTTCTGCGATACGTCCCATTGACTTTATTGTAGGAAATAATGAGATCAAGTACGGTCAGCAAGCAAACTAGTAAGAAAAATTAGAAAAAGATCTTACAAATTAATCATCTTAAAATAAAAAAAAACACACAATTTACTTTAAAGAATAAAAAAAATAACATGACTGCATGCACGTCGCTTAGTATCGACGGCGGGTTGCTATAAAGAATAAGAATGACTGCAACGTTGCGAAACTTTGCGATTCGCTGTCTCACTTGCACTTAAGTTGAACTGCATAAGGCTATCTCGAGTGAGCGAGCGCGAGCTTTGTTACTGTGAAACGATATTTTCAAGTGCGACAAAGAAAGCACTAAAAATATCTTTATTTCCATTCACAGTCCATTCAGTTTAAACTTTATTGTGGGAATATGTGCACGCACGTTTAATTTTTGTTAATTGCAAATAATAGTAATATTACAAAGAAGAAAATTTAGTTCTGTGATAAGTGGTTTATATAATTATTACGCTTACAGTTTCTTAAATTCGTTTAAAGTTAACTTACCTTTGGAAAAGGTAGGTAAGTTAACTGTAAACGAATTTTATTTATTTATTTTACACCATTGTTTAAAATAAATACTGTAAAATGAAACGTTTTTTGCTTCATTTAATACTTTCTAATATATTATTCATCATCATCTTAAGAGTACAAATATAGTATTGTATTTAACTATATCAACTAATTATTTTACAGTATGATTTAATTTTTGCGAATTATAACTAATTTATTTAAAAGAAGGATCAAAAAGTAAAAATTCCTACATATTAATATCAAAGGCATCAAGTTTTACTAAGGTTTGAAATAAATAGCAATAATAAAACTGATATTTAGGAAAAGCCGTTATTTGAGCCAAAATACCTCGAAAGTGTCAGCAGCCATTTAGTTTTTAGTTTTCAAAATCCTATTCTTTTATAGCAACCCGCCGTCGATACTAAGCGACGTGCATGCAGTCATGTTATTTTTTTTTTATTCTTTAAAGAAATTGTGTTTTTTTATTCTTTAAATAAATTGTGTGTTTTTTTATTTTAAGATGATTAATTTGTAAGATCTTTTATTAATTTTTCTTACTAGTTTGCTTGCTGACCGTACTTGATCTCATTATTTTCTACAATAAAGTCAATGGGACGTATCACAGAACAAAAAATAATATTTTTTTTGAATTCACTGTTTGGTCCTTATGGGACATCAATCTAGTGGGCCCAATCACTGAAGCAGTCATCAATATTAGCAGTATTCACGATTAATAAAAATACTTATGATATTCGTTTCAACGTAGTTTCTGTCGTGCATGGTCGAAAAAGGTACTGAGACGTATTAAATCGTTAAATTCAGTAAATGGTATTTATTTTACTTAATAAGTGTATTTACAAATATGTATATCAACAGTGAATGAAATATACACTCGGGTTGCTATGCGGAAACCATTCGTTTTAATTAATAAGCCAGTCGTATTGGCAGTAAACTGTGTTAATGATCAAATGCGATTTGTAGAGTAGTCATTTTAATGGTCAAGTTACTTGAACACCAGTGGTTGAAATGTGTGATTTTTGTGCTTACCATTGTCGTATCGATAAACGTGTAAATTCTCAAATAAATGCATTTTTGTATTGTTGTATGCATATAAAATACCATTAGACTCTGTTTTCCTCAAAAGTTATATTTTTAATTTATTTACATTCAATCAGTTATGTAAGTCAACTTTGTCTTTTTACATGCCAATACTTATAACCTATTGATATTTTTTTTAATACCTATTATATCTATTTATAATTGTCGATCTTATCGAAGATAATTATGGACTTAGAAACGAACTCACTCTCTTTATCAACGCAACTTGACTCCAGCAAAACTACGACTAGGCTACTCAACACAGAACTACACTTTTTGACGATATTATACTTAAATAGTCTAAACAACATGTTCAGCATGTTAAACGCTAGTAAACTTCCAAATTTGATCTTCCTTAATCCTTACATGAAATAAAATCATATAATAATAGAAGTTCGTATCAGAACTCCACATAACTTCGTGAATAGCTGCGACATAGTCGTGAATGCAATATATCAAGTGGTGTACTGTTCCCGCTCGCAGCGCAACAACCGCCTAACTTAATTAACTGCGGCTCTATCATTGCTCGCATTCATTTGCATTCTCAGATACGTTACTCTCAGTAAGCCTTGGACATATGAGATTCATTCGGCTGTGTCTTACAAGACGAGAAATGTTTTTTAAATGGTGGGATTAAGATTTTCGATACTATTGATGAACATTTCCGCAGTATAAGACTTTTATCTATCAGTGAAATATAAAGTTTTATTTAATAACCGACGTTTTGGGATATTTTAAGCCCTTCATAAAACATTTGCATCAAAGCGATGATATTTGGATGTAAGCTGATATTGAAAAGGTTCTGCAACCAAAAAAGGATGTTTTTATTTATTTAAGTAAGATAGGCCGCATACCTACGAACAATATGCATACAAAATGATCACAGTAATATTATAAAAATTCTTAAATCTAGTACACATATAGGCATATAGTACAGCATTCGTAGTTAATACACAGACATTTCATGGCTATATTAAATTATGAAAAAAAAACGATACAAAAATGAATGTCAAAAACGGACTAAATTTAAAACAATTTATAAAAAGAATGTCAAATGTAATTTATTTTAAGAAAAGATATGAAGTTTACAGTTATTAATTAAAAAAAATACATATTTTAGATGATGTTAATCAGAATAGGTAATGTCAAAAATCATTAAATTTAAAAATGGTTGTCATGGTTGTTAGGATGTTAGCTCAATAAAAATATTAAATTTAAACACAATAAAAAAATTTCAAAATGTTAAAAATAATTTCAATTTCAATATAAAAAATAAAAAATAATGTCAAAAAGTTCAATATAACAAAATAGAAAAAAATACAATAAAACAGTGAGAAATAAAACCAACTTTCTAGAGGAACGAAAAAGTTAAAACTATAGTGAAAATACTGAAACTATAGTTGAATTCTTTTCAAGTGATTTTCGTGACAGTTCTCATATTCCATTTTGCGCAATTTTTTTATAATAAAAACTAAATAAAGTGTAGGGATAAAAATTAAAAAGTATTTTAATAAAATTGTAAATTTAAATAGTGTAAGTAAACTATTTATCACTTGTCAAAATAACTTGTCCTTATTATTATTACTCTTAATAAAATAAGTATGTGTAAAAAAATATAGGTATACATTTTAAAACTGTCAGATGCAAGGGAACGGAACGTCTGTCAATAGGGATTGACGCTATTGAATCGACACCAAATCGATGAATATGAGCGGCCATCTTGTAATCGATTCGTGAATACAGAAAATTGGAAAAAAGTAGTTAAAAAAAGGCAGCGAACTTCAATGAAGATTGGAATAAATATATCCAGAGTTCACGATCAACTAATAAATATTTCACTCGGAGATGATACTGATACCGAAACAAGTTCTCTGTTGATAAACAGTGACGAATTAAATTAATGATTTGAAATCAATGGTCTTTATTCTTTAATTTATTACAATTTTAGGTAAGTACTCGTTTCTTATGAAGAAAACTAAATTCTATAATGTTTTATAACATTTATTTTACCAACTGAATAAGTATTTTGAAATAATCGATTTTAAAATCGAACTATTTCATTAGGGCAACTTCACTATGATTAACAATTTTGACCTGTCACGAAAATCATTTGAAAAGAATTCAACTATAGTCTCTTAATGTGGCATTAAGTGCAAATTAAGTGTAAAGGAACCCTCGAATTAGTCGCGTTTAACAATGAGTTTAGCATTAAAATGGCGGTAAGACTATTCTTGACTCTACACCAACGTTTTTCAACTTAATCTATAAGTCACTCAGTATGCCTACTTATGCCTACCTCACGTATTGAAACGAAGACACGTAATCTTAACTTAGAACAAGATATATCTCAAACATATCAAAACAAACGAAATGAAGCAGGCTGTCGGAATTCGAAAATTAGTGAAGATGAGTTATTTAATTTAATTAACAATAAAATTAGCGTGTCAACAGCAGCTGGCTCGCAAGCCGCACCGGCATCAGCAGCGACATCAATAACGTCGCGTGACGGGGGTTCACCACGCGCCTCCCATTTTAGAACAATCTGTAAGCCTGAATCATGACTTGCTATCAATTTTTCATACAACACTGTCACTCAATCTTTGTGGAGTAAATTTTCGTTTAAGCTTTGTGCCATTTTTTATGAGTATAAGGTCAATAAGCGCTGCGCTGGTTTCCTGAACTGTTTAAAATTTTTTTCAGTGTCATTTCGATATTGTCACGTGGGTTGATGACTTTATAAAAGATAATACAGAACTTAAATATATAAAATTCAAATTCATAATATTGTTTTTCAATTATCAATATACCTACATATAATGGAAATAAAACACATGTTTAACCCTTTAACCGCCACGGTCGTTTATTAAAACCACCATTGGTTTCATATGCTTTTTTTTATTTAATAACGCTGGATTATGTTAAAATATGTTAATATTTGGTAAATGGTTAATCAAGTAATCATTTACAATTGACTATACTTAAGTCTCTCAATTAGAAAACCTTAAAAATATGTCAGAAGTTAGATAAATTACTGATTTTATTATTAGAAAATTGCATTAATGTCCAGCGCCATTGTCGGATATAAACAATGTGTTTTAGGTTTAATGCAATACACCGAGTCAACAACGTATTTTATCAAGATTAAGTCATAAATATTTCAGAAGGCAAGATTTATCTCTAAAATCGATTAAACAGTCCATTTAATTTGTCAAAAATAACAAATAGTAAATCGCAAGGCTGAAAAACAAAGTACGACCACTACAAAAAAAACCAAAGCTCCAAGCAGCAATGTATAAACTATTTCTAATCGTTCACTTAATAAAGATCACTACCCACACACAATCATCTAGGATGAAATTCCTCGGATTCGTCGTGGCGTTTTTAGCTTTAATCGGGCGAAGCTGCATAGTTACGCGTGCTATTCGGTCTAGCGCGAATCGAGCGAGCGGTCGGGATGTTTTTCATCACATTCCGCCGTTGGTGTCGTACTGGATTAATATAAATCACTGGTATCGTGAATAGTTTAAGCTGCAGATAATGGTGCAGCAAATTGGCTCTTATTTGATTGGTGTACGGTCGAACACTAATGCTGGTTTACACTTGGCTGACGGTTTTAGTGTGAATATTTTATGAGCAGTTTGAAGTTGTTGTAACGAAGAAATTAGATGAAAAGAGTTCTACTTTTTAAAAGCTAAAGCATAAAGTATGCACACGATGACTGTTAATAAAAAGCCTTAGGGTGTTCATTTTAATATACAGTAAAATATTCTTTTAGCCGACATCAGGAAGGAAGAGCTTCTCGATTCGTCTGTTACATTTTTAAATCGATGTTGATTACTTATTCTTATTTAATTTGGTAGAAGATGCTTCAGAGGTGATCGTGTATTAATTTTAATAAAATCGACTGACTGTTTTTCAAAATAAAGCTTTTCAACTAAACCCAAAAATATTGTGGTTTGTGAACCTTTGGCCAAACTTTTGGTAACGACTTGAAAATGTGGGTGAAGTAGGTTTCAATGCTTTGCATTCGTTCAAAAAGCAAGTCCATCACTATTAAATAAAACACTTTTTAACCGGATTTATCACGTATATTTACATTTTAAATTTTGACTCGACGTTTCTCGACTTTGCAGACCCCGTGGTCACGAGCGTGAAATATACGCGATAAATCCGGTTAAAAAGTGTTTTATTTAATAGTATGAATCGCGAAAACTTAAGACAATATTAAGTCCATCACTATTATTAAATCTTTATTTATTCCGATACGGATGTATGAATCAGCAAACGGTTGATGCTCGACGCTCGTTTAATTCGTTGACTGTTTGCTATTTATAAATAAACGACAGACAAATAATTTAATTTACCTGACCAATAAAGTTTAACACAATACTTCTATAACCAAATTTAACAGTTTCTTAATTTTCACGAAAACACCGATAACAAATTTTAATTAAACGGCCTCAACTTCAAAGATAGGTATATTCCCAATTTGCGGGTAGTCACAATTAGTTGCGTTGCCTGGCAATGGGCGCGTGTGACGTCAATCTATCTCCGTGACGTCGGACCAGATGCTGTGCGGTGCTTTGCTAATCGAACTCAGAATATGTGGAGATAAATCTTGCTAAAGCCTCCATACTATTTCCGAAAGGTTGTATTAAACTGATGGAGCTTATGTTATTATTAGGTATGTATCCATCTATTTACATTTGTTTTTCTAAAACATATTTGTGAGACTCATTTTTAAAGCCACATAAAAAATATGTCAGCTTCAAAAGAAAACATGTTTCTCTTTATAAATCGAAAGCTATATGTATTTCACTAAAATGTAATCGGTAAAAAATGGTTATTTGGTTAAAGCTGTTGATCTTCATATGCAATGTTTGTATAATTGATTTGTAAGTAATTTTGTATTCTCAGCCAGGCGGTAGGCTATTCTAACCCACCCTACACGGCCTACAAATAGTAATACACACTAAACAACCACTACAATAGTATTTAATGCAGCAATCATCATAAACGGTAACTAACATTAACGTGATCAATTAGGTCATATGTTAAATCATATCGGGCGCTATGTGGCTACGGCGTAGTCTCGTAGCTACAAACATCAATTTGATAGCGCATGGCTCGAACTAATTTATGAAATTTTCGGGTTTATTGAGGATGCAGCAAATAATTACAACTAACGGGAACATTTGTTTGGTAAAGTCAGTTTGTTTGTTTAGAAACCGCAGTGTTGCAAAGTGATTTTTTTTGGAGATATGGAGTAGGTACTAGTGACAATGTCTTCGTTTAATTCTAATACACTGAGGTTAAAAACTACCATCGTCTAGGTCCGACTTTGTAAAAACTCAATTCATATGTAGATACTACCAAATGTATGAAATTGACTAAAACTACAATAAAACAGTATTTAAATAAAAAATAATCTCAAAAACAGAAATGAATCAACATGAAAAAATCTATGAACAAAAACATCACAATACTGAAAAAAGATTCTTAAAACTAAAAACAAAATCACAATAAAATCTTTTCACAAAAGTACTAAAACGTACTCAATTATAGGAAAGCCATTATGACAAAGTCAATAATGCAAAACGAAGTATGAATGCCTATTTATCCCTAAATAAACCGATAGGTTATAATGGCCGGCAGTAGGCAAACAGGGCCGGTAATCAACGGGCTGGTTTAATTATCGGGGTATTAATTCACTCCCGGTAGTCGGTTGTTATGACGAGGGAAGGTAGGTTTTAATCCTTGGTTTATCAGGTCGACATTGATGGTAAAACCGGCCCTTGTTGGACATGCTTCGTAAACGCGCCAGTGAAAAGGGACAGTCAATTTAGAGTTGTGTTGTTGCTTACTTTAAATTAGGTTTGTGAGTTTGTTTGACTTAGGAAAGTATATTAATTTTGTTTTTTTTTGATGAAATGAAAGATTTGTCAATAGACTTTGATAAAATACAGATCGCTGCATATTTCAAACTACATACGCTCCGAAACATATACGTAAATGTGTTTTCGCACATGTACTATGTATTATCATGAGTAGGTATTTTATATTTATTTTATTGCCAATTTAATAATGCGTAGGCTTTTAATCAAACATACGTTTGTTAAACTAAAATGAAAGCTGAAGTTCAAAGCAAACTTCAGAAATAAGTACTTCATATGAAATTGAAGCGATTTCTGCTTATAACTAAACTAGTACTTACTGAGAAGCTTTATAAGTTTCTCAGTAAGATATAGTAGCTCGTGGTTGTAAACAAAACAAGTTTCTCCGTTAAGGCTCCTATGTGCCCCCTTAAGCTATATGTATGCAGGAGTAATCTCAACCCGCGCTTGGCACCCATACGCCATCAAATTAAAAAGCCTGAAGGCTATAAACAAAAATTATAATCGAAAAATTATAATTTGTTTCTGTCGACGTAATAATTGCGAGTATTATCATGGGCCCAATTCAAGCGAGAAGGTTTTTATGTACAAAATACTGAACAGAAACATTGTGTTATAAGCCAAAAAGGCAAATATTTTCGCTATAACTTATTCGAAAATAACTGTTATTTTATTTTTCTTTTCAAAGAATAAATGTAGATTTTAACGTCCTTGTATTTATTACCGGGAGCGTGTGAGCCGCCCGAAGCGTGGCGTGGATGGCAAAATCATATATTTCGTTCGTTCTTTCCATTGCTGAGCACACGCTACGTATTGCAATGAAATGCTGAAAAAATACGCAGCGAATTATAATTTTATTTAAGATTGGCATGCAGAAAAGTTATACACAGAATTAAAGCGTGAAATTACTCGGATATTTTTGTTTTAAATGCAGGTATCCTAACACAAAAAGATTATTCCTAAATGAGTTTTTTTACCATTAAGTAACTTGTTGAAACTATGGGTGAACAATTTTGTGAAACTTTGCTGGAGGGTAATTTACGATCGCACTAATGTTCCATTAATGTTGCTAACTGTTCCTTCTTTTCACAAAAGAACGTCTGCTCTGGCTGCGTTTTGATAAAAAAGCTAACAACATCGTATGTAGGTAGCGTTAGACACCGGGGACCCATAGACACCGGGGACATTTTTAAAACATTTAAGACAATTGATGTTAAAAAGACAACTGATTTGTGGGGCATATCTGTTGAAATCTTAAGTTCTATCATAGATGTAATAGCTCCTTGCCTTGTTGAAATATTTAACAACTGTATTATAAGTGGGGAGTTTCCTGATTTAATGAAGCATAGTAAGGTTATTCCTTTATTTAAATCGGGTAGCTCTACGGACCCTACTAATTTTAGACCAATTTCGATTTTACCAACATGTAGCAAAATTTATGAAAAAATTATTCTCAACCAGCTATTAGCTCACTTCACAAAAAACAATTTACTTCATAACAAACAATTTGGATTCACAAGGGGTCGTTCGACAACTGATGCTGGTGTTGAACTGTTTGAAGTAATAGCTGGTGCCTGGGAGGGGTCACAGGATGCTCTAGGTGTATTTTGTGACCTATCCAAGGCATTTGACTGTGTTCAGCATGACACTCTCATCAGGAAACTCCACCACTACGGCATCAAAGGCACTGACCTCAAACTTTTGAATTCTTACCTGAGTGATAGAATCCAGAAGGTTGAGGTTAACCGGAAAAGGTCAGCTGGGTCGGTTGTGAGAATGGGAGTGCCTCAAGGTTCAATTCTGGGCCCATTTTTATTTTTAGTCTATATAAATGATCTACCCTATATGGTAGGCAATAATCACGATATTGTATTGTTTGCTGATGACACATCATTAATTTTTAAAATGATAAGGCAGAAAACCAACTACGACGATGTAAACAATGCTCTCTCTAATGTAGTACAGTGGTTTAATGTAAATAATCTAGCTTTCAATGATAAAAAAACTAAATGTATAAAATTCTCCGCACCAAATGTAAAACAAGTTGAGTCTGATCTGCGGCTTAATGGGAACAGGTTGAATCTAGTAGATAACACTGTTTTTCTTGGAATTACCTTAGATTCTAAATTGCAATGGGGCGCCCATATCTCACAGCTAGCGAGTAGACTTAGTTCTGCAGCGTTCGCGGTAAAGAAAATTCGCTCATTGACTGATGTTAATACGGCGAAGCTGGTTTATTTTAGTTATTTTCATAGTATAATGTCCTACGGCATCCTACTTTGGGGCAATGCCGCAGACATTGACACGATATTTACACTGCAGAAAAGGGCTATTCGTGGAATGTATAAACTTGGAAGTAGAGAATCTCTAAGAGAAAAGTTTAAAGAGATTGGTATCTTGACCTTTGCATCACAATATATATATGAAAACATTATGTATATTTATAAGAATAGTAGTAAATTTAAAACCATGAAAGATAAGCATGATAAAAATTATTCTGTAATGACAAGGAACGACCATAAATTAGCGTTTCCCAAATTAAGGCTGGCTAAAAGCACCAAATCATTTATGGGAATGTCAATACGTATTTATAATAAAATACCACAGTCAATTCAATCTCTAACGTTTAATAAATTTAAAAGAACTATCAAAGAAACATTATGCAAAAAAGGCTACTATAAACTCCAAGATTATTTAGATGACAAAAGAGCGTGGGATTGATGTCTCCACAGGTTATTTCCAAATATTAAACATTAATCACTATGTAAGCAGCTTGGCTGCGACATGATATTGGCAAGCACGAATAGCTGTCTTCTGTTTGTTTGTTCATGTCATAGCAGAGCTGTATTTCTGCCAAATTGTACCTATAATAAGCACTTTTTACAAAAGAGTGCCGAGAGTTTTTTTTCCGCCGGCTTTTTTCCTCTCGGTCTACCTAGGGTTCTACTTTCATTTCGTTTTTTAAAGCCGAAGAAGAAGTAGTAGTAGACATCACCAAGACATTGGTGGATAATGGGCGATCATTATCTTTATAAGCTGAGAGACGCACACTTCTCGACGGAGGCCTTCCCCTGGATTCTTCATGTCGTCCGGACCCGCGCCGCCCTCATCCAGCATTTGACGTTCGTAAAGTGTATAAAATTACCTACTACGAATAAAAAGTTTTCATTTTCATTCATTTTCATTTTCATTTTCGTTATTTTTTGTACTTGGAATTCTTTCATTTATCAATAAAATTATTTTTGTGAATAATATTAATTATATTCTTACATACATTTTTGAATTCATTATTGTTTGAATTCAAAAATGTAATAAAATCATTAGAAATAAGCTCTTTCTCCCGCAATGTCTCCTGAAAGCTAACTGCCAACCAACAGACCAAGTCTTGCCACCAACTTGTTTCTTGGATTACTTTTATGTAACAGTTTTATAGAACCTTAAATGATATAAAAGTATTTGAGTAAAATTATGTAAATGTTTTTCATTCCCCGTTATTTTTAATTACATGCAACTACACTGTTCTTACAAGAATTTTATTAATTTATTTCTACGTTGAAAGTTAGAGTGACTGAAAATTTCTCGAAAGTAACACGTAATCTCGCAACCTAATATTAAAATCCTTTCAAAACCTAATTATTCACAAATACAATTTATAAACAACGACAGCAGCCGTCCAAGGCCCTTATCAACCGCAAACTCCAGTTATTTAAAATAAATTCCCTCCATTCTATTCAGGTGCAACACATAAAGTGCACAGCGTTTCTTGTGTCGATACAAATTATTAAAATGAGTTCAAGAATAACGCCGCCCTGGGGAGTTGCCGGGAGTTTGTTTACATATTCAATGGAAGGCTAAGGTAACTTGTGAAAGTTTTAGTTTACAATAGCTGAACTAGTGTCTAATTTATCAATTGTTTTCCTTGTAATGCGATGTATGGAAAGTATGTTAGGTAGCTTTAAAAAATCACCCGTAATAAAATATGAGTGATTGAGTCACAAAGTAGGTAAGTTGTCCTCGTTAACGGAGTAGAAAAATATAGTTTGAGTACCATCCTTATTCCTATGTTCAGATAGATCTGTTTAAACTGGGCATATTGTGATATTTAACATCAAAGTAATTTAGTTATAAAACTTTCTGAAAAACGAAATTGATAGTAAATTTGTTATGTTTCACTCTTTTGTATTCGGATTTAACTTCAGTAAACAGATAGGGCGTTAAAAGACTGTATTTCTCACATAGTCAATCCTATTTGCGATGCACGAACCGGCTCGAATCGCAAAGCACATTGAGTTCAAACCGAACGGAATGAATTTGCTATCATCGTCAAAGAGCTTTGCAGTATTTTTGCAAAGCTTTGTAAAACACAGGTCACAAGTCGAGTATCTGCGAATTCCAGTCTTCGTGCTTTTAACCTAAAAGCAAACTCTTTTGATACTTGTCAAATCAAATATTGATAAAAGGAAAGTTCAATTTGTATAACGCTCCAAGCATAAAGGTTGTTATTGATGTGATCTGCCTATTAAAGTAAAACATTAAAATGTAAAAAGATCCTTTGGTAATAGTTTTAAACATTTATTCTATTCGAATTAGTGTTTATTATTTATATAAATGTGAATCTTTTTATTATTTAAAGGATTTTAAAGTTTGCGTATCGATTTTAAAGTTGACCTTAGACAAGAAATATAATGCTTTTAATATTTAATTTAATTTGGAAATCTGTTAAATTTATCATATACATACATACATAACTTCACACTTTTATCCCTTATGGGGTAGGCAGAACACCAGAGGCTACAAAAAACCATCTGACGTCACGTTCGACAAATCTGGAGGTATTATAGTGGTGGATACAGACTATTGCAGTGACAGGACGTCAGCCTATCGCCCACAAAAAATCTTTCCTAAAACCTCTGTCCGTTAACTGACTTTTACAGTTTGCCCGGCAAGAGAAGCAGCTGGCACATTCTATGTTTATCCTTTGCTCCCAATAAATATATATATATATTATATTTATTCATTTTTAGTTACGAGCACGTTGCATCACGTCTCATGAGGCTAACGAAAGATATACACTTACCAAATACGTGCGCTTTGCAAATGTTAATGCAATACAAGAAACTTCAACCCTGGACCTAAATATAAAGTAAATTTAAAATACGGAGCGAGTGGTTGTACATTTGAATGAGGTAATACGCTGAAAACGTTCAACTGCTTTCTAACGATCCTTTGACTAGCGTTGTAGTTAAAGTAACTATTTGAAAGTGTTTTTTCACATATGACTGGCTTAAAATTATGTTTTAAAGAATATATACCATTAGTATTTAGTTACATTAATTGTAAACATGTAGAAAAATCGAGTAATATATTTAACTTAATCAATTTAAGTAATACAGAAGCAGTATTTCCATACAGCGCCATCTAGTGGACTATGTATGAAAAGCTATTCTATTCATAGTTGTCCACCACATTCACATACACATGCAGGGAGAATAATTTTTAAAGAATGCATAGATACAATTGAATATTCAAAACAATAAGAATCAAAGGCTGAAAAAACTTTCAAGAAGAAATATTCTGTGAGCGGTAGGTATCTACGATTTCCAAGTCAAAAACAATTTGATGACAAATGGCTACATGCTTGCACCCCCGATCGTAAGTCTGGTGACACATCCATTGTTCGCTGATGGAGAAATGAGCATGCATGCGGGTTTTGACAGCCAGCCATGTACTATGCATGCAAAATGTATAGGTAGGTAGTAAAGAGCTCACTCGTTTGTCCCGCTTACATTAAGTTTGCTGCAGCATTAAAGGACGAAAGCAAAGTGATTTAAAAGATTGTGCGATAGCTCGAGTTCTGCAGTTAAAGAAAAATAAAAGTACTGTCTGAGAATGTTTTACATTAAGACAGTCATCACTTATTTCGACTAAGTAATGCCTGTTTTTCATTGCACGTCAGTGTATTAAAAGTGGACTAATCTTAACGGCCCTCGCTTGGTAGCTGCCTTCAAGTCCGCCTGGCCACGGTCATTGAGTATTTTAACTTCATATAAACGGACGAAACGCGAGCTATACCTACGCGGCTCGATCTCGCGCCAGTCGCGAGTGTCTGCATGCCGAAACAATTGTTGATTGAACTTTACGTTAAAATGCGTATTTTTATAGGTAGGAAATTTAATAATAAATCAACTCGTACGTGTCAGTCGAGGGGCAAGTACCTATTTTTCGGTCGGTTATAAATTAAGACCGATTTGTTATTCAAACGTAAACATGGTTTTTGACACAAAACGCATTTTCGTTGAGTACTTCCTATTCAATTCACAAAGAACTAAATTAACTTTTAAAAAACATTTAAAAATGCATATTTTAAATATACAGAAACTTTTATAACATTTTACCATCGCCTTGTAAGCCTTTCGTTTTCTTTCTTATTCTTTTTTGCTCCCAACGTTCCCAGCTTTGTTGTTTTTGGGTCTCAAAGTTTTTTAGGAATTACATTTATTTATTTGTACAGTGATATAATGAACTATTATTAAATAATTTATTCACCATATTCTATTAGTTACTTTCAATTTTTATTTTATTATTTATTAATTAATTCATATTAAATATGTGATGCAGGTCTGAAGTATGTATAATTTATATTACTTTATATTACTTAATTTTATATTAAAGCCTTTTTGCACTCACCGCGTACCTTAGGTAATAGCTGAAAACCAACTGAAAACCAACCAAAACATTGAGCTATGACCTTCTTGGAATATAACACACACTAGTTAATATGAAATATTAATTATTTTCATTGCACTCATTAATTTTTAAGTTTCCTTTTTATTATATAGTTAATTCGATTTAGATGTCCTGTTTTATGCAAAATTATTGTTTCTTTATTTTTTTATGTTTTTTTATTGGTTTTCAAACTTTACTTGTAATTTTTGTGTGTTTTATTGCAATAAACGGATTCTATTCTATTCTATTCTAAAGAATTTTATTTGTTTATATTAAAAAAGTATAAGTATTTACAGTCACAAAACTAAATGGAAGTAAACCCAAATTAGGCAAATGTATTTTTAATGCTGAAGGCGGGCAGTCCTATCCCATTTGAACGGACAATGGCACTGCTCTGTAGGCATTTATTTCAAACATTTGGCTGAGTTGAAATACTATAGATACCTGTACCGTGGCCTGGCTATCGACAATTCTTTATATAAGCTTTGAATTAAAAATAAAAAACTGGTAAATACATAATTATTTTCATTCACTGTAATCAAAATCTGAATCCAGCAATTCTATATCGGTATCGCTGTTTCCTACATTATTTATGAAACCATCAGGTTTTTTATTTTTTATTCATTTTCAAATATGAAAATTCCAAAATCTCAATTACCGAAACTACCAACAACCGTTCGATTGACAACAATGACACCAGAATAAGTTGCCATGTAAAAAGTTTGCAAATATCCCCATTGTCTACTGTCGTTAGCCAGACTCTATGTAGGTAGTATTAATTTAAGTAAAGAAAATACTTTTTTTACTTAAGAAAACCTGTATAATTTTGAGTATTTTTTTCAGTTATAACCTTAATTACTAACATTTAAAACTAAATTTATTTCTAATTATCATTCTTTAAACATTTAGCGTCCATTCCATACATATTTTTTATCTTTGTTTCTTTTTTAAATATTGTTTTTTAGCCATTTCAAATTGAAATGTTTTCTATATTATGACCCTTATTATTTGTGCATGATTATAATTGAATTGTAAAAAACGTAATTTTCTAACTTTAGTTTAATGTTATTGTGTAAAAGTGTTTGCAATTTGTTATAATCCTTGAAATAAATAAATAAAAAACAACTACCTACACTTAATACTTGTCTTCCCAAAAAGTCCCAAAAATATTAAAATTAAACGAGCTTTTAGTAGATTTTGAAATGTACCTATGTAACATTCTAAACACCTGTCTAACATTCAAAATATCCTCCAGAGGTCCCCAACATGTCGCGTAGGTACCTACAAATTTATCATTTACATATCTTAATTTAGTTTTAATGAAAGACTAGGTTGTTTCCAATTAAGCTGAATTCCCTGTATCTCCCCTGGAACGCGGAGCAGAATCTCCGCTGCGACTGAAAACCAAATTTCCTCTTTTCGGACTCAAAGGAACCACGAGCTTCCTATCTTTGAACATTAAATATATTTTAATAAACCGCTTTGATACCACATTTGATTACGACGTACCCCTCCAAGATAATTATTTACTTTGCCTTCGGGGAAATCAGTTGCTAAATTCGGAAGCAGATATTTTTTAACTCAATATTCAAATTTACTTTAACGCACTCTCTCTCTTGTTCTAAATTTAATATCGCGAAGCATTCATGAAGGGAAACGTTCAGTGAATAAACTACTAAGTATCAACATAGGAGATTATATGTACATCATTAAGTTGAAGCTCCGGAAATGAAACCATATGACGAACTTATTTCATCCAACCCGTCTTAACTTACGCTCAGCTCGGCATTACTTACATTTTAACTTGGTATCATTTTTCACTGTGGAACCGCAAACCTCATCCTGTTATAAACGACGACATTGTTTTTGTGCGGTTACTGCAAAAAGGATTGTGTTTTCTTAATAATGTCTTTGCTCACTAGATGGCTCTGTCTGTTTATTAAATCGCGCATGTAACTTTTTAAATACTGTATACTAATAGCACTGGATCGAAACTTTACAAATTGCTTAATGCCGGCTCTGTCTGCATGTATTTCCGAATCATGCCGGCAGAGGTCTCTAACCTAACCAAATTCTAGGGCCTTTTTCGCGGGGTGGCAGGCCGACTTTAGAGTCAGGATAAATTGAAACCCCGTCCTAAAAATCACACAAGAACTTTATCTAACATTCATTCAATCGTAAAGGAGGTTGATGTTGAATGAAATTACTCATCTATCTATAAAAAGCAAGCAAACAAACTACGTTAAAAACTGTTCGAAGAATTATAATACCGTGAAAAAGATTTATGGCGGGTTTCAATATTCAACTGACTACTATGCGTAACCGGTACAGGTACAAAATTGGTAGGAAAAAAGTAGCGTTTCACAATATCTACTAGCTACGGGCTGTAAGTTCTCAAATTTGGCATGGGCCCTCCTTGCGTGACGTTCTTCCAAGAAAATAGGTGATATGTGATTTATAGAATATCACGCATTCGCAAATTATTTGTATGATATTTGAACTAAAGAAATATATAAACTTATTCAATTTATGTTTGCTATGTTTTAGTATTCGATAAATATATTATAGTATGTTTTTAGAGCTTTTTATTAATAATTGCGTTTAACTGCTTACGTAAAACGAAACGCCAAACCTTCGACAAATTTTGCCATTGGTTGAATCACATTTTTATGACGTCAAAGTAAATATTTAAAAGAAAAATTATGTCATTCAATAATATTCGTCCCTTTTTTCAAAAACAGTTATAGATAAGTTAGAAAGAGAAAACTGGATTATTGATATGTTGACAGATATTTGATAGGATATTTCGTTAAATGAATAAATTGTTACGTCGTTGGCTGGATAAAATGACCTATTCTTTAATTGGTCATACGTAATGAAAAAATAACTCTTATTGGCCGCAGCAGACTGCCATGCTACCTTTACCTCATTGGTTTAAATTAATAACTTGTTACGTCGTCGTTGGCTAGATATAATGACTTATTTTGTAAATGGTCAAATGTAACCTAGCAACCCATTACAGTCAAACAGTTCGTAAGCAGTGGTTTAGATGTCAAGATTTTGAATATAGAAAGGCATTTTGGTAGTGATTTCTATTGTTCGTAGGCAAAACGAACAGTTTTCATAATATTGAAACCCGCCATTAGTAAAACACGTACATGGTTATTTATTTTAGCATTTTATTTCCTTAAATAAATACTCGTAACGTAAAATGTGACTGCTATCAAAATGCGTGTAAATTAGCAAATGAAGGACCGCAGATGACTGACTTTTTCGAATGTTTAAATTGATGATTATCAAAGATTGCAAATATATTCTGTTTGTTGTAATTTATTTATTTTTAATGTATTAGTTTCGTATCAATCTAGTCTTGAAGTTATTTATACGTCAGTGTAGCAAGGAGTTGCCATGTAAACAGTACCTATAGATCAGGTTGTTATTTTGGCACATAGTCATCTAGTAGAATATTTTTTAGTCTTATAACTCCATTGGATATGTTAAACAGTCGCTCTTAAAAAATTATATATCTGTATAAAATGCTTATAAGGTCAAGACGACTTCAACTATAAATTTCACGTGCGATGATATGAGATGAAATTTACTTTTCTTAATTATTTTTGTCCTGCGCTACAAGAGTCGAAATATAAATTAAAAGGATTTATGTATTCGTAGTTTAAATTATGAAGTCAGAAGTCAATCTAGTGGTAAATTATATTATTCGGTTAGTTATTAACAGAGCCTCACAAACTGCTATCTTTGGAATATTTACTTCACACGTTTCCGCTTATTTACCAAAAAAGTCAGCGTTAATTCTTGTCGAGCATAGCACTGAGTGTTTATTTAGCAATAATTTTACGTCTACAAAACTTTTGTCCAACAGTTATTGATTTTAACACATTCAGTTGTTTCAGTCGGGGCGGGGCGGAGCGGAGCGGAGGGCGGGAAAGGGTGGCAGCAAAACGGCAACCATACCTCTTGCGTGTGAATATTTCATGGATAAATATTCTGTGTGGTTTCTGATCCAAGACGTCAAGAACCAAACCTAAGACACTTCAAGAACAACCCGTTAAGTCTCATTAACTTGCCCCTAGCGTAAGTAGTAAGACGAGAAAAGTTCGACAGTTAGCTATTTCAATGATAAAGGAGGGCGGGTACTTCTGAATTTCGATGACTTTTGAAGTTTCTTTAAACGGATATTTTGTATTCAGTGCTGCTCTGAATTATGTCATCTTTGTTTAAAAGAGTTTTAATGTTGGTCGGATTTAATATTAAATCTTATTGACTTTGAATTCTAATTGACTTTAAGTGTCTATTAGATAATAATAAATCCATTCTGATAATATGCTTACAATTAACATAAAAAAAAAAAAAAAAAAAAATATTTAAGTTATAGCATTCTTATTTCACCGTAAAAGCTGTTTAAGTCTAGATCTTTATAATTGAAATATAAATCCGCAATCTCAACAGGTAGTAACCATACATCAGCTCGTTTATTATTAAGATTTAAGTTTTGATAAGCTAGTCTGCTACTTCATCCAGAAGACAAATATTCCGAGGCAGTTTATCCAAGACCCAAGCTCAATTTGGTCTTAGAACTCTATTAAGCATACCAGCTAACAACAAATTTTTTGCTGGTATGCTTATTGGTATAGCCATGTTTTATTAAAACGATATCTAGGTATGCCTGCTTCATCTTTGGCTTCATCTTTACCAATCATCAGATAAGACCGTACCTAACCAATGAATGAACTTTTGAAAAATCTATATGGAATCTAAATAAGTAATTTACCAAAAAGTTAAATTCATATTTAACACGATTAGTGCCCTATTTTCAAAGAATAACAATATTGAAGAATATAAAGCAAATCTCATATATTTTTCTCTAACCGTACACTATAAAAGTTTTACGTTCAATTTGAGTTTGAAAAATATTTATCTCTTGGTCTACGCTGTGCTTCCCGTAAATACTGTAACGGTTGCGCTCGCCCGTAAGAAGATTTATGAAATATATACGAAACTAGAAAATCATTATTGTACTGTAACTTGCGACTTTCAAGATATTAAACTAAGCTGAAAAGTCTTGGAATAAAATAATAGAAATGTTCATTGGATAGGATAGGAGAGGTTCGACTTGTCAATGTGAATGTGTTATTTTAATCTAAGATTGTAGCAAAACATGAATAAACCTTGAACTCAAGTTTAAGTTAGGTCTAGTATGACTTACTTTAGTTTAAGGGCTTAACTCAGATTTACCCATTACTTCGCAATTATAACAATTTAAAATGTCTATCAGTCGTAATCGATTTTGTTAATGAAACTTCTTTATCATAAAATAATCTGAGGTGCTTATCACAGTAGAACTATTAATCAGTAATGCAACTTCATACAAACGGACGCAACGCGAGCTATACCTAGGCACCTCGATTTCAGCATGCGCTCGGCATGCCGACAGTCGCGATTGCCGCCGCTGCTGTGACGAACGTACTGTGTGTTGTTTTTAACAATAACCGAGCGATTGTTTACTTAACATAAGTTGAAACACATATTTACATATTTAATATGACGTGTAGGATATATTGTGTTGTTTTTGGTTGCACGAATTCGTCAATAACGCATCCAGAGATAACTTTTTTAGTTTACCTGGAAATTCTGAAAGGTAAGACAAAAATAATTTTACTTCCTAGTATAGGTATATAATGTGTGTGTTTGTATTGGGTAGTAGTTATTTCCTTTTATCTCCTGGAAAAAATATGTTTGGTTTAATAAAGTGAAAGTAATTGACACGTACAAAATAGGTAGTCATAGGCGGTTCATGATCATGCTACTTTAGGTAGGTGAGTGTGTTAAAACCTCGAGGTGTGTGTTTTCTGGTTTGTAAGGTTTTATAATTCAAAGTAAAGACGTGGTATTTTATTAGACTTAATGATAGTTATTTATTGTACTGTGTGTAAAACAATTATAATTATAATTAATTATAATGCGAGAAACAATAAATTTGCCCGTCTATCTGTCACTTGATAGGTATCCAGTGGAAATTTTCTCAGATAAAGTATTTCTTTTTTAGGTATAAAAAACTACAACAGCTAGACTCATGAAATATCCCCAGAATGGCAAGTTCCCAGCGGTCCATGATTTAGGTACCAGCGGTTCCGCGGCAAATTTTAAAACTTCATACTAGTGGTTTCAGCGGGTAAACGAAAACTTTGATAAGTACAGTCGGCAGTAAATTAAAAATACACATTTAGCTTTATATGAACTTTACTTTCGTTCATAAGTCTTGGAAGTTTAATGCATGCCATCTTAATAAATTCCAATGTTTCAGAAACATTCCTTTTCTCCACGTTGTCCATGTTTCCCAAAACAATTTTTAATTGAGCTTTGTATTCGATTTTTTTATAAGTACATTAAAATTTAGTAATAAAGCATTTCATACGTCTCAGTCGAGGCGCAAGTATTTTTTGGTAGCAAATTTATAAGACCGATTTGTTTTTTGAACATAAACATGGTTTTTTGATTACATTTATCAATCAAAAATCAACACGCATTTTTATTGAACACTTCCTATTCCAATCACAAAGTATTTTATTTGTTTATATGTAAAAAAAGTTTATTTAAAATCACAAAACTAAATCGAAACACAAAGTAGTCAAATACCTATAACTAAAATGCCGGAGGCGGGCAACCCTATCGCATGTTTACGTACCGCGTAACTGTAGGCATTTATTTCAAAGATTCGGCCGAGTTGAATTACTGATCGATAGTTCTACTGTGTTAAATAAAACACTTTTTAACCGCATTTATCGTCACGAGCTCTGCAAAGACACCGCAAAGTCGAGTTAATAAAAATGTTTTATTTGATAATCTGAGGTTTTCCGCAACCCACGTACTGACACCGAAAATTAAGCGGACTTGGTAGCTCCAAAAATATTTCCGGAACATGTTATCTCCCAGGTAAAGGCATTAAGAGAATTATGAATTATATAATTCAATACATACTGTTGAAGCTTCAGATCTATAAACAAAATAATGTATCTATAATATAAAAAAATAAGAAAAAAAGAGTACAGCTTTTAATTGAATTCAGCGAATCAAGTATTTCATATTGTCTAGCTCAGGTTTTATCCTATCTGACAAAAGGCGGTTTAGGCTTGTTTAAACTAAAAATTACTGTACTTTTGTGAAAACTATGATGATAATCCAAGATAGTAATAAATAATACTTCGTGTTCATTGTATTATTATTCCAGTATCAATTAAAAAAACTAATCATTACGTATGAACATTTAATATAAAATTACAGTGTCTACAAAGTCGTAGATCGATTACCAAAGAACAATCTTTATAAAAAAAAACGTCAATCCAATAGATTGTTCCTACAGTGGCACAATAAGCAGCAATGGAAGCATTTTATTTTTCTTATTGTTCTACTCACTTTCCATTGCCCTTTCTTACAAGTCTTCCCGGAAATCGTACTTGAAACGTTGCAGTAATGAAAAGCAAAAACGGAGCGTTGTTTCAAAGAATCGTGTTATTTTATCAATTGCAAATTTTTCATAACGATACAATTTCTTAGCTAACGATTTGTGCCGAGTTATTGTTATATTTTATAAAGAATTAATTGTTTGTGTCGTAGAAGGTGTTCTGTAAATATAATTTGTGAAGGATACTCTCGTTGTTTTTATTGATGATGCTTATGGGTTTGACTTAAGCGCCGCTTAGTTGCCATGGAGACTCTTTTCGTTACTTTTGAATAATCTTGTCCGTCGCCGCACAAGTTCTTTCCAACCGACTTCCTAAAGGAAGCGGTTATCAAATCGTGTGTATGTTTGTTACTTGATCAATTGGTCAGTTATGAATCGATTTTGATGATTTTTGTTTCGTTAGATCAAAATAATTTAGAGTTGGCCCATAGAAATTTAATCGAAATCAATTCAGTACTTACTTAAAAATAAATTTATGAAAGTGGATACCTACATAGATGACATTTCTCTTCAGCTAACGTTTTGACAAGGATTTAAAAGTGTTAGTGAAGTTAGTAAAGTTGCTTCTATGCTTGACTGGGAGCGAAAGAAAAACATAGAATGTGCCAGCTGCTTCTCTTCCCGGGCATACTGTAAAAGTCGGTTAAGGGACCGAGGTGTTATGGGAGGCTTTTTGTGGGCGATAGGCTGACCCCCGGTCACTGCAATAGTCTCTCTTCACTATTATAATGCCTCCTAATTTGTCAAACGTGACATCAGATGGTTTTATTACCTCTGGTGTTCTGCCTACCCCATACGGGATACAGGCGTGAAGTTATGTATGTATGTATGAAGTTGGTTTGAAATGAAATGCTCTGCATTTCATAATACCTCTCTCCGCGACACTTCACAAAATTAATAGATCACACGAGGTATAGAGTCCGAAGACCTCATTCGGACTCTAATTTTTATCAGAGCTTCATCAGTATCATACATATACCTATATTGAATTTCGCCTGAGTGACTGATAGACGAAGTACAGCCATAACTACTAGGCGTAAAGAGCTGAAGCTTAAACATACATTCTTAGGGAGATGTAGGGGTAGGAGTGCACCAAGGCAAGTAACCCGAAATTCACACAGGAACAGAAAACATATAACTTTTAGTTTGTATGAAAAACTTATTCACTGAGTGCACCGATGTGAAACTTGCTAAAAAGGTTCGTCGATGGGTGTTTGGTTAGGTAAATTAAAAATAAATAAATATTTCCAACATTCACACCACATTATCTAGGCCAAATAAAGTTTGCTTAAGAACTTACACTTTGGATACTAGACAGACAATGTTTATTCGCGTGTGTCCTGTTTTTCATGAGCAAAAGCTAATCGTTGTACTCAAAAAAAACTCCGAAGACCACGAGTTGGTGGCGCACAGAATTTATAAAAGGAGAGAAAGCTTACAGTTGAGAAAACAAAAACTTTAATGTTCTGATTGTTTACATTTTAGCTATACAAAATAATTCTTAAATCATCTCCTAAACGAGTAAACTGATTTACATGATTCAAATGGATACATTGGATTTATACCCAGAGCTTTCATTTGACGTCCAAATGATGGGAACGTTTTTTGCAGATTACATTACTAGTTGCATTACTAGCAATCTGTACGCACCATAATCCTGAGATCGGCCAGAAGAACAAACGGGGAAGGAAGTTCTAGGAAGGAACTGCTCTGCATTTTAATTTATTGCGTAGAAAAATTCTCGTATCTTCATTTTTATCATAGCAAAGATTTTTGCATGAACTAGACTTCATAAAATCGAATTTTTGAGAACGAAATAAAAGAAAAAGTTATTGGTTTTATCAAAGAGAAAGTATTTGTTTTGTGGTGATTACCTTATTAATATTCGAATACATTCATGATAAAGTCACGTGTAATAAAAAATAAATCTTATAAACAATTAGTGTAAATGAACAATTCATAAATCAATATTCATAAACACCAAGTTCATCAAAACAATCTTAGTATTAATTACTTTATAACATGATTACTTCTTGAGCGAAACTGTCATCATAAATTATTCCCGAGCTCATTCTTGATCTATATTAACAAACAAAGCAAAACTTATAAAGTCACCGAGTCCACAGCAAAAGACGCAAGGAAGTAGAAGATAAGATATAAAAGCAATTTCCTTCAAAGTTCTCAAACCTCGAAATTGGTTATTGCAGAGAATTTCCAATATCGTTATAGATAGCTCAGACAGAAGCAAACATCCTATATGACTTGTCTTTGAGTACAGTGGATGTGTGATTGAAATCGATCGCCTGTGCTTTTATTACCTTTTTTGCAGCTGTCAGTAGACGATGATGTCTCGTGTTGTTTTAAAGAACAGTTAGCTTTGCCGCATCAGCTGATCCAATTAATTTCTGTGTTGGGTATCATTTAATTTACACTATCTCATATACGCACACCATTCGTATTTCAAAATACGTCTGTCAGAAGATAGGTCATAACAATTTGTAATGTTCTATTTTTGAATTCACAATATTCGAAATGAAAAGAATACTTATTACTTTCAGTAAGAATAATAATGGTAAAAAGGACTACGTTTTAAAATTAACAAATACCTTTTTGAAAGTGTGACATACCTAAGTGTGACAAATTTCTAATAGTTGGGGATGTTTTCTTGCTTCGGAGTTCGGAGCACTTATATTCGTAATTTACCCACACACTAGTACAATAACACATTGTACTAGTTACATTTGATCGTTATTCTAAAACTCGTTAAAATTCTCCTCTATCCATTTGATTAAAACAGTAGGTATCCTTTAATGCAAAAGGGTAATTTAGATGTGCCAATTTAAGGCCACCAGTGGTGCTTTTTGAAAAGAGAATGAGATTCTCTGTGATAGTTCGTTAATGAACATGTCTAATTAAAGTAAGCATTTCTGTATAAAGCTGTAACAGTTACACTGCTGGAACTTTTTGAACAATTTGTGGATGATGAAATTTTATACCTATAATTTTTATATCAGAAGTGATATAAGGTTTTGTATAAAATAAACTTCCTATTTAAGCCATCATTTCATGTTTCAAATAAACTTAAAGTAATTGAACTCAATTTGTCCATTTTTTTGTATCTTTTTAATAGCTTTTTAAAGCCCATGAGCATTATGATTACTTTCCTTCAGTATTGAAATCAAAAAACATAGGTAATTATTTGAAAAGAAACTAATTTTCTAGTCGATGACTATTGAATAAAGGTTGCGCAGAGGCGATCAAATCCTTCTTTTCAAACTAGCAGTTTTTGCTATCTCTGTAGGTAACATCTATAATTACTATAGACACAGCGGATTAAAAGTTGCTCACTCTTCAACGTGCAGCGCAGGCACAATCGCGTTCAAAAGCGCTCCGAGGAAATAAGATCCTAAAGTGCCGCTAAGCGGCTTCAAATACACCTATCCTTTATGATGACGACACAACTGGTTTTAGCAGAGGATTGAAGTACGCTAATAGGTATAAATTTTAATTGAATGTAGAATGTTTTGATTATTTATATTTTAACTACGAAAAATTATTGAAAAAATTATTATTTTTTATTTATCTATAGATATTTCTATTCCTATTTGTACGACATCGGTACTAATATAACAGAGCTTTTGTTTTTTCGTCCGCGATATCACACACGAGTCACATAAAGTATTGAATAATCCATAACAAATAAGGCTATGTTTAATCAAAATATTCTAACGTAATAGTAGCTTCGAACAAGTACTAAATATTGTTTGATTCTTTCCCAGTCGTATTCTGTTTCGTATCCAAAAAAGTCTAGACAGACAATGTTAAAATAGCTTGAGAGAGTTATTTTGAATACCTTATATATTTAATATAATTTGGGCTTCATAATGATTTCCTTACTCTACTGTACCTGCCTGCATAAAATTATCAGTTGGAATCGAGCAATAACCGGAATATGACATCCTCGGCGGAACTTATTATCTGCTATCGACGTTAAGGGCGTTGCACACGGCTAAGACACTATGATATTTTTTCTTAAAATTTTATTAGGCCATACGATTATATTGTAAGTTGTCAGATAGAATTTGCCACACGATTTCATACCAAAGCTAAGTACAAATCTCGACACCCTGTAATCACATTTCGTATCCTAACATTACGGTAAGATGCATTTAATAACTTAAAATGTTATGTTACGAACGATTCTCATATCGATCTCTATATTTTGCTACGAAAATATGAAATTAATATAATGTCCATTGTGTGTAATGTTTTATTGAATTTTATGGTTAGCGATCTTAGTATCTTAGCCGTGTATAGCGCCCTTTATACAACGGTTAACTTCTACGACGCTGTTATCTAAGCCCCAGCTAGACTGTTGGAAACAAAACATCAAACCAAGGTGACCTTGTTACTTTACAACAGTGAAGACGGCTTTTGACAACCAAATTACGCATGACCTTGGCGGGTTGTAAACGGCGGCGGTGTTTAGAAACACAGACATACATCTACATCGACAACGCAAGTGCCACGCTTTGAACCAAGCGTGCCGACTTTTTAAGACCTATTGTGACGTCACAGCTTATATTTATTACTGGGAAAAACAAACAGCTTCAGAGACACCGACGCCGCCGATGAAATCGTTTCATCATCTTCATCATCATCCACAGCCTGTAGACGTCCACTGCTGGACATAGGCCTCCCCCAAGGTCTTCAACGTCGCTCGGTCCCGCGAAATCGTTTATTAAGAACGATATTGATATTGTGGAATCAATTTTCTGACAGACATAGGTACAAACGCGGGGATTAAATCTAAAGACGACCAACTTTGACGCTTGTTCGGGGTTCGGACACGTAAAGAACATGCATTTGTATTATCCATGTAGATGTATGTCTGTGTTTAGGATAGTGTGTACGCTTGTTAGTGTATATTTTACGATGTAACTATAACTATAAATGACACGAGTTTTGTAGCTTTTAGCTTTCGTTTCAACCTTTCCTTCTTTATATCCTCAATTGCATACAAAACTGCCATCGCAAAGATGTTGCCAATGCGAGAGATCAAAACGCACTGACGATTTGGGGCGTGGCCTAGCGAGACCTTGGCTTGTGTTCTTGTTTGACTCCTTGTTTGAAACCACCGTTTGTAACAGTGTGGATGACTCGGAATTGGTTGTCAACAACTTAACCTTCCTTAACCTTGGTTGGAAGCATTGGTTTTCAACGTGTTTTCAACAGTCTGGCTGGGGCTTAAACTATTACGATCGATCTGCAATCTTGCATTGTTACAGCTGTGATGCATAAGTCATTACATCGGTTAACATATTGACACATGCGTAATTATGTGTGTGTGATTTGCTAATTACTGATTTCCGTTTGATATCGCTATCAGCACGCAATCTGTTAAAAAATATGTAGGTACTTAATAATAAGATAATGATAAGTACTAGAAATTTTAAAAAGTTTCTATGTAATTGGGATTTCTTGGGGCAGTGGGCAAATAACTGGTAAGCACCGAGGCGTTGTTGTGGGAAAATACTAAATTTCAACAAACGGATTTTCGATTTCAGGTTTCTTTTTTGTAAATTAGTTTTTGTTCTCAATTTTGACTACTTATTTAGAAATTCATATTATATTAACCTGCAAATATAGTGTTTAAGGTTGATAAGCAAACTCACAAGCTCGTTCAAGCGAGCAATCTAGTTAATACACGATGTTCATCTCTTTTCAAACCTCTTTCTGTCGGTGACTGCATTTAAATAGAAAAAATTAAGCAAACTGAATCTACGAGTAACTTCCCAGTACCAGTGTAGAATGCAGAACGATAAGAATTTTGCCTACTAGGTACCTATCCGTTTAACTAAACGGTTTTTATTTGCCTGCACTAACATTAAGTTATTTATTAAAGTCAGCATTTTCTAATATAACCTAATAACCACAATGCAAACAGAAATTAAAATATGATTACGAAAACATATTCAAATTCGCTTTGAGGTTACCGGGTTTAAATAAGACAGTGTTTCGTAAGTCAGCCCTACTAATAGCCCATTGAATTTTAATAAGGCCAGGCCCTTGATACATGGAGCTGCGGTGTAAATAAATAAACAAGGAGTGCTCACTTTTGTGGCTGTTTGTTTAATATGGCGGGCTTCGGAAGTGTTTCCGTTTTGTTTTTATTTTGCGGTAAAAATTGAAAAGGAAATCTCTTGATAGTTCGTGTAAGGAACGTCCTGCTATTCACGCTTTGTATGTAAGATTGTTTTTTGGCACTGTCGGCCATCTTTAAAAGGGCACTAAAGCTCGTATTATGAAAGCTATTGTAAGCGTTGATCAAGACTCAAGCATAAATTATTTTTGTCAATTCTCCATAGAGAATTGTCAGAAATGTATACCTACTCAAGTAGAGTTAGAATCTGAGTTATAATATACCTACGAGCCTAGACATCAAAGGAAATTGGATATCAATTTCTAGTATAGTTTTGGTTTGGTTGGTTTTAGTTATAATAGTCATAGAACAAACGTTGTAGGGGTTTATGTGGAGATGTAGGGTTAATTTTAATTAGCCTGCACAAGGTGATACACTAATTAAAATTAACCCTGTAGTGAATTCCAATAAATAATTTTTTTATTGAGTCTTTGTATAAATACTTCAAAAGTCTGGTGGACTACTGTAAAAACGTAATTTAAAAATAGATGACCACAGCCCGGCGAATACACGAGTCGTCGCTGCTTTCTAGTAGTTTTCGGTATTAAGGATGTATAGTTACTAGGTATAGTTTTACGTCTTTTAAAAAGCTATGTTCAAGATCGCTTACATCTCATAAATATACAAAAATCCAGAGATATCTTAATATATAAAAAGATATTAACGCGTGGACTCAGTTTCAAGTGCGAGCCTTTAAGCCTATTTCGGAATATAGATTCATCCATAACCTCACATCATATAAACCTTTTAACTTCTTTAAAGAAGCATCCTACTTTGAAAATTTCTAAACGCATTTCAATATTTGAGACACGTCTTTGCAACATTATTTGTTTACGACTGCAGCTGAAGTGGTTTTCTGAATCGTAAACCACCGTGGGCGGATCTGCATTGCCGCAAATATTCCTTGCGTGTCAGTCGCGAGCCGAAACTTCTCTTTTATAAACCTGATTGTTCAATATTTAGACAGGACTCAGACTTGGCTCATGGCATTATTGAAAATACTCTCGTCAATAAAGGTTATTTAAGTATTTTATTTTGTTTATTTTGTCTTTTGATTTCAGTGGGTTTGGTTTCATGAAATTCAAAAAAATTATGGCTTGTAAGTAGTTATGTTTCGCAGCTTGATAGTTACAAAATGAAATAACTTATATTACCTACTTACTTATTATTTATTTAACGAAGTCATTTAAGTCAACGACACCTATAACGTATCAATAGCATTTTCTTTAAACAATAACCTTAAACTCGGAAAAACAACATTTAAATAATCAGTGTAATGTTTAAATTAATCTTGAACGCTGTTGGTTTCGTCATCGTAACGCCTTGACCTGGATTTGTTTACGTAATACAGACCCACACGTCTTGGAAGAGATGAATGAATTTGTGGCGTACCCATATTTTCATGTAAATTAGCCGATTGTAAAATAGTACGTTTTTCTTTTATAGATGAAAAAAATACAAGGTTATTTCCTGCCCACAACAAGATTTTTGGTAACGACATCTGTGCTGCGAGTATATGATCTGTTTACTTTCCCTACGGTCTGCAAAAAAGTAATTTTTTTTAGTAATTTGTCTATCTAGATATTTTCTATGAATATTTTTGTTTTCGTCCACTTAAAACATTCCACGGGGAATTTCTAAACACATCGGCAAAACAACAATACTTATGCATAAGGCATTTTGATTAATAGCGCTCTCTGCACATTCGCACTTCATATCTGGCTCAATAACAATCATATATGTATCAGCTGATTCTGAAAACCAGCGTCATGATACATACGATTGACACCACCATCAGGGCAATCTTTCTAATCTTTCTACTCGTAGCTTGTGGCTAAGTATTTTATTTGTTTCATGATGAAGATTCCATTTTTTTTATTTTGTGTTGTCAGCCAATAAATTTGTATGTGAATATAAATTCTTGGATTATTCTCTATTCAGTCATCAGATCCATTATCTTTATTTTTATTCTAAAACTCATATCACGAAAGCATTTAAGTTTAAGATAATTATGACAAATCTAGAAAGAAGTGGATTAACACTGCTACTTTTGAAGTAGGTATCTGATAACGACCTCATATTATGTTCCCAAACTATTTAAAATTATATTATTCGAAAGGCAGTCCTTGTATGATAATTTATAATGCGCAAGATTTCATAAAATTTGTTAAGATATCCATTCTTAGGTACTTAGGTAGGTACCAAAGTACTTTTACATCTATGATAAAGCGTTAATTATCTATCAAATCCATTGTTAAGTTTTATATTTCTTGGTATTTATAGATTGTTTAGAAGGCACGGGAAGGGATTTCACTGAGTGTTCTTAACGATCAACAAACGCGCTGTTTAGTTTAGGAAACTGAAAAAGTTTCCATAAGTTCTCAAAAATATTTCTATACTGACCTGAACATTCAGCAAAATAACCTAATTTTTCCGCACCGATTCATACCAAATTTGTCACTTTACACACTAGTTACACTTACAATAAACCTCTAATCCAGCTTGACAAATTACGATGAGTTTATGTAAGTTGCGTGACCTCCAGCGACGCCGGCGCGGGCGCACGCAGCGACCCGCGAAGCCGGCGATCAATATCACTCAATGTAATTGTTTGACAACGGGCTTTTCACACAAGCCCCCTTATTCCGTTAACGAGTTTTTCTTAAAGATTATTTTTGTTTGTAAGTTTTTGGGGATGGGCTGTATAAGTAATTTAATTTTAAAGTAATTACTTAAATTAAAATTCCCAAACTGACACATTTCGTATGAAGCACTAAAGTAAGCCTTAATAAGTTTGTGTTATGGAGACCTCACAGTGGCACTAGGACACTAGCATACAACCATACAAGTAGGTACCTATTAAAAAATTGCCTAGCTGAGATTTGAACCCAAAACTTATCATGCGAAAGCTCGATCTAAATACAACATTTAATTTAATAATATTAAAGGCTAAAAAATAATATTGAAAACTTACTTTTGGTCTCTTAATAATTTCCTAATTAATATCCCATCAAATGCAAAAAGGCACGACCACAAAGGAATTGGCGCATTTAAATGAAATCTTCAGCCTCAATTATTGGTAATTAAGTATAGAAGTAAGTACCTATGAATTGAGGCTTCTGGTATGTTTGGGAGTTGCAACTGCGTAGGCCATCTTACGGCGCAGCAGGGAATGTCACGAACTACAGCTGGATTTTGTGGTATAGGTAGCACAGTACTTCCAAGACTGAGGAAGTCGAGGACTTTATCTAAAGCACCAGAGGGCATTTTTACAATTTTTTTTGCCTCGATTCTAAAAATAAGTGTTGTCTTGTTGTCATTAAAACTTCAACATTTGACATTGGTTGCGTAAGAGTTCGTAAGTACGAATGTAAAAAAGTACGAGTATTAAGGTAAAAGTGAATGTCAAGCTGTTAGTGAATAAGGTTGCAGTCTATTGTTGTGAATCGTAGAGAATAGATCAGTACCTAACACATAACCGTGGTTACTGAGGCGACGGTATCACTGAGGTGCTCTTAAGTTCACTTTGTATTGAACTATTCTAAATTTTGTCTTCTTGAGACCTGATATTTTCGAAGCAGACGCAACCAATGAGAACTAAGTGGTATTAATACTCAGGTTTATATAAATTATTTCCTCTGTCCTTCCTAATTAACAAAAAATGATTTAGAAATATTAGGTTTATGTTAATAAATATTAGATATTTGGTAAAATAAATCTTAGATTTTTTTTTAATTTTTTTAATAATAATCTGATAAATAATTAATAACTACCAAGTCATAGAGAATAACAATCATGTCTTGTAAGCACGGAGAAAGGGCAATTGAATTATTTAGTAGGCTTATTTCCCCAAAAATAACACAATTCGGCTTTATTGTTCGATTCGGCGTAATACCTTTTCCTTACATTTATATAAGCCGATGTTTAACCGTAAGCATCATCGATTTAGCCAGAAAATTGATGAATATTTCGAAGAACAATATTCTACTACGTACAATTTACGGATAAAACTACTCGGAACAGGTGTAAGGCTAGAGTTACGTCGTGTGACGCGGAGACCGGTCGCCGGTCGTTGCCCCCGCGAGATACAGACCAGAGCAGCTTCAACTGAGGGCAGTAGGCTACACTGACAGACCAACGGTAACAACCAGCCTTTTCAATATCGCATGAAAACCCGACACTTAGTTTGTTTAACTTTTATTGATGAAGCGCTGCACATTGTCTTTTAGGAAAGGTTAAATCAAAACGTAGTTTTAGGTTATGTAGGTTGCGTACGAATTAAGAAAGGGTAGAGGTAGTTTGTAGGGACCTAGTTAGAGAATAGAAAAATTGGAACCTCAGTTATGCCACAGTACAGATATCTATAACAGTAATTCAACTTCATAAAACGGACGTAGCGCGAGCTATACCTACGCGGCTCGATCTCGGCATGCGGCCAGTCGCGAGTGAAACAATTGATGATTGAGCTTTACGTTAATATGCGGATTGTTTATACTTTAAAATTTAATAATTCATCTTTTCGTGCGTCTCAGTCGAGGCTCACGTATTTTTCAGTCGCTAATTTATAAGACCGATTTGTTATTCAAACGTAAATATGGTTTTTTGAAACAAAATGTATTTTTGTTCAACACTTCCTATTCAATTTTCAAAGTATTTTATTTCTGCGTATAAAAAAAGTTTATTTGCAGTCAAAAAACTAAATAGAAGTAAACACAAAGTAGGCAAATAAAATTTAAACGCTGAAGGTGGGCAGCCTTATCACATGTGAACGGACCGCGGCGCTAGGGCATTTATTTCATAGATGCGGCCGAGTTGAATTACTCTAGATATCTGTAGGTACTGTGGTTATGCTTTAGAGTAAGCTTGTTCCCTAGTGTTTGCTGCTTCTAAGCCCCGTGTTACTACTCCACTAGTTGATCAAATCGTCGCTTAATATAAGGTAAAAAGATTTACCACACAAAATATTTAATACTTACTTTTATTGTAATATTTAAAATAAGTATTTCGATTGCAATAACGTTGTATTTTGTTTATTACATTATATGATAAAATCGTGATACAAAAAGCAAAAATAAAACTGAACCTTTCAAATAATCTTGCGATTCTACAAAAATAAAGTAGCACTCACTAGGTACTTTAATTATTTAAAAAAATTAACACTCTTTATTTAAATTTAAACCTAGAAAAAATATTCATGTTCACCTATAACAGAAATCTATTAGTTGAAATAATTATTTAAGGGCGTGTTTACATTTTTTACTATTGTATACAATTAATTAACGACCGCTGCTGCTACGCACTAAGGTTGTCACGCGTAGTTTACGATCTGTAGGAACACCTGATAGGGTAATTTATCACTTTCATGAATTACGTAAAATCAGTAAATCAAATTTATGCTATACACACGTGTATTTATGTGAATTGTTGCGCAATTTTAGTTAATCTAAGACAATTTGATTTAGCCTTAAAATAATTAGTACCTATTTAATGGTGTGTACAGATTGCTAATAATGCAAATAGTATTGTAACATGCAAAAAAAGTTCCCATAATTTGGACGCCTCTCGAGCGCGAACTGAGCCGCAGTAGAGTGCGCTCTTGGCCTGCTCTAAGCTATGCGTACATTTTCTATTTTTTGAATAACATCAAAAAATACTTGATGCTCAATTTGAGTGAGACTTGCTCCTGTGTGCGGGACACTCGTAGCCTGCTCGACGCAATCCGTGAACTGTCGGTTTTTTAGACAACATCAAAGGGACTCGGATTGCAAATTGGATAATTACGAGAGCAACTTGAAAATGTGATTTTTTTTTGTTTAAATTATCGTAGCGAATTTGATGTCAAATGAAAGCTCTGGGTATAAAACCAATTTATCCATTTGAATCATGTAAATCAGTTTACTCGTTTAGGAGATAATTTAAGAATTAATTTGTATCGTGATAATGTAACAATCAGAACATTTAAAATTTTTGTTTTCTCAACTGTAAGCCTAGTAGTTATGGCACTCAGACGAGTTTTAATATGTATGATACTGATGAAGCTCTGATGAAAATTAGAGCTCGAATGAGGTCTTCGGACTCTAAACTTCGTGTGATCTATTAATTTTGTGGAGTGTCGCGGAGAGAGGTATAATAAAATACAGAGCATTAAAAAATCAACTTCACTAACATTTATAAATCCTTGTCAAAACTTTGGCTAAAGGTAAATGTCACCTACTTAGGTATGTATCCTCCGCTTTCAAACATATTTTTTTACGCAGTACTGAATCGATTTCCATTAAATTTCTATGGGCCACCTCTGACTAATTGTGATCTATCAAATGAAACAAGAATCATCCAAATCGATTCATAATTGACCAATTAATCAAGTAACAAACATACACACGATTTTATAACCTCTTCCTATTGGAAGTCGGTTAAAAAAAAAGGTGTGCGGTGACGGACCGTGCTCGCGACGAATTACGGAAAAAATCTTACTTAGGATGCCCGTATTGAATGCTCAGTTCGTGCGCAATACACGTCCAAATACAGCGAGCGAGATATTACATTACTAGTTCCATTGCACCAATGCCACCTTTACAAAACACGATTTATAAAACTGTTAATAAATACCTAAGTAGTTTTCAAGAAAGTCCAGAAGTGTTCTAGATAAAAGTGTTTATTTTCAAAAAAAAAATGATAGTAGGTACATACTAATTATATTCTAAGTAAAGTGCATGTTGCAATTAATTCTAATAATTAAATAAACACATCTACATATGAGTATTCAAAAGTCTTCGACAACAAATTAAACCACAATGTCCTTTACTTTTTTTGTTTCACAAATTGATACCTATATGTATACGCGTTACATTTAAAAAAGCTTGATGAATACTCGTGAATCACCCACCGGCATTCGCTTCGAAAAGTATTTTAGAAACGATTAATAGAAATATTAGTATAATATTTAATTTCTTTAAAAGCGCCACCAAGAACTATTCACATGACTATTTCTTTATTTTCTCTTTGTATACGTGTATACGCGTTTGGGTTCTAAAGAAAACTGGCACAGAAAACATACCGAACAACGATATCGCCAAAAATTAAAGTGGTGGGTGGACAACCAAATGAATCCTGCTGTGGTTCTTCCACCAAACACGGATTGTCTCTCAACTCGCTTATCCAAAGTCCCTAGTTGTCATTAGCGACCTTCACGACAATATGAAAGTATAGTATAAAATAATAAAGGTAACTAGCAGAAGCAAAATGTAATTCAAGCTGAAGGAGATAAAGTTTAAGAGCATAGAAGCTTAACACTCTCGCCAAGAAGAAAGGGGTTGTCTGTGCTGAGTATAAGACAGCAATATTACAGACAGTAAATTCACTGCACGACAATAAAGCTTAAACATAGCCAGTTTCAGCTTATCTACATTGAATCCACAATGCGAGTGGAATACAAGCCACATAGTGTGACGGGAGGGAAGCACTTCAAATAATTTTAAGGAGTGTCTACTCTACTATAAGTGTTTCAGGTTCAAAGATTTCTGAACAGTAAGTGTTGG